>BSBN01001005.1:5447238-6809048 GCA_027924645.1 Cunninghamia lanceolata
ATCCACCAATCATTGATCTATACTTTGTCTGATCTGCCTTTGGAGAGTCATCATCTTTGCTCAACTTACATCCAGTTGCCATAGGAGTGTTCATTGGCTTTGAATCTTCCATACCGAATTTCCTCAATAATTCTTTCACATATTTGGTCTAAGAAATGAAGATCCCTTTCTTTGTTTGAGTAATTTGCAGACCCAAGAAGAAATTCATTTCATCAAGCATAGACATTTCAAACTCACTTTTCATCTGATTTGCAAAAGTTTTGCACATACTATCTCTTCCTCCAAAAATGATATCATCCGCAAACACTTCAACAATCAAAATGTTTTCATGATCAATTTTGAAATATAAGTTGCTGTCAGTAGTACCTTTGTTGAATCCAATCTGCACAAGATGCTTATCCAACCTTTCATACCATGCTCTTGGGGCTTGTTTCAATCCATACAATGCTTTCTTCAACTTGCAGACCATATCATTATTATCAGACAATTGAAATCCATCCGGTTGTTCAATGTATACTTCTTCTTCCAAATCACCATTTAGGAAGGCAGACTTGACATCCATCTAATATACCTTGAAGTCTTTGAAGGCAGCAGATGCAAGAAATAATCTGACTGCTTCAATTCTTGCTACTAGAGCAAAGGTTTCTTCAAAATCAATTCCTTCTATTTGAGAGTAGCCTTTGTAGACCAATCTGGCTTTGTTTCTGATAACTTCACCAACCTCATTTAGTTTGTTCCGGAAGACCCATTTGGTTCCAATCACATTCTTGTTTCTAGGTCTGGGAACAAGATCCCAAGTGTGATTTTTCTCAATTTGCATCAACTCTTCTTCCATTGCTTTTATCCAATTTTCATCATTGCATGCTTCATTTATTGTCTTAGGTTCAATCTTTGAAATCAAACAACATTCATCTAAATTTTAATCAATTTTCCTCCTTGTTTGTACCCCTTTGCTTCTGTCACCTATGATCTGATCTTCAGAGTGATTTAAAGTTACATACCTTGGAACTTTGGGAGTCTCTTGCACTGTTGTTTCTTGATCAGGTTCATTCAGACAAACCTCTTCTTCCTGATTTACCGAATCAGTCTGAATCTGACTTTCAGGAAGGGATTGAGTTCCTTGAATCAGAGCACCATCCTGATCATCTTCATCATATTCATAAAACCTTGAGGGCTTCTCAATTCCTTCATCAACCTTCACATTTGTACTTTCTATCATCTTTTTCAGTCTCTTATTGTAACACCGGTATGCTTTGCTTTGAGTGGAGTAACCCAAGAAAATTCCTTCATCACTTCTAGCATCAAACTTTCCTATATCTTCATCTCTTTTGATGTAACACTTGCTACCAAATACTCTGAAATATCTCACAGTAGGAGTTATACCAAACCAAAGTTCATAAGGAGTCTTACCGGTATTGTTCCTAATTTGAACTCGGTTAAGAGTGTAAACTGCAGTGCTGATAGCTTCTCTCCAAAACATCTGAGGAACATTTGCTTCCATCATCATTGTCCTGGAAGCTTCTTGGATGGTCCGGTTCTTTCTCTCAACTACTCCATTCTGCTGTGGAGTCCTAGGAGCAGACAACTGTCTCTTTATGCCATGCTTCTCACAAAAGTCTATGAATTCACGGGATGTGAATTCACCACCTCTATCAGACCTTAGACACTTCAATTTCAATCCGGTCTGATTCTCTACCATAGCCTTGAAGATTTTGAACTTCTCAAAGGCTTCTGATTTCTCTTTCAAAACAGTAACCCACATCATCCGGGAATGATCATCAATCAGTAACATGAAATATCTATCACCTTGCATACTTTTGATTCTTGCCGGACCACATAGATCAGTATGAACTAATTCTAATAATCTGGTAGAGGACCGATCTTTGCTTTTGAAAGAGACTCTACTCTGTTTACCTAGCTGACATTCTTTGCACAAACTATTTGTAGGTTTTACCAATTTTGGAAGATCTCTTACAGCCTGAATATTGCTTATCTTGATGATGTTATCAAAATTTACATGACACATCCTTCTATGCCACAGCCAACTCTAATCAACTTGAACAAACAGACAACTTTTATTTGAACCAACTAGATGGAAGATATTACCTTTTCTTTGAGTACCGAATGCAATCTCAGTTCTGGAGCTTTTAAAGATCCTGCATCTTCCATTTTTGAACCGGAGATCATAACCTTTGTCTACTAACTGTCCAACACTGAGAAGATTGTGCTTCAATCCTTCAACATACAGTACATTACCAGTTTTGCTCTTTCCATCAAAGGAAATAGTTCCCCTACCTCTGATTCTACCTGCAGAATTGTCACCAAACTTTACCATTCCTCCTTCATATCTTTCTAAATCTAAGAACTTGTTCTTGTCACCTGTCATATGGTGAGAGCATCCACTGTCAATAACCCAATCATCCTTTTCTTCAACTTAGGCAGCCAAAGCTCTTTCTATAACCTTATGATTGACAGATTCAGAGGATATTGGTTCTTCTTCCTTGATGGCAATAAACACCCATTCATTTCTGGATTTGCTTCCTATTTCTGATTCATCATCTGTTACTCCTTCATTGTCATCTTCTTCATTAACATAATAGCAGTTCTTTTGAAACCTTTTTCTATTAGTATTAGACCTTGTAGATCTTTCCGAACATCTTGAAGCAAAATGACCAATCTTATTGCAGTTGAAGCACTTAAAGGGTAGTTTTCCTTCATACTTACCAGACCCTCTTGGCAGTCTCTTTGCAATGAGGGCTTCAAGTTGAGCTGTTTCTGCTTCTTCCTCTTCCATGTCTTTCCTTGCTTGATCATACCATGACAGCTTCCTTGAAGAGTTCTCTCCTGGATCAAATCTTTGTTTGCCTTTCACATAGGCACTGGCTTTGAATGCAAATTCAGTCTTGGGGGGATCATCTCCAAACTCAGTCATTTCAAATGCAGCCAGTTTGCTAGCCAGTTGCTCTCTTGTAACAGTTGTATGGGCTCTGAATTCATCAATGGCAGCAACCTTGATTTTGTAGGCAGTAGGAAGGGATCTGAGAATTTTGCAAACAATTTCATTTTCATCCAGAACTCCACCAGCATTCCTGATTCCACACACTAGCTCATTCACTCTTGGCATAAAGGTAGTGATATTTTCATCATCTCTCATCTTCAATCTTTCAAATTTCCCTTTTAGACTTTGCAACCTTGCACTCTTGACAAACTCATCTCCTTTATACAGAAGGTCCAGTTTAGTCCAGATCTCATATGTAGTTGGTAGGTCAATAACATTTGAGAGATCTGAGTCATTCAATGCGCTTAAAAGAGCTTCCTTGGTCTGCAGATTATTTTCAGCATCTGTGATTTCATTCAGAGTTGTCGGACCACCCTGTGGAGGAACATATGGTTTTGAGACCATGGTCAAGTATGCTTTTCCCATACACTCCAAATGACATTTCATGCGACCTTACTAGAGAGTGAAGTTGGTTCCATCGAACTTCAGACTATCCTTCTTGTATGACGACATCCTAGATCTCCTCAAGTGGTTAAGCTCCTTTCAGAGGAACTTGGCTCTGATACCAATTGTTAGATCTAGGGCACACAACTAAGAGGGGGGGTGAATCAGTTATACATAAACTTGCTTCTACTTCAAACACTTGATTCTTCTTTGTTAGTTAATAGCATATCAATTAACCATCCATGAAAGCATAATGCATAAACACAGGAGCAGATAAACATCAACACATTGGACACCAAGATTTTGACGTGGAAAACCCGGTTAAGGGAAAAATCACGGGGTGATTAACCCAAGGATTATTCTCTGTTAGAAGAATAAGAAAAATGAATGGCACATGCCAATTAGGGCTCACTACCCGAGCACACTGCTCACAAAGAGGCACACTGCCTACTAGAGACACACTGTCTACAAAGTGATAAGAATCACAAACTTGAACTGGAGATTGACATCTTTACCATGTCTGGATCAGTTCCATTTAAGCCCGAGATACTTCTGCTCTGCCCTTCGCTCTTTCACTATACCACTCTCATCCGCTGCTCAACACATTTTGAAATGAACTCACAAACCTTTATTTATACAAGACATCGACTTAGGAACAATCATCTAAGTCGGTAATCAACCATAAGGACATTCGCAAGATGATTAATACATCCGGTCGGCCACCACAAGAACATTCGCAAGATGAACAACTTCATCCGGTCGGTTAGTCTGAACAAGAACTTCATCCGGAAGAATATCTTCAATTCTAGGCTCTACCACCAATGCAGATCAACAACACAACCCTAACACGATCCAAGAACCTTCACAAGCTTGCCTGAATGACCAGGAACATCCGCACTTCCTCTACTTACCAAAATCTCTTCTCTTCCTTATCCGAAACTTCAAGAACACAGTCTACCGCCACTGTCATACTGAAACATGTGCTTCCGGACCTCCAAATCATGAACAAATTGAGATGACACATCACAAGGACATCCTAAACACTCCTTCTAATCCACAGAGTCTGATAATGCACCTCCGGATCTCACCGGACCTTTTTGTAATACTCTGTCCCTCCGGAGCATCTCTCGAAACCTGTTCTACTTGACCGATCACAACTTTTTCATATCTTCATGCGGACCTCTAAAATCTTAACTAGATCATCTCAAGACTCATATCTACAAACCCTTTAATCCACATCCTCTGATTCTCAACCTATTGAGTACATTTGCCTTCTTCTTATCACTGCTCTTCACTGTTCCTGATTGAGACTACTTTTCTCAATATCCTCAACACACAGCTCATCCGAACCTTCTTACCAATGCAATATGAGCATGTTGACATCAATGAAAACACTGATTAACCTCATACTTGCAACAGTTTCATGTGTAGGTATAGGACAAATCATGAAGCTGATTGAAGACATTCAGCATGTGGTATCAAATTGATGAGGAGCGCATAGTGGGAATGGACGCTTCTTGCCTATCGGCAAGACAATTACTATCAGCCATGTTAGGATTTGCTTCGCCGATACGCTGATGAATTTTTTCATCGATGAGACTCTACACTATCAGTAACCATCATTTTGTTAATTCTGATATACGATCACTATCTTCTTCGTTGTGACCCTTGTCATCGACAAACACTTACAAACTTAGGCTGATGCGCCGATGGACCAACCACTCTTCGGCGTGACTTCAACCTTCGGTGAACTTCCTTTTTTTGTGTCTGATACATTAGTCACTCTGATCACTCATCAGCCAGACGAATGCTATTGACCAAACCTTAAGATCTCTTGTCGCTAGCTGATTTCTCCCGATGGATCTCCGTTGATATCACTTATCCCTTATCACCTGATATGCCTTAATCGGTAAGACCAATACTATCGGTCCAATGCCAAATTATCTACCTGATGACCTTCTCATCTCGATATGAATCTTTAGACAATGACTTCCATTCAACGGCTTGAACCTCTCTTCGGCAAACTGCGATGTTATTAAGCTGATACACCAAGAGTCTTCCCACGCTCGTCTAGACTATCCTTATCGCTTCGAGAGAGGAATATTTTGCCGATGGCCCCTGTCTCACCGACAATGACTTCAACTCCTCTGCTATTTCTATGACTCATTTACTCTCCAACCAAACCCTAGCACATGGAGATGCTAGGCCGTCTACTGTGTAAAATGCTCCAATTTGGTCCTCTGCACTGCCAAACAAGGAAACAAAATAGAAAACAAAAACGAATACTTGTACAATGAAGCCATTCCACCAATCTCGATAGGGACCAAACCGGTGGAATGCTTCAATGAACCATTTTGCAATAGACTATAGGAAAAGGGAATCTACTAAGCACAATTACAAAATCCTTGAATTTAAGAACAAGAAAACACAAAAGGGGACGGAACAGAGCTTTATTGTTCTTCAACACAATTCATACATACTTCTAGAAATGAACACACAACAGGACACAAAGTTGAACCTCTCCCAATGTTCATTCTGCTATGCTTTTAACCCACTGTTGTGGGAGGCCAATCATTTCTCAACCGGTCAGTTACAAACTAAACAACAACAACTGAAAAGAAATAACATATGACTAGCCTTTACATGCCTTGAAAGGCTTACAAAAATAACTTATTGCAAACTGCCTATTACATCTTAAAACTACTCTATCATACCATGACAATAACAGATATTTGGACATAGTCCTTATTACATGAATGGTCCTCTAGGACCTTATTGAACAAACAAGATGAACATCAAAGCAAGATGAATGGTCTTCTTGGTGCTCCTGCACCATACACCCCACCTAGAAAAGAACTCATGCCACATGAGTTGATTCTTTGTCTTGCTCCACCTTTATCCTTTGCTACCTCATGCCTTTCCCATGATCTCTGGACTGCAACTTGCTTCCATGGAATCAAAATCTCATGCCTAGCATTGTAGGCTCTACTCACACCTTGCCATGAGTGAATGCTTGCACCCAAACCTATACTTTTCTTGCCATTCTTCCTTACTGTCATCTCTGCCTAAACACCTTCATTCAAAACCTTGGTTGATGCCTCTTGTACTGTTGCTATGGTAGAATATGTTTGCCTTTCAACTCTTGTTGGCTCTAGAGGACAAACAATGGTCCCTACTATGATAGCATCTTCTTCTTTCCAACCACCTTGTGGCTACATTTAGACCTGCTCTTTGACCTTCTTCTGATCCATCTCAGACATCACCATCTAATCTCCATCATTCAAAACTGAAACCACCTTCAAACTTTGATCTTTGGCAACCCCACTTCTCAAGGTATCCTCAACTTTCCTTGTCTCTTCTTCATTGATCTTCACAAACTCTTTCTTACCCACCAAGATGACCTTGGCTGCCTTGTTTGCTTCAGTATCCTCCTACAATGGTGTCATCACAAAAGTCCTCCCATCCTTCTTGATGGTGTATGTGTTAGCATATCCATCATATAATGATTGCCTATCAAATTGCCATGGCCTACCTAAAAGTAGGTGACAACATTCCATGGGTAAAATGTCACATAAAACTCTATCCTTATATTCTCCAATTTCAAAATCAACATATGCTTGTTCATCTACCAAAAGTGATTAACTATCAATTACCCAAGATGCTTTGTAAGGAGTTTGATGAGGAATCCTTTCTATGTTCAGTTTATCCCACCATTTCCCTAGACACCATATTATTGGTTGAACTAGAATCTATTACTACCTTGCATATGTTACCTTTGCTTTTACAATTGGTCCTAAAAAGTGCTCTCCTTTGTGACAGTTCAGTCTGCACTGGTTCTTTGAGCAGCGTCCTCTTGATCATCAGATTTTTGCCCATCTCTGATGTCAAATTCACTTCAGGAGATGTCACACTCCCTACATCCTCTTGAGTCAATGTGGTTCTTCTCTCATTACCATGAGAAGTTGAGGCCTTCTCTGGACACTTATAAGCTGGGTGCCCTATCTGATTACAGTTATAACATCTCATATTGGAGAACTTGGATCCTCTACCTGATTCATCTGTCCCACTTCTTCCATTAGGCCTTCTTCCTTGGTAGCCTCCTCTGCTACTTGAGTCCCCAACTTGCTCTCCTTGGCTAGACTTACCATTAGGCCTCTAGTTAGGACTTCTTCCTCCAAAGCTACCTTAGCCTCTAAAATTTCTACCACCTCCTCCTCTATCTTGTTGCTCACCTTTCCTCTTCAGCTTCTCTATATCCCTTAATGCTACTTGAAAGCATTTTTCCACGGTTTTAGGGGTCAATAAACTTATCTCATCTTGAATATTGAACCTTAGACCATTTAGATACCTTGCTACCTTGGCTTTTTCATCCTCCATGTACCCACAATGAAGAGTGTATTTGTGAAACTCCTCGGTGTAAGTAGCCACATCCATATCCTTTTGCTTGAGATTTTGCATCTTCTTGTAGATCTGCACCTCATAGTCTGATGGAAGAAATTGGGACTTGATCCTCTCCAACATTCTGCTCCATGAAGAGATCATACTCTTCTCATTCTTTACCCTCTCTCCTTGGGTGTAATTCCACCATGTAAGGGCAACACCTTTGAGTTTAGTTTTTGCAAACTTCACCCTCTTGTTCTCAGGTACCTCTTTATATTCAAAGTAATTGTTTAGAGCCTCAATCCACTCCACAACCTCCTCGGCATCCATCTTCCTACTAAACATTGGGATCTCCATCCTGGCCTCTGAAGAGTCTTTCCCAATTGCCTTGATGGCTTCAAGAAACTATTTTTGATCTGTAGGTATCTCTGCCTCCTGCCCTTGGGGTTCTTCTCCTTCTTCCCCTTCTTCTTCTCCATCAAATTCATCATCTAATTTCTTTCCTATCTTTAGTGCCTTCAACTCAGCCTGGAGTGCTTCCTTGACTCCAATCTTGATCATCTCTTCCATCTCTTGGAACTTCTTAAGCACTTTTGCTGTCATCCCCTTTGGAGGCATGATGCTAGCCTCTCCTTCACTCTCCTCTGCTGACATATACCAGATCAACAAAAGAACCTTTTATGGCTCTAATACCAATATGATGAGGAGCGCACAGTGGGAACAGACACTTCTTGCCTGTCGGAAATAATTACTATCAGCCACATTAGGATTTGCTTCACCGATACACTGATGACTTTTGTCGTCAGTGAGACTCTACACTATCGGCAACCATCATTTTGTTAATTCCGATATACGATCACTATCTTCTTCACTGTGACCCTTGTCATCGACGAACACTTACAAACTTAGGATGATGCGTCGATGGACCAACCACTCTTCGGCGTGACTTCAACCTTCGGTGAACTTCCTTTTTTTGTCTCCGATACGTTAGTCACTCTGATCACTCATCGGTTAGACGAATGCTATCGGCCAAACCTTAAGATCTCTTACCGCTAGCTGATTTCTCCTGATGGATCTCCGTCAGTATCACTTTTCCCTTATCACCCCGATATGCCTCGATCGGTAAGACCAATACTGTCGGTCCAATGCCAAGTTATCTACCCGATGACCTTCTCATCCCGATATGAATCTTTAGACCGTGACTTCCATTCAACGGCTTGAACGTCTCTTTGGCGAACTGCGATATTATTAAGCCGATACACCAAGAATCTTCCCACGCTCGGCCAGACTATCCTTATCACTCTGAGAGAGGAATATTTTGCCGATGGCTCCTGTCTCACCGACAACGACTTCAACTCCTCTACTATTTCTATGACTTGTTTACCCTCCAACCAAACCCTAGCACATGGAGATGCTAGGCCGTCTAATGTGTAAAACGCTCCAATTTGGTCCTCTATGCCGCCGAACAAGGAAACAAAATAGAAAACAAAAATGAATACTTGTACAACAAAGCCATTCCACTGATCTTGACAGGGACCAAACCAGTGGAATGTAACAGACTACATGAAAAGGGAATCTACTAAGTACAATTACAAAATCCTTGAATTTAAGAACAAGAAAACACAAAAGGGGATGAAATAGAGCTTTATTGTTCTTCAGCACAATTCATACATACTTCCAGAAATGAACACACAACAGGACACAAAACTGAACCCTTTCCCAATGTTTCTTCTACTATACTTTTAACCCACTATTGTGGGAGGCCAACCGTTTGTCAACCAGTCAGTTACAAACTGAACAACAACAACTAAAAAGAAATAACATATGACTAGCCTTTACATGCCTTGGAAGGCTTACAAAAATAACTTATTGCAAACTGCCTATTACATCTTAAAACTACTCTATCATACCATGACAACAATAGATATTTGGACATAGTCCTTATTACATGAATGGTCATCTAGGACCTTATTGAACAAACAAGATGAGCATTAAAGCAAGATGAATGGTCTTCTTGGTGCTCCTACACCACAAATGGGCTCCCACAAGGGTTGAGCCTAGCATGCTGCTGCCCCTTAATCTCAGAAGGGATGAATAGAAGAAGAGGATCATTTATGGCATTCACATGACAAGTTGAAAGAGTAACAAGACAATCATATGCATCAATCCCATTTCAAGACATGACCACGATTTCACTTCAAAGTATGAAATACAACCAAGAACATGACCTAAATATATGGAGGACAAAATTCAAAGCATATAACAGCCTATACACTACTCCAACTGTTATGAAATGACATTCTCAGGTCCAATTGGAGTGTTCATTACAAATTAGTAAACAAATTGCAAAGATAGGTGAGTGCCAAACTTCATACCTTCTCATTTAAGTGGAGTGACAAAATCAGATTCAGAATTCAATAATTTAAGCTACCTTTTAAATGATGAAATATATCAAATTATGCCTCACTTTTTGCTATTGATAAGTTGAGTACCAGAACAAGTGTTTTCACATGTTGCATTCATTGCATATCTATAAAACAAACATGATAAGTATTGCAGATCTGTAACAGAAAATATAAGATAGCCAATCTAGATGGCTTATCTTTTTATCTTTGACAAACTCCAAGAGAATCAAAAGGAGCATTTCATTACATGTTTGTAATAGAGTATAAATATCATGTGATATGGAGTAGTTAAATTGGTATGATCATCATCCTTATGCTACGGGATGTCATGTTGTGACAAAGGAAATGAATAAGTGTATGGTTGTTAGGGTTAGGCGGCAGAAGATATCAATTAAATGCAAATAAAGATTAAACAGAGGAATGGAAATACACAGAAATAATAATAGCTAGAGACAAGTTTTAACATGGTTCACCCAAACTCGAGCTACATCCACCAAATAGAGAGTCCAATATTATTATCCAGTAAATCAAATAGATTACAACCAACAATCCCTGCAACTCAATATCGCTGCAAATGCTACAATACAATATCAATGGAAACCCTAACTCTTAGCTGCTTTTATCAAGCCTTATGTCGGTTACAAAAAATAGGGTTTTTTATGTTAGCTAATAGAAAAATAATTTGGGGGGAAACCGCACCAATAAAAGTGGGGAAAATTTAACCTCCAAGTCTGATTAGGCTCCATATAACAACATATCTATGCTCTGATCTTGCAACCTTCTGTTGTTGATCTGAATATTCTAGTTCTTGGATCTCAAATGGAGGAATTACTACCTCCTTCGTTTGCTCAAACTGCTCATGGTTTACCTCATCTAGAGGCATTGGTTTACTATCCAAGTTTGAGCAAAAATCATCAAGCTCATCCCAAAAATGAGCCTCCTCCAAGTCCTCTGTACTTTCTAGTATATGACTACTCATATGCTCTTCTTTATGGGCTAGAATTTCACTGTCAGGCTGGGTCTCAACCTACAACAATTTGTCATTATTTTTGTTGTTCTCTTATTGCTATATATCCACAACCAGCTACTCATCCTCCTCATCTTCATCATAACCAGGTAGCTCATGAAGAAAACAAACCTCATCTGCTTCCCAATTAAGAAACACACACTCGGCCTGCATCTATCTTTGTTCCACCATAGCCTACTGGATATGTCCAATTTGTTGTTTCAGGGCCGCTGAGTTACTGCATGAATGATGCCACTCATTACCTTGGGCTAAGTTGCTCTGAAATGGAATGAGCCTTCTTGGTGTATTTGTAGTAGTTGAACTCATGAGGTTCAGGGGCCTAGCACAGTTCGGATGACTTTGTCTTTGATCGTTCCCCTCACGAGGCTGGCAGCTGAACGGATAGGGCTGAATAGGAAATTGGTATGGCACATTAGGTGTAGGAATTAGTGCCATAATTGGTTGCATGACTAGGGCTTCTGGAAATAATGGCATTGGAGGTCTGGGAACAATCTTTCCAGCTAAAATTAGATAATTTTTTGCCTTAATGGCTACCTCATAGGCATCAAGTAACACATCTCCTCCTAGAGATTGGATCATGACAGCGATATCACTGCTCAAGGATCTTAAATAATATAGGAAGGCAACATTAGGGGAAGGTCTTACCAATGGTGGGATTCTGTACCAAGTCCTTTGAAATCTGAAATTGAAATGCACCATAAATTCATAGGGAGCCCTTTTAATGGTGGTCAACTGCTCTATTAGGGACAAATGGTCATTCTTGTCTTCAAAATGCTAATAGAGCCTTGTTCCTAAATCATCCCATTCCCGAATTGATCCTGCAGGTAACCCCCTATACCACTATAGCGCCTTTCCTTTCAAAGAAGCAACAAAGAGCCTCATAGTGACATTGTCCTGAGTAACATTGTGAACAGAGCATACGCTGGCAATGTCCTAGATATGCTCATCAGGTGTAGTGGCACTTTCACCAGTGAAAAAGGGAATAGCCTTTAGAGTTGGGATAGGGATATCATTATATTGTGCGAGGTCAAGAGGGCTTTCACCATTAAAGGCCACAAATGGTTTATTTCTTGGCTGGGCCATGACAGTGATGTGAATAATATGCTGAGTATATGGAAGCCTATTCTTGATGGAGAAAAAAATCATGACTTTCATAACCGCTTGACATACTAGAGCATTAAAAAGCAGGGATGTATCAAACATTCCTTGAAAACAAGGGTAACAGGTCTTCCTTGGAGAGAAATGGGATACATACCAGAGAGGGAGTTGCCAGGTGATTGAGGTACTTTGAAAAGCTAAGTAGACCAGGAAGACCACCAAAATCATGTTCTTTGATGCAATTTTAGGCGCTTGGGATGCTTCCACCAGTAGGTTTGTTCAGTAGAGTCACCATGGTGTTGGAGAGATTTCCCTGAATGGCAAGATGCACTAAAGAGCACACCAGAACTCTTCAATGGATGATAAGGATCATCAACTATGTCCCACCGGGCGTGCCAGAAATTATTGTCACATAGAATTGCACCCTGCTCAAAGAGATTCTAAGCATTCTAATGACACAATGGGAATGATCTCGAAAGCGTGGGACTTTGCAAATTGAGATCAGAGATCTAGAGAAGGCTGGTTCCTCATTCTAAACCTAATGCTTAGAGAAAACTATCTAAACCTAGTGTGAATGCTTGTAGGGGAAAAGGGTTAGAAGGAAACTAAAATGAAAGGGGTGATACACCATATTTAAATGTGTTTGGCTGCAACTGAATCGACATAGTAATAATCTCACAGCTGGAAAGACTTACATAGACTCATATTGACTCTAACAGAGGTCAAGACAAAATAATGGAGGAATGAAAGGGATCCTTTTGTCCACAATACACAACCTACACTAATCCAAAGAGCAGACATAGTGCTAAATAATAAAAGAGAGGCAAAATAATAGTTTATATTGAAATAAGAGGCCAAGTAGCCATTACAAAAGAGAGAATAATGCAAAGAGATAGACACAGAACAACCAATTACATTCATTGGTGAACAAAACTAGAGACATGAGAGGCTCAACAGAAGAGCACAATCCATCAAATCTAGTTGTTCCTGTAATTGTATTATAGAGGTCTGGTTACAAAAATCCTCTATCCTATAGTAGCCCAGAAGAAAAAACCAATAGCAATACATCTATTTTACATGTATATATAGCATTTTGCATTTTGACCTAAGTCGGTTACAATGAATTCGCCCAATGGGCTCTATTAGAAAGTATCATCTAGAAGGGACATCCACCTACAAGAAGTTATGGCAAGAAATATCTGGAACATGGGAGGTGGAAGATATTTTGAATCTTGAATGTGACCAGTTGAATCATTAACCTGCACCCATAAATGCAACAAATATTTGCATTGAAGGACCTCTACAAAACTTAATTTGGCCGCTGAGATGTCCTGTCACCAAAACTACATATGCATCTTCTAAGTCGGCGACCATTCTTGACTGAATGTAGACTGACTGTCAATTTTGTCTTTGTTGCAAGGAGAACTGTCATTTGTATGCATACAGACATACAAAAACTGGATGCACTTTGAAAAAACATGATGACATCACCATCCTAGAAAACCTAGTCGAGGAGGGGATCTGGATGACGTCACCTGCATATTGCATCCTCAAACTATTCAATTTTGCACTTATGCGATTTCTTCATTCACTTTTTTGCATATGCAAATTTTGTATATATCGGGCTATCGGGGTGACCTAAAATGTGTCTCACAGATATACAAAGGTTTTGCCGAAATGTCCATTGTATCTTCCTTTGCATCATCCATCGAGGAGACTTCAAACTGGGTCATCGATAAGCAAAGTCTCACCGAAAACCCATATATACATTCCTTTCAATCGGGCTTTTGAATCTGCCTTTGAATCAGACTTGAATGTCCCTGATACATGTCATCATTCCATTTGATCTTCAAGTGGTGGCCCTGCTGCTACAAAATAGATCGATGAAGGAACTGGGGCCCACCACTGCATAGAAGACATGCAAAGAAACCCCAATCAGGCTTTGTATATGCCTTTGCATATGCGATTGCATATACAAAACATACAAATATACAAAAGCAGACTTTAGCATTTTATGAAACAGATTGGAATTGGAATTGGATCCAGCTTTTGTATCTCACCTTTCTTTTGTATATCACATATACATGCAACTTAATATACAAATGCGGACCCCATTATGTTTATGAAACAGATTTGAAACAAGTTTAGGTCCGTTTGTATATCCCCTCATATATGGCTTTGTATTTGACCTTGTATGTGATTTTGTATAAGCAATTGTATATGGGAGATGCAATTGCCAAATATACAATTATGGAACTCAAAGGATCATCAATCAGAATGGAACTTTAAAACAGGTCCGGCCATGTATCTTGCTTTTGCATATTGCATATACATGCAATTATACATACAAAAGATGTTTGAATTTTCTACCTTTCGGTGTGTATAAATGCACTTTGCACTTTTTGATTATGCATTGGCGTCCGTGACTGCATCTTGACTTTTGTATATTGCATATACATGCGATCATACATACAACTGCGGACCCCAACTGAAGTCCGCCAGGATTAAATTTTCAGTCACGTCTGGGCTTGCATCTCCACCTGCATGTATCAGCTTTTGTATATCCTTTGCATCCTTGACATACAAATACAAAAGCTGATTTGAACCACTACTAAATATATCACAAAGGAATGGTTAGGTACGGATTGTATCTACACCTTTGTATCCCGCCTTGTATATGCATTTGTATTTGCAAAGATACAAATAAATATGCATGCAAAGATGCATACAAAAATGCATACAAAGAGACCTAATACAAACGAAAATGTATATGAGATACAAATTCGACCAAATGATAAAAAAACCCCAAACAGAGGATGACATCACCCTCATATGCATAAAATGACTAAGTATGAAGACTGAGAAACCTCTTCAATTGGAGGCACTTGAAGACAAAGGGTTTCTGAGTTTTTCTGGGTTTTCTACAAGGATTATCCAAACGAGTTTTTGGGATTTTTTGCAAGGCATAGCAAAGGGAAATATAGGATTAAGCCTTTCCTCCTTCTATTTAGGCTTTCTCTGATCAGATTTTTCTGATAGGAGGGAAACATGAATATTTTGGGGTCAAGCAAAATATGACAACAGTTCCATGTGACTTAAAGGGTTGCTCATGATGTGTACAAGAAAAAAGAAGCTACAAATCAATTTTAATGTCAAATTACATGCATATTATTTAAATCAAATATTTACAACCAAACCATGAAATTAAATTTTTAAATCTGAACTTGAAAATGTGTAAGCATACCACAATGTGCTCATGATCTCTCGTGTCATGCTTGCCTACCAGATATTGATTCTGCCACACTAAAAGTCTATGTACAAGAAAAAAGAAGCTTCAAATAGTTTCTAATGTCAAAATTGCATGCATATTATTTAAATCCAATATTTAAAACCAAATCATGAAATTAGATTTTTAAATATAGAATTGAAAATGTGTAAGCATACCACAATGGGCTCATCATCTCTCATGTCATGCTCGCCTACAACAAATATTGATTCTTCCACACTAAACTTGTGTCACCAAATCCTATATTTCAATAAAATATGAATTAGGCTAGAGTATAAATACAAAATGCAAGGTCATGATAAAAGACTTAGAAATGGCATAAGATTTAACTATAGGACATGGAATACAACATATGACTCATGCATCTGTGCAGGCTCATCAATGGTAGGATTAATTGAGCCTACACCCGTACTAATCTCATCATGCATATATATGTACATGTATATATATAAATTTAATTCAAGAAGAATTTAAAATCATGAAATTATACTTGAAGTGAATTTAAACTAAAAATGTACAATTTTAAGCTACACACCAGGGAATCTGAAGCATCCTTCATAGATGATGGTGGTGGGCCTAGATGGACTAGTTGGTTTGACACAAAAGTGTCAGGACCTCCCATCAGCTAAATTAAAAAAGGTTCATCACATTTTCATATTATTCTATAATTATTAAAATCTATCCAATTTTAATCTAGAGACTAGATTTTAAATGCACATCATATTTAATGAATGAGCTAGATAGTTAAGGGTAATTTTTATACCTCTACCATTTAAGGTCTACCCATCTCTACATCCGTTAACACTAATTGGTCCAACCGCAATGTAGTGGCTAATGGAGTCATCTATACATAATCAACACAATATATAAAATTTATTAAATAGATTAATAATTGATAATTGGATCTATATTTTTATATTACATTTACTTTTATTAAATGTGGCACACATACCAAGTCCATAGGAGTGAACAATGTAGCCAAAAAGGACTCCTCCTCTGAAGCAGATGTAGGACCAAAACATGGACGATAACAATTCTGACAAAAATGTAGTGTGAACCACAATGGTGTCAATGGACATGAGATGCTCGGACCAGCACCATCTCCTTCAAGCTCTCTAGGCTCTCCAGGATTGACTTCATCTACCAAGTGGGTAGATTGGTTAGTTAAGTTTCCTAAGAGCAATGACAAAGCTCTGAGTGCTGAGACCATCATGCATTGGTGAAAGGACATAGGAATAGAGGGTGGAGAAGGAACAATAGGTATAGGGGGCAAACATCGACTTAGATCGACACGTGCCCCTGGTCCATGCTGTGACATGCCACTATCCACACCTTGAAATAATCTCATATCAAAATAAATGGGTTTTAAGCCCATCACAAACTCAACCCATATATTTTTCAAAAAATATAAGATTGTTGAATTGTTGTCATTGATGTCAAAGAAAGAAAAGAGCAATCAACATATTGTGGAGCTTGTCAAAGTCATGTTGTGTTGTATTGGAGACCTGTCAGAAAAATGTTTTTAATCTGAAACCAAGTCAACTCTCGGCAAAATGTTCTCAACCTGAACCAAGTTAGGTCTATTGGCAACATGTGCTCAGTCTGAACCTATCTTATATCAGCAACTTGGAAGAAACGAGAAGTCACATTACTTATATCGACTATGGAAGAAAAATGATGTCAAGTGAATTATATCGGTGAAGTTTTTATTTTTTGAACTTGTTTGCCAGTTCATCTTTTAGCTGATTTACCAACAAATCAAAGAAAATGTTCAAAATGTGTTTGAAGAAAAACAATATCGGGAAAACTTTACATTCCCGAACTAGTTTGCAAGTTCAGCTTTTAGTCGATTTGCCGACTAGCCGATAGTGGCTTATTAAGGAAAGCTATAATGTCTTTTGAAAAGGCTATGTCTTTGGGAGTTTTTGAAGACAAACAAAATACTTCAATTTTTTGTCCCTGTTGTTGGGAAAGTGCATCAAAGACTAACTAGTTTGAAAGTTAGTGTTTTTCCTGATTCGTCGACTAGGCGATGCTTGGCCAAGAACGAACAGTGTATGGAGAGAGAAAGATATTTTGTGATAGTTAAAAATTGCTGACAATGAGAAGTTGGTGTAAGTTTAGGATTTTCTATTTTTTCTGATAAGCTACTGAGCTCGTGAAATGGCCACATTGCTGACAAAGTGTGCTAAAGGCCAAAGTTTGGAAAAAATAATCTGCCGATAGAAGGAATGAAAGCTAAAGATAAGGCAAATTTTGGAATAAGCAATATTATCCAATAAAGGTATAAGATGCAAATAAAGCAAGTTCTTAAATTTGAGAATTCACCAATAATGGGGGAAACAAATCCAAGTTTGTAATGTTCTACTTTCACCGATAAAGCATTTGTGATGGAGATAGATAAGGCTAGAAAAAGGGAGAAGTTGCCAATAGAATGGACGAAGGCCAAAGTTTATAAAGACAACTCCTTACCAATAATGTGTGTTAAAAGAGATAGTTCTAAAAAATGCATTTTTTCCAATAAGAAGCATAAAGACTTAAAAGACAAAAGTTCAGAAAAACTAGATTTCACTAACAAAGGGCGATAAAGGCTAGTTTTGAAAAATAAACTTTTGCCAATAAAAGTGACAAAGATTTGAGTTTGAATATTGCATTTTCATCGATAAAGGTATATGTTCTCTATCCAATGTCATACTTGCAAAAAATTAAATTGCCCACATAAGCGAAAGATTACACAAACAAAAAGGCCACATAAGCAACAGTATGATTGGGATGATCTTGCTAACTCTGAAGTGAATATAATGATGAGATATTTCACCAATAAACAATTCTAAGCTTGATCTGGATTAGTTGCACAACAATTAATGATTTGAAACTATCGATGTTCAGTTTGTGAGCAATTGATGGCGGTTCAACTGATTGGAAGTATGTGTTTTTATACACATTGAATGTGTGGTGAATGGGTTACTTACTGAATTGAATATCTTTTGTTCACATGTATAGAGGGCAGAGGTTGCATGAACATACATATGTTCATAAGCAGATTGTGTTGAAGGAGGGAGACTTTGCAAAAGAGGGCCGAGAATGCTAAGAACATAGAGGAAGGTTAAGACTATGTTAATGAGAAACACAAAATGAAAAAAGTGTTGACAAGGAGCATTTCAGGTTAAAGAAGAACCATTGATGCATATCAAAATTTGTAAGGATTCAAGGGTTGGTGCCTCACTGTATTGGGTTGGTGCTCGATAGGTGAACAATGTACCTAAAGGTTCGAGCCTCACAACATTGTCGTAGGTGTCAATGTACCTATAAGTTGGTGCATACAAAGAATCTGTAAAATCTTTTATTGTGAGGTTGGATTTGAGTAGTAGACTCAAGCAAAATTCTCACCGTGGTTTTTCCCTTTTGGGTTTTCTGCGTAAATCTGGTGTTTTCTTATGTGCATGAGGTTTTTATGTGTGCTTTTTATTTTTTATTAATGGTTGCATTTTAAAGTTTTAACAAACTCTAATTCACCCCCCTCTCAGTGTATTAGTGTTCTTTCAACAATTGGTATTAGAGCATCGGGTTCCTTGAAGAAATTTTAACCACTTAAGGAAGATCTGGTCTCAAGAACACTATGGCAGGACATGAGGATTCTTCTTCAAATAAAGCATCATTATTTGATGGATCTAATTATGCTTTCTAGAGCATCAAAATGGAGACTTACTTGACCTCTCTTGGATATGATATTTGGCAATTTGTTTTAAATGGCTACACACAACTAACATCTACTCCCACTATTGATGAGAAGAAATCTTGTGAAAACAATGCCAAAGAAAAGAATGCTATACTATGTGGTCTAACAAATACAGAATTTGTAAAAGTTGTGCATTGTAAATCTACCAAAGACATATGGGATAAGCTACATAACACCTTTGAGGGTGATGATTGAGTCAAGAAAGCAAAACTGCAAGCCCATAGAAGCAAATTTGAGGCTCTAAAGATGAAAGATAATGAGAATATTGCATAATACATGCTCGGGATAGACGAGGTAGTGAATGCAATCATAGGTCTTGGAGAAGAGATAAAAGATTAGGTGGTTGTAAAGAAGGTTCTGAGGGCTCTCCCACAGAGGTATGACTCTAAAGTCTCTGCAATTGAGGAAGCAAAAAGTCTAGATAAGCTTACTTTGGATGAATTATTTGGGTCACTCACACCAAATGAGATGAGAATTGAGAACACTAGTTCAATAAGGAAAGAAGCAGCATTTAAGACTTCCAAAGTCAAGGAGACTGAAGTGCATTCAGAACAAAGTACCAGTTCAAATTAAGAAGTAAATTTTTTCAGAAAGTTGAACAAAGGCTCTAGCAAATATAGAGGTAATCTACCTTTCAAATGCTTTAATTGTGGAAAAATTGGTCACTTTGCCTCTAAATGTCCCTTAGGTGAAAAACAAAAAGGAGATAATTCTAGGTATCAAGAAGTCTCAAAATATAAAAGGAGCAATTTTAATAAGAAGAAAAAAAATTCTATTTGTAGACAAAGAAAGTAGTTCTTTTGATGATTGTTCTTATGCAAGTGAAGATTATGAAACTACTTTCATGATTGTTGAAATTAAAAAGGATGAAAATACTCCTACAAAATATTGCCATGAAGACTCTGATGAGGAAGGAGAGGATGAATTGATTTCTACTCTAGATGATCTAAGGTATGAAAGAAAACAAAATGAAAAATACAAGTTAAAGATTGAAGAATGTGATAAACTTGTTGTAGTTCTGAAACTGCAATTAGAATAATTTAAAAGAATAGTAGAGATAACTAGTTTGGATTTGAAGAACAAACTAGGTGAGTGTTAGAAATTAGAGGTTGAAGTTGTCTCATTGAGGAAGGAGTTAGAAAAGGTGAATGAATAGTTAAACAAAAGCCTCAAGTTTGAGAAGAGCTCAGAAATTCTTGATCAAATAATTAGTTCTCAAAGATCCTTCTCCAACATGGTTGGGTTAGTATACCCTGAAAACAAGAGTTTCAAAGATGTCATCTCTAAGAAGAACATAGGAGATAAAACTGCCAAGAATGTTGTTCCCTTCAAAAAGGCATTTGGAGAATAAGGTGAATCAAGCTCTACTACATCTAAGAAACATGCTGATTCTAGGAAGCCTGAATGATTTAGGAAGAATAAAAGGACTGTAGATTTCAAGAAGGAAGATGATGGTTTCATCAAAGTCCACAATCCAAAGAGGAGATTCAAAGATCAATTTGCAAGACAAGCCAGGTTCAATTATGTGTTTCATGGTTATTGTTTTTCATGTAATTAGTTTGGACATAAAGCAATAGACTGCAAAATTAGACCTAGGAGAATGGATAGGCATGATTTTGTAAGAAAAAATTAGTTTACCCCTTTAATTGATATGAATGATATTTGTTATAATTGTAACAACTATGGGCATATTGCCAATTTTTGTAGAAGTGTGTCTATACAGCCTTCTAGACTAGAGAAAAGGATATTTACTCCTCTAAGGCAAGATAGACCTGCACATGCTTCTGTGCAAAAATAGCAAAAAGCAAAATCCTCTACACATCACAAGAAAGAGTATGCACCCCCTGTTTAGGAGAAAGAACCAGTAAAGCATTCTAAGGAAAAGGTGAAATTTTCAAAAGGGCGTTGGGTAGAAAAGAAGGCTGAAAAATCTATGTTTGTCCAAACATCTTTTCATGCCCAAGGACAAGGCAATCCTTGGGTAATAGATAGTGGATGCTCTAGTCATATGACTAGAGATAAGAGAAATTTCACCATTTTGGAGAAATGGAATGGTGGTTCTATCAAGTTTGGTGATAACACCACTACTAAGATAGCTGGTAAAGGCACACCATACATAGATGATAAAACTAATGCTCAAGATGTGTTGTATGTAGAGGGATTACAACATAATTTTCTTAGTGTCAGCCAAATGTGTGATAAGGGATATAATGTGTTATTTCATGCTAGTGGATGTGAGATAAGAGAAGCTAGCTCTGGTAGACTTGTTGCTGAGGCAAATAGAACAAACAACAATCTATACCATCTAAAGGAGGTGAAGGGTGAAAGATGTTTGTTAGGGAAAATTGATGAGAGTTGGTTATGGCACAAAAGGATGGGCCACATCAATTTTGACCATCTAGTGAAGTTCAGCAAGAAGAATGCAGTCAGACATATGCCTAGTATTGGCAAGCTAGAAAATTCCTTCTATAAAGAATGTCAAGAAGGGAAGCAAATAAGGGTCAGCTTCAAGTCAAATGATTATTCAACCTGAAAACATCTTGAGTTCATACATATATATTTGTGTGGACCAACTAGAACCAAAAGCATCAATGGAGAAACTTATTTCATGTTGCTGATAGATGATTATTCAAGAATGACATGGGTAACTTTTCTTAAAGATAAATCTCAAGCTTTAGAAAGATTTAAAATCTTTAAGGCTAGGGTTGAAAATGAGATTGGGTCAAGTGAAAGGAAGCTAGGTGTGCGGAAATCACTTCCTAAACTAATCTAATGAGGGGAGAGGTATTCAAAATTCTTTCCAACCTTTACAGTTGCAGCAATATGAAACATATATTAGAGATATTACAGCAACAAACACAAAACAAGAATGTAGACAGAGAGAAGTAGACACAAGATGTATGTGGGGAAAATCTTTTCAAGTAAAAAACCCCTCTCTAAAACCTACACAATGCATTATCTAAAACAATGGGTGTTTATAATACACTTGCAATGTAAGTTCTTACAAGAGTCTTCAAATGTCGAATCTAGAGTTATTCCGGCAGCATAACAGTACCTGTAAAAACACTATATTACTACAACTCCAAACTATGCAATATATACAGATTATAAGGCAAATATTGAGAGCATCTTGGGATAGGCATCCACCTTGGCCACATGGCCATTATCCCACATCAAAGGACACTTGTCCTTGCTACAAATACATCCCTTACATCTATCATACATGGTAGATTTGACTTTCCCAATATGGAGCACTCCAGGATAAAAATAGACTATGACGGATGCTCTTACGCATCTTACAGTTGTCATAGATTTTCCCAAGATAACAACCTTTAATGTTGTAAGAGAATTTGTCATACAATGCTAAATATAGCATATTCCTCTTACAACATGTCATAGTCCAACTTGGGCACCCAAAGATGCCTTTCCCTCATGCAAAGATCCTCACCAACACTTGTCATCACTTGTCATAGGAATCTCCAAAATTGGCTCTTACGTGTCATAGATTCTATCATATGGAATATTGTCTTCCACACACCACAAGATGCCGACACATGGCATATTAGTGCCACCTCAAATGGGACGCCCAAATCCAGGTAGGTTTGACTTGACCATCCAAGTCATATTCCAAGTAAGATGACATGTCACCATGCCACCTCAACTATGTGACCAAACAAATAATTACAACATTAGGCAATAAATTAATATACAAATAAATAAACAATGCTAGGAACTTGCAAAGGTTGAGACACCTTAATTTCCAACATTCTCCCACTTGTCAAACACCTTGCAAGAGCCAAAAGAAATGACAAGATTTAACTGCTAGGGGCCAAAAGGCCCATAGACTCCGAACACCATCTGAACTTCTGTGTGCCCACTGGCTTTGTCAATGCATCTGTAACATTCTTCAAAGTGTCTACTTTCTCTAATATCACCTTCCCATCCTCTATCATGTCTCGCACAAAATGAAACTATACATCAATATGCTTTGTTCTGGCCTGGAAAGTCAAATTCTTTGCTAGGCAAATCACACTCTGCCTGTCACAACAAATAGTAATCTATCCTGCATCAACACCAATATCTGAAGACAATCTCTTAAGCTAAATGGCTTCCTTACAAGCATGAGTTGCTACCATATACTCAGCTTCTATCATGGACAAAGCAACCACAGGTTGTCACTTACTCATCCAACTAATTGCACCACTAAACATAGTAAACACATAGGCACTGGTGGATCTCCTGGTATCAATGTCACCTGCCCAATCAGAATCCATAAATCCATGAATACATACAGAATGTGGAGGTCCTGTAGGATGACCATGATAACATAGGGAATACTCAGAAGTACCCCGCAAATATCTGAACACTCGCTTAACTACATCACAATGTACCCATCCAAGATTAGCCATAAACCAACTAAGGACTCCCACTTCTTGGGAAATGTCTGGTCTTGTACAAACCATAGCATACATCAAGCTGCCAATAGTACTAGCATAAGGTACTCTTCTCATATCATCTATCTCAGAAGGAGACTTTGGACAATCATTCACAAATAACTTTTTCCCCAATGAAAATGGAACACACAATGGTCTACAATCTGCCATGCTGAATCTATCCAACACGGTCTTCACATACTTACTCTAGATTAACCAAAGTTTTATGTTTGCTCTGTCTCTTCTAATCTCCATCCCCAGAATGTACCTATCTACCCCTAAGTTTTTCACCTCAAACTGTGTTGACAACTAAGACTTTAATTCAGAAATCATATTCTTACCATTCCCAATTAGCAACATATAATGTAATAATGAGAATACAATCATTGTCAAATTTATAATACACACAATGATCTGATTTCGATCTCAAATATCCAATCGACAACACAAAGGCATCAAATTTCATGTACCACATCCTAGGAGATTGCTTCAAACCATACAAAGACTTCTTTAACTTGCAAACCAAATTTTCTTTACCTTTTTCAATGTAATGCTCTAGCTGTGACATATAAATCTCTTCCTCCAAGTCACCATGAAGGAAATTTGTCTTCACATCCATTTGTTCCACCTCTAGATCATAAGTATCTACAAGATATAATAGGAACCGAATAGATGTCATCTTTGCAATGAGAGAAAATTTCACTATAATCAATTCCCTCCACTTGTGAGTATTGTTGATGATGATTTGTTAGTCATAACAACATACATAAAAGTTCACACAATAAACCTTTATTATCTTGAAAAGTATGATCAATTTGGAATGAATTGATGACTCCAAGTCTCCGTGGATCAGGTCATGATCGTCTGATGTTACTCAGAGGTTGATGTGATATGTTGTTTTCCATCTAAAGTATCTTACACTATTTTGTACTGTGAATTGATGTTTGTACATCTAATTATGCACCTGTTTCCTATAAAATCTCTCCACAAATGTGGTTAATCCTACTATATTTGACAGATGATGATGATATGTATAAGTTTGATCAGTTCTTCTAATCAACTATTATGAACTTATCTTTGCTTCTACACTATGTATTTATCTAAATAATGTACCTACAAGTGGATATTTACATGATTATCATTGATATTCATATGTATTTGCATGATATTTATCATTCTTGACATGCTTTTACTCAAATATACTCTGTATATTCAATTATGTGCAGGATATAGGCATATTTCATGTTATTTGCTTTAGATTATCTATTATTTGTAATTATGGAAATGATTGTAATGAAATTAAAGAAAATTGAAAGAATGATTTCTAAATTTAATGAACCTTTAGCTATCAATTCACATACATTCCAAATACTTTCATGAAGAGAAGAAACCAAACCATAATTTCACCAGGATGTTCCACAGCTAGGTATGGTTGATGCTAACTTCAAAGGTACAAAGAATGAAAACAACACATGCAGACTAATAAGCACTCCAAGGGACATAGCTAATCAATGCATATATCCTGAATTCATCCACTGATTACTCAAGATTTACAATTATTTATAATCAAAATAACTTCTCTTTCATTAGGTATGCAAAAGACATGTACATTCACAATGAGCTTTGAAATTAGTCCTAAGAACTTCAGCTATTTAACTTCAATTAAGTCTCCAATAAAATCATATAATGTGCACTCCATCTCCTTTTATAGGATAAAGAGAGGAGGTAGTTACATTGATCCAATGATCAAGATTTGTCTATCTAAATCTACGGTCAATATTGCTTTTGATTTTGTCAACACATGTCAACATAGCACAGGTTGCTAGCTGGCAACCATCTAGTGGACTTTGATCACTTTTGTCTTGTTATGCATGTGACCTTGTCATCATGCATCTCTACTTACTCTTCTTCTTCTTCAGCTCCATCATCATCTTCTACATCTTCTTCATCTTCATCGTCTTCATCATCATTATCCTCATCATCAACTTCAAGATCATGTCTTATGTGCATGCTGATTATCCCTCTGATAGATTCATAGGCTTGTACTATTTCCTCAATCTACCCTCCATCTTGAACTTTGGCCTTTACTACAGCATGCTTGTGAGAATGAAACTGTGCCTAGAGAGCATTCCATTTACTCTTTCTGCTATTGAATGTCTCATTATATGTCTCTACTTTAGCTTTCATTATCATGGCTTTATTTATCACATCCTCTGTCAAATGATGAAGAGGATCCTCTGCTGCTTGTTTAAAATTGTTGTGGAAGGCTTGGACTGCAAAATCAACATCCTGATTTTCTACTTTTCCTTCTACTTTGTCCTCCAAAGCCTCCAGTGTATTTATTTCTTCTGCCATGAGACGATGCAGTCTAACACTTATATCTCTGAGCTTACTGCTGCATCTTTTCAAGACATCACATTCAAATTTGGTGTCTTCATACCAAATGCCTAGCAACTATGTAGTGTTATTATCCAGTACTTTATTATCCATAAGTATTTTCATGTCTATCCTGCTTATTTCATCCAAGGCATCTAGATATTTTTCCAACTTGAAAGACCTCCCCACCTCATTTTGTATCTTATCTACTTTGCTCTTTAGAGCACCAATCGAATTCCAATTTGAGAGAGAGATTTTAACTACTTGCTCTACTTCAAAAACAAAAGAGACAAACCAATTATCCACTAGCTGAGTCTTATGTTTCATGAGGTCCAACCCTGTTATCTCATCTTGAGATATGATTGTCAATGGGGTGGCTATACTGAATGGTGTATGTTTAGGGTCAATTAATCCTTTTATAAATGAATGTAATTGAGTAATGTGCTCCTTATGTTGTCTATTCTTATCCTTTTCCTTGTTTATCCTCTTCAATAAAGACTCAATGCTATCTTTGGCCTCTTGGCCTTCTTGCTCTTCAATAACAAAACCTAAATCAATATTGGTTATTTGGAATTCCTCAATATTTATTTCCCCTTTGGCCTTATCTACCATTGGCAGGGAAACTTGAGTCATTCTCCTACCTGTAGTAGGATCTCTTCTAATTGTAGATGTTGGTTTAGCTTTCCTTTTAGGATTCATCATAGTTGTTGAAAACAATGCAGAGACATCAAATTCCCTGACCTCACTAATCTGTTGTGGGTTTATTTCCTACTGCAACCAATAAGGCACATCAGCACTAGGTCCTTGCTGATCAGTTTGCTCAATGTGACATCCTGAGACTCTATATTATGCTCTTCCCTTGGTGGAGAAGTCTCCTTCCTTTGTTCTTCCTCATTAATTTTATCATGAGGGATCTCTTGCTGAGGGATCTCCTGCTGATGGATGTCCTTAAGAGGTACCTCCTATTAAGTAGGAGCTTCTTGGGAAGTAGGGGGTCCTTGTAGTGCAAGAGCTTTAGGTGGTACAACAATATCTAGTCAGGTGCATTTTGTTAAGGTTGATCTTTAGGAAGATCTTGAACAATATGATCATGCACACTCTGCTGAGGGTGATCCTCGGGAGGAGGCTAGATATTCTAATCTGCTTTGTCTATATGCTCCCCTTGACCATCTTGATTCACATTCTCTACTTCCTTTTGTTGACCATTATTCAGTTGAAGGCTCTGTCCTACATCTCTTGATGTATTTCCCTCTGTAGGATCCTAAGTTTTCTCTATTTCCTTCTCACTTGTTTTCTCTTGTGGCACTGGATTCTTATCTTGATCTTCATTCTTGGTAGGCTTTTCTTTATCCCCCTTCGTATGTACATGAACTTCTACCTTTTCTTGCTCTAAGGGTGGATCATTGCCTTTATCCTGATCATGGTCACCTTGATATGCCAGATCAATTTTTGCCAGGTGGGTGACCTAATCAACCAAGTTGTCCAATCTAATTTGTTGGGCTATCACCTCTAGGCTTTCTTCCTCAATTTCTTCTATTTCTACATCTTCCTAAAGAGTCTCTTTTTACACTGAGGGAGTGCTACGAGGAGTCATTCTTGTATTTGCTACCAAAGTTTCCATCCTCTGAGCAGACACCTCATTAACTACCTCATCATCTAAAAAATAGACTGTATCTTCAAGTGGAAGAGGCAGTTCCCTCCTTTCACTCTACATTTCTTCCCTTTGTTCATCCACCTTTTCAGTTTTAAATTGAATAATATATGGGATGGGGACTTCATGTTGCATGTTCTTCATAATACCTAGTCCACCTGCACCTCTCAATAGTAGAGGATCTATGTCCATCGTTCCTCTCATAGTAGCCTTCTGCTTCTTCTGAGGTGGTTGAGATGATGTCGCAACTTTCCTCTTTTTCCTTGTAATCAACATATCACTATCCAAGGGTTCTTCTTTCTCTTCTTCAATGGCAAGAGGAGTAGGCTTTGTGACAACTTTCTTTTGTTTGGGAGGTGCATCAAATGAAGTTCCTGTAGTTGATGTGGATGCATCATCTCATTTTGGTCATGGCTGCTTGATGATCACCACCCCATATGCTTGGGAATCCTTCTTAATTTTTAGCCTTTTCTTATCTTCAGGTGGCTATCTTTCTCCATTGGATTGCCTCTTTGCTACAAGGAAATCATCATATTCCTCCTTAGACAATTCCTGTCTTTTCCTCTTATTATCTACGGTAAGGGCTACACCCTTATCCCTCAGTTTCTTAACTTCGACATCTACCCATTCCTGGGTCTATTTCATGACCTTCAACATTATTTGGTCTAATGAGACCACCTCTGGCTGGCTCAAGTCGGGTGCTGATATAGCATCATTGTATACTTTATTCTTCTCATATTCTTGAGACATTATCTTTCTATCATCTTTATGTAACTGAACCGACACTGATATGTAATCAAAAGTATGTATTTATTTCAGGATGAGCCTTTGGTAATCTCTTCTCCTCACCTCTGCCTCATCATCATAATCAGCCCAATAGTCCTCAAGATGCTTTTGATGAATGGTATTTCCAATAAATGTTTGCATTCTTCTATATGGATAATAAGGCCTAGCTAACTCAAAGGGCTGCAGGTGCATTAGTTTCAGTCCTCCAATTGCATCCTTTATACTTTCTCAGTCTGGACACATGTACTAGCCAATCATGACTGGAAACAAGATATGCGAAATCTTTCCCCATTCAATGTAAGCCTCCACCGAAGGCAATATTTGTCTAACAAACTCCATCAAGATGACTTTATCATTTGGGTACCTGGGCAGCATAAGAGGTTGTCCTATAAAGCCCTCTATCCTCATGTATGAGAATGTGGGGAATTGGATAAACCAAGCCCCATGCTTATATATAACTACTTGTGCCTCCACATTTATCCTCTTTGTCCTGTCCTCTTCCATGGTTCTAACCAGATGCATGGAGAAAGAGTCATTTACTAACTTATAATTATCAAGAGCTTCCCTCCTTTTCAATTGTGGGTAGTATTCCCATATATTCATATCTCCTAGATTGCTTCCAAGTCTTCCTACTATTTGTAGTCCATTGAAAGTTCCTTTGAAAGCACAGGCGTACACAACATAAGATGTCATATGGAACATGTTGATGTTCCCTCCCAGCCTTGTCATCCCTTCATCTAGGTTGTCGCTTATAATTTTGGCCCACAGGGGTATGTCATCAGAATATTCTATCATCCGGATTATACCATACATCCAGTTCTCAAATGATCCAGGGTTTGGCCTCCCTGTCATTCTACAGAGCATAACCATCATGTACTGGTACTCTAACGAAAAATCAAATTTGGAAAGGCGCACAAGTAATTTGGTAGCAACCTTATATGCACTTTTCTTAGATCTCTACTGGTACATGACTCTTCTAGTTGCCTTTTCATTGCTCTTATATTCTTTCTCTAATTTGCTCAACTCAGACGAACCACATCAGGTCCCCTAGGCAAATTGAATGTCGTTGTGATGCCTGCAATGGAGAAATCTGCATATACTCTACCATGTTTCTCCAATTTCTTGGTTTCTGGATTATAATTCCTGGCACATTCTACCACCAGCTCTATAGCCTCCATGGCATATGAGAATCCTCTGGCATTCCACATTCCCAAATTGACTATGCTCATGAGGAGAGGTTTATCAGCTCCCCTATCTAGTCTTCTCGTCAATGCATCAAGATTTGTGTGCCCTTGATGTGTATCATTGATTACTCCATATCTGAATACTACCCCTTCTGGTTGCAAGAACATGGGCTTTAAGAATTCAATTTTTGATCTATTCTTCCAAACGGCCATGGTGTCTTGTAATAAAAACACACATGTCTCACCCTAATGTGTCGTATGCAACAGTGGTTTCATGATCTCATGCATCCCATGGTGATAATTCTATTGCTCTATTCCATCTCATGCCATCATCATGCTAATTAACTCTGTAAAAACTATATTTACCTCATGATTTACCATAAACGACAAAAGTAGGGTTCTGGGTTACATACCTGATAATCACTTTCCCTTCTTATTGTAGAGGTGATATCTTTATGAGTGTGATTGCGTTGCAATTACCATTCTCCGTTCCATTTGAATGCGGGTCCCGTTCTGTTCGCAAGTTGTAGTAAGGGTTTAATCGCTCGGAGCTCTGTAAATTCTTCTTAAATGCATGGTAAATTCAAAATGACCCCCCAAAATTACCTTTTAACCATTTGACATGTCAAATTAGGGTGCATTTAATGTCATTTTGCCTAGGTCCATTGATTAATATATGACATTAGCAGATGCTAACAAGTGGCACGTAAGTATTTGAAATTCAGAAGGCCTCACCTATCGTTGGGATCTCATTTAATGCAAAAGGTGATATTCGAAAACATCAGGATATTTAAAAATATGACTGATATTTGGAACATGACGGTGACGTCGTCACGAAGATGGTCAACCGTTGACCAATGAACAAGGTCAGGTCAATATGCCTTTGTCAACAATCAGGACAACATACTGTATCAACATGATCTAGATGATGTGCTACGTGGCACCATTTGATTGGTTACTAGGAATCATTGCATCTCAGGTCATAAGGGTCAATATGAGGGATATTAAGAAATATCCAGATCTTTAAAACTTACGAAATATCCCCTTGTGAGAAAGTGAAGATGACGTCATCACATATATGAGTCTTTGGAATTGTTCAGAGAAATGATGGCATTGTCATATTAGTTAAGATCAGGGATGTTTCAAAATATGACCCTCCTTTGGTTTAGGTCATGAGAGTGACGTCATCAGGAAATCATGATCGCTTTGTGTCGAATTAGGGTGATATCATCGTCATATTGAGAAATATGACGGACATTTAGAAATGTGACCCTCTGGGTATCAGGTATACTAGTGACATCATCATCAAATTAAGTTCTTTTATAGCTCGAACCAAGATGACGTCAAGGTCATATTTTGCGAAGGGTGATATTTGGGAACATCTGAATATTTGGAAATGTGACCCTACGAAAATATGCCTAAGACTTGATGAGTAAATATTATTTTGCACTTTACTTTGATGTTTTTCATATCAATGAATATGCGGATATTGGGTGATCTTCCTGTTTCAGGATCATCCAATGAATATGACTGACATTTAACAAATATGACCCTACAAGAAATATCAGGTTTGACCGATCTTTGACTTAGCATAACTTTTGATCTTTAAAGAATATCAGGGTGATCCAAAAGGCAAACTTGCTTAGAATTTAGTGCTCTTCAAGATTATGAGGCTTATGGAGGCAGATTTTGATTTTGACATTCAGCCTTCATATATAGGATGCACATGAATGTGCAAAGGTGTTATACTCAATTGACTTTTGGCAAACCGCCTAAAGCAAGGAAACTAAAAGCAAGCAGAAGAAAAAAAAGTTGGGTCCCTTTTTTGCTAAGGCAAAATGGGGCGTGTTGTGTAACCACACAACAAGTACCCCTTCTCAACCAATCTGGCTTTATACTTTTCAACACTGCCATCTGCACCAAATTTCTTCTTAAAAACCCATTTGCATCCAACAGGTTTCCGACCATCAGGAAAAGGCACCAAGTCCCAAGTTTTATTCTTTTCCAAAGAAGCCATCTCATCTTCCATGGCCTCCTTTCAGGAACCTACATCTTTCATGCCCATAGCCTCTGTCGCAGTTCTAGGCTCATCTGCATTAGTAAGCAAAGCAAAAGCACAACTAGAATCAAGCAATGTATAACCAAACCACTCAGGTTGCTTCCCGATTCGCATGTGGACCTCCTTAAAGGCTAAAGTAGAGGTTCTACTTCATCTTTTGAACTTTCAGAGCTGCCAGAGCTCTCCTCATCATTAGGTCCAACAGGGTCATTCAGTTCAATCTTCTCAAGGGTAGAAGGAAACTGAACCACATCCTCTTTCTTTTCTTTCTCTTCTAGCTGTAGAATAGTGGAAGAAGGTGTTAGCTATCTGAAAATAACACTTCTTCTATACAACACTTTTTCAGCCATAGGATCCCAAAGCTTGTATCCTTTCACACTGACACCATAGCCAATGAAGATACACTTAATAGCCTTGTTCTCCAATTTAGACCATTTCTCCCTAGGCACATGTGCATATGCCTCACAACCATAAACACGAAGATGTCTAACTGAAGGCTTCTTACTAGACCACACCTCCATAGGTGTTTTACCAACAAGAGCTAATGTAGGAGACCTATTTACCAGGTAGCAAGTAGTGGCTACAGCTTTAGCCCAAAACTTTGTTCAAGGCTTGCTCCACTAAGCATACTCCTAGCCTTCTCCATCAGTGTCATGTTCATCCTCTGCAACTCCATTTTTCTATGGGGTGTATGGAGTTGTCTTATGTCTTTCAATCCCTTGCTCTTTATAGAACTTATTGAACTCTGCTAAACAAGACTCACCACTATTGTCAGTTCTCAAACACTTAATCTTTTTACTAGTCTAATTTTCAGCAAAATCTTTAAACTCTTTGAATCGACTAAAGACTTCAGATTTTCTTTTGAGAAAATAAATCCATGTCCTTCTACTATAGTCATCTATGAAAGATACAAAATATATAGATTTAGAGATCGAAGGAACATTAATTGGACCAAACACATTAGAATGAATAAGATCTAATACACTATAAGACTTATGAGAACTCGAGTAATACTGAACACGGTTTTGCTTTCCATATATACAATGTTTGTAAAAATCAAACTCGAGATTACAATCATTTAACCCCTCAACGAGGTTTTTATTTTTTCAAGGTTCTAAGACCCTTCTCACCAATGTGGCCAAGTCTCTTATACCATAACATTGTCTTCTAAAAAAGAAGCTTAACTTCCAAAGCATGAGCACCCTTAGGTACCCAAAATGCACTACCATCAAAATTTGATACAATAGATCTTTTAGTTGCTGGTTCCAATGGTGGGGATGAAGTGACTGCAACTCTTTTCTTCAAGTCAGAAAAACTATTGCATTGTGAAATGCATGCCTCTAGCTGAAACAGAGTAGCTCTCTGAGTACCCTTCGCAAGCACCATATCTCCTCTAGTCATCTTGCATCCTTCTTTCGAGAAGACAACTTGCACACCTGCATCATTCAATTTACTTACAATAAGTAGGTTCCATGGCAAGCCTGTGATGTGCATAACCCTAGAGATCCCCTTCACTCATCCATCAGGGAATCGGATTGTGACTCTTCCATGGCCAACTATCTTCAGATGAGAGTCGTCACCTAGGTACACTCTTCCACCATCGAACTCTTCATACTTCATGAACCAATCTCAATGCATGGTCATGTGGAAAGATGCACCAGAATCAATCAACCATACATCATCAGATACATGGGTGGCCAAGGCTGTAATGAAGGCATCACCATCATCTTGTGACTTGTCAGAATCTGAATCTAGGACATTCTTTTTTTTCTTCTTTTTCTCCTCTTTACATTCCTTTCAAAAATGTCCAGTTTTCCCACAATTCCAACACAAGACCTTGGACTTTCCAAGAGATTTAGATCTACCCTTCTCAACTTTCTTGTCTTTCTTTTTCCCTTTCTCCTTGGGTCTTCCACGAACCGCAAGAGCTTCTTTGGCCGACTCAGATGACTTTCTCTGCATCTCTTTAGATAACAGTGAAGACACCACATCATTGATTTTGAAAGTGGATGTGGTACTCCTGATGGCCATAACAAGATGATCCCATGAATCTAGTAAAGAACAAAGCAGGGTCATACACCGATCCTCCTCCTCCATCTTCACACCAACGGATGTCAATTGTGAAACCAACATATTGAAGGCATTCATGTGATTAGAAACAGATCCTCCATCTTCCATCCTTAGAGAATATAACTTCTTTTGTAGGAACAACTTGTTTACCAGGGATTTAGCCTGATAAACATCACCAAGTTTCTTCCACAAATCCTTCATAGTTTTCTCCTCATGAACATTTAACAAGACAGAATCAGCCAAATAGATTCTCACAAGACCCTTGGCTTTATGATCTTTATGATCCCAATCATCTTGGGACATTGCTGCTGGTTGTACACCAGAAATTGCTTCCCATAGGTCTCTATAAATGAGCATCTCTTCCATTTTGAGTTTCCACAACTCAAAATTGCTGCCATTAAACTTTTTAACCTCTATTCTTCCGGATGTGCCTTCCATCTCCTTCCTACAACAAGATTACAGAATACTCTGCACAGACTCCCACTCAATCTAAGATCAGTACCAAAAACACCTACCCAACAGCTAAGACCAAAACTGGTCAGGCTCTAATACCAACTGAAAGGAAGCTAGGTGTGCAGAAATCGCTTCCTAAACTAATCTAATGACGGGAGAGGTATGCAAATTCTTTACAACCTTTACAATTGTAGAAATATGAAATATATATCAGACATATTATAGGAGCAAACACAAAACAAGAATGTAGACAGAGAGAAGTAGACACAAGATGTATGTGGGGAAAACCTTTTCAGGTAAAAAGCCCCACACTCTAAAACCTGCACAATGTATTATCTGAAACAATGGGTGTTTACAATAAACTTGCAATGCAAGTTCTTACAAGAGTCTTCAAATGTTGAATCTGGAGTTATTCTGGTAGCGTAACAATACCTATAAAAATATTATAATACTACAACTCCAAACTATGCAATATATAGAGATTACAAGGCAAATATTGAGAGCATCTTGGGATAGGCGTCCACCTTGGCCACATGGCCATTATCCTACATCAAAGGACACTTGTCCTTGCTACAAATACATCCCTTACATCTATCATTCATGGAATATTTGACTTTCCCAATATGGAGCGCTCTGGGCTAAAAAAGACTATGACGAATGCTCTTACACATCTTACAGTTGTCATAGATTTTCCCAAGATAACAACCTTTAATGTTGTAAGAGAATCCATCATACAATGCTAAATATAGCATATTCCTCTTACAACATGTCATAGCCCAACTTGGGTACCCAAAGATGTCTTTGCCTCATGCAAAGATCCTCACTAACACTTGTCATAGGAATCTCCAAAATTGGCTCTTACGCGTCATAGATTCTATCATATGGAATATTGTCTTCCACACACCACAAGATGCTGAAACATGGCATATTAGTGCCACCTCAAATGGGACACCCAAATCCATGTAGATTTGACTTGACCATCCAAGTCACATTCCAAGTAAGATGACATGTCACTATGCCACCTCAACTATGTGACCAAACTGAATGTGCAAGTAATTACAACATTAGGCAATAAACTAATATAGAAATAAATAAACAATGCTAGGAATTTGCAAAGGATGAGACACCTTAATTCCTAACATCAAGGATAAAATGCTTAAGGTCTGACAGAGGTGGAGAATTCACTTCTAATGAATTTGATCAATACTGTGAAAAGCATGGGATTAAAAGACATTTTTCTGCAGCTAGGACTCCTCAACAAAATGGAGTTGTTGAGAGAAAGAATAGAACTATCCAAGATATGGCTAGAACAATGTTGAACGAAGCCAAATTGCCTGATAGATACTGGAAGGAAGCAATTCATACTGTTGTTTACATTATTAATAGAGGACAGTTAAGAGTAAATCATGATAAGACTCCATATGAGTTGTGGATAGGAAAAACTCCATTTGTGAAGTATTTTAAAATATTTGCAAGTAGATGCTTTATAAAAAGGGATGAAGATACCTTGAGTAAATTTTAGACAAGAGCTGATGAGGGAATATTTCTTTGTTATTCAACTACAAGTAAAGCCTATAAATACTATAATAAAAGGTTGCAAAAGATTGTTGAAAGTGTGAATGTTAGAGTGGATGAAGACTTCTCTTAGCTATGACATGGAAATTACTTGTATTCAAAGGTTCCTATTTATGACAAAGAAGAAGAAGAAGAAGAAGTTGTAAAAGAAGAGTCACAAGAGAATAGTGAGAAGAGTGATGTTGATCAAGAAGATCAACTAGAGTCTACTCCAAAGGCTCCACCCAAGTATGTAAAAAGAAATCATTCTGAGAATCGGATTCTTGGAAATAAATCTGATGGTGTCATGACAATGAAAAAGTTAAAGCTAGCACAACAAGAAAAAGTAAACTATGCTTTATTGTCTAAAATAGAACCTAAATCTTCTGAAGAAACTAGTAAGGATGAAAGTTGGATTGAGTCCATGAAATAAGAACTTAGTCAAATAGAGAAAAATTAGACTTGGGAACTTGTTCCAAGGCCTACTGATAAGAATGTTATTGACACAAAATCGATGTTTAGCAATAAACTAAATGAAGATGGGAAGATAACTAGAAACAAAGCTAGATTAGTCTACAAGGACTATGCTCAGGTTGAGGGCATAGATTTTGATGAGACATTTGCACCTATGGCTAGGCTTGAAGCCATTAGAATGTTTCTTGCATATTCAATTTATAAATGTTTCAAGGTGTACTAGATGGATGTGAAATATGCATTTCTCAATGGCTATTTGGATGAGGAAGTTTATATAGAGAAACTTGAAGGATTCCAGGTGATTGAAAACAAAAACTATGTGTGCAGATTGAAGAAGGCACTATATGGTCTAAAACAAGCCCCTCGGGCTTGGTACGTAAGGCTGGACAAATATCTTCAATGGCAAGGCTATAAGAAAGGTATGGCTACTATCAATTTGTATTTTAAAACTAAAGGTAATAATATGTTGATTGTCATTGTTTATGTTGATGATAAAATATTTGGTGGAGATAATGACAAAATATGTAGAGAGTTTGTTGACACTATGCACAAAAGAATTTGAAATGTCCATGCTAGGAGAATTGGCATTCTTCCTTGGTTTATAGGTCAATCAATTAGACACGGGGATTTTCATTTCTCAGACCAAGTATGTGAAGGAAATTCTGAAGAAATTCAAGATGGAAGATTGCAATCCAATCAGTACACCTATGGTCACTGGGTGTAAGCTTAGCAAAGATGATGGATCTACTTTAGTAGATCAAACTTTATATAGATCTATGATTGGAATTCTCTTGTATCTCACAACAACAAGGCCTGACATCATGCAAGTTGTCTGCATGATAGCTAGATTTCAAGCTACTCCTAAGGAAACACATGTCAAATTTGTGAAGAGGATATTCAGATATTTGAAGAGTGCATTAGATTATGGTCTTTGGTATCCTTTTGGTGATGATTTTAATTTAATTGCATACACAAATGCATTTTGGGCTGGTTGTGTAGATGATAGAAAGAGCACTAGTGGTGGTGCATTCTTTCTAGGAGATAAATTGGTAGCATGGTTAAGTAAGAAATGAGAATCAGTCTCTCTATCAACAGCTAAAGTTGAATATATAGCTATTGTATCTTGTTGTACTCAGGTGTTATGGATGAAGCAAACACTGCAAGATATTAAGGTGAATTTTACTGAACTAGTCAACATTCTTTGTGATAATACCATTGCAATAAACATCTCAAAGAATCTAGTTATACTTGGAAATTAGGATGATGTAGTTGATGTAGATCATCTTATTCATTCATCCACTTCATCCTAATTCTCCAACTAAATCTAGCATCCATCCTAATCATTCCATTTCATCATAATCGCCCATCTAATCATCTCATCCCAATCATCTTTTCCATCCAATCAAGTTCATTCCTAGACATCCTACTCATCCATTATTCACCTATCCTAATCATTTCTCTTATCCATTTCATATCTCTAATCATTCATTTTCACTTATCCTAGAATCACCCCATTTTATCCTAATCACTTCATCCCTCCTATCATAATCATCCAACCATCTCATTCCAACTAATCCTTTCATCCAAGCTAATCATCCCTTAATCATTTAACCCTATCCTAATCATCCAACATCATCATCCTAGTTCTAACCTAATCATATCTTCCATCCATTATCCTAATCATAATCTACTACTATAATCCAATATCATCCTACATCATTATCTTAATCCAACTTCATCCATTTGTACTACATTATCCACAATCGAAATCCATTAATCCTCATCCAATTTTATCATTCATCATTTTCCTAATTGCCCTCCATCTATTTGTCACCCTAATCCACATCATAATCTAATCATCAAATCTAATCATTAACCTTACACTTATCCTCCATCATAAAATTCTAATACAATTCACTTATCCACTTAATCCCATTTTAACCATCCATCATCCAATCCAATCAATTTTATCCTAATTATCCATATCATAACCCAAATCATCCTAATAATTCAAATCCTATCCCAAACAAACGCCCACTTAGTAATGGTTGTTTGTTAATGAAAAAGTATAATGTCTTTATTTCCCATGCATGTGGACATTTTTTAATTATTTTAGGATAGTGGTTGGATAGTCACAAATGTCAATCCTTATTTAAGCCTAGTATATCATCTAGAGTTTACCTCCTCCCTCCATTACTCTAGTTGATAATTTTTAGAGGTAGGTATGTGTTTTTAAGTACATTTTCCTACTTTTTTTCAAGTTTTCCTCTATGTTTTAAGGCTAAAATTTATGTTTCATGGATTAGGGTAAAAATTAGGGTTTAGGGATTAATGTAAATATAGTTGGTTAATAGTTCTAAAGCCTAAAATTTAATTTTTTGTAAATGTACATTATGTGTGTGTGTAAGGACCCAACTCCTTATTAACAAAATAATACTAACTCTAAATTTGAAAAATACTGAGGAAAGAAAAACTTTGATCAATAGATGCAGAAGATGTAGATTTATAAAATTTTACTCAAAGAACTGCTCAATAAATGTTATAGAGGTTAGACAACTAGAGCTTAGTTTTTAAAGTCATCAAGAACTTAAAAGACAACCAATCTTAATCTGGTGAAGAGATGAGATACATTACTCAAAATAACTGAACAACACATACTTTAAGTCCCTTATTACACCTTGCATCCATTTCCCTCAACTTGTTTTTTCTCTAGTGACTTATATTCTTATCGTCTGCACAAAACTAACTAGATATTCTTATGTTAACATGACTCAGAATAACTACATAGAAAGTTAAGATCATGATATTTATAGAAGTTAAGAATCAAATACCTCACCATTCCTCTACACCTGAGTACTAGAGGCCTCTTGTTATCTGACTTTCTCTTTTACATTTTTGAGATCACGATGTTAATTATAAAAGAACACCCTATATCTGCGGGACCTGAGTACTGGGGGCATCCTTCACCTTCCATACTGCCTACATACCCTATATCCATGAGATCAAGGTGCCCTCTAGATGCAACTGACACTAGGATTTGCAAATATGTAGTTTTGTCTTGCACTATATTTGATGCAACTGCGAGCAGGTACGCAACCATTTCTAGGGTTTATTCCTCCCTATATAGTTTTACATCAGCTGCCACCCACTCAGGTGAAACAGAGACGAAATGCTAAGGAATCATCTATATGCAAACACCTAGAAGGGGTGTTTGATGTGATGTTTAGTTGCCTGAAATTCAAGTTTACCTAAGACAAGTTCATCTCCAAATTCATATATTATTTTAACAATAAAAATTTACACCAAGAGGTTTCTCAATATATCTAATCATGATATTCCTAATCTTAATTGGAATACTACTTGCAAGATCAAACTGTAATTCAATACACTAAAATCACATGGTAAATCTAAGCATATAAGTGAATACTCTATGGTTTATAAATTTTATGGTCTTCAATCTCAAGGGTTAAGAAATATATCAATTACTGAAGAGAAAATAAATCAATATATTATCCTTAAATTGTAATTATTATAACATAGCTATATCTATAGTTCCATTTAGTCAACTCGAGGAGATAAAAGTCTCCCAAGTTACTACTATCACATATCTAGACTCTAGGTTATAAACGTATATTTCTTCAAGGAGAAAACATAAGCTGTATTAGTCCTAGCACAATGATCTATTCAAGTAAAAAGTACATAAAAACTTTATTAAGTTACACCAAGGACCATTATTATCGTAAGATCCTTCTTGTATTAAATCAAGTGAGAATCATTATATCATCGCCACATGCTAAAAATAGAAAGTAACTAAGTTTGATGCATTGTTTAAAATTGAAGTGAAAATGCCTATAACATTAGAATGCTATTAGAATGTATCTAAACCAAGAGAGCTCTATATATATATAAAAGAATAATCGTATGGATCAAACTAAATGCCTATAATATTAGAATGCTATTAGAATGTATCTAAACCAAGAGAGCTCTATTTACAAGAGCTTTATTGCTTTATTAGTAAAACATAAGCTATCTTGTCTAAGAAAAGTTTTAAATAAGGAAAAAGATCAAAGGCAATATTCTCTAGATTATGTGGACTAAACAACATAGGTAAAACCTATTGAATCCATGAATAAACTAACCCATCCTGATGACATACATAGACTCAAATTTAATGGCTAAGCATTCGACATACTCAACAAGGATTTCATGACTAAACTAATATTTTTAACTATTTTATAATATCACAAGACATGCTCTCCAAATGCTAAAGGGATGCTTAACATAGCTGGATACAATAGTTCATCAAGCCAGATGATGAACACAATCATATTATCCTTGACATTTATATGCTAAGATAATAAGGAAGGGTGTTCACAAGGGTACAATCAAGCTAGGGTAGGTTCTACAACTACAATATCGTTTCTTCCAAAATTCGTAAATCACAACTCTATCCAATCAAGCTTCTAAGAAAACTATATTTATCAACGCTTTACTTAAATCATCATCTATGTTTTCTAACCTTAATGCACAAAAAGATGTGTAATCTTAGTTCCATTTATAGCATGTAATGTTACCAAATAACTAACTAAATTTCTTTATTTTGTTACAAGACCTCACAATGATCGAAAGAACATACTTCATTCACCAATTTAGCTAAGCTCACATGTTCAAGGTAAATACTATTTTGGAAAACATAATATCATAAATATTAACCCATGTTGGGTTGAAAGTTTTGAGAGTTTACAACCTTGCAGCCGCTTTTTAGAAAAAAAAAAAGAACTACATTTGAGAAGTTTAATTCCCAGAATCAACAATATCTTACTATTCTTTTCTAATGAAAAGCCCCATGATCTAATTTGTCCATGAAGAGTAATCTAAAAGAAAATGTTGGTAATGAAAGTAGTTTCTATATCTTAGTTTCAAAAATAATCTCCAAAAAATTAAAATATTAGATCAGGTGATCTAACATTAAACCTTCCAGCCACTAGCCTAATTGTTTCACATAATTGAGTGACTTAAAATTATATCTACAATTTTATATTTAATGATTCCACAGAATCATGGGGCAAATTAATAAATAGTAGCACCAAACTAACAAACTCTAACAGCTTTAAATGTTTATATATTTTAATTATCCAAATCAAAAATTTAGAACTTAAAACATGTAGAAGCTGACTTGAATTTTCATTTTTTAAATTTTACATGAGTACTTAACCATTCTTCTCTAATCAAAATAAAAATTGATCGGTTAACCTAAAAAGTTTTTTTTAAAAATTGGGGAACTACAAGGTAAAAATGTTTATACCACAAATTTTCTGGTTTTCTATATCCGAACAAAAGCTTCCTCACATGTTATTCAGCTTCTATATATTATAGCTTTAGTGAAATTTTCTAGTATTTATGAGAATGATTAAAGAACCTACCATTTAGTGAATTGCCAAAACATAATGGAAGGGGAATTTTTGTAAGATGTGGTAGTTGCAAGTGCCCCGGTGGACATGCATGCAAAACGTGGAATCATAAAGAAATATGGTCTCATAGAATACCACGATTGCAGGATATGTTCAAAATAGATTCATTGAAAAGCCCTCAGAAAATTTTAAGCAAATGCCACTACTGGGTGTTAAGCCCAACTCCTCACCCTTTTCCAGCATTCTCCCTACGCAACCCCAAATGGGAGCTTTGAACCAAGGTATGGACATCCAACAAAATGGGAGGGGAATATTTGTCAGAATGACTCTAAGAGATATTATTTCATCAAATGCAAGGGTTGCAGGACTGCACAAAATGGATTTGTTGAAAAGGTGATAGCAACTTCAAGCAAACACAATCTGCAGGCATAATTGAATAAAAGTAATGAGAGGTAATTTTATGTGATGAGGAATGAGAAAAAAAAATATGATGATGGATACCATTGAGATTAAGAGGTGAGATTTTGAATAGATTGTCAGGTGCCTTAGGGAGCTCCAATGCAAATATGCACCAATTTAGAAGTCAACTTTAGCAACAAGGTAATATCCATTTTCAAACTACCCATGTTACTTGTGCCTCAAGTCCACTTAGACCCACTTGTGCCATTATAATTTAGTCTATAGAAGATATTTACATAGTGTCAACTCAAGTATCACAATTTTATTGAATTTGTATTTATCTGATAGTATTTTTATTAGTTATTACATGTTCATTTGGCCAGAAAGTTGATGGACACCAAAGAATATGATGCTTGGTGATTACTCTGTTTACTTGGGGGAAGTTTAGGTAAGGAATATTCTTTGTAAAGTTAAAATTATACCTTATGTGGCCCCTTTTCATGAAACTGTCTTATTGACCTAGGTAATATCAATCTGGGAGCTAAATTAAATTACATTGACTCTCTGTTGTTGGAAATAATTTTTAACCCTCTTTCACTGATAATGATAATGTATGGATTAGAAATTATCATATAATGAAGCCAGGCAGTTGAGTTTGGACAAGTTCCAGGAATAAAAAAGCAAGGTTGTTGTGTCATTGCAATATCCTTTGACAATAAGATAGTATCAATGGCATTGTTACAAATGAGCATATTCATGGGTTCATATAACAAGAATCTTGCTCATACCTTGTACAAGTTTCGATGTGACAAAGCACTTAAACAACAAAGTTTCTATAAAATTAATCAAATTGAATTATGGCTTTGTTATTTCATTTCAAATAATATATTAACACATACCTATCTTTTCAATGGACAATACTGAGTAGTTTCAGTGCTAAAGCCTAGCCAGGAAATAAAAAGGCTGACGTGGCTTTGCAGTCAATAAAGGGAACCTTTCTAATAGATGTCTATGTGTAGACACCTAAATTTGTCCATGTCTTGACCATCACCTAGTCGACACATTACTAGGGACATCATAAGGCATTTTGTCCTAATCCCACTCCTAATCCCATCCTAATCACCTAGCCAATTAATAAAATAAATCACATTTATTTAATTAATTTCCGCTTCACATGTCCCAACTAATTCAAATAAAATATTTGAATTATTCCCTCACCTTTCACCACATTCAAACACATGTCACATACTACATTTTTCATTTAATACATTTCACATGTCAAACTAATTTAAATAAAATATTTGAATTAGGTCTCCTTTATTCCCCTTCATACACTTGTCACATGACTACAACTCCTCATGGAGTGGGGAAACCTAATCAATCCTAGCCGTCCCCATCTTTGAAAACAACTTTTGATCTCAACCATTCATTCAAATCAGCCTTTTCTATAAATCAACCCTCTCATAAGTCATTTTTATGAATCTAGCTTTTGAGTACCATTATGTTGCTGGAATGAGCAACCAACATTCCTCCCACAATCATCCTTTGAAATCTTGCATGCCTATGCGAGGTTGAGAAGAGCAATGGAGATAAATCAAATCTAGCTTGGAGATTGGTTTGCTTTGCTTTCTTGTTTTGATTTTTATGCTAGTTTGTACTCTATTGTGCTAGTTAGGGTTTGATATCTTGTTGTTTTAGTTTCAGACCTGATTTTTTCCCTAATGACAAATGGTGAACCTGACATGAAATCATGCAAATCTAACATTTTTTGTCAATTTCTGAAAATTAGTTTTTGTAGGTGACCTCTTGGCCTCAAACGGACCTTATCGTTGAGTCCGAGAGGCCTTACAGGCGAAAAATGACATAAAATTCGTCAAATTTGGCCTCCAAAAATTTTTTGTCCATTTTTGAATTTTTTTTAGAGGTAGTAGGTTTGTACAGTATAGATCTGTACCATACGGATCCACCACCAACCTCTGCACTAACTGTGTCTCTGCTTCGATTTTGTAAGCATTGGTTCGATGTTGCAGGTTTTTCTTTGATGGTGTATTATAGGTTTAAGCTTATTTTTGATTGCAGGTTTGAAACCCTAACATCTGCTACTTGATACCCCTACGTTGACGTCTGTGAAACCCTAAATAATTTGTTGTTGACCACCAGGAGATTTGTTGTCACCGCCATTAGAAGCTTTGCCACCGCTCAGTTGCAGGTCCAGTTACCGCCTTTGGTGGCGACAGGCCCCTTGTCGCCACCGCAGAAGCTTCTACCACCACCTTATTTCTTCTCTAATCTTCGCCCAAAATCCCTATCAGACGCTCCTCCTGATCTCTACTAGACTCCCTCCATCGACCCTTAGCCACCAAATCTCTGATGCCTTAAACCTAGACGTTGACCATCTTTCCTCCCATCGCCCTCGCCCAAATTGTACCAAACATTTAACCCTATTTGGTCAGGCTCCAAGCTCTCTACCACACATAGGCAGGCTTCAAGCCTACGGTCAGATTTGAAGCCCTAGTTACATCGAATAGCTCGGCAGTCTTAAAACCCACGCGGGGGGGGGGGGGGGGGGGGGGCGCTAGGGCAAAGCCCATTTTGATCTCTTTCTTTTTTTTTCCTCACACTTGGCCCTCGGTCATATAGGTGATCAAGGGCCCCGGTTACCCTTAACCCTTAAACTTAATTGCCCAATGTAACAGCGCATGTGACCAAACTGTCAAACCACTAGTGGTCAGTTAAACAATCAAGCCAGACTCTCCTTGTCTCCCCATGCCCTAATAAGTTATTTATTCCTTTTCCTCATAACTCGGCCATACAACATCAAAATTTCGTGAACAAGGACTCATTGGAAAGATGACTTAGCTAGATACATAGTGGTGGAGATTTTATCAGGTGACTATACTTTGATGTATAGATTACTATCTACAGAACCTTTATTGAATACTTGTTGTACTAAGTACATGTCTAACCTTGCATACCAAGCTCTGGGAGCTTGCTTCAAACCATACAGTGCCTTCTTCAATTTGTAAACCATATCCAGTTTATCTAATGACTGAAATCCATCTAGTTATTCTATGTATACTTCTTCCAATTCACCATTCAAGAAAGTAGACTTTACATCCATTTGATATACTTTGAAATCCTTGTGTACTGGAAAAGCTAGAAACATCCTAATGGCTTCCATTCTTTCCACTGGAGCATAAGTTTCCTCATAGTCTATTCCTTCTACTTGTGAGTATCCTTTACACACATCTATTGTATATTGGATACCATATGATTATTTATGGAAGGGTCCCAACAAGCAATATTGATCTCTATAATCTCTCAGCTAATCATATTTCTCCCATTAATCAAAGAACTTAGTATCCAAAAATGGATAAACCCTCTACAAGTTTCAACCATTGGACACCACCTAGTTAAAATAACTAGTCAAATTCTTTAGTTACAATGGTAATAAGCCTCTATATTCCCTATATGTACTCAAGGAAAGAAAAGTTGCATTGGAAAAATAACTATGCTTACCACATTCATATGGTGGAATTTGTAACTATTATGGCTAAGATAAACCTTGTAAACTTTGTGTACTATATCAAGAATTAAGAAAAAGCCCCTTCAAATCTATGGCTAAGGGTTTAATGCAATAAATTAATTTGTATGATCCCTATTCCATCATTTGGCTATTACTAACCACATTTCAACACGAATCTCTTATATTATATTACTAAATACACCTTAATATAATATTTATTTGAGCCTTTATATACATCCAATGTATGGTCCACCACATGTATATCATCAAATAATCCAACTATGACCACATGGCATCTTCTCATTTGATACTCTAGATGGAAATCTCCTTTCACATTTTACTCATTAGTATCTAACCAATAAGAAATGATCCATTTTTTTCCATTGAGCCACATGGCATTTTATTACTCTCCCTCAAAATTTCCAACTAGGTCATCACGATAACATAGTTCTTAAACATACATGTGTAGCTAACAAAAAAATACTATGTACAAGCCTATGCATGCAAACACTTAGGACAAATCTTTAGCAAGCCCTACTACACTGAGTGAATAGGACACATTGATATATTCCACTAGTCCACCTAGTACATATACATGGGGTATTCCATTTGCACATCTTCCAAACAATAAGAGGGGGTTAGACATAATCCATATCCACCTTAAGCCACCAACAAAAAAATTGTCTTCCACCACCAAGATCATGTAACTTATTGATGATTGGATGGCCGAACCTTATTATTGACAATCCATGGTCTAGGATGAAACACATGGGGAAGAGATGTAGGCACAATATTTCAGCACTTCACTGCTCAAATAGAATTTATACACAAAACCCCTTCTTTATGCCTTTTATACTATATTTTGCCAAAAAAAAGAATCCCACAACCTTGCTAACATGCATCACATTAGACCATTTGCCAATAATATAATATTGCACGATATGTGCCCCCGTTGGTCTATGCCCAATGAAAGAATGTAATGTTTCCATCCTATGTACAACCTTTTTAAAAATGAGCAAATACACTCATGTAGTCTCATCAATATGAAAACATTCATTCACTAGACCAATAATTATCTACTGCGTTATTACACCATGGAATATAATTTCCACCACCCATTTTCTCACATGAATGAAGAAACTAAATACCTACTTACAAAGGATTCATTTGGCCATAAGGTGGGAATAAAATATTACCAAGATTAATCCCTTATTATGCCTTAACCCATGCCAAGTTTCCATGTAGGAACCACTAAGTTTCCTTTTAAATGTTGAGTGTGCTTTCCAACATAAGCGTACACAAGCATCCACCAACCTATTTACCAACCACTAGCTATGTAACATTATGGCATTGAAGTTGTGATCATACATTGCCAACCATGCTCTCTCATCTACACAAAGAGATAAAAAATGCTTAAGTAGGATGTATTAGACCATCAAGGAAGTTACACTACCTGAGCTAGTTATTATCAACTTGCTAGTTAGTTCCAATCTCTATGTTATAACAAAAGATCCACTTAAGCTTTGGGTGATGAGCCATAGTATGTCAACAATGAATTACAAATAAAGGGTGTGGGAAAACAAAGGACTTAGATAAATCTAAATAGGCTTCCATGTCTTACTCTACTACCCTCCAATCTAAGGAACTAGTCTCAAATGACTAGTCCTTCCACCATCCTAAAGTTGATTTAAACCCATTCTCACTTCACCTTTTTTTCTATTATAGGTAAAAGAGGGTTTTTGAAAGGGTCCAAACTCTTTTGCAATGGGAAAACAACTAGTAAAGAAATCCCCAAAAGACCTAATTAATTTGGCATACTTCAAGAATCATATCTCTTCCTTTCAAGTTTCTTCATTCTATATTAGTTTGTTCATTGATTTAAATTTGGTGTATCATCTATTTTCCAAATTATTGACCCATATAGTGAGTTATATGCCTATTTACTCACATTATCTCATTTTCTATGTCTATAAAGTTTTATCTATATTGAACTCTACTCTCCTTAGTACAATATGTTGTTTCCATTCATATTACATGTCTTGTCTCCCTCTTACAATTGTTGTTTGACCAATTTAATCATTCCATTGAAGTTACAATTGTTCAACTTGACCAATTAGACCAATTGTTGTTTGACCAAAATTTAACCATTCTATATATATAAACATTAATATGACCTTATATTTAATGTGCATGTAATTGTATTTTCCTCTCACAATTAGAATTTTGACTAGCAATTAGAATCAAGACTTGCAATTAAGACATGTAATTGTATAAATTTTCCTCTTATCTAATTAGAATAAGTACTTGCAATATTACAATTAAACACATGATAATCTTAAGTATTAAATATGAGATATGAAATAAAAGTTTGAATATAGATGCATAGTGGACATTCATTAAATAGTAAAATAGTCTATGAAATAGATGAAATAGTCTATGAGATAAATACTCAAATAACAATATTCCATGTAAAAAATAGTGAAATAGTCAAAGTCTATGTCCAGTCAATACTGAAATAGTCATAAGATCCACATAAAACAAATGCAATAATACACATGTGTGTAGTTTGAACATGAAATAAATATAACAAATTACATTTTGTGCCCTCAGTTTTATCATAATCCATTTCAAGACGCCTTTTGGTTCCATGTGACTCAGAGGGTCGATCATGTTGTGTACAAGAAAAAAGAAGCTACAAATCAATTTTAATGTCAAATTACATGCATACTATTTAAATCAAATATTTAAAACCAAACCATGAAATTAAATTTTTTAATCTAAACTTGAAAATGTGTAAGCATACCACAATGTGCTAATCATCTCTTGTGTCATGCTTGCCTACAATAGATATTGATTCTGCCACACTAAAAGTCTATGTACAAGAAAAAAGAAGCTTCAAATAGATTTTAATGTCAAAATTGCATGCATATTATTTAAATCCAATATTTAAAACCAAATCATGAAATTAGATTTTTAAATATAGAATTAAAAATGTGTAAGTATACCATAATGGGCTCATCATCTCTCATGTCATGCTTGCCTAAAATAAATATTGATTCTTCCATACTAAAATTTTGTGTCACCAAATCCTATAATTTCATTAAAACATGAATTAGGCTAGAGAATAAATACAAAATGCAAGGTCATGATAAAAGACTTAGAAATGGCATAAGATTTAACTATAGGACATGGAATACAACATGTGACTCGTGCATCTGTGCAAGCACATCAATGGTAGGATTAATTGAGCCTACACCTATACTAATCTCATCCTGCATATATATGTACATGTATATATATAAATTTAACTTAAGAAGAATTTAAAATCATGAAATTATACTTGAAGTCAATTTAACCTAAAAATGTACAATTTTAAGCTACACACTAGGGATGAATTATCCTTCATAGATGATGGTGGTGGGCCTAGATGGACTAGTTTGTTTGACACAAAAGTGTCAGGACCTCCCATTAGCTAAATTAAAAAAGGTTCATCACATTTTCATATTATTCTATAATTATTCAAATCTATCTAATTTTAATCTAGAGACTAGATTTTAAATTCACATCATATTTAATGAACATGATAGATAGTTAAGGGTAATTTTTATACCTCTACCATATAAGGTCTACCCATCTCTATAGCTGTTGACACTAATTGGTCCAACCGCGATGTAGTGGCTGATGGAATCATCTATAGGTAATCAACACAATATATAAAATTCATAAAATAGATTAATAATTGATAATTGGATCTATATTTTAATATTACATTTACTTTTATTAAATGTGGCATACATACCAAGTCCATAGGAGTGAATAATGTGGCCAAAAAGGACTCCTCCTCTGAAGCAGATGTAGGACCAAAACATGGATGATAACAATTCTGACAAAAATGTAGTGTGGACCACAATGGTGTCAATGGACATGAGGTGTTAGGACCAACACCATCTCCTTCAAGCTCTCTAGGCTCTCCAAGATTGACTTCATCTGCCAAGTGGGTAGCTTCATTAGTTAAGTTTCCTAAGAGCAATGACAAAGCTCTAAGTGCTAAGACCATCATGCACTGGTGAAAGGGCATAGGAATAGAGGGTGGAGAAGGAACAATATGTACAGGAGGCAAATATCAATTTGGATCGACATGTGCCCCTGGTCTATACTGTGACATGCCACCACCCACACCTTGAAATAATCTTATATCAAAATAAATGGGCTTTAAGCCCATCACAAACTCAACCCATATTTTTTTAAAAAAATATAAGATTGTTGAATTGTTGTCATTGATGTCAAAGAAATAAAAGAGCAATCGACATATTGTGGAGCATGTCAAAGTCATGTTGTGTTGTATTGGAATCTTGTCAGAAAAATGTTTTTAATCTGAAACCAAGTCAAGTCTCAAAAAATGTTCTCAACCTGAACCAAGCTAGGTCTATCAGCAACATATGCTCAGTCCGAACCTATCTTATATCAGCATCTTGGAAGAAACGAGAAGTCACATTACTTATATCGACAATGGAAGAAAAGAGACGTCAAGTGAATTATATCAGTGAAGTTTTTATTTTTTGAACTTGTTCGCCAGTTCAGATTTTAGCCGATTTACCAACAAATCAAAGAAAATTTTTGAAAAGTGTTTGAAGAAAAGCACTATCGGGAAAACTTTACATTCCCGAACTAGTTTGCAAGTTTAGCTTTTAGCTGATTTGTCGACTAGCCGATAGCGTCTTATTAAGCAAAGCTATAATGTCTTTTGAAAAGGCTATGTCTTTGGGAGTTTTTGAAGAGAAACAAAATACTTCAAGTTTTTGTCCCTGTTGTCAGGAAAGTGTATCAAAGACTAACTAGTTTGAAAGTTAGTGTTTTTCCTGATTCACCAACTAGGCAATGCTTGGCCAAGAATGAACAGTGTATGGAGCAAGAAAGATATTTTGTGATAGTTGAAAATTGCCAACAACGAGAAGTTGGTGTATGTTCAGGATTTTCTATTTTTTCTGATAAGCTACTGAGTTCATGAAATGGCCACTTTGCCAACAAAGTGTGCTAAAGGCCAAAGTTTGGAAAAAATAATCTGCCGATAGAAGGAATGAAATCTAAAGATAAGGCAAATTTTGGAATAAGCAATATTTGCCAATAAAGGCATAAGATGTAGATAAAGCAAGTTCTTAAATTCGAGAATTCACTGATAACAGGGGAAACAAGGCCAAGTTTTTAATGTTGCACTTTCACCAATAAAGCATTTGTGATGGAGATAGATAAGGTTAGAAAAAGGGAGAAGTTGCCGATAGAATGGACAAAGGCTAAAGTTTGTAAAAACAACTCTTTGTCGATAATGTGTGTTAAAAGAGATAGTTCTTAAAAATGTAATTTTTCTGATAAGAGGCATAAAGACTTAAAAGACAAAAGTTCAAAAAACTATATTTCACCGACAAAGGGCGATAAAGGCTAGTTTTGAAAAATAAACTTTTGCTGATAAAAGTGACAAAGATTTGAGTTTGCAATATTGCATTTTCACCGATAAAGGTATATGTTCTCTATCCAATGTCATACTTGCAAAAAAATAAATTGGCCACATAAGTGATAGATTACACAAACGAAAAGGCCACTTAAGCAATAGTATGATTGGGATGATCTTGCTGACTCTAAAGTGACCAGAACAATGAGATATTTCACCGATAAACAATTCTAAGCCTGATCTGGATTAGTTGCACAACAATTAATGAATTGAAACTATCGATGTTCGGTTTGTGAGCGGTTGATGGCGGTTCAACTGATCAGAAGTATTGTTTTTATACACATTGAATGTATGGTGAATGGGTTACTTACTGAATTGAATATCTTTTGTTCACATGTATAGAGGGTAGAGGTTGCATGAACATACAGATGTTCATAAGTAGATTGTGTTAAGGAGGGAGACTTTCTAAAAGAGGCCTGAGAATGCTGAGAACATAGAAAAAGGTTAAGACTATGTTAATGAGAAACATAATGAAAAAAGTGTTGACAAGGAGCATTTCAGGTTAAAGAAGAACCATTGATGCATATCAAAATTTGTAAGGATTCAGGGGTTGGTGCCTCACTGTATTGGGTTGGTGCTCAATAGGTGTATAGTGTACCTAAAGGTTGGAGCCTCAAAACATTGTCTTGGGTGTCAATGTACCTATAAGTTGGTGCATACAAAAAATTTGTAAAATCTTTTATTTTGAGCTTGGATTTGAGTAGTAGACTCATGCAAAATTCTCACCGTGGTTTTCCCCTTTTGGGTTTCCATGTAAATCTAGTGTTTTCTTGTGTGCATGAGGTTTTTATGTGTGCTTTTCATTTTTTATTAATGATTGCATTTTAAAGTTTTAACAAACTCTAATTCACCCCCCTCTCAGTGTATTAGTGTTCTTTCAACAATTGGTATTAGAGCATCAAGTTCCTTGAAGAAAGTTTAACCACTTAAGGAAGATCAGGTCTCAAGAACACAATGGTAGGACATGAGGATTCTTCTTCAAATAAAGCATCATTATTTGATGGATCTAATTATGCTTTCTAGAGCATCAAAATGGAGACTTACTTGACCTCTCTTGGATATGATATTTGGCAATTTGTTTTAAATGGCTACACACAACCAACATCTACTCCCACTGTTGATGAGAAGAAATATTGTGAAAACAATGCCAAAGCAAAGAATGATATACTATGTGGTCTAATCAATACAAAATTTGTAAAAGTTGTACATTGTAAATCTACCAAAGATATATGGGATAAGCTACATAACACCTATGAGGGTGATGATCGAGCCAAGCAAGCAAAACTGCAAGCCCATAGAAGCAAATTTGAGGCTCTAAAGATGAAAGATAATGAGAATATTTCAAAATACATGCTCAAGATAGACGAAATAGTGAATGCAATCATAGGTCTTGGAGAAGAGATAAAAGATTAGGTGGTTGTAAAGAAGTTTCTGAGGTCTCTCCCACAGAGGTATGACTCTAAAGTCTCTGCAATTGAGGAAGCAAAAAATTATATAAGCTTACTTTGGATGAATTATTTGGGTCACTCACACCAAATGAAATAAGAATTGAGAATACTAGTACAATAAGGAAAGAAGCAGCATTTAAGACTTCCAAAGTCAAGGAGACTAAAGTGGATTCAAAACAAAGTACCAGTTCAAATTAAGAAGAAGCAAATTTTGTTAGAAAGTTGAACAAAGGCTTTGGCAAATACAAAGGTAATCTACCTTTCAAATGCTTTAATTGTGGAAAAATTGGTATCTTTGCCTCTAAATGTCCCTTGGGTGAAAAACAAAAAGTAGATAGTTCTAGGTGTCAAGAAGTCTCAAAATATAAAAGGAGAAACTTTAATAAGAAGAAAAAAATTCTATTTGTAGACAAAGAAAGTAGTTCTTTTGATGATTGTTCTTATGCAATTGAAGATTATGAAACTGCTTTCATGACTTTTGAAATTAAAAAGGATGAAAATACTCCTACAAAAGGTTGCCATGAAGACTCTGATGATGAAGGAGAGGATGAATTGATTTCTACTCTAGATGATCTAAGGTATGAAAGAAAACAAAATGAAAAATACAAGTTAAAGATTGAAGAATGTGATAAACTTGTTGTAGATATGAAACTGCAAATAGCATACTCTAAAAGAATAGTAAAGGTAACTAGATTGGATTTGAAGAACAAACTAGACGAGTGTCAGAAATTAGAGGCTAAAGTTGTCTCATTGAGGAAGGAGTTAGAAAAGGTGAATGAACAATTAAATAGAAGTTTCAAGTTTGAGAAGAGCTCAGAAATTCTTGATCAAATAATTAGTTCTCAAAGATCCTTCTCCAACATGGTTGGGTTAGGATACCCTAAAAACAAGAGTTTCAAAGATGTCATCTCTATGAAGAACGCAGAAGATAAAACCATCAAGAATGTTGTTCCCTTCAGAAAGGTAGTTGGAGAATAGGGTAATCAAGCTCTACTACATCTAAGAAACATGTTGATTCTAGGAAGCCTAAACGATTCAGGAAGAATAAAAGGACTATATATTTGAAGAAGGAAGATGCTAGTTTCCTCAAAGTCCACAATCCAAAGAGGAGATTTAAAGATCAATTTGCAAGACAAGCTAGGTTTAATTATGTATTTCATGGTTATTGTTTTTCATGTAATTAGTTTGGACATAAAGCAATAGACTGCAAAATTAGACCTAGGAGAATGGATAGGCATGATTTTGTAAGAAAAAAATGTTTTGGCCCTTTAATTGATATGAATGATAGTTGTTATAATTGTAACAACTATGGGCATATTGCCAATTTTTGTAGAAGTGTGTCTATATAGCCTTCTAGACTAGAGAAAAGGAGATTTACTCCTCTAAGACAAGACAGACATGCACATGCTTCTGTGCAAAAATAGAAAAAAGAAAAATCCTCTGCACATCACAAGAAAGAGTCTGCACCCCCTATTCAGGAGAAAGAACCAGTAAAGCATTCTAAGGAAAAGGTAAAAAATTCAAAATGGCGTTGGGTAGAAAAGAAGGATGAAAAATTTGTTAGTCCAAACAACTCTTCATGCCAAAGGACAAGGCAATCCTTGGGTAATAGATAGTGGATTCTCTAGTCATATGACTGGAGATAAGAGCAATTTCACCATGTTGGGAAAATGGAATGGTGGTTCTATCAAGTTTGGTGATAACACCACTGTTAAGATAGCTGGTAAAGGCACACCATACATAGATGATAAAACTAATGCTCAAGATGTGTTGTACGTAGAGGGATTACAACATAATTTTCTTAGTGTCAGCCAAATGTGTGACAAGGGATATAATGTGTTATTTCATGCTGGTGGATGTGAGATAAGAAAAGCTAGCCCTAGTAGACTTGTTGCTGAGGCAAATAGAACAAACAACAATCTATACCATCTAAAGGAGGTGAAGGGTGAAAGATGTTTGTTAGGGCAAATTGATGATAGTTCATTATGGCACAAAAGGATGGGCCACATCAATTTTGACCATCTAGTGAAGGTCAGCAAGAAGAATGCAGTCAGACATATGCCTAGTATTGGCAAGCCATAAAACTCCTTCTATAAAGAATGTCAAGAAGGGAAGCAAATAAGGGTTAGCTTCAAGTCAAAGGATTATTCAACCTCAAAACATCTTGAGTTGATACATATAGATTTGTGTGGACCAACTAGAACCAAAAGCGTCAATGGAGAAAGGTATTCCATGTTACTGATAGATGATTATTCAAGAATGACATGGGTAACTTTTCTTAAAGATAAATCTCAAGCTTTAGAAAGATTTAAAATCTTTAAGGCTAGGGTTGAAAATGAGATTGGGTCAAGGATAAAATGCTTAAGGTCTGACAGAGGTGGAGAATTCACTTCTAATGAATTTGATCAATACTGTGAAAAGCATGGGATTAAAAGAATTTTTCTGCAGCTAGGACTCCTCAACAAAATGGAGTTGTTGAGAGAAAGAATAGAATTGTCCAAGATATGGCTAGAACAATGTTGAATGAAGACAAATTGCCTGATAGATACTGGAAAGAAGCAGTTCATACTGTTGTTTACATTATTAATAGAGGACAGTTAAGAGTAAATCATGATAAGACTCCATATGAGTTGTGGATAGGAAAAACTCCATTTGTGAAGTATTTTAAAATATTTGGAAGTAGATGCTTTATAAAAAGGGATGAAGATACCTTGAGTAAATTTGAGACAAGAGCTAATGAGGGAATATTTCTTGGTTATTCAACTACAAGCAAAGCCTATAAATGCTATAATAAAAGGTTACAGAAGTTTGTTGAAAGTGTGAATGTTAGAGTGGATGAAGACTTCTCTCAGCTATGACATGGAAATTACTTGTATTCAAATGTTCCTGTTTATGACGAAGAAGAAGAAGAAGAAGTTACAAAAGAAGAGTCACAAGAGAACAGTGAGAAGAGTGATGCTGATGAAGAAGATCAACCAAAGTCTACTCCAAAGGCTCCACCCAAGTATGTAAAAAGAAATCATTTTGAGAATCAGATTCTTGGAAATAAATCTGATGGTGTCATGACAATGAAAAAGTTAAAGCTAGCACAACAAGAACAAGTAAACTATGCTCTATTGTCTAAACTAGAATGTAAATCTTATGAATAAGCTAGTAAGGATGAAAGTTGGATTGAGTCCATGAAAGAACTTAGTCAAATAGAGAAAAATCAGACTTGGGAACTTGTTCCAAGGCCTATTGATAAGAATGTTATTGACACAAAATGGGTGTTTAGAAATAAACTAAATGAAGATGGGAAGATAACTAGAAACAAAGCTAGATTAGTCTGCAAGGACTATACTCAGATTGAGGGCATAGATTTTGATGAGACATTTGCACCTATGACTAGACTTGAAGCCATTAGAATGTTTCTTGCATATTCAGTTTATAAACATTTCAAGGTGTACCAGATGGATGTGAAATATGCATTTCTCAATGGCTATTTGGATGAGGAAGTTTATATAGAGAAACCTGAAGGATTCCAGGTGATTGAAAACAAAGACTATGTGTGCAGATTGAAGAAGGCACTATATGGTCTAAAACAAGCCCCTCGGGCTTGGTATGCCAGGCTGGACAAATATCTTCAACGGAAAGGCTATAAGAAAGGTATGGCTACTATCAATCTGTACTTTAAAATGGAAGTAAATAATATGTTGATTATCATTGTTTATGTTGATGATATAATATTTGGTGGAGATAACGACAAAATGTGTATAGAGTTTGTTGATGCTATGTAGAAAGAATTTGAAATGTCCATGCTAGGAGAATTAGCATTCTTCCTTGGTTTACAGGTCAATCAATTAGATACAAGGATTTTCATTTATCATACCAAGTATGTGAATGAAATTCTGAAGAAATTCAAGATGGAAGATTGCAATCCAATCAGTACACCTATGGTCACTGCGTGTAAGCTTAGCAAAGATGATGGATCTACTTTAGCATATCAAACTTGGTATAGATCTACGATTGGAATTCTCTTGTATCTCACAACAACAAGGACTGACATCATGCAAGTTGTTTGCATGGTAGCTAGATTTCAAGTTGCTCCTAAGGAAACACATGTCAAATTTGTGAAGAGGATATTCAAATATTTGAAGAGTACATTAGATTATGGTCTTTGGTATCCTTTTGGTGATGATTTTACTTTAATTACATACACAGATGCAGATTGGGTTGGTTGTGTAGATGATAGAAAGAGCACTAGTGGTGGTGCATTCTTTCTAGGAGATAAATTGGTAGCATGGTTAAGTAAAAAATGAGAATCAGTCTCTCTATCAATAGCTAAAGCTAAATATGTAGCTATTGTATCTTATTGTACTCAGGTGTTATGGATGAAGCAAACACTGTAAGTTATTAGGGTGAATTTTACTGAACTAGTCAACATTCTTTGTGATAATACCATTGCAATAAACATCTCAAAGAATCTAGTTATGCATTCAAGGAGCAAGAACATATCCATTAAGTACCATTTTCTCAAGGAGAAAATTGTTGAACAAGAAGTCAAGTTGGACTATGTAGCTACTAAAGAACATTTGGCATATATATTTACAAAACCCCTTCCGAAGAAGACATTTGAACAACTTTGGTAGAAGTTAGGAGTTGTTCCTTCTCCTATCTCTAATTGAATATAGAATACATATTCATCCAGGGGGAGTATATCAGAGTATTTCTTTATCCTTGGTACCACAGTTGTCTTGGAGGATGATTGTCCTCAAGGGGAGTAAGTTAGCATTGTTATTTTTCTGTGGGTCCCATTGTAATTGATGTCAAAGGGGGAGAATTTTGTAGGCTGCTATTGCAGCAAGGGAGAGAAAGGTTGTCATGGCCAATTCTGATTCAAGGAAGGGTATAAAAAAGGTATAAGATATAGCCAAATACCAATGTTAATGAATTGTGATGAGCATGCCAAGGAAGGATCTTGATGCTATTAAATTAGAGTCATATACACATCATCTCCTTTAGCCTCTCATATATCAAATTAGCTACCTCATTCCACTAGAAAGCATCCTTTCCGAAAAATGTTTTTAGGGTTGTTGCTATGTGGCCATAACTCTTTACAAATATTGTATAGTATCCTATTCGAGTCCTAAGAAGCCTCTCAAGTTATTAAGGGTTTTAGAATAGGCCACTCCACAATAGCTTTGATTTTATTGGGGTCAATTTTAATCATTAACTTGTCAATTATACTTGGAAATTAGGATGATGTAGTTGATGTAGATCATCTTATTCATTCATCCACTTCATCCTAATTCTCCAACTAAATCTAGCATCCATCCTAATCATTCCATTTCATCATAATCGCCCATCTAATCATCTCATCCCAATCATCTTTTCCATCCAATCAAGTTCATTCCTAGACATCCTACTCATCCATTATTCACCTATCCTAATCATTTCTCTTATCCATTTCATATCTCTAATCATTCATTTTCACTTATCCTAGAATCACCCCATTTTATCCTAATCACTTCATCCCTCCTATCATAATCATCCAACCATCTCATTCCAACTAATCCTTTCATCCAAGCTGATCATCCCTTAATCATTTAACCCTATCCTAATCATCCAACATCATCATCCTAGTTCTAACCTAATCATATCTTCCATCCATTATCCTAATCATAATCTACTACGATAATACAATATCATCCTACATCATTATCTTAATCCAACTTCATCCATTTGTACTACATTATCCACAATCGAAATCCATTAATCCTCATCCAATTTTATCATTCATCATTTTCCTAATTGCCCTCCATCTATTTGTCACCCTAATCCACATCATAATCTAATCATCAAATCTAATCATTAACCTTACACTTATCCTCCATCATAAAATTCTAATACAATTCACTTATCCACTTAATCCCATTTTAACCATCCATCATCCAATCCAATCAGTTTTATCCGAATAATCCATCTCATAACCCAAATCATCCTAATAATTCAAATCCTATCCCAAAAAAATGCCCACTTAATAATGGTTGTTTGTTAATGAAAAAGTATAATGTCTTTATTGCCCATGCATGTGGACATTTTTTAATTATTTTAGGATAGTGGTTGGATAGTCACAAATGTCAATCCTTATTCAAGCCTAGTATATCATCTAGAGTTTACCTCCTCCCTCCATTACTCTAGTTGATAATTTCTAGAGGTAGGTAGGTGTTTTTAAGTGCATTTTCCTACTTTTTTTCAAGCTTTTCTCTATATTTTAAGGTTAAATTTAAGGTTTTAGGGATTAGGGTAAAAATTAGGGTTTATGGATTAGTGTAAATATAGTTGGTTAATAGTTTCAAAGCCTAAAAATCAATTTGTTGTGAATGTGCATTATGTGTGTGTCCATAAGCACCCAACTCCTTATTAACAAAATAATACTAACTCTAAAGTTGAAAAATACTGAGGAAAGAAAAATTTTGATCAATAGATGTAGAAGATGCAGATTTATAAAATTTTACTCAAAGAACTGCTCAATAAATGTTATAGAGGTTAGACAACTAGAGCTTAGTTTTTAAATTCATCAAGACCTTAAAAGATCACCAATCTTAGTCTGGTGAAGAGAGGAGATACATTACTCAAAATAACTGAACAACACATATCTTAAGTCACTTAGTACAATTTGCATCCATTTACCTCAACTTGTTTTTTCTCTAGTGAATTTTATTCTTATCGTCTGCACAAAACTAACTAGATATTCTTATGGCAACATGAATCATAATCACTACATAGAAAGTTAAGATCACGATATTTATAGAAGTTAAGAATCAAATACCTCACCATTCCTTTGCACCTGAGTACTAGAGGCCTCTTGTTATCTGATTTTCTCATTTACGTTTTTGAGATTATGATGTTAATTATAAAAGAACACCCCATATTTGGGGGACCTAATTACTGGGGGCATCCTTCACCTTCTAGACTTCCTACATACCCTATGTCCATGAGATCAAGGTCCCCTCCGGATGTAACTGACACTATATATTATCCTTAAATTGTAATGATTATAACATAGCTATATCTATAGTTCCATTTAGTCAACTTGGGGAGATAAAATTCTCCCAGGTTACTACTATCACATATCTAGACTCTAGGTTATAAAAGTATATTTCTTCAAGGAGAAAACATAAGCTGTATTAGTCCTAGCACAATGATCTATTCAAGTAAAAAGTACATAAAAACTTTATTAAGTTACACTAAGGACCATTATTATCGTAAGATCCTTCTTGTATTAAATCAAGTGAGAATCATTATATCATCGCCACATGATAAAAATAGAAAGTAACTAAGTTTGATGCACTGTCTAAAATTTAAATAAAAATACCAAGACAACCTCAAGTAGAGAAATATATCAACACTAGCACATCTAAAAGTTGAAGACTAACTCAGGGAATATAATATAACTCTATGGTAAGCATTATCTCTATTCAATTCCTTTTTACATGATAAGGATTGAATATATATATAAAAGAATAAACGTATGGATCAAACTAAATGCCTATAACATTAGAATGCTATTAGAATATATCTAAACCAAGAGAGCTCTATTTACAAGAGACTTATTAGTAAAACATAATCTATCTTGTCTAAGAAAAGTTTTAAATAAGGAAAAAGATCAAAGCCAATATTCTCTACATTATGTGGACTAAACAACATAGGTAAAACCTATTGAATCCATGAATAAACTAAACCATCCTCATGACATACATAGACTCAAATTTAATGGCTAGGAATTTGACATACTCAACAAGGATTTCATGACTAAACTAATATTTTTAACTATTTTATAATATCACAAGACATGCTCTCCAAATGCTAAAGGGATGGTTAACATAGCTGGATGCAATAGTTCGCCAAGCTGGATGATGAACACAATCATATTATCCTTAACATTTATATGCTAAGATAATAAGGGAAGGGTGTTCACAAGGGTACAATCAAGCTAGGGTAGGTGCTACCACTAAAATATCATTTCTTCCAAAATTCACAAATCACAACTCTATCTAATCAAGATTCTAAGAAAACTATAGTTATCAATGCTTTACTTAAATTATCATCTATGTTTTCTAGCCTTAATGCACAAAAAGATGTGTAATCTAAGTTCTATTTATAGTATCTAATGTTACCAAATAACTAACCAATTTTCTTTATTTTGTTACAAGACCTCACAGTGATCGAAAGAACATAGTTCATTCACCAATTTAGCTAAGTTCACATGTTCAAGGTAAATACTATTTTGGAAAACATAATATAATAAATATTAACCCATGTTGGGTTGAAATTTTTGAGAGTTTACAACCTTGCTGCCACTTTTTAGAAAAATAGAAAGAACTACATTTGAGAAGTTTAATTCCCAGAATCAACGATATCTTACTATTCTTTTCTAATGAAAAGCCCCATGATTTAATTTGTCCATGAAGAGTAATCTAAAAGAAAATGTTGGTAATTAAAGTAGTTTCTATATCTCAGTTTCAAAAATAATCTCCAAAAAATTAAAATATTAGATCAGGTGATCTAACATTAAACCTTCCAGCCACTAGCCTAATTGTTTCACATAATTGAGCGACTTAAAAATTATATCTAAAATTTATATTTAATGATTCCACAGAACGTAGCTGACTTGAATTTTCATTTTTAAAATTTTGCGTGAGTACTTAACCATTCTTCTCTAATCAAAATAAAAATTGATCGGTTAACCTAAAAAGTTTTTTTTTTTAATTAAGGAACTAGAAGGTTAAAAAGTTTATACCACAAATTTTCTAGTTTTCTATATCCGAACAAAAGCTTCCACACATGTTATCCAGCTTCTAAATATTATAGATTTAGTGAAATTTTCTAGTATTTATGAGAATGATTAAACTAACCTACCATTTAATGAATGGCCAAAACATGACGGAAAGGGGATTTTTTGTCAAATGTGGTATTTGCAAGTGCCCCAGTGGACATGCATGCAAAACATGGAATCATAAAGAAATATGGTCTCATAGAATGCCACGATTGCAGGATATGTTCAAAATAGATTCATTGAAAATCCTTTAGAAACTTTTAAGCAAATGCCACTACTGGGTGTTAAGCCCAACTCCTCACCCTTTGCCAGCATTCTCCTTGCGCAACCCCAAATGGGAGCGTTGAAACCAAGGTATGGACATCCAACAAAATGGGAGGGGAATATTTGCCAAAATGACTCTAAGAGATATTATTTCATCAAATGCAAGGGTTGCAGGACTGCACAAAATGTATTTGTTGGAAAGGCGATAGCAACTTCAAGTAAACACAATCTGCAGGCATAATTGAATAAAAGTAATGAGAGGTAATTTTATGTGATGAGGAATGAGAAAAAAAATATGATGATGGCTACCATTGAGATTAAGAGGTGAGATTTTGAATAGACTGTCAGGTGCCTTAGGGAGCTCCAATGCAAATATGCACCAATTTAGAAGTCAACTTTAGCAACAAGTTAACATCCATTTTCAAACTACCCATGTTACTTGTGCCTCAAGTCCACTTAGACCCACTTGTGCCATTATAATTTGGTCTATAGCAGATATTTACGCAGTGTCAAGTCAAGTATCACAACTTTACTGAATTTGTATTTATCTGATAGTATTTGTATTAGTTATTACATGTTCATTTGTCCAGAAAGTTGATGGACAACAAAAAATATGATGGTTGGTGATTACTATGTTTCCTTGGGGGAAGTTTGGGTAAGGAATATTCTTTGTAAAGTTAAAATTATACCTTATGTGGCCCCTTTTCATGAAACTATCTTATTGACCTGGGTAATATCAATCTGGGAGCTAAATTAAATTGCATTGACTCTCTGTTGCTGGAAATAATTTTTAACCCTCTTTCACTGATGATGATAAATATATGGATTAGAAACTGTCATATAATGAAGCTAGGCAGTTGAGTTTGGACAAGTTCCAGGAATTAAAAAAAAGCAAGGTTGTTGTGTCATCACAATATCCTTTGACAATAAGACAGTATCAGTGGCATTGTTAAAAATGAGCATATTCATGGGTTCGTATAACAAGAATCTTGCTCATTCCTTGTACAAGTTTCGATGTGACAAAGCACTTAAACAACAAAGTTTCTAGAAAATTAATCAAAGTGAATTACGGCTTTGTTGTTTCATTTTAAATAATAAATTAACACATACCTATCTTTTCAATGGACAATGCTGAGTAGTTTCAATGCTGAAGCCTGGCCAAGAAATAAAAAGGCCGGCGTGGCTTTGCAGTCAATAAAGGGAACCTTTCTAATAGATGTCTATGTGTAGACACCTAAATTTTTCCATGTCTTGACCATCACCTAGTTGACGCATTACTAGGGACATCATAAGGCATTTTGTCCTAATCCCACTCCTAATCCCATCCTAATCACCTAGCCAATTAATTAAATAAATCACATTTATTTAATTAATTTCCCCTTCACATGTCCCAACTAATTTAAATAAAATATTTGAATTATTCCCTCACCTTTCACCACATTCAAACACATGTCACATACTACATTTTTCATTTAATGCATTTCACATGTCAAACTAATTCAAATAAAATATTTGAATTACGTCTCCTTTATTCCCCTTCATACACTTGTCACATGACTACAACTCCTCATGGAGTGGGAAAACCTAATCGATCCTAGCCATCCCCATCGTTGAAAATAACTTCGATCTCAACCATTCATTGAAATCATCCTTTTCTATAAATCAACCCTCTCATAAAATTTTTTTATGAATCCAACTTTTGAGTACCGTTATACTGCTAGAATGAGCAACCAACATTCCTCCGACAATAGTCCTTCAAAATCTTGCATGCCTATGTGAGGTTGAGAAGAGCAATGGAGATAAATCAAATCTAGGTTGGAGATCGGTTTGCTTTGCTTTCTTGTTTTGATTTTCATGCTAGTTTGTACTCTATTGTCCTAGTTAGGGTGTTATATCTTGTTGTTTTAGTTTTAAACCTAATTTTTTCCTTGATGACAAATGCTGAACCTGATGTGAAATCATGCAATTCTAAGGTTTTTTATGGATTTCTAAAAATTAGTTTTTGCAGGTGATCTCCTGGCCTCAAATAGACCTCGTCGTTGAGTCCGGGAGGCCTCGCAGGTGAAAAACAACATAAAATTCGTCAGATTTGGCCTCTAAAATTTTTTTTGTCCATTTTGGAAATCATTTTAGAGGTAGTAGGTCCATATAGTATGGATCCATACCATATGGATCCACCACCCACCTCTGCATTGACTGTCTTTTCTTTGATTTTGTAGGCATTGGTTCGATGTTGTAGGTTTTTCTTTGATGGTGTATTGTAGGTTTAAGCCTATTTTTTATTGCAAGTTTGAAACCCTAACATCTACTACCTGATACTCCTACACTGACGTCTGTGAAACCCTAAACGGTTTATTGTTGACCACCAAGAGATTTGTTGTTACCGCCATTAGAAGCTTTTCCACCACTCAGTTCCAAGTCCCGTCACCGCCTTTGGTGGCGACAGGCCCCTTGTCACCACCACAGAAGCTTCTACCACCACCTTATTTCTTCCCTAATCTCTGCCCAAAATTCCTTTTGAATGCTCCCTTTGATCTCTTCTAGACTCCCTCCGTCGACCCTTAGCCACCAAATCTCCGCTGCCTTAAACCTCGACCTTGACCATCTTTCCTCCCGTCGCCCTCGCCCAAACTGTACTAAACATTTGACCCTATTTCATCAAGCTCTAAGCCATCTATGACACATAGCCAGGCTTCAAGCCTACGATCGACTTTGAAGCCCTGGTTACATCGAATAGCCCGGCAGTCTTAAAACCCATGTGGATGGAGGGGGGGCCAGGGCAATTCCCCTTTTGGTCTCTTTCTTTTTTTTTGTTTTTTTCCTCACACTTGGCCCTCGGTCATATGGGCGACTAAGGGCCCCTTTTTCCCTTAACCATTAAACTCAACAGCCCAATGTAATAGTGCATGTGACCAAACTGTCAAACCACTATCGGTCAGTTAAACAGTCAATCCAGACCCTCCTTGTCTCCTCATGCCCTAATAGGGCATTTGTTTCTTTTCCTCATAACTCAGGCATACGACATCAAAATTTTGTGAACAAAGACTCGTTGGAAATCTGATTTAGCTAGATACATAGTGGTGGAAATTTGATCAGGTGACTATACCGTTTTAATGTATTTTTTCTCAGTCAAATTCAACTCTCTTTACAAACTTCAAACGCTTATAACTTTTGCAGTTTTGATCAGATTTTCACGATTTTTTTTAAACTGCATAGAATTTTGTGTACAATCTGCTCATGCTTATCATTTTCTTGTCACTATTTATCTACAATAGATTTCATCATATTTCCTCTTTTTCACATAATACATTTCTATGCAAGTTTACTTGTTCATTCTCAGTTTTTGTGACTCCTAGGTGCATCTAAGGAGCTGTAGCAACATTGGAATTAGTCACAGTAGTAGATTGGAAGCAAAAATTGTAAGTGCACTCCATTCATCTTTCATCTCTCTTCATTTCTTCATAATCATTGTTTACAAACACACTTGGATTTGGGCATAAAAAGAACATTTGTTTGCTCTCACATTTGAATTTTGGGTCTTAAAATATACTCTTGTCTTCATTCACAAATTCAAAATTGGGCATAAAAAGAACAAGTGTCTTTCTTTCACATTTTGACTTGGTATTAAAAAGAATAAGTGTCTTCATTGTTTGGTGAAATTGTATGTGATCGAAGGTGTGTATGCTCTTCTCATGCACTTCGTGCGACCTTGAGAATTAAAAACACTTCTCATCCATTCAATTTCACACCACACACTTCATTTTTCTAAGGGAAATTAACAAGTGCAAGTGTGAATCAAGTGTGCATGGGTATGCTCTCTCCTTGCATTGCAAGGTGATCTTGGAGATCAAAAACACCCACTTGGTTTGCTTATGTCATACCCTTCCTAGGAGGCCTACTTGGAGACACACTACTCTGAGGGACAACCTCAACTCTAGTGTTCTAGTGGAGTATAAAAAGTGAGGTGTGAATTGAAAGACGCCCTCTTTGGAAGTCAAAATCTTGTCACTCTTGGCTAAGCCCCAAAGAACTTTATAGCTTTGGGAAGTGAAGGTGAAGGGTGGGTTACCCCTTTCTCCAGTCTGTGTGGCATTATTTCACTTTCATTTCACGGATTTGGGCCCCCCGTACCTTGAGTATATTAGGGATATCCTTAGTCAACTTCTGCATCCTAGAGTAAGACCAATTGGCCACACCTACTTGACTAATCTAGGGCTTGTTCATGTGTCTTCAAGTGCTTGCTTATTCATCACATTCTTTAAAATTTCAAAGTCAAAATTGCTTGTGTCTTGCTTGTGTGATTCATGTGTGTACATGTGTAATCATTTGTTTGGAAATTGCTACATCAGGCTATAAACACAAACAGATAAGTACATCATTCTAAACATCCACATCATCATCTTCACTCTAGTCCAATCAATTTCATCCTAATCATATCTGAATCATTCCACATCTTCTAATCAATTTTATCCTAATCTTATTCTAATCATTTTGTGCATCATCCTCCTAGTCCTAGTCAAACACTTGCTAAAATGATCTTGATTCTTAGCAAGCCTAATCCTAATCATAATCGCAAACTCATACTTAGAGGAGGCCCTCCCTCTAACCCTAATGATGAAACAAATTCAAAATCTAAACTCATACTTAGAGGAGGCCCTCCTAATCCTAATGATGGAAAAAAACTAAAACCCAAACTCATACTTCGAGGAGGCCCTCCCTCTAAACCTAATGATGAGACAAATGTAAAACCCAAAATCATACTTCGAGGGGCCCCTCCTCCTACTTCCAATGATGACAAGAACTATGTGGTATACCTTGAGGAACAAGATGAAATGCAAAGAATTAAAAACATGTGTGACACCATGCCAACACTAGAAAACAAGGTCTTGGCACCCCAACTACAAGACCTCATCCAAACACTTCACCAAATGCCACAACCCCTAGATCAACAAACCATGCAATTATTCCAAGCCATAATTAAAAATTTTCAGCAAATCCAATCACCTCAAATACAACACCTCATAGCCCAAGCCCAATAATTCATAGCCACTTGTGAAATTCAACCAACACAACCACAACATCAACCACACATTCCACCTCAATCCTATGTGTCATCCCCCTTCACTTCATATCAACCTAATTCATCCACCTATCAAGTCAACCTTACATCAACATATCCCACTTATTTCCATGTCAACCAACATTCATATCAAGTCACATCCAAACAAGAACATGTGAGCATAAGTCACCCCTTGAAAAAAGATCAAATGCCTTTAGGTCCTAATGCTACCTTTGACAAGGGGAACACCACTCTATCTTATGGGACATATAAGTATATTATACCACAATCTAATCGAATGCCTATCCTAAATCCACCATGTCCTAGTCCTAATCCATTGGTCCCTCTACCTTCCAATTCATCAAACACTTCATTACCCCTACAATCATCTAATCTATTGGAATTAGACCAGACAACTGAGAGGGGGGGTGAATCAGTTGTCCCACAAATTTAAACTTTTCTACTTTTAACTTTCTTTATCAACTTACTATCAGAAGAATGAATCAACAACACATGAGCAGAAATATAAACAACACAATTGACACCAAGATTTTGATGTGGAAACCCAGTTAAGGGAAAAACCACAGTGGGGGTTAACCCACAGATTATACTCTATTAAAAGTATTACAAAAAGGGAAGGCACATGCCTTCGGGCTCACTGCTCAAGAGAGGCTCACTGCCTACAAGAATGTTTACAAAAGGATTATAGATTGTTGAACTGATAAATAGCATCTGCCAATGCAGGAATTTAGTTCTGGTTAAGCACAGAATAAAGATGAAGTGTGTTAAGCACAGAATACTGATTTTACACACTTCATCTTTATTCTGTCCTATTTACTGTTCTGCCATAATTCAAACCTCAGATCTCTTCTCTTTTGCACTTCTATCTGCCTTTTTCACACTTACTCCATATTTGTATCACTATCACACACCACATCACTCGAATCCATTGGTTATATATATTCACATCAACAAAATCAATCACCTATATGTCGGCCTTATGAAGAAATTAACAAACAATACAAGTACTCTATTCTATCAACTAAATCCATACATCCACATTGATGCGTACCAGAAATAACACTTGCAAGTCACCATTCATGTCGGCCACTAACATTATATCCAATACACAACTCACCAAAACACTTCTACTAGATCCGCACAGGGATCTAACACAAGTTGGTCTGTTCTTCACTAAATTGTCCTGTCATATTAGGACCCGGTACTCAGATGCTCATAACATTTAATCCCTTTGTCACCGAAGGCTGAAATCTTGGATTTAGATTGTTCTGATATTCCTATATACTCCCTCAGATTCACAGCATACAATAATTAACTAGAGAGATCCACTGACCAAAATACTGAACTCTACCATATACCCTATTCCTATCTATCCAGACTAGACAAATCTTGGAACTGACTTCCAGTAGGATTTGATACTGCACTATGGATGTGTGGAATGGACTGAGTTTCCATCAATGACAACACATGGCATGCCTTGTAGTGTCTCTTGCCAACAATCTCCCCCTTTGGCATTGATGGCAACACTTAGTGAAAAATGACTAAGTGTCATGACTGACTCCCCCTACTATGTACACTTATATATTCTTCCACTGCTCCCCCTTTGATGGATTCTTCATTTTCTTTCATTTTTCACTATCTCTCACTCCCCCTTTGACATCAATGGAAAAGGGTGGGGTCCGTAAATCAAAATTTCCACAAGAAATCTATATATAAGGTTGCATATGTACAAATAATCCATGCATTATATTTACATGAACTTGAGGATATCTGCAAAACTATTTTTCAACTGCACAAGTTTAGAGGCCCAACTACTTTTCATGCCATCCAAAATTGAGTTGTGTTCTCTTAGTAGGAAGGCATGTGTTTTTGCTTTCTTTAGATCTGAAGGATCACCTGTTCGGACTGCAACTTGAGCTTCTGATAAAGCAGAAAACATTGTTTCTAACTTGGGGGCAATCAATCCCCTAAGCTCACACATTCTCTCCACAATATTGCTCTTTTCTTTAACAAGCTTCTTTATTTCATCAGTCAAGCTAATTTCTTGACACTCCTAACTTACTGGAGAACTGTTAGAGAGTCAAAATTTTGAGATAGATTTAGCAATTTTTGTTCCCTCTCCTTTATCTTCTTCTCAATATCCGCAATAACTTTGGGCCAAGATAGACAAAATTTTTATACATCACCTCCATCATTGAGATCATTTTGAATACTCTTTATACTGATATCAAGTATCCTTTTATCATTCCCTATTAGGCCCTTTAGCTCACTAAATCTCTTATCCAAAAATTCATTCCAGATTTTAATCTCTGCAGACTTTTCAAAGGACTCAAAGTGTGTACTTACATAATTTACAAGGTTCTTCAGATTACCGGAGGGAGAATCAGATGGATTCTTCTGGAAGGTTGGCATTATCTTCTCCAATATACCAGATGCAAGGCCTAATAGCTCACTATCCTCTATGTGGGATTTCAATATCTTTTCACTTGTCATAGCTTGTGTGAAATATGCTATCTTCATCATTTGGACCGGAGAGAGAGTATCCAGGTTGATTGGTCCTTGAATCAGTTCTGGTTCATCAAACTCTAGCATCTCTTTACTTAGGAAACTCTTCACTACATCTGCAGTGTCTCTTGTCACAATTCCTAGACTACCTTCCTTTTCTTGAGTTTTCTCAGTATCAGGACTATTTTGTTTGGGTGCATCAACATTTGCACCATCTTCTTCTGCTTTATCTTTCTTACCTTTGACTTCTTCTTCTTTCTCTACTTCACCTTTTCTATGTTATCTGCAGGAGGATTCTTTCCTTTGTCATCACCATCTACAATCTGTTCCGGAGGATCTTGTGTAGCAGTAGTATTCTCAACATTGTCTTCATTACCAGATTGATCAGGAAGAGTTAGAGTATCTCATGCATCATTAGTTTTATCCACCATCTCTGTATCTTCCTTGTTTATTTGTTCCACTTCCGGAACTAAGGATTCGTTGACCTTGGTTTGTTGCTCATCAGTTTTTATTTCTTCAATATTCAGGATTGATGAATCAATCCCATCATCAGTCTCTTCTTCAACAAATGGAAGATTGTGTCTCTTCAATGCACTTAGAAGTATTTCTTGTCTTTCTTTAACTATTTTGTCTAATTCTCCAAGCATTAGTTTGTTCATTCTCTTCTTGCTTCTGAATGCATCCTTCACTTCTTTGAATATCATATTCATTTGAACTTGAGTGATCTGAGGGCATAGTTTTATCAATATATGTTCTCTAAGCTCTATATCCTTGCTTTTTGCATTTTCTTTCCTCAACTCCAAAATGTCTGCAAGACTTTGAGGAATCTCAGAATTTATTTCAATTAGGGCTTTATTATAGATATTTAGATATCTAACAGTTGCTTCCTCTAACACCCTCTTATTTGTATCACTGTATTCATCATAGAATTTTGTCATGGGTTTCAAATTTCCATCCATAGTGACTGATTTTATTACATCTTCCACAAAAAGTGTGGGCTTCTCAACATATGTATATGTCTTCTACCTTTTGCTTGCCCTTTTGCTTCTGGGGGGCTTCTCCTTAGTCACCTTGGCAGCTTTTGTTCCAGAGGCTTTCAACTCCTTTACCTCAGCATCTAAATTTGTTTCTTCTACATCAACTTTTGTGCTCTTATAGGTTCTTGTGGCCTTTGTTTTTACTCTTTTCCTAATGATTTTCCTTTCGATTTCTCAGGATTTGTAGGTTTTGGGGGAATAGGAGCAGTAGCAGAGCTTCTAGTAGTCCTTGATGTGGAGGAGAATCCTATTGGAACACTTCCTTGTTTCTTATCCCACTTCCCCTTCTCTACCTTTTTAGTTCTTTTCCTGAATTGCCTCACGGCTTCCTTTGTGAGACCTAGATTCTCGGCCAACTGCTCAACTTCTTTTCTTACTTTTCTTTTGGTTTCAAGTTCTTTGAGCTCAACGTACAGTTTTAAACTTAGCTCCTCATATGTCCCAAATCTTTCAACTATTGTATCTTTTGGCTTCCTAAGAAGATGTTGAGCATACATATTCAAATTTTTCCATCTACTTCATACCCCATGGGCATGATCCAAACAGTTCTAGGTTCCACTACTTCCATTTAGCATTGATCAGTGTCAACCATAAAACATATTTCATTCTTGTACTTCTCAACAATTGATTTAGAGATTCTTTCCCTTGAATGCATCATACTCTAAAAATTCTTGAAGTATCCCCAAATTGCAGTTTTCTGAGCTTTATAATCACCAATGTTGTGTAGATGATCTCTGATCTGAATGGCAACTGGCTCATCATTAGTCCAGTGAACACCCTTTACTCCAGGTACTTCATTCATAGAGTAGAAGAACAAGCATAGAACCAATGTAACATATTTAAAAGTGTTTTTCTTATCTTTCTTGATTTTGTTCAAGTTCTCAATCAGCCGGTTCTATAACAGCTCACATATGTCATAATCTACATTCTCCTTTAACATTTGATATGCTGCATATATGGAAGTTCTAAAGATAGAATTCTCCATGTTGGAGTGATATATCTTGTAGCCAATCACCATGGAAGCAAACTTAACATCCGGTTCTATAATGTCATTGATGGTCATTGCCCTCTTGTCAAACTTTGCACTGGTTATATCAGTAATAGTTTGGTTTTTCATAGATTTCAACATGGGTAATCCACCAGTTGAATTTAACCTAGTCACAATTCTGATAACATCCTTGGTAATCTTGAATGGTTTTAACAGCCATATGAATTTAGCATGCATCTGACTTAAAACATATCAAACCCACTCATCTTCATCGAATGTTGGAAACCCCATAATCTGAATAAAATGTTTATCAAGTAGTGCCTTATACTCGAGTTTAAGGTCATGATTTTGATCCCTGAGATGACTCTCAAACAAATATACATACCTTGAGTCCCCAAACTCATCTATGTTCGCATGAATATAGACCCTAATATCTTAAACATGCAGCACGCCATACAGAAAACTTGAAAATGCACCTAATGAGTCAACTTCTACTGATTTGTGTGGATGCTTTTTAAATTTGGGTCGAGGCCTTTCAGTAATATCAACAACCAAAGGTGTAGCCATTGCAAAGATTAAAAGTTCAAAGCTTTGCAAATAAATACCTTTTCCATGAAATTAGGGTTGGCGAATAAATTCGTTGGTCGCACTTTAAATCCTTGGAATCTCAGCTTAGACGCTATTATGCTTGCTCTCTTCGAATGTAAAGTGATTCAAATGAAGAGTGAACAACCCTTTTAAGCTCCACAAAACCTAATTTGCCTTTGTAATAAATGCTCTACCCTAACACATCTAGTTACACTATTTCTATATATAGTCAACCTTCAATTGCTCCGCAATTCGTCATATCCACTTCTTTTCTTTCAAAAATCCTTTCATATGACCTATAATAACCCAAATTATCATGTCTCATCATGCTAGATTTCGGCACCTACTTACTAGCTGGGGGAATTTGATTTTTAAAGTAGCTACCCCTAAGCCAAAGCTCCTGATTTAATTCCCAGAGGAATTGTCAGCACCAGATTCTGGTGCGGACCCATTATTATTGTTTATAATACTTTTCTTGACCCATGTCTTTCTCATTTCATTCTAGATCTCATTCACATCAATTTTGCCGTTGCCTTTGTCTTGTCTCTGCTCATCCAATTTTTAGTTTGTTGGACCTCTTCTTTCATTATTCTTGCTTCTACAGGTTCTTGCAAAATGACCAGATCTATTGTAATTAAAGCACACAACATTTCTTTGCTTATATACTTGATTTCCTCTTGATCTGCACTGATTAGCCATGTGTCCAAATCCATTGCAAGAAAAGCAGTAACCATTGAAAGAGTTGCCATTTCCTCTATTGTTATTCATTATCATACTTCTGCATTCATTTGATTTATGACTGTACCTCTTATACTTGAAGCATTGACTAAAGAAGGATGGACCATTTTGATTTACTCTGCTTCTACACTAAGTAGCTCTATGACCAAATTTATTGCAATTAAAACAATTTCCATTGAATGATAGATATCTTTGAGCATTAGGCTGCCTTATCGAAGGTCTTCTAGGTTTGTTTCTCCCATTCCTTGATTGAAAATTTCTTTGTCCACATTTGGAGCTTTCACCTTTCTCATATCCAAGACCATGCTTGTCATCAGCCTTTTTCTATCCTTCAAGTAGTGCTTCAAGTTTAGCTGAGCTTATCTTAAACTTCTCCTTGTATTCATTTGCAACTTCTAGGTCATGTTTGAGAATGATAATTTTCCTCTCAAGTTATTTCTCATTCTCTCTACTTTCTTGTAGATTAGACTCTAGGAGGCCAGCTATTCCGTCCAATCTACAGCATTCTTCAATTCTTTCTTTTAGATTTTGATTAAGGTCTTCTTCAGTTTTATTCCTATCTTCAATTTCCTTGGTTAGCCTCATCACCCCAGATTCCATCTCATGTTTTAGGACAACTTCTTTAGCTAGCTTCTCACATTCCTTTGCCTTCTCTATCAGGGCCTTATCCTTATTGTTGTCTTCATAATGATTTCCCAATTGAAGAGGTTGCTCCTTCCTCTTTTCATTGGATTTGCTCATTTTTTTCTTTTAAAGTCTCAATGAAGTCTTTAGCATTTTTAAGGTTCTCTTGCAGCTCTTTGACTTCTTCTCTGGACTTCTCAATATCTTCTAAAGCAAGTTTAAGTTGTCCTTGAAGGTTGTATTCATCCATTTTACTACCTTCCCAGATCTTCCTCAAGCTATTAAACTTTTCAAAGGAACCTTTCTCTAATACCAATTGTTGGAATTAGACCGGACAACTGAGAGGGGGGGTGAATCAGTTGTCCCACAAATTTAAACTTTTTTGCTTTTAACTTTCTTTATCAACTTACTATCAGAAGCATGAATCAACAACACATGAGTAGAAACATAAACAACACACTTGACACCAAGATTTTGACATGGAAAGTTGGTTAAGGGAAAAACCACAGTGGGGGTTAACCCACAAAGATTATACTCTTTTAAAAGTATTACAAAAAGGGAAGGCACATGCCTTCAAGCTCACTGCCCAGAGCTCACTACTTAAGAGAGGCTCACTACCTACAAGAATGTTTACAAAAGGATTACAGATTGGTGAACTGATAAGTAGCATCTGCCAATGTAGGAATTTAGTTCTGGTTATGCACAGAATACTGATTTTACACACTTCATCTTTATTCAGCCCTGTTTACTGTTCTACCATAATCTAGACCTCAGATTTCTTCTCTTTCATACTTCTATCTACCTTTTTCGCACTTACTCCATATTCATATCACTATCACACACCACATCACTAGAATCCATCAGTTATATATATTTGCATGAACAAACCCAATCACCTATCTGTCAGCCTTATGAAGAAATTAACAAACAATACAAGTACTCTGTTATGTCAGCTGAATCCATACATCCATATTGATGCGTACCAGAAATAACACTTACAAGTCACCATTCATGTTGGCCACTAACATTATATCCCATACACAACTCACCAAAACACTTCTACTAGATCCGCACAAGGATCTAACACAAATTGGCTTGTTCTTCACTAAATTGTCCTGTCATATTAGGACCCGGTACTCAGATGCTCATAACATTTAATCCCTTTGTCACTGGAGGCTAAAATCTTGGATTTAGATTCTTCTAAAATTCCTATATACTCCCTTAGATTTGCAGCATAGAATAATTAACTGGAGAGATCCGCTGACCAAAATATTAAACTCTTCCATATACCATGATCCTGTCTATCCGGACTGGACAAATCTTGGAACCGACTTCTGGTATGATCTGATACTACACCGCGGATGTGTGGAATGGATTGAGTTTCCATCAATGACAACACATGACATGCCTTGCAGTATCTCTTGCCAACATAATCCTCCATCAACTCCACGCCCTAAGTTCAAGCATTACAAAAGTAAACATATGGAGTTACCCAAATCCACCAACCCATTCAATCCATTTGACCCTCCATCCAACCAAAGTAAAAGCCCTAAGTCTAATCCATCTAACACCCCTTTTATTCCTCCACCATGGGACCTTTCCACTCTTAGTCTTAATCCATCCAATCTAATTAGCCCTCCACCTAATCCTAATCCTATGTCTTCAACTTCCACCACACATAAACCTACAAAGGATGTGATCCAAGGGCTACTAGCAAGGAGTCAACCATGCCACCAAATTTCTATCCTTGAGCCTACAAAAGAGTCTTCACACACCATGTCTGATCTTGATAATACCTAGCACTGAGCCTATGGTATTGTAATACACATGTAAAAACAATAGATGAATGAGTTTCTGTAAGTAGGCAAACTCACTGGAAGTTGTGAATTGCCTCCAAAAACTAACTTTTATTCATTCCAATTTGAAATATATAGGCTTACATAAAATATGAAGGGTCACATTACCCTTAGAAAACAAAAAGAACTCTTAAAAGGTGAAAACTTTTTTCAAAAGTTCAAAATTATGAAATTTTTTATCTTCCCCTTCGCAAGGTCATAACTCCTAGCTATTTTGTTGGAATTTAAACTTTTTGCCTCTAAAAATACAATTTAGTAAGATGTAGAAAATAACAAAAACTAAATTTTTGATATTTTTCCAAAAATACCACTCAAATGATGTTGGACTTGATCATTACTTCCCCCTTGAGAGGCAATGGGCCCCACTGCATCTATGGTCTGCAACAACTGAGGAAACTGCTTTTCAATTTGATCCCTGGTGAATCACTTGCCTTGATGAGGAAGTTTACTTGCTTGAACCACACAGTAAAGAGGAATATGTTATCTTTTTAGTGTCATAACCAAGACATCAATGATCTTTTCTCCAACATGGAATTGATGAGGTAGATGATGTTGATCATGCCTTTCCTTGTACTTTTGCCTAGTGTGCCACAATATCTCCGGAGCTTGTTGTATTTCTTCAACAAACTTGGTTGCCTTATGTGGTGATGGAGCATCTAAGATTACTAGTATTGCTACATCAATAGGAGCCAGTGGTTGATGTCCAAGACATATTTCAAATGGGCTATGCCCTATGGAACCATGTAGGGCATGATTGTAGTTGTGCTTAGTTTGCCCATCCGTTTGTGGATGGGAAGAAATAGACTTTGTCAACTTGTTATCCATCATATCCCAAAGTGATGTCCTTATTTCATTTATCTATTTTTGCTGAGTGGTAGTGGTGACCATTTTGTCATGGATATTGGTTACAACTAACCTCTTGTCTTAGTTCAAACTGTTAGAACAAATGTTCTAATATGAGTAATTAGACGTTCACATTGATTTTCAATAATCAAAGATGCTGGTTGTGTAGGACTTACTTCAAGTATCTGATACTTCTTTTTGCCTAGTTTGATAAAGACATTGTGAGGTCTGAACTCGTATGTACACCATGACGCTTGTACATATATGGGTGTCCCAATAATACATCACACACATCCAAGGGTGTCACATCACATATGACTTCATCTTTGAATGGTTTGATAGAATAAGGTAAGCAACATTGCTTATTTACCTAAATATCTCATTCTTGGTTGCTTACCCATCACACATGATATGGTTGTGGATGAGGTGTGGTCTTCAAGTTCTTCCTTTTAACAGTCTCAGTAGAGATCAGATTCTTTTGACTTCTACTATCAACAATGAAATGGAGGTCCTTTCCATTTACCCACATTTGTGAGTAGAATAAATGTTCCTCATCTTCACAAGGAAAAATCTTGGTGGTGGTAACTATGGCATAGGGGTCAGCTTCAATTATTTAGTCGTCATCTTTTTGCTCAAAAGAGTCTGCAGGAAATGGTTTAGGTTTAGCTTCAGCTTCCTTTTCTTGTAACTCAGTCATCAACATCTTGAAAGCTTGACAATCCTTTGTGTTATGTCTTGGACTTCTATGGAATTCACACCACATCTTCTTTCCATTATTGTTTGATGTTGATGATGCTTGTGAGGAGGGATCCTTAGCTGTCTATTTTCCCATGAATTTATTGTCACCTTCATTCTTTAAAAAATAATCCTTTTTTCCCTTTTGTTTGAATTTTTCCTCAATCTTCATTGCATATTTGTAGGCAGTCCCCAAGGTCTCAATATTGAGAAATTCCATCTTTGTTTGCATTTAACGACAAAGCCCACTACGATACTTCAAAATTTGATGTTTTCCATATCAATGGTGCCAAGCTTTTCTGAAAGAGCATGGAACGTATTAGTGTAATCCTGAATAGATTGGTCTTTCTATTGACGAAGCATCTACCATTCCATATACTTATCCTCGTATGAATTTTTAGGATAATATTCTTCCTTGATATGTTCCACAAACTCTCCCTAGGTGGGATCATCATTTACTGTTCCACCAAACTCAAGGTTTTCTCTAGACAATAGTTTATTTTCCCATGATTGTTTTACATGATGCTCAGCTTTTAGGAGAGTGAAGACTATTTTTTCACCATTAGAGAAGTGATTCATAGAAAAATATCTTTCTAGTTTTGACAACCAATCATCAATAGCATCTGCATTTATTTTGCCTTCAAATTTTTGAATATCAAAATTTACCTGCACCTTGAAAGGAGTGTGACCACCAAATGGTACTTTGCCCATGTTGGGTTGTTGATTTCCTTGATTTTGTTGTAGTAGATGAGAAAACTGACTCATCATCTCCTCACGTTGTTTTGTTAATGCTTCTTCAACCATCACCTTGAAAGGATCTGAATGATCATCTTGTTCTAACATTTTCTGTCAACTACACCTCAAATGAATATAATCTAATGGCTGTCTAGAGGATTGAATCACCTTTCTAATGATATTTTGTTTGTCTGATTTCAACACAATATGCAAAAGATATGCCCAAAACATTGAGGGCAATGCTGAAAAAAAGACTTGACTTCTAGTGAAAACAGCAGGCAGATGAAAACAATTAGAAACAATTACCTACACCAGTAGAAAGTTCTCTAAGTCCTCTTTCTGGTGATATCTCGTTTGCACAAAATGGAGTCCAGATGAGAAAGATATTCTCGATTTCGCGAAACTGCTCTGAAAAGGCAAAAAAAAAAAAACTAGAGGCAAAAATAGGGACACGGATTTGCAATCTATTTTCTTGAAATCTGTACACTTTCTACAAAAAAAAGGAGATACCCAGATAGGATATCGATGCTATCAACAAAACCCAGAAATATTTTGAGCTGAAATTACATCGTTTGAATTCTCATGGCTAAAACCCTTTCCAATTTGAGAAGAACCAAATGAACTTGGCTCTGATACCATTGATCTAAACAATACCTAGCGCTGAGCCTGTGGTATTGTAATACACATGTAAAAAAATATATGAATGGGTTTTTATAAGTAGGCAATCTCACTGGGAGTTGTGAATTGCCTCCAAAAAATGATTTTTATTCATTCCAATTCGAAATATATAAGCTTACATAAAATATGAAGGGTCACATTACCCTTGGAAAACAAAAAGAACTCTTGAAAGGTGAAAACTTTTTACAAAAGTTCAAAATTATGAAATTTTTATCTTCCCCTTTGCAAGGTCATAACTCCTAGCTATTTTGTTGGAATTTAAACTTTTTGCCTCTGAAAATACAATTTACTAAGATGTAGAAAATACCAAAAACTAAATTTTTGATATTTTCCCAAAAATACCACTCAAATGACCCTGGACCTAATCAATGTCTATTTCTACAACCCCTTCATATGGTCCACAATGCCTCGAGCCTATTGAAGATTCTCCCCCCATGAGCCCAAGTCAACCTCCATCATGCCCTTATGTTGTTGACCATCAAAAACATGCCAAGCCTCTCCTAGAGCCTTCCACTTCCATCCAAAGTCAAGAGATATGTCAAGGGTATAATCCTAAGCATGTGGAACCATCAAGCCCTCGTCCTAATCAAGATCAAATCACTTTCATTCAACCCATCCATAACATGTATCTTTTCCATGATCAAGACATTATTCATGATGAAGAACCTATCCATGAGAAACTTGATCCCATTCATGAGAAAGACACCCAAGACCCACATACTCAATCTAATGAAAGTCTTGTTGACCTACTTGAGCATTCACCCCACTTCATGGCCTTCATTCAAAGAAAAGAAACTTCTCCTCCATCTAGCCCTATTCATGATCCAACAACATCCACTTGTCATGATGAGACACATGCCTCCCAAGCATGCATAGAAGATCAAACGAATAGCTTGGATCTAAATGAACATAATCAAGATCCTAATGATCCATCCACATCCACTATCAATCCCATTTCAAATCCACCATCATATCCTATGGGTCTTACCGCCTTCAGTCATGAGTGTTCTTCCCTAGGGGAGAAATAACCATTGTCTTCTACTTCACCTCCTCCATCCAATAATGAGCTCAAGTCTAGTGTCCAAACTACACCTAGTCTCATAGTCCATCGCATACTCCAAAACATGAATTATCATGGTAAAGGCTTAGGCCTTTATGAACAAGGAATTTTGGATCCCATACATGTCAAAGTGCCTCCATGCTCATATGGCCTTGGATATACACCCCAAGGTAAACAATCTAAAGATGTTGGTACTTCCTCCATTCCTTCTAAGTCCACCACTTTCCACCACAAATCCTATCATATTCCCAAAACATATGTCACCATTCCACCTCCATCATCCTACAAATGTCAAAAGCATGTGACCATACACCTTCCACCATCCACTTTGCCTCTGCTACTTTCAACTCCTAACATCCCTCCATATACTTTACCTCCATTACTTCCAACACCTAAGATCCCTATCATCCATAAATTCCCTTACATTTGTAATCATGACCAACCAATGCACACATTGTCTAAACAAGGAGCTTCCACCCAACCCATGGGATTCAGAAACAAACATTTGGATGCCTCTTTTCATAAAGCCACAAATCCTAAGGGTCCTAATGCCTTAGGGTACAAATGCAAAGAATCAAAGAAAAATCCATCTAAAAGGCTACCTAAGCCCATACCTTCACAAGAAAAGTCTAAAAGCAAAATGGTTTGGGTACCTAAGAAAAAAGCAATCAAGTCAAATGAGGCATCCACATCTCAAAAATCCCAATCATCCTCTTCCATCCAAAAACCCCATACCATTCAAAAGTATCAAATTCCTCCATCCCACATGTCAAGCAAAAATCATAAAAGTACTAAGTCTATGTGGGTCCCTAAATGCTTACATCACCCATCCCCTAAGCAAACATCGTCGTTTCTTCTTACACCACCTTCCAATCAAAAGCTTTAATGTTTATCTCAGTGTGTGCAACTGTTGGTCATGGTCCCCTTCCATCCCATGATATTTTCACATACCTCCATCTCCCCATCTTTTAGCTATTATCCTACATACCTTCCCCATCACCTTCCTATGGTCCATGCTTTTGTATAAGCCTTTCATCCATCCTCTTGCATAAGTCCTACATAATCCACATCATAATCCACTATCCATCATTTCATAAACCTTTCATAATCCACTATCTACCTAATCCATTTCCCTCTCATATAATCCCTTACCAACATCGATGAGCGTAATGACATTTGACATGGTCCATGCGATATTCCTCTCTAATGGGACTATCACCTTTCATGGCTCTAGACACTTGAGTCCCTCCTTTCTATATCCACCTATCCCATCCAAATATTCCAAAAACTAAAAAAGAAAAATCAAAATAGTAAAGAGAAATCCCTTCGTCCAACGGTGAAAACCACCCTTGGTGGCGCCTTGGATAAGTACCATGATGAAAATAGGCATCATGTGTAGGTTGATCTTCTATGTCACTTACACTTGGGGATACCTTGTCTCATCCACACTATCATTTCCTTCCTATCGTGCCATTTCCATATCCTGTCTTACCATCCTTAGCCATTTACATATCCCATACATATACCTATCATATTGAGTCCATCCATCCTCCCTTCTGCCTTTTGATCTTGATGAAGAAATGGGGGCAAAATGTTAACAAATGCTTTGGATATCTCTTGATATACCTCATCCTTCCAAATGGTCCTATCATCATCCTCTTGTTGTAAGCTTTGTCATGAAAAATCCTAAACATTACACCTAGAATGGGGTATGTTATTCCTATGCGACATAGTCTTTGGAGATCACATCCTAGCTCCTTTATGATACATCCATCATTTCCATCCAGTATTGCCTATCCTTTTATCTATCCATCCAACTTACCTTCTAGCACCTAGACTTGGTCTTCCCTTGTCATTGGTATCTAGCACAAAGGCTATCCAAAATTGCAATCCATTGACATCCCAAAACATTCAAAAACACAAAAAAAAATTAAAACATGCAAAATACAATAAAATAAAATAAAATACTCCCAAAAATACAAAAAAATCAAAACATTTCCAAAATCTAACAAAATCAAAACATGTCAAAATCCAAAAAAAATCAAAACATTCAAAAATACCAAAAAAAATATTAAAAAAATCAAAAATCACAAAAAAATCAAATAACCAACCAAAAACCCAAGCAATAAAATCAATTCATCAATTCCTTTCACATCAATCCATTCAATTCTTTCAAGTCAATCCATCAAATCCGGTCTTCAAAATCAATCCATTCAAATCAAAATCAAATCAAAACACTTAATCAAATCATTTCCAATCCAATTCAATCATCAAATCAATTCTTCAAATCATTCCAATCAACCAGCAAATCAACTCAAACCAATTCAAATAATTCTTCCAATCAATCCAATCAAATCATTCCAACCAAATTGATTCTCAAATCAACCAAATCAATTCAATCATCAAAATCAATCCTTCTAATCCATCAACTCAATCAAGTACATTTAATTCACATTAATTCATTCCAACCAAATCACTCAATTCAATTCATCAATTCAATCACATCAATTCATTCCAAATCAAATCAAATCAACATCATCCATCAAATCATCATCAAATCCATCAAAAATCCAAGCAATAAAATCAATTCATCTCAAGTAAATCAATTCAAATCAATTCTTCAATTCTTCACAACAATTAAAATCAATCACTCAATCAATTCTTCGAACCACTCAATCAAAATCATTCATTCCAATTCAATTCTTCCAATCATTCCAAATCAAATCAATTCTTCCAACAAATTCTTTCAATCCAATCATCAATAATCAAATCAATCCAATCATCATTCAAATCTATCAAATCAATCATTCAAACTCAATCAATTCTTCAAATCAATTCTTCCAATCATCAAGTCAAATCAAATCACCCAATTCTTCAATCAATTCATCCATATCCATCAATCAAAATCAAATCAATCCAATCATCAATAAAATCAATCCAATCAATCAAATTCATCCAATCAAGCCAAGCAATAATTCAAATGCAAGTCATCATCAATCCATACCAATGAAGTCAAATTATCCAATTGCATCAATGGTCTTGATCCTAATCTTGACATAAACCAAATCAATCAAACATCAATCATTAATCAAATCTTAGTGTTGATTCGCATGGCCAACAACACTAGTGCCAATCAATCAATCAATTGTCTTATACAAGATGTTGCAATGTTGAAACCAGATCAAGCATCTTATATGGCATGTTTCATTTCCTGAAACCAAAAATCATCATAATCAACAATCATTCATCAATCAATCAATCATTGGTTTACATCTTGACAGGGGCAATACCTTGTTTGTTTTTGAATCATTTGTGTATGCTTGCTTGCTTGTGTATGTTATCATTTTCATCTTGCATTTGTATCACATCCTTCTCATTCCATCTAATATTCATATCTTGTATCTAGGCAAGGTTGTATTATGCTGGGTGCACAAGACAAATCATCACCTTGGTCCTTATACCTTAGTGCATAATGTCTAGTGCTAAATCAAACACCATGGTTGCTCACTTTCATTGTAGCATAACGAATCATTCACTTCTTCTATCCATTCCCTTATCTTTCTTCCTTGACCAATCCCTTTCATTTTTTGAGAGCCTCCCCATGTTTGCCCAACCCGCCTATCCTCTTAATGGGGCATCATCATCCCATCATCATACTATCTTTTCATCATTATCATTTTCCTCTATCCATACCTTAACTTCTTTGAAATGATGTTACTCGACATGAATCTCATCATCTCGCAACATCATCTCAAAGAAGGGAAAAATGTAGACACCTAAATTTGTCCATGTCTTGACCATCACCTAGTCGACACATTACTAGGGACATCATAAGGCATTTTGTCCTAATCCCACTCCTAATCCCATCCTAATCACCTAGCCAATTAATTAAATAAATCCCATTTATTTAATTAATTTCCCCTTCACATGTCCCAACTAATTCAAATAAAATATTTGAATTATTCCCTCACCTTTCACCACATTCAAACACATGCCACATACTACATTTTTCATTTAATATATTTCACATGTCAAACTAATTCAAATAAAATATTTGAATTAGGTCTCCTTTATTCCCCTTCATACACTTGTCACATGACTACAACTCCTCATGGAGTGGGAAAACCTAATCGATCCTAGCCGTCCACATCGTTGAAAATAACTTTTGATCTCAACCATTCATTCAAATTAGCCTTTTCTATAAATAAACCCTCTCATAAGTCATTTTTATGAATCTAGTTTTTGAGTACCATTATGCTGCTGGAATGAGCAACCAACATCCCTCCCACAATCATCCTTCAAAATCTTGCATGCCTATGCGAGGTTGAGAAGAGCAATGGAGATAAATCAAATCTAGCTTGGAGATCGGTTTGCTTTGCTTTCTTGTTTTGATTTTCATGCTAGTTTGTACTCTATTGTGCTAGTTAGGGTTTGATATCTTGTTGTTTTAGTTTTAGACCTAATTTTTGCCCTGACGACACTATGCACCCACATCAGAGCTCATATACACCTTTAAGTAGGACTTGCTCTCCGCCCATCAGGAACTACTTCTCCTAACACCCTCTAAACTCAGAGAACTTATGCTCTTCTTCAATAAATTGATGATAGCAAGATGGCTCAGTTGAATCACATTTTGATGGTCCTCCAACCTCTTCTCTTCATACAAGTCATCATAACTCTCTGCACTTTTGATCTCACCCTCTTCCTTTGATATGAATCTTTCCTTTTTTTGTTTCTAGAAGCTGCCACTGCCTTTATTCCCATTTACCCTGCCTATCAACTCCCTTATGTCAGTTCCCCTTTAGCGGTGCTTTTTAAACGGTGGAAGATGTAGGGAATCCAATTTCATTTTTTTTGTCTTTTTTTAATTCTACCACATACAAACTTTGTTTTCCTTCTTTACCTTACACTACCTCATTTCAACCATAATAATATAATAATAAGATTTCAAATCTGATTTTATTAATGCTATAGATAACCTTGAATTTGAATATAACAACATCAATATTATTTAAAACTTAAATAATAATAATATTAATGATTTAACTATTGTTAATAGTTATAATTATCAAAAAACAATAACAACAATTATGATATCAAATTATGATTAAATAATAATAGTTTAAAAACAAGTGATTAAATAATTAAATAAGAAGACTATAGATGACATTTCCCATAAGTAATATCAATTCAGAATAATTATTTCTAGTAATTAGATATTATTATTTATGAATATTAATATTTTGAAATTGCAACCAAAGAGGGTCATGACATACTTCCTCATTAAGATTTTGCATCGTCCTGATGCAAAGTGTACAGACAAAGAATTAAGCAAATGGGAGATTCGTATACCTGTTTAAGTACATCTTTACCGATTGCTCATCGGACCTCAAATGTTGAGTACTTAATTTGCATTATCAAATATTTCAAGTCATGTTAAAAGCTTACTCCAACCTATGTTAGAATCCAAGATACACCATTCTAGGTTAAAAGAAATATCTTATTTTAGTCAATCTGAGTACTCAAGAATTAGCCAATACAGGCTATTCATCCAATTTGAGACAACCAATTTAGTCAAGATGTCCATTCAGGACTATTAAATATAGCCAATTCAAGCTCTTCTATCCTTTGGGCACACTAGTTCATACGGAATAACGTCTTACGGACCATATCGCTACCCAATATGGGGTAGATAAAATAATGGCCAAATAGGCCTATAGTGGTCAAACAGACCAAAACTCTATCCAATACGGGATAGGTAAACACAACAACCATATGAGCTAACAAGGACAAGAATCATTATTTTGCTCTGGCCAGAGACTTAGACTCATCAGGATCAATTCGGATCCTAAGTCACTTGTAGGAAATTACACAACAGGCCCACATATTGCACCAAGGAATCTTTGTAAGTTCATTCAATAAAAGTATTCTAAGGACCTTGTACCCTCCCTCAGATTTTAGCAACTGGCCAAGTACAAGATCAATCCTCTTGAGGATTCTTCTAAGCATCAGTGACTTTTACTATACAAATATCATATAAACATTACACTCAAAAAGGTATACATGCTCAAGCACACGCATCCACACTCATGTGAAAGATAACAATTCTAGCTATCATGCATGCCTATTCACATGTGACACTAAAATAAATGCCCCACAGAGATGTCAAATGATCATTCCAGAAATATAAGAATTTCCAACATCAACCCCAAGAAGAATATCAACACTAAGTATCAAAATGGTCTTCAACAATAAATCATAATAAGATCATCAAAAGAGTCATCATCACTAAATCGTAAGAAAACATTAAAGCATATAAGATCATCAACAACAAAGAAGAGAAGATTAATATAACTACAACACTAAATCACCGAAGCTCAATAGAAAAGGCAAGAAGCAATAAATCATCGAAGACCAACATTAAAGGATAAGTGACAAGATTACAACACTAAACTATCAACTTGATTTCAACAATAAATCCTTGAAGAACAACACTAAAGACAAGAAACGTGATTTTCAATCACTAAATCATTAAGAACCATCAAAATTTCAACTCTAAATCATCAAAGATCAAAATTAAAATAGGATTTGCAATACTAAATAATTAACAAAGATCGTCATTAAATGAAAAGGAATAGGATTCCAACACTAAATTGTTTTAAGATCAACATTAGATATCAACATTAAAAGGATAAGAATATCAACACTAAAGTGCACAGACAAAGTTCAAATTAAGTGCATAAGCATTTGATCCAAAAACCAGATGACATCCAAAGTTCAAGATGATCAAACCAAATCCAATTTGAAGGCATAATTTGTAGAAATTTTCTCACTTAAATCAATTCATGCGAAAATCGTTATATATGAAGCACAACTTGCAAAAGGTACACAAAGTGCAATGCAAGGAAAATCAAAAGCATATAAAACTATGGTAATCTTGAAAGCACTCAAGATAAACAAGACTTCTTTCAACCTTCAAGAATCATTATCTTAAGGCCAAACGATAAGAAACTAATTCATCCAAAAACAACATTCGACCCAATGCTAGGGTTTGCAAGGTACCTGCATTATCAGGAATTCTAAAATATTTAAACCAAACCAATACAAACATAGGTGTAGGAGACTCTAGGCTTGAATATTGAACCTAGAGCTCTGATACCACATGTAAGGACCCAACTCCTTATTAACAAAATAATACTAACTCTGAGTTTGAAAAATACTGAGGAAAGAAAAATTTTGATCAATAGACGGAAAAGATGCAGATTTATAAAATTTTACTCAAAGAAGTGCTCAATAAATGTTATAGAGGTTAGACAACCAGAGCTTAGTGTTTAAAGTCATCAAGACCTGAAAAGATAACCAATCTTAATCTGGTGAAGAGAGGAGATACATTACTCAAAATAACTTATAAAAATAACTGATCAATGCATACCTTAAGTTCCTTATTACATCTTGCATTCATTTCCCTCAACTTGCTTTTTCTCTAGTGACTTCTATTCTTATCGTCTGCACAAAACTAACTAGATATTCTTATGTTAACATGACTCAGAATCACTACACAGAAAGTTAAGATCATGATATTTATAGAAGTTAAGAATCAAATACCTCACCATTCCTTTGCACCTAAGTACTAGAGGCCTCTTGTTATCTGACTTCTCTTATATGTTTTTGAGATTACGATGTTAATTATAAAAGAACACCCTATACCTAGGAACCTAAGTACTAGGGGCATCCTTCACCTTCCAGACTACCTACATACCCTATATCTATAGGATCAAGGTCCCCTCCGGATGTGACTAACACTAGGATTTAAAAACATGTAGCTCTGTCTTGCACTATGTTTGATACAACTGTGAGCAGGTACACAACCCTTTCTAGGATTTATTCCTCCCTAGACAGTTCTACATCAGCTACGACCCACTCAGATGAAATAAAGTGTAATGCCCCGCCATGTGACCCTAGAGAGTTAGGCCAACAAAAGCAAAATTCCAGGAATAATTTTTTTTTGAAAGCAAGATAGTGCAAAACATAAACCAAATATACCTTAATACACAACATAAAGGAAATTGCTCTTCTAACAACTCTAGGGAAACACAGCTGCATTAGTGAATAGAAAATTAAAACCACACAAGTAAAATACATTATACTTCTTCTACACATAAGATCAACTTTTACATTAGCAAGATAGATAATATACAAAGTTACAATACAGGATTACAAGACCGATCACGTCAGTTTACAAAAGAATGCATAAGAAAGTATAAAACACCACCGGAGGTAGGAAGCAAACATGAACCTGAACACCTCTGCGCAGAACTCGAACTGCATCTCCAAAAAGACCAATGGGTAGCTCTGCCACCCAACCATGTGGAACCCTGAGGCCCACCCCTCCGTGCTAGGAGATAATGACGAGGATTCCACTAAGCCAAGAAACAATATCCAAAAAATAAAAGAACGACAACTGACTTGACACAACCGACCAAATCAACAAACTGCACAAGACAAGACATCACTCTAGAGGCACCACCAAGGAACAATAGAACTGCATAAGGAGAGTGTCATCACATGGTCCTAACATGGGTTACCTAGGCTATCTATCCCCAGAAGCCGGCCTCCATCTATGGTTACCCTGGCAGCCTCTCTCTAGGTGCCGGCCCCATAGGGTGACACATGCGGAGCCGACAGGTCCTCTCATGGAGACAAGGAGGTCGGCCTTGCCAACCAGGCCTTCTCATCCCATCCTTAGCCTACAAAAGCACTCAAGGCATGGGTGAGGTCTTTTATTTATCTTGTTAAGTGTTTTAATACCCCAACCCTCTTGATTAAGTTATTAAGTTTTCCACAAGCTTACAACTTCCATGGGGTTACCCAGGCGTCCTCTCACTAGGCACCGGCCCCACCATGAAAGCCACTCCCTTAGCGTTCTCGGATCAAACATACATACCACAACATGCAGAGGAAGGTCACCAAACAGATCCAAGCCAAAACTTACGCCATTCACTAGGCCACATCAATACATCCATATAATCCTTTCAACATAGGAGCAATACCAACAAGAACCAAGTATTGTACTTGAAAGACCATTCCCCAATCATTGCAAGGTGCGAAAATCCAAAAAACCCAATGCCATAATTTGAATCAAAGCCAAGAGCTACCCCTCTGGAGTTAGGTACACAGACACTATATCGCATAAAAGTTCCTCATCCAAAATGGAAACCAAGATTTAATACTTGACACCTGATTGCAATAGGAGGACCAAACTAAGAAATGAAATTAGACCAGTTGCAACATTCTTCCATGCATATACAACCAGGACCTCCATACATGGACAAGAGACATATTAAACCATAATCATGCCAGGCTTGGAACACAAACTTGACCACTTGCCCAAATCTTGTTATGACAAAAGATCGACCTACACAAGAATACCCACACAGCTAAACTCTACATCGCTCAAAAATAAAGTGACAAGGATGATGAACCATAATCCGAATAACCATACTTAAACAAAATCAATGAGAGATCATGAAGGGATTTCTATTACCCGAAATAATCCTAAGATAAATACACTCTAATGCCACTTAAAAATAATCAAACATAATTCTTGTTTTCTAAAATAAGAGCATGACAAGAAAGGTTTTAATTTCTCTTACTAACAAGGTGAACAATCCTAGATTATCACAATAATGTTACCTCCAGAAAATTCAAACAATACTCAATTCACTCTAAAATTTATGTATAACAAGGAAAACACTAATTGACTTGCACCCTAATTTTACTCTATGAAACTAAAATAATTCGAATAACTCCAATATTTAATTTTCTAACATTCACATGACCCAAAGAAGCCAATAAAACTTAACAATTTTAACAAAGAGGCCAGAATATACCAATTCCCAACATAACCTACTGCGAATGTTCTCCACAATAAAAGTATCTAACTTACTCGCTCTAGACCACATTTGACCTTATTTACCAATGTATGAAAACCTATATCTATAATTCAAAACACACACAAAAATACTAAAACTATGTACATTTTGAACATCATTGCTTCTCTATACCATCCATTTCAACTATTGAATTTACTACAAGTAAATTTGAACCTTCAAAAGCGCAAGACACAATTATCATGAAAGATCTCGAATTAAACCTGATCACTCTAATAGTCTTCCATAGTCTTACATACAACTTTTAGCAACAATATTAATTCTTTACCATTAAAAAGAAAACAAGGATTTATTACAACATTTGGATATGATAAGAACGACAACTCAAAACATAAAATGAGATAAAATCCACTCAGTCATTAAGGAAATATTCAAGCATACAAAAGAGTCAATTCCTAACAACACAAGACTTTTAATCTCTATCTGCTAATTAACTAACAAGCTAAGAAGGGAACCACCATAACAACTAATACTATTTTCTATAAAACAACAGTGAGTACACAAAAATATTCCTTATGTTCACATGATGTCAACTAGCATTCAACCGACTACAATTTCAAGTAGCTCAGCTATAAATTTATGAGCGTAACTTCCATTACCTTTACCTACTGCCAACATCCATCCAAACGAATTACCATTGACATGAAAATATCTTCAAACACAAATATACTCCTTCCCAAATCATTTAACTATCTCAATTACTAATGAACAATTTTAACCCCAATATATATTGCCTTACGAACATATAATACCATCATCCAATAGACAAATACAATTTCACAATAAAATGACTATAGCATCATAAAGACAATATGATCTTACTATCTATCTTTACATATGTATCTGATGTTTGAATTAAAACAAAAGTAAACAATGTAGGATAACGAGATTAAGAAGATTAAATCTACCATAAAAATTTCGCATTTAGAATGAATTCTATCCACCTAACCACAATCATTTTATTTACATTCTTCAGATATACTAATCCCATTCTAATACTATTGTAAAACTATTGACCTAGTTCATTGTCTACAAGGATTTCAATTCACTTATGAAATATTACTAATCATGACTAAAACAAGGAAGATAGTTCTTTATTGAAATTAGAAAGGAGTTTTGCCAATATACAAGGTTATAAATATTTCGACTATGAACACTTATGTAAATATAACCAAGAATTTATTAACCATAATTTGCTATCTAAATTCAAACTATAAGACATAGAAAATAAATTCTTTATTATATCTAATCCATGTCACGAAACTTAAGAATATTAGTTCGTTGTTACTCAAGTATATCCCATTACAACTTAACCTAAGCTTGCTCCCTATCTCAAGAAATAGGCATAAGTAAACATTTCGCCGGGCCGATCACATCTCATGTAACATTCTACGAATTATAATTTCGAAAGCAACATTGTAACCTTACTTTTCTACCACACATCTAACAATTTCAATAGTCAAGGTTATATCCTAACCTATCCCACTAACAACTTCAAATCAAAACATTGAATCTCTAACTAACAAGTTACCAAAGAGTATTGCTAATTAAGCAAATATAAGGAAAGTAAACACATTTCTTTCTATTCAAAAGTGACACCCTTCGAACCCACTCATCAACGAATCTACACAAGCCTTCTGGATTACGTTCCTCTCTGACGTCGACTAAATCTTCTAATAACATCGATGGCGGTGGAAAAGAGCGACTAGAGCCAAAATAAAGCAACGATGCCCAAACCAACCACGACTAACACTGCACATAACTCAGCAACACTGAATAAGACTGCTATGGGTCAAAAGCGGCTACACGGTAAAAAGAAGCAACTAAGGAATACAATAATATAGCTACCGACCAAACTCGGTGTTCCCGCGACAGCAGATTCTAAAACAACACTAAGCAAATGTGATTTTCCCCTCCGAGGCACCAACTTAGAGCCTAACAAAGACCTTAGACCCCTATACACATTGCTAAAGAGTCGACTACCACTGCACTATAACAACGGCAGATATAATGCATGCGACAGAAGTCACAAAGAACACCATGCTGCCGGTGACAACAGTCAAACTAATATCACATGTTATATGACATAGCTCGCGGTCTGAATATAGAAGGAGACCGAAAGCATTCACGACACAAAACACAGTTGGTAAGCAAAGTTGCTAAAAGCCACAACCAAACCCACGATAAACAAAGCATGCCTTTATGTTAAAACAAAACCTAACAACAGTGATAGCGAAAAGAAGAGAGAATGGCAAGCCTTCTGACAGATAAAAGAATAGAAACTTCTATAAGAATTCAAACTTTCCTAGCCTCAAGAAAATTACTAAACACCAGACTCACTTCTTTCCAATTTGCTTCAGTCAAAGTTTAAATTCCAATGCATATAATGACATAAACGGTGTCTTACAGCCATCAAGAATCTTTTAAAGCAGATGTGAAGGTATCGTGAAAAACTTCTCAAGGTTTGGTTGAAACCTAGACATGAATGCACGAAAGCTTCCTAGAGGAAGTAGTGTTGGAGGCACCAACTCTTTGGGTGGGTTACTCAGAAAGAAGCAAGAAATCCAAGGAGAAAAGGTAGTATGAATAATATGAGGACTAAATACAAGGTTGTACACCTAACAGGTTGCAAAGATAAAAGGACGAATTTCCAAGGTCTAAAGAATTATGAATAAAAGGAGGAACAATAAGATGATTGCTTGCACAAAAAGATAGCCCAAAAAGAACATATGCAAAGGCCTTCTGCAGAATGGAGGAATATTAGCACAGCCTTCTAAACAAAATCAACTCAACAAGCAGCCATAGAATACAGAGGAAGGCACTTGAAACAGAGGAAGGCACATTGATGTGCAATAAGGATCCTCTTCCCTCTGGACAATCCACCTCTATCTGAGAGATTTATATGCACAGGGAGAAGGGTTTGATTAAAGCTTAACACAATGCAAGTTTGTAGATTATGGGCACAAGATTAAGACAGAGGCTCAACCAGAGGAATCCATCTTGGAGGAAACTACAGGGGTTGGAGTAGCATTCAACCACACAGGGCACACACGGACAAATGAATTCCCAGATACATGCAAGTTTCACAAACAGGGCAAGCTAGATCACACATAGAATGTATTGTAATAAAAATTTAACTTACAAGCTTTAATTTTCACAGAGAGAGACAAGTTACATACTCAGTTTCCAGACCTTTCTCGAAATTTTCCAATTCCTGCAACCAACTCCTCGCTCTTCTCCTTCCCATCCCTCTCCCCACCAGATTTTTCCTTCCCCCCCTCTTCTTACACAAATGAATCAACTCATAAAATGGATGCAGAGATGCATCCGTTACCCAACAACCCTCTCCTCAAAATATAAAATTTTCTAATAATAGGGATTCCTCAAATCAGTTTACTAACAATAGAGATTCCAAATCTAATTTCCAGAGTGACAACTCAAAGCATTAATTTCCCATAACAAATTTATTCTGCACAAAATACATATACTAATTACTCATAACTCCAATATCTGACGTAAAATGCTCTTGAACAACAACCAATTAATTCTAGGCTATTTAAAATCCAAGCAAGGTAACAATCCATATTCTATGCCAAACAAATAATATCCAATGAACATAATTGGAGCATTATTATTCTAATAAGAAATCAATATAGTATTAACCAACTATGCATGAGCATATTAACACAACTCAACAAGACTGGACAACACTTCCCAACACATGGCGACCAACAAACATGAGGCAAGAACCAAGCAAGCACCAAGCGACACAACACGACTCGAGACCACAACAGAAAATGAGGACCGACCTAGTGGAATAGACCTTGTGTCATCTCCCATCACTGATACCCCTTGGTGTAAGAACCTGCTCAAACCTGCTATATCAGGTGGAGTCGAGGTTCGGTACCTGCAGCCTGCGTTTAAACAATTGGTTATATACAATCAAGTACATATATGGAGAGTCAGAGAGTTGCGATGTAACAGGGTACTCGAAACGAGTAATGTTACACCATCCCTGCTCTTGAACAAGATTATAACCATAGCATTTGAAACCAGATGTCTACGAATCTAATAAAACATGCAGATATTAATCTATTACTAATCATGTCCAACATATCATAACTGAAGTAATCATGACTCATAACACATGTCTAAATAAACCCATTGAACATAGTCATCAAGGTCAAAGTGAGCATACACCATAACATACTAATCCAATGTCTCGGAATTGAATCAATGCAATAAACGACTAACAACTGTCTCTGATTGATAGAGAGCAATGCAGAATTACCACTATCATAGGCCAACGACGAGGGGACACTACATAAAGACGGAATCCTGAGGAATCATCTATATGCAAACACCTAGAAGGGGTGTTTGATGTGATGTTTAGTTGTATGAAATTCAAGTTTACCTAAGACAAGTTCATCTCCAAATTCATATACTAATTTAACAATAAAAATTTACACCAAGAGGTTTCTCAATAGATCTAATCATGATATTCCTAATCTTAATTGGAATACTACTTGCAAGATCAAACTGTAATTCAATAACCTAAAGTCACATGGTAAATCTAAACATATAAGCGAATACTCTATGATTTATAAATTCTATGAGCTTAAATCTCAAGGGTTAAGAAATATATCAATTCTTGAAGAGAAAATAAATCAATTATCCTTAAATTGTAATAATTATAACATAGCTATATCTATAGTTCCATTTAGTCAACTCAGGGAGATAAAAGTCTCCCAGGTTACTACTATCACATATCTAGACTCTAGGTTATAAACATATATTTCTTCAAGGAGAAAACATAAGTTGTATTAGTCCTAGCACAATGATCTATTCAAGTAAAAAGTACATAAAAACTTTAGTAAGTTACACCAAGGACCATTATTATCGTAAGATCCTTCTCGTATTAAATCAAGTGAGAATCATTATATCATCACCACATGATAAAAATGGAAAGTAACTAAGTTTGATGCATTGTCTAAAACTGAAGTGAAAATACCAAGGCAACCTCAAGTAGAGAAATATATCAACACTAGCACATCTAAAAGTGGAAGACTAACTCAAGGAATATAATATGGCTCTAGGGTATGCAGTAGCTCTATTCAGTTCCTTTTTACATGATAAGGATGAAATATATATATAAAATAATAAATGTATGAATCAAACTAAATGCCTATAACATTAGAATGCTATTTGAATGTATCTAAACCAAGAGAGATCTATTTACAAGAGCCTTATTAGTAAAACATAAGCTATCTTGTCTAAGAAAAGTTTTAAATAAGGAAAAAGATCAAAGGCAATATTCTCTAGATTCTGTGGACTAAACCTCATAAGTAAAACCTATTGAATCCATGAGTAAACTAACCCATCCTCATGACATACTAGACTGAAATTTGATGGCTAGGAATTTGACATACTCAACAAGGATTTCATGACTAAACTAATATTTTTAACTAGTTTATAATATCACAAGACATGCTCTCCAAATGCTAAAGGGATGGTTAGCATAGTTGGATGCAATAGTTCACCAAGAACAAATGATGAACATAATCATATTGTCCTTGACATTTATATGCTAAGATAATAAGGGAAGGGTGTTTACAAGTAAGGGTACAATCAAGCTAGTGTAGGTGCTACCACTACAATATCGTTTCTTCCAAAATTTGTAAATCACAACTCTATCTAATCAAGCTTCTAAGAAAACTATAGTTATCAACACTTTATTTAAATCATTATCTATGTTTTCTAACCTTAATGCATGAAAATATGTGTAATCTTAGTTCTATTTATAGCATGCAATGTTACCAAATAACTAACCAAATTTCTTTATTTTGTTATAAGACCACACAGTGATTGAAAGAACATACTTCATTCACCAATTTAGCTAAGTTCACATGTTCAAGGTAAATACTATTTTAGAAAACATAATATCATAAATATTAACCAATGCTGGGTTGAAATTTTTGAGAGTTTACAACCTTGTTGCCACTTTTTAGAAAAATAGAAAGAACTACATTTGAGAAGTTTAATTCCCAGAATCAACGATATCTTTCTATTCTTTTCTAATGAAAATCCCCATGATCTAATTTGTCCAAGAAGAGTAATCTGAAAGAAAATGTTGGTAATTAAAGTAGTTTCTATATCTCAGTTTCAAAAATAATCTCAAAAAAATTACAATATTAAATCAGGTGATCTAACATTAAACCTTCCAGCCACTAGCCTAATTTTTTCACATAATTGAGTGACTTAACAATTATATCTGCTATTTTATATTTAATGATTCTAACAACCTTTGTGTTCGCATTTTGGTTGTTGATTTTCCTTGATGGATTCTAATACTATTATGATGTTGACATGATTGGTTATCATGTTGGATTACATGCTTTTATGTTTATATACTGATATCATTGCTTTTGTATGATTATGGATAGAAAAGGGATGATTTCGTAACACTCATATACTAGAGGCTTACGATGTCATGACCCTCTTCCTGATGTCCATTGATGTTTCGGCTATTATATGATATATGTACATGTGCCTTAATGTGTGCTTGGAGTGTTGCAGGTACTGAGTATCGACTCTGCCTAGATTCACAGGCCTGAGCATACTCCTATTCCCCAATGGTGGTTACTGGAGATAGTCACAAGCCAAACATTCCCTAGCCTAGCCCACTGCACCCGGTCAGTGCAGTGATTTTGTGATATGTGTTTACCTTCCAGTTACCCTGCGGTAACATCTAGATTTGCCCATCTGGTCTTATGTAGTTTTATTTTAGTATGTCATTTCGGTGATTTGAATGATGATATTTGTGTGGTTGCATGAATGGGAGTTTTATGTGATTTTTAAATAAATCAATTTGAGAACTCTACTAAGTTAATTAGATTATTGGCATTTTAAGTAATTGTGCTTATTGGTATTTTGTGTGTATTAGAGGAGCTTGATATATTTAGTATGGTATTTGAAGTTTTGGAAAAAATTTGTAGAGGATTATACCCACTTTTTCCCAGTGTTGCATTTTAGTATAGTTGTTGAGTTTGAAGGTGGGATTTTTCTCATTTATTGACTTAGATGCAGTCATGTCTTTTAGGACGACAGCTGCAAACATATCTTCTCGCTTCCTATTCAAGACAAGACATATTTTTTGGAAGGAGTGACAACATAGAAGGGGGTCGTGGTTTAGAGAGGAGGTAGAAAAAGTCTTAAGGTAGTCGCATGAAGGGAGGGGGTGTGGAGAAGTAAGCCGTGGGGTTTTGGGAATGGTTGCCCCTCCTTCTAGAGACATAATTACTAGACTAGGGCATTGTTGTTGATGTGTGTGCAGCCCTAACTGATGGCCCTATTAGGGGCTGAAAAGAGAATACCAGAAGGAGAAAAATTAGATTCCAAAGACAAAAAAACCTAGCCGCTGGTCTGAAGTGGAGAGCAGAGAGGAGGGCATCTGAAAATCACCATTGGGGGAGAATTATGTGCCTTGTCTATGCTCCCACAGTTTGCATACATGTCTATTAGTGCACTTTCAACTTAAACAACTAACAAAAACCCCCCTATTGTTATATTTTGATGGATGTCCATACCCTGTTCCAAAGCCCCAATTTGGCACGGGAAGTGAGGATGCTGGCAACGGTTGTGGAACATAGCTTCACATCTACCAGTTGCATTGCTTAAAAAGTTTCTAACGCCTCTTTAACAAATCCATTTTGTGTGTATCCTGCAACCAATGCACCCCATGAGATGATATCATTCTGAGGCATTTTGTCAAATAGCAGCAAAGTTTCTAGGTCATTCATTTTGGAGAAGGGTCGCCTTTCTTCAAGGGAGTCAATGCTTCATTTTTAGAGGCTCTTAAAAAAAATAGAACAGAAAAATAGGGGAAAGAAACGCAGGAGAAAAGGAATACCCCAAGTGACCAGATCAAGTTGGAAGATTTTAGGTGAGGTGAAGGGGAGTGTGATCAAAAGGTATGTGCATCAGTTCTTTGTTTTTCTAGCACAAAAACTAAAATCTGCTTGCTACAATTTTATCAACCATAGAAAACTAAAACCCCATTACTGCGTTTAAAAGAAAAAAAAATGCCAAAGTTTATTTCAACGTAAGATATTTACATTGCCTCTTTCCTTGAATTTATTTTTATGAGGCAAAACTATTTCCTTATTCTGTAGATCAAAGGGTTTTCAACGAAAGATTATGTGGTTTCTATTTTATAATTTTTTTGGCAAATTGATGGTTCGATCTTTTAGAGAATATAATGAGGGCAGCCATACAGAAAAACTGGGACGCAATGGTAGAGATTGTAGAGATCTAGTCCCATGGAACCCTTTTGTCATACGTTGACTTCTCTGATGGGATTTTCATTACAACTCTACTTAGAAAATTGAGTGGCTTCTATTTTGGTCAGTACGGCCTTTTTCTACTAATCGCTAGCCTTCTGGAAAATACCATCCTTGAGTTAAAGAATGTCATGGCACTAAAATACCTTAGATTTATTGATATGTGTTTATGCATTGAAAATTGGTCGAAAAAATCTCTAATTAGGAAAATTTGTCCCACAACACAAGGATCTAAGGGAACTACTATAGGAGGAAAATTAAGATTTCCTTTTTGTAAGTCTGTGTTTTTACTTTTTTTTGTTATGTTAAAATGGTAGACAATATGCAAAATTTAGGTTGTGAGTAGACTTGCAATACCATTCGTAATGCTTTTCTTATTATATCTGTGCATTCCTTTGTTAATCGTGGCCAAATTGGGGTCACTGGAGTTATTACACAACTAACCTAACTGACAAAGGGCTATTTTCAATAAATTACATTATCATCGAAAGCTTTTATCTTGTAGATCACTTTGTTCTTGCTTGGCTGATTTGAATATTTAAATAGCAGTTTTTTTTACTTGACAGATTTAATTGATGTTCTCATGGATTGTGACCGGTTATGGAATTGTTTTGATTTGGTTATGTATACCTCATTTGGTTAAACGAGATGAGTTTGGTCTAGGATAATGAGTCCTCATGTATGGCCTTGAGCACTTGTAAAGGCTAAGGATGCATCTGAGAAGGCCTATCCATCTGCGAGGCGTCGAGTTATTCATCTGCAGGGCATTGATTCGGGTATGATTGAGTTTCCTCATCTATATGAGAGGTGTACTTGGTTCCGTGTGGTGCCATCCCTTCGAGCACACATGATGACACTCCATCAGATTTACACTCTAGTATCTGGTACCTTAGTAGTCGTGAGTAGCACCCGACCTATGATTGGATAAGCATCTCTATGTTATGACATTGGCTTTATGCATTGTTTTCCATGTGATCTGCTCCGTGATTGATGTGAGTGTTGGCCATCTTGTATACCCTTACCTTGTTACTTCTGTTTGGGCCTTGTGACTACCTCTGAGCACAGTGGGTGGTCTCTTTTGAGTCCACATGGTTGGGAGTCGTTGCCACCGCCATTGGGTACCGGTTTACGGGTTACTAGAGAACTAGTTGGAGATGTTATCCCTTGTTCTTATTTTATTTGTTATTGTATCTTATCCATGGCTATACCATTGTACTTATGTATATTCTTTTATGTAATTTGTACTCCCTTGAGAGAGATTGATGTAAACTATATTAATGAGAAGAAATGAGATGTTGTTTTCCATTTGGCTTACAGTTTTCTGGTGTTGGTATGGGACCTGCTTGTACTATGATGATCATTATGGCTTTATGTTTATATGTGGAAATGGGTATTAGGAACATTTAAATTGGTGTTTAAAATGAATGTAGTTTTAGCAATGTTTCACTGGAGGGTGAATTAGTCCTCTCCTTTGGGTTGTACATTCAGCCATACTTGGCCATGAATGTTGTTGATCTATCGAATCGACAACCGTATCATGTGTATGTTATCTATTTATGTCAAAAAAAATATTCTTTCCCTCTTTTGGCTCATACCCTTTGGGGTTGCGGGGTGGGATGTTACATCTAGTATCAGAGCCCATGTTCACACACTAGGAGCTCTGGCGTACTTGAGCCTTCTATGTTTTGCTATGTTTGGCGTGTGTGGCATGAGCTTGTTATATTGTTTATATAGTCTTGATTGCTTTCATGCCTTAGCATGGCATTAGTGGGTTAAGTTACAACCCCATTTCTAGAAATCATGGAGGAAATAGCCTCCTTGGCCTTACCTTACTCAATGTGACCAGAGTGTTGACCTTGGTTGAGAGTTTCCCATGGTTAAGAGTGATCACTCTCCCATGTTATAAGACGAGAGTAGGAATGTTCTTCTTGGTGTGTTTCTAGGTTGAAGGTAACTTGGGTTGCCTAATTCCCTTGCTTGGATATTCTCTTCTTGTGCCTTCCTTTATGTTGCTAGTGAATGAAATGACCTTAATTGGTCATGAATTGCTCTTGTAATTCTTTCTTGTATTATAGATGTAGAGGATGAAAGTGTGTAGATGTTTCTAGGTGTGGGTAGATTAGAATGAATGTTGCATGCTTTCTTGTAAGTGATGTATGGTTGCTAAAATTGGTGTGATGAGACCAAATTTTTCTTGGAACCTCTTGATGTGCTAGATTACTATATTTATCATTCTTTAGTTACAAATTGAAGTAATTGGTGTACTAAGGGTGCCTTAAACTTTCCCTTAGTAGAATTTGCATGTTTGTATGATAAATATTGGATGGCATGTAATGTCTTGACTTGAAATGAAATCTACCTTTCTCTCCTTTTCTTAGTTGTCAATAGTTGACAAGATGTTAGAATAATGGCATATGGATTTAATTAGTATGTTAAAATTGCAATAAGTAAAAGATTTAGTGAGATAGGAGTGAAGAAGACCTTATGCTTGTTATGGTTATGTATTGAAAGTGATTATATGTTAATTAGTGCCTCCTTGTTTAATGAGCTTGAATGAGGACGGTAATTGCTTAGTGGATATATCTTGTTGATGAAATTCAATCTCCTCAAATTGCATTGTGGTTTTAATGAGATCATATAGGTGAACACGTGTACTTTAATACAAACTGAAAATAGTGAATGCTAAGATAATAAGAATGTTGCATACCTTGCTTTGAGTGAGCAATTGAATGTCATTGACGTAGCCAAGGTTACTTATGCTTATATGTACGGATGTGAATGTTGAGAAATGACTAGGGTTCCTCAACCAAACTCATTTAATTGTGTTGCTAGTTTCTCATTTTCTTGTGAATGAATGGTATTATTGTCACTTGTGATATGATGTCACATTATGTGTTATTATGAGATGAGAGTGTAATGGGTGTAAAATGAGATGTATATCATTATGTGAATATAGGAGTGAATGTAATGATGATTGTGAAGATGTTACTTATGTTTATGCACTAATTTAAAGATGGTAGTGATGATGCTATACATGTTCATGCACCATTGCATTATGTTGAAAGCATTGCAAGTGAATCTATGATGTTATGGGTAAATGAGTTGCCCCTGTGAAAAGAGAAAATTGGTAGGGATGTTTGGGAATACTTATTATTGTGTAAAGTTATATATTTTGCATTATGTTTCATAGTCATGTGTGGGCTATGGTTATGCCTGGGTAAGGGAAATTGTGATTGTATTCCCCATGATGTGAACACCCATTGATGTATTCCTATTAAGTGTTGTGATTAACCAGTGCTTGAGATGTGTGCCCATGGGATGCTGATACTGTGTACCCATCCATAGAGGATATGTATGGATTATGTGTATGGGAGAAAATCATACCATCTATGTGTTTTCTTGTTGTCACCCTATTGACTGCCAACCCGAGGGTTGTTGATAGGTCAATATGTAGAGGGTAGTAGTAGCAACAAAGTTCCTTGGGAGGGAATTGCACGGAGTACATATAATGGTGGTGTGAAATGATGGAGATCGTTTCAACCTCCTGGGAAAGTACTCACTACTTCCCATTATTAATGGACCAGATACTTGGTTCATACAGTGTTAGCCTAATCTGCACAGATCTTCAGGATGACATTAGTTTATGGTATGAGCACCTGTGACAGCTATGATCTTACCCTAATGTGATTGTATATGAGCTCTAGCATGTGCAGATGGGTGTTATCCCATGCTATGAGGTATTCCATATCGCTCATGTTTAGACATGATGCCTTAGATATGATGCCACACCCCACTGATGTTCTGACACAGTACTAGTGATGATGTCGTGTCGCTGATAGTAGTGAGTTGAGCTCGAGGACATGATGCCACGTACATAGAGACATGAAGGCATAGTATATATGTTGTGTTCCTCCTTATGTAGAGAGGAATGGTTTCTCCCACAAAGTAGAGGGTTTGCTCAAGATTGCCTCGATTCCGATCGGTTGGCATGTGAGTGGAATCTAGCCATGTGTACCTCTGGCTCAGTGTGTAGCCACATGTGCTTTCTCTATGGGTACACACTATGTGGGATGTTCCTATGAGTAGGACATTGTCATGTGGTATTTGGCCATTGCGTGCTTTCCCCTCTTGGCATATACCATGCGTGGTTGCACCGCATGAGGTATGTGACCTGGGAGTTATGGCACAATACCTTTCCATGTGGAGGTTGCATGAGTTGGCCGCACCCACATGAAGGACTGTGGCTCTGCATTCCTCCGCATTTGATGGTATGGCCTTACAGTTCAAGATCTTGTCAAAGACATGTGTGAAGGATATATGTTCCTAATTTTAGAGCTTGAAGGCTAATACAGAAGATTCTAGAGCTCGCAGAGTGAAGATAATTATTCAGAGTTGATGCAGTCAAGATGCATCTGGGAAATGCTCTGCATTTCTCTGCTCTTGAAGCTAAGGTCCTGCGGTTTGAAGCATGATCATTTATAGATGAGAAGATGGTAATATTCAAGTTTCAGTTGCTAAGGTGTACCGCAAAAGTTCTTTAGGGTCAACAGAACAAAGACACATCTTGCTTCTAACAATGGTTGTCTAGAGGAGTTAACAGAAGCCACCGTAGTTTATCTTTTGGATTTGATGTTTGGAGGATGAGTTAAGATATTTAGATGGATGATTTAATTTAGGTTTCAAGTGTTGAAGTGCACTGCAAGTTAGTTTTTCAATGCTCTATCTCAAGACTATGTATTCAATGTTTTTTTGTGATACCAAGCTCAGTTTCTATTTGTTTGCACTAGAAAGAAAACATATATTTCAGAAGAAGGATTGGTTGAGAAGGTTTGTGTAAGTCTTATGTTGCTAGTGTGATGATCTACATGATCTTAATTGATCCCTCTGGTACCACTTTAGGTCTGGATCTATTATGTGGAAGAATAAGTGTTTGTTGGGCTAACTTCATGTGTTTTGATGTTCCCACTAGATGATTTAAAGTGTGTGCCTGCTTGGAAGAATAGGTCCTGGTTATCACTTGGCTTGAACCGCATTGGTCTTCTACATATTTTGGATGCTGACTTGATGTGGCCTTGCACGTTTCATGAATACACATTTCATCTTGGCCGACATGGGAGAAAGATTTTTTTAATTTACAGAAGGTATAAATGAAAGATCTTGTTTGCTAAGGAATGTAAGAGTGTGTGAGTGTGTGCAAAGATGTGTGAATATATGTGAGTATGTTTGTGAAGGTGTGTTGAAGGTAGCAGAGTTTGATGTGCAGAGAAAGTGAGATTTTGAGACAGAGTGAAGTGTGCAGATGATACGAAGATGTTTTTTTCAGTAAGATCTGTTGAATGTAATATTCAGAGGTTGTAGCCTCATTCTGTAAGTGCTATTGAATTGTATTTGAGGGAGTTGCAGCTTGCTTTGGGTTGTAGCCCATAAATAATATTGTAATCCTATTTTTCATTTGTGAGGTTGGATTTGGATAGTAGATCCAAGAAGCTTGCTCACTGTGGTTTTTCCCTTCTTGGGTTTTCTACATAAATTTGGTGTTGTGGTAGTGTGCTTCTGTGTTGTACTTTAATTGGTTTAATTTTATGATTTTCTGGTTAAAGCAGCTAGAAGTTTTGATTGATAATGTTAAACTAGAATGAGTTTTGATATATACTGATTCACCCCCCTCTCAATATATCCTTGTGTTTTAACAATTGGTATCAGAGTGAGGTTCCTTGGCGCAGCCTAACAGCTAAAGGTAGATCTTGGAATAGAATACATGGTTCAGAAGGAGTCCTCTTCTAAAGCTCAGATGTTTGATGGAAATAACTATGACTTTTGGAGTGTAAGGATGGAAGCCTATCTTACCTCACTAGGGTATGATGTCTAGAGGGTGACTGCAACTAATTATGTTGAACCCAATCATCCCATTATAGATTCAGATGGAAGAAGGCCTATGAGAATAATGTCAAAGCCAAGAATGCAATCCTAAGTGGTTTTAGGAGTTTAGAGTTAGTCAAGGTTGTGTGGTGCAAGACAACAAAGGAGATATGGGAGAAGTTCAAAGGTCTCTATGAAGGAGATAACACCATAAAGGAAACCAAACTGCAATCCTACAAAATAGTATTTGAGAATCTAAGGATGAAAGAAGAAGAGAACATAGTTGGCTACTTACACTAGGTAGATGAAGAAGTGAATGGAATTAGAAGTATGGGTGAAGACAGCTAAATCATTGGTTGTAAAGAAAGTCTTGAGATCTCTCCCTCACAGATTTGATTCAAAAGTTTCTACAATAGAAGAAGCTAAAGACGTAAAGAAATGCACCATGGTAGAACTATTTAGGTCCATCACTACCTATGAAATGAGAAATGAAGTCATAGGTCCATGTCAAAAATAAGATGCTTTCAATGTGGTGAAGAATGAAGGAGTATTTGACATATGCAATGATGTTGAGGATGAAGAAGCAAAATTTGTAAGAAAGATGAAAAGAGGATCAAGTAAATATAAAGGTAAGCTACCTTTCAAATGTTTCAAATGTGGTAGAATTGATCATTATGCCTCTAAATGTCCTTTTGGAGAAAGTGAAAGTAGCAACAAGGGGTTCAAGAGAAACAATTTTAAGAGGAACCTTCTTTCAAAAGAAGACTACAACTCCAGAGAAGAAGTAGATCACTACTCATCTGATGAGGATAGAGGAGAATCTCTATTCATGGCCATGGTGATCTCACAGATGGTTCAGACAAGGCTGTAGATGAAGAAGAATATGTTCAGTTGACTTTGAAGGTGAACTTGTTTCTTCTCTTGAAGACTTAGATTGTGCAAGGAAGGAGAATCAAGAACAAAGAGTTGTGATTGAAGCCAAGACAAAAGAGTGTATAAAACTTGAGAAAGAGATTCATTTACTCAAAAGGGAGTTGAAGAAAGAAAAGGTTGGAAGTCCTGATGATATAGAATGTACAGATTTCATCTTGCCTCAAGGAAGATCTCTTCATGCAAGACAATTCTCCATGAACAGGTTCAATAATGTTTGCTTTGGTTATTATTTATCTGCAATGAATTTGGGCATAAGTCTATGGATTGAAAGTCTAAAAAAAATAGAAGAAATCTTGTAAGTAGAAATTCTCTTGCTTCTTTTGTGGATGCCAATGTGGTATGTCAAATTTGCAACAAGTTTGGACACATAGCAAGGTATTGTAAGAATGGTCTTGAAAATTTAGACTCTCAGATAACTGATGTCACTAAGCAAGACAAGGAGAATGAAAATGGAGTTGAGAACTCAATGATTTTCCAAACAAAATTTCATGCTCAAGGACAAACCAATCTCTGGGTGATACATAGTGGATGTACAAATCACATGATAGGGGATAAGAGCAATTTTATCAATCTTGACAAGTGGAATGGTGGCTGATTGGTTAGGTTTGGAGATAACTCTTCTACAAAGATCACTGGAAAAGGTACTATAAGCATTGATGGGAAGTCTCAGACACATGATGTTCTTTATGTAGAAGGTCTCAAGCATAATCTTCTCAGTATGAGTCAAATGTGCAGCAAAGGATATAATCTCACATATCATGATCAAGGGTGTGAAATCAGAAAAGAAAAATCTAGAAAATTGGTGGCAGAAGGTTTTAAGACAAAAGGCAACTTGTATAATCTGAAAGGGGTTAATGAGAGGACTTGTCTATTAGGACAAACAAATGAATGCTAGTTATGGCATAAGAGAATAAGGCACATCAACTTTGACAATCTGGTGAAGATTAGTTCCATGAAATCAGTAAGGGACATGCCAAAGAACATCAAGCCTGCAAGCACAATATGCAAGGAATGTCAAATTTGGAAGTAGATAAGGATAACTTTCAAGTCCAAGGAATATTCTACTACAAGGTCTTTGGAGCTGGTTCATACAGACTTGTGCAGACAAACTAGGACAAATGCCTACAAGGTGAGGTATATTTCATGTTGCTCATTAACGATTTCTCTAGAATGACATGGGTTACATTTTTGAAAGAAAAATCAAAAGCTTTCAGTAGATTCAAGATCTTCAAATCTATGGTTGAAAATTAAATGAATGCTAGAATCAAGTGCTTAAGATCTGATAGAGTTGGTGAGTTCACTTCAAATGAGTTTGTAGAGTTTTGTCAAGAACATGGAATCAAAAGGCACTATGTAGTTACTAGAACGCCTCAGCAGAATGGTGTTGCGGAGAGAAAGAATAGGATTGTCTAGGAGATGGCCAGGACAATGTTGAGTGAAGCCAAATTGCCTGATATATACTAGAAAGAAGCAATTCATACCATAGTGTACATTCTTAATAGATGACAACTAAGAAAGCACAACACCAAGACCCCTTATGAGCTTTGGAATGGAAGACCTACAACAATCAAGTATTTCAAAGTTTTTGGAAGAAAATGCTACATCAGAAGAAATGAAGAATATCTAGGAAAATTTGACTCAAGAGCATATGAAGGTATTTTCCTTAGGTACTAAACTACCAGAAAAGCCTACAAATTCTACAATAAAAGACTAAGGAAGATAGTTGAGAGTGCAAATGTAGGAGTGGATGAAGAATCACATCAGAATTTAGTTGAGCAAGAGAAATATTGAGTAGATGAACCTACCTGCATAGAGGAAGTTGCAGAAGTTGAAGAAAAGGAAGAAACTCCAAAGAAGACTGCTAAGACTCCATCCAAGTATGTTTAGAAAATTTGTTCAGAAGATCAAATCATTGGAGACAAGAATGAAGGAGTTCAGACAAGAAGAAGATTTGAAAGAACAAATGAACAGGTAAACTTTGCTTTACTATCAAGAATAGAACCTAAAAGCTTTAATGAGGCTAGCAATGATGAAGGATGGATACAAGCCATGGAAGAAGAATTGAACCAGATAGAAAAGAATCAGACTTGGGAATTGGTACCAAGGCTTGCAGACAAGAATTTAATATGAACAAAATGGGTTTTTAGGAACAAGTTGACTAAAGATGGAGAAGTGGTCAGGAACAAAGCAAGGTTGGTTTGCAAAGGATATTCACAAGTTGAAGCTGTTGACTATGAGGAGACATTTTCTCTGATGGCAAGAATGGTAGCAATCAGAATGGTTCTTTATTTTGTAGTACACAAGGGATTCAAGGTATATTAGATGGATGTCAAATTTGCTTTCCTGAATAGTGACTTGGAAGAAGAGATCTACATAGAATAGCTGGATGGTTTTCAGTTATTAGAAGATCCAAGCATGGTGTGCATACTCAAGAAGGCTCTGTATGGTCTCAAACAAGCCCCTAGGGCTTGGTATGCAAGGTTGGACAAGTACTTACTCCAGTAGGGTTTTAAAATAGGTACTGCAAATAGTAACCTTTACATCAAGACTGAAGGTGAACAAATTCTAATTGTTTTTATGTATGTTGATATAATCTTTTGTGGATATGATGAGATGTGTAAGAAGTTTGCAGGAGAGATGCAGAAAGAGTTTGAAATGTCTATATTAAGAGAGATATCATTTTTTCTTGGACTTCAAATTTCTCAATCAAATGATGGCATCTTTATCTCTCAAGCAAAGTATGTTAAGATAATGTTGAAGAAATTTGGAATGGAAGATTACAAACCTGTGAGTACTCCTATGGAAACCGGTTTCCACTTGAGTAAAGATCATAAGTCACCTAAAGTTGATGAGACTCAGTACAAGTCTATGATTGGGGGTCTACTATATCTAATATCATCAAGGCTTGACATTATGTAAGTTGTGTGTTTGGTTGCAAGGTTTCAAGCTAATCCTAAGGAAACACATGTGAAGGCAATCAAGAGAATATTTAGATACTTGAAGAGCACTCTGGAACATGGATTGTGGTATCAAAAGGGTGATGACTTTTCCCTGAGTGCTTATATTGATGCAAATTGGACTGGCAATGTTGATTATAGAAGAAGTACCAACGGAGGAGCTTTCTTTTTCGGATACAAACTGGTCTCATGGATTAGCAAGAAACAAGATTCAGTGTCCTTATTAACTACAGAGGAAGAATATATAGCCGCAGCTTCTTATTGCACCCAAGTGTTGTGTATGAAGAAAACATTGAAGGACATTAGGGTTGTATATGATGAATCTACTCCCATTATTTGTGATAATACAAGTGCCATTGATATTTCAAAGAATCCAATGATGCATTCTAGAACCAAGCACATATCTATTAGGTATCATTTTTAAGAGAGAAGGTTGTAGATCAAGAAGTTAGATTGGAGTATGTGCCTACAAAGGATCAAGTTGCATACATCTTTACTAAGGCGCTTTCTAAGGATACTTTTGAGTATCTCAGACAAAAGTTAGGGGTTGTTGCCCCTCCTTCTAACTAGATACATAGATGGTGCATATTTCCATGGGGAGCAGTCCAAGATATAATTTTATCCCTATATTAATGATGGATACCTCTCAGAGGGAGCAGGTAGGCAAGAGGTTTTGAAGGATAACAAGATTTGATAAATCAGGGGGAGTTGATAGGTGAGGAACAGTGAAAGAGAAATCAAGAAGAATGCAAACAAGGGGAGGTAAAGGAAGATCAGTTTAGAAGAAGACCACTAGCCCTTTGTCCTTGATGTCAAAGGGGAGAAAATTGCATACCAGGTCAAGTGTTTCCATCAATACCAAAGGGGCAAATTGTTGTACTTGTGTTGTCATTGATGTCAACAGTGTGAGGTTCAGGAGTATTGTCAACAGTGTTGTAATGAAGAAGGCCGGAAGTAAATTAAAGTAGAGTTAATTTCAAAGGAAGTTTGTGGCAATATGATTAGAGAAGAAGACAAAGAATATGAATCAGAGAAGTTGTGATGAGAAGGATAAGATGATGGATGTCATATACTATGTACACAATTGTACCCTATCTCCTAAAGTTCATAAACAAATAGTGTGCTAATATGAAGATTCCCAGTTTGAGAAAAGAGTTTGTTGTTGTTATATGAAGTTGAGAATGAAGTCTTTGATGTAGTAAATATTGTATTCATTATTTCCTAAGGAAAAGAATTACTTTAGTTTTCAAAGAAAGATTCAAAATGTCTAAGGCACTGGAGTTTGCATAGAATAAGATCAGGAGAATGCTCTGCATTCCTCCACATTTGATGGAATGGCCTTGCAGTTTGGGATCTTGTCAAAGACATGTGTGAAGGTTGTATGTTCTTGATTTTAGAGCTTGAAGGTTAGCATAGAATATTCTAGATCTCGCAAAGTGAAGATAGTTGTTCAGAGTTGATGCAGTCATGATGTGTCTAGGAAATGCTTTGCATTTCTCTGCTCTTGAAGATGAGGTTCTATGGTTTGAAGGATGATCATTTATAGATGAGAAGATGGTAATATTCAAGTTTTAGTTGCTAAGGTGTACCACAAAGGTTCTCTGGGGTTAGCAAAATAAAGACAAATCTTCCTGCTGACTAGGGTTGTCTGGAGGAGATAGCAGAAGCCACTGCATTTGAACGTAGTTTATATTTTGTCTTTGATGTTTGGAGGATGAGTTAAGATATTTAGATGGATGATTCAATTCATGTTTTAGGTGTTGAAGTGCACTACAAGTTGGTTTTTTAATGCTCTATCTGAAGACTGTGTGTTCAGTGTTTGTTTGTGATACCAGGCTCAGTTTCTGTTTGTTTGCACCAAAAAGAAAACATATATTTCAGAAGAAGGATTGGTTGAGAAGGTTTGTGTAAGTCTTATGTTGCTTGTGTGCTTATCTACATGATGTTAATTGATCCCTCCAGTAGCGCTTTAGGTCTGGAGCTATTGTGTGGAAGAATAAGTGTTTGTTGGGCTGACTTCATGTGTTTTGATGTTCCCACCAGATGATTTGAAGTGTGTGCCTACTTGGAAGAATGTGTTAATGAAGAATATGTCATAGTTATCACTTGTCTTAAACTGCATTGATCTTCTACATCTTTTGGATTCCAATTTGATGTGGCCTTGCACGTTTCATGAATACACATTTCATCTTGGCCAACATGGGAGAAAGATTTTGTAATTTGCGGAAGGTATAAATGAAAGATCTTGTTTGTTAAGGAAGTAAGTGTGTGTGTGTGTGTGTGTGTGTGAAGATCTGTGAATAGATATGAGTATGTTTTTGAATGTGTGTTGAAGGTAACAAAGTTCGTTGTGTAGAGAAAGTGACATTTTGAGATAGAGTGAAGTGTGCGGATGATGCAGAGGTGTTTTTGGTGCAGGAGCACCCGCACATGATCAGGATATAGGTCCACATGATGACATACATGATCAGGATATAGGATAGTTATCAGCATGATGACAGGATAGTCTATTTTTAGTATGTTTGACTTTATCATGTAATAAGGTCCATTGGACCGATGCTATGTATTAGTTCAGCCTAGGAGTATGTGTAGGCAGTTAGAGATCGGGATAAGTTAGTCTGAGCTGTCCTCTCTCCCAGCCGCTTGGAAGCTCCCAGCCGCTGGGAAGTGAAGTTAGTAGTACTCGAAGGATTTGTTATATATACCTTCGATCTGTTAGGGTTTAGACATATGGGTAGTTCATAAAGATAGTTCATGTTGAGTTTGATAGGTGTTATGTTCAGGAGAGTAGTACTGGTGATATGCTGTACTGGTGATCAGTTCAGATAGTGTGAAGCAGAATTGTAAAAGCAGGACATTTGAATCTCAATTGAATAAGATCTCATCTTTTGCAGTATCTGGTTGTATCAGTTGTATCTGTGTTGATTTCCTTTCCATTTGTAAGTTAATGGGCACTTTCAACCCTTCCACCGGTTGATCCTGCAAATCGGTGGAATGGTCCTGTATCATAGTTTAGTTTGCATTTGTGTTTTCTGTTTATGCATTGCATTGTTCAGGAGATCAGTTAGGAGCATGCTGTGAATCAGCCTAGCATCCTCATGTGCTAGGTCCAGAAGATAAGTTGTTAGATTTTGGTTTGAAGGTGATCCGGCCCGGTCGTCACATGATCTTTATGAAATTATGCGGTTTTGAGTGTTTACATGCAGTGGACGGATACACAGGAGTCTGCATGAGCGTTTCTAGTCGGAACGAGCCGCATCATCATCTGCGAATCCATCGCCATCAGGATCGGGTCAGGAAGTTGTTGAAGTTTGCATGTTGCAGGTGCATCATGATGTTTTGAGTTGGATATATACTCTGTGTATATATCGTAGTCAGGATCATCTCTCGGGGAAGCTCATCATCCGCATATCGCTAACGGATGCGGGTGTGAAAGTTAAGTTTTTTTGGCTAAGTGTTGAAGAGTTCATCAGGATGATGTGTGACGTCATCGTCATCAGGATATGACGTCATCGTCATCAGGATACTAAGAAATCCCTCTATGCGAGTTTATCCTGTTGTCAACTAAGTGGTTAAGTATCGGCGTAGGCAGGAAGTTGTCTTAGCATCATCAGGAGGTTTCGAGGAACCGGATGAACAATATCATGATGCTGTTGCTTGTATCGTCGGGCAGTGGAGCATCGAAGGCAAGTTGTTGAAGTGCAACGTCATCAGGATATTTGGAGCAACCGGATATTTGGATATCCTGCTGACGAAGGTGATATTGAATATCATGATGATGCCGCTTGTATTTGGCACCCGATGAACAGTGCAACCGGAGGATGTTAGCGATCATCCGAAATATGATGATGCTATTGGTGTTGTTAGGAAATATGATGATGATGTTCAGCCGATAGAGAATTTTATCATGCTGTTTGTATTGTTGGCTACTCCTTCCTGTTAGTTAGCCTCCGTTGCGTCCCACTCTGCATCAGTTTTGTTTAGTAAGATCTATTGAATGTAATATTCAGAGGTTGCAGCCTCATTCTGTAAGTGCTATTGACTTGTATTTCAAGGAGTTGCAGCTTCCTTTGGGTTGTAGCCCATAAATAATATTGTAATCCTATTTTTCATTTGTGAGGCTAGATTTGCATAGTAGATCCAAGCAGTTTGCTCACCATGGTTTTTCCCTTCTTGGGTTTTCCATGTAAATCTAGTGTTGTGGTAGTGTGCTTATAAGTTGTGCTTTAATTGGTTTAATTTTCTGATCTTTTGGTTAAAGCAGTTAGAAGTTTTGATTGATAATGTTAAACTGGAATGAGTTTTGATATATACTAAATCACCCCCCTCTCAGTATATCCTTGTGTTCTAACAGAAAAAAAAAAAAAACTAAATATCTATCTAAAAAATACTTGGGGTTTCAAATGAAATAACAATAAAAAATAACAAAAAAAGACAAAAAACAATAAAAAACAACAAGAAAGCATAGAGCACCAACCTCACACAGTTGATAGACGATCTAGAGTAGGCAGGGAGCTCTTGGAGGCATGCGGTGGGGGTCAGGCAATGTGGGTACCCATTTTTGGCATCCTATTTTGTCTTTGTCTACGGTCTATGGCTATTAAAATGAAGCCATAGGCTTGTTTCAAAAAAGAACTTTTCAAAAATGGGTACCTGTTCCTTTTACAAGTGCCTGTTTGGCTTCGGGTGCCTAATTCCTTGTGGATAATCCTCTCAAAAAACCCAGAAAAACCTAGAAAAATCTAGGCCTTTGCCTTAGTTTTTTACCTACTTTTGGCCTTTATCGGCAAAAGTTCAGGTTCTTGAACTTTCAAAAAACTAAAAATTGGCTAAGGCATTAGAGAGGAAATTCTCCCCCTTTGTCGGCAAATTTCATTTTTTATGAACTCTTCAAGAGTTCACATTTTCAGTAGTTCGCCAACGCAATGATTTTCTGACAAAAAAGGATGGAAGGGCGAGCTTCATCAAAAATGACTAAGACATAAGGGAGAGGTGATTTCCTTTATCGGCAAAATGTTCAAAATGTGAACTTTCCAAAAGGTCATGATTTCCTCATGTTGTTAAATTCCCATTTAGTATTGGTAGGTACGTTTGTGTAAACAAAGGTACAACAAAAGCATCAGAAGTAGAGTTGCAGTATCTTGGTTTCCAGACTTTTGAGAAGGCCAGGTCTTTTGATCCTTTTGGAAGAATTCATAAATTTGTTAATAAGAAATTCAAATATAGACACACATTGAAGACTATTGGGCTGACTGTGATAATGAGGCCAAAGTTAAAAAAAGAGCCTATCAGAGATTGACATTGGATCAAATCAGAACACTGGGAGTACTTGAAGTGCCCCAAAAAATAAAAAGTGATGATGAAAATGTATTACACGATAGTTATGACATAAACAAGGTGGCTGAAGAGTTCATTGTAGAGCCAGACCTTACTCAGCCTGAAAAGGCTTCCATTGATAATATTTCAAAATCAGTATTGGCCCTCTCAAATTCATGGATCAAAGAGAGAATTGTAGAATTAGAGGCCAAAGGTATCACGGTTGCCCTTTCAAAGAAAGGCAAGAAAAGGAGTTTAGAGATTGATGATAAATTTGATGATTTCCTGAAAAAGAAAAGGAGAATAGTGGAAGCATGAATAGCTAAGGAAAATACAGGAGCTACATTATTGGATCCCTATACATTAGGGGTGACAGTGGCTATAACTTCAGAAGTTGCCACATCTACAGAAGGAGAAGCATCAAGTGCAGCTAAGCTAGTAGGGCAAACTCCTGAACAATCACTTGCACATGTACAACAAGACACAATTGTTCAAACACCACAGGTATCTCAGCAAACCCCCTCGGTTACAAAACAAACCCAACAAGAGAAAGTACAGGGTTTATATTGGTCAAATAAGAAATGATCAAAGAAATGATGGCAAAGGTATCTACTATCCAAGCATCCACCAAGGAAAATGTAGAAGTAGTGGTGTAGATAACATTGAAGATGTATAAGATGATAAAGAGGAAGGTGAGGATGAGGGTAGTGATGATAGCCTTGAGATGAGCAGTGAAGAAGAAGATAGACAAGTGCTAAAGTCTCATCTCATGCTTGGAGCATTAGATGCAGGGGAATCACATCATGTTGCCACCCCATCAATACAAAATATTAAAATAATTGATCCTTTTGAGAATTTAGTGCCCAAGAATATCATGGAAGAAGTTAAGGAAGTGGCCAAAGAGATATTGAGAAATCAGGTCGAAGAAGAAGAAGAAAATGTAAACATGGGAAAGGTACAGGCTGATCAAGAAGAGGCTAGTCAGGAGAATGTACCTACAAAGTTGGATAAGGAAGTTCCTAATCCTAAAGTACCCCATGCTGAAGAACAACACAATGCAGAGAATGTCCAACTAGGACAACAACTTCCTCAGTAATTTCCCCCACAACAACAACATGATCAACGACAACAAGAGCAAGAACAAGAAGTACTCATAGAAGGAGCTCAAGAGGAGGTGTTAAATGAGAAAGCTATAGATACAGATATGAGTAAAGAGGTGCCATCTTGGTTAGGATCTGAAGTAAGACAAGATACAACAGTCCAAGTGGTACCAATTGATATTAAAAGCTTGTTAACTAGTGAGGCTGTAAGGAGAGGCAAAAGGAAGGCTAGAACCATGTCAGCCATAAAGACAAATCCCTCTAGTGCTAGGATTGTACAAATGGCAATCCCTCAAGCCGACAAGGAAAAAGGAGAAATAAGTGTTGAAGAATACAAGGTTATTAGTGTGGATATTGGTCATGTGAACTGAGAACAACACATTGCAGAATTGCAGGAAATGACTGAATTAACTGCAAGTAGAATGAGAAAGGATAAACACAAAATAAAGGATTTGAAGGGGCAAATTGCCCAATATCAACAATTCATTCAAGGGATATTTGACCCTACATAGAGTGTACTAGAATTATCAGTGTACTAGAATTATCTTCTGATTTGACCATAAAAGCATGAAGCTAATATGCTGGAAGATTTTGTCAAGGCATTTATTCATAAAGGAGAGGAAGTGATAAAAATTGCAATTAGCAATTGGAATGTTGCACTGACTAAGAGAAATAATTGTGCTAACATTGTACAAAGGTGTCAAGCAAGAATAAAGAAGAACAAAGATGAATTCAATAAACTTAATGCTTTGGAAGGACATACACAGTCCTTGGTAAATGAGGGTTTCATAACTTTACAGGTTGTATTTCAAGTTCCTAAAATGAAGATGGAGCTAAAGTTCAAAGAGGGTGTACTTAGACCTTGTCTTGTTAATGTGCAAGAATTAGAAAAAATTGCTCAAGAGTTGTTAAAGAAACATGTGAGGATAGTGGAACATTTGGTTAAGCATCCATGCCCCCAAATGCAAGTATATGATGTGGATATAGCCATAAAGGAATTTAAGGACAAGTTCTAGCCATGCATTGAGGATCCAGTGAACCAATTGGATGAAGAAGCAATGGAAAGAATGATGGAGCTGAGCGCCAAGATTAAAAAGTATCATAAGAGGAGGGAAGATAGAGAAAATAGAGCACATGTATTAAAGGCAAGTATGGAGATGCAGTAGTATACTTGGGATACTTCTCAAAGAACAAACCATGCATCCATATCCACCCTGACTGAAAAATTTACACATTACATGAGCAAGAAGAAGGGGGATATGCAGATAGAAGACGCCAGGGATAGTGATTAGGATGCTTGTCCTTTATTTGTTTCATATTGTACTCTATTTGTGATTTTGTGATAGTGAATGGTCAAAGAAAAGTTAAAGTATTTCAAAAAGATTCTAAAAAGCATCTTTGCGCCTGAGAGAATATTCTTTTGAGATATTTTGAAACGACAGCTGGCACAAGAATTTGAATTTGAACCATTGATGGTTTTGTGACCATAGAAGAAGATTTTGAGTCGATATAAGGGGCTTTGATATGTATATTTCAAAACACACGGTTGATATAGAAAAGCACTAGAGAATTTGCAATAGAAGTGATTTGTGGAAAATACTTTGAGCATAGGGAGTCGAGTTAGCATTTTGCATGTGTCTGTAGTGAAGGATATGTGGAACATCCTATTTCTTCGCTATATCTGTAAAAATGTCTATAAGTTCTGGTGATTTTGTTGATGTATTCAGAAAGTTTGAGTCATGAAATATTGTAAATGTGAAATGGCAATCATATATTAGTGAATACAAATATTGAATTTCTGCATCTATTCCAGAGTGTCATTCAATTATGTGTTCTTTGATATATTTCCTTGAAGATTGCAATTCTATATGTTGATTTGTGAAATGATCTGGATTAACATATAAGAGTTTTATGTGTTTCTGAATTGTCCAAAAGTTATCTAAATTTGTCCACGTGAGTAACAGAGCATCACATTTGTTTAAGATCATGTTTCTAAACATTATCTTTTATCTTTCTTTTACCAATAGTATAAATAAATAGCCAAAACGTAGTTATCCAAAGGAAATTGTTAAAGATTCTGATAAATACATGGACATGTCAAAGATCTTTAATGATTTTCATAAAGTTTGAAATATAAAATTTGTTTCTATAAGGTTCATGCAAAGTTTGTCTTCAAAGGTATAAATATTTGCAAAGAATCCATTTCTTTTGAAGTATTTTGAGTTTATTTGCATGGAATGAATGACAATTGTTAGTTATGAAATTTAAATCACGTAAGGCCCCTTGAACAAATAGCTTCACATTGAACATTGAGTAAGTCCAATACAACCATGACCTAGTTACCGTAGACTTGGAATTGAGAACTATTTTCTAATAATTCTCCATATTCTTCAAGATAAGACAAGATTCTTTGTGAATTTTATCTATTGTTGTTTTGAATAAAATCATCGTCAACAGGGATGAGTTGACTATCCTAGTCAGATTACAAGTGGAGTGACAACACACCATGCCACTTCACACTAAATGACAAAATAGGATGTGCAACATAAATTACATCATAGGCAAATAAATAAATAAATAATCCAATAACCAATGCTAGGAATTGCAAGGTTGAGACACCTTAATTCCCAACAGTGAATTAGTATCTAAATAATTTTTAATTTTAACAACTTCAACTTATCCAGAGTAGATTAAAACTTAATCATCACAACATTAACATGAACATGAAAGATTAACACAATGCACATCAACACATGACACTAGATATACATGGAAAGCCCTAGAAGGGAAAAACCATGGTGAGGATTAACTCACAATATATGAAGCTCAAATAACAACTTTGGTTTAGGGCTACAACCCAAGGAATCTTCTACTTCCTAAAGAACCTTGATTTAGGGTCAATCCCAAGGAAGCTACTACTCCCTGAAGACTTTGTTTTAGGGTCACTCCCAAGGAAGCTACTACTCCCTGAATTGAGAACACACTTACAAAAGATTACAGTATGATAGTGTTTCTACTATCTGAAAACTGACATTGAAACTCACACTTTTGATGATTGCACTTCTGTCTCTTCACACTTTCTCCTGATGATCTGATCAATTAGGCACCCTCTACACTCAAGATCACTGTCACATATAATTCTTCAAGATGAATCAAGATAGCGTCAACAACTTCTTCTCTTTCTCCTTCAGTCACACATCAACAATGCATTTATTCTACTTTTGATCTGCTTGCGATATTTTCAATCAACTTGCAATCACCCCTCCTCACTCAATTTGATTCACTATTTATACATGATATTACATTGATTACATTTCTTGTCGAGAAGATACAATGTATGAAAAATATATTTACAAATCAGCCAGGCAACACACAATATGAAATGTGTAGAAGATAGGTTCTAAGTGAAACCACACGTTACACCAGTAAAAGGTTCATGCCTTGCAAACACCAACACTTGCTTAATCAGGTCCAAAACATCCTTCATGGCTTCAAACACCAAGGAATTACATCCACACACTCCGTTCATTTGGAAATAGGACAACTTTAAGAAAAACACATGAAGACTTGAAGTATGACAACCACATCAACTTGAAAACCTTGTGCGGTACTGGAAACAAGAAGCATCTTCATAAAAAATTTCCAAATGAGTCCACATTACTCATACAACATCCCCAAACACTCCTTTGCCACCGCACATCAAAGAATTGTGCCACACATATTCAATCATTAACTCTGAGAACAATTTGTCATCAGGAACACACTGCAACATGTCATTTGAAAAACTGAGCTGCGGACCACCAAGAACCTTGAAACTACAAGGAAACATGTAATATACATCCATAAACATGTCCTCAAAACTGTAAGGGAAATTATTCATTTCTGGAGGAATGCGAGGCATTCCAATAGGCCTTCAACACTAGCATACTCTGTCAGAACACATGTCGATACTCTATCATGCATAAATTTCATAGCCGAAGGACAAATGATCTAAAAACTTAGAATTATCACCTTCACAGCATCCTGAACACAATTCCAGAACTGCATGGCCATATCTGCAAATGCAGAGGAATGCGGAGCATTCCACTATCCTACACAGAACATCTTCACAGAGACAACACTAACTTCAATCAGTCAACAACAAAACACTCTTCCAGTAATGCATGTTGGGATAAGGTGCCATTAACCTTGTAAATCCCATTATTGTATTATTCCATTTATTATTTGTAATTATCCATAAGGGATGTACAAGTTTTGCCGGTAAAAGTAAAAATTATTTACTGTCTATGGTAATTACAGAGTTACTGCACGGTAAGTCCCAGAGTTACCAGCGGTAGTTACAGGATGTTATTTACTATGGTAAATGGTAATTGGTCAAAGTGGGGTGCACATGTGGAGGAATAATCTATTTTTAGTGTTCTGATGCACGTCATAGATGTTGTAAGAAGGTGTAAGAGATTCTATGACAACTGTAAGTTGTCATAAGAATCTATGACACTTATAATAGCATATGACATGTCATAAGATGTTGTAAGTGGCTATTTTTAGCCCCAAGGCATTCAAGCTTGCATGGGCACATTTCCCCAAGTGTAGGATGCATGTATGACAACATTTATGACCCCGTAAGAGCCTATTCTTGGCTATGGACGCCCAAGGTTGTATTGTTGACTCTTGACAAGTGTTATGGACTTGTAAGAAGTCATTTAATGTCTTGAGGTTGTGTAAATTCTATAAAAACTATAGCATAGTAGATTAGATGCATAATAACAGTTTATAGGTACCCAAGTTCTACCAGAGTGAAGGTTGAAGGACAGAGGAAGTGAATGTATTTGTAATCTCCTTTTGTGAAGATAATACAACTTGACCTCTTTTCTTGGTGGAGTTTTTTACCCAAAAGGGTTTTCTCCACGTTAAACACTTGTGTTATGTGCTTCATTCTACTTCTGGTATATTTCTGTACTGTGGGTTTATGTTTTGTTACAATCTCCATTGTTAATAGCACACAGTTAAAGATTGCTGAAATTTATCTCAAATCAGATTTCCATTGAAGTAGTGTTACTTTCATTTCTAGCATTTGGTATCATAGCCTGGCCAGCTTTGACTCTTAGGTGGTAGTGTGGAAGTTGTAGCTGCAGTGGGAGATTTGGTTGTGCTTGTTTTGCAGATCTTGTGTTATTATTATGGTTGCATCCACCGTTGCATCAACCTCTCGATTGGACATTGACAAGTTCAACGGAATGAAGTATGAATTGTGGAAGCTGAAAATGGAAGATTTGTTGGAAGAAAGAAACCAATGGTTGGCTGTTCAAAAAGAGAAGAAACCTGATGATGTCTCTCAAGATGAGTGGGATAGACTAGATAAGAAGGCATGGGGAGCCATCCAGTTGTGTCTTTTAGACTCTGTCATGTTGAATGTAACAAAGGAAGAGACTGCATACAAGTTGTGGAAACGGTTGGGTGAGATCTATCAAGCCAAAAGTATGGTAAATTATAAACTTTATTTAGAAAGAAAATTATTTTCCATGAAAATGCGAGAAGGTGAATCAGTTGCAGAGCATTTAAATTCTTTTAATTTGTTAGTAAGTCAGCTTGATTCAGTAGATGTTGAGGTTAGTGAGGAAGATAAATGTATCTTACCTCTTTATTCTTTACTTGAGTCTTGGGAGAATGTTATCCTTGCTATCACTGTTAACCTTGCAAATCCGAAGTTGAATGCTCTTGTTTCAGTGCTACGCTCTCAGTGTTAGGGGAAGGTCTAAGGAAAGAGGACCTAAAGGAGATCAGAAAGGGGCTAAGGACAAGTCCAAGGGCCGGTCGAAGACTCCTAGTAAAAAGAACAGAGTTAAGTGTTGGAACTGCAATAAAAGGGGACATGTGAAGGAGTGCAGAAACCCCAAGAAAAATAGTGGGAGAGTGCTTGGGATAAGTCCTCGAATGCAAGTGAAGAAGTTTTACTTTCTGCATGTAATCTTGTTTCTAATGATCACTAGTTGGTTGACTCAGGATGCTCATTTCATATGACTCCGCATAAGGAATGGTTCTCCTCATATGAAGAATATGATGGAGGTAATATCTACCTTGGTGACAACTCTTCATATCTGATTGTCAGGAAAGGAAAGGTATTGTTGTGTTTCAGTGATGGGAGGATTAAAACCCTCCCAGGTATTTTGCATGTTCCTGGATTAGCTAGAAATCTTATTTCAGTTTCGAAGTTGAATGATTTGGGAATGCATGTGGCATTTGACAAGCATGCCTGCAGATTAGTGAGTGGGAACTTGGTGGTAGTGAAGGGGAAGAGATTCGGAAGCCTGTTCAAGCTTGAAGCCACTACAGTTTATAATGCCTCCTATGTATATGAGGCTACTACTGAAAATGCATGTATGTTGTGGCACCGTAGATTGGGCGACACAAGCAATAATGTATTAAAAACTATTAAGAATAAAAATATGTTGGATGGTTTCTCCTGTTCTAATGAGCACTTTGATTTCTGTGAGCATTGTGTGTTTGGTAAATAAAACAGAAAATCATTTCCTTCAGGAAGCAATAGAGTAAAAGAGAAGTTAGAAATTATTCATATGGATGTGTTTGGACCTGTGGATAATGAATGTATCGAAAAATCTTGTTATTTTGTAACCTTCATTGATGATGTATCCAGATTTATATGGATTTATTTTGTGAAGCATAAAACTAAAGTTTTCACTAAGTTTAAGGAATTCAAAGTCTTAGTAGTGAACCAATCAGGTTTAAAGATAAAAATATTAAGATCTGACAATGGAGGGCGTGAATATTGCTCTAAGGAATTTGATGAGTTTTGCAAGCATGCAGGTATAATCAGACAAAAGACAACTCCATATACACCACAACAGAATGGTGTTGGAGAAAGGATGAACCAAACAATTATGGAAAGGGCCAGAAGTATGCTTAGTGATGCACAGTTGGATAAATACTTTTGGGCAAAGGCTATGTGTAATGCTTGCTACTTGATAAATAGATCTCCTTGTAAAGCTCTTGATTCGACACCTTATGAAGTGTGGACGGGTAAGAAACCTTCTGTTTCACATTTAAGGGTTTTTGGTTGTGAGGCTTTTGTTCATGTGCCTAAGGAAAAGTGATCTAAGTTGGATCCAAAAGCTAAAAAGTGTACATTCATTAGATATGGTGATAATATGAAAGGTTATAAGCTTCGGAATCCACTAACCCGCAAGATTATCTTTTCTAGAGATGTTATTTTCAGGGAACTTAGAGCTATTTCTGAACCTAAGTAGCCAAAAGAAAAAGATGAAAAGGTAAAGAAGGTGCACTTTGATTTAGAGCAGCAAGATGCACCTCAGGAAGAACATAATGATGGATTGGGGGGTGAAGAAGAAGAAGAAGAAGATTTGAGTAGTTCTGATGAAGATGAGTCTGTTGTTACAGAAGAAGTTGTTGCAGATGATCATGCAGAAGAACAAGTAGAGTCTCTTAGTCCACCCTTGAAGAGATCCACAAGACAACAAAATCTAGTTGACAGGTATAGCCCACCAGATTTATGTTGTGTATATGCTTTATTGAGTACTAACAATGAACCTAGATCCTACAGGGAATCTATTTCTGTAGATGATAGTGAGTCTTGGCAGTTAGCCATGCAGGAGGAGATGATGGCTTTAGACTCTTGTAACACCTGGGATCTTGTTTGTTTGTCCAAAGGAAGAAAGGCCATAGGATGTAAGTGGGTCTTCAAGAAGAAGTTTGGAGTAGAAGGGTCATTGGAGAAGTACAAGGCTAGACTGGTAGCCAAGGGCTACTCCCAGAGAGAGGGAGTTTATTTTGGTGAGATATTCTCTCATGTTGCTAAATTGACTTCTATTAGAATTCTCTCATCCATTGCTACATCTTATGATTGAGAGATTGAGCAAATGGATGTTAAGACTGCGTTCTTGCATGGAGATCTTGAAGAAGAAATTTATATGCAACATCCTACAGGTTTTGAGGTAAAAGGAAAAGAACATTGGGTTTGCAGGTTAAAGAGGTATCTCTATGGTTTGAAACTGTCCCCCAGAATGTGGTATCAAAAGTTTGATTCATTTGTTTTGAAATTGGGTTTTGTTAGAAGCGAGGAGGATCATTGTGTTTACATTCATTGTGTTGATGATTCTATACTGGTTATTGCTTTGTATGTTGATGACATGTTATTTTTTAGCAATACTAAGGGTATGGTCAGTGAGCTTAAATCCCAACTTTCAAGTGCATTTGAGATGAAGGATTTTGGTTCCTGCAAGGTATATTTTGGGAATAGAGATCAGGAGGGATAGAGTTAATATAAAGCTTTGGCTATCACAAAGTAAGTATGTGAATACTATTTTGTAGAGGTTTAGTTTACAGGACTGTAACCCAATTAGAGTTCCTATACCCATTGGTACTAAGATTTCTTTAGATATGTGTCCAAAGACTGAGTATGATCTTGAGGATATGTCTAATGTGCCATATGCTAGTGTTGTAGGGAGTTTGATGTATGCAATGGTTTGTACTAGACCAGATATTGCCCAAGCAGTGGGAGTTTTGAGTAGATTTATGTCTAACCCTGGTAGAGAGCATTGGAACTATGTGAAGAGGGTGTTTAAATATGGTTTTGTTGATGCAGATTAGGCAGGTGACTTGGATAGTCGAAGGTCCACTAGTGGCTATGTGTTTACTCTGTTTGGAGGAGCAGTGAGTTGGATGAGTAAGAGGCAGCCCACAGTTGCTTTGTCCACCATAGAAGCAGAGTATATGGCTGCTACTCATGTCTCTAAGGAGGCAATTTGGTTGAGGAGACTATGTATAGGTATTGGATTTGATTGCAGAATCATTCAGATTGGTTGTGATAGCCAGAGTGCTATATGTTTGGCCAAAAATCTAATGTATCATGCTCAGACTAAGTATGTTGATGTTCAGTATCACTTTGTTCGAGAGTTGGTTGCAAATGGAGAGATTGAGCTGAAGAAGATAGACACTCAGGAGAATGCTGCAGATTCATTGACTAAGCCTGTGAGCACAGAGAAGTTCATATGGTGCAGAGAGGCCATGGGCCTTGTTTCTAGTGTCTGATTATTTTTCATTTGATTTCCTATGGGTTGATTTACAATGTATAATGTTAAGTGGGAGAATGTTGGGATAAGGTGCCATTAACCTTGTAAATCCCATTATTGTATTATTCCATTTATTATTTGTAATTACCCATAAGGGATGTACAAGTTTCACCGGCAGAAGTAAAAATTATTTACTGTCCACGATAATTATGGAGTTACTGCACAATAAGTCTCGGAGTTACCGGCGGTAGTTACGGAATGTTATTTACTATGGTAAATGGTAATTGGTCAAAGTGGGGTGCACATGTGGAGGAATAATCTATTTTTAGTGTTATGACGCACGTCATAGATGCTGTAAGAAGGTGTAAGAGATTCTATGACAACTGTAAGTTGTCATAAGAATCTATGACACTTATAATAGCATATGACGCGTCATAAGATGTTGTAAGTGGCTATTTTTAGCCCCAAGGCGTTCAAGCTTGCATGGCCACATTTTCCCAAGTGTAGGATGCATGTATGACATCATTTATGACCCCGTAAGAGCCTATTCTTGGCTATGGACACCCAAGGTTGTATTGTTGACTCTTTGCAAGTGGTATGAGCTTGTAAGAAGTCATTTAATGTCTTGAGGTTGTGTAAATTCTATAAAAAACCATAGCATAATAGATGAGATGCATAATAACAGTTTACAGGTACCCAGGTTCTGCCAGAGTGAAGGTTGAAGGACAGAGGAAGTGAATGTATTTGTAAACTCCTTTTGTGAAGATAATACAACTTGACCTCTTTTCTTGGTGGAGTTTTTTACCCGAAAGGGTTTTCTCCACGTTAAACAATTGTGTTATGTGCTTCATTCTGCTTCTAGTACATTTCTGTATTGTGGGTTTATGTTTTGTTACAATTTCCATTGTTAATAGCACACAGTTAAAGATTGTTGAAATTTATCTCAAATCAGATTTCCATTGAAGTAGTGTTGCTTTCATTTCTAACAATGAAATCATGGAACTTGGAACATACATACTTTAGGCCATCAATAGCATCAACAATTCATCTAATCATCTTCATGCTTCTAATTCCCATATTAATATGAACTATATCTTCTCCCTTCTCTTGTTGGATGGGACATGACATCCAACCATGAACACCATCACACCACCATGATAGTGTTGACATCAATAACAACCTAGTGACAATGTTGACATCAATGACAACCCTAGGAACCATATGTGTAACACTATTTCCTTGATAAGACTTATTTAGATTTAATTAGATTAGCATTGTTTAGATTAAATTTATTGCAATTCATAGATTACATTTCATTCAAGCAATTACAATTTCTAGATTAGATTCTAAAATCGTTCCACAAAATACCAAAAACATAGGATTAATTGCATTTAAAAAAAATCATATTAATTGCATTCATATTTCTCTTTTTAGCTAATTAGATCACTTTTATTATTCAATTGGGAAGTGGAATCAAAAGTGTTTTGCATTCATACAAAAACACAAAAATATTAGGAAACTTAGAAAATGAAACCCTCGATCCCATCATGAGGTACACGTCAAGTCAAACGAGGTCAAACCCTCGATTCCATCACAAGGTACATTTCACATTCAACATTCAAACAAAAGCAAAACAAACCTTTGACTTCAAATCAAAGTCAACAAAAGTCAAACTAGGTTAACACTTAGTCAACAAATTCTCTCCCAAGCATTCGATGTGCCCAAGGATTAGAGGAAATTAGAATAGGGCTATTCTCGAAGAGATAGAAATCCACCCAAGACCCCAACACACACACAACAAACCATAGAAGAGAAAGAACACGCTCTTAGGGTCTTCCAACAAAGATACATCATACGACAACACATTCAAATGAACGAGGATAGGTTACAACGCTCTAGACTCATCAATGAGCAAAACAATCTACCCACTAGACGTTGGAACCTGAGAAATCCTAACAAGAGACATGGGACGAGTGACCCTTCATGTCATATAACTACCTCAACCATAATAGTCTAAGAATGAGCTCGTCAAATATCAATCCATACTAGGCCCACAAATTGGCCAACTGCTCTCCATGAAGTTCTGCTTCTCCGTGAATAAAACCACCCCTAGGTCTCGCCTCCACTCGACTGGGTTCTGCCATGACAAAGAAAGTGACTTGGAGGTCACTTGTAGCAAGGAGAGGGTTCATGTGTGATATCGAAGCTGACTCATTCACGCAAAGCTTGAGTCACGTTTTGAATCATACAGTATGACATAGACGCAAGGAAAGCCAAGAAACCCTAACAGAGTCATATGTTCTAAACTTGAATCCCTTAACACATTGGTTTTTCCCAATACCTATTTGCTTTAATGTTTCTAACTCTAGCTTAATATGTTAGTTAACAAAATTGTAGTGTTGGCATAGTTTAGATAGTTGTGTTTGGTATAGTTTAGATTGTTGTGAAGTTTGCAGTGTTAGACTTCCAAATACTTGTTAGGTGTTAGGCTCCCAAATACTTGTTAGGTGTGATTTGAGAGTCTTGATTTTCATGTTAGTGAAAACCATATGTACCATATACAATGCCTCCCAAAAAAATATATATATTTTCTTCTATTAAATTTTATCACATACACATTTTAACTATGTTCCATATATTAATGTTGAGTCATATGCTAATACCTACGATAATAGCTATGGAAGATCCAACATTAGGATAGTAATAGCTATAGAAGATCCAACATTAGGATAGAATTGCTACTGGAATACAAAACACTTTAATCATTTATGTGTACATTAGAAAAAGGAAACAAAAGTAATGTTTCAAAAATTGCATCTTTATTACAAAGTGTATTTTTAAGACATTCACCAAAGTTCTCCTACCATCTTCTCCCAAAATTTTCCGCACATGTCAAAGTGGGGCATTTGTGGAAGGATTCAAGATGAAATATGTAAAGAGTAAAAAAATGAAATATGTGAGTAAAAAAAAAAACTTCATTACTTAGGCTTAATTAGTTAAGCCGTTCCTTATGAAAACACATTATTATTACTTCAAAGCTAAATTGAAATGAGCACATCATCACTCTAATATATAGTACTTTCATCTGGTAAGATGTTTATGTAAAACCAATTTCATATAGCTCTTACTAGTTTTACATGGAGTTTGACCGTCATATTCTCAAATACACCCAAGTATATGTAAGCTAAGGTATGCCACATGAATCAAAATTAGAAGAATACATCTTTCACCCCCTCATAGATAATGAAATCTAAGCTTAGTATCAATATTTCATTATCATTCAGCCTTCAGTTGTAGACCTACGGTTGAACTTTTGAAAGACACCCACAATAGTAAGCTAATTTAGCTATACATTAGGGGCCACATGTACAGCCTAAAGCCTAAAGATCATAGAAGCTTATCCTGTAATTAGAGCATGTAACTAGCATTGTACAACTTTTTCAATCCTATTAAACCAATTTATGATTGGTATGACATATTGGTAAATGCCCTGATATACAAAAGAATTTAGAACAACAAAAAATCATATATAAACATTTCTTATGCAAAGCAAAATAATCTGTAAATCCAATTTATACCATGATTTCAACTAGAATGATTATTACATGTGACTATAAACTGTATTTTTTGGTGATTCCAGATAGGCCTTATGTTTTATTATTTCAGATGCTTATATGTAGTTGAAATCAGTCTGTTATGTGATGAAGCTATCGGCCTCTTTGCATCTCATTGACGAGCATATAGGCGAATTGGAAGACCCTTTACCAGGGTAGGGACAGGAAAGTAACAGACTCGATCACTTTCAGTCGGTTCCCACCTGCATGCACATTCCATCAATTATTCAAATTAGTCATTTAATGACCTTTTAACTCCAAAAATCATAGACTTCGTCCTACAATAATCTTACAATGGCCCTACTTTTGGAAAAAATGGACGCCCTCACCTAAATCTAGTGACAAAGTGATGCAAGAAGAGAGCAATTTCAAATCTGGCCAAATGGTATCCTGGACAAAGCCTGGCACCTCTCCCAAACGGCATATACCATGAATTGTCAGACAACTCCTGCAAAGTAAAGGAACAAGTTCAATCAGCTTAACATTATATAGTACATAATACCATCCATAAGTTTTAGAAATTCAGAGCTAAATGAGGTTGGTGGCTGGACATACTAAAGCAGACTCATTTTGCCAGCGCCATGGATTGAATGTGAGTGGTTTAGGATAGTATTTTTCATCTAAATGTGTGCCAGTCAGGAGCACATACACTGTCCATCCTTTTGGAATGACGAAATCTGCATTTGCAGTTAAATAGTTTACAATAGACTTACTTTAAATTATTCCACTTCCTCATCTTAAGCAATATGAAATTCAAACTAAGATTTTGCTAAATGGTACCTTTATATTTAACATCCTGTTTTGCTTCTCTGAAAAGCCCTGGGGCAACATTACCCAATCGAAGAGTTTCTTTTATCACCTGCCATGCCAACCAAATCAAAAACACATGGATGTCAAATGCTCGGCTAAGCATTCCAATACTGTGGAGAAAACAAGAACATGATAAAGCAGATTAAATTATATACTCACACAATGAGTGAATTTCATTGCTAGATAGTTGTCCCATGTTAGCTCTTTATTTCCATTGTCCTTTAACAGAGAGTCATGCTCAGCCTGCAAAATCCAAAATTGAATCAGGTATCCTATCAAATATTATTTTAGGGATGAACTGCTTATTAATAGTTGGTCTTTTACAATGTTCCAATTTTCATAACTATTGAAAGATAGTTTGAATCTTGTGGGCAGGCAAGAGTATACACTCTGTAGTCTAAGTACAGTGAAGTCTTGGGCATGTAATTTGTATGTCTACTGTCTACCAGGTAAACAGCCAGCACAACGTGTGTCTACTGTCCAAAATAACTTTTTGATACTTTTTTCTTAAATCAGACACACCCAAATATTGTTTGTCTTGAAATTACATTTAAACTAAACAATTCCTATGATTTCAGCAAGGTCGACCTTCTAAAAATTCACTTGCATCAAAGCACTTATAAATTTCTATTAATAATAGAATTTATTTTGATTAAAGTCAAAAACACAACTCAAATCTGTTTAAGCTCTTCCTTTGCTGAGACCCAACTTAATACACTATTCAGGCTTATGCTCCATAAGTATTAGTATTAGGCATTCTATAATTTCATTTTGAGCTACAACTAAACACTCACCCTCAGCTCATCCAATGCTTGTGGACTGTCTGTGAGAAATTTTATAGCAAATGCCATTGCTGTGGAAGAAGTCTCATAACCAGCAAACAGCAGAAACAATAAAAAATCTGCAATAATTTCATCCTGCAGCGAGTCTTCTTTCAAAAGTTTGGTCAACAGATCATTACGGATCACTTGGGGATGCTGCCTTCTCTCCTCCATACACTCTTCAATCTTTCTAATGAGGGTTTCTCTTGCCTGCATTCCTCATGAGCCAACATCAGTCTTGTATCCAAATGCATTTATATTCATCAAACATTTAATGGAAGTAGACCAGCTACCTTAATGCCTCTTGCATAATCGGATCCTGGGAATTTGATGGGGATTTTAAGAATAGCTCCGACAAATGCCTCAAAAGCCTTGTAGATTTCTTCCGTCTCTTCATAAGGAGGTAAGTCCAACAATTTTTTTCCCATCAGATTCAAAAGAACCTGTCCAAATTCTAAAAATTAGAATATAATATTATATTAAATGAATGTAAATTAATAAAATCATATGAATAACAATCAGAAGTTAGAAAGGGCTGACAGGGTCATATCTTTAAAGTACAGGAAAAAGTTAGAGAGGGCTGATGCGGTCACATCTTTAACTGTTTAACTGTTAAAGTATAGGAAAAGAATTTATTAAATATTTAGGAAAATTTAGTTGAGCACTTAATATTTCGTTTTTATTAAGTATATGTTATGACTTCTAAATTATTATTTTCCTTAGGATATTTAATTAGAAGAAAAAATGTATTTTGAATCAATTTATTTCAATATTTTTAAAAAATAATAAACATTGAAATGATATTAAAATTGTTTGTCAACTGTACCCTATGGCTGGTCACTCGACCACTTGTCTTGTTAACAGGAGATAACAGAAGGCTGCGATGAGGGAAAGAAGCAAGGTGACGTTGCCTTCTCCCGAAATGGAGATCAAATCCCCTCCACTGGAGTTGGTGAGAAGAGCAAGATGGTGCTCAATAGAGAGGAGGTTGGTTGTCACATAGGCAGGGAAAGTCCTCCACTGTGGGCTGCTCTACCATCTCTCAGCACTCCATGCAAAGAAAAAAGAAAGTTAGAGGCTTTGTGTCCCTCTCGTCACTTGGACTTGAGATCAATAGGTAATCCTTCGAAGGTTTTAGTGAGTGGTTTGGTGGTTAAAAAAGGAAGACCAGATCTCCAATTAAGTAACTCAGTGAAAAGAGATGCCACAAGTACTCAAACCTCTTTTGAGTTCTTCAGGTTTAAACCACCTAATTAGTCTCTTGGGTGGGACTGTCTTGTTTCGATTCTGTGATGATGTTCATTTTGTGAGTTCTACCTAAAAAAGAAGACCGGATCTCCAATTCAGTAACTTGGCTGGGACTGTCTTGTTTTGATTCTATGATGATGTTCGTTTTGTGAGTTCTACCTTAAAACAAAAGGACCGGATCTCCAATTCAGTAACTTGGTGAAAAAAACTGCCACAAGTACTCGAACCTCTCTTGAGTTCTTAGGGTTTAAACTGACTAATTAGCCTCTTGGCTAGGACTATCTTGTTTTGATTCTGCGATGATGTGTTTTATGAGTTCTACCTATGTTTTGCAGCTTTATTGCTGTTTGTTGTGTTGGTTGTTTCATCGTTTTAGGAAGCTTCTCTGCTCTGCTTTTATAAAAAGGTCTGGACCCTTTCAAAAACCCACCTTTACCAATAATATATATAAAAAAATATTTCATTGTTGTTTTCTGGAACTTCTCTACTTTGCTTCTGTAAAAAAGGTCTGGGCACTTTCAAAAACCCACCTTTACCAATAATATATATAAAAAAAATGTTTAGAACAATATTAAAGTTGTGAAAAATTATTATTTTCTTGTGATTCTCTTATGCAATATTCAGTACAAGTTATAATATAATATTAATAATGCTACAACAATTTTCAGTTGTTCGTTATTAAACAATTAGTTGTAATATTAATATATTGTATTGCAATTATTAGTTGATGCATAAAATTTTATTAAGTCCTTTCCCCTTCAATAAAAAATTACCTGAACAAATTTCTCAATAATATTGAGAATAAATTATAAAACAAAATATTTGTTTTTTTGTTTTTGTTTTCAAAATTGAAAATTCATAAATTTTTTAAACTAACATTAATTCAATATTACTGTTGAACATAAAAGAGTGTAGAATCCTTGCAAAGTTTTAACCCCACCTAAAATTACAACTTAAATTATATTGAATTAATACTCTCTATTATTTTTAGATATATCTTCTAAACTTTTATGGATCCCCATTCCTTCAAATTAACATTTCCTGAATGAGTTAAGCCGTTTTTTATAGTAAAATTTAACAGTATGATAGTTCTTTTTATTTGAGACATACAAAATTACAAATAACAAACAATGTGCTGGATTTTTACTTTTGAATCCTTCTTGCAATGTTTAAGATATTTATCTTCTAAGAACATTTCACGAAATCAAGATATACATCTTACCTTATTGCATTCTTCCTGAAGATGGATGACACTCTTATTTTGCCATCTCTGTATTCCGGTGAGGAGGGCATTTTGTATATCATCCATGAAACCTGAGCTGAGGTTCTCGTGCTTCAACAAATTGGCAGCAGTTGCATGAAGCTTCCTTTGAAGTTCACCATGGACATTGACCAAACCAAATTTTCCAACAAGATTTTTAAAAGAGGGGGGATAATTGGCTTCAAACAACCTGCCCTCATTTTGCAAAACATATCTATTGAACTCTGGATCCACTGATACAATTATGTGTGCTCTTCCAAATAAATTAGATTTGAAAATTGGCCCATACCTGCATTACAAATAATCTTAATTTTCTTCTTCAATCTGTCATTTAAATCAAATTACACCCCATAATTCTTATTATAATAACATGGACAACAAATAGTGAAAAATACAAATTTTTATCTTGCTTGAATAAAGTTGAATATGCCATGAAAAATAGGTTACTTGAGAAAAGATTAAATTTTGTGGAAAAGACTAAATGGTGAAAACTACAGGAGCGAGATAAGAGAGTGGAAAGAAGAAAAATGTTACAGAAGAATCTGTCAACTACAAACGCCCTTTGTGGGATATGTATTGATTGGTTGTTTTCAGCCCCTGGGCTGTCCGTGGTTTGTTACTGTACCTTGGTTGTTTGATGGGCTCAGCATTGATATATCTTTTCTTATTTTTACCTTCTGTATGAGGTTTTGGAGTCCTTTCAAAACTTACTTTTTACATTTAATTTCAAAAAAAAAATAGCTACAGACAGCCAATATAAGCCTAATCAAAGAAAAAGTCACAAAAGAAAAAAAAAAATCGAATAAAAATTATAAAATATATATAAATTGGTAGTTATATCTACTATATCCTTTTCATTTCAGCTGTTTCAGGTTTATTTATTTTCTAGACCATTCTTCAGCGAATTGGATCTTCCAAAGGGCATATAAAGATCAGGACAACAACCTTTTTGTATACATAATAACTAAAATTATAACTGAAGCAAGAAGTTGAGAAGTACAGAATATAGACGGTATTACCTGTTCTCATGATCTTCAATGAATTGTCGTGGATGAAGAGGGGATCTCATGGCTCGATAGAATCTGATTGTTTCTCCGATGAGTGGCCATCCAGTAGACCCTGGTGGCAGTGATATATGATGGGTTTTGCTGCTTCCTCCTGCAACCCATATTATTTTCCACACAAGCAATGTCACAGACAATACTACTCCCATCAGAACCCATTGGTACCAATATAAATATCCACCGAGTATTGACATTTCCTCCATTTTTCCAGGCTCTCAGGAATCCATAAATATCAAATCAGACGTTGGTTCTTATACAATTGAAGATTTAAAGAAGGGAACTAAACTAAAGTGGTTGTCAACAATGGCTGGCTGTATCTACGTTGAGCGGTCAACAATGGGGGTAGAGGGCCCTGTAAACAGGGGGCTGTTTACTTTGTGAGCCCAAGGTTTCATTCCACACCCTTTCTCTAGATATTGATCTGTTATTCTCTCAGCAATACGTGCGAGAAAACTCGAGAGGTCTGTGTACATCTTTTTAGTTATACAATGCTTTTGATTTGACCTCATTTTGTTCAAAGTCCCATGAAAAATATCACATTCCAACTTCACAACTGTATGGGATAACGTTGCATGAAAAATGTCACATTCCAACTTCACAACTGTATAGGATAACGTTGCATTCTCTTACCTTAATCAAATATAAATGTTTGAATGTAACATTTTTCATTTGACTTTGAACAAGTTTGAAAAACAAATCTAAGAGAATCGAACATGTAAAAATTAAGGGGAGAGAATCCTACATATAAAATATGGTTTTCCTATTCAATTAATGTTGACTTAATATTAAAAACATTTCACCCAAATATTAATTCTGGGATAGTTATAACTGAAAAAATATTGCAAACCCATGATAAAACTTTGAGAATTTGATGCATATACATTGATAAACATGTCGCTGTGCGGAGCTCTGGTGCGTGCTAGGGCACGCGTGCCCTAGCCGCGTCTGTTTTTCAGCGTCTGGGTGTGTTTGGCGGGCCGTTTCTGCTCGCAGGGGGGTCTTTTTGAGTGCGCAGGGGTCCGGAGGGGCTTGGGCAGGGGTGTGAGCTCCTCCCCTTCGTGGTTGGACGCTGGTAGGGTTGCTGTCAGGTGCATGGGACCCCTGGACGGGGGTGGCGTGGCGGCTGGGGCTTTTGAGCCGTCTACCTTGCCTCCTTGTCTCTTTTGTCTGGCGAGTGGGCTCTTTTTGCCATGGAGTATCAGGGTTTTGCTTCTTCCCTGGATTTGGAGATGGGAGATCCATCCTCTCTGATGCATGCCAACATCAAGGATCAGACTGAGCTTCCTCTTTCTGGAGAGGGCACCTCGTCTTCAAAAGGATCGCTTCGAATTAAAAAAGTCAATGGATGTTTGGAGAGATCGGAAGATCGACCAGTTTTGGTTATTCAACCTGAGCAAGTTTCAGAGGATGTTGAGTACTGGTGCAAGCATGCTCTTATCTGCAAATTTTTGGGCCTTCGTCTTTCTCTCCCCGTGTTGGAATCCTGGGCACGTCGGGTTTGGAACCCTAAAGGAGATATGGAGATCCTTTTAGCGGCTAATAACTATTTTCTGGTTATTTTTTCAAGTATGTCGGACAGGAATAGAGCTTTTGAAGGTGGCCCATATTTTTTTAACCAGGTTGGGCTCTTCATTTAGCCTTGGCATATGGGCTTCAACTCTGCTGAAGAGATCCCTTCGCGGGTGCCTGTGTGGGTTTGCTTGTCGAGGCTTCTGTTGGAATTCTAGAGGGAAGATATCCTCCATTCAATCTCTTTGCTTCTTGGGAAACCTGTTGGATCGGCTTCACAGACTCAAGACCGTAAGGTAATTTCTTTTGCTCGTATTTGTGTCGAAGTTGATTTGAATAATCCATTACCAGACTCTATGGAAATTTGCATGGGTTCTTCCTCCTGGATCCAACAGCTAGATTACGAAACCCTACCATTCAGATGCCGAATATGCCATGAATATGGGCATCTACACCACAGATGTCCCAGATTGAAATCTTCCCCCATGTCTGCCTCTGGACCTCCTAGGATGGACAAGGGGAAAACTCCAGTGTCGGATGGGCCTGTTGATAAGGAGGGATTTACCCCAGTTACTGCTCGGAATAAAGGCAAAGGCAAGAAGAGATCCTGGATGGATAGACAGAAAGATGGCACATTTAATCGGTTTGAGGTTCTTGATAGCGTAGTCCAAGAAGATGGTAATCCGGTAGAGCCCTCTTCTGGGGTTAAAGGCCAGGAAGAGATTCAGGTGGCGGAGGCAAAGGAGGAAGAGCTCATTCTTCCGTCAGGGATTCATTAGGCTGGTCAGCCAGATTTGGACTTGCCTCCTCAAGTTCATAATATTGGTGGCCTCCAGGAGTCACAATTTCTGGTGGGTACTGTTGGTTCGGCTCCCCGTCCCCAAGTTTCGAAGGGGTCTGCGGATCCTATGAAGGGGGCTAAGGCTCCTCCGGCCTTAGGTTTGCATCAAAAATCTTTCAAAAAGGGGCCTCTAGATAAACAGTCAAGGAGTGGTAGGAAAACTGACCAAGAGAAGGTTAAGATTATGGGTGATACTCTGGTTGAGTCTGGGTCTGTGAAACCCATTGATTCCCACTTCTCCCACCCCCCTAAATGATAGTTTTATCTTGGAATGTAAGGGGTTTGAACAGCATCCCTAGACAAAAGGCTATTCGCAGATTAATTGAGTCTCAGGGTCCGGATGTAGTCTTTATACAGGAAACCAAGCTTACAGTGGATGGTTTGAATAATTGTGCTCCGCGTATCTGGGCCCAAGGCTACTGGCAGGGGGTGGGGGCGTTGGGCAGTTTTGGGGGGGTGGCTTGCTTCTGGAACCCGAGGAAAGTTTCCCCCTTATGGTGGGTTTCTAGTCGGTCCTCCATCTCTATGGTGGCCTCCATTTTTGAAACTAGCGAAAGATGTCTTTTCTCTAATATTTATGCTCCTACTGATCTTCCAGGTAAGACTCAGCTTTGGGATCATATCTATTTTGTCCGTTCTCTGGACCCGTTTCTCCCATGGATGTTGGCAGGTGATTTTAATGCTATTATTAGTATGGAGGAAAAACAAGGAGGGTTAGCCAGGCTTGATTCTTCTTCTCTTTTGCTCAGAGATAATATTGGTTTCCTTAACCTTGTTGACGTGAAGCCAATCAATGGAGTTTTTACTTGGAACAATAGGAGGTGTGGTGATGAGGCTATCTCAGAACGGCTAGATAGATTTCTGGTTTCTTGTTATTGGATTAGCAGCAGGTGGACTACCAGTTCTGAAATCCTGGATTGGAGGGGATCTGATCACTGGCTGATCAAACTCTGTGCCTCCTCTTATGGGGTCACTAAAAATCCTTCTTTCAAATTTCAATTGATGTGGCTACGAGAGCAATCTCTTCGGGATCTTGTGCTGGACTGGTGGTACGAAGGGCTTCCTACCCATGGGAGGGCCATGTACACTTTTAGTAAACGGCTTCAATATGTGAAGTATCGGCTTAAGAGGTGGAATTATCAATGTTTTAGGAACTTGCATGCTCAGAAGCTCGCTGCTTAGTCCAAGCTGGATAGTGTCACTCGTCAGATTCGAGACTATGGGCTATCCTCTGACCTTCTGAATGCTGAATCCCTGGCCCTCAAGGGTGTTGAAGAGTGGGAGCTTCGGGAGGAGATTTTCTGGAAGCAAAAAGCTCGGATTGATTGGCTTCAGGAGGGGGACAGGAACACGGCTTTTTTTCATAACTCAGTTAAGGCCCATAGGCAGGGGAACTCTATTTCCACTCTTGTCTCGAGTGATGGGACTCAACTCTCGTCCTATGGTGAAATTTCTAGGGAAGCTGTCAACTATTTTTCTAATCTTTTTTCCAGGGAGGCTATTGCAGCCAGATCTAATGAGCGAGCTATCTTGGATTGTATTCCTTGTTTGGTCTCGGATGAGATGAATAGGGCTCTTCTAAGTCCAATCTTGTTACCTGAGTTGGAGAAAGTTGTGTTTAGTATGAAAAAAGGAAAAGCTCCTGGCCCCAATGGGTTTCCGATTGAGTTCTTCCAGGAATTTTGGGAAATAATAAAGTCTGATCTCCTTGAGGTGGTTCAGGAATCTCTTAGGAACAAACAAATGCTTAAGTCTTTGAATTCTACTTTTCTGGCTCTCATACCTAAGAAGGAAGGGGCTAATCGGATGGATCAGTTTAGGCCTATTGCCTTATGCAATGTCACCTACAAGATCATTACCAAGGTGATTGCGAAGAGACTCAAACCCATCCTTGGTGCTTTGATTTCTGCTGAGCAGGGTGGTTTTGTGGACGGGCGACAGATTTTGGATGGTGTCATGATTGCTACGGAGGTTATTCACTCTATGGCTTCCTCTAAGGAGAAGGCGATGTTCATTAAGCTTGACATGGCTAAAGCTTATGATCGGGTGAGCTGGGAGTTTCTTCAGAATATCCTCTTGGCTTTTGGCTTCAACGAGGAATGGGTGAGCTGGGTTCTCAGTTGTGTAACCTCGTCCTCCTTCTCTATTCTTCTTAATGGGGATTCTTCAGATTGGTTTAGTGCTTCTCGGGGTCTTCAGCAAGGGGACCCTCTGTCCCCGTATCTTTTCATTATCATGGCGGAAGGTCTTGGTAGATTTATTAAATCTCAGGTGCAGCTGGGTCTTCTTCACGGTTGGAGCTGGACCAATGATCTCCCTCCCTGCTCTCACCTTCAATTTGTGGATGATACTGGACTGATGGGCTTGGCTAGAATTAGTGAGGCAGTGAACTTCAGGAGAACTTTAGACATCTATTTGAGAGCTTCTGGTCAGCGTATCAATGATGACAAATCTTCCATCTATTTCTTTAATACTCCTCGTCTCATTCAGCATAGGATTGCCAGGATTCTTAGATTCCAAATTGGTTCTCTTCCCATGATGTACCTGGGGACTCCTTTGGCTCTGGGATCTCAGCGTCGAGATTTTTGGTAGGGGATTTTGGATAAGTTCCGGAGTAAGGTTAGCCATTGGACTCACAGATGGCTCTCTTCTGCTGGTAGAGTGCTTCTCCTAAAAGCTGTGGTGCAGTCTCTCCCTATTTACAGGTGTTGTGTGCAGATTCCTCCTGCATCCTTTGTGAGGGAGTTTGATGCTCTTTCCCGGCAATTCCTTTGGTCGGGTAACCTTCTTTCCTCGAAATGGAGTTTAGTCAAGTGGGAGTCTGTCTGTAGGCCGAAGCATGCTGGGGGCCTTGGCCTCAGGTCTATGGCTCTTGTGGTTACGGCTTTGGCGGCTAAGCTGTACTGGAGATGGTGCAACAGCCAGGATCAGGATTGGGCCAAGATTCTTGCTTGTAAGTATGTTCCTGGGGTTGAGAGCCGGGATGTGCCACGGATTGCTTTGTTGGGCAAAGGCTCTTGCATTTGGGATACTCTTAAGAAGGGAGCTCAGCTTGTTCAGAGTGGTCTTTTCTGGATCTGTAATAATGGTTCTGATGCTCTTTTTTGGTTGGACTCTTGGGATGGCCACCCTCCCATTATGTCTAGTTTCCCTCAGCTTATGCCTCTTTGCCAGATGTTCTCTGATGCTGGTTGGACTAGGGTGGAGCATTTTAAAACAGTTAAGCGCATTGGTCATCTGGAGGTGTCTTGCTGGAAGGATCCGCAGGAGTGGCCTGTGGGTGGCTCTGATGAGGATCGTGCTGCTTTGTGTAAGGTCTTGGAGGGCAGGCTTTGTAGCACTCTGAAGGAGAGGGACAAGTTGGCTTGGAGCCCTAGCCCAAAAGGGAATTATACTGTTGCTCAAGGTTATGCTGTGCTTGATAGGAATTTATATGGGCCTTTCAAGGTGCCCTGGTGGAGGAAGGTTTGGAACAACTTTTCTTGGCCCAAGTGTAACTTCTTTTTATGGTTGGTTTCCCAGAAGAAATGCCTCACTTGGGAGAATCTTCGTAAACGGGGGTTTTAGGGACCTTCCATTTGTTTTCTTTGTTTGCACAGTGAAGAATGTTCTTCCCACTTGTTCTTTCATTGCCCCTTTTCTCGTGAGATTTGGCACAGATGGTGGGAGGCTTGGCATCATGGGTGCATTCATGTTTCCTCTCTTATTGAGTTTTGGGAGAGTCTGGGCAGGCCTCCAGCGAAGACGCCTTTTCTTCAGGTGGCCTGGCTCATTGGGCCCATTTTCATTCTTTGGAACCTTTGGCTGGAAAGGAACCGTACAGTTTTTTGTGATTCCAGATTGGATACTGGTCAACTGTGGACGAAGATTATCAGTAGGCTTCAGGAGACTATTTCCGCTAAATGTGATATGTCTGAAAGTATTGATCCTGGGGATGTTGCGGTTGTGCGGGATCTGAGCCTGGGTGTTAATAGTAGGGGGTGCCGTACTGGTCTTATGCCACGCCGTGTCAAGAAACGGGTCTGCCGTGATGGGAAGTGGGCACCTCCTCCAGATGGAGTCCTGAAGATTAATACTGATGGATCTTCCCGTGGGAATCCTGGGCATGCTGGTATTGGGGGTATTGGTAGAAATAAGGATGGGGATGTTGTTTTTTGCTTCTCTGTCTACAAAGGGCATCACTCTAATAACCTGATGGAGGCCCTCGCTATTAAGATTGCTGTTGAGCGGGGTTGCTCTCTTGGCTGGAGGAGGATTATCTATGAGTCAGACTCTCAGATTGTTGTGGATATGTTGAACAACCGGAGATTGGATGGTGTTAGTTGGCATTTAGCTTCGATGGTCAAACAAATTTTAAGTGTTTGCAGTTCCTTAGAATCAGTCTCTTTCTGCCACATCCCTAGAGAGTGGAACAGCGTGGCTGACTGCTTGGCGAAGTGGGCCTCTGAGAAAGGGGAGGGCTGGGATATCAGTGGTAGGAATGAGTTACCTTCTGATTATCTGGGGATTCTAGAGCGATTTTTATTGGAAGACATGATTATGTAGTGTTGTTGTTTGTTTGTTGGCTGTTGTCCCTTCTGTTGAGCCTGGGGCTCTTGCCTTGTTTAATGTTTTGGATTGAATAAAAATTTTTCCCCCTTTAAAAAAATAAAAAAATAAAAAATAAAAAAATGTTGACATAATATTATTTTTAGTAACCAGAGGTACTAAAAATATTTCCAAGTATTAGGACTAGTTACTAGTCACTAGTCACTAGTCACTAGTCACCAATGAATTAGGAAAATATAAAAACAAAAAATCACCAAGAAAATTGCACAAGTAAAACAAAACAAGCATCAAAATTATAGATGTCATCATTAAACACTTGCCAACTGCATATATTTTCTGGTACTGCAGGCCTAATTTTAACTTCTACCTTTGTAACATTTGACAGAGTGATGTCATCTGGCCTTATTGCAACATTGGCTAAGAAATCAGCCATAACATTATTTGATCTTTCTACCCAGCCTATTGAAAATGCATCAAATAGTTCAATGGTATCCCAAACAGCATGCTTGTATTGTTTCAATCTTTTGTTTTTTGAAGCATACTTATCTCTAATTTGGGATACAATCAGCTCAGAATCCCCAAATACCCTTAGCATTTTGATTCCATGTTTGAGAGCAATATTTAGGCCTAAGAGTAAAGCCTCATATTCTGCAATGTTGTTTGTGCAATCAAACCTCAGCAAGAAAGAGAATTTGAGGAGCTTACCAGTTGGAGATAAGAAAATAACTCCAGCTCCAGAGCCTTCTTTTGCACAAGCTCCGTCAAAAAACATGGTCCACAAACCTCGCTGATCCAATTCTTCAATGCAGGCATTTTTCTTTTTATCTTCTGTATCATCTGAGACAACCTTGAAGTTATCACAATCAGTGTCTACAAAGCATACATGTTCCTCTGCTTCTTGGTCTTCCACTGTCTCTGATGATCTTTGTTCTCTGATTAGCTTAACATCCTTGCCATTCATTGGAATCATGGCATATGACAGGTCTAGCTGCATACTTCCACCAATTAGTGCTGCCCATCTTCTTGACAACAACATACCATACTGTGGCTTGATGTCAACCACTGTTATATTCATTTTATATCTCTTTTCAGGAAATGCTGCCAGTTTGAAATCTACATCCTTCATGATTCCAATAACTGGTACCTCTCTAGCATCCATAGCATAACATTTTCCACATGCTTTGTCAATTTTCAATCCAGCTTGTTGCATGATGGCCAAAGGCATGACATTTGTAGATGCTCCAGAGTCAAGCATACAATTTCTAATTATTTTTCCATTTATAACCAGGGAAACATAAAATGGTTCCACTTGTGAAGGACACTTTGTCATAGTCACTCCTAAATAGACTTCAGGAGCCTCATCTTCTTCATTACACATGACATGTTTCTCACCCTGGGTCTGAACATTTTGTTTAGCTTGAAAAGGTACCCCTGAGATTAGGGATATTGTCCTATTCTTGATTTCTTCCACTTTCATCAGTTCCATAAGTGGAACAGAGACTTTTACCTGAGAGAGGACTTGAGCTATATCAAATGGAGCATAATTTTGTATAACAGTTGTAGCTTGCTCCACAATCCTGTTTTTATCCTGAGCTGATTTAGCTTTTACTTTCATAGTTCCCTGATCATCATTATTGTCTTGGGAACCTTTACTTTGATCTTCAGCCTGAGGGATTTTGTTTTCTGGTCTTTGAGATTCATGACCTGTTCTATGTCTAAAATTCTGTTTATTATTTACCCACTGCCTTTTTTGTGGTTCAATTCCTTTATGACCATGCACTAGCTGACCTGCAGAAATATCTTCTGGCTGATGTGGGCTGCCTACTTGATTTTTACCTCTGAGATTGTAGTTGCTTTTGACTTGAGCAACTGCTGCAGCTGTGAAGGCTCTAATTTCCTCATCAGAAGGTCGTTGTAAGTTACTCAGAAAATTGTGTGAGCTCTGAGCATACACATAGTTATCTTCATTATCTTCATCATATGGGAATTGTTGGCAGGCCTGAGTTCCATCATTTGTACTCTCATCAGCATCATAAAGAGTGTATCCATTGCCTATGGACATCATATTAACATCATCATCTTGCACATAATGTGGCTCATTGCATTCATTACAAGATGTAGCACTATCATACAAGGATTGAGCAATCATACACTGTAATTGTGAATGTGGCATCTGGCAAATTATACACCATGGAGCATCATCAACAATATTTATAGCTTTCTTTAGAGGATCAGGAGTTTCTTTGACATGTTGGGCCCTCTGATTTGTGTGGTTACGTGGGAAAATAGGCTTACCATCATGCCAATTGGTATTATAAGGCATATCATGCAATGATGGCCTCTTTTCCTGCCTTTGGTAGACTTGCCTATCAGGACCCATCCCTTTTTCACTTCTAGCTAATCTATAGCTTAGGTCCTTAACAACATTTGCCAATTTGTCTATCTTATCTTCAGGGGCAGATGTATTACCTTGAGTGTTCTGAGGCTTGTTTGGATTCTGCAGAATTTTTATATCATCCCTTCTATTTGTCTTGCCCGATGCTTTCCTGTTGTTTTCAATATTCACTGCAATTCTGAAAGCATCCCTGAGAGTAGCAGGACCTTTATCTCTTAATCCATATGCAGTTTTTGCATCAAAGGCATTGATATACAATATTATGCACATTGGTTCATTTGGCCTCATGTGATGTGGCAATTTGTTTAACACTTTAGTAAATCTTGCATTAAAATCTGCAACCTGCTCATTTGACCCTTTAGTGATACTGGTGAACTCATTTACAAAAAAGCTAGGGTCAGTTTTGTCACCATATTGCTCCTTGAACATCCTTTTAAAATCATCCCATGATGAAATACTCCGGTCAGGCAGATTCTTGTACCATTCTCTTGCCTCATCTATTAAGGATTGCATGAATGACTTCATGAAAACATCCTCATGTTCAACCTCAAAGTTATCCATGACATTTTGAAAGGCTTTTAGATGATCTTCTCCTGACACTGTGTTGTTTCCTGAAAATTTAGGCACTTGCAGCCTCAGATGCTTGTCAATGGGGTTAGGATACCCAGGAATACCATCAAACACCAGCTGCCTGAATCTATCTAACTGCATGGGCTGTCTGTTTAACTGATTAACATTGACATTTCTATTTGCATTCTGGTTTCTTACATTGTTCAGTGGTATCCTAGCATCATTCACATTTTGTCTCTCATCATTATGCTGATGTTGCACTTCATTTCTTTGCTGATGTCTCTACACATTTGCATTCTCTAGGGTAGGAACTGAATCATTTTGGGCAGTTCTTAAAGCTTGCACTTTCTGCTTCATATCATCTCTAATTTTCATGGCCTGTAGATATTCTAGTTCTGCTCTTAGATTTCTGATTTCTTCAGCTAACTGTTCATCCTTAGGCATGGAGGTAGATGGTCTCATACCATTCTAGTCATCATCTTCATCATCCCTCAGAGACTCTGCCTCTTCAAACCTTTCACTTGGGTCTAGAAATGGGCGTTCTTGGAACACCTCTGACCTCATTCTCATGCTACCACCCTGTTGCCTCTCATATGCACCTTGAATATCAGCTTCTGCATTTGAAAAGTAAGTCACATGCTATCCTGATGGCCTAGGGTTATCTTGCATATCATCACCTTTTCTGGGGGAACCCTCATGACTAACTGAGACAGCTCCCTTTCTTTTGTACATCATTCTTCTTGTTACTGGTAACTCTTTAAATAAAGGATTTTGTTGGGATCTTCTCCCCTGCATATAAATTTTACTTTGACCGGTTGGGAGATTACTTCGGAGTCGCCACCTATTACTAGGAACTGTTTTCTTTTGAAAACCAGGGTTCTTTCAAAAATAACAATTTTCAAATCACCGTTCCCCAGTGGAGTCGCCAATTTCTGTTGACTTTTTCCCTGACTGGATGCTTATTCCCAGATTTCCCTACAAGGTAGCCATCAGTGATCAACAGGATCTCTGGGCCAGGGGCCAACAGTGTAGGAGATAGACTCTGTATTTTATCTCCTCTTCTTCTTTAGGCTCTGCAAGACCTAGGGGGGTATTCCCTACTCAACATCCATGAGGATATGCATACAAGGCTGGGATGCTGACAGAAAGCAGATAAGTCCTCCTGTAAGTAGACCAAAACTGAAAGATAAGAGCAAAGGGGCTAGCTTTGGGCCTATTTGCAGTTGTAGACAGAGGACTGAGGATCCTAAAACTAATTCTAATGTCCTAAAGATTGTTTTAGATTTAGATTTTGATTTTAAGTCTGGATGCAAAGCTGGACATGGTTGTAACACAAACACAAAGCAAGATTGGTGCCTATCCAGGGCCTGTAGTCAGTAGACATACACCTGTGAATGATCAGCATGAACAGCTAAAACTGGATTTCAGGGGGATATATGTGATACCTGCCCTACAGATATCTCCCAATACAGAGTGTTAAGTTATCTCTACTTATGGCATCCCTACTGCAGTATACCCTTCCCAATGTTCAACCTGAAAACAGTTTAATCTACCCCTTGAGCAGAAGTTAAAAGATCAGACATTCAACATAGGAATTCTATGCTCTAGAATCTAAACATTACCCAAATATCCAGATTCAGAAGAAGAATACATGCAATACTTGAGACAGAATTAACAAAACACATGCTAAGATAGCATTTCTCATATAAGATTAATCATGAAATCAGTGGGTTCATGTCAAAACATATAACAAGAGATACATAGACTCACAGGTTTAGCTGTACAGAGCAACCAGATCAGCTTGTTTTGAATTACAGAGCCAAAAATCTTCAACTTTCAACAACCACAAATGAGTAACACTTCCTGCTTATAACAGCCAGGTAGTGTACCACAGCAATTAATTACATGGTTGACCAAAAATCCCGCCAGATACACAGTATCAGAAAAATGGCGCTCAACGCATTACCAGATTGGCGCCCAAACATGAATGCAGTAGGTAGGGGAGGAGACAGGAAGAAATCTCGAGCCTTGCGCCGCCGCCTAGGAATCCAGATCTTCAATCGGGTATAGATCCGTCCATACCTCTGCAACCTTCGCCATTAATGGCGCACCAACCCGCGGCCTTGGGAAATGCAGAATACTGTGCGTCGCAACCGTTTCCCGCCAAGATTCATCGTCATGATATTTCAAAATATGCAGGGTCAAATTATCCCACATGCACCCCGCGGCGACCTTTTCAACACTTTATATACTAGGCCACGAGCATATATGATGTCGGTGCTATTGCTCCTAACGACACTAGTATAAGACTTCATCATCATCCTCCAGCAGCATGATATCCTGTTGCTTGAAATATCACCTTGACATCAGCATCATATCGCAATCACCTGCATGATAAACGCCTTCATCGACACAACCTGATCCATCGGAGGAAGATCCTCCTGCTTAGCCGATACCAAATGTCTGGCCGATGAACATCCTGATGACATCATCGTCATATCCTGCTGATGTCATTAGCATATCTGCCTACTGCGCACCTCCTCATATCCGGATGACGTCATCGTCATATTCGCAAATATCGGGGGATCTCCACAAGATGATCAGTGTTAGAAATATGACCCCCCAGACCTTGACGATGTCACCACCACATGTCGGCATCAGGATGATATTCGGAAGATAACTGGATATTTGGAAATATCATCCTGATGCACAAATATCATGCTGCACTGTAGCTCCACTGTAAGATCGGGGTGATAGATGAATATGCCAGATATTTGAAAAGATCACCCCCTACTAGATAATGCACGAAGCCGACAGGCGGATATCTCCTTTCGGAAATATCATGATGTAGACAGGCAGAAAAGCGGATATCACCCTGACGCAAGAATGACGTCAGCATCATCAGGGTGACAAAACAACGAACATGAAGTGATAAAACAACATCAGGATGATATTGACTAAGATCATCCTGACGTCCAAAATATGATGACCACGATAAAAATCGGGTCACACTTAGAACTTTACAGCAACATCATCAGGATGATCTTAACAAAGATCACCCGATGTTAAAATATCACCCCGGCGAAAGATCATGCAGGCAGAAAATATGATGACCCTCGCAAGCAACACGGTGATAACTGGAAATATGATGATGACGATGACGACCCAGATACTTGAAAAATCACCCCCGCAAGCAAATCAGGGCACACTGTAGCTCATCAGCAGGATCGGGATGAATATCCAAACATCACCCGATATTGAAACATGATGATCCTGATGAAAAACCGGTTGACAGAAAACATGATGATGCTGACCACCATCGAAGAAAACATGATGATGATGACCTCCTCCTCAGGAAAATATGATGCTGCAGCTGAAAAATGCCGAGGTCCAACACTTAGGAAAATGGGCAAGAAAATATAGGGTTCAAATGAAGAAACCCCCTAAACATGAAAAATCAACCTCCAGGTCAAAATGAGTGCTAACACGATCTTCCCACGGTTCCAAGGAAAGGTGGGAAGATAGGACCTGCATTTTCTGCAGTAAAACAGTGGTTGAAACTGAGCGGCACTTTGTCACCGAGTGCAAGGCGTACAAGGATGTCCATATGCAGCAGGATATTGATATGAATGTTGGCAGTCTAAGTGAGTTATTTGAGGAAAAGAGACTTCACAACACCCCCTTGTCTCTTGGTCAAGATTCATAAGAGAAGAGAAGACATTGAAAAGAATTTGATGAGGTCTTAGTGTGTTGGTGCTTGGTCCCTTTGACAAACAGTCTTTCATTCATACGCTATTTTTGAGATTTTATTATAGCTCAAATCATTTACCGTTGAGTTCTTATTGCACCTAGTATATAGAAGCACCTATTTTTAATTTGTTGTAAAAAAGTATATCAATCAATTTGTGCATGGTAAGGCGTAAGATGATGCATGTTCTAAAGTTTAGTTGGGGAGCGTCCCAATGTCTAACTTCAAGGCCTTTGTCAATGCCAGGGTGTATGTGGTATTATCTTCCAGTTTATCTGTCAATTTTAGTTGAGACCACCCAATGCCTAACTTCAAGGCCTTTGTGAATACCAGGGTGTAAGTGGTATTGTCTTCCAGTTTAGCTGTCAATTTTAGTTGAGACCACCCAAAAAAATCATGTTAAAAATACACACCGGTTATGATTTGGTATGACATTTTAGGCATTTAATTAATATCTAATTTACTAGTTTTAACATTCCTATAATGTAAACTCTTAATAACTAATCATTTCTAATTTTTAACTAATTATATAGAAATGAATAAATAAAAAGCCCAAGGTGTAACAGGGGCATATCCTTGTCATATCCAATTATTTTGATAAATGAAACATCAATAATTAAAAGGGGCTTGACATTAAATGAATTCCACGACCAACAATTATTGAGAAGAAAAGTCTTGGGTAGCAAAGGCGGGAAGGGGATGGTTGGTTGTAGGAGGAAATGGTTGCAACTCCATTTACCTCAACATGGGTCTACATTGTTGCCATTAATAATTGATTATACAGGTATTTGACTTGCCTAGCATTAAAAGGATGGGTAAGGAAGGAAGAATGGAAGCTAGGTTGAAACACCATTGATCATTTTTGGGGTTTACTATGTGTGTGAGAGTGGGGGAGAGTTGGATATGAGAAGCGAGATTTGGAAGGCATGGGAAAGATTTTAAGGCAAAAGGAAAAACCCTATGCTACTAAAAAAATTGTGTTTTGTTGTTGTTGTTGTTGCATATGGAGGGGGAGAGAGAAAACTAAATGAGAGGTGACAAAGCAAATTTCAATGCCCACATCAATAATATCTTCAACATTGTACAATGAGCTAAAAGAGTTGATTTTAGCAACTATATCAAAACTATCTTCAACATCATTCCTTTAGCTAAGTACACTCATCTTTCACGATTACTTTCCTATAGTTATATTTAATTTTGAATTGTTCATTGCAGCAACTAAAAATAATTAATGAGATCATAAGACCTTTGACTTATTACTTTTACAATGCCATGAGTGGGGCATTGTTAAAGGAAACCCACAAATATATGTTATCGTGATTGGTTTAAATATTTCGATGAGGAATTTTGTCAAATAGTTCATGTCCTGTGAATATATTTCTATTTTTTTATACATACCTAATAGGGTAGCTACAATCACAATATCAATTGAAATTCTTTTGCCCTTAGAGTATTGATAAATGTTTATGCCTATTTCAAAGCTCTTGCTTTGACGTCAACTGGGAATAAACCAAGTTCTAATCAAAATGTCTAGAATTCCCTCTTGGTTATGGAATTAAATGATTCAGTTAAATCTAGATAAAAACAATAGTGGGATTCTTTTGTTGTGAGTATTTAATTATGTTAACATTTTGCTACTTTGTTGATATTATGGAAGCTCTTTTTAGCATAATTGTTGGTAGATCTACTAATGGTAGCTTTGTTATTAATGTTATTAACAATCTAAATAAGGTCTTACTACATTATAGACTTGTTGAAATGGCTATAGAATTGTGATAAATATTATAAATGATGTCACTAAATAATGCACCCTTGCTAAGTTGTATAACTCAGCTTACTAGTGAAACATGGGGACTTTTCCATGTTTGTGGGTCACCTATAATGGAAAAGAACCTCCAAAGAGGGTTGGTTCCCTTGGATTTTATCACCTAACATATAGTACTTGTATATGCCTAAAAATGACACGACTCAGTCTAAATAAATATTCTTTATATTTATTTCATTCTAATTCTTCTATCAATAAATAAATAAATTTATTTATTTATTCGATTCACATTCCTCTAAATTAATTAAATATCAAAATATTTAATTACCTCTTCTAAAGTCAAATTAAATAAAATCCTTTATTTAATTAAATTCTTCCAAACAAATTAAATAATTCTTAAATTAAATCAAATCATTCTTCCAAATTTAAATAAATCAATCAAATTTATTTAAACCCTCTCAATCTCCAAAAATAAAATATAATCAAATATTTTATTTATTCTTCCAAAATCATTCTAAATTAAATAATATCAATTATTTAATTGTTTCTTCCAATAATATCTTCTCTAAATTTAAGTAAATCAAATATTTATTTAAGCTGTCTATTTTTTCTAAATTGAGTTATCTCTAAATATAATTCAATCCTTGTGCACATGCAATTGAATATTCTAAATATTTAATTGACTAAAATATCTTCTCATCCTCATGCAATTCTCATTCTCTAGTTCTATTCTCTTAACTGATTGATCTATTCTTTTAATTGATTTATCTCTTCAGTTAACTCATTCTTGTTGGGAATTAAGGTGTCTCAACCTTGGTAATTCTCTACATTTGTAATGTTTGTATTTATTATTTAATTGCCTATGTTGTAAATAATTGGAAAATCTATATTGTCATATTGTGGGATGTGGCACGGTGATGCGTCAATCCTACATGGATTATGACAACTTGTATTTTTGTCCTCACATGAGGAGATAGGCATCCCACTTAGTGGTAGGAATATTCTGCCATGTGTCAGCATCTTCTATGTTGTGTAAGAAATGTTTGACTGAAACGGTTATGATGAATCTATGACATGTAAGAGTCGAGAATAGAAGGTTGTAAGACAGGTAATGACATGTGTCATGTAGCATCTTTGAATGAGGCATATTTGGGTGCCCCAAGGTGGAATATGATGTGTTGTAAGAGAATATGCTATTTATAGCATGTCTATGACAGATTCTCTTATAGCTATAAGTTGTAACTGCTATGACAGATTCTATGACGGTCGTAAGTGTCGTAAGAGCATCTGTCATAGCCCATTTTGGAAATAGGTGACCTCTTTGGGATGGGAGCTATGGACAAGTGTCAAACACATTCTACAATGCTGACCAAGTGTCCCTAGGCATGGGTTTTGGTCGAAGATGCCATATTGGACACCCATTCCAAGATAGGTCCAATATTGCCTTGTATTTTCTTTATATACAGGTGCTTGGAGATGGAGTTTGTATCACAGGTTTACAAGTACTATTATGCTGCCAGATTGACTCCAGACACGAGTGTCAAAGACTATTGAAGCTTGCATTGCAAGTGTATTGTAAACATTCTTTCATATTTGTTAATACATTGTGTAGGTTTCTGAGTGTGGGGTTTTTCACCCGATAAGGGTTTTCCCCACTGTAAATCTTTGTCTCTCTTCTTCTGTCTACTTTCTGGTTCTTGTGTTTTGCTGCAATATCTCATGTTAATGGTTTAACATTGCTGTAATAGTTAGGATAAAGTTGAATTTGCATAGCCCTCTCCTCAATAGATTAGTGTAGGAAGCGTTTTCCGCACACCTAGCTTCCTTTCAATTCTTCTATTTCTTTAATTATTCAAATGCAAAATATAGAAAGACATTTGTCTTCTTCTTATTCATGCACGTTCCTCAACCGTTCTATACCATTGATCTTCTCTCTCACAAGTCTATAAATTAAACCTTGTTCTTCCATTTCATTCATCCAAGCTTTAAGTATCATTACTCTGCAGAAATTACAGTGCGCCTTTGACACCAATTCCTTTATTGCTTGTGATCACACTCGTTACTGCATACTACTAACATTGTTGTGAAGCTCATCTTCATGGCGATACTATCATAGCCGTTTCCATTTGAACATCTTGGAATCATAGCAAGGAAGTGCACCTTCTGAGGGTCATATTCATAGACAAGATCATTTGTGATAGGCAATCAATGAAAGCTTCGAATTAAAGGAGGTTTGCTTTGTATTGTTCATTGTTTAATTGAATCTCTTTTGTTCACCATTTCAGTGAGTTTTGGGTATCTTGATATTTATTATATTGATTGTTCATTTGAATCCAGTTTTCCCATAATAGTACTTATTGTTGTTTTGTTCAGAAAAGGGGAGAAATGACATAAATGAAAACTAAAATCTATGGAGGTGATGCACCAAAAATGATATGGAGACTTATACTATTGGTTTGACACCCTACTTGCTTAGTGAATGAGTTTAAACCATGTACAATTTAGGACTTATCATTTTTAGACAACAATATTTTATAGGAAAGTTGATATTTTTCTAGTTTCTAGAAGGAAATCCAAATGTTTTCTCAACTAAAATAGATCAAAATCAATAACATAGCCTATAACCTGCCCAACCATGTAAATTTTTTCTTGAAGGGTTTTGAGACTGAAGTATAATTTGAGATTTTTTGCATATATTATCATAGAAAATACATTCAACACTCATGAAATCCCACAAAACAACATATCTGAGAAGACAAAATACTCATTTTATTGATAAGAAAGCTACTTATAGTAGTGTACAAGTCTGAAAACTGTATTATATTCTTGTAAAATCAAAACTTACAATGATATTCTTGATGGAAACTATCTTTTCTGAGTTACAATGCTCAGTGTTCTTGAAACATCACACTAGAAAGAACTGGTGCAGCTAGCCTAGGCATCCCATTCTCATGCCCAACATGGGAGAGAAGATTGGAGGAAAACTAGGAATGAAAAATGAATGACTTGCTAGGTCAAACCTCTCTTTTTGGGTGCCCAAGAAGACTTCTGCTCTAATTTGACCTCATGATGTTGTTGGAAGGAGTTAAGGAAGGCCATGTTGACTTCTTCTAGGTTTGTATGCTACTTTTTAGGCTCCTAGATGCTTGGAAAGTGTGGAGCTACTCCTACATACCTGGAAGATGCTCCCAGTTGTCTACAAAGCCTTCAAAGCCCATCAAACTACCCAAAATGCCTCATAATCTCTTCAACCTCCACCTTGCAAAACAATAGAACATGTGCCCTTGTTGTTTGGATGCCATTATAACTCTTGTGGGTGTTTGGAAAGAGTTGTGCCTCTTTAGGAGTCTTCAAACTACTCATAACTACCCACTTATGACTTGGAGACACCCCTAATTTCATTTATTACCCCTATAGGGTCTTTGTTAAGGTTGAAACTACCTTTAAGTACCATTGAACTGAGTTTGTAGTCTCTTGAAGCTGACTAGAAACTTCATTTCTCATTTCTGCCCTCTGATTGAAATACACAGTGTATATTCTAACCTGTTGCCTTAATGAGCATTACTCAAGTTTGCCACTCCTAAAGTGCCTTGTATTGCTAATAACCATTTTGAAGACAAATGTGTTCAAGTTTCATGAGTAGGGGTAGCGGTGGTAGGCCATTACTAAAGTGTCTTGTAATGTGAATGGCATTAGTCATGGTTTGCCACCTGATACCACTAACTTGGTACTTTGAACAGAAGGTTTCACTGTATACCATATTGTACCCATCAAGTTGGACTATCCTGCTATAACCTTTGTCTTGCCACTGTCTACATGTGGTCCTTTCTTTGTGTTTGTTCTTCATTTTTTCAATATGACATCTCTCAATTGACTGTGAGATAGTCATCTTCATGTTTCCATTGTCATTTTGTTGCTCCTCCCTCAAAACCTTCTATGGCTACTCCATTTTCAGTCTCATGATTATTTCCTTCATGTTTTTCTATGACTGCACCTTCTTGGTGTTTAGGGTGAAAAAGGGGGAAATGTTTTGGTTTAGGTTTCAAGGGCAAATCCTCCCTTCTCATCAAACATTCAAGGGCATATCAACCGAGTTGAATCTCCACTAAGCAAGAGCAATCACCTATCAGGTTGGGCTGCCACTTGGAAGGATGCGGAAGTTCAAATGTATTAAACAATATCTCAATTTAATGTTCAATTACTCTTAAAACCCTAAATGTGTAAAACATTAAGCAAATTTCCAGACTAAGGTAAGGGACAGAGATTGTTAACTCACTATTTTCAAAATCTAGAATGCGGAATAGTTGAGGACACTGGCACTAGTGCCCCCGTCCAAGGTATAGTTTTCATCACAGAATCTGAATCTCTTTCCAACACTGATCTGCACTGTATCTTCCGTTTCTACCCCAAAAAAATGGAGGACACTGGCACTAGCACCCTTGTCCCGAAATGTTCACCTTTGTCTTCTTTCTTTCAGATGTCGAATCCTTGTTGTCTGCCACCTCCTTTCTGCAACTCCACTCCACGAAACTTGGTACATGTAACCTGCAATCACAAAGGAGTGTGGGAGGGGGTTGTGGTGTTTAGAGGCTTGCCTCGGTCAAGTCCTGGAGAGACATTCAAGTCTTCCGAACACCGTTGTTAGATAAGAGTGCGTATCCCTGCAGGATAGAGGTAAAAATCCAAATGATAAATGATTAAAACACAATAGATATCACCTTGAAGTGTAGATCTCATGGAAGGAAGATGCTCTTCATGCCATGAGGAGATGGAATCAAATATGCAAATACAAACACAATAACAACAAAGTACTGCTCTGCAACACAATGAATGCCTTGAATCATAATCACAAATTTGCAATGTTGGTCTAATTTCCATCTGGTTTACAAATGAAATCCTAAACATGATTATATATGCAACTACGAAGATTCCTGCTAAGAATTTTGTAATTCAAACTTGAGATGTCAGCATAGGACCTAAATAATGGTCATAAAACTAACATTTAAATTTAGGGCAGACCTAAAATAGGGCAAGACTAGGGTGCTAGCACCTAAGTCCACCCTACTATTTTTGTTTGGGGATCATCAAAATAGCACCCCTAGGTCCTATTTGCCATAAGACTTCAGGGTTTTCTCATCGGGATTCAAAATTATCACATAAGATGCTCTAAATGCATTTTAAGGACCAGGCAGCTAAACCTGAAGAGGAAAAAGCCCCCAAGGGGACATTTTTCGACATAACATTTAGCCCCCACTTTAATGTATGTATAAATGCAAGGCCAATACATGCATTAAAGTACAATCAACAAACACAACAAACATGCCAAGCACGATGAAAACACGTCAAACACATTGTATACAGTAATAGGCACACAAAACACAGAGAAAACAACATTGAAGACATGCAAAACACAATGAATACAGTGATTATTTATTTTTCATTTTCTCATATATGAAATGCAAATGCAAGTACAAGGAAAGTAAACACACAACCCAAATGTAGGAGGAGCTCATCACCACCAATCTTGAAACTACATAAGGGGCAACAGACATGCCAAACAAATCTCAAAGTGAAGGAAGAGCTCATCGCCACCAGTCTTGAAACTACACTTGAGAACAAACATGCCATACAAATCCCAAATCATAGGAGGAGTTCAGCACCACCGATCTTGAAGCTATTCTTGGGAACACATGCCATACACACACACACACATGGAAGACATGGAGAAAATATGACAAACAAGCGATGGAAGAAACATATTGCTAGGTTCATAGCCATCTCAGGTACATTACAGGAACACACTAATGATTGGGCTTTGCCACAACAATCACCAAAGACACACTTAAGGGTTAGGATAGTCTCAGATCCGCTCCCCGCCTACTCGGAGGACTTTTAGAAAATGATAGGATGTGTAATCTCCTCGAGAAATACACCATCCCCGCCTTTGCAGAGGGCTTAAATGATTGCAATATAAAAGAAGAAATATGTGCACTCGCTCGGAGATACAACATCCTACCTCCGTAGATGACTTCAAACATGCTTCATTAGTATCAAAATCATTAGACAACTTACCTTATATATGCCCCCACATTAAGGTGGTTGATATCATGTACTAATATCAAGCACGTTAAGGTAGAAAGAAAACACATAAGGGAACACGAGCTCTCACAAAGCCCATGCCCCCCAAAGGTGACATGTACTTTACGATCACTGAATGTTCCCACAAACACACAATTTCCTACAAGAAAAGGTGTTAGCATCCATATAATCATGATAAACAACAATGTATGTAATCATTCACATAGAGAGCCAAGGAAAGCAAGATCCAAGATAGACAAAGTGCACAAAGCAGTAGTATTGTTATGTTTTGTAAGTGCGATAAGACAACATCAATAGAGCACAAGGAGTTATTCTACTAGCCAAGCGTCAAATAATATATATCAACCCCATCGTCATGTATGGACTAGGTCCATTTTTTGATTTCTCGCTGAAGGGACACTAGGTCCGTATCATTATAATATGTTTTTCGTCATCCACCACCTAGATAGAACCACTAGAGGAAGGGAAATAATAAATCAAGAGAGGAGAAACAAGTGCCTTAGGGACAGTCACGTATGAGGGTGCCCCCAAGTCACCAACTGTAACGATATGTCCATAAGACACAACACACGACAATGGAAATAGAGGAGAAGCAATATAGAAGAATGATGATACAAATAGGAGAAGGGTCACAACAGAGGAAGTCTCCTAGTATCCTTGACCTTACAAGAGTATCAAGGGTCATCCTAGGAGGCCTAAACAACACACAACACATCACGGGGGAAACACAACACGGAAGTAAAGGGTTATAAATACTTACCTGCTAGTATAATCATCCTAAAATTTGTAACTTGTGAGCCTCTTGGAGAGATGCTCTATCAAGTTTTGTACAAAGCTAGAGTGGTTCTTATGAGAGTTTTGTTTGTTGTTAGGAAATCCATGCAATGCTTGTTTCTCAAATCATTGTGTATGTGATATATTTTGTTGCTTATGAGGAGGAGAACCACTATTATTTCCAACCGATAATAATCGTCTTGCTCTTTTACAATTTTTAGTTCTCTTATTTTGTTGATTCTATCTATTGTAGTGACAAGCACTATCTTGTACTATCTCAATCCTTTCTCTTGTCAGAGTCTATTGCTTCAGTTGTTCTATTTGTTTTTCTAATCAATGCATTTTGGTTATCTCCTGATCCTTGAAGGGATAACGGAGGAGGAACCTCAGCATAAATACCATTTCTTTGTGGACGGGGTGATACTTAAGTATTTTCCTTATCCACTTCTATTGTATCAATTATCTCGTCATAGTTCAGATAGTCATCTTTTATTTCAAGTGTGTTTTTCTCCATCATGTTATTATCGGTATGCTTAGGAAAGGGACTAGTAAAGATTTGTAAATTCTGATTTGGCGGAGCAATTGACTTATTTCCATTATCATTCACACCTGATACCTGTATGACATTCAAGTCAATGAGGTCTTGTATTTCATTTTTAAGACGCATACATCATTCAGTATCATGTCCTTGTTGTCGATGAAAATGACAAAAGGCATTAGCTAAAACATAGGATGATGATGCCGAGGATACAATACCTAAACTTCTTAACAACACTTTTTCTTTCTTCCATCCCAATGCTCTCTCTAGCCAAGATAAAGCATTAGTGGATGAGGAAAGATATCTCAAAGACCAACCCATATTTGAAGACCCTCCTATTTATGACTACGATGAAATCATTGGTAGGGTAGAAGTAGAAAATGATTACCTTCATTATGATGAAATAATTGGCATGATAGAAGTGGATAAGGAAAAGTTTGATAACCCATCTCATCCACAGAAAAATGGCATGGATTTTCTTGTCGATAACTGTTAGCTTGGTTGTTCCTATAGGTAAGTATTTCTAACCCTTTACCTCCATGTTGTGTTTCCCCTGTGATGTGTTATGTCTTGTTTAGGCCTCCTAGGATGACCCTTGACTCTCTTGTAAGGTCAAGGATACTGGGAGACCACCTCTATTATGACCCTCCTAGTTGTATCATTAATCATCTATATCGCTTCTCCTCTATTTTCATTGATGTGTGTTGTGTCTTATGGACATAGCATTGCGGTTGGTGACTTGGGGGCACCCTCCTACGTGATTGTCCCTAAGATACTTGTTTCTCCTCTCTTGATTTATTGTTTACCTTCTTCTAGTGGTTCTATCTAGCTGGCAGATGACGAAAAACATATTGTACTGATAATAAGCGAGAGAAATCACCTATCAGGTTGGGTTGCCACTTGGAATGATGCAAAAGTTCAAATATATCAAACAATATCTCAATTTAATGCTTAATTACTCTTAAAACCATAAATGTGTAAAACAGTAAGCAAATTGATGAATTATGACAAATCCTTCCAGACTAAGGTAAGGGAGAGAGATTGTTAACTCACTATTTTTTGAAATCTAGATTGTGGAACAGTTGAGGACACTGGCACTAGTGCCCCTGTCCAAGGTACAATTTTTGTCACAAAATCTAAATCTCCTTCCAACACTGATTTGCAATCTATGTTTCATTTCTGCCTCGAAAAAGATGGAGGACACTGGCACTAGCGCCCTTGTCCGGAAATGGTCACCTTTGTCCTTTTTCTTTCAGATCTCAAATCCTTGTTGTCTGCAACCTCCTTTCTGTAACTCCACTCCGCAAAACTTGGTACCTATAACCTGCAATCACAAAGGAGTGTGGGAGGGGGTTGTGGTGTTTAGAGGCTTGCCTCAGTCAAGCCCTGGAGAGACATTCAAGTATTCTGAACACATTTGTCAGATAAGAGTGTGTATCCCTATGGAATAGAGGCAAAAATCCAAATGATAAATGACTAAAAACACAATAGATATCACCTTGAAGTGTAGATCTCATGGAAGGAAGATGATCTTCATGCCATGAGGAGATTGAGTCAAATCTACAAATACAAACACAATAACAACAAAGTACTGCTCTGCAACACAATTAATGCCTTGAATCAAAATCACAAATTCACAATGTTCATCTAATTTTCATCTAGTTTGCAAATGAAATCCTAAACATGCTTATATATGCAACTACAAAGATTCTCGCTATGAATTTCATAATTCAAACTTGAGATGTCAGTGTAGGACCAAAATAACAGTCATAAAACTGACATTTAAATTTAGGGTAGACCCAAAATAGGGCAGGACTAGGTGCTATCTCACAAGTGCACCCTACTATTTTTGTTTAGGGATCATCAAAATAACACCCCCTAGGTCCTATTTTCCATAAGACTTCAGGGTTTTCTCATTAGGATTCAAGATTATCACACAAGATGCTCTAAATGCATTTTAAGGACCTGGGAGCTAAACCTTAAGAGAAAAAAGCCTCCAAGGGGAAATTTTTTGGCATAACACTTGGTATAAATGTCCTCCTTGTATGTTTTGTGAGACTGAACTTTCTTGGTATGACTATCCCATTATCTTAGATCATTATTTTCTCATTTCCTTGGCACTTCATGGCAACATTTTGCATACTCTACTTAATCCTTCTCACTGTATCTCTGTCTACATGATGTTTCTATGATGGTTTTCCATGATTGTCATGCCATAAATGTTATGCATGCAAGAGAGAGGGCTATTGTTAGCTATTACAGTCTCATGACTATCATGCATTCCCATACTTCTTTCCTTCTTCTTTGTTGTCCACTGTCTGACTGCAGGGTTTGTGGAATCTTTGATAACTACTAACAGTCTTAACAAACTTGAAATCACTATGGCATGGTTCTTCTTAGGTCCCTCAGGATTTGAGACATCCATAAAGCTTCATCTCCTATCACACAGATAAAATACTAGCCCTCACTACTTTGATAGTCACCCTCTTTCAAAGCTATGGAATGGTAAATGAAACATGTAAAATTAGCAGAGCCTAGTGACTGTTTTGGACAACTTTGACTGTGATAGTCTATAGCATTGTCTTGATATTTGTAAGCATCCTTCTTAAACCCCATGTGGTGACTAGGGCATGGATCTTGAAGGCTTTGATTGTGACAGACTCCTTGAGAAAGGACTGAGACAATAACCCTCATGGAGTATGGCATTTGCAAAAACATCACACCACTACCTAACACAGTATATTGTAGATCTTTGCAACATCTTGCCATTACAATCAATATTTCATCCTTTGTATCATGATTTTGTGGAGCTTTTAGGTTTACAAAAACCAAATACACCTCTTGACAGGGAAAGTTAAACCTAGTTTTCTAACTTGTAAGTGTAAAAAATAGTTTAAATATGACCTTCTATAATCACATAGAGACTGAAAGAAAACTTGATATCTTCATAAAGCCATCAAACTCTCTCCATATGCATACCTTCATCACTGATCCATTGTCTACATTGCCTTGAAAAAATTTGGCATCTAGCTCCTCCAACGTGATCTTAAAATCATCTCCACCTTTTCTCATCTCGAAGAGGCCTAAGCATATGAGGAAGGTGTATGTAGATTGTTGAAACCATTCCTTGAGCTTTAGACGTGCCATGCAACAGGAAAATCAAACTACCTCCATGAGAACTTGCCATAATGCAAAAACCTTAACTCAAGAGACTACTCAACCCTAAAACTTAACCTAACCTTCGATCCAAAGGACTCAAAACTGGACCTAAATCAACTCCAAACTCAAGAGAACATTCTAAAACATGGTTTTTGTTTGAAAACACTTCCCTCCATGAACTAGTATGTGGTTTTGGGGAAAATAAGGTTAGTTTGGACATAGAAATCTCTCTAATTTTCTACTTTTAACCCACAAAAATCTCATTAAAGCATGTATATTACATGGAAATATCCCTTTTAAAGGCACAAAACATAACTAAATGTTTTAAAAGGACCAATGAAGGAACATTAGACTCTTTTAAAAGACTCTTGTGAAAATTCTAAGACCCCTATACACCTCTAAGGACCCTTATGTGACTATTTAGCCTAACGAGACAAAATATGTCAACAATAAGGCTAATTATAAAATTTGGATAAACCCCAAAAAGTGAAAAATTCCCAAGTATAGTGCCTCTTTGTTTTCTTGGAAATATTTTTATCCATCATTGGTAATTAATTTGAGATTTTCTTTAATGGGTTCTCCTTGGTCATTTTTTTTCCTGAAAGTTGTGCATTCCTTCCCCATGTCCTTATCATATGCTAGAGTTTCCAAAAATCTAAAAAAAGTTTAAGGATGGGGAGTTTTAGGTCATTTTCTAGTATTTTGTAGAGTTACAAAGTTATAGTGGATTACCTAATGTATTTTTCCCATTCATATCTTGTCCTAACCACCGGTCCCACATGAAATTTATGCATATTTGTGCTTCTATTTCCTTTGTCAGTAGAATTCTTCCAGACTTCTTCCATTCATCATGTCCACTTCTTATCTCTGGTCTCGCATGCTTTTCCTACACCTTCATAGCTTAAATTCCTCCAATTCCTCCTACTTGCAGATTTTCTAGGGACAATCAAACATCCTCTCCTCTTGCCATATCCCATCTTGATGTCTTATTTTGTATCATTTTCCCATAGTTATCTCGATGATCAATTTGTTCATTTTCATATCATGTGGAGTTCCTTTGAACTTCTAGACTGAATGTGTTCACGTCCTATCCTAAATCCCTTCCTAATGCATTTTCTCGCTTCCTCCATTCACTTTCTTTCAAGGTTGCAGGAACTTGATGGACTCTCAATGTTCTCCATCTATCCTCCCATCAACCAATCATCCAACATCTAGCTTTGTCTCCTTTTCTCACATACACTCCCTTCCATTTTCAAAACTTTCCCATCCTTCTAGATTTCTTCCTTTCACCCCATATCCCATTTTGTTGTCCAGTTTTACAACCAAACCTTGCATTTCCCCACATCATCAAAACATTCATTTTCTTCCTTTGCAGAAACTTGATGAGCTTCTAGATTTCCTTCACACACTTCCCTCACCCCCAAATGTCTAGTTCTTGCCTTCAATTTCATAGTGATTGTCTGCAAGGTTATTGTTTCTATTTATTAATATTTGGTTCCATGTCAAATTCTTGCAACTTTTCTAGAAAACCCACCTACCCCAACAACTCCCCTACACAATCTAGGACTATCATTAATGGCCTCTAATGGATGTGATAAGATGGAGGATGACTTCCATATACCTCTAGGTACCAATGGACCCCTCAGTGTTGTGATTTGTGTACAAAGATATGGGTCTATGCTCCAAATGGGCATGTTTTCAAGTGTTGGCCATGTGAAAATGATGCAAGCAAGCATGGGCGACCATTTCACTTGTAGATGACCAAGGTTTCTTCTCCAAGATGACCCATTAATGTAGAAAGAAGTATATATTGCAATTTCTCATTCAGAACAAAGGAGATGGAAAATTGGTTGTAGAGTAGAACAAAGAAGAATAAGTGCACGAACCTTTAGGGTTTTCTTCCAATGATAGGTTCTAGGGTATTTCCAAAGTGTAATTTTCTAAGTTTTCTCCCAAGGGCTATGATAGGGCATTAAATCTAGAAAAAAATGATTTAAATGTGTAGATTTAAATTTTTTTTGAGTGTATCCATGAGCATTGTATGAATTTCTAGTGATTTGGTAAATCATCTTAACCACATTTGTTGGTTTGAGTGTTATTTTGACTAGTTTGTCAACTAGAAGGTTATAAAAGTCCTTGTAAATATTTTGCAAGGCATCTTATCAAGATTATATAGAAAGTTTGTGGGTTTGATTATAGATTACTAAGGTATGCTCAGTTATATGTCCTACAAATTCATATATGTACTTGTTTGTATGCATAGAGCCTAGCTTATGTGTAGGATCTTTAGGTGTAGTCTTTTTTAGTATTTTGATCAAGGTATCATTTAACATATTGCATTAGTGTCCCCTTTGTCTTGTAAACTTAGACTCTGCTACCCTCACATTATAAAGGCACCCATTTGTTGTATGTTCAACCTCCTATCTCACCAACACACTTAAAATAATAAAATCCAATTTTAATCTTTATATTGTGCCATTTGTTCTATCCAAGTTTCCATGTCTAGATGTATGCAGTTCGTAGGGGCTATTAGAGAAACATCTTTAGACTCTTTACATGATTTTTATCTACTTTATGAAGGTGTACGACCCATATATTATCAAACCAACATATAGGTGTTTAGTGACAACAAATTTGGAGTTTCCTATGACTTAGGTATGGTTTGTTCCTAGGTTTAGTTTCAAGTATTTATTGATATCATTATCAATCATAACACCTTAGGGAATATCCCCCTTGGTCGATCAGAGTGTAAAGCAGAAGAAGGATTTATCCATCTTATCAAATTGGTCCACTATTACCCAAACCTAATCATAAGTTGAAGGGATTTTGTCTTGAGCATGACACCCTTGGCACTCAAGAATACTCTAGTTTTAGGGATCTAAGAATATCAACTTTGACCACCAACATAGTGGCATCATTACCAAGGATATAAGTTCTTGCTTGATACTTTGAAGACTTCTATTGCTAAAAGAAAGTTTCTCTCTTCCCAAGTGAAGAGTGGTGACTATGTTCAATTGAAACCATTCAAAGATCAAAGTGAAGAATTGAAAATAGAAAGAGGAAGACATTCAAAGGATTTATGAGAACCTAAAGATCTAGTAGCACAAGAAGGAAGACAATGTACTACATGGAAAGGTAGAAACAAAGGTATGTTTACCAGACTTTCTCCTCAGAAAAATGATGTTGGTCCTTCTACTAGAGAAAGTATGTTTGTTGATTTAAAAGATCAATATCCTTATACTTCAGATGACTCAAGTGATAGAATAATTAGAACTAGTAGGAGAAATCATAGACATGACCATGGTATGCCAAGAAATACAATGAATATGAGTGGAAGGAATATAAATGTATCCCATGAGGTACATATTTGAGATATGGATCTATCTAATCCTCCACATATAAGAACCACAAGTGTAATCTCACACCCTAACTCTCCTACCTCCACACATAAGACTGAACCTAAGCAAGACCCTACATTCCATGATGCTAATGCAACCACACAATTAGTGAATGAGCTTAAGGAAAGATAAATTGATCAAATACTAGTTTTTTCTTGATCACCTTAGACAAAGGTAGCAGGAACTTCAATCTTATATTGACTTACAACAAGCCCAACTTGCCCAAAGTGCTCAACAACAAAATCAACATCATGCTCATAATGTTCCTAATCAACTAGTAGAAAATCAACAGCATAACCAATAGCTAAATAATCAACCAAACATGAGAGCCTATTTTTGAAGACAATCTCAAAGACTCCGGCCACCAAGACAACCCTTAGGAATAGAAAGATATAGGCAACTAGATTTTTATGGTATCCCTAATTATCCCAATTAAATACCTAATGAAATTAGGGCAAAAGTGCCAAAATTCCAAGGTAACAGTGTTGTCACTAGGGAAGAACACCTTAGGCACCTTATCAATATAACTAATGAATATGAAATTGAAGATGAAGATGTCATGATGAAACTATTTGTGCATTCTTTGGAAGACAGTGCACAGGAATGGTATATAATCCTCCTAGATTATAGCATTGACTCATGGGAAGAATTCATGAGGGTTTTCAAATTATAGTCTTGGGAGAGGATTGACCCTAAGTTTGCAACTCATGAGTTAACAACTATCAAGAAAATAAAAATTAATGTGAACATAGGGTACAACTATCATGAATATATTTTTATGAGACTACTAGTAGATTTTTCATGACAATGAGGAAGGTATCAACCAATTTTAGGCCTAATGAATCAATGTGTCTGGTTCTCTATTGTGGAGCAAGGGACTCGTATTTGGGATGTTTTATGCAAAGGATGGTGTAGAGTCCACAAAATTGCACATTCTAAAGAAAATTGTGGGATGTGTAGAGAAATAATTGAGTGTCAACATAGAAAATACATGACACTAAGTGAAAACTAGGAGAGTGGACTTTGTTGTTGATAGTCATAAGTTGTTGATACATAAGAATGTTGGTGTCATACCAAAAGATTCAACTGATTCTACAAAATCAACAATTGATAAACATCTTATCACACATAAACTTGTAGAAAACATTGCAATACCTATAAGTCAAACAAAAGTTCATAAAATATGCATGCTCCTGCAAAGCCTAAGGTGTTTCATGTAAAAACAAGAAGTCCAGCACGCATTAAAAATGACAGTGGATTTTAAAATGTGATGGATCAAAATCCAAATAGGGAGCAGGGGCAGGAATAGAGCTTATTGATCCTGATGGTAAGTCATTTCTAGCAGCTTTTAGATTACAGTTTCCTTGTACTAACAATGTAGCTGAGTACGAAGCATTAGTGCATGGATTGGTAATGGCCATCAAAAAGAAGGTTAAAGTTCTTCAAGTTTTGTCTGATTCTAAATTGGTAGTCAGGCAAGTTAGAAAATTATATGCCTGCAATTTTCAAAAAATAGTGAGTTATAGGCATAGAGTCTAGGATTTGATCAAGTCTTTTGATGCTGTTAATATCATACATATTCCCAGAGAGTTAAATCAGCATTCATATGCCTTAGCAGTTGTAGCTAGTACTCTTGAACCATTAACTTTGTCAAGATTGAAGAAATTTGTAGTAGAACTAGTGTCTATTCCAAGTATAACTGATAATGTGATAAATTTTCAAGTGTTTGAACGTGATCAACAGATTCTTGATTCTATAACAAGTCATGATGTCTTTGAAGCACAGATAATAGATGAACAAGATAGACCAGAAGTATCTTGGGATCAACAAGACATTGTTGACTTGAAAAGTAATTCTTTACCAAAAGGGGTTATTGAGTTAGAATTTTTTTTGACTTTGATGGAGTTGTGAGACAAAGAAATATTCTTAAAATAGATGGAGGTAAGTGTGACCCTTTTAACTTAGGTACTGACAAAGATCCTCAAAATGTGTTAATTGGCAAGACTTGTTCCGCTGAGTTGAGAGATGATATAATTGTTGTGTTGAAAGCTTATAAACATGTGATTGTGTGGATATATGAGGACCTTAAAATGTATGATACATCTAGCATAATAAACATGATTCCCTTAAAACCAGGAGTAAACCCATTTAGATAGAAACAAAGGCCAGTAAATGCCATATTAGAACCCTTGATCTTTAAAGAGGTCAAGAAGTTATTGTTGAAATTCACTGAACAACTAAGGGGGGGGGGTGAATTAGTTGTCCCTAAAACTTTGAACACTTATGAACATCAACACATCAATTACTTAATCACCGTTGTTATGATTTAACATTGAAAATATGAAATCAAAAACTTCACACAATAACACATTAGACACCAAATTTTTACATGGAAAACCCAAGAAAGGGAAAAACCACAAAGAGGATTAACTTTCAATATATATTGCAATATTTTACAAATGGTAATGTTCAAGCTTGGTCACTCCACAAGCCTAGAACATGTTGGCTCACTTCCATGAAGTACAATTAGGTTTAGCAGACTCACTTCCTCAACCCTAAACCTAGAAAGATTACAATGAGGGTTGTTAAATCCTAATGGAGGCTCACTGCCAGGCTCACTACCTTGATGAATATGGCTCACTACCAAGTACACGTGAAATTATATAGGAAATATGAATACTGCAAAAGCATCTACCATTATCCCAGGGTGTAGTCATTTAGCAGCTAAATACTGAATCCTGAGTCTTCATCATCACTGATCTTCTATCTCTGCTCTACTTTTCTCATGCTCACATCGATCACATCACGGTTCATTATTGCCTTGACCAAAATTCATCGCTATTATATATCCACATCATGATATGATCCATAATCAGGTTGACATCCAAAATATGAAATGTGTACATTGAAAGATGTGGCTTGTCGGCTTAATCTAATGCATTATATGCTATGCAGACCCAAATCCTTGCACAAGTGTATTCATATAGGTTCATACAAAACATTTAACCACTTAATACATTGATCCAAAACATATATTTGATCCATAAGGCAATCTACCTTCTACTGTCAGCCAAAAAAAATAAACTAGGAGGATTCTTAATCACATGCTTCCTCGATCACAATCATAACCAACGGACCTTGTGCAATGTGTTAACATGATCTTGACACATCCATGAACAAAATAGATTCACCCTAGAGCTAAAAAATCCATCCACAACAGATCTCACTTGGAGATAATAGAAGACAACAAATATCACTTGAACTCAACAACTTTCACTTGAAGTATAACAACACAAACTTATCTTCCAGAGCACCAAATCATCAATCCTCTAGAATGAAGATAGATATGGACTTTCCAAGATTAAGTCTAGAACCGTAAAGCCAAATTCTAATCTACAGAGAAAAGCAGAGCAGAACATTTTCTCCTTGTTACTCTGCACACATTGCCAAACATAGTCTTCAAACTAGTGAATAGATCTTTTGCTACACAGTGTTCCAGACCACCAAACTCAAGATCTAACATCTTTAAACACTTCTCTAAATCATATCCCAATCTTGCACTTTGGTCTACAATGCTGAGGAAATGAGGAGCAAAACACTACACTATTCTAGGAGACAGAACAATCAAACACTTGTTCAAACTTAACCAAGTAACTTCCTTAGATGTTGACCTTAGGTGCTAACATCAATGACAACACTTACTACTCATACTTGCAACAATCTCCCCCTTTGTCATTGATGGCAACACATGATGTGAAAAACCATCAAGACAAACAAATTTTCTTTGCTTCTTTGTTCCCCCTTACTTGATGCTTTCTCTAACTGCAACTTTGGTTTTTCACATGAACTTCTCTCCCCCTTTGACATCAATGGAAAAGGGTGTCAAGACTTTTACTTCTCTCCTTCTTTGGTTATCAAAGCTCAACTTCAGATCTTGCTATTATTACACTATTTCCTCTATCAGCAACACTGCAACACTTATTACTCTTTATCAAAAACTTATATCATCTACCTGCTTCCGCTGAGAGGTAACCTCATGAATCCTCTTGACTTCAACAACCATCTCTGATTATTACCTGCACTGCTACACCTTCTTCTTTTTACTGCTCTGAATACTCCCCCTTAGGAGTACACATCAAACTATATCAACTCTAGCTCACATTAGGACCTTCACATGCATATCTTGTCTTCTCAAAGCTTCAGACTTGACTCTGCTCAAATCAGGGTATGACATCCAACCATGACATTCCATCTTTTATCAACCTTCATGACAACTTATGCATATTAATCACTGTCAACACATGTAGCCATCAATTTCCTTAGGTCAACACTCATCTATCTGCAACTTTTCTCATACAGGCTTCCCTTATCATTAGTCTAGTTAAAATGATGTCTTCTTCATCTGTCCATTCAAGCAAGCAGTCTTCTTATCTGCTTTGAAATCTTTATGTGCTGCAAAGGCTAGAAACAGCCTAATAGCCTCCATTTATGCCACTAGAGAAAGAGTTTCCTTAGAGTCTTTATTTCCACTTATGAGTACCTTTTACACACAGCCTTGCCTTATTCCTCACCACTTCTCTATTCTCATTCAATTTGATCTCTGGTCTTGAGACAAGTTCCCAAGTTTGATTCTTCATAACCTACATTAGTTCCTTTTTCCATTGCCTTGATCAAAAACTTATCCTTTCTTGCCTCATCCACTTTTATAGGTTCAACAGAGATTTACCTATTCATCTGCAATTCTTTTTCTTTATCAATGCACCTTTGCTCTTTTTACCAAGAACTGGTCTTCAGTGTGGTACTTCTGCACAATCCTTAGGGATATCAAGAATTCTTTCCAGAGCTTCTTCTTCTTCAACTTGACTGTCTTCTAGTTTATTTGATTCATAGATACTCATATTTGATATTCTTTCCCTAACTTCATCAACCTTCACATTAGCACTCTCAATGATCTTTCCCAGACTCTTATTGTATCAATTTTGACTTGAATTCTATTTTGAATGTAGATAGCAGTATATATATCTTTTCTCTAGTATACATCTGGTCAGCTTCCTTCATCATTGATCTAGCAACTTCTTGGACCGTCCTCCTCTATCAGACCTTAAGCATTGGATCCTTAGTTATATCTCATTCTCAATCATTGCCTTGACAACTCATCTAATTCATAATCATTCACCTCTGAGTTCATTTGTAGATTTTCAAAACATTTCCAAAGAAAATTGTTCTGTACTAAAAACAATCATGAACTTTTGTTACTCATTATTCTCAAGCCAATTATCAAGATCAGACAAACTTTTGGATGTAGATGTAATTACTGATCAATAACCATATGCCAGAATTGTAGAGCATTATCTTCAATAGTGGACCCAAGCGGGTACCAGAGCCCTGTCACTTGATTTTATCAGTTAGATACTTGGCCAAAATTCATGACCTGTCAGCTTGTCCCTTAAGTACATACTTGACCAATTCATCTGTCACATCATAACTCCCAATGTGGACCATATGAGACTCTAGAACTCATATCCAACAATCATCATTAACCTCTTAACATACCTTCAAAATTGCAAATCAAAATACTCAATAGCGGAAGAATGCGGACCAAAATACTCAGATGCTTTACACTATTTCAGGCTTAACTCTGTTCATTTGGACTTAGACAATTCACCGTGTGACTTCTGGAGGAAGTTATAACTTGAACACTAGAAAATATATTCACCAAGTATCTATGAACAACATACCTAAACCACATATAATGATCTTCAACTACGGAGGCATACTGACCCAATCTCTGTCACTTACTTTGTATACTTCTCATACTTAGTCATTTTAGGCTTCCAGACTAGAATCCTTTTATGCCTTGATCTATGGAGTTCCTTTCAAGAGATTTGCCATATAAATCTTCACATCATATCTTTGTGCCGAATCTCAACACTGACTATTTGGCTAGGGGATTTAGAATTTTCAATACAACTCCCCCTAAGCTAGAGTTCCCAATTTACTTCTCAGAGGAAGTATCTGCTCCAGAATCTAGTACAAACTCATCTCTAATTTTATTTACTTCCTTCTTGACCCAAACCTTGTTCATCTCCTTCTCGAATTCTGTCGGATCAACTTTTTCCTTTCGTTTTTTCAATTCTGCTTGATTATCCTTCTTTTTGTTCTTACTTTTGCAAAATCTTGCAATATGTCCAAGATTTTTGCAATTGAACCACACAGTATTTTTCTGACCATTGTTCCTTCCAATCATCCTTGACCTGCATAGGTTAGCCTTATGCCCAAATTTATTGCATGTATATCAGTAGCCACTGAAGGACTCAATTGTCCTATTCTTTCCAGTCATTTCTCACTTGCCTTCTACACTCATTAGCCCTGTGTCCCATTTTATAGCATGCATAGCATATAATAGCTCTATGACCAACTTTATTGTATGTGAAAGATTTACCTTTGAAAGATTGGCCATTGTTGAAACCTTTTCTAATATGATTTCTACATTCATTTACTTTATGACCAATTTTCTTGCAATTGAAACACTAACTAGAGAATATGGAACATTTTGATTCATTCTGCTCCTACACTGAGTAGCCTTATGACCAAACTTATTGCATGAATTACAATAACCATTGAAATATGGGTACCTTTGAGCATTTGGTTGCTTGACTGGTGGTCTTCTAGGTCTCTTCCTTCGATTCTGAGTCTGTTTTTCTTTGTTCTTCTTGATCTCAACATTCCTTTCTTGTTCTATTTTAGAACTTTTACTTTTCTCAAATCCCAAGCCTTCTTTGTCATCAGGACTCTTCTGACTTGCAATCATCGCATCAATTTTTGCAAAACTGATCTTAAACTTTTCTTCAAAAGTTTTTGTTTTCTCCAAGTCTGACTTTAGGATCCAAATTTCCTCTTCAAGCTTAGCTCATTTTTCTGATTTGTCTTCTACCAACAAATTTAGGTCTTTTTATTTTGTTCTTTCAACAACTTCCACTTTCAAATCATTCAAGGTTTCACTTGCTGATATTAGTTGTTCAATAGCCTCCTGATGCAGGAGCTTCCAGTTTTAGTCATTTTTGACTATGTCATGCTTTGTGATCTTGTTATTTTTGATTTCCTCTAAGGCTTTGAAAGCCATTTTCATGCTATGTAATAAGGACTTAGTCATTTTAATTGACTAGTCCATTTTAAAGTTAGTTTAGGCCTATTTTCTTGGCATTCTCTTTTGAAACTTAGTGTTTTTGAAGAAAAAACATCTTTTCAACGTTTCACTGCCTTTCATGGGTAGTTGTATGGGTAGTAGGGAAGTGGAAAGGTTAGAAAAACTTTCTATAAACATAATATTGTATGAACATGCCGTATGAATAGAAGGAGAAGTTTTTTTGGATTCAAAAATAGTGATTTTCTACTTTTTGTTGTAGACAGCCATTCTGTACGGCCTGGTATGGACTACTCAAGGAATAAGGTTTGGAAAATGTCTTAGATCTTCGAAGTAGCTTCCATTTGCATGTAGTCTAAGCTCTTGAAACATCTTGTGTTGTTTGTTTCAATCTATTTTGTAAAAACTGGTTTAAACCCTCCATACCTAGGGTTTTGGGATAAAATGGAGCATTTTTCCTCTATCCTCTGAAGGTGATCATCCATTTTCAGTGAGATGGAGGAAATTAGATTAGGTTTCATGTTTTTGTTGTTTGTATGGTTACTCTCCTCCTTCTAAGGTGAATGGTATGCTTCTAACTAGTCAAAAACAGTGACTAGTTAGCAGAAATGGTGCAAGAACAGTGTATATACTAAAAACAGCCACGTGATCAATCAAATGGAGGTTGGATTTTGTGTCTTGGGGTGAGGATAGACCTCTGTAGATGTTTGGTAGAGTCTGAGATGGTAAATTTGATGTATTCATTACAAACAACCTCTGAATTAGCCTTTTCATTGGAGAAAGACAGTCTACTGTTTTCTGTACGTCAGTACGGCTGCATGCTGCAGGAGGAGTACATGCTCCATATAGGTATTTGGATTATACATTTGGAGGTGATGGTCATTTGGGATATTTAGTGTTGGGTTAAGTATTCTCTTGGGTTACAAGATTTAACCTCCCTTAAGACTACTTTTTTTAGGACAGTCATAACACAGTTACTATTTTCTATCAAGTACAGAGGTGAAGTGTTGGGTCAGTGATTTCATGTTGATCCTGTCCTTGGTAGGTGCATACTATGGTAGGTGTGAAGATCCATGTTGGTAGAGTAGATTGGTAGTAGGTTGAGACCTCTTGAAGGTAGATTATGCATATGGGTTGGGTTGAGCAGTGACTCCCCAAGAAGAGAGTGAGTAGCATGTGTAGAAGGACACTAGGGTGTGGTCCTAGGCTAGGTCAATCTCTAGAGTAGCCTTGTGGAGGCTTTGACATCACATACCTTTTCAAACCTCTTGAAGGAAGGTCTGGAATATAGTTCATTGTGTGAACTTGATCAACTACTACCTAAAGCTCTGCATCACCTCCTTATATTTTTCTTTAAGCTTCTTGACTTGCTCTCTTAATTTTATGATACATTCATCTACTTCTTTAACATTCTCCTTTAGATCTCTGATTTCTTCTTTAGTTCTTTCTAGGTCTTCAAGAGAAACCTTGATGTACGCCATCCCAAATCTACCTCAAGCTGTTAAGCTTGCTTCCGAGGAACCCTCGCTCTGATACCAATTGTTGAAATGCACTGGACAACTAAGAGGGGGGGTGAATCAGTTGTCCCTAAAACATTGAACACTTATGAACATCAACACATCAATTACTTAATTATTGTTGTTATGATTTAACACTGAAAACATAAAATCAAAAACTTCACACAATAACACATAAGACACCAGATTTTTATGTGGAAAACCCAAGAAAGGGAAAAACCAAAGAGAGGATTAGCTCTCAATATATATTGCAATCTTTTACAAATGGTGATGTTCAGGCTTGGTCACTCCACGGGCCTAGAACATGCTGGCTCACTGCCATGAAGTACAACTAGGTTTATCAGGCTCACTACCTCAACCCTAAACCTAGAAAGATTACAATGAGGGCTATTAAACCCTAATGGATGCTCACTACTAGGCTCATTGCCTTTATGAATATGGCTCACTACCAAGTACAAGTGAAATTATATAGGAAATGTGAATACTGCAAAAGCATCTACCAGTGTGCCAGGGTGTAGTCATTTAGAAGCTAAATATTGAATCTTGAGTCTTCATCATCACTAATCTTCTATCTCTGCTCTGCTATTCTCATGCTCGGATCGATTACATCACACTTCATTATTGCCTCAACCAAAATTCATCACTCTTATATATCCGCATCATGACTTGATCCATAATCAGATTGGCATCCAAAATATGAAACATGTACATTAAAAGATGTAGCTTGTCGGCTTAATCCAATGCTTTATATGCTATGTGGACCCAAATCCTTGCACAAACATGTTCATATAGGTTCATACAAAACATTTAACCACTTAAGACATTGATCCAAAACATATCTTTGATCCGTAAGGCAATCTACCTTCTACTGTCAGCCAAACAACATAAACTGGGAGAATTCTTAATCACATGCTTCCTCAATCACAATCATAACCAGCAGACCTTGTGCAATGCTTTAACATTATCTTGACACATCCACAAACAACATAGATTCACCTGAGAGATGACAAATCCATCTGCAACAAATCTCACTTGGAGATAATAAAAGACAACAAATATCACTTGAACTCAACAACTTTCACCTGAAGTATAACAACACAAACTTATCTTCTAGAGCACCAAATCACAAATCCTCTGGAATGAAGATAGCTATAGACTTTCCAAGCTTAAGTCAAGAACCACAAAGACAAATTCTAATCTGCGGAGTAGAACATTTTCTCCCTGTTACTCTGCACACATTACCAGACACAGTCTTCAAACTGGTGAATAGATCTTTTGCTGCACAGTGTTCCAGACCACCAAACTTAGGATCTAACATCTTCAAACACTTCTCTAAATCATATCCCAATCTCACACTCTGATCTACAATGCTGAGGAAATGTGGAACAAAACACTGCACTGTTCTGGGAGACAAAACAATCAAACACTTGTTCCAACTTAACCAAGTAACTTCCTTAGATGCTGACCTTAGGTGTTGACATCAATGACAACACTTACTGCTTATACTTGCAACAATTGTTATCTACAAGAATAATTTTTCCTGTAAGGCATTCTACCTAGGTAGCTAACCTAGTGCCTGTGAGAAAGAAGAATGGAGACATAAGACTCTGTGTTGACTTTAGGAATCTTAATAAGGTGTCAAAAAAAGATAATTATCCTTTGCCTCCTTTAGATGAAGTTTTACAGGCAGGGTGTTACGATGATGTCCTTCCTTGATGGGTTTTCTGGTTATAATCAAGTTTTGGTAGATAAAGAAGATAGGTTGAAAATCACATTCACATGTAAGTGGGGTAATTATGCCTATAGAAGAATGCCATTTGGTTTAATCAATAGAGGTGCTACATTTCAAAGAGCCATGGATATTGTTTTTTGTGGATTGACAGGAAGATGCATTGTGATTTATATGGATGATTTAACAAATTTTTCTAAGGATAGGTCTAATCATGTAGATGATTTGAGAAAAGTATTGCAAAGATGCGAAAAGTATGGTATATCTCTAAACCCAAAGAAATGTGTCTTTGGGGTGACAGAAGTAAAATTACTAGGGCATATTATCTATGAGAATGGCATTTCCATTGATCCAGATAGAGTGGAAGGGATAAATAAACTATAGTTGCCTACCAGTAAGAAGGAACTAAAGTCATTTTTTGGTAAGATAAACTTTGTGTGGAAATTTATTACTAGTTTTGCTGAGATAGTATAGTCTTTGAATGTGATGCTTAAGAAGGATGCGCAGGTAGAATGGACACCAGTGGCCAGGGCAGTGTTCAAAGATATAAAGGAAGCTATTGCCAATTCTCCTATATTAACGAGTCCAGATTATACTAAGCCATTCTTTATATATTCTTTTGCATCTGAACACTCATGTGCAGCATCTTTAACAAAAAAGGGTGAGGAGAATGAGGAAAAGCCAATAGCATTTATGAGTGCTCCCCTTAAAGGTGCAGAGTTGAAATACCTGGATACTGAAAGGCACTCTTTTTCCTTAGTGAAGGCAGTGAAGAAGTTTAGGCATTGCATTTTAAGGGGTCAAGTCAAAGCTATTGTGCCTAAAGCTATAGTAAAGATGTTACTAATGCAAAATGAGCCAGGAGACAAAAGAGAAAAATGGATCACCGTGTTACAAGTGTTTGATTTAGGAATCATTCCAATGAAATTGGTCCAAGGTCAAGCTCTAGTTTAGACTATAGTGAATACAGACCACAAGATTGTTCATCAATAGTATGTTGTGCATACAAGTACTATGAGTGGATGGTATGATGATCTTAATTCATTCCTGATATCAAGAAAATATCCTAGTCACGTGAAATCTTCACAGAGAAGAGCACTAGTGTTGAGAGCCTAGAAATATATGATCCGGGGAGGTATATTATTCAAAAATAATCATGAGGGAATATGCCTGAGATGTTTAAACAGACAACAAGCACATAAAGTGATGTCAGAGTTGCGTGATAAATATGGGACAACCCATGGGTCTCATTTGGCTACTACTTATAAAATTTTGAGGGTGGGATACTACTGGCCTACCATGTTTAAAGACACTGAGGAACACATTAGATGCTACAACATATGTCAAATTGTTGCTGATATGGGAAGGAATATGACTCATCCATTGCAACCTATGATAGAAACTGGACCGTTTACACAATGGGGGCTAGACTTCATTGGAGTCATTAACCCTCTGTCTTCTACTAGACATAAGTTCATTCTTACAATGACAAACTATTGCACTAGATGGACAAAGGCTACTTGATGTAAGTTTTTTACCACTGAGGTTGTCATCAAATTTCTGGAGGAAAATATCATAACCAAATTCTGAGTACCCTATTCACTAGTATGTGACAATGGCCCTGCATTTTCTTCTTTAAAAAAGAGAAAAATGGATCACCGTGTTACAAGTGTTTGATTTAGGAATCATTCCAATGAAATTGGTCTGAGGTCAAGCTCTAGTTTAGACTATAGTGAATACAAACCACAAGATTGTTCATCAACAGTATGTTGTGCATACAAGTACTATGAGTGGATGGTATGATGATCTTAATTCATTTCTGATATCAAGAAAATATCCTAGTCACGTGAAATCTTCACAGAGAAGAGCACTAGTGTTGAGAGCCTAGAAATATATGATCCGGGGAGGTATATTATTCAAAAATAATCATGAGGGAATATGCCTGAGATGTTTAAACAGACAACAAGCAGATAAAGTGATGTCAGAGTTGCGTGATAAATATGGGACAACCCATGGGTCTTATTTGGCTACTACACATAAAATTTTGAGGGTGGGATACTACTGGCCTACCATGTTTAAAGACACTGAGGAACACATTAGATGCTACCACATATGTCAAATCGTTGCTGATATGGGAAGGAATATGACTCATCCATTGCAACCTATGATAGAAACTGGACCATTTACACAATGGGGGCTAGACTTCATTGGAGTCATTAACCCTCCGTCTTCTACTAGACACAAGTTCATTCTTACAGTGACAAACTATTGCACTAGATGGACAAAGGCTACTTGATGTAAGTTTTCTACCACTGAGGTTGTCATCAAGTTTCTGGAGGAAAATATCATAACCAAATTCAAAGTACCCTATTCACTAGTATGTGACAATGGCCCTGCATTTTCTTCTTTAAAGTTTTCAAACTGGGCATTTGAATATGGTATTGTTTTAAAATTTTCATCGAATTATTATCCACAGGGGAATGGTTTAGTAGAATCCACTAACAAAATTTTGTTAGATATCATTTGTTTGTGTGAACAAGGTTATTATATATCTAGTTTAACCTTTGTTGTGTAGATAATTCATATTATTTTACTATTTATTAGTTAAATAATAATCACACACATGTTCACATCGTAAGTTGACTTAGGAAGCATTCTAGTTATCTTCTAGATGTTTCTAGTTGTCATCTTATCCTATAGTTGTCATAGGTCATAGGATTAAGACACTTGTCACATGACTACATCATCTTGTATCTCACCTTGGTCTTTATAACCAAGGCCTCATTGTACATTATGTATTCTAGTATTGTTGTATCATGGCAATCTAGCATTCTTTTTGCTTGTCTCTCTTGTGTGGAAGGTTATTTGGTTTTGCAGATTTGATCCTGGTGGTTGATTGCTCCAACATGGTATCAGAGCTTAGATCCTGCAAGCCCCTTCTCTTTTTTGTTGAGACATCTTGCCATCAACTTTTTGCTGGTGCATCCTAATTGAAAACAGAGTTCACCTTTGAATTCAGATCACCCAAGTTAGTAAGGATCGACTGTCCAAAACTTGATTTTGGACATAGGTAATTTTTTGACTTTTTTAGGCTTTACATGCATTTTTGCATAAATTTTTTGTCCAAAAGGCAAAAAAATTTTAGCAGAGGGCTATTCTGCCCCCTACATTTTTTGCTTCATAATCAGATTCTCAGATCAGATCAATTGGTTTTTTGTCTGTTTTGGTGAGATCTAGCCTTTGTAGATAATATTTCTGCAGTTGTGGGTCAAAATTTTTGGTCTGCAGGGTATTTTTTGGCAAATCGACCTGTTTGTGGTTGCCTTTGGCATTCCAGTCACAGTATTATCTGGTTGCACAAAGATCCTCGAAGTTCCTTTGTATTCTCAACCCAGATCAAGGTGATTTTGTACCTGTAAGCTCCAGATTGGTAATCCTTGACTCATTTTCTTACATTATCCATTTGGCATTGGCCTTGAACATCTCTGCATTGGAGAACTTGATATTTGTTGGTCACTCAAATTGTTTTTTCATTTGGAAGTTGTCTTCTCGTTGCATCTGAGTTTCTTTTGGGCAGATCTCAAATCATAAGTTTTAATTTTTATCACATATTCATTGTCTGGATCAGCTGACAATGCCTTGCAAGTGATTTTATTAACTCCAAGCTTGGGTACAATTGTTTGCCTTCTCAATCTGCATTTGAATTTGTTGAGTCAAGGATTCGATCAAGATTTGAATGTATTCGATCATCTGTGCATGATCTTGGTATCAGAGACTTGTGCAAGCAGAGGTCACGTTTTGAGTGACTTCAGCCAATCTTTAGGCATCTTCGCTTTTTGGTACATACCTTCTTTTTATCTATACCCGGTGCTCACAAACTTAGAGATTTTCAGCCGCTATTCAAGTCCTATGAGACGACTCGGGGCTCTCATCTTGGTCAGGTCCATGTCCCATTTTAGCTCCACCAAGATGCATTATCATCGTAGGTCCTGAGATGACTAGGAGATGCTTGGATGCCATTCTAGTGGTCATCATTCTTGGATGTGTTTTATTGCCCCTCAGCCAGAGAGCAAAGCTCCAGATTGCTTCAACATAGTCGATCTCCATAGCAGCTCCTCAGCATAGTTTGGCCTTATCAAGCACAAATCAGCCCTCTAAACAATGATCTCAGGCGACTAAACAATTCATAGTTAGTTACTTGTTCCTAAGTGGCAGTTTAATATTTTGATCGACATTAGCAGACGGATCTACCAACACACCTGCGATGGTCAACTCCTTGCATTGGGAGTTCTTGATCAACGATCTTCGAGAATCCTTGCACACTGGCATTAGATCTTCACCTAGCCGCAAGCTTTATTCGGTGGGTGTTTTAAATTCTAGCTGTCATTAAGCAAAGATTGGCCTTCTTTGATCTCGGTGGCAACTATTACATAACAGGTTTCCTTGGCGGTCTATATGATATGCACCAGCACTTAAGCCTTTTTCAACAGGCTTTAAGCTCTAGACTCAGCTTGCCGCTTCCAACGAGATCCACATTGCTAAGCCTTGTCCTATCAAGTCTATAACTTGGCTATACTACCTACCTCGATCACTCAGACCTTCATAATCCTTTGTGTTGTAGACTATGGTTCTAGATGCCCACATTCATCGACATAGATTCAGTCGATTTCTATTGTCCCTCACCGAGCTTCTAGGCCATCGTTTGTATCAAGTTTTTTTTAGAGATCTACACTTTAAAATCTAGTGGTTTTTATGTCACACAGGTGATCTTAAGCCCTTGATTTTCTTTGTTTCATTTATGTTTGCAAGTCAATTAATTGCAAGGAAATCACATACAAAATAGAGGGGGTAGTTTTTTTAAACAAAAGGCATCTATTTTGTTTGTTATTCATTTGTCAAAGAACGGAGATTGAGGCCCGGTTTGGCCGGAGGCCATTACCCCCTCACAAACAAACTTCTCCACCTTTCTTGTTGAATACATTGCCTAGGTACATAATGGTTTTTTGATCGTGTCTCATTCAAGTCGACATTGTTTACCATTTTTGCAAATTTTGACAAAGAGGGGGATTTTTTCTTTTTGCCACAACTTGCACCCGGGGAGTCGAGTTTTTGCATTCTTATAGTCGTTGGAAAGGTGGTTTCGCGAACTTCACCATGGTGTAGGTGATTTTTTCCTAGATTGCCGTATTTTTCCAGAATTTGCCTCCAAATGACATTTTTTCTTACTTTTTTTGACATTTTTCGACAGGGCATAACTTTTGCTCACGATCTCGAAATTGAGCAAACTTTTTTTTGAAATTGATCATAAAATCGCAAGGAATCTAATTGTAACTTATGTTTTTTCCCTTGACAATCTTTTTTTGCTCAAAAATTGTAAAAATCACTGTGTGTTATAAATGGTTGATTTAAGCTTGTCGATTGTACAAATTCATTTATTGTACTTTGCTGGGGGGTTACAATTACATTGTAAATACATTTTGGGGGGGTGAAAGGCATGATTTAAGTGCCCTTGTGTCTTTAGTTCTTGGTGTTTTTTCTGCTACACATGGCAGAAAGTGTGTCTATAAAACCACTCACTCCACATAATTACCACACATTGAAGTTAAAAATGAAACAACTACTGCAATCTAAAGGACTTTGGTAAATGCTAGAGGATAATCCACCTAGTTTCACTAAGCAGTTTGAAAAATTTTCTTATAAGAACAAATTAGATGAAGCTATGGGAATCATATTATTGCATGTATCAGACAACTTGTTTCATATTGCAAAGTGTCAAACACCTAAGCAAATTTGGGATAAGCTTACAAAATTGTATGGTACTGTCAATGAATTCTGAATCTTGCAACTAGAGGTAGAATTGACATCACTCTCTCCAGATAATTTTCCTACTATCCAAGATTTTCTCAAGAAATTCAAGATGATCTTGTCACAATTGAAAGGGTGTGGGCATGATAAAATTGAAAAGGAATGTAACATCTTGATTTTGTCGAAGTTGAAGGGCCCATTTCAGGTGTTTTCATCTACCTTCTATTCTACTATGGATGCCTTTGGGAAAGACTTTAAGATTCCTAGCTTTGAGCTATTTTGTGAGCATCTTACTAGGGAGAAAACCAAGTTACTTCAAATGGATGCACTTCCTAGTTCTAAGAGTCAAGCCTTGATGGCCTCATCCTCCAAGGGTAAAGGTAAGAATAAGAAGCCCAAGACAAAATCTCCTTCAGGTAGTCAGTCTCCCTTCAAACCAAAGCTGAAGAATGATCAGAAGCCCACTCCTCCACCTAATCCTTCCAAATCTAGTGAGTCTTCCTCCAAGACAAAGAAGAAGAAAGGTAGAACTTGTTCTTTTTGTGGCATAACATGTCCTGATGAGACTCATTATTTCAAGAGGTTAGAGGCTTTGGAGGAAGCTATGAAGAAGCACAAGATTTCTCTTCCCAAGCCCTCCTCTACAAGCAAAGGACATGCTCTTTCTGCACATGGCTTGCTTGCATCTTCAAATAGCTGGATACTTGATTCAGGTGCTTCACATCATATGACCAATTCACATGATCTACTTGAGACTCTTTCTGATACTAGCACTTCTTAGATTACAGTGGGGAACTCTTCACAGATTTCAGTCATGGGGACAGGCACCGTTTAATTACGAGATGGTTGCATTAAAGATGTTCTTTTTATTCCTAAGATATCTATTAATCTTTTGTCCATATATCAAATTTGTCATTCTGGGGATGGGAAGAAAGTTGAGTTTACTCCTCACAATGTGGTTATTCGATAGCTACAAGATCCTGAGACAGTTATTGTTACAGGGAGAGTGGATCATGCATCTCGACTATATAGATTTGATGGATTAGGATCATCTCTTATAGCACATGCCAATGCCTTGAGCAAGCTTTGGCATGAGAGATTTGGACATCTGAATTACAGTTATCTTTAGCAGATGAGCACAAAGAAGTTGGTTGTTTGTCTACCTAAGATTTCTTGTAGAGAGGGAGTTTGTCTGGGTTGTGTACTTGGCAAACATCATCAAGATCCCTTTCCTAAGGGTCAGACTACACGAGCTACGACACCCTTGGAGTTGGTTCATAGTGATCTCATGTCTTTCCCAACTCCTTCATTTTTAGGGGCCAAGTATGTGCTCACTTTCATTGATGATTTCTCATGATGCACATGGGTGTACTTTCTTAAGTACAAAAGTGATGTTTTTGACACATTCATGACATATAAGGCATTTGTGGAGAAGCAGTCAGGTCTTTCTCTTCGACGGATACACATGGATAATGGGAGGGAATATGTGAAGCAAGTATTTCAAGATTTTTGCAGTGAGCATGGAATTTAGCATTAGTTTTTAGTTCCTTACACTCCTCAGCAGAATGGTGTGGCCAAGAGAAAGAACAGGACATTACAGGAGATGACAAATTGCATGCTACAGTCTAGGTCTATGGATCCCACTTTTTGGGCTGAAGCAATCCATTGTGCCAACTATATTCAAAATCGTATGCCTCACAAGGTAGTGCAGCATATGACTCCCAAGGAGGCTTGGTCCCATGTCAATCCTAATGTATCCTTCTTCAAAGTATTCGGTAGTGAGGCTTGGGCATTCATTCCAAATGGTCAGCGTAAGGCTATGGAGAAGAAGAGTCAACCTTTGATTTTTGTTAGCTATTGTGAGGATGTGAAGGCTTACAGGTTGTTTGATCCTGTCACTTGGGATGTCTACTTTTGTAGAGATGTCCATTTTAATGAGTCCTTCACACAAGTGGATTCTTCCACCACTTCTTCTTCCTCACTACATACTCCACCTACTTCATCATCACTTGAAGATGTTTTGCTTCTTCAGGATGATACTGATGAAGGTCCTGCCCCACCACCTCCTCAAGCACCAATTTTGCCCTGATGGGCCTGCACTACTCTTGAGGAGGCTGGTCCTTTTGTTGGTGATCCCACATATACTCGCCGCACTCATTCATAGACAGCAAGTGTCAGTCTTTTGAGTCATGCCATTTCCATGAATCCTCAGAAGTTTTCAAATGCCGCAGGTATTCCAGAGTGGAACAGTGCAATGGTTGAGGAGTATTCTTCTTTAATGAAGAATCATACTTGGGATCTTGTTCCTCTTCCTAAGGGAAGAAAATCGGTTTGGTGTAAGTGGGTGTACCGCACCAAATATGCAGTTGATGGTTCTATAGACAAGTACAAGGCTCGTCTTGTTGCTAAGGGGTTTTCTCAGGTTGAGGGTATTGACTACTCTGAGACCTTTACTCCTGTAGCCAAGATGGATTCCATTCATCTTGTACTTTCTCTTGCTGCATCTCAAGGATGATCAGCGTATCAGATGGATGTGAAGAGTGTCTTCTTGCATGGTGATCTTCATGAGGAGATCTACATGGAGCAGCCTCCAGGTTTTGTGCAGGACTCTTCACTTGTTTGCAGGCTTCATCATTCATTATATGGTCTCAAACAATCCCCTAGGGCTTGGTATGAGAAGATGGATAGTTTCCTGCTTGCTTCTGGTTTCACACGATGCCATTCTGACCCTACAGTTTACACTCAGAGACGTGGAGATGATCTTTTGATCCTTGTACTTTATGTGGATGATTTAATTCTCACAGGCAGTTCTACCTCCATGATCTAGAGTACTTAGCAAGCATTGATGGAGCGCTTTGATATGACAGATCTTGGTCTTCTACACTACTTCCTTGGTATTCAAGTTTGCCAGACTACTGAGGGGATCTTCATTTTTCAGTAGAAGTATGCTCTTGATTTGCTTCAAAGATTTGGCATGGATGATTGTGAGACTTCCCCTACACCATTTCAGTCAAGTGTTGTACTGTCTACCAGTTGCACTACTCCCACAGTTGATGCTACATTGTATCGGCAGTTGGTTGGCAGTCTTTTGTACTTGACACACCGTCGTCCTGATATTTCCTTTCCAGTTGAACTTGTCTCCCAGTTCTCTTAGGAGCTACATGAGAGTCACTGGAAGGAAACCAAACATATCTTGAGGTATATTCAAGGCACATTACACTTTGGCATTCATTACACATCAAGAACTTCTTCAATTATGGGCTTCACTGACTCAGATTGGGCTAGTGATGTTAATGATCGAAAGTCCACTTCTGGCTTTGTTTTCTACCTTGGTTCTGCTCCAATTGAATGGTCTTGCAAGAAGCAGATAGCTATTGCATTATCATCGACAAAGGCTGAGTATCGAGGTGCAGTTTTGGCTAGCCAGGAGGTTCTTTGGCTTCAACAGTTGATGACTGAGTTTGGATTTCCTCTAGATCATCCCACTACTCTTTGGTGTGATAATCAAAGTGCCATTCACATTTCTCACAACCCTGTGGAGCATCAGCATACTACGCACATCAATATCCACATGCACTTCATCAGGCAACTCATCTAGGATGGTGTTCTCAGCTTGGAGTACTTGCCTACTGAGGAGCAGGTTGCGGACATATTCACTAAACCTTGGCATCGCCTCATTAACTTCAGTTGCGGATGCTTGGTGTGAAGGAAGTTGTCCTTGGGGGGTCTTCTTGAGTCCTCCTTCCTTCACTTTTTCATATTTTTTCTTTGCATGTTTTTCTCTCTTTTGGAGAAGAATTTTTTCCCATGAGGTTTTCTCCTTTTCTCCGCTTGTGAGAGATTGTTTGTACATGGGTACCTAACATGGCCCTATTGTCAGGACCCATCTTTACATTTGTTTTTTCCTCCCTAAGTTGCACTTAATGTTAGGGTTAGTTGACAGAAGATATCAATTAAATGCAAATAAAGATTAAACAGAGGAATGGAAATACACAGAATTAATAACAATGAGAGACAAGTTTTAACATGGTTCACCCAAACTCGGGCTACATCCACCAAATAGAGAGTCCAATATTATTATCCAGTAAATCAAACCGATTACAACCAGCAATCCCTGTAACTCAATACCGCTGCAAATGCTACAATACAATATCAATCAAAACCCTAACCCTTAGCTACTTTTATCAAGCCTTTTTGTCAGTTACAAAAAATAGGTTTTTTTATGTCGGTTACAAAAATAGGGTTTTTTCATGTCGGCTCTAAAAAAAATTTTGGGGGTTGTGCCCCCGAACCCCCGCTCGAGGCCTGGCCCAACCCCGAACCCCAGCGAGGATACATGGCTAGTGTAGAGTACTTTCCTGATCAATCGCCACCTACCAACACTTAAGGGGGGGTGTTAGTGTGAAAAAGGTTATTATCTATTTGGTTTAACCTTTGTTGTGTAGATAATTCATATTATTTAACTATTTATTAGTTAAATAATAATCACACACATGTTCACATCTTAAGTTGACTTAGGAAGCATTCTAGTTGTCTTCTAGATGTTTCTAGTTGTTGATAGTTATTGTTTATAGTTGTCATCTTATCCTATAGTTGTCATATGTCATAGGATCAAGACACTTGTCACATGACTACATCATCTTGTATCTCACCTTGGTATTTATAACCAAGGCCTCATTGTACATTATGTATTCCAGTATTGTTGTATCATGGAAATATAGCATTCTTTTTGCTTGTCTCTCTTGTGTGGAAGGTTATTTGGTTCTGCAGATTTGATCCTGGTGGTTGATTGCTCCAACATCATTAAGAAATTGATTGTTAAAAACTCTACGAAATTGAATGCCTTATTGAAATATGCTTTATTGGTTGATAGAACAAAAGTTAAGGAAACATTGGGAAATTCACCATACCATTTGGTATATGGCATAGATGCAATTTTGCCTATTAACCTAAGAATCCCAACCTGGAAGTTTGCTAACGAATACTTAGGTTTTGATGATCAAAGAGAAGCTAGGTTAGTTCAATTGCTACACCTAGATGAGAAAAGGAATCAAGCCATAGACAAGTTTGCAAAACATCATGCAATAGTAAAAAGATGGTTTGATAAAAGAGATAGAGTCAAAACTTTCAAATTATTAGACTTGGTTTTATGCTGGGATAAAGCACATGAGAAAAAGGGAAACCATGGGAAATTTGATAAGTTGTGGATGGGTCCACTCCAGATCATTGAAATTATAGGAAACAACACATTTAGGTTGAAGACTTTAACTGGTGAAGATATTCCATTACCTATTAATGGTCAATAGCTTAAACATTACTTTTAGGCCTAAAGGTGTTGAGCTGAGTCTCACTGTGTATTATATTGTGAATATTGTATAGTCTTGTGTTTGTTTGGTTTTCTGTTCAGTTGTTTTGTGTGTCTGTTTGTTTTGTTCTATTGTTTGGTTGTTTGTTGTTTTGGGGATCTTCATTTTGATTTTGGGATAAATGGGGACAGGCTACAACTTTAGAAAATAATGAAATTTATAAAACTGAGAAAACCATTTGAAATTTATGTATAAGTTCTAAATTTTTATAAATGCAGTTTTCTTGTTGGTCTTTTAAGGTTTTATTCACCATCAGCAAATTTGAGTGTTCAAGGAATCATATAAATACATATCTTTAAGATTCTAGGATTAGGTTTGGAGGATAGTGGACACTTACATTAAGTGAAAAATCTAAAGGTTTACCTTTGCTACCACTATAATCTCCACCCTGCATATCATTAACAAGATTCTACTATCTAATAAAAATGAGCTTTATTAAAATATCAAAAGTATTAACGATTAATAAAAAACTAATGATCAAAAGAAATCATTTGAAAACATATCAGGGCTACCAAATAACTCCACCAGGGCTATGGACGCTTGCTGGTAGTGGGGCTCTATTTGAGGAGATTATGGGCGATAACCTTGTCAGGGCTATGGATGCCTGACTAGTAGCAAGGCTTTATCCAGGTTGGCATAGAAGGTTAAATCCATCTATGTAGTTTAATGCAAATAGTTGTTGTTTTCTGAATCTGATCTAAAGAATGGGAATAAATCAATTGCACACACTTAAATTCCTTTGAAGGCTTCTTTTGATGTTAATGAATACATTCTTTCAATGATTAAGCAACATCTTGCATATAAATAAGTTAGAAATTTATGATTTATTTCATCTTGTTCCCCGAGTTTTGTTGAATTTAGTTTCTTTATTTGGTTGCTAGTTGTTGTGATGCTCACAACACACCCCATTTTACCCTTTAGCAAAATGAGGAACCTTGTTGTGGCTTTTGCTTTTGGCTTGTGTGGTTTTGCTTTCTTGACGGTATAGGTGAAATGTATTGGATGCTTGAAATTTGAGTTACACAATGCTTGGGTATAAGTGGTTGTTATCAGTAGAATCTGCATGAAAAATCAGCTAGGGTTGCCTTTTGAATCATTTGAAAATTCTGCATATTTTGAGAGTTACGTTTGTTCTTGTGATAGTCAACGCTAGATGAATGATGGTCAACGTGTATCTGATATACATTGTCATTTGCATGTATATGTTATGCTTTTGGTTGGTCAAGTCACTGTATTCATCATGTTTTAAATCATTGAATGCATATAATATACATAAATGTATTCAAGTCTGGACCCGACAATGTTTTTGTGGCCAGCTGTATAAACGTTAAAATCCGTAGTTGTATTTGTATATTACTGTTATCAGAAAATTGGAATGATTATCAATAGTATCAAAGTAATCCAATAAACTCAATGAAATAAGAAACAAAGAACTCAAACCTTGCAAACCTCTTTATTTCATGGCTTCCATTGATCGCCTATCTCAAATGATCTTGTGTATGAATATGGCCCTTAGAAGGTGCACTTCCTTGCTATTTTCCAAGATGTCAAGTGGGAATGGCTATGATAGATTTACAATGAAGATGAGCTTCACAATTATTGCAATGATAATGGTAACAAGTTGATCACAAGCAATGGAGGAATTTGGGTGCCAAAGGTGCACTGTAATTCCTACAAGGTAAGGGTACTAAAAGCTTGGATGATAGAAATGGAGGAATTGTGTTCAATTTATAGACTCACGAGAAAGAAGATCAACAGTATAGAAAGAATAAGAAGATCAACAGTATAGAAGACTTGAGAGGATGTGCGCGAATAGTAAGAAGACAAGTGTCACACAAAAAGTTGTTTTGTTTGAGTTAACTGCTTTCTTTTATAAAGATAGGATTTGATTTCATAATTTAGAAAGATTTTTTCTAATTTAAGAGTTATAGATAAAAACAAGATAGATTGAATCAATTAACTCAACTTGTGATTTGCTTTTGCATGATTTGAGAGAAATTAAATAATAAATTATTTAATTTTGTGTGCATGAAGAAGAAGACTTATTTTTAGAAGATTTGGAAGATTTTTTGAGGAATTTAGAAGATAAGAAAGCAAATTAAATAAATAAATTTATTTAATTGTTTGTGCATGATTTTGGAAGAATAAATAAAATATTTGATTATATTTTATTTTTAGAGATTGAGAGAATTTAAATAAATTTGATTTATTTATTTAAATTTGGAGGAATAAGTGATTTAATTAAATAATTAAGAATTATTTAATTGCTTGGAAGAATTTAATTAAATAAAGAATTTTATTTAATTATTGGAAGACATTAGAAGAGGTAATTAAATAATTTGATATTTAATTAATTTAGAGGAATATGAATCAAATAAATAAATTGATTTATTTATTGATAGAGGAATTAGACTTAAATAAATATTAAGAATATTTATTTAGACAGAGTCGCATCATTTTTAGGCATAAACATTTTGCCCCTCTTTGATGCAATGTGTTTTATCACGTTGCTTCAAAGAATAATTTTTTTTGATAATGATACATGTCTCAATTTGCCCTTGGTACAGGTTTAACGATGGTAGGATGCCCCCTCGGGAGATTGGATGGGAAGAAGGCAGAAGGTCATGAGACGGACAATCTCATGATGAAGAGAGAGAAAAATAGGTTAGGATGAAGAAAAATGGGTCACGGTTCGGGGAAACAGGAAGAAACGGGTCTAGGAAGTAGTCACAGTCACCACACAGCCAGTTAGGGTTCACTTGCTATATATAGGAACTGGGTCCACAATTCTAGTCATTTGTACACTTGGCTTTTGTTGATAGGTCCCTCAAAGCTTAGGAGAGCACAGGAGCATAGAGCAGTCGGTATAGAGATGGATATTCCACGTGAGGAGCACCGCTTTGAGCAAGTCCACACAAGCAAGTAAGCAAGTTTGCACAAATGATACAAGAACAAATAAGGTATTGCCCTTATCAAGCTGTAAACCAATGATTAAACGATAATGATTGACGATAGTGTTGTCATGGCAGGGAATGATAGATCCCTAGAGCAACATGAAAGATAGTGTTGTCATGGCAAGGAATAATACATCCCTAGAGCAACACGATAGGCATGGGAAAGACATATCCCACTAATACTTATGATTGATTGAATTGGTTTACGGTGAGATTAGGATCAAGACCATTGATTGCGATCAAGACCATTGATTGAGATTTGATAATTTGACAAGATTGACTTTACTCGATTGGTATGGATTAAGGATGGACTTGCATTTGGATCATGGCTAGGATTGACTACACAAGGATGAAAGAAGAATCGATAGATAGAAATTTGGATTGATAGAAGAATGAATCGACAGAAGGACTCACAAGCTTTTGTTTGTAAACATTGATACTCTGCATAGAATTTTAATTGCATGGATAGTATGAGAAATACAATCGGATATGAATACGGATATGAGGCACAATTGGATATGTTATGGATATGGATATGGAATGCAATTGGATATGGTATGGATATGGATATGGACATTTGTCATCTTGATATTGCAAGTATTTTGAAGTGCTTATTTCATCATTGGGCTTGTTGTAAGAAAATACAAGCATCTAGGTATAATTGAACCAAGATGACTTGAGTATCACTTACATGGATTTTGATATAGCAAGTTAATACAAGCATCTAGTCAAAATTGAATCTAGATGACCTGAGTATTTCTTGCATTTCAACAGACAAGGATTGCCCCTTTTCATGTTTAGACCTCTGGAGTCCTTGATGATCTTTTGTCGATCATGTCGTTAGACAAAAGCTGTCACATTACTAAAGATTGATCCAAAAACAACAAACAAAGAAGATAATTGTGCCCCCATCATAGCATCTCTAGCTTTTGGTATCCTTGAGTAGCGTAGAAAGACATGATAACAAAAATTAAGACTCCTTCTCACAATCACAAAACATTCTTGCATTAGATGTGTTTTCTTGCCATAATTTAGATAGAATCATTTAGGGTGCTTAGGTACTTGTTTGCTTTACCTTGGATAGGTTGATGTCGCATCAAAACTTCCATTTGAAAGTGGGTTTTTGCTTGTTCTTGCATGTTTGGTGAAAGGTATCACAATCTTTATTGGTGAAATGGACCCTAAGGGACTGACCTAGTGCCTCGGGGGCTCATTGATAATGGTCTTGCCTACGTGATGACACAGAGGCAACGTAGTTTGGGACTTGGACCATGGATTGGGTTTGCAGATGATTTGATGCTTTTGGGATCTTCGGATAGCAATTTGGATAGCCTAAATGCTGGATACTGATGACAAGGGAACACCATGGATAGGTAAACAGATGGATGATAATGGATAATGGATAGGTAGGTAGAAGGATGGGCAATAGTAGATAGAAGGAACACATGTGAAAAAAGAGGAAGGATGTGATCGCCAAGGACTAAGTCGCATAGGAATAAAATGCCCCATTGTAGGTAGGATACTTAGGATTTTTCATGACAATGCTTATGACGATAGGAGGACGAGGGGATTGGATTGTTTTGAAAAAGATAGGGTATACCAAGAGTTTTTTCAAAGCATGTTTCAACATTTTGCCCCCAATCTTTATCAAGATCAAAAGAGGAATGGAGGATGAATGGACTCAAATGATAGGTATATAATGGATAGAAGGATAGGATAGGAAATGGTATGGAAGGAAATGATAGGAGAAAAGTGATATGCCAATGAGACAAGGTACCCCCAAGTGTAGGTGACATAGGAGATCAACTTACACATGACACCTGTTTGCCAGGTTTTCATCATGGTACTTATCCAAGACACCTGTTTCCCAGATTTTCACCGTTGGATGAAGGGATTTCTCTTTACTTTTTTTTTTATCATTTTTTTTGGATAGAATAGGTGGAATATGAATGAGAAGGACTCAAGCATTTGGCTCCATGAAGGTGATAGTGTCCTGCTAGAAATGCATGTCGTCACATGGATCATGCCAAATGTCGCTATGCTCATAGATGTTGGTAAGGATCGCATGAAAGTGAGATGGAGTAGGTAGATTGTGGATTATGGAAGGTGTGATAGTGGATTATAAGGCGGATTATGCAGGACTTATGTATGGATGGAGGGAAGGATTATGCAAAAGCATGGACCATGGGAGTAGGATGAGGAAGATATGTAGGATAATAGTGGAAGGAAGGGGAGATGGAGGTATATGGAAATGTTGTGGGATGGAAGGGAATCATGACCAACAGTTGCACATACCATGATAAACATTGAAGCATATGATGGGAAGGTGGTGTAGGAATTAATGGAGAGTTTTGATTGGTAGATAAAAGATTTAGGCATTTAGGGACCCACATAAACTTAGTATACTTCTGATTTTTGTTTGTCATGTTGGATGGAAGGATTTTAAACTTTTGGATGAAAAAGGAGGAAGTGAATGGTCGGGTTTCTTGAGAGGTGGATACCTCATTTGACTTGATGGATTTTTGCTTAGGTACCCAAACCATTTTTCTTGTAGACTTTACTTGTACAGGTATGGGCTTGGGTATATACATCTTTTGTGCAGCTCTTGAGGTAATTACTTGTTGCTTGGAAAGCCACACCTTTTTTAGTTTGGCATTGAGGTGTGTGGGTGTATGTAGATTTTGAGATGGGTTTTTCTTTGATTCTTGGTTTTTGTACCTTAGGTCATGAGGACTCTTAGGATTTTTGTCTTTATAGGTAGAGGCATCCAAATTTTGTCTATTAAATTCCCTTGAGATGGTGGAAATGGAGTTGGTGGAAGCTCTTTGTTTAGACAATATGTGCATTCATTGGCCATGATTGGGATTTTTAGAGGATTTATAGATGGATGGATAAGGTTTTGGAAGAAGTGGTGGTAGAATGCATGGAGGGGTGTTAAGAGTTGGAAGTAGCGGAGGTAAATTAGATGGTGGAAGGTGTATGGTCACATGCTTTTGGGATGTATATGATAAGGGAGGTGGAATGGCGACATATGTTTTGGGGATATGATAGAGTTTGCGATGGAAAGTGGTGGATTTGGAAGGCATGGAGGAAGTACCAACATCTTGAGATTATTTTTCTTGGGGGATATAACCAAGGCCATAAGAGGGTGGAAGAACTTCAACATGGATAGGCTCCAAAGTACCTTGTTCATGAAGGCCTAAGCCTTTACCTTGATAGTTCATATTTTGGAGTATGTGGTGGACAGTGGGATTATGGGTGTGTTGGACACTAGCAGTGATCTCCTTATTGGATGAGGAAGGTGAGATAGAGGATAATGGTTTCTAGTGTTCTAAGGAAGAACATTCATGGATGAAGGTAGTGAGAACAAGGGGATAGGATAACGGATTTGCAATATGGTTGATAATGGATGGTGAAGGATCATTAGGATCTTGATTATCATTATGTTCAATAGGATCCAAGTTCTTGGTTTGATCATCTATGTGCACTTGGGAGGCAAGTGTCTCATCAAGGGAAGTGGAAGTTGTTGGATCAATGATAGGACTAGATGGAGGATGGATAGATGGGGTTATAAGCTCGTGACCATGGAATGCATAAAGTTGGCTAAGAGGATCATCATGGTTCACTTGATCATAGATAGGCTCTTGATCATAGATGGGATCTTGATCATAGATAGGATTAAGCGTGATGGGATCAATGTGCACGTGCATAGGTTCTTCATCAACAATAATATCTTGATCATAGAAAAGATAAAGGTTATGGATGGATTGGATTTAGATTTCTTCTTCATGTATGGGTATAGGATCAAGTTTCTCATGGATAGCTTCTTTAGAGGTGATATCTGGATCATAGAAAAGATAAATGTTATGGACGGGTCAGGTTTGGATCTTTTTCTCATGTATGGATATAGGATCAAGTTTCTTATGGATATGCTCATAATCATGGAGAATATATGGATCATGGAAAAGATATAGGTTATGGGTGGGTTGGATGGAAGTGATTTGATCTTGATTTAGATAAAGGGTGGATGATTTGGCATGCCCTAGATTATACTCTTGACATAGATCTTGTATTTCTTGATTTGAAGCGGAGATAGAAGACTCTTGGATAAGCTTGATAGGTTCTAGATGGTTGACAACATGAGGGTAGTATGGTTCTTGACTTGGACTCATGGTAGAAGACTCTTCAATAAGCTCGAGGGGTTGTGGATTACATGATGGGGTTGGAGGAGAGGACATGTTATTGGACGGATCTTTGGTAAGGTCAAGGACCGGAATTTGGGGGCATGGTTGACTCTCGGCTAGTAGCTCTTGGATAGGAGTGTAATGACACGTACATGTTTGATTCCTTGCTAATAGCCATTGGATCACATCCTTCATGAGTGTATGGGTAGATGGATAATACAACAGATGGAGAAAAACTGGTAGATGGTTTAGGCCCATGGTGAGGATTGCTTGTGCTAGATGGGGATGAAATTGGCTGAGCAGATTCAAATTTCTCCATAACTTTTATTTTGCTACATAAATTTGGAAAAAGTCTTTGGAAAAGATCTTTTGAGGATTCTTTGGTTGTCGGATTAGAGCTTGGGAAACTTGATGTCGGTGTTGGTGTAGGACTAGTATGCTTTGCACTATGCCTTCTAAGGGATGGTGAAGGAGGACTAATAGATGGAGTGGTATATGATTTCCAACTTGAGGTGGTGCTTCCCTTGTCAAGAGTATCATTAATATAGGAAAAGAATGTACGATCATGGTGCGAAGAGTAGCTAGTACTGGCATGCTCATGTTGTCAGGGATTTGGTACACATGGATAATCTATTTCCATATATTTGTTAGATTTGGGCACATTAAAAAATAATGGGAAGGTACATTGGCCAAGCTTTTATCAGATGGATAAGGAGATATGCCCTGTGGCGAATATGGCTTTTTAAAAGATTCAGTTTTTAGGATTGCCAGTTGTTGTTGTATGGTTTGGAGTTCTTGAGCAAGTGCTTCTAATTGGTTTATCATGTCCTTAGAAACTAACACAAGACCAAAATGGGTACCCAAAAAGGTTGATACTTTTCTCCCAAAAGAAGTGGAAAAGCTTACTGTCTTGGATGCGCAGCTACAGATGCGCTAAAACAGAGGATATAAGCACATCAAGTTGATGCTAATGCATATCTCTAGTAAATGTTAACAACACAACAACAAATGACAAATGCGTAGGAAGTCATAGTAAATGTGCAGCAGGTTGACACAAATGCGCAGCTCTGCAGGATAAATGCATAGCTCTGGTTTCTTGACTATTTTTGCAATTGTCTTGGCACATTTTTTTATGTTTTTGGTTTCTTGGCTGAAAGTTGGTCTTTTTGATCTGATTTTTCAATTATGGCAAGTAAGACACAACAAACACAAAGAATTTTTTATGATTTTTTTTATCTTTTTTTTGTAATTTTTGGAATCTTTTTGACTAAAAAGCAAGTACAAATCCTAGGTTGGCTGGGACAATATAAACTGAATTCTCACTATTTCTAGTTGAGGCATCTTCGGGAGGTGATAATTGCCCTTCCCTGCACTGTCTTATAGGGTTTTTGGCTACTAAAAACAAAGGATGATTAGTAAGTACAACCGTTCGAGTGGTTATACGTGCGACAACACTACTCTCTGTTATGGAGTCTCCCAGCCTTCAAGGGTTATGCCTTGGAGGGTTTTGGGGGAGGTTGGTTGTCAGTATAACAAAACAACACTCATTGCATGAAACTTTTGCTCCAAGCACAATTTATTTATAGTGGCTAGGCAAATCTTGGCTTTAGCTTGTTACCACTTAAGGTCATTCCCACTTGGACAGAAGGATATCCAAGGGCAAGCCTCTCTAAAGGTTTAACACTTGTGAAATGATATGTCTGGTGTTTTGGTCACCCAAGATAGGGGAGAGCATAGGCCTAGTATCATTCCAAAAACACAAAAGACAATGGTTATTTTCCCCTAGTTAAAATGAAAAAGACTAAATTAGTTAGCTACTTGGGCACACACGCAATTTGTTAACTTTGAAAGCAAGATAGCAATGGTTCAATTTTATCCTCCTAGCATTGGGACTAAATTCAAGTTGTTGATGCAATAAGATCGAATTACAATCCTCCTAGTTAGAACTAAATGAGATTTGCATGAGCATCCATGTACTTTCCTTTAGATCAAGAGATGAGTTAACAAGTGCAGCTATATGACTAAAACAACCCCTAACTTGCAAGTAGATCAGAGAATATTCCTGCGAAAAGTGTTAACGTTAGCAAAATCACAAGGAACAACTCAAAAAGTCACTGTCAGAATCAGATGTACAGGTATAGAGATCAGATGCATAGAGACAGAGGTCAGATGCATAAAATTACAAAAGCACAGAATTAGAGCTCATATGCACAAAGACAGAAGACATATGTGCAGAAAGAATAGATGTGCTATTACATAGCACAGATGCGCCGCTTCAAGGGGTATATGCACCAAAAGATCAGATGCACTAAAATCGAGCTCAGATGCACTAAAATCGAGCTCAGATGCATGTTAGAATTGATCAAATGCACAGAATCCTTCTGTGTACGGAACCTTGCACAAAAAAACTCAGTTTTTGGGTTAAATCGGGGCAAGGCCCCACAGTGGGCACCAAAAATGTTATCAAAAAATTGGAATGATTATCAATAGTATCAAAGTAATCCAATAAACTAAATGAAATAAGAAACAAAGAAGATTTAAAAAAACAAAGAACTCAAACCTTGCAAACCTCTTTACTTCATGGCTTCCATTGATCGCCTATCTCAAATGATCTTGTGTATGAATATGCCCCTCAGAAGGTGCACTTCCTTGCTATTTTCCAAGATGTCAAGTGGGAATGGCTATGATAGGTTTGCAATGAAGATGAGCTTCAAAATAATTGCAATGATAATGGTAACAAGTTAATCGCAAACAATGGAGGAATTTGGGTGCCAAATGCACTATAATTCCTGCGGAGTAAGGGTACTAAAAGCTTGGATGATAGAAATGGAGGAATTGGGTTCAATTTATAGACTCATGAGAGAGCAGATCAATAGTATAGAAAGAATAAGATCAGCGGTATAGAAGACTTGAGAGGATGTGCGTGAATAGAAAGAAGACAAGTGTCACACAAAAAGCTATTTTGTTTGAGTTAACTGCTTTCTTTTATAAAGATAGGATTTGATTTCATAATTTAGAAAGTTTTTTTCTAATTTAAGAGTTATTGATAAAAACAAAATAGATTGAATCAATTAATTCAACTTGTGATTTGCTTTTGCATGATTTGAGAGAAATTAAATAATAAATTATTTAATTTTGTGTGCATGAAGAAGAAGACTTATTTTTAGAAGATTTGGAAATTTTTTTGAGGAATTTAGAAGATAAGAAAGCAAATTAAATAAATAAATTTATTTAATTGTTTGTGCATGATTTTGGAAGAATAAACAAAATATTTGATTATATTTTATTTTTAGAGATTGAGAGAATTTAAATAAATTTGATTGATTTATTTAAATTTGGAGGAATAAGTGATTTAATTAAATAATTAAGAATTATTTAATTGCTTGGAAGAATTTAATTAAATAAATAAAATTATTTAATTATTGGAAGACATTAGAAGAGGTAATTAAATAATTTGATATTTAATTAATTTAGAGGAATATGAATCAAATAAATAAATTGATTTATTTATTGATAGAGGAATTAGACTTAAATAAATATTAAGAATATTTATTTAGATAGAGTCGTGTCATTTTTAGGCGTATACAATTACAACTCATGTATTAGAAATGCAAATGCAAAATATACATGGGAGGATGTCAAAATAAATGCAAAGTGGTGCATAAGGTCGAGGACATTTTGTATGTATGCTGGATACATTGTTTTTTTGTATGTTAGATACACTATTTTTTGCATGCTTTTGATGTAAAGGTAGATCTAGACCTGCTTTTGATGTGAAGGTAGATCTAGACCCGAAGGTAAAATTCAATCAAATTCTAAAAATAATGTGAATGCACATGTTTGTATGTATTGTTGTATGTATAACTTCATGTATCTTATATGCAAATACAAAGTTAGACATGACTAGGAGAGTTCAACAAAATGACCTGTAAGTGAGGTCCGCGTTTGTGTATTTGGATGCATGTATTAAAAATACAAAAGTGAAAATGCATTCACAGATTTATTAAAAAGGGAATAAAGTGCATTTATTTGTAACGAAAGATAGAGAATCAACATCGCGGACATTTGTATATGCGCATGTATATGATATACATGAAGATATACAAAGGAATTATATACAAAACCCGACGTAATTAAAGGTTTGAATATTGTATACTTCGAGTGGGGTCCACATCTATATGTTTGGGATACATGAATGTGATGTACAAAAAAAGGTGATACAAAAGACTTAGATGCAAAGCCGGACTTGAAACTAATTTCAATGATCTATTTTATAAACCCGCCGGAGTCCGAGTTTGTATATTTCGATGATTGTATAATATATACATAAGGATATACAAAACTAGATATACAAAAAGTAAGAGAGAGAAACTACTAAAGAGCATATGTAACGCCCCGCCATGAATACCTCATAGAACATCACATTTATGCTATATGCAACAGGAAATTTTAAAAAAAAAAAATACAAGAAAGAAATAACAAAGTAATAGTAACACATCCTTTAAACTAATGACTTGTCCTCTAAGATATCATGGTTGCATTACTTAACAAAACAATTAACATAATCTAACACATATCATGAATTAACATCAGTAACTCATTGTAAACCTAATGCACTAAATCAATAAACATTTACATCTACATAACATCATATAAGTATTCATCAAGATCTAGTACATAGTTACAATTTCTCCCGACATATGAATACAACATTACATCATTACATTATCATCTTCTGAATACATATGAATACATACATAATGAATCATCTGATACACAGGATAGCACATGAGCATAATAACTGTCTCCATAAATAGGTACACGATCTAAATCTGCTACAGTAGTTACAACCTTCTTGCACACGAACAAAGGCAAGGAGAGACCAATGGATAAAAGCTCTTCCACCCAACCATGTGGAACCCTGAGGTCCACCCCCTGAGCTAGGAGATAACATAAGGTCCCAAAACGTCATACAGTCAGGTAGACAATTGCCTAACAGGAACAAAGACTGAACAAGACTCCATTACAACACATGACAACACCACAAGCAACTCAAAATCACTTCCAGAGGCAACACACGACAATTGGGGAGAGTACAACTAGGGAATGCTAGGCTGCAGTAGGAAGAGTGTCATCGCATGGTCCTGACATGGGTTATCCTGACAGCCTCTCACTAGGCGTCGGCCCCATAGGGTGACACATGCGGAATCAACCTTCCTTTCGTGAGGACAAGGAAGTTGATCTTGCCAACCAGGCCTTCTCCTTCCACCCAACCATGTGGAACCCTGAGGTCCACCCCCCGAGCTAGGAGATAACATAAGGTCCCCATGCCTAGGTCAGACATCACACAGAAAGACAGAAAGTGGCTAAATGACCACCATCATCCATTGACATAATAATTCTACATGTACACTCAACAAGAAGTGTTCGTATAATATATATACAAAATATATCCATCATAAATAACATATTATCACAAATCCATTAGTAACCATAGTGTAACGCTGAATCAATACACTCTTGATCCAATTGTTAGGCTTCGTCAATTGGATGATAGGACTGTCTCCTCTCTACTCTAGGGTCTGGTTAGTGCGTTTACTAGTGTTCAGCGACCTTCCCTTAATTAAATCAATTTAATAGTAGTAATAACATAATTCATATTCAAACAACTTAAATAATTATTTGAACTAGGTAATCATCAATTACCAATTTAATCTTATTAAATAATAAGAATATTATATGACCTTATTAAATATTAAAGTATGACTATATAATGAAATATAGGCATACAACATAACCCTCTGAGTAGGACAGCCGTCAAAACCCAAATCAAACATGTTCTCAAAAAGACCAAATCAAACATATTCTCAAGTCAGGCCAAAATGCACTTATCCAACAAGCTCCATCAAATATAAATCAATTGCAAGACCGACATACTAATAGAACTGACAGGTTGACTAGACATGTCATGCATCCTGATTGAGGATAATGACTTGGGATGTGGGACCTTAAGTTATCTCTGAAACAACGTATCCATTGGGTTCAAGGCACGCTCGGACCTGTTAATTCAGGTGGAGTCGATGCTTGGTACCTGCATCCTGCAACAAATGTCATGGTCAAGCATGTATAGATGCATATAAGCTAGCACTAGGTGGAAAAAGGAATCGCAACATCGCAGGGCGCTCACAAGTGAGTGATGCGACATCGTCCCTTCCACGTCATATCAATCTAGATTAGCTCAACACATAATCATAACCAAATCAAATCTATCTCTTAATTTGAACAGAACCCTACACTTAACATACAAGTGCATGAAATCATAAGTGTCAGAAGTACCATCATAACAAATAAATCTAACAGAATCAGTCACATGAGATACATTCAATATATAACAATTGTAGTAAGATCGACATCTTAAACATTGGAATGCAAAACAATATCAAAGCCTGCATCATCAGTGCCGCAATAGAGGTTATCAATAAAACACATTATCTTTCATATGAAACCACACATGGATGAAGCATCTACCTATATTGTACAACATTAATTGTTTACCTTATCTTGAATATTTCAGTTATTTTACCTTCACATTCATGCGCCTTCATTAGTTCACCTGTACATCCAAGGTGGGAATGGAGGGGCACTACAGCATAAGGACTTATTGTGCATGTATGTGAGATACAAAAGAGAAAAGTGCATGTATATGATATACAAAATTCAAAAGTGCAGAGAACTAACATATACAAGATTCAAAATATGAATTGAATGAGAAAAGTAAAAAATAAATTGAATTGTATGCATTAACTACAGGATGTAATGCACATCTACCACTGAAAAACCTAAATTCAAAGAAGTAAAAAGGAAATTCGATTATGTTAATCTGGACAATTGCATTAAGAGTCAAGTTGTGAAGCATTTTACAGAGCTAAGGTGAAGGGCGATTCAAAGATGAATTGAAATTTGAGAACAATTGTAGTAAGCTGGAAAGGTAAACGGATTTTGTCAAGGGTATAGAGTCAACGGTTGCAATTTAGATATATACCAAAAAACTCTTGTGATTTCACGGAATACGATTACAGTAATTTTATAGTAGTTATAGTAAGGTAATGGAATAGGTTAAAGTTAATTACTATAATTCATTATGATAAAATCATAAATTTAAGCACTGTAAGGTAAATATGTATAATTCAAAAGAAAAGAAGCTTAGGGTAAAAGTTCAACAGTAAAAATGTGCAATAAAACCCTAGAAAGCATAAAAATGGTCATTAAAAGATATTGTATTTAACAGGATGGCACCCAAACGAAAGACCACAGTGAAGGCAGCTGGGAAAGAAAAGAAAATGGAGGCTAAGAAGAGAGAAGTAGTCAAAGAGACATTTCCACATAGGGGATACAATTCCTAGATTTACCCTATAGGAATGGCAGTTGACACAAAGATTGGGGATTTTGATTCTACCACACTTTTGCAGAAGATCAGAGCACCTGGGGCATCCCTTGTGATGAGAAATATACTGGATGTTGGGTTATATAAATTTGTTGGCTTCCCGTTGGCAATGGAGGCTAGGGATCTAGTAATTGAGCGCATTCAAAAGTATGATTTGAATTCAAGAAAGGTAGTACATAATGGTGTGGTATATGCAGACTTATCAGTTGAAGGTATTGCTAGAACCTTTGGTTTACCACTTACCAATGAGATGAGAGAAATTGATCAGGATAAATATGCAGCAGACTTTAAAAAGAATGAAGCCTCGTGTAAAAGTACTATATTTTATGAGTGGTATTTGCCAGATAGGAAGCCAAAGGCAGTGGTTTGAGTACCCAAGGTATTATACAGAATAGATTTTTAGGAAGAAATTCACATCATGATTACTCTGTTGAGCAGGGTAATGGGATTGACAGATGCCAGTAAGTTTGAAACATGGATGTTCTCAGTGATCCAATTTATTAAGAGGGAGACGGGGGTAATTCATTGGGCCCGGGCTAGCAACAACAACATTTACAATCAGCTCATAAGATGGGGAAAGCACAAAATCTTCTTTATGTCGTCATATGTGGTATACTCTTGTGCAGTGAATATGCAAATAAATGCACTAGTAGAAAAATAGAAATAAATGACTAAAAAAACTACCAAAAATTGGTCATGTGATCATTAGTTTGGTCACATGACCATTGGTAGTTTATTGCTGGTCATTTATCTCGCGACCAAATTTATGACTAAACAAATTTTAGTCATTAATTTGGTAGTATATTTAGTCATTAATTTGGTAGTATATTTAGTCATCAATTTGGTAGTATATTTGATAATTTGGTAGTATATTTAGTCATCAATTTGGTAGTATATTTAGTCATTAATTTAGTCATTGATTGTTGTTAACTGGTCATTTATTTACTCATTCATTTAGTCATTGTAATCATTAATTACTATCAATTGGTAATATATTTAGTCATTTATTTAGTCACTGATTTCCATCCATTGGTAGTATATTTAGTCATTTGTATTAACTAATTTCTGTCCATTGGTAGTATATTTGGTCATATTAATCATTATTTTTCCGTCAACTGGTCATATATTTAGTAATTAATTTAGTCATTGATTGTTGTTAACTAGTCATTTATTTAGTCATGGTAGTCATTTTTATTTACTGGTTTCCATTAATTGGTAGTAAATTTAGTCATGATATGAATAATTTATTAAATACCATAAATTTTATAATGCATAAAAAACATATTATTAAATTTGAATTAAAACATAAAAGCAAATAAATTTGGAAAACTATATATTTTATGATGCTTCCAAGTAAAGATTGATAAATTTGAGCCAACACTTTCTATTTGAGAATCGGCCAATAAGAAAATGAAATAAGACAAAGCAAAGTGGCAATAAATATTGACACCATTTGGTATGGCATCTCATCAACATGGAAATATTTTTGGTTTTGTACAATTGTAGTAAAATATGAATTCATCTGCAAGCTCCTGAGCTTTAGGAGTAATTTTGACATCAAATACCAAAATTGCAGCATACTCTTTCTTCTTTTTCTTAAGCATTAGACTCGCACGCATGACATATTTTTTATGCACAGGCCCAATACCAATTGCACTAACTAGGATGCTTACAGCTGGGGTCTTCAAGAACTCAAGTAAAGCCTCCAAAGATCCAAGATTTGAAGCTTGAACATAAACTCCTTCCTCACTCTTGTCAATCTGAGACATTACATTATTGATATCTTGCATTGTTTCTTCCTTAATATCCTCTAAATCATCATCAGGTCCAACAACATATAACTGATTTCCTGCTATGGCATGCTCAAGACCCTGAAATCACGAAATTGTAGCTAAATTTCATTGTCCACATATATTTGATAAATTTATGCTCATATAAATAAAATTATTAGCCTAAAATTTGATACCTGAATGGTTATCTTGATTCCCTATGTAGCCTTCAACTCCTTATGACGTTGATAAGATCCCTGAAACCAAAAAACATCTTAAGCTATGGAATATATTATATTATTTTAACAATATGATCAATGTGACATGGTTTGAGTAATCTAAATTTGAGGTGTAGATTATTGTATTCTTACATAGTAGATCACAAATACCACCCATTGATCAATGTGATATAGCAGGTTCAAGCAGACTTTACAAAGTTGTTGTATTTCACCATAGGCATTCTATTTTTAAATGTGCCTTGTTGAATCAATCCATAGAAGATTTTGATCAATTATGTAGCCCAATACTATAGTTGAGATTTTACTCCTATCTCTTTAGTCATCCATCACCCTTCCAAATATAATTAAAAAGCCCCTCATAATGCATGTTGTCTTTATCGCATGCAGTACCTTAAACTGCATTGGTTTAGCTCATTTCAAACAACAACCCCTCACAATGTTTAATTGTCAATTCTCTGATTAACCATTACAAATATTTAAAGTCTGATTCAGGAAAATTATGATGTCATATGCTCTAAGTTAGGTAGCACGATCAAAAAATAAAAGCCTTCAACTTACAAGAGAATTGGCTCACATATAAAATTTGACAAAATGCATGCAAGAAAAACTAGAATAATTGATTATAAAGAGAAGTCAGAAATGTGATTTTATATGGATTCTTCTTTCCTGTAAGCAATATCAGACAAATTCTAGAGCACAAGTTTCTATTCAAGAAATTAACATGGAAGTAAGATTGCTGGGCTTTCCTACAGATGATTATTGCTCCTATTGATGATTATTGTTGGGAACTAGGCACACTAATTTACAAAATCATTTTCTCTGTACACCTAGATAAGAATGAATCCTTACCACATCAGGGCTAGCAAGTGTGGCATACATAGCAATGTATCTTGCACCAGAATAAAAATCAACTCATTTTCTTAGGTCCTAATTTTGAAAAGTATAAATATTGTGATTTCATCAGATATGATATATATTTCTGAACTCTAAGAAATTATTTGTTCCCTAAAGTAATCCATAATTCTTCCCATTTTATCTAAAGACTATTGCATAGTGGATTTGTTTCCAAAAATTAATACCAAAAAAATATTTGCACTTAAACATTGTCCTTGTTAATTTAAGTTATTTCATTGTGAATTGAGACCTACAAAAATTTGGCCAAGACAAGTGGATGCATAACTTACCACTATAGCGACCCATAAGCTTCACAAGACCCACACCATTTTAAACACTCTCTGCTTCTATGTGATCAGCATTAATTGCCCTTTGTGCTTCCTCCACAGCAGTGTCAAATCCAAATGACTTATCTATGACCTAAAAATCAGGTCCGATGAAAACCAGTTGACATATGAAGAACAATATCCACATTCATGACTTTATGAGATTGTTAAATAAACACATCAAGCTAATATGAACTAATCTGAGATAATTTGAAAGGTCATAATCCAAATAAATGAAATGGTACCCAGATTGGAGTCTTGAAATTCATATTTGTGATATTATATATCAAAGTTTGTTAGTTAAGGTTCACCATACCGCAATATCATTATCAATGGTCTTAGGAATTCCAGCAACAACCACTTTCAAGCCATGCCTTTGGTTTTCCTACACAAAATTTCAACATTCACAACAACAAACATACATCACACAAAAATACTAAATATGAATTGGTAAGATAATGGAACAGATATAAAAATATTTCAACAGGTGGCAAATGGAAATAACCTTCATTATCAAAAGAAGAATTCAAAAGTCATTTTTAAATAACAACAAACTCATGGCACATTGAACCATTTCACATTTATGAAACCACCAAATCTCATGAATAGATACTTAAGCAACGCGATAGATGAAAAATATTAGATGCTTTCCAGATGCATTGAGGAAGAAGTCATAATTCTTAAATGTAAAAGGCCCTAACACTTCTTGAAATCACTTTTGGACCCTCTATAAGAGACCTCTTATTTTGAGAGGTGCAATACCATGCCATTAAATTCTCACAACTATAAAAAAATATTATAATTGGATCCTAGTTTATATGTTTCACAATTTGAATTTTGCCTCAACATTATTAGTCATCATTGTATCTGCAGAATTCCCGTTATGGTATCTCGACAAGATGCATATAGTAAATACCTCATAAATAACATTTTCTCCTCTTTGTGTTCCATCTCCTCCAATAATATAGACCTATCATACAAAAGAAACTGAAACTTTAAACACATTTGATGGTAACATAGAATCATTGTGCGACAAAAGGATGAACAGACAAGGTCATTGAAGAATCAAGCACTTGGTTAATGCCACGGTCTTTAATGTTGTCAACTATTTTTGAAGTTGCATGACCACCCCATGAAGTACCAAGAATAGTACCTCCACATTTGTGAATATCATTAACAACATTTGGGTTTAGGGGATGGTATTGTGAGAGTTAAAACCTTTATAACCTCCTTGCACAAGAAGAACCCAAAAGGTTGTTTATTCACAAAAATTTGCACACAAAAGTTTTGATTACAGAAAACTTGCAATAATATGGTCACACATTCAGCTAAGTTCTCAAACAAAATGCTATTCAAACTAGGAAAACTTTAAAATTTAAAAATTTTGAATTGCCCCTACTGAGTAATCTTTTCATTTGCAACATTCAGAAGAAAGAAGAACAGAGGAATCACAAAATAGTGTGACGCTTGACGTTAGAAAAGAATCAAGATAAGGATATACATTCCTAGATCATAAGAAGAAATTGTTTAAATCAAAAGGCTCCTTAGTATCTAAAAAGAACCCTTGAATCAAGAAAATAGCCTCGTGGACACTTTTCAAAGGGTTCTCTGAGGTATGATTCAGAACCATTGTGAATGCCACCAAACAAGAGAAGAAGCATATAAAAGATTGGAAGCATTGCCTTATACAAGCTTTAAAAGTGCTTCAACAAGGCTACTTATTTATCTGCCAAATTTAATGACAACAAAGAATGAGATATCAACTTACCTCAATCCCAAGGACATCTTGAACTCCATAAATATTCCACAAACTACATATGATTTTGCAAATGAAAGTGTTAAGCCCTGGGCATAGACCTCCCCATGTTACTATGCAGGCATGCACTTCATTTGGTTTAAAATAGACCTGTTAAGAAAAATCAGCATCACATATTCAAGTTGGGCAAACTTGAAATTTTACTTTGAAATCTATTTTCATCAAAGAGACATACCTTTTTCCATGGTCTTGCACAACGAAAATGAGATCCTCTTGGACTATTTAGTCTGACAACAATCTGGAACTCAAGAAAAGTCACAAATTCAGATATCAAACTAGACAAAAACCAAATAAGATGCACAAATAAAATGCATTGAAAAATTAAATGAACAAAGAACAAACACATGGGTTGTAGTCTCAGATAAAAGACTTACATCTTTTGCAACTACATCATGTGGGTGACCAAAGGACTGCCTGCAAATGGCAAATTCAATATCTTACATTAAAATAAGACTAGACTCCTAAAAAACCTACTTCTTATTGTTGTGCACTGTGGATTCTTTCAAAACAAAATGTCATAGATGTATATTAAAATAAAATGGATTGCAAAGAAAGTCCACTAAGATAAGAACAAAAAACTTATAAAGTAAACAAATTTTGTATTCAAACTTACGTAACATCAACATAAGCATGGTTGTCATGTAAGGGATTTGGATAAGTCTATAGCATACACATAATCCACCAAAGGTCCCTAAATTAGTAACAACCATGACTAATCTTGTCCATATTTTTAGTTCATTGATATTTAACAACCTCTAAATAATCATTTGCAAAATGAAGAAATGTTTTGAGTGGACTATTTTGAAAAATAATAGGAGCACAGAGAATATATAGCAACAACAATGCACTATACTTTATAGATAATAGGCTCAAATACACAAGCATTCTGGATAAAACCATGGTTAGTGAATTTAGCATGATGCAAAACTTCCAATCTCACATTCACTGATAAATTCACTGATACAGAAACTGTAAAATTGGATGCATCAGGCTTTGGAATTAAAAGGACAAATTATTTGTTTTTAGAAAATATTACCCTCCTTATACCAAAATCTATAAATGACAATAGGAAATGTGTAGAATGGGAATGCCCAATAGATTGAAATAAGATATTATGATGAAGATGGAGATGTCATGTCTATGTTAAATGATGGGGATTTAGTTTATGCATTCAATCATGGATCCTACCCTTCTCATCTAGAGGTCACATGGAGTAGAAAGCACTTAACTACTTTACAAAGTTGTTGGAAGCCACATGGTGGAGGAGGCAGAACTTACTAGAATGATAGAACATAAACGAGGCCATAATTAAACATCCACAGGAGTTGTAAAAGTCAGGTTGCACTTGTCATAAGATTGTGTTGGAAACAAGGCAGATAACTAAGAGGGGGGGTGAATCAGTTATCTCAAAATTTCCTTAACTTTCTTTTCTTTTTGTGTCTTAATAATCAGAGTTGCATCAAAACATGAAAGCATATGTAATCATAAGAACATAAATAAAATCAACAAACATAACACAAGGATTTTTACGTGGAAACCTTGTTAAGGGAAAAAACCATGGGGTGACTAACCCAAGATTGTATTCTTTGTTAAAAGAATAAAGGAGTACAAAATGGCACTTGCCAATTAGGGCTCACTGCCTGAGCACACTGCTCACAATAGGCACACTAGCTACAAGAGACTCACTATCTACAGAACTTATAGAAGGTAATCAGGTGTATGAACTAATGAGAAGCATCTACAAATGCAAGAGTTCAGTTCCGGTTAGGCACAATACACTAATCTAATGCACTTCATTCTTCCTCTATTTTAATGTTGTTGCTCTGTGACATACCAGACTTGAATTGTTGCTTTCACACTTATCCCTGCTTTTCTTTGCACTTTATTTCATCACACCTTCACACACACACACACACACACACACACACACACACCTACATACTGGAATACATCTGGTATATATATCCGCATCAAGGATTTCATCAACTTTCTAGTCGGCAGCAAGAACACTCAAGATATTTGTAAGTTACTGATCTGTCAGCTGAATCCATGCTTGATTTGTGATGCACATCAAAAACATAGGCATAGAAGTCATTAATCATGTCAGCCAACAATGTATAATCCCACAAATTGCTTGATCAACACCTTTTACTCATCCGGATTGAAGTCTGATACTCTATCGATCAGTTCTTCCTCTATCTGCTCTGCCTGACTAGAACCCAACACTCAGATGCTCATATCATTTCCTTGATTTATCACCAGAGGTTAAATCTCTAGAGTACAGTAGTCATGATACCCCTCTTGACTTTCCCAAGTTTGTAACTTATTGAGTTATACCATCTAAGAGATCCGGACCTGATTGTCAGACCTTGTTACATATTCTGTTCTTGTTCACTGGACCAAAACATTCTTCAATCTGACTTCTGGTGAAGGCATATTATGTACCGCAGATGTGTGTAATAGATTTTGTTGCCATCAATGACAACACTTATGAAGCCACATAGTGTCTCTTGCCAACAGACTAACCTAAAGCCAAAAAAGGATAATCAAGCTAGAGATGGAACACAAATTTATTCTCCAATTATTAGAAAATGGATTAGGTACATTAGGCATGCAGTTTGACTCGTGTGATTTAAGGTTGAATGCCATAATAAATCATAAAGGCCAAAACATTAAATCAATTTGAGAACACCAAAAAATGGAATCTGTAGTATCCAGTAGCTATAATTGCAAAGGGTCGGGTGATAGCTTGGCAAGTTCCCATATTATATTGAAGTAGAATACATGTTGAATTAGACTACAAATTTTTTTATGATAATGTTGTGCATGAAAGGGAAGACCTTCTTGAAATGAATGTACAAAAAATATATGAGTAAATTCATTTGAGATGCAGGACTGCATAAAGAATAGAAAAAAATTCATTTGAGATGCATGACTGCAAAGAGAATAGATGTAAATGTTGTCATATTTTCCCTGGCCCCAAAAAATTTCATGTTTCCCTCCTATCAAAGAAACCCAATCAGAGAAAGCTTAAATAGAAGGAGAGAAGGCTTAAATTCTTCAAATACTCATGCTATGCCTTCTCAAAAATCTCAAAATCATGCCTGAAGTATCCTTGCTAAAAACCCATAAATCTTTTGTCTTCAAGTGCTTTCCATCACAGATTTTCTTGGTTTTACACTTAATCTTTTGTATGCATATGCATTTGTATGTTTCTTTGTATGTATGTTCACATTGTATGTTCATATATACAATCGCACATATAATAGACAGAATGTACATTAAAAAGATGCAAAGACAGGATGTACAATCGGCAAACATACATAAGACAACATACATTGGAAAAGATGCAAGTCAATATGCATCGGGTTACAAAGGAGATATGCAAAGATGAATGTATATTAGGTTGTATATCGCGGATGCATAAGGAGGTGTATGTCACCGATATACAAGGAAAGCATACAAGGCAAATATGCAAAGGAAATGTGCATCACCAAGATGCAAAGGCAGATTGTATATCTGAAGATGCAAGGATGAATGTATGTTCGCATTGTATGTTCAAACATACAATCGCACATACAAAAGAAAACATACAATCACACATACAAAAGAAGACATACAAAGGCGACATACGAGGATACAAGAAGAAAAGGTACAAGGTGAAAGATACAATGCCTGATGCATATACAAAGGAGAATGTATATCGGCGCACATGCAAAGGGGGACATACAAGTTCACATACAAAGGCAAATCCGAGATACAAGGCCTGGGGCCCACCAAGCGCACATACAAAAGAAATATGCAAGCACAGATACAAGGGGTAGGTACAAGTTCAAATGCATGTTTGTATGCAAGGGTTTGTATGTATGTTTTCCTTTGTATATTTTGTGTTGTATGTCCGCACATACAAAGGGTCATATACAAAGTGATATACAAAGGTTACATGCAGATGCCAAAGTAAAGTGGTTGCAATGTACAATTTATTGTATGCATGTTTTGCTTGTATTTTCACATTGTATATGCGATATACAAAGGTAATATACATTTCTAACATGCATGGCCCAGATCCGATAAAATATGCAATCTGGTCTATAAAGGCAGGTACCTTGTATGCATCCTTGTTTGTATGTATGTTCGCATTGTATGTTTACGATATACAAGTCACACATACAAGGGTCACAAACAAAGGTCAAGCACAATAGTTGTATGGGAAGTGTAATTATATGAATTTTTTGCTTGTATGTTCGCATTGTATGAATGCGATATACAAGGGAATATGCAAAGAGACACATACAAGGTCTGGATCCGACTGGAGATCAAATACAGTAGATGAAATGTTGGAGTCTGCATTGTATGTATACATGCGATTGTATATGCGATATACAAGGCCAACATACAAGGGATTTCAGCATGACCTCTTGCATTGGCGACTCAGTTCATAGTCTTTCCGATGACTGATAGAAGATGCAGTTTTTCAGCGATGGGTCCCAGCTTCAATGCGCGGGAAAATCAAGTGGTGCCACGTGTCAGGGGAGATTTAAAGGCTGATTCAAAAGGTAAAGCTCGCGATTGTATAAAGGCATATGCAAAGTGATTTGAATATGCAAAGAGAAAGAAAGCGTGATTACACCAAGTGAACCTAAAGGCGCAGTTGCATTGTATATACAATGGAACATACAAAAGCATAGACAAGCACACCAATGCAAAGCGATATACACAGGTAATTGACCACAACTTTGACCACGAATATCTTGCGCATCCTGGCAAATTTCTACATGTTGCAAAAGGAAAAAATGCTTGTTTTTGCCTCCTCTTTCATTTGGCAGGCTTTTGAGGAGGATATTTTTTCACTTTCAAATTTGGATCTGGCTTTGCATGTTCGACCGATAGGATGTCTCAGCGGTCATTTTGGCATGTGCAGAGGCTGTTCTTTTGCACAGTAGCTCCAATTGGTGAATTTTGCAGATGTATTCATGGCGTATGGCTTCACTCTTTAATGCGTATGGGCTCTATGTCTTGCAGGGCCGATCTTCGTGTGTTGGGCGGTGACTTCGGGGGTTTCTTCTTCAACACCCTATCCTATCTTGCATTTGGGCAACCATTTTCTGTGGTTTTGGGCCTGGCAGCGACATGGTCCCTATCTTTTCACCACCCCCTGCCCATGCGCCCTTGTTCCTACATTAATGACCTCAGATCCGTGGAGCAACGACTCCATGCCTTCCTACGTAGGAGCCTGACCTATAAATGGCAATGTAACCTCATTATTTCAGGAGGATGGTTTTTATTTTGGGTTGTTATGCTGTCGATTTTTCTATAGTCAGATCTCTTCTACTACTGAACATTCTGTATCGTAACAGTTTTTGGCCTTCATGATTAATATATGCATGACTTCTTACCTCTCTTGTGTCTTGATTTCTATGTTTGATTTGAAGTTATAATTTGTTCTGTGAGTAAAATGGCTCCTCTGCAAGTTTAACCTTCATATCGAAGCCTCAATCAGTCATAAGTCTGTGTGAATCCCCTTCATCATTGAAATCATTGTTGTGTCTACACCAAGATTGCCATCACTCATTAAATCTGGTGTATCACTCCTTTCCATTTCAGTTTCCTTCTAACCCTTTTCTCCCTGCAAGTATTAGCGCTAGATTTAGTTACATTGCTCTAAGTAATAGGCTTAGAAAGAGGAACCAGCCTTCTCTGGAGGTCTGATCTCAATTCGCAAGGTCCCACACTTTGAGATCATTCCCATGTTACTCCAGATTGCTAAAGTTTTATAACTACAGCAAGGGTGCAAATCTGGGTGTTAACAGTAAATTTGTTTGAGATGAAAGACTAAAGAACACCAAAGGTATAACTCACCTATCATTGATCTTGCTCCGTCTGCACTACTCAGTTGCAGAGTGCTTGGACCTAGGAGTGTTGGCTCTCTAATCATTGCTTTTTCCATCTAATTTTGATGGTGCTTCACCTAAAATTAAATATTATCATTTCAGATGTAAAACCTTTGTGAAGTGCACTTACATTCTGTAAGAAGCATAATTTCTCATAACTAAACATCATATGCAAAAGCATATAGCTCTTAGCACATTCACAACATAGTCCATCACAGATTCAAATAATGAAGGCTCATAGATATGAGTGTAAAAAGTGGTGAACATCAGGCAGAGCATGTTTGAAAATGTATGAGCCAACACAAAAAATACCATATTTTGTCACTTCAGTGTAAATATTTTATATTTCAAAGAGGTCTCAGACAACATTTACACATAAACTAACAGCTCACTAGTCACAAACACTGATGACAAAAATGTCTCTACAATACTGATGACCACAGTTTTGATTCACTGTTGGCAAGCGGCTCTAATCTGAACTGTAAATTACTGTAGTATACTAGTAATGCATTGAATCTTATTTAGGTTATATTAATAGAATGTTAATTAGACACAAAAGTGTCTTAAATTGTCCCTCAAGAATAATGAAACCCATTTCAGGTTTCCAAACTTATTTAATTTATAAAATTAAAAAGCTTCCCCTAACTTAAAAGCACATTGAAATAATCCCTAAGAGACATGAAACCAAAAGGCAAGCAGATTTTGATTTGTTTTATATACCTTTTTGAGATGAAATTTCCTTCTGATTATCTTGATAAATGAAATGGAATACTGAACAACAAATATAATAGTATGCTCAAGCATGAAAGATAAATGAATCACACAATAGTGGAGACCATAACACAATGGATTTCATGAGTGGAAAAACCTCCTAGGGCAGAAAAACCACTCAGGAAAGTTGCCTCACTGGCTTAATCATAAAAATCCCCAATTACAGAGCCTCACTAGCTTTTTATCTCACTGACTTATATCACTGCCTCACTGGCACTTTGTACAATCTACCTCATTAGCACAATCTCATCACAAGAGTACAATGAAGATTTAGAAATCAATACAGAGGATTTCTCTATTTCACTACAACTCAGATCTTGAATGTCATCACAAGAGTACAATGAAGATTTAGAAATCAATATAGAGGATTTCTCTGTTTCACTACAACTCAGATCTTGAATGTCTCATTGAATTGGAGACTCAAGAATCAAATCAATGTGCACATACAACAACTGATCAAGAAAGATTTACAATAATACACTATTGCTCTAAAAATGATATTGCAGAAATAACAACACTCACATCTCAACAGGGTATAATTATTTATTTATATTGTCTCATCCTTTTCCTTTTCTTCATGAAACTAATTAAACATATAACTATTTTTATTCAACTGCCTATAGCAGTTAGCAACCAAGTCATCAATTGCCTCCATTATGAGGTCAAATAGACCTATTTTAGATATGTTTGAATGTATAGAAAGTATCATTAATAGTCCTTTAACAAAAATCCTTGTTCATTGTATGTGTTGGAAAATGTGCCTCAAATTATTGGCTTGACTTCCCACTTCAGTTTGATAGTTCTTGTTCATAGCTAGACCGATTCCTTTTATGCATTGGTGTTATGTTCCTATATCAGTAGGAGATGAACAGTTCGATGGGAGTCCATCTGTACTCATTCCAACAAACTAATAACATTGTGAGAATTGGCTGCATCGGCAAGACATGGCGATATAGGTGGGAGTCTCTAAGGAGTCTCCTCAACAAGCCAACATGAACTAAGAGTGACCTAAGTGTTTCGGTGGGACTCTATTTTAGGTCTCTCTGAAACTCTGATATCGAATACATAGTGGGTTGTTAACTATATCAACGGGACTCAGCATTTCAGCAGGACCCCGAAATGGGTCTCTCCAATACCCTGATACTGACGTGGTAGTGGGACCACATTAAAGTGTGTTTCAGAAAACTTTTAACTATTCATTGTAACCATAATCACAACATTACAATAATTTAACAAATCTATTTGTGCTTGTAACAAAAATATCTTTTCCATACTGCCGTTGAGAAACCCTAATAGGAATATCAACTGAGTTAGCCATTTCCAAAATGAACCCTATTACACAAACTAATGAAGATTATAATCAAACCCACAAATATATAGTTATTATTGTCCTTGAATAAAATTGTAACTTCAGATAATCTCATATTTGCCTTAAAGAAATCATTTTTAGGAGTAACGAACTGAAACCATTTTTTTCTTTAACAACTTTTAACCAAATACAAGAAACACCAAAACCCTTAACATAAAATTTATTTGCTTTAACAAATCAAACTAAATCCTTTAACCCTTTGAAAGCAAATAGAAACTAAAGCCCATTAAACTTTGAAGAATAGCAAACCAGTATAGAAGGAAGGATAACACCTATGTTTTCATGCTAAAATAATTGTTAAGCTCCCTCCACTGTCAACTGACTTTAGCATTGTCACATCTCCACACAGTCAACCTAGATTCACACTCAAAACTCATGATTCAATAAATTCCTTGTAAAATATCAAACCCTAAGCTTGGAGCTCTATTTCCCAATGTTGAACATTACAAAATGAATGACAAAATTTCCTTTTTTCTTAATATACCATAGCCACCAAGTCTAGTTTTGCCCTAAAAGGGCCGATAACAACAAAATTGAGTTTGTAATCTTTTTACCTATTGAGAAGTCGAGACCTGTTGTTCAGGTCAGATGACCTAAGTGATCATCAAAGTGATTTTATATACCATAGAAATAAATCAAATGAAATACTTTGTCACCTTTATGGCATTAAACCTTTTAATAAAGCCTTAGAACTTTGATTTAGACAAGCATCAACAAATGCAATGCCAATCACATTAGGAGAGATCACTTATATAATATCCACTAAAACATCATGTCATGCTCTGACTAACAAAGATAAGGATCATGCAAAATTCTCAATGATCAACAAACTCAAATTGTACTCATGTTAACTCACTGTATACATGTTTGACATCATTGCCAACTACAAATGCCAACCAGGGATCAATAATTACTTTGTTATATAAGTTATAAATTATACAACTTAGGTTATTAAATTATATAATTTAAATTAATTTAACTTAAATTATATAATTTAAATTAATTTAACTTAAATTATACTTGTGCATACTGGACTTGTAAAATTAAATAATTTATCAATATTATAGTATATTTAAAAGTTTTATAATTAATAATTTTGTCTTTATTTTATTTGTATCTATCCAGTTTGTCTATTTTCTTGTCTTATTTTTAAATTTTTTTGTATATTTCCTATTGTATGATTTGTCTTTTTTCTTCTTAACCCTTTGTTCAATCCTTTCTCTCCCTTTATTCCTTTGGTCTAAGCAGACATTTATTGTCTTGCCTTGTATTGTCTTTGAATTCATTGATTATGATCAAATTGGAAAGAAAAAATAATAGAGGAGTAATAGTCATTTATTTAGTCATTTTTATTTGTTTGACCAATTATTTAGTTGTGTTTTTTACCCGATGACCAAATTAGTCATTTATTTAGTCATTTATTTGGTCATTTATTTAGTCATTTCAACCGATGACCAAATTAGTCATTTATAGATGTGTTGCAAAGAATTTTGGTCACGTGACTAAAAGTTTTAGTCACTTGGTCATTTATTTGCCATATTTCTACTAGTGTCAGTTCACCGATTTGGTAATTCACCGACAGGGCAAGGAGAGCAGGTTGTTTTCAAATTTTAGCTGAGGCACGAAGCAAAGAAGGGAAAAGGGGGCCTTATCAGCAAAGTTCATAAAATTTGAACTCTTCATGAGTTCAGAAATCTTTCGGTTCGCCAATGGGGTGAATCATTGATGTGGTAAGGTGAAGAGTTCAGTGCAGGCAAGCTTCCCCAACAAAGAAGAATTTGTTGAAATAGGCTAAGTATAGAAAGAGCAAATGTTTGGCTTGTCAGCAAAGTGATTGTTTAGTGAACCAAAGGTTCGTCGATCAGTGATTTTTTTGACAGTATCAAGAAAGGTGGTCAAGTTCCATGCAGGGGAAAATCATGGATAAGAAGGGAAAGTCAACCAAGGGAGTAGTTCAAGAAAGGAACACTTTACCAACAAGCTGGATGTTAATAAAAGTGTCTCAACCTTGCAACATCGAAAGGTTACTATTCTTCCTAGTTTTGGTCTTTTCGAATACCCTTTATCTTGAAGAATGATCTAGAACTTTAAAGTTTCCAAAAGGGCTAAAAATGGTGGGACTTACTATTTTTAGTAAGTTTCCATGTGACCTCAGGTTGACCTAAAATTTTCCCAAAAGGTGGTGAATAGCTAAGTAAACATCTTGGGTGAGTTTCAACTCAAGATCATACCTAGATCATGAGATATTAAAGTTTTTAGTTTGTTGGAACTGTCAAAAAAGTTTCAAACTCAATTTTGAGGCACTTAGAGGTCCCTAAACACTCCAAAAATTATTGTAATCAACAAACTTGATTACAGGGTGATAGATAACTTCATGAGATTTCCAACGCATCAAACGGTTCATCAATCAGACAGCTGGATCAAAAGTTATGACCTCTGGAAATTGGACCTCTTGTTTTTGGGAAATGTAAAAATGTGTTGGACACATAAAAGAGCTATAAAGGGGAGAGTTACATGTGTTGGTGTGTGTTTTGGCACATCACAAGGCATCTTTGGTTCGAGATAATTTGGGTGCCACTTTTGGGTGGTTTTGGTTCATGGTTTTTTAATTACCGGTAACGGTTTACTATATTGTATCTCTTATATATCAAAAGCTAGAGATGGAGGTTGGGTGTAAGAATCTTATAGATGTCGAGTTACCTCCTAGATCTCTAGTTGGATATACTCCTCTAAAAGATTTCTTTGCAAATATATTGTAATCTTCTTGATTCTTGAATAATTTATTGGGCGGCTTTAGAGTGTGGGGTTTTTTACCTGAAAGGGTTTTCCCCATATATATCTTTTGTTGTGAGTTTTTTGTTTGCATTTGGAAGTTGTTATTATCTTTCTATTAATGTACATCTTAATATGTAACTGTAAAAGTAAAATTTTTCATAATTCTTTCCTCAGGAGATCAATGTAGGAAGCATTTCCACATACTTTGCTTCCTTTCAGTTGGTATCAGAGCCTGATCACCTTTGGTTCTAGTTGTCGGGTAGAGGGTTTTTTGAGCTGATCTTCATTTGAGTGGGAGCTTGTGTAGAGGATTTTGAAATGTTTGTTACAAGTAAGAGATGGTGAGCACATCTAGGAGGTTTGAGACAAAGAAGTTTAATGGTAGTAATTTCAAGTTGTGGAAACTCAAAATGGAGGACATGCTTGTAGATCAGGATTTATGGGATGCTATATCTGGTACAAAACTAATGGCAATGTCTCAAGAAGATTGGGATCTCAAAGATCAAAAGCTAAGGGTTTGATAAGACTATGTTTGGTTGATTCAGTGCTCTTGAATATTCATGAGGAGAAGAATGTAAAGGATCTTTGGAAGAAGCTTGGAGATGTTTATCAGGATAAATCCCTGGTGAACAAGTTATTCCTATGAAAGAAATTGTATTCTTTGAGGATGGAAGATGGAGGATCTGTCGCTGATCACCTGAATACATTCAATATACTTATTGCCCAGTTGACTTATGTTGGTGTGAAGATGGAGGATGAGGATTGATGTATGACATTACTATGTTCCTTACCAGATTCATGGGACCACCTTGGGTACCACTACCACCTTCAAGATGGATGAAGTGGTTTCTTCGATGTTGTCTGAAGAGATGCGAGTAAAGTCTTCCAAATCAGCTAAGGAGGCTCTTGTGGTTCATGGTAGATCTAAAGAGAAGGGAAAGGAAAAGGATAAGAAGAAGGAAGAAAAAGGAAGATCCAAATCCTATGGGAGATCTAAGTCTCCTAGAAAGTCCAAGGCCCTCCATTGGAATTGTGGCAAACCTGGTCACTTCCACAAGGAGTGCAAGGAGGAGAAAAAGAAAAAGAAGAAGAATTATGATTCAAATTTTGACATGTCCTCTCAGGATGAAGGAGAAGCATTTGTCACTACCTTGGCAACTCATGCATCTATGGATGTGTGCCTTATTGACTCTGGTGCATCTTTTCACATGACCTCACATTGGGGTTGGTTTTTGAAGTATGAAGAATATGATGGTGGAATGGTGTACTTGGGTGATGATTCTCACCTAAAGGTTGTTGGTCGTGGAAGCGTCTTGATTTGATTCCCTGATGGACGAGTGAAGGGAATCAATGGTGTTCTACATATCCCTAGTTTGGCACGGAACCTTCTTTCTGTAAATAAGTTGAATGATGTGGGTGTACAGGTTGTTTTCTCAAATGGAGGATGTAAGATAACTAGAGGATCTATGGTGTTGGCTAAGGGTGTTCAGATTGGCACTCTATTTCAACTTGATGCATGCACAATTTAGTGTAATAGTTCTTTTGTTTTGAAGAAGAGATCTTTAGAGTCTTCATCCTCACCATTGGAACCAGTAGCGAAGAGGACTATTGCATCTACTTCCAATGGTCATGCTTTTTGGGTACCTAAGGGTGCTCATTCTATGGAGATGAAACTTCCAGCTGAGAAGGCAATGTTATGGCACCAAAGGCTTGGTCACATTGGTGAAAAGGGTTTGAGGATCCTGAAAAATAAAAAATTTATTGAGGGTATGAATGACTGTAATCTTGAGTTTAATTTCTGTGAACATTGCATTTATGGAAAACAAAACCATGTTTAGTTTTATTCTAGTTCTCACAAATCTTCTGAGGTGTTGGACTTGATTCATTCTAATGTGTTTGGTCATGTTAATGTTCCTTTGATTCCAAAATCTATTTACTCTGTTTCCTTCATTGATGATTACAATAGAAGGACATGGGTGTATTTCTTGAGAAGTAAATCTAAAATCTTTAGTAGATTTAAAGAGTTCAAAGCTCTTGTAGAGAATTAGAAGGATAGAAAGATTAAGTGTTTGACTGACAATGGTGGTGAGTTTTGTTCAATAGATTTCAACAAGTTATATAAAGAACAGGGGATTGAGAGGCATGAGACAACTATGTACACCCCTTAGCAAAATGGAGTTGCTAAGAGGATGAATAGAATGTTGATAGACAAGGTAAGGAGTATGCTAAGTGGAGTTGGCCTTGAACAAAAGTTCTAAACTGAAGCTGTTGCTACCGCTTGTTACCTGGTTAATAGGTCTCCTACATCAGTACTCATTGATAAGACACCTATGGAGGTGTGGTCTGGTAAAAAGCCTTCATTAAGACACATTCGAGTATTTGGTTGTAGGCATATGCACATGTGCCTAAGGAGAAGAGGTCTAAGTTGGAGAATAAGGTTGTGAAGTGTATCTCCATTGGTTATGGCATCAGTGTGAAAGGGTACAAGCTTTGGGATCCAGTGACTGAGAGAGTTCTATATAGCAGAAGTGTGATCTTCAGAGAGCTCAATCCTTCTATTGTCTCACAGCCAGAGAAAGAAGAGAAGAAAGATGATGTGCTTCATCTTCCTTCCACCCCTGAGAAATTTGAACCAAAAACATCTATTGGACTTGATAATGAGGAGAGATCTCTTAGCTCTAAAAGTTTAGAAGAAGATGAAGAACCTCAACCTCAGTCTTTGAGGTCCATGCGGATAAGGCAATAACTTGATAGGTTTGGTTATTCATTACATGATTACAATTGTATTTTTGCTTTGATTTCTAACACTGATGAGCCTCGAACTGTGAAAGAGGCTATGGGTATGAAAGATGAAAGTTCTTGGAAGTAGGCCATGGAAGAGGAGATGGCTTCTTTGGAAAAGAATAATACTTGGGATTTGGTTCCTTTGCCTAAAGGATGAAAACCTGTTGAATGCAAATGGGTGTTCAAAAAGAAATTCGGTGTAGATGGCAGTGTTGAGAAATATAAGGCTAGATTGGTTGCGAAGGGGTATTCTCATGTGGAGGGAAATGACTATGGTGAGATTTTCTCTCCTATTACAAATCTTACATCTATTCGGTTCCTATTATCTCTTGTAGTAGTGTATGATCTAGAAGTGGAACAGATGGATGTGAAGACAACGTTCCTTCATGGCAACTTGGAGTAGGAAATCTATATGTCACAACCAGAGCACTATGTGGTGAAAGGTAAAGAAAATCTAGTTTGCAAGTTGAAAAAGTCTTTGTATGGTTTGAAACAGTCTCCTAGAATATGGTACCAGAAGTTTGATGCCTTTGTGTTGAGTATTGGATTTTTTAGATCAAAATTAGTTCATTGTGTTTATTACAAGTTGGACAATGATCGCATTCTCATTATTGCATTGTATGTCGATGATATGTTACTCATTGGGAATGGTAAAAGTTTGATTTCTAATTTGAAGTCTTAGTTGTCAGTATAGTTTGAGATGAAAAATCTAGGGGTATCTCAGTACATTCTGGGGATGGAGATCAAAAGAGACAGAGCAAACAAAAAACTTTGGTTAGGCCAGAGTAAGTATGTTAACACTATGTTGGAGAGATTCAACATGGTGGATTGTAGACCTTTGATTGTTCCTATTACAATGGGGACAAAGTTATATGTTGCAGATTGTCCAAAGTCTCCTTCTGAGACAAAGGATATGAGCCAAGTTCCTTATGCTAGTGCGGTTGGCAGTTTGATGTATGTGATGGTCTGTACAGGACCAGACATTGCCCAAGTAGTGGGAGTCCTTAGTCAGTTTATGGCTAATCTTGGACGGGTACATTGGGATGTAGTGAAGAGAGTGTTTAGATATTTGCGGGTTACTTCTGAGTATTCCTTATGTTATCATGGTTATCCTACAGGACCTCAAAATTCACTTTGTATTCGTGGATTTATGGATTCAGATTGGGCAGGTGACATTGACAGTAGGAGATCCACTGGTGCTTATGTGTTCACTGCATTTGGTGGTGCTATTAGTTGGATGAGTAAGCAGAAACCTGTGGTCACTTTGTCCACTACTAAAGTTGAGTACATGGCAACAACTCTTGCTTGTAAAGAAGCCATTTGTCTTAAGAGATTGTGTTCTAATGTTGGGTTTGATGCAGGGAAGATTACTATTTGTTGTGATAGTCAAAGCGCCATATGTTTGGTGAAGAATCCTACTTTCCATGTGAGGACTAAGCATATTGATGTCTAGTACCATTTTGTTCATGACATGGTAGAGGATGGGAAGGTAAACTTGAAGAAAGTTGACACTTTGGTGAATGTTGTAGATTCCTTGACAAAATCTATGAGCAGAGAGAAGTTCAAATGGTGTTAAGAGTCTATGGGCCTCTCGGCCCCTAGAAATTAAATCATGGTGTTGATACTCCCTTTGTTCTTACAAGGTGTTCAACAAATGGGAGAATGTTAAGAAAAGTGTCTCAACCTTGTAACTTCGAAAGGTTACTATTCTTCCCAATTTTGGTCTTTTTGAATACCCTTTATCTTCAAAAATGATCTAGAACTTTCAAAGTTTCCAAAAGGGCTAAAAATGGCTAGACTTGCTATTTTTAGTAAGTTTACATTTGACCTCAGATTGACCTAAAATTTTCCTAGAAGGTGCGGAACAGCTAAGTAAACATCTTAGGTGAGTTTCAACTCAAGATCATACCTGGATCGTGAGATATTAAAGTTTCTATTTTTTGGAACTGCCGAAAAAGTTTTGAACTCAATTTTGAGGCACTTAAAGGTCCCTAAACACTCTAAAAATTGTTGTAACTAACAAAGTGGGTTATATGGTGATAGATTTCTTCATGAGCTTTCCAACGCATCAAACGGTTTGTCAATCGGACACTTAGATCAAAAGTTATGACCTCTGGAAGTTGGACCTTCTATTTTTAGGAAATGTAAAAATGTGTTGGACACATAATAGAGCTGTAAAGGGGAGAGTTACACATGTTGGTGTGTGTTTTGGCACATCACAAGGCATCTTTGATTGGAGATAATTTGGGCACCACTTTTTGGTGGTTTTGGATCATGGTTTTGTAATTATTGGTAACGGTTTACTATATTGTATCTCCTATATATTAGGAGCTACAGATGGAGGTTGGGTGTAAGAATCTTATAGATGTCGAGTTACCTCCTGGATCTCTGGTTGGATATACTCCTATAAAAGCTTTCTCTGCAAGTATATTGTAATCTTCTTGATTCTTGAATAATATATTGGGCAGCTTTGGAGTGTGGGGTTTTTTTACTTGAAATGGTTTTCCCCACATATATCTTGTGTTGTGCATTTTGTGTTTACATTTGGAAGTTGTTATTATCTTTTTGTTAATGTGTATCTTAATCTGTAACTATAAAAGTAAAAATTTGCATAAATCTTTCCTTAGTAGATCAATGTACGAAGCATTTCCACATACCTTTCTTCCTATCACTAGAGAAATTCAAGGTTTGGTGAAATTGCCGATAAAATAGATGAAAAAATTGGCTAAGGCATGAAGGTTCAAATATCAGAAAGTTCACCAATACGGCATTTTGTCAATAAAGCAGTGGGCAAAAAGCAAGACCAAAAGTGAGATTCGAGAAGGTGCAAAATCATTGATAAGGCTAAGATGAGTCAAATGAAGTTCGGCAAAAGATGCTAAAGGTTTAGTTTAAAAAGTGGTAGTTTTCTGATAAAGGAAAACATAAAGAGATAAGCCAAGTTCTGAAATCTTGGACTTTGCCGATAAGGCAAAGGATAATGCCCGATAATTCTGAAGAGGTTGCCGACCATGAAAATGCAGAGGCTCTATGAAAGAAAATAGGTACAACACGTTGAAGTGTTGTAAAATCTTGCCCTCCCTAAAATCACATGATTTCTCAAGGAGGCTACTCGGCATTCAATTCTGTAGGCCAAGGCTGAATTAGGGTGGTTGGAACATGAAAAATCTTCAATGTTGGAGAACAAATGCAGCTACAAAGTAGGTTTTCAGGGACAAAATAGGACTCTAGGCCTTCCCTCTTTAATATGCCTACCATCCATTCATGCAAGCGATCTATTTTGTAGGTCTACAGTCTTGTTAGAGGCATGGCCATTGTCCCAATTTGCAGGTTTTTCTGTAGATCTTCAGGGTCAGAAATTTAATGAAGGCGTGGGTTGTCCTGGGCAATTGACCAGCTCCAACACCCACTATAGCAGAAGAAAAATTAAATATTATAAATACATTAGAAAGCAATGTATTTCTATTAGTTGTTCTTCTGGGATGTTGCAAGTTAGAGAATTTTCTGTAACTAGGCCTCTGTAGTGCAATTACACAAACCAATTGGATCTGATGGACTGTGCTCTTCTGTTAAGCCTCTCATGTCTTCAATTGCCTATTCAACTATGAATGTGATTGACTATTCTATGTCTATTTATCTACATTATTCTCTCCTTTGTAATGGCTATTTTGCCTCTATAATCAATACAAACTGATATTTTGCCTCTATCATGATTCTTGCACTGTGTCTACCTTTTGATTAATGTGAGTTGTGTATTGTGGGAAAAATGGTCCCTTTCATTTCTCCATTATTCTGTTCTAACCTCTATTAGAATTAATATGAGTCGGTGTGAGTCCTTTTCGGTCTTGAGATTATTACTATGTTGAGTCAGTTGTAGTTGAACATTCCTAATCTGTTGCATCACCTTCTTTTATTTTAGCAATCCTTCTAACCCTTTTCCCCTGCAAGCATTAGCACTAGATTTTAGTTTATTTCTCTAAGCCTTAAGCTCAAAAAAAGAAACTAGCCTTCTCTGGAGGTCTGATCTCATCTGCAAGGTCCCACACCTTGAGATCAGTTCCATTGTGTCATTGAAGTGTTTTAACTAGCTTCAAACAAGGTGCAATTTCACATGACAACAGTGGTGATACAAGGTAATAATATGGTGTCATTGAATATTATCCCTATAAAAGAGGCTAATGTTTTCATAATAAAAGATTTTATAAAAGATAATAAAATATTGGGGCACAAAAAGAATGCATAGGAGTTGGTCCTTGATAAACTTAAGGCACAAATTTTATCCCAAAAGAAGGAACAAGATGCAAATAAATTAAAAATGTTAAAACTACCTGAAACAACAAACCCTACGGAGATAACTAAGGATTCACCTAGAAAATGTAATGAAGGTTTAAGTAAAGAGATTCAAGAAGAGAATATAGTGACTCTAAATAAACATGTAATAGTTTGAAACAAAAGAAAGAAGATGATAACAAAAAAAGGAAATATATTAGCAGAAGTGGTAGTATGCTCAAACTTGGGAAAAAAGGGAAAGGGGAAAAGATTCCCAGCTACTTTGATAGGTTTTATAAAAATACTAAGTTTGACATTCTAGAGATTATCTGAAGATGAATTGTTTTATTTGGAATATAATGGGATTGGTATCACCTAATAGGAAATATATGGTTAGAGACTTTTGTAATAAAAATAACATGGACTTTTTATTACTACAAGAGGTTAAAGCTATACATTTTCATCCAGAGAATAACTTGAAGTTCATATGGAGAGAAGCTAAATGATTTTTCTCTAATCATGATAAAGGAAAAGGGGGAATTGCAATTTTGATTAATAAAAAATGGTCAAATACATTATCTAGAATGGATGCTCTCCGTGTAACAGATGTTTATGGATTATTCTACAAAAAGATGACTTTGAGTCTGGAATATGTTCAATTCATGCACTGAATTAATACATGGACATGATTAAGATATGGAAATGGGTGGCAAATTGGACAAAATTGGAGGTAATCAATGGGAATGGAGAGAAAATGAGCAGTATTTTTGGAATAGGATGAAAAAAATGTTAAAATTGTATGATCCTTTAGAAGGAAAAAACAAATATAGTAGAAACATCTGGTATACATGGTGTAATAGTCAAAAGGACAATAGAAGGATATATAGAAGACTAGACATGCTCTATAATAATGAGAATAATTTTTATTTTCAAGGTTTAAAAGATTCCAATTGTGTAAAAATTTTCCCTTCTACTTTGTCTGATCATCATCCAATTGATGCTCGTATTATGTTGAATGATCTAAATTCAAATGCTAAAATAAAAAAAGATAATATTTTAAACTAAACACAACCTTGCTCCATGACAAAGACTGTCTATAAGGGATAACTAATCTGAGAATGAATACTAAAGTATTGTCTTCCCATTCTAATAGAATCCAATATTGGGATAATTTGTTGAGGAATTGTCAAATCTCGTTTCAAACAATGGGAAAGAAATATTTGATGGATAGAATAAGAGAAGAATGTGTCCTACAAGAAGAATTCCTAGAAGCTGAAGATAATGTGCAAAAGCATTTTAATAATGAGGATATGGTTCAAAAGTTAGGAAAAGTGAAGCATAAGTTAAGGGTATTTCAAACTATTAAAAACCAAGGTGCTAAGGTCAGAGCCAAAGTTAATTGGCTAAAGGATGGGGATAGAGGGACTAAATACTTTTTCAATCTGCTAAAAGCTAAAAATGCTAGACAAGTAGTTAGTCTTATAATTGAAGATGATGTATGTTTTAAAGAAAATAATGATATTAAGGATATTTTTAGAGGTTTTTACAAAAAATTGTTTACTATAGAAGATGGCAGTAGAGAATGTAAATTTGCCCAGGAGATATACCAAAAAGTCTGCCCAAAAATGACAACCTCAGAGATGAGCAAGGCCTTAAATCTAGGTATCTCTAAAGATGAAATTGAAAAAGAAATATTGTATATGGAGAATGGGAAGTCTTCAAGGATAGATGGTATACCTGTTGAGTTCTATAAAGTTAACCTTGAATGGGTTGTTGATGATCTGTTTGAGATATACCAAGAAGCGGTGAATAAGGGATCCCTTGGGAAAGATATAAACAAAGATGTCATTAAATTACTACTAAAAGAGGGTGATAAATGTAATAAAAGAAATTGGAGACCTATTACACTCTTAATTGTCTCCTATAAAATTATAGCCAAAATAATTGCCTTGAGATTAATAGAGATCTTGCCACTCATAATAAACCCAACTCAAACAGGGTTTATTAAGGGGAGATACATTTTAGAGAACTTGATAACAAGTTGGGAGGCCATGAGCTAGGCAAAGTGCACAAGACAAGATGTAGGTATTCTTTTACATGATTTTGAAAAAGAATATGACAGAATTGAATGATCTTTTGTTCTAATGATGTGAGCAATTTTGCAGCATGGTAAAGATGTTGTTTCAGGATGCATCAATACAAATTGATGTAAATGGATCCTTATTTGAATCCTTCATAATGGAAAGATAAAAAGACAAGGTTATCCTTTGGCACCATCCCTATTTGTGATAGCCTTTGAAGCTCTATTCTATCTTTTGAGGACATATATAATTGAGGGGAGAGTGAAAGGTATTATTCTTCCAAATGAAGATACCTTGTTAAATATGCAATTTGCAGATGATACAACATTATTTCCTATTCTGGAAAAAGATAATTTAAAAAACTTGTAAAAAAGGTTAAATATATTCTGCCAGGCTTCAGAAGCTGAAATTTCCTTTTCCAAATCTATTTTAATCAGTTAGAATGATGACCCACCTTATTAGTTTGAGCCTAACAACTGGAAATGGGGGGATGTTAGAAAAAAAGTTAGGTTTCTTGGCATACCATTTTTTGTGAATCCCTCATTAAGAAAGATGTGGGATTGGATATATGAAAAAATAGATAAAAATCTAAGGAATTGGAATAATCAATTCTTGTTGCAAAGACAGTTGTCATTGTACCAAAAGATTGACCTATTAATGCCTTATACAACCGCCAAAGTTAATGAATCCACGGGAGGTAGTTAAGCCTTGTCACGAACCCAAGCACTGTGCTGCACAACACAAGGAGACCAAGGGCACACACCTTGTAACAATCCCCCTAACGCAAGTGAGGGGTTTGAATCCATGACCTTGGTTCTGATACCAATTGTTGAAAAGATGGTTATTGTTACACCAAAAGATTGACCTATTAATGCCCGATACAACCGCCAAAGTTAATGAATCCATGGGAGGTGGTTAAGCCTTGTCAAGAACTTAAGCGCTGCACTACACAACACAAGGAGACCAAGGGCGTACACCTTGGAATAATTCCTGTCCTTGGCAGGTAGAATGCAAGTTTGTCAAAAAATTATATCAGCATATTCCATTTACTATGCTTCAATGTGCCTATTTTCAAGTTATCAAATTGACAATATTCAAAAAACAAATTAGAGAATTCTTATGGTTTGATGGGAAGGGGATGAAAAAAGACATGCAATTTTCTTGGAGATGGTTTTGTTTGGGCAAAGAAAATGGAGGTTTAGGCTAAAAGACTTAAAAATCCAAGGTGTAACCCTGGTTGCAAAGTGAATTATTAAGGCTTTGGACAGTAATGAACCTTGGAAAGTTCTTTTGAGAAATAACTCGTTAAATGTTGTTCCAAAAAAGCCAAAGAATTGAAACGCTTAAATCTTCAGGACATTATCTTAGGCGATTTCAATATTAAACCCTCAGGGTCTGTTGTTTTGTCCACTATTTAGAAAGTTTGGGAGGTTGTTAATCCTTTCATAAGAAATAGAGAGGCTATAAATAGTAATAATAAAACCATATAGGGTTGTAGATCTATATGGTGGAATTTAAGGCATAAGAATAAATTTCTTTCCATTTGATAGGGTTGTTCTGCTAAGAAAAGGAATGAACTTTCTATTACTATTTTTAATGATATCTTGGTGAACAATTCATTAAAAAGCTAGATCCAAATAAAATCTAAATTTGGCATACCTAAGATGCAAAAGAGAACTTATGTTATTATGTGTAATTCCATCAAAGGAGATTTGTCTTAGTTTGTTGTTATGAACAAGAAAGATTTTGATAGCATAAAGTGGATGGATGGAACATAATTTCTAAAAATGAATCCTAAGAGTTGTATAAAATGATAATGGACTCCCAAGTGGTATATGATCACATTAAATCTATTTGGAATGTCAATTTAGAGCACAAGTTGTTGTCTAAATCTTTTAAAGTCATTTGGTTAAAACCTCTTGAGCCTAAAAAAAGTTGTTTTAGATGGTTGTTTATTCTTAAAAGACTTGCTTTAGGTTTTAACAATAAACTGTGTTCTATTTGTAATCAAATCGAGACCTATGAACATGTGTTCCTTGATTGTAAGTTTTCTTGTAATATTTGGGCTAAATTTATGCATAAGATAGAGGGTTGGTCCATTAAAAAAAGCATGTACAGTCTATATATTCTATGTGGTTTTGTTAATGGGTTGAATACCGAATCTAATTTGTTTTGGCTTATCTTCTCTACTAAAATTTTGTGGTCATTGTGAAAGGATAGGAATGAAGAGGTATACTAGGGAAAGGAGAGATTTCTTACAGAGTCCTTTATTAGGCTTACTTTTAATTCTATTTGTGAATAGGTGACAACAACTATGGAGATCCCTATAGACAGGTTTATGCAAATCATTGATGAAGGATCGACAATTATATACAGGTCTGATGTTAAGTTCATAGAGTTCTAGCCCCATGAACATAGAAAGGTTGATCCAAAATTTCACAAAGAATACATGGAGTTTCACAATTAGTATAACAAACATTAGCAGATTGAGGATAGGAGGGAGGAGAATACTAGAGATATAGAGTTTACTTGCCAAAATTTTAGCATAGACAATAGTCTTTTGAGGAACTCACCACCAATAGGTGCTTTTAAGGAGTGGGACTCTTTCAAAAATAGTGATAACAGAGTATACATGAGCATAGAAGGAAGAATACAAGGTGATCATCAGCTAAGGGCAAAAGAAATAGGAATAGAACACATGATACCAGGGTAGGATCAACACCATAAGTTGAGAATGAAATGAACAGTGCAAAAAATGAAATTGAGCAGTAGGGCAGTGAAAAACAGGGAATGCAATTAGATTAAAAGTGTTAACTGGTTGTTATGAAAATAGTTGATAGTAGGTTTTTATTGTTATATTGATATATAAAACTATAATTGTTGTACTAATTAGGGACATAGCATAGACTATTTTTTTATGGAGTGGCCTTCTTAGCCACTTAATGTACATGTCTATTTTAATTATTAGTAATCTATCTACAATTTAAAAAAATACATGGTACTTGTTGTGAGGTCTCACAACATGCCCCATTTTGCCTTAGCGAAACAGGTACCCAACTTTTTTGCTTTGCTTGTGTGTTTTCTCACTTTGGGTGGTATGGTAAAAGTTAGGTCATAATCAAAGTCAAAATTCCAAGTCATGATATCTTCCATCACTGGATAGAGAATTAAATTCTAAGCAACTTTGTCTTTTACATCATGTCAACATTCTTTAAAATGAGCAAGTTATGCCTGGTCAAAATTCTGGTCAACTGGACATCTGGATATCCCAATCCACATCCAGATCCTGATCAAATTATGTATTATGTACCTATCTCATCTAAGACCATGGATGGATAGAGAATCAAGTTCTAAGAAACTTTGCCTTTTGGATCATGTTGAAATTTGTCAAGATAAAGAAGTTATGCACGGTCAAAGTTTGGTCAAATGGTCATAGGGATGTTCACATTAACTTAATATTTGAATATTTCCAAATATCCATATCCATATGGACATTTTCACTAAAATCACAATATCTCCCTCATTTCTTAATGAAATCCAAAAATTTAAAATGATCTAGAAACCTTGCAATGCGAGGAACAAAACCCAGAAATCTTTTGTCAAAATTCAAATTTTTGGTCATATGGATATTTCACCCATCTTAATGTCTGCACACTCCAAAAGGTTAGGATATTTCACCCAACTTAATATCCTGACATTCCCAACTTAATATCCTAACATTCCCAAAGGTCTAGATATCCTGACATTCCCAACAGGACATTTAGTCAACCAGACATTTGGTCAACTGGATATCCTGATATCCCCTGTCCAATTGCATATTCACTAAAATAGTGATATCTTCCTCATTTCTTAACAAAATTTAAAAATTCAAAACAATCCGGAAAGATTATGACAAGGGGAACAAAACACAACCATTTTTTGAAATTCACAAAAAATCAAGGTGTTGTTTATAAACATTAAAAACGTGAATGCACATTAATTTTGCAAAGGTATTGGGATTTGATGAATTTAATTGTTTTTTTGTGGTAGGAAATTGAAAGTGCAACCAATTTGAAGTTGAACTTTCTGGAAGGGGGATATGCTAAGGATCTTCCAAGTGCCAGTTGTCAAGATGCTGATGTCACCCATGTGTTTCTCTCAAGTGGCCACCATTGATTATTATGAGTGGATCCAAGCCATTGGATCAATTGTAACTGTTTCTAACCTTTGTTCTATAAAAGGGCCATGACTTGTCATTTGTAAGGGAGAGCCAATTATTTTCATATCTAGCAAGAGGTCAAATTGTTGTAGACTTGATAGGAGACTGGATTACTGAGACTAGTGAAGATTGAATTGTTGAAATTATGGGAGGCTGAATTGTTTTAATTCTAAGCACAAGTTGTGGTGTTCTGCAACTTGGTGAATTCTCTCACAAGGTTCTTTCATCAGATCACTGTAAATGTACCTATTCTTTGCATACGTGATGGAGATGAAGCTACATATTACATCCTAATTGTAAACTATAAATAACCTTCCAGTTAATTTTTGGATATGTAATGGTGAAATGTTGCATTCCATAGAAGTGCTTTCATTTTATTGCATATTGTTGTCAACTTTTCCTTTGAAGATTTGCATTGGATCATGCGGATTTGTGGACCATTCTGGTGAAGTATGATTTAGTTTCACTTCTCTCTATTATTGTATGAGAGCATGTAAGTGTAAGGGCCACCTATCTTTATCTCTTGTCTTACCATGATTATTGTTTGTTTGATATATTATATGTTTTAGACCTAAAAATTAGATGGTTAGCCTATGCTTGTATCCATATTGATTTATCCTTAATTATGTTTGTTATCATATTTATGCTAACTTTGTTTGAATGTGACTCATAAAATAATATATTCATTCTTGAATAGATGCTATGACTTGTTAAGTCAATATTTAGGCTAATGTATTACCATGTTAAATGTTATGAAAACGATTGGAAACCACTCATGTTCTAATTAGATGATTAATTAAGATTGATAATATTTAAAATGTCATAATGAGTTTTCATAGAACATGGATGATAGTTTAACACCAACTAATGTTTCGGCTATGATTTTGTTGTTAGATTTGATGTGTGCAATTAAGTGTGCAAGTCTTACAAGTACAATACCTAATGGGGGGCATGTGGAGAAGTAGCTCATGGATTTGTCTAGTAACCATCTTGCTTCATCTAAAGAAGCAATCAGACCATCCTTATGTGTTGACCTATTCACCTCGTCACCATGGGTATGGAAGACCCAGTGGCATTTGTAAGTACTTAGTGTGTTGTCGCATTATGTTTTTTTAATGTTCTTGCTCGTGCTATCACACGTCTAGATGTGTCAAAGTTCAGGGTCATTTGATATATTTTATCTTTTTTTTGGGATTATTTATTTAGCTTGATATTTTAGCAATTAATTATTCTTATTATTTTTTTCCATGAAATTTATTTATTTAATTATATTAACCATCTGGTCAATTTCTACCTAATGTGAAATTATGGTAGTCGTAAACCCATAAAGTTGAATTTTACAGTCTTTTTGGATTACAATTTTAAATCCTTGGCATTGTGTTAAAGTTCAGTTTTTTTGGGGGGGTTGATTTAATAAACCTTTGGAGATTTTTATTTTATTTATATTTTAATTTCTATTTTATAATAGTCTTTTCTAACTTTTGAAATAGAATAAAAATTGTCTGGTTCTTATTGATTCGGGCTTTTTGAAATGGTTAGTGTTATTTCAATTGTTGTCAAAAAGAATTAATATAAAGTTTATATTACTTTCTTTTTATCTTTTTCATTTTAGTTTTAATAAATAAAGAAAAGAAAAAAAAGAGTAGTTAAGGGTTAGGGAAAAAGAAAAGAAAGGAAAAAAATGGTTTCTAAAGAAAAACGTTGGCCGTCATAGTTGAGATGGGCATTTTTTTGGAGGTTTTTAGGCATGTTGGAGGTATAAAATGAGGGAATTTTCTAGGGTTTCTAATTGTTACATCCCCAACTTACAACCTGACTTAATCATTAACTTAGTATGATAATCAGGAGGATTAGATATAGTTAATTGATTTGATATTGTGGAAATATCTGATTTAACTTTGATTAGGAAAAAGTTATTATTGACGATCTACTTTATGAATTGATTATACTAAGCTATGAAATATAATGATGATGATACACTGATCATGATCTTGTGGTCCTGAGTGTGAACAAGAAATTGAATGTCCTTCGAAGAAGGAAGGAGAGTATCATCCTGGAGGGAAGGTTAGACGTTGTGAAAGCAAAAGGGGTCGAATAGCCATTTGAGTGTCAACTATTAAGTCCTTCCTCTCTAGGTGTAAGTTGACTCGTGTCAAACTTCTTTCCTTAGTTCTCTTAATCTCTAAGAATTGTTATGTTCGTGATGCCTTTAAGACTAGTCGTGGAGACCAGTCGATGTTCTGGAAACATCACCTCATGTTGAGGGGCAATCTTGTAGAGAGAGATGGAAGTCTCGTAATCTTTTGGTTCTCTAAGATATTATTCTTAAGCCTCTCGACTTTGGATGATAGTCAAATCTGGAGAAGAATCTCTTGACGACATTCAACATCTAGATGTGTTCATGTGTGCTTCTTTGTTTTCTTTTAAATCCTAATAGTAAGGATTTTAAACCCTTGTACAGGATAAATTGCCATGATAATAATCATATTATTATCTTTGATGTCATTATTTCTTTGTATTTAGTTGAATGTTATTCTTGTTGGTCAGGTTAGTAGAGGATGGAGAGATTTTAGCTCATCCACTTTCGAGCTTATTGCCTGATGGTAGCCACATTTTGTGGAACCAATTGGGTGAGGAAAGGCGGTTACCCTTTCTTTTTGGCATGCATGAATCAATGGGAGGGAAAAATGGGAAAAATATGTGAAGCATGGTGCTTTGGAGGCAGGCAGTGAAAGTTAGTGGTTTTTGGGTTTTTCTTGGAGTTCTTTTGGGTTCTCGGGGAAAGAGAGGGAACAATAGAGAAGACTGGGAATTGGTGCGATGACACAGAGCTATTGTTGCACAGGTATTACCTGCATGTAAACCTACTCTCCATTAACAATTCAAACATGTTAACACAGAACTAAGTTGTATATTGTTTAAACTCTTGTTTAGAGGAAGCTCGAGGCTACTACGGCCGAGCACTTTGTTTTTGCATGTATTTAATCGGTGTCTTTAGGCCATATGATCGAGCATCCATATTATCATTATAACATAATTGTGCTCATAGCTCATTTGAATGAGCTTTCTCTACTGGTAAGTCATCGGCTATTGAGCTGGGACTGGAAACTTTTGAATCTTTGTTTAGTTGCAGGCCGTATGGCCAAATGTATACCATTAAAACTCTTAAGACTGTATTCATGGCCGAAGGGCCAAAAACATTATTAAGTCTATTTAAAGACTGTGTTTTGTATTGTGGGTTGAATGGCCAAGTCTATTTAAAGATTGTGTTTTATATTGTGGCCTGAATGGACAAGTCTATTTAAAGACTGTGTTTTATATTGTGGGCCGAATGGCCAAGTCTATTTAAAGACTATGTTTTATATTGTTGGCCGAACGGCTGAGTCTTATTAAAGACTATGTTTCATACATTTGGCCGGGAGGTCGATGTATTTAAAAGACTGTATTCCTCTCAAGGCCGTAAGGCCGAGACTTATGGGACGTCTGTGCTTCATGCATGAGGCCGCTTGGCCGAACCTTGGATAAGAAAATCTTTCTGAGTTGGTGTTAGGGTCACACAACTCAATTGTAACCTTCTTTTTGCTGTATGTAAGCTATTTGTGGTGGTTCTGGCTCTTTTTGTCTTCTGATCTTTTTTTGCCCTTTTTGGGTTATGCTTTGTAAGGGTTCGGCCCCTGGTTTTGCCGCCTTATACTATCAAAAACATTCTTTTATATCATATACTATGTAATAATAACTAGAGCCTGAGTCGTATCGGCTAGGTTGGTAAAGAAATGTTATCTCATCATTTAGTGTCTCAATTGGAGTATGAGCTCTCAAGTGGAGCAGATGATGACTCCATATCGATTATAACTTAAGATTATAAAATAGTCTTATGACTGTGGTTATGCTGCGTAGGCATTATTGAATAACATTATGGACACCTGACTGTGATGACAGTTGGGATAACATTCAAATATTAGTGTTGAAAACTCTTCAATTTGACAACAATCGAGCTTATATGATAAGCTGATATGGAACACTTTCTATGTTATTTTGATTACCAAATTATACACTTGTAGGATCTCAGGTATAGAGGAAGTAGAACCATTGTGGATATGGTCCAGTTATGAAACCATTGAAATGAATTTCTTTAGAATACTTATACCATCATTATGAGTCTGCTTGAAAGACCTCTTGTTAATGATATATGTTATGAATAAGTATACTTTTACTCATTCAAGGGCAAGGCATGCCTTGGGTATATGTATACCATTTCGTCATGTAAAATGACCGTTTTTTGAAATGCAACCATGTTGAACCTAGGGTTCAAATGGTCAACCAATGTGAAATGAGGTAATCATGTGATGAGGAGTCATTGATAACTTATAACCATACTATGGAGGGAGTTTGAATGTCCAAGTATGGATAATGATTCGAATTGATCCCACTTATCCAAGACCTAAGTTATTGGGTTGATAATAACAACTATAGGACATGACAACTCATAAGTTGAGTTAGGGTGGTCGACATATGACAATGTTCATGGTGTAATGTATTTGTATGAAAACTTTGGCCAAAGTGATGCATCCACCTCTGCATGCATCATCGGTCCATAGTGTTTCGGATGGCCTAGTGTCTCCAGTAGTGTCATACAAGTTAGAGGGGATCTATAGTGTGTGACCATGAGACATTAGGAAGGACACAACACTAGATACTCAAATGGATAACCTTTTGGGGTTCTAATGTTTAACCTTTTCGTGAAGGGTAGGGCCTCTTCCAGTTAGGAAGATGAGCGTGGGAGCGCAGGTCTATGGTTGGAGAAAAAGCACCAGGATGATGCTCTCCCTCTCAAGCATAAGACAAGCCTAGGCTTATGGAGACATATGTCATTGATTCCAAATACAGTGATTACATAATGTGACCAGTTGGTATATTGTGATGTAAAAAAAATACATATTGTAATGCCTAGAGCATATTTTGTATTTGATTAGTGAAGATTGGTGCAGGGGCACCATATCAGTCCAATCATGTAAATAGGGTCTTTTGATAAGTTTTGGTGTGTCAAGTCTTTTAATCATTCAATAAGGTCATATTAGACCATTCATAATGTAATTGGAGTCATTTTAGTGCTTATTGTCATATTTTGTAATATTGTCAAAAAGGTGCAAAATTATGGAATTTGAAGAGTCACTTGATGTAAATGAAGAAATAAAAGGTTGGGAAGTTGAAATTCAATTGGATAGGTTGGTTTTGGGGTTGAATAAGATGAAAATATGCCTTGTTTTTGGTCGTGCAAGAGGTTGGTGAAGTTTTTGGATGACAAAACAATAAAAGAACCCTGTTTTTCTACATTTTTAGACTATTTTCTTGTTGTTTTGATGTTTAGTATGGCCATGTATGGTTGAATCATGATCTGAAACCACTTGGAGAAGAAATATGAGTGATTATAGTTTCTATAACATTTTATTTTATCAAATTTCATTGTGGTATGAGAAAGTTACAAGCGATTTACGAAAAATAGCCTGTAAACCCTAGTTTTGAGGGTTTGAAAGCAAAAACCATGATTTGAAGCCCATGTCACTAGTAGAAATTCCTCAAACTTAGTGGAATGGAGGTATCTAATATTATTTCAATGATTTTGGGGTTTTTAGGAGTAGGGGATGAAGATTGGTGAAGAATTATTGATGCCTTATGTTGAAAACCTCTTGTTTTGGGCAAATAAGATGTATGGAAGTTAGGGTTTGTAGAAAAGCTTTTGGGAAAGGGTTGGAAATTATTGGAAATGTTTAGGCAGACCAATTATGACATGTCTGATCCATTTGTATGAAAATTTGAGGCCTGGAGTGTGAAGACCCTGTTTTGACCTAGTGGAATAAGCCTAGTTAGGCCTTTTCCAAGCATAGCAGCAAAATTTAGCCCCTTGTGTTCCAAAGTAACCCCACCTATACTTGAGATATGTTATAAAAGAGATAAATGGGTATCCAAAACAGGTTTTATTTTGTGAGTTTGAAGTCTTTTTGGGAAATTATGTCAAAAAAACTCCTTTTGTTGTCCTAATTAGGCCTAATTGCAACTTGACAGTGAATTGTTGAGGGGATTGGTCCAAAACAACGCCATCCAAAATTTGGATATGTGAAAGAAGGGCCAAAAGGTTATTTGAAGTGGTGATTGGTTTCTAGTTTTGTTAACAGGTCAAGAAGTTATGGTTCCAAAACCCTATTTGGAGGGCTACAAGGAGAAATGAAGGATTGCATGAGGAAACCACCAAGTTAGGAGTTAGAACTTGTAAGTTTGTTTCATTTACATTGTGTTGGCATACTCCACCTACCTCTTCATCAATTGGTATCAGAGCACAAGGATTAGATCCTTTGAGGGTGAGAAGTTGTAGATTGAAGAATAGAAGAGTTAGAATTTGAAGAGACAAGATGCATCCAAAAGATAACATGGCAAAGGAAAACAGAGAGTTGAAGAAGAAGGAAGCAGCACAAAGGAGAGCACTTTTTAAAACCACCTACAAGTGCAATGGAAAGGTATGTAAGGTTATAGTAGACTATGGTAGCACAGATAATATAGTGTCAAAAGAAATGGTTGATAAACTAAATTTGGAAAAGATGCCTCATGATACTCCTTCTAGTGTTTCTTGGTTAAATGATGATCAATATGTTTTAGTGGATGAACAAGCTTGGGTTGAGTTTCATATTGGTGGCTATAAGGATAGGATCTTATGTGATGTGTTGCCTATGAGTTGTTGTCATTTATTACTAAGGAGACCATGGCAATTTGAGAGACATGCCATATATGATGGAAGAGCTAATACATATCAGATTGAGAAAGATGGAACCAATTTCATTTTAACTCTATTGGTGGAAGATGATAAGGGACAGAGTAAGGCAGTAAGAGTGAATATGTGTGGTAAGAAAGAGTTTGTGAAAGTAGAGGAAGAAAGGAAGATGGAGGTTGCAGCCACTACAAAGGAAGAAGATGATGAGACAGTCAGTTTGAAGAATGATTCAAGGCTAGAAGGGAAAGATGATGGTTTGGTGTCAAAGGCAGGAATAGAGAAGGTCAAGGATGAATTAGTTGCAGGAGTACAAGTTGAGTTAGAAAAGCATGATGAGATTGTGATAGGCATAGTGATTTGTCCATCGAAAGCAAAAGAGGTTAGTGGGCAGTTGGATTCTGTCTATACAGAGGTTGGTAGGCAGTCATATCCTGCCATGACAGAGGTCTATAGACTTGATTACATAGGGTTTCTAAGAGCAGAGAACCTAAGAGTGCAAATGAAGACAAAAAGGGAAGTGAAAATGGATAGTTGGCCAAAGCAAGTGGGTGAGTCCAAGCATGCAGCAAATGTGATGAAGAAAAGAGTTTATGGAGAACTTGATCAGTGTTTGTTTGCAGGTGTTCAAGCAGGTTCCACATCAATCTCAGATGAGAGAAAGATAAGGGAGCATTCATCAAGTTAGATTGTGAAGATGGAGCAGTACTAAGGTGATAACCAGTTCAACAGGGCAAAGGATGATGCAAAGTTTCAATACTTGACCTAGTGGAAGGGACTACCAACTAAAGGAACATGTGGAGAGAAAGAAGACAAGATGATCAACCAAAGAAATGGTGCAATACAGTCCTCAAGGGACTTGAGTTCTTCTTTGTCTGGGTGTATGGTGCAGGGGCACCATGTCAGTCCAATCATGTAAATAGGGTCTTTTGATAAGTTTTTGTGTGTCAAGTCTTTCAATCATTCAATAAGGTCATATTAGACCATTCATAATGTAATTGGAGTCATTTTAGTGCTTATTGTCATATTTTGTAATATTGTCAAAAAGGTGCAAAATTGTGGAATTTGAAGAGTCACTTGATGTAAATGAAGAAATAAAAGATTGGGAAGTTGAAAGTCAGTTGGATTAGTTGGGTTTGGGGTTGAAGACAATGAAAATATGTCTTGATTTTGGTCGTGCAAGAGGTTGGTGAAGTTTTTGGATGACAAAACAATAAAAGAACCCTATTTTTTTGCATTTTAGACTGTTTTCTTGTTGTTCTGATGTTTAGTACAGCCATGTACAGTTGAATCATGATCTGAAACCACTTGGAGAAGAAATCTAAGTGAGTCTAATTTCTAGAACATTTTATTTTATCAAATTTCATTGTGCGATGAGAAAGTTACAAGTGATTTACTAAAAACAACCTGTAAACCCTAGTTTTAAGGGTTTGAAAGCAAAAACCATGATTTCAAGCCCATTTCATCAGTAGAAATTCCTAAAAACTTAGTGGAATTGAGGTATCTAATATGCTTTCAATGATTTTGCAGTTTGTAGGAGCATGGGATGAAGATTGGTGAAGAATTATTGATGCCTTATCCTAAAAACCTCTTGTTTTAGGCAAATAAGATGCATGGAAGTTAGGTTTTGTAGAAAAGATTTTGGGAAAGGGTTGGAAATAGTTGGAAATGTTTAGGCAGACCAATTATGACATGTCTGAGCCATTTGTATGAAAATTTGAGGCTTGGAGTGTGAAGACCCTATTTTGACCTAGTGGAATAAGCCTAGTTAGGCCTTTTCCAAGCGTAGCAGCAAAATTTAGCCCCTTGTGTTCCAAAGTAACCCCACCTACACTTGAGATATGTTATAAAAGAGCCAAATGGGTATCCAAAACCGGTTTTAGTTTGTGGTTTTGAAGTTTTGTTGGGAAATTATGTCAAAAAAACCCCTTTTGTTGTCTTAATTAGGCCTAATTGCAGCTTGACAATGAATTGTTGAGGGGATTGGTCCAAAACAACCTCATCCAAAATTTGGATATGTGAAAGAAGGGCCAAAAGGGTATTTGAAGTGCTGATTGGTTTCTAGTTTTGATAATAGGTCAAGAAGTTATGGTTCCAAAACCCTATTTGGAGGGCTACAAGGAGAAATGAAGGATTGCATGAGGAAACCACCAAGTTAGGAGTTAGAACTTGTAAGTTTGTTTCATTTACATTGTGTTGGTATACTCCACCTACCTCTGCATCAAACATACTAAAAATTGTAATGGTTTACTAGATTGTAAATTATGTTTAATATGATTTCGTTAACATACTTAATGGATGGAAAATGTGATATAATTATTTGATTCAAATGTGATAATCTCTACCAATACTTAATTAATGACTTGATTAAGTTACATGTTTTTAGTTAAATTTGAGTATTATGGAAAGTGTTGTTACACTAATATAATATTGAACCCTTTCTTTTTTATTCTTCTTGGGACTTCTACTGCTACATATATGGGACGTTTTTCGCTGCGAATGATCTCCTTAGGTGCTATTATTTTTGAACTCTATTCCTTCCACATTGGTTGTGTTGGGATTTATCTTCATTTTTCCATTTAAATCAAATAAAAGGTATTCTTCATGTCCATTGTTTTTTATTGTTGATTTTCTTTATGGGATTGTGAAAAGAAATCACATGTGTAGACTCCATTAATGGAGTATGAATTTTATTAAGTGATTATCTTTGGGTATGCCTTCCTAGAGTTTTATGAAACCTCTTATCTAGATGATATTGAGTTGGTTCATATTATTGTTTTGAAACTTTTATGTCACAGCCCTGTGTATGCAGACTTCTTCCCTTTAGAATTGTCCAAACAAACTTGAAACTCATTTAATTATTGCTTATTTGAGTGAGTCTACTTAAGCCGATTTTTGTCAAAAGGGGGGAGTGGGTTGAAAACCCTTGTTAACAATTGAATCATTGGCCATCCCTTTCTCAATTTGTTGTTTCTTTGAAAGCTCTCATTATTGCTTATTTGGGAGTGGATTAGAGTGTTGTAAAAAAATTGCCTTACTTTGTATTGGGGGTTTTGTTGTTACATTTTCTTATACCTTGATTCTTGTAATCCTTGCAAGTTATGTGGGATTAAACCTGTTGATTTTTGTATCTAGAGTATTGTAAATTTTATGACTTTGTTATTGATTTGTGGGCATATTTATGAAATCTTTGTGTGTTCTAAGATACATCCTTATAAATGAAGCTTGTTGAATTGTAGTCCATGCCTTCTTGTGAAATAGTTGCGGTCTTGTGTAGGATTGTTATTGAAGTTAGAAGGTTGTTTAAACCCTTCCTAGACCTTTGTGAGCTTGTGATATAAATGTGACCCTTCTTGTATGAAGTTTATGCATTATAGCAATTGTGAGTAATTCCTATGTGTAGCCAAAAATGGCTAAACTGTTCAATCTAAGTTGGAATTTGCATGTGAGACTTGTGTAAACCTAGAGATGGATCCTAGAACCTTGGAATCAAATCTATGTGTAGGTTGTTGGTGTATAATCTTTGGTATGTGAATCCATGGCTCTTCTCCATGCTAGGGGAATGCCTAGAGTAGCATGGTGCTCCCACATGTGCTCGACGATGGTATTATGGTTGGGTGGTAGCTAACTTGCACCCTCTTCGGTCTTAGATGGTTTCGGTAATCCTTGGTCTTGGTACAAAAGTTGGTGATAAATATGGAGCCCTAGAGATGTATCATGGAGTTTGAATACAACTCTTATGGGTTTTTAGTTTGTTGTAGCTTCTTATTGTTGTAGCATAATAAAAAGTTGTACATGGTGATCTTTGTGATCCATGATCATTTTTTATGATTATATATTGATTTAATATGTTCATATTCTCATTCCATATATGTATTTGGATATGATTCTTAATTGTAATCTATAAATAAGTGTTATTCAATTGATTATATGACAAGCTTTGTGTTGGTGTTACCATGCAAAGTAGTGTAATGCATTTACGTGTTTAGGCCTTCATTTTGCTTCATTTTCATGAATTGTAGAAAATAAAGTTGTATGTTGGTATTGAGATGTCATGGATGCTTAAATCTTATTTGAATATTTTATATAATATTCACCCAGCCCTAGGGATGTAAATGTAGTGGTTCAATTTATGGTGCAGCCTTTTTAACTTGCATGGACTTGCCAAGGTACGGGAATTTGTCCCTTTTAGCTTTTGAAGGCTTTTAAGTTTTATAATCTTATGATTGGTGTTAAAAAGGGTGTTAGGACTCTATAATTTCTATTTACCTTTTTTATGGTGAGGTTGGAATGAATTGGACAAGTGTTGTTCACTTTTGCACTTTTTCCCTCTATTAGCAATTTGTTGTTTTGAGTAAGGGGACAACAGTGTTTTTGCCATAACTCTTAAACGGTCATCTGGGTTGCCTCAATTTTTGGATATATTGTTCTTAACTAAGGACCAGTTATTGCCTTAAAATATTATCTTTCCATATTTTGTTTATCATTCTCTATGACTAAAACTAGGGGACTATTTTACTACAGTTTTGTAAAGTCTGTCATATAGTCCCTCAACCCTTTGATGTTCCTTCTCTGTTATGAATTTTGTTAAACCCTTGGTGGGTTTTGTAGGAAATGTTATTTTTTAAGCAAGTAATGGCTATTTTAGCCTAGGTTGTAATTGTGTGATTATTGCCTCTTTTTTCATGATAAGACTAACTTATTTTCATTGCTAGAAAGCTCTTAGGATTCTCTAACGTTGTTTTGAGTGTTTGGAAGTTTTTGGAGAAATTATCATGGTGTTTGATATGAATTTCTATTGAACAGTCTATTCCCTTTTGAGAATTTATTAAACATATTGTTCTTATGTTTGGTTTCAATGATTAATAGGATATAGAACCTGCATGGTTAGATTGCCATTCCTTCTCTTTTATAATTTCATTCATATGCAATGAATGCATGAGTATACCTCATTAATAAAACTATGAGTGTGATTTATTTTACATTGGGTTTGAATTAGAGATGTGTTTTTACCTTCCTTATTGTTGTCCTACTTCTGCATTTAGTTGTAGTAATTGTAGAATGTATAATATTAAGTTTAAGTTCACTAATGATAAGAATGCTCAAGGTGGGAATATCTTACCTTGTTAGAAGGAAATACCATGTACCATTGTTAATATATGTCAATGAATGATTGTAGTAGAAGTTGATCCTACAAATGATAGGTATGTTATCCATCTCTGAAGATAATGGTTAAGAATAGAATTGTGCTATGATTGTCTCCTAATCAACCTAACACATATTTGGATGCTAGGGGTAATGAACTAAAAGAAGAGTCATTTGGTGCCTTGCTCTCTGATTTAGCCTTTCATTAGTTTACTATCTTTTGTCCCATTATGATGCATATGGTTGGTGGGTGGAGATGCAACATCTCTCCTTTAGGGTATACATTTATTTGTGCTTCTATTTTAGAGGTTGTGTTGATTTGGATATTATCACTCTTGCCTTGTGATAGAATGCAATGGTCTCCCCTAGTCTGTGTGTCACTTGCATTTCTTTTCCACATATGTAATGGAGTTCATGCTGATGATATTGAGGTGTCAACAACACTTGTGCATGTTTGTGTGCAAGGTAGCTCTATAGATGTTGTGTGTACAAAAAAAAAGTTTGACATGTTTTCAATTAGTAATGTCCAACTTTAAGGGTTGGGCATTACAATATGTGGATCAGTGGTCATAGTTAAGTAATTTTAGGAATCTCAATCTCTAAACTCTATTTTCTCATTTTCATTTCATAAATAACCATAGGATAACTACAAATAAGGATGAATCATAAGCAGATACAGTGAAAATATGTTGAATTAGTGCAGATAATCATATATCCAAAGCATATTATAGTAAGAAATGCACATCATTATGAATATCATGCAAATAATGGCAAATGATAGTAAATACATGCTTATAGGTACACTCTTTGAGTAGATTTGAAGTGCATAAGAAAATATTAGTTCAGATAGGGATAATATTAGAAGAAATAATTAAAATCTAGAAATATATTCTAGATTAATCTAAATCAGAGACAAATTTCAGTAAATTACTCAAAGTTGGGATCAAATTAATATCTATTTGAATAAATCTTAACTTGGCAGAGTAAGATTGACAAAATTGTTTAAGATTTGTGCAGAGCAAGCATAAATGATAGGATATTTGAAGGAATATTGAAGAACTTTGTAGAAATTACTAAAGTACGTAAGGCCCCAAACTGATTAACAGCAACACACATCAACCTCTGAGTAATGTCAGATCATTATGAACTAATGCACAGAGACTTGGGATCATAAATTCATTCTCAATTTATAGTCTTTCAAGATAAATAAAGGTTTGTTGTGTAACTTTTATTTCTTGTTGTTATGACTAACATCATCATCAACAGAATTGACGCTAGAAGGAGGGCCTGTGATTGAAAGCTTTGTATTTCTACAAAGAATACATAAATATTTCATCATTTGAGTTTAATGACTGTAAATATCTCCTATTTGAGAAGAATTGACTGTATCTTTGCAAAGATCCAGCTCATAACTTCAAAGATTAGTCTAATTTTCTAATCTTTCAAGTTTTTTAATCTGAGATATGATAGATCTCCTCAAATTTCAAAATTCTAAAAAATTTAAACAGAGTCTCATTTTCAATGGATTCATATCATGGAGAAAATTTTCAAGTTAATATTCCTTTCTTGCAGGGAACTTTCAATAAGAAACTTTATCCTCAAAATTTATCTAACTTTGGTTTATCCAGAAGATGTAGGATACATGATTCTACAAAGCACGGTGAAGTTAGTTGTTTGACTTTCCTTACAAGGTTGGATTTATCTTTAAAAGGACTAATTCCTTTCTCAGATGTGTATAGGACTAAAGTCTGGCAGGAAAATAAAAGAATTCTGGAGCAACAAAAAGATACAGCACTAGAGGTCATGAATTGTCCAGAAAAATCAAAAGTTGAACCAGTTCTAGAGGATAAGGATAGAGAAATATCTTTCCTTGAATCATTTTATGGTAAAAGTAAGAGTTCTCCACTTATCTATCAAAGTTTAGGTATGAATGAAGCAGAGTGCAGGTATGAATCTTTTAAAAATTGTAGAGAAGAAACTACTCCCTGTTCTCAGTCATCAGGTATCCAGTAGAATGGATTTAATGAGGAAACGAAGAAATGCAAAATTGATCCTGATATAGTCAATAAATATATCAAATTATTAAGAAATGTTGGTCAAGTAAAGGTCTCTAAATCTGATTCTAATAGTTTTGATAAAAATAATTGGACAAAGAAGTGTAAATAGGTGTTGAAAGAATTAAAATGCACAACTGTTGAAGAAGATTCTATAACAACTAAAGGAGTCATAGAGAATAGAGTAAATACTAATTTATTATTTGATTCCTTTAAATTAAATGATCAATTACAAGATTGTTGCAAGACAATAGAACAAGACATTTTACTGAATGGTTGAAGTGAACTATTTGAAGAGCAATTCATAAAAATTGAAGATATAGAAAGTTTCATTGTTGATGTGCATGATCAAATGTTAGTCCAATGCCATTTTGAAAATGAAACAGGGAAGTATTCCTATATATCAAATGTTGTTTCATCTTTACAGTTAAATGATTTAGAAATGATAGATTTATGTATATCAGGTTTTAATGATGATGATGATACTCACCTAGATGTTGATATGGAGGGAATTGAAGAAAACATTGAGGTGTTTCTGAGATTAAAAATCAAATAAGCATACAGAATGAAGAAAAGTGAGATAAGACATTGAGCCAAGCAACAAAAATGCAAAGTCAAATGGAGGACTAGTTGGCAGTGAACAAGCATGTCCAGTAGAACAAGGAATGCACTAGGTTGTATCTTCCCTTTTCCAAATAAGTAATGTTGATTTTTATTTTGATTATGGAAATTTAGGGGATAAAACATGTAAATGGATCAGTCATGAACATAATGAACTTCCTCAATTGTTGATCATCAAGGATTATTCTGTTAGATACAATGAATCTAGAATAGAAGAATTTTTTTCAGAGTACAAGGATGAATTCACTAGGATTAGAACCATAATTAATGCCCTGAAGCTCTTGCATATTCTAAAATGGCATGTAAATATAGGTGTGTATGGGTGTTATCCTAGGTTTCATTTACCTTGTAGTGTCTTGTATATGAGTAGTTGTTGTTTCTGTATCTTTCCTTTTGGTTCTGGTTTTGTTTTGTTTTATCTTTTTGTTTTGTTTTGTTTTGTTTTGTTTCCCTTTTTGTATAGTGGTTTGTTTGCTTTGTGTGTTTTTGCTTGGTTGTGTTGGTTTCTTGGTTGTTGAGTCCCTATTTTGGTTAGGCATGATGCTAGGCACCTTTCTAATTTAAAAAGTTTTTAAATTTTTAAAATTTAGGACAGAACTTTAAATCTTTGCATACTGGTGCAGGAGCACCTAGCAAATGTGATCAATTTGAGTTTGTCAAGGTCATGTAAATAGGTGTCAAAGTGGTCTTTTGGAGTGTCAAGACATGTTGTGATGTAATAAGTTCGAATGCAGACCATTTTTCAATGATTTGGTGTCATGTAGGGTCCATTTTAGTGAGTCATGTAAAGTGTCACAATGTTGTTTAAGTGAATACCACGGGTCATGTGGTTTTGTGAAGGAGTTGAATAGTCACCAATTTGAAAATTGGTTATGAACCATTGTAATGAAGTATGTCAAGGATAAATAAGTTGGAAAAACTTGATTTGGAGGTTCTGAAGATGGTTGTTGAAGAGATTTTTGAATAAAAGTGCCATTTTCCTAGAATTTGAAGCATTTTCCTGTATTGCAGACCTCCGCACATGCTTGTATGAAAAACTTGTGATCTCATACTGATTGGAAAACATGGAGTATTGAATCACCTTTGTTTTGCATCAAGTTGCATTGAAATCCATTTGTTTTTAGCAAGATATCCTCATTTTTTTCTGAGAACTATTCTGTAATTAAGTTTTTGAGGGTTTTGAATTAAAGCCATGATATAAACCCCATTCCATAATTGAAAACTCACTAATCTCGGTGGGATGGGAGATTTTGTTATGCTCTTCATGATTTTGGTAGTCTTGGAGCAAGGGAATGGAGTTTATAAGGTTTTTGGAGCGAGCCAAGCCTAACATCCTCATGTGTTAGGCCTAATTCATGGTAGGTTTGATAGAACAGACAAGATAGTGAAGGAGTTTGACCAAATAAATTATAGATAGAGACCCTAGGTGACATGTTGAAACTTGCCAAGTGAGGCTTGGGTGTGTGGAAGATAGATTTGAGGTAGTTGCTTTGGAAAAGTGGCCTAATTAGCCCTAGTTTTGTGTTACCAGTCAATTTTAGGGCAAGGTGTGTCAAAACAACTCTAGGTGAAACTCAGGTATGTTGAGATAGGCCCAAATGGGTATCCAAAATGGTGTTTTGTTCTTGACTATATGACCTTCTCCAAAAGATATGGCAGTAAGATAGGGATTTGAGGGCTACAAGAGCCATAGTTAGGTTGTGAAGTGAGACCACCTAATAGGATTGAAATCCCATCAAAGCAAGTTGATTTTTGGTTTGATTTATCATCTCCACCCCTGCTCTACATCACATAGGTTGTGACCTTCTAGGTTCTAGTTATTCTGATTTATTCTATAAAATCATTTTTATCAATCTAAACAAAGTTTATTAAGGGAATCATCAAATAAGCATATTTAAAATTCCTAGGACTGGTTAAAAATGTTGGTGTCTGCATTAAGTGAAAAATCTAAAGGTTTTCCTTTGCTACCACTATAATTCCCAGCCTTAGTAGCAGGTCCCACTACTATGCAAATAATGAGTTGAAACGATATATCTTATGAAAATTCATAAAACAAAAAAAAAGGAAAAGAGAATTTATGTTCTCAAGCTCATCTAGATAACCCTACCTAGGCAATGGGCGCCTAACTGATAGTGCAACTCTATCTAGGGGAATTATAGGCAATAACCTTGCCAGGGCTATGGATGCTTGACTGGCAGCAAGGCTCTATCCAGGGTTGGCTTAAAAGGTTAAATCCAACTATATAGCTTAATTCTAATTACTACTTTTTTCAACTTATCCACTAGGAAGGAAATGAATCAAAGCACACACTTGCGTTCCTTCTCATAATCTGGTTTCATTAATGAACATGATTTCTTTTGAACTAATCCAGATATCCATGAATAGTGAAGGTTGGAATTTTATGCTTAGATTTGTTTTTCTTTCCTAAATTAGTTGAAATTTGGTTGTTTTCTTTGGTGGAAAGTTGTTGTGAGGTCTTACAACACGCCCCATTTTGCCTTAGCAAAACAGGGACCCAACATTTTTGCTTTGCTTGTGTGTTTTCTCGCTTTGGGTGGTATGGTAAAAGTTAGGTCATAATCTAAGTCAAAATTCCAAGTCATGATATATTCCTAAAGGTCATCACTAGATAGATAATTAAATTCTAAGCAACTTTGCCTTTTACATCATGTTGAAATTCTTTAAAATGATAAAGTTATGTCTAGTCAAAATTCTAGTCAACTGGACATCTAGATATCCAGATCCTGATGAAATTCTATATTATGTACCTATCTCATCCAAGACTTTGGATGGATAGAGAATCAAATTCTTAGAAACTTTTCCTTTTGGATCATGTTTAAATTCATCAAGATAAAGAAGTTATGCATGGTCAAAGTTTGGTCAAATGGTCATAGGGATGTTCACATTAACTTAATATCTGGATATTTCCAAATATCCATATCCATATGGACATTTTACTAAAATCATGATATCTCCCTCATTTCTTAATGAAATTCAAAAATTTAAAATGATCTAGAAACCTTGCAATGCAAGGAATAAAACCCAAAAATCTTTTGTCGAAATTCAAATTTTTGGTCATATGGATATTTCGCCCAACTTAATGTCCACACATTCCAAAAGATCAAAATATTTCACCCAACTTAATATCTGGATATTTCCAAATATCCATATCCATATGGACATTTTACTAAAATCATGATATCTCCCTCATTTCTTAATGAAATTCAAAAATTTAAAATGATCTAGAAACCTTGCAATGCAAGGAATAAAACCCAAAAATCTTTTGTCGAAATTCAATTTTTTGGTCATATGGATATTTCGCCCAACTTAATGTCCACACATTCCAAAAGATCAAGATATTTCACCCAACTTAATATCTGGATATTTCCAAATATCCATATCCATATGGATATTTCACTAAAATCATGATATCTCCCTTATTTCTTAACAAAATCCAAAAATTCAAAATGATCTAGAAACCTTGCAATGTGAGGAACAAAACCCAGAAATCTTTTGTCGAAATTTAAATTTTTGGTCATATGGATATTTCACCCATCATAATGTCCGCACATTCCAAAAGGTTAGGAGATTTCACCCAACTTAATATCATGACATTCCCAACTTAATAGCTTGACATTCCCAAAGGTCTGGATATACTGACATTCGCAATAGGACATTTAGTCAATTGGACATTTGGTCAACTAGATATTTCGACCAACTAGATATCCTGATATCTCCTGTTCAATTGCATATTCACTAAAATAGCGATATCTTCCTCGTTTCTTAACAAAATTCAAAAATTCAAAATAATTCGGAAAGCTTGAGACAAGGGGAACAAACCCAAAAACCATTTTTTGAAATTCACAAAAATCAAGGCACTGTTCATAAACATTAAAAACGTGAATGCACATTAATTTTCAAAGGTATTAGTATTTGACGAATTTAATTGTTTTTCTATGGCAGGAAATTGAAAGTGCAACCAATTTGAAGTTGAGCTTTCTGGAAGGGGGGATATGTTGAGGATCTTCCAAGTGCCAACTGTCAAGATGTTGATGTCACCCATGTGTTGCTCTCAAGTGGCCACTGTTGATTATTATGAGTGGATCCAAGCCATTGGATAAATTGTAACTATTTCTGACCTTTGTTCTATAAAAGGGACATGACTTGTCATTTGTAAGGGAGAGCCAATTATTTTCATATCTAGCAAGAGGTCAAATTGTTGTAGACTTGATAGGAGACTGGATTACTGAGACTAGTGGAGACTGAATTGTTGAAATTATGGGAGGCTAAATTGTTTTTATTCTGAGCACAAGTTGTGATGTTATGCAACTTGGTGAATTCTCTCACAAGGTTCTTTCTTTAGATCGTTGTAAATGTACATGTTCTTTTCTTACCTGATGGAGATGAAGCTACAAATTACATCCTGATTGTAAACTTTACATAATCTTCTAGTTGATTTCTGGATATATAATGGTGAAATGTTGCATTCAATAGAAGTGCTTTCAGTTTATTGCATATTGTTGTCAACTTTTCCTTTGAAGATTTGCACAGGATCATGTGGATTTGTGGATTGTCCTGGTGAAGTATGATTTAGTTTCACTTCTCTCTATTATTGTATCAGAGCATGTATGTGGATCAGTGGTCATAGTCAAGTAATTTTAGGAATCTCAATCTCTAAACTCTTTTTTCTCATTTTCATTTCATAAATAACCATAGGATAACTGCAATAAGGATGAATCATAAGCATATATAGTGAAAATATGTTGAATTAGAGAAGATAATCATATATCCAGAGCATATTACTATAAGAAATGCACATCATTATGAATATCATGCAAATAATGGCAAATGATAGTGAAATGCATGTTTATAGGCACAATCTTTAAGCGGATTTGAAGTGCATAAGCAAATATTAGTTCAGATAGGGATAATATTAGAAGAACTAATTAAAATCTAGAAATATATTCAGAATTAATCTAAATCAGAGACAAATTCTAGTAAATTACTCAAAGTTAGGATCAAATTAATGTCTATTTTCTTAAATCCTGACTTGGCAGAGTGAGATTTGACAAAATTGTTGAAGATTTGTGCAAACCAAGCATAAACGATGGGATATTTGATGAAATATTAAAGAACTTTGCAGAAATTACTGAAGTAAGGCCCCAAATTGATTAACAGCAACACACATCAACCTCTAAGTAATGTCAAATCATTATGAACTAATGCACGGAGTCTTGGGATCATAAATTTATTATGAATTTATCGTATCTTTCAAGATAAATAAAGGTTTGTTGTGTAACTTTTATTTCTTGTTGTTATGACTAACATCATCATCAACAGTACTTAACTCTATTTTTAATGTAGAAACCTTCGTCTGGGTGTTAGGAATCCATTCACCAATGCTCTAGAAATTTGTATCTTATCTCACTAACTTGGAAATTTTGACATGTATGTACAGTCAAAGATTAAATACATGACTGTGGAAGTGATCTTTGCAAATGCAAACTTAATCTTATACATGGTCATGATCTTGTAACTTGCGAGAATGATTTGACAATTCATAGACTATTGAAGTTCACTCACCTTGTTTTTCTAATGTTTTAATACATGTTAGGGCTATGATGTTTATAAACACCTTTGGGAGATCTATTGAATTGTGAGGGTCATGTATTCCTCATTCTGATAACTAGTGGACTAACTTCAAGACATTAATAAAACATTTTAGAGAAACAAACAACCATGCAGTATGCTCTTAAAATGATGATGGAATGCTAATATAATTAGTTTTATAAATATGCAATCAAATTTATAAGCTTGTGTTAAGGGAAAATTGGAGTAAACATGAATAATTAATATATCAATATCAAAATACCTAAAACTCAATGAAATACAAAAACAAAGAGATCAATCAAACAAAAGAACTTCAAAAACCTTTGCAAACCTTAAAGCTTCATAGCTTCCATTGGTTGCCTATCTCAATCGATCTTGTCTATGAATGTGGCCCTCAGAGAGTGCACTTCCTTGCTATGATTCCAAGATTCTCAAATGGAGAACGGCTATGATAGTTTCGCCATGAAGATGAGCTTCACAACAATGATAGTAGTGTGGTAACGAGTGTGATGACAAGCAATGAAGGAATTGGTGCCAAAGGCGCGCTGTAATTCCTGCAGAGTAACAATACTTAAAGCTTGGATGAATGAAATGGAAGAACAGGGTTCAATTTATAGACTTGGGAGAAAGAATATCAACGGTATAGAAAGAATGAGAAGATCAATAGTATAGAAACCTTGAGGAACATGCGCGAATAGGAAGAAGACAAGTGCCACCCAAACGTTGTTTTATTTGAGTTAACTACTTTCTTTTCTAAAGATAAGATATGACTTTTCATAAATTAGAAAGCCTTTTTCTAATTTAAGAGATAGTGATAAAAATAAGGTTGATTGAGTCAGTTAACTCAACTTGAGATTTGCTTTTGCATGATTTGAGAGAAATTAAATAATAAATTATTTAATTTTGTGTGCATGAAGAGGAAGACTTATTTTTAGAAGATTTGGAAGATATTTGAAGAATTTAGAAGAAAAGAAAGTAAATTAAATAAATAAATTTATTTAATTGTTGTGCATGACTTGGAAGAATAAATAAAATATTTGATTATATTTTATTTTTGGAGATTGAGAGGATTTAAATAAATTTGATTTATTTATTTAAATTTGGAAGAATGATTTGACTTAATTAAATAATTAAGAATTATTTAATTGTTTGGAAGAATTTAATTAAATAAAGGATTTTATTTAATTTTGACTTTAGAAGAGGTAATTAAATATTTTGATATTTAATTAATTTAGAGGAATGTGAATCGAATAAATAAATTTGTTTATTTATTTATTGATAGAAGAATTAGAATGGAATAAATATTAAGAATATTTACTTAGACTGAATCGTGTCATTTTTAGGCGTATACATTTGGCCCCTCTTTGATGCAATGTCTTTTATCATGTTGTTTCAAAGAATAAGAATTTTCTAATAATGATACATGCCCCAGTTTGCCCCTGGTATAGGTTACAATGATAGGATGCCCCCTTGGGAGATTAGATAGGAAGAAGGCAGAAGGACGTGAAACGGACAATCTCATGATGACGAAGGGAAAACTAGGTTAGGTTTGAAGAAAGTAGGATGTGTTTTAGAGAAATGGGAAGAAAACAGGGAGAAATGGGTGCGGGAAGTAGTCATAGTCACCCCATACCTAGTTTAGGGTTTGCATGCTATATATAGGAGCTGGGTCCACAAGACAATTCATTTGCACACTTGGCTTTGTTTGATTTACTTTTGAGAGCTTATGAGAGCATAGAGCAGTCAGCACGAGGATGGATATTCCATGCAAGGCACACCGCTTTGAGCGAGTCTGACGATTCGACCGGCCAGCAGAGGCAGGACCCATGGTATGTACCTTAAAAAATTTTCCTAGAGTCAATTTTTAGTGCAATAAATGCTAGGCAAATTTAGGCTAGACAAATGCACTAGATCGCAGTTTGGCACATATGACATGCGAAACTACACATCTATCATTCTATGGTGCATATAGGATATAGAACAGTGCATGCACTAAAGCTACACATGTATGAGTAAGGTCGGTGCATGCATAATTTGGCAGCGCTTTTACGGTATGAGTCGGCGCATGCAACTGGGCCGCGCATTTATGGTATGGGACGGTGCATGCATGAAATCTTGCGGTGCATGTGTCAAAAGTGGTGCATTTGATAAGAAATAGCACATGTACCTTCTATTTTGGCACATATGATATAGATAGTTAATTTACTTAATAGAATTGACTCAATTGGCATCCTATTTGATGCATCAATCGATAAGCTATCTTCGAGATTGCAAGAATCTAGTCAAGAGATGTAGTGTGTTGTTTTGATCAATTTGATATGTTAAGTTAGTTGATATGTTTCTATAGATATGTTGAGCATGGTACTTGCATCTTTAAGTTGACACCTTGCTTTGCATGCTTGCAGGAGGATATACAAGATACATTGATGTCTAGGGAGCAGTTTCCCATGCTGATGTTGTAGTGACATATGTTGACAGAGATGGATCGAGAGGCACTCGGCGCGATGGGATTGGACTACGTTTGCTTTATGCCTAAGGTTTGAGCAAACCACGGCTTACTGACTGTAGTAGTAGAGAGGTTTCACAGCGAGGACAGGACCTTTCACTTCCCGACTAGCGAGATGACGATGACTCTAGAGGACGTATACAAGATACTCCACTTGCCGATTCAAGGAGAGCTCGTGGAGTATGATCCACAGTGGGATGCGGGACTTGCTGAGTGCAGGCGAGTTTTTGATGACCCTGAGCTGGTAGGACAGGTTATCTCTTAGCAGGACATTCATGACTACTATGACTATTTCCCTGGGATAGTTGCAGGATTGATCAGAGGTGTTGTATGCCACGATAGGAGATCGCATGGGTTCCCAATTAGATGGGGACGGATCATGGAGCGGATGGTCACAGAAGGCACCCGTTATGCTTGGGGTGTCTACGTTTTGACACACCTATACCACGACATGCGTCAGGTGGTATACCACAGGGGTGCAAGTTTATCAGTAGGTGTCTCACTGTTGCAATTTTGGCTATGGGAGCACATTACCATCACTAGGCCAACATGTGTTTTTCAGAGATAAAGAGGAGAGCCTTACAGCTACGGCTATGTAGGAGTGATTTCCCAGCATAGACTAGGGAAGCTCAAGTACTGGAGGCATGCACTAGATGGGGTAGATGTGGTCATCTGGCGACCATATCTAGATTGTGAGCCTTGGGATGACGAGGTGGACGAGATGCCATACTGCTATCAAACTCAGTGGCTGATAGGCTAGATGTTGTTCATCCTAGAGAGATAGATTGTCAGCCAGGTTCAGAGGCAATTTGGGATGGACTACAAGGAGTGGTTCGTTGTCCATCCATTTTCAAGATACTCAGGGCCTGGAGAGCTGGTTCCTCGCATAGACGAGGTAGATTCAGAGGATGAGGGCCAGGTTGGCCAGAGAAGGAGGAGGAGGAGGACTGGAGGACAGGGAGATGGAGGAGATGATGGAGGAGGGGGAGGTGGTGGAGATGGAGATAAACCTAGGCAGAGGAGGAGAGCTAGGGAGGGACCTTCCCACACTCAGAAGGTAGTGCAGCCATAGATGCCACCACCTCAGTAGGTGGCGCAACAGCAGGTACCTTAGCCATAGGGGCAGGGATAGGCACAGGCCTCTCAGGGTCAAACACAGTCAGATGTCTAGGAGAGAGGTTTTGCTATGCTGATAGGATAGGTTTGGCAGCTGCAGGCACAGCTTAGGATGGCTGAGGCTCAGCAGGAGACAGATGCAGAGGTTATCTCGGGGCTCACTAGAGAGCGAGATATGGCAGAGGCGAGGATACGAGTTATCTGCGTAGAGAGGGATACAGCAGTGGCAGCCCTTGGGATAGATACCGCTAGCAACTTTTTGGTTGGACAGGTGCACCAGGCCCAGGCATAGCTAATATAGGCACAGCTAGAATAGGCACAGACACAGTTGGCATAGGTGCAGGGGCAGTTAGCATAAGTGCAGGGTGAGCTTGCCAAAGTGTAGGCTCAGACACAGTACTATCGAGGTTTATACCACGGTGTTGTTCCAGTTAGTCAGAGGGCTCCAAGCTATAGGAGCCATTCTATGGCCTCTCAGAGTGTAGGTGGATCGAGGTTCGGAGCCTCTGTGATGGGCACATAGCAGTCTGGGGCCAGCGGAGGAGGGGACTCAGGAGACACTACTGGGAGTAGCGGTTCACAGCAGTAGGGTTAGTAGACACTTGCACTAATTTTGGCTCCTACATACACTTTTTGATGGCTCAGATTACCGGAATATGCATATGTACCACTTTTGTATTTTGAGATATGTATCATTGTCTTTGAGATGTATACATTGTATATGACACTGACTCAAAGATGGATCTTTTGATATTTGTACATTTGGACATGTTCATGATATTTATATGATGATGTAGCTATTTGATGTTCTCTATACTTATGGGTTATGGATGCATTTCTATTGTATGATGGTACTCATGTGATGCATATGTTGATTATGTCTATATGATGTTTATCTAATGCAAACTTTTATATGATGCTATGTGATGTTTATCTAATGTAGTCTTAGATGTTTATGATGCTATGTGGCCTAATGCAGACTTTAGATGTGTTTACTTGATATGCCTCTAATGTGCAAATGCAAATGGTATCTATATGATTATGCAGTTTATGTGATGCATTTATCTATGTTTTTGGTTGTTTTCTTGTTGACACTATGTGATGATTGCAGAAAATGTATATGGATGACCTGATGCACTTTATTATGTATGCAACTGATTTAATCATGTAAATGACTATCTCATGTGATATGATATGCAATTGTATGGCTATTTTTGTGATGTCTAAATGTACTCTATCAACACAGGGATGATATAATGATATATAGAAGATTGATTGAAAGAATGACTTGATAAAAAGACTCACAAACTTTGATTTATATTGATACTCTGTAGTGTTTGGATCTTTATTGCATGGGATACGGATGTATGGATGTATAATGGATGCTTTTCTTTTGACATCTTGATGGTGCAAGTATTTTGAAGTGTTTATTTCATCATTGGGCAATTTTTTTTTGGTACTTTTTCTGAATGTTGTAAGTTAATACAAGCATCTAGGTATAATTAAACCGAGATGACCTAAGTATTGCTTACATGGATTTTGATTTAGAAAGTTAATACAAGCATCAAGGTATAATTGAACCGAGATGACCTGAGTATTTCTTGCGTATCAATAGACAAGGATTGCCCCCATTCACATTAGACCTTTGAAGTCCTCGATGATCTTTGGTCGATCATGTCGTTAGACAAGGCTTCACATTACTAAAGTTTAATCCACAAACAAAGAAAATAATCATGCCCCCATCATAGCATCCCTAGCTTTTGGCATCCTTGAGTAGCATAGAAAGATATGATAACAAAAGTCAAGACGTTGTAACTTAACTATGATTCCAACCACAAAACATGTTTGCATTTAGATGTGTTTGTTTCTTGCCATAATTTAGGTAAAATCATTTAAAGTTCTTTACGTACTTGCTTGCTTTGCTTTGGATAGGTTAATGTCTTGCGTCAAGATTTTTGCTTGAAAAGAGCGGGTTTTGTTTGTGCTTGCTTGTCTGGTGAGAAGATTTCACAATCCTTATTGATGAGATGGATCCTAAGGGACTGACCTATTGCCTCGGGGGCTCATTGCTAAATGGCCTTGCCTACGTGACGACGTAGAGGCAACGTAGTTCTAGGCAAACCCTAATGGACCTAAGACCTAGGCGGTAGAAAGTGGTGCAGACTCAGATAGATAGAAGGACTAGAGATGTGACGGATGGGACAGTGGAGCCTCAAGAGTGCATTTGAATAATGGCCTTGCCTACGTGACAACGCAGAGGCAACATAGTTCATGGACTTGGACCATGGATGGACTAGAGGATAGATGACAAGCTATGGGATGGACAAGGAAGCCTCGAGAGCACATTGAAAATGGCCTTCCCTACGTGACGATGCAGAGGCAACGTAGTTCATTGACTTGGACCATGCGGATACTGACGACAGACGCTATGCTAGGCTGACACTGTGGATAGGATATGGGATAAAAACCTTGGTTGACAAGGCAACAAAGAGAGATAGAGTATCAATCCATGATAGGTTATCGTTAGGTTTTTATTATGGAACAAATATAGATTGAATGGGATGCGAGTGAAGGAAGAATGGACACAAGGTGATTGGTTTCCCAAAGATGGAGGAAGCAATTTATCACAAGTAACGCATGTTTACCCAGTTTTCACCACTTGTTTTTATTTGCATGAAAGCTAGAAAGTATGCATGACGCCTATTTGCCAGGTTTTCATCATGGTACCTATCCAAGGTGCCTATTTGCCAGGTTTTCACCAAACGATAATTTTTTTTGTATTTTTCTAATTTTTTTGATTTTTTTGTATTTTTCTGATTTTATTTTATTTTATTTTTTTGTATTTTACTATTTTTTTGATTTTTTTGTATTTTGTGCCCCCCTTACATTGGGGTTCTCTTAGGTATAGAACGGTGAAGATGCATGATGTTGATTGGGTCATCGAACAGCTCACCTTCTGATGTTGCTAACTAATATGCCCCCGATCCATAAGCAGCTATGATTACATAAGGCCCAAGCTAGTTGGGTTTGAACTTGCCTTTCTTTTCCTGATCCTGTTGATTGCGGGGGTTCTCCTTAAGTACTAGATCTCCAACTTTAAAGACTCTTGGGCAGACTCTGTGGTTGTAGCTTTGTGACATCATTTGTTGATACGCTTTGAGATGGTCAAAGGCTTTCTGTCTCCTTTCCTCTAGCAACTCTAGTTCTTGCAATCTGGAAACTCTGTATTCTTTATCTGTTATGAGACCTTTTAACAACACCCTGAGAGATGGTAACTTGACCTCTATGGGGAGGATAGATTCTGAGCCATAGACAAGGGTGTAAGGGGTAGCACCTGTGGGAGTCCCTATACTGGTTCTTTAGGCCCACAGAGTGGAATTGAGTTGGATGTGCCAATCACGGCCAGCATCGTTGACTGTCTTCTTGAGGAGTTTCAAGATGGTCTTGTTGGATGCTTACGCTTGGTCATTGCCTTGGGGGTAATAGGGTGTGGAGAAACGGTGTTGGATTTTGAATTGGTCATAGAATTCTTGGACATCCTAGTTTTTGAAGGGTCTGTCGTTATCCGTGATAATGGATGAGGGAATTCTGTATCTGCAGATGAGGTAATTGAGAATGAATGAGGAAATATATTTGCCTATGACGGTGGTGAGGGGGATGGCTTCAATCCACTTGGTAAAGTACTCAGTGGTGGTTATTATGAATTTGTGGTCATTGGACGAGGGTGGATGGATTTTTCCCACAAGGTCAAGTCCCCATTGACAAAAAGGCCAAGGTGTCATTAAAGGCATCAACTCTTGAGCTGGTGCATGTATCAGGTTCCCATGTATCTGGCACTGCTTGTACTTCTTCACAAATTGATATGAATATGTTTCCATGTTTAGCCAATAATAACCCAAACGTATGATTTTCTTAGCTAAGGACCGCTAGAGTGTGTTCCGCAGATCACTTCATGTACGTCTTGTAAGGTGGTTTGGGATTCTTCTCATTCTAAACAATAGAGTAAAGCACCATCTAGACCACGTCGGTATAGGGTGTTGACAATAATGGTATAATGAGAGGTTTGGCATATAAAGGTTCATCGTTGGTTTGAAGATAAGTCAGGTGGGAGGGTGTTGTCCTTGATGTAAGTGTAAACCCTACCATACCAAGGTGAATCAGATCCAACTAATAGGCATATGGAATGGGTCTCAGGAAGATCATAAGCTGGTTGCTGAATTGATTCCACTAAGAACTCGTATCGTGACTCATTCTCTGGGATTTCAAGAAGAGAGGCAATGGTTGCCATGGCATCTGCTGCTTTGTTTTCAATGCGAGGTATCTTCTCAAAAGAGATGATCACAAAGTATTCCTTAAAGTCCTCGACCATCTGCTTGTATGGGGCAAGCTTCTTATCCTTGGTTTGGTAATCATCATTGACCTGATTGATTACTAGTTGAGAATCACCATAGACATGTAGCTCTTCAATTTTCCACTCTGTTGCCATTTTGAGGCCAATGACTAAGGCTTCATATTCTGCTATGTTGTTTTGCATGGAAATAACAGACGGTAAGACTTTGGTATAGCATTGCCATGAGGAGCTACAAACAAGATTCCTACCCCCAATCCATGGTTTGTGTAGGACCCATCAAAGTAAATTTTCTAGGAATGTGTTGATATATTGAATAAGGATTCATTTGGAAACTCAAATTACATTGGTGTGGTGTCCTGTAGTGGTGCATCTGCTAACTAATTAGCAATGGCTTGCCCTTTGATAGCCTTTCTGTCTACATACTCAATGTCGTATTCACTTAGGAGCATTACCCATTTGGCTAGGCGACCTATTAGAGCTGCTTTGCTTAGTAGGTACTTCAGTGGATCTATTTTTGCAATAAGTTTGAATGGATGTGATAGCATATAATGTTAGAGTTTTTGGGAAGAAAAAACTATCACAAGACATGATCTTTCTATCTGAGAGTATTGCAACTCATAGCCCACTAATGTGTGATTAATGTAGTAGATGGCTCTTTCTTTACCTCTATAATCTTGTTGTGCTAGAAGGGCCCCAAGAGCTGTTGGTGTAGCAGATATGTATAGTAACAATGGTTTTCCTTAGATAGGAGGCATGAGAATAGGTGGATTCATAAGATACTCTTTTAGTTTGTCAAATGCCTCTTCGCATTTCTCATCCCACCTGAATGGAATGTTCTTATGCAGGAGATGACTGAAGGGTTGACACTTGTTTGCCAGTTGTGATATGAACCTACGGATTGCTTGTAGCTTGCCCTGTAGAGATCTTAGTTGAGTAAGATTCTTAGGTGGTGGCATGTCCATAATAGCCTTGACTTTGGCAGGGTCTACCTCTATTTCATTTGTCGATACAATAAAACCTAAGAGCTTGCCTGAGGTGACTCCAAACACACATTTCTTTGGGTTCAACCTGATTTTGAATTGTTCTAATCTCTGAAAGACTTTCTCTAACACATCCAGGTGTGATTCTCTTGTGAGTGACTTTGCAAGGATATCATCGACATAGTCTTCCATTGTGACATACATCATATCATGGAATATGGTGGTCATGGCATGTTGATATGTGGCTCATGCGTTCTTTAGCCCAAATGGCATGACATTCCAACAAAAAGTGCCCCATGGACAAGTAAAATCTATCTTATGCTGGTCTTCTGGTGCTATCCTGATCTGATTGTATCCCGAGAAGCCATCCATGAGAGATAACATGGTATGCCCTGCTATTAAGTCGACTATGATATCTATATTTGGCAACAAAAAATCATCCTTGCGATAAGCTTTATTTAGATCTCTAAAATCATTGCATAGTCTGACTCAACCATCAGGTTTGGACATTGGTACTATGTTGGAGACCCATTCTGGATAGTCTATAGCTCTGATGAACCCTACATCCAGTAATTTCTTGAGTTCTTCTTTTACAAGTAGTGCAATGTGTGGATGCATCTTTCTAAGCTTTTGTTTCACTAGTTTCACTCCTGGATCTAGTGGAAGATGATGTAGAATCAAATCTAGATCTAACCCCAGTATATTTGTGTATGACCAAGAAAAATTGATTTGCTTTCTTTTGAAGAATGGTACAAACTTAGTCTTTTCTGGTGGGGTTAGAGACTTAGCAAAGTGAATGATCTTAGGTTGTTCCTCTGTTCCAATGTTAACAGGCTCTGTGGGTTCCACAATAATCTGAGACTTCTCCTAGTGCATGTCATCACGGAGACTATCAAGCCTTCCATCATCAAGTGCCACAGTTGGGTTTTCACCATTGGATGCGTCCTTTCTTTTTACTATTTTAGGATTTGACATTGACACAGAGAAGTTTTCACCATTAGATCCAATTTTTATTTTGATATTTTTGCGACTGGAAGGCTTGGCACCCTCTCTGAAATAAGCCAAGGTATTAAGTTCAATGGTGAAGCTAGCTTTATGATCTCCTTAGGTAGGTGGTCCCTAAGTTCCATGTAGTCAATATAGGCATCGTCGTTTTGGAACATATCTAGTTGCGAGGCTCCTTGTAGATCCTAGTCAATAAGCTCAGGATGCACAAGGGGGAGGGAGTTAGAAGATAGATGTGATAGGTAGAAGGCACAACTTTCATGGCATGAATCCATGGTCTACCTAGGAGAATATTATAGGCTAACTCCCTATCTAGGACTTGGCACACAACGTCTTTTATCACCGGTCCCACTTGTATGGGTAATACCACTGTTCCCTTGGTAGTTCTCTCGTCTTCATCATAAGCTTTGATAGTAATCTTCTTCCTTGGGTCAACTGTATTTTTAGAGAACCCCAATGTAAGGACTAGCTTCAATGTGCAAATATTTAAACCGGCTCCCCCATCAATGAGAACCCTCTTGATGCAATGCTTATGGATGAAGGTGACAATGTGCAAAGGGGTGTTATTGGGTTGAGACACTGAGAGGTCATATTGTTTGGTAAATGATATGGTACTTGAGGAGGTCAGATTACCTACCATGGCTTGAAACTTCTCTTTGGCCAAGTTAGTGGGGACAATGATTTCCACTAAGGCTTTATCGAGAATCTCCTTGTGGGAAGGAGATAGACGCAACAACTCTAAGATAGAAATGTGGGTAGGCATTTTTCGTAGTTGGTCTATGACACTATACTGATGGAAGTTGGACTGAGAAGGTGATGACCTTGGAGGAATGGTATTCAACGTGACTTTACCACTGCGGGTAATGATACTACAATCAGTTCTGTTGGGCTCTGATTGTTGGTTGGGCATGACCACATTGATTTATAGTATGTGCTCTATTTTTTGTAGTTGGTCTATGACACTATACTGATGGAAGTTGGACTAAGAAGGTGATGACCTTGGAGGAATGGTATTCAAGGTGACTTTACCACTACGAGTAATGATACTACAATCAGTTCTGTTGGCTCTGATTGTTGGTTGGGCATGACCACATTGATTTGTGGTATGTGCTCTGTTATGCAATTGATGGTATAGTCGAATGGCACACTTGCGTAATTGGCATTACTATTCCCATTATTCTGATTTTGCCTATTGTGGTTGTTGTTGTTATTGCTGCTGTTGTTGTTGCCATTATTGTTGTTGTTGTTGTTGTTGTTGTTGTTGTACGACCTGTCATGATTGAGAAGCGGATCTTTGTAAGCCACATGCATCTCATTAGAAGTATGTTGTTGAGCACCTCCTTGATTTTGATCAAGTACGCCTTGAATAACATGTTTGAGATGGATACAATTGTTGGTTTTATGTCCTCTTCCTCTATGATACTCACAATAGTCAGTGTCCTTCCAATAGTGAGGTTTTATTTGAGGTTCATAATCACTTGTTGGTGGTAGAGAGATTTTATTGTTGGCTAATAGCTTCCTTAATGCGGATTCTTGGGACTTACCCAATGGTGTGAACTTTTGTCTTGGATTTGTGTTGAACCAGGGTCTTGGCTCCCGAGAGAATGTTTTGTTGGGTATAATATTACTTGCCTCTCCTTTGAGAGTGAATATTGGTTGTTGTTTGGGAGTCGCCACCTTGGCATCAACTACCCATCATTGACAACATTTTTATTCTTAGTCCAAAACTTTGATTTGTCAGTCGTGTAGTTGGAGGTAGGTGTGTCCTTGTATAACTTGATTTGTCCCTTGGTAATCATAGCTTTCTCAATGAACAATCCCATTTCAATGACCTTCAAAAATGAGGTAGGGCATTGAATTTGTATTTGATAGCTTATTAGATCAGAGTTGAGGTTGTGGACAAACATCTCCATTAATTGCTTCTCAGGTACATCATATGAGAATTTGTTTGCTAGTTGTCTCCATCTTTGTAAGGAGGTGAATGATTCGCCACTCTTTTGCTTGGTGTTACATAGGTCAAGCATGGAGACTTCATGTTTAATATTGTATGAGAAGTGCGTAATGAATTTGTTGACTAACTCATCAAAAGTTTTGATGCCCAGTGGAAGCCGTGAGAACCACTCAATGGCTTGACTACCTAGAGATCTAGGGAATAATCTCATTAGGAAAGTCTCATTGTGAGCTACTTCCATGCATACGGTGTTGAATTCCCTAATGTGATCTCTAAGGTCCCCTTTCCCTTTGTACTTGTAAAACTTAGGGACTTCGAATCAAAAGGGGAATGGTATCATGTTCAAACTTTTATCAAAGGAGTACGGTGCAATATCTTCCAAGGAGTATGTTTTAGTGTTTGCACCCATCTTGAGATCCTTCATTTATTGTGTTAGACCTTCAATTTGTTTCCTCATTTCTTACATAGGAGTGATTGGGTCTATGACTTTCTTTCCTTTGTCTTCACCATTGTGGTGTTCATGATTATCCTCTACGGTCTCTTTGAGTTTGCTTCGATCGAAATCCGCGGGGAGCTTAATTCCAAGATTTGCAAGATGATAAAAATACTTGTGAGGGTCCTCATGGAGCACTTTCTCTAGAAAGCGTTGGAATTTCTGATCTTGGAGGTGTCCTTGATAATCTTTGTGAGAGATTTCCTCATCACTATCATGAGGGGTGACAATACGGTCAGATGATCCAGCCATTTCAAGTTGCTTTTGGTATTGAGATCTAGTAAGAACCATGCAAGGTGACGTGGGATGCAGTGGGATAAAACTAGAGATTTTGGCAAGATGCCGATGGAGACTGCTGAGAATAGGATACTTATGACAAGATTTGGACAAAGGACTCTTTCGATCACTGATTCCAAGTAAGACCCTGATACAAGGTGATAGCCACTAGTAAGGGTACTCGATACCTGTCTTACTGTGTAGGGACTAGTCATACACCAAGACCACTAGCGAAGTTCTATGAATTACTAGGGTTACTTGAATCTAAAATAATCTAAAAAGGGGGCCTATGCTAATCTGATATGGGATACTTTGACTTTGGACTAGGGAGACCTGATAGAAGGTGAATGAGATGGCCAATGAAAGAGAGATTTTGACGCGAAATGGGTGGAAAAGTGACTACAAGGTAAGACCTGATCTCAGAACTTGGAACTAGGCTGAAATGGGTACCCAAAAATGATAAAATTTTCCTCTCAAAGACTATGGAAGTGCTCACTGTCATGCATGCGCTGGAACAGATGCACCGCATAAACTAGTAAATGCGCAAAATTTTGATATATAAGCGCAACACTGGTAAATTTCAAATGCACTGTAATAGGTTTTAGAAGCCCAGTAAGTGGGTACAGATGCACCGCAAATCGGCACAAATGTGCAGCAAAAGAGGACGAATGCGCCGCTCTGGTTTTTCAGTGATTTTTGTAAGTTTTTTTGTTGGCAATTTTCTGATGTTTTTGGTACTTTGGCTACAAGAAGGTCTTTTTGATCTGATTTTCTGAAATTATGGCAAGAAGACATAGCAAACACAAAGAATGTTTTTATGTTTTTTTATTTTTTTGTGATTTTTTGACTCTTTTTGGACTAAAAGAAAGAAAGTACAATCCTAGGTTTCAAAGGACAATATAAAACTAAATTCTCACTATCTCTAGTGAAGCATCTTCCGGAGGTGATAATCGCCCTTCCCTGCACCAGATTATAGGGGTTTTTGGCCACTAAGACAAAGGTGTTTAATAAAGGCAACCGTTCGAGTGGTTATACATGCGGCAGCATTACTCTGTTATAGAATCTCCCAGCCTGCAAGGGTTGCGCCTTGGAGGGTTTTGAGGGAGGTTGGTTGTCGGTATAACACAATTGCACTCATTGTTTGAAGCTTTCACTCCAAACACAATTTATTTATAGTGGCTTGGTAGGGCTTGGCATCTAACCTGTTACCACTTAGGGTCGTTCCTACTTGGATGAACGGTATCTAAGAGCAGGCCCCTCTAAAAGAAAAACACATGCAAAAATGATATGTCTGGTATTTTGGTCACTCAAGATAGGGGAGAGCATAGGCCTAGTATCATTCCCAAAACACATAATACATTGGTTCTTTTCCCCTAGTTAAAGTGAGAAAAACTAGATGAGCTATCTACTTTGGGCAAGCACAAAAATTTGTTAACTTTGAAGTGATAACAAGATAGCAATGGTCTAGTTTTACCAAGATAGCAATGATGTGTTTAATTTTAGCCCAGATAGCAATGATTTGTTAACTTTGAAGTGATAACAAGATAGAAATGGTTCAATGATATGCAAGATAGAAATGATTCTGTTAACACCCTCCTAGTTTAAGACTAAGTGAGATTTGCATGAGCGTCCATTTACTTTCCTTTTAGAAATTAAAGTGTGAGTTAACAGGTGCAGCTATATGATTCTAAACCAGTACCTAGCCTACAAAACATGTCAAGAGTGTTCTTGTAAAAAGATGTCAGCGTTAGCAAAAACTTCAAGGAAACCCTAAAAATCACTGCCTAGATCAAATGTGTAGCTTCAAAGACTGAATGCGCAGAAACAGAGCTCAAAAGCACCGCAGTACATATGTGCTAAGACAGAGGTCAAAAGTACAAGAAAACAATATATATGCGCTGAACAGACAGGTACACCGTATTGGAGGATATATGCACCGGAACAGAGTCTGTATGTGTTGAAAGGATGTATGCGCCAGAACAGACAATATATGCTTCATATCAGAGACTGTATGCGCTGAAGGAATGTATGCGTCGCAACAGATAGCAGATGTGTGTTAGGATGTGTCAGATGCGTTGTTTCCTCTTGTGTACGGCTTTCTAAAACATAAAAACTCAATTTTTGGGTTAAATTGGGGCTAGGCCCCACGGTGGGCGCCAAAAATGTTGAGGGAAAATTAGAGTAAACATGAATAATTAATATATCAATATCAAAATACCCAAAACTCAACGAAATATAGAAACAAAGAGATCAATCAAACAAAAGAACTTCAAAAACCTTTGCAAACCTCAAAGCTTTATAGCTTCCATTGGTTGCCTATCTCAATCAATCTTGTCTATGAATGTGGCCCTCAGAGAGTGCACTTCCTTGCTATGATTCCAAGATTGTCAAATGGAGAACGGTTATGATAGTTTCACCATGAAGATGAGCTTCACAACAATGATAGTAGTGTGGTAACGAGTGTGATCACAAGCAATGAAGGAATTAGTGCCAAAAGCGCACTGTAATTCTTATAGAGTAACAATACTTAAAGCTTGGATGAATGAAATGGAAGAACATGGTTCAATTTATAGACTTGGGAGAGAGAATATCAATAGTATAGAAAGAATGAGAAGATCAATGGTATAGAAACCTTGAGGAACGTGCACGAATAAGAAGACAAGTGTCACCCAAAAGCTGTTTTATTTGAGTTAACTACTTTCTTTTCTAAAGATAAGATATGACTTTTCATAAATTAGAAAACTTTTTTCTAATTTAAGAGATATTGATAAAAACAAGGTTGATTGAGTCAGTTAACTCAACTTGAGATTTGCTTTTGCATGATTTGAGAGAAATTAAATAATAAATTATTTAATTTTGTGTGCATGAAGAGGAAGACTTATTTTTAGAAGATTTGGAAAATATTTGAAGAATTTAGAAGATAAGAAAGTAAATTAAATAAATAAATTTATTTAATTGTTATGCATGACTTGGAAGATTAAATAAAATATTTAATTATATTTTATTTTTGGAGATTGAGAGGATGTAAATAAATTTGATTTATTTATTTAAATTTGGAAGAATGATTTGACTTAATTAAATAATTAAGAATTATTTAATTCTTTGGAAGAATTTAATTAAATAAAGGTTTATTTAATTTTGACTTTAGAAGAGGTAATTAAATATTTTGATATTTAATTAATTTAGAGGAATGTGAATCGAATAAATAAATTTGTTTATTTATTTATTGATAGAAGAATTAGAATGGAATAAATATTAAGAATATTTACTTCAACTAATCGTGTCATTTTTAGGCGTATACAGCTTGTAATCTTAAATTTCTAAATATGTGTTGAATGATTCATTTTCAATTAGGGATAGTCTTTAAATACACAACCCTAGTGAGTAATTTGGTGCAATGAGCTCATTTATGGCTAGTGAAAGAATTTGATTTTTCTTATTTTAAAAATGCATGGTTGTGGACTTGATCCAAATTAGTTATACACACATATCTAATCTAAAAAGGGAGAATGGAATATTTATGGAATGCGGTGGAATGTGGGGATGTGTGATGGTAGGATTTATGCAAATTAGATAATCTTACACATATTTAGATGCATTAAAGACAAGCTAATCACAATAAACCCAAAACATAAAAGAAAAAAACATAAATATATATATTTTTTACCATTACAATAGTTTATAATCTATTTTAATTTAATAATTATACATTTTAACATTATGTCATGAGTATAAACATGGCATGATTTCTCCTCATTTTCTAAGGACCTAAAAGACCCTAGAAACTACAAAGAAAAAATTTAGATTTTTTTGAAAAGTATGAAGTGCACAAAATAACAAGGTTGGATAAAAGAGACATCTTTAAAATATAAAGAGCATGCCAAACTTGTTACTTTCTCAAGACAAAACATGCAAAAGCAGAAGAGATGTTAATATGATATAGGCTCAAATAACTATACTCGATGGCGTACAATCAATCCAAGCTCTATCGAATGATTATAGACCTTCTGTTGTCGGGCCCATAACAATTTATGAAAAACACATTGAATTTCTTCGCCAAATATAAAGAACACACCAAACTCGTTACTTTCTTAAAGAGAGAACCAACAAAAGGCATGACATGCCATTTTATGATATAAAGAACAGACAAAGGTCACATGGATGCAATTTAAATTTAAAGGTGAGTCATTTACAGGAATATTTGTCATTGGAATACATGGGAAGAAAGATATAGATTTAAATAAATATATTGCATGGGATTTATTTAGAGCAATAGATGGTATTGGAAAAAGCATGGAAAAAAATAGAGAAGCTTATATGTGAGCTGGTGGCGGATTGGCTATTCTAATGTAAGTCATTCACAATGAGCAGAGTCCCGTTACGAGTGGAGTCCCATGACAACCACTTCCTACACGTGGACAATTGCAATGGTATCGCACGACACCTTTTGATGGGAACATGATAATGGCATTATTGGAATTGTCGAGCATGTAAGAAGTGGTCATTGTGGCTGATTTGATCATCGCAGGACTCCACTTGTTGTGAATGGATTTCATCACAACCGCCAGCCTAAGGTGATACCAACCAAGAGTATCTCTATAGCTCTTTTGATTTTTCAGCTCTTTCGCTCTAATGGTTCATTGAAATATTTAAAAACTAAAAAAAGTGTAGCTAAGAGGTGATTCCCAACATTGAAGCATAGTGGTTAAAAAAGGAAAGAAGATTTTCTTGTTAGTCCCTCCTTAGGTAGGGAATACTTATGTTTTCATTTGGCTCCATTTTTTAGTTTTGATATTTCAAAGAAAATTTAAAGTCACTAAAATTTTGTCTCTGGTAGGATTTTTGTTGTATATGAAAATAGTATTTGTTGGCTTCCTCATTGGACACTGTTATTTTTTCTAGTTAAATAGTCTATTATTCATTTGTCAAAAATAGGGGAAAAATTGAATCCAAGAAGGGCAAGAAAAATTTCACAAAGACTCTAATTTTTTATGGTTTTTTTGGATGCAAGGCACACATTAGAGTTCATGGAAACATAATAGATTGCATAGAGAATTCAAAGGAAAGCATGGACACACATCCAAAGTTTTGTCAAGCCAGAAAAAAAAAGGTATCTTAAAATTTTTTCCTAGAATGTCATGGACATTCCTGCCACAAGTGTTATTATCTTCTGAGCATATGTCATAGTCTTCAAGTAATGTTTTAAAATATTCTTTCTTTAATAGGCTATGACATGTTTGTCCATGGATTTTTTGTTGGGGACCCATGGAAAAGCTAGAGGATTATGTTTTGTTATCATTCATGCTTTACACTAAGAGTGCACAAGAAGGGCTTTAATTTGATGCAACTCCAGCAACACAAGCCTAAAAATCTCATCTTTTTTCCTTCATACTTACGCTTGGTTAGTGTAGACATCTAAAAATCTCTTCACCACTTAATCGACCTCCGACATCACTAACATCACCAATTACCCTGCCAATTAATTAATTAAATTTTTATTTAATTAATTATTCATCCCAACACCTGATTATGCATCATTTTCCCCTTTATATTGAATTAATTAAATTAATTCAATAGTTCCCCCTTTATGAACATTAGCCTAATTAATTAAATGAATGTGCAAATATTTATTTGATTAATTCACCCCTTCCATAAACCTAATTAATTAAATAAATTGTGTTTATTTAATTAATTTAACCTACTAAATCCCTACCCTAGTTAATTAAATATCAATTATTTAATTACCTAGCCTAACCTACATGACCCTAGACCTAGGATTAATTAAATTAAATATCATTTAATTAATCCTAACCCTCAATTAGCCCACTCTCTAATTTTTTCCAACCATATTAATTAGGCTAATCACCTTCATTAATATGGTCAAACCCTGATTAACACTCCTCCCCACACCCCACAAATAAAAATTGAAATCTATGCCACACAAATTAATTTTTTATACACACGTGTTATAATCCCCATTAATAATCTCTTACACCCCTCACACATGTCATAACTCATTTATTTCCACTCTTCTCAAAATAAATTTTTAATTCATTTCTAAATCCTCCTCTCTTCCCCATGTGAATTTTTAATTCACATCTAATCCATCTCACCCAACCTCATTTAATTCACCCCTTTGCCAAGATGAATTTAAAATTCATCTTTATTCACAACCCTCCATTTTCGAAGATGAAATCTAAGCCCTCCACCTCACTTGCATCCTCAACCATTGATCTCTAAATTAAATTTCCACCCTTGGATCAAATCCTCTCCCAAAAAGCCTATAAATACACCCTCATCTAAGCCATTCTATCATCCATTTTAGAGCAAAGTTATCATGTCCAAATATCTCCTCAAGTCCATCCATTTGTGAGCTAGGTCTTCAGTGTTTTGCATTGTGAGAGCATTTCACATTTTGAAAGATCATGGGTAAAGCAAGATCCTAAGGGTGCAAGGCTCTCCACCTTATCTAGGGGTTTTGGATCTCACTGTGAAGGTATAGCTTGTGTTTTTATTGCATTTTCTTTGTGTTTTGCTTTTATTTTGATTTCCTAATCTACATTTGGCACACTCAATGGGACTCACAAGGTCCAAGCTAATATTTTTTTGTGAGATTTTGTGTTTTGAAGGCCTTGTTTGCAGGTTCTAGCGCAAAAAATCTTCTGTTTGGCACCATTTTCCTACGCAGTGGCATCATTTCTGCAAATAGTGGCGCTATTTCTGACTATTCCAGTGCTATTCTTGTACGACAAAACCCACCACCGTAGACTTGAATCTTTTTGTGTTTTTCTTGTTTGTTGGTGTTTTTAGCATCTTTTGCTCTCGGTTTTTGTAAGAAATACATAGGAATAGGTGGACACTATGGCAAAATCACTCTAGGGTTTATCTATTGACTTGTTTTTCAAATCTAGTGTTGTCTACTTGTCCCTAACTCATCTTATTTCACTACCTTTGGTATTTTGGGTATTATTGGGTTCAGAAAAAACCACTAACCTTGTTTGCACAAACATTTTGCAACTAAAACTAGTCTTTTTGAAGCTTTTTTCAAACACTGCACCATTTTGGCGCTATTTGAGCCCAGGTCGGCGCTATCTATCACAGCAAACAAAGACAAATGCAAGTATAATGTAGTGGCACTATTTCATGTTTTTGTAGTGCTTTTTCCTTATTTTAGCTCCATTTCTGTGTTCCTGTAGCGCTTTCATTAATTGTAGCACCATTATAGGTTTATGTAGCACCGTTTGGTAGTTTAGCGCCATTTTAAGATTCTGTAGTGCTTTTCTCTATAACTGTCAGAAATCATCTAGTTATTGGTCTGTGGCGCCATTTTTTAGTTTCTGTGGTACCTTTTCTATTTGTTTTGGTACCTTTTTTCTGTACTAACTTTGGGATCTGTGCAGGTTGCTAACTATGTTCTGCAGGTTAAAATCATTTGTCCAAGACCTTAATTTGAAACTACTAACATCTTTGCAGGGATTTATTAGTTTAGAAAACATTTCATCTTGGTGCACTTAAAAATGAACCTTTGCTTGCTTAGCCTAGAAAACATTTGGATTTGGTGCATAAAATTAATATTGTTTGCAAACAATCATAGGCACACTTCATTTTGGGCTTAAAAAGAACAATAGTAATTGTTTGCCGTGTCTTGTGCACTTGCACATTTGTGTCACCCAAGGGATAGAATCAAAGTATCCTCTCCCCTCGCATTCAAAAGGATCTTGGGTGAAGAGAAATGGTTCTACTCTCTTTTTATTTTTAGGAGTGGGCCTGCCCTTGAGAAACATCCGCAAGGAGAACTCATTGGCGACCCCTAGTGGTACTTTCATTCAGTCTACTATATAAATTAGGATAAGGCAAAATCCATGTCTGAATCGGTATAAGTGATTACCATACAGTGCTATCTCGAAAGGAAGTCGTACCTAGTGTATATGAAACTCCTAGTAGAGATAGTTAAAACCTTAAGTGGTTTACTAGATGCTCGTAACGTGCCAATCCCTCGAATGTTCCCCCACTAAACACCATTTGTTTTAGAGGCCAAAAACCTTCTACTTGTTGGTGCAGGGGGTCGGAAGATAGACCTTTGAAGCCATCCCACACTCTCACAGTTCAAAGTAGAGATAACACATTTCTTGAGATCCTCGAGTCTCTAGGAATTTGAAGCTTGGTGTACCCAAGAAGTGAGTGCCATGTAAGGGGGATCTAGTGTCACCAAGATTCTAAGTTATCCACTTTGAGTAAGTGTGGCTAGAGAAATCCAAGTAAGAATCCAACAAGTATTGTCCTTGCCTCGCCTTAGGTTGTACAAATGCTTGATAAAATCTTTCACATTTTCACAAACAAAACCTTTGGCCATTGTGTTCTCTTTGTTTGAAGTGTTTTCATGCTTGCCAAGAATCAACATCATTCAACCACCATCAAAACACTTGACAATCATTTGACCTTCACAAAATCAAAATTTGACATCAAAACCCACAATTGCCAAAGAATTGACAACCACTACCCTTCTTTGGCGCCATTTTGCAGACCCCTAGCGCCATTTCTCACTATTTTGGTGCCTTGTCCTTGAGGATTGGTGCTGTTTCTGAATCAACTTGCACACATGCCTAGAAAATTGTTTTGGGACCTTTTAAACCTGCACATACATAATCCATATCCACCTTGCCAAAATCCATCAAAACCATAACCATTTTGACCCAAAATTTTCATCCATATTCCCATTTGGACCTTAGAGAGTAACCTATTTTCACTATCGGACCCTTTATCATACTATTAAACCCAACCATAATCCATCCCCTTCCATAACTTTTCATCCCCTTTGATTTTTACTTTTGGACCTTAATTCATCATCCAACAAATCCATCCCAATTTCATCCCCCCATCCTACATCAAAAACATCCAAAAATCCCATAATCAAAACATCAACCAAAACCTCAATCAACATATCATATCCCAAATCAATCTTTGAGCAAGAAAATTGAATCTAGATTTCATCCTTTTGCTTCCTATTTTTCTTGTTGGTTATTAGTCTACCTTCAAGTAGAATAATCATCTTTTTTTTCTTAAGGTCATAAGTCTACCTTGAGTAGGAAGAAACATCCATTTTACAACATCCAAAAATCTAGACCCATTTGAACTCATTTGTTGATTTGAACATCCTTTCTAAACATCATCAAAAATCTATCTTCCTAAACATCTAAATCACCTAAGTTTTTCCTTAGTTGCACCATCATCCAACTCATCCCAAAATCTTTCTCACCAATCATCTTTCCAATCCATTCCATCCTTCATCCTTTTGGTCCAATTTTTTTTTTTGAAAATCAATATCCTTGACATTTACCATCCTTAGGTTGCCACCTTTTTGAGATTTATCTCCCAAAGGTCTACACCTATAATCAAAATCACACCATAACCTCATCCCTCCTTAGATTTAGATTTTAGGGAGTATACTCTCTTAAACCTAAATCTTTGTTCCCATTCATCACCACCTATCCTTCGGTCCAATAAATCAAATCAATTCTCTAAGGTCTCAACCACCAATCAAAATCCACATCATTGCATGCCCATAACAAGATCCCAATCCAAGAAAAATCAAGAAATGGCCAACCTTAGAAACAACTTTGGCCTAGGAATGCCACAAACTGACCAAAACAACATGCCTACAATCCAACAAATACCCTCATATGATGCCAATGCAATGGTAAATCCCTTCCCCTTTCAACCACCCGCACCTCCATCCAACACCAACCAAGTAGACCAAGATGTCTTAGATTTCACACAAGATCCTGATTCCATGGATATACTCGACAGAGTCCTAAGATCGGATCCCAATAGATATCTTGAGTTCCTCCTCAAAAATGGTGCTAATGTACCTCATAATGCATCCACTTCTAACAACCCCACTACATCTTCACAACCCTCTATGTCGCACACCAACCCTAACACATCTCAAACCACATCCACAAATCCCACCAACGTCTTGACCATAACGAACCCCACCAACATCAACCCCGCCGGCACATCAAACGTAACCACATCTATCCCACAAATCACTCTCACTATTCCCAACAACCCCATGCATAAAGTGCTTCCACGAGTGTGCCTCCACTTAACCCCAACACCATAGCCTTCATGAACCAACCATTCTCTAGGCAACCTCACAACACTTCCAACGTTCCCATCAATAATCCATCATCCACTTACACATGTAATTCCGCCTATTACCTCCTCCACTCAAACATCACAACAAAACCCTAATCAAAACCAAATACCACCCCATGTTCTATAGCAAATTCACACTTATCAACAGTACCTCGCCCAACTAAACCAAAATCAAAACCTCATCTCACCAAATTTCATCTCATCTCCAACAACTTCTCCAAAACCAACAAACATACATTCCACAACCACCCCCGACACGAGATTTAACAAGCGTTGTGCAAACCTTAATCCAAAAGGTAGATAGCATGCAACAAGGAAACAAACGAAAGAAATATTCTTTCAAGGATATTTGCCCTTACCCATTCGATAGGACATTATACATGCCTCCCTTTCCTAAAAATTTTGAAACACCCAAATTTGACAAATACAAAGGAAAGGGAGACCCTAGGGAACACCTTAGGTAGTTCTATATCTCTTTCTTATAAGTCTCAAATGATGATACTTATTTGATGAGACTCTTCCCTCGAAGCCTCAATGGTCAAGCCACCGAATGGTTTGCACACCTTCCTCCCGACATTAGGACCTTCCCTGAGCTAGCGGAGAAGTTTGTAAACCATTTCTCCTATAATTTTGAACATGAAATATCAATGACGGATCTTTGCAATACCAAACAAAAGAACAAAGAATCCTCCACTACCTTCTTGCAAAGATGGAGAGGCTTAGCAAGCAAACTCCTTTGGCCTATCCCCGAAAAATAACTAGTCACCATGTTTGTGGCTAATCTTAGTCAAGAAATGGGATTCCACTTACAAATTCAATGTGCATCTACCTTTGAAGAGGTCATCGACAAGGGCACAACCATTGAGAGAGCCCTTATTTCCAAAGGCTCTATTAAGCTCTATGACAACAAAACCTACAACAACAAAGTCAACATCAATGCCCCAAACACAAATAACAACACACAATCAAATGAGAAACGTCACTTTTGGGGTAAAAACAAGAACACCCTTAATGACGGCATCATCGATGTAAAATCCATTCAAAGTGTAGAAAATCAAGCACCACCAAGCACATCCACCACTAACAATGTCAATATACCCAAGGGACCACCCAAATAGAATAACACCCCTAGGAGGAAGTTCACACCCTTAGGAGAACCAATAGAAGACGTTTTGGACAAGATTGTAAAGGGAAATTTGATAACTCTTCCCCCTATTAGGCCTTATGATGAGAATCAATTCAAACCTACATGGTTTGATGAGAATGCCTATTGCGAATACCATCATGTCAAGGGGCATAAAACATCTGATTGTATGAGATTAAAACATTTCATATAGGACCTCATAGATAAGGGTAGTATCAGCTTCGATGAACCACCAAAACAGTCACCAAATGCAAATCTCAGAGCTTACAAGGATCCTCTACCTGACCACAATAAAGGAAAAACATCTTCGTCTAATCAAGCTTACAATGTTGTTCCACCTCTCGCTTATTTTGACTCTGTTGTGGGTTGAATAGAAGAATCTTCTAACCATGTCAACACCATTATCATTTGAGCAAAAACACCCAAAACCATCACCTCCTAGTTGAAAGGTGCCATTTTAGAAAATGGTGCCACCTTGCCTTTTGGCGCCGACCTGCAGGATGGTGCCACTTCCCAGGATAGCATCAATTCACAGGATGGCATCACGCGTTTGCCTGGCACCAATCTGGATGATGGTGCTACTCCCCAACATGGCACCACTTAAGATGATGGTGCCATGGAAAGCCCTTTCGGCACCATTGTGCCAAAACCCTAACCCTGCACAAAAAAGTGCCAAACTAGAGGAAGGTGCCAAACAACAACATTTTGGCACCAATCCCGTCCTAAAATCCCTTGGCAGATGACGCTGATCCAGAGGATGGCACCAATCTAGCCTGAAAACATGCTAATCGGCTTCCCGATGGTGCCCAACCCTAAAACCCTAATCTTGAAAATAATTAATGCAGAAAACAAAAAAATGACAAAGCTAGGGTTTCTGCCTACCTTCTCGCCAGCCTCTGCTGATCTCCCATATGACCAAACTCGCTCGGATATGTGCTCAAAGCATGGGAACATTGGGTTAGGGTTCGCCATTCTCTCCTTCTCTTTTGTCCAAGTGGCTAAATGAGTGTGAATGTGGCACTTTAGGGCTCATTTTGCTATTTATAGAATGCCATGTCATCCTCTAATACACTTTTTCTTCCCCAAGGTGCAAATCATAACCTTTTTCGTCTATTTTTCTTCCTGTCAACATGTTTTTTTGTCCTCTATCAATTTTTGACCTCCTTTTCTTCCTTTTGAGAGCTCACTCAAAAAAAAATTATTTTTACACCCGATCTCTCAAGGGGGCATCCCTCACCCATTTCATTCCTTCCCGGCAGCTGGGGCATTTTTCTTTGACTTGATGCCATTTCCCTGCTAGGTCACGACGCCACGTCAAAGAGGGGCAAATGTAGACAACTAAAAATGTCTTCACCACTCAACCAACCTCTGACATCACTAACATCACCAATTACCCTTCTAGTTAATTAATTAATTTTTTATTTAATTAATTATTCATCCCAACACCTGATTATGCATCATTTTCCCCTTTATATTGAATTAATTAAATTAATTCAATAGTTCCCCCTTTACTAACATTAGCCCAATTAATTAAATGAATATGCAAATATTTATTTGATTAATTCAACCCTTCCATAAACCTAAATAATTAAATAAATTATGTTTATTTAATTAATTCAACCTAGCCCTACCCTAGTTAATTAAATATCAATTATTTAATTACCTAGCCTAACCTACATGACCCTAGACCTAGGATTAATTAAATTAAACATCATTTAATTAATCCTAACCCTCAATTAGCCCACTCCCTAATTTTTTCCGGTCATATTAATTAGGCTAATCACCTTCATTAATATGTTCAAACCCTGATTAACACTCCTCCCCACACCCCACAAATAAAAAATTAAAATCTATGCCACATAAATCATTTTTTTATACACACATGTCATAATCCCCATTAATAATCTCTTACACGTCATAACTCATTTATTTCCACTCTTCCCAAAATAAATTTTTAATTCATTTCTAAATCCCCCTCTCTTCCCCATGTGAATTTTTAATTCACGTCTAATCCATCTCACCCAACCTCATTTAATTCACCCCTTTCCCAAGATGAATTTAAAATTCATCTTTATTCACAACCCTCCATTTTTGAAGATGAATTCTAAGCCCTCCACCTCACTTGCATCCTCAACCATTGATCTCCAAATTAAATCTCCACCCTTGGATCAAATCCTCTCCCAAAAAGCCTATAAATACACCCTCATCTAAGCCATTCTATCATCCAATTTTAGAGCAAAGTTATCATGTCTAAATATCTCCTCAAGTCCATTCATTTGTGAGCTAGGTCTTTAGTGTTTTGCATTGTGAGAGCATTTCAAATTTTGAAAGATCATGGGTAAAGCAAGAGCCTAAGGGTGCAAGGCTCTCCACCTTATCTGGGGGTTTTGGATCTCATTGTGAAGGTATAGCTTGTGTTTTTATTGCATTTGCTTTGTGTTTTACTTTCATTTTGATTTCCTAGTCTATAGTTAGAAGAGCCAATAATTGAGAAATGAGAGTGTATTTAGAGAGAAGAAGGGAAGAGTAAGATTGTTTGTAAGGAAGGCCCTGAAAAGACCACAAGTATATGTCCATCGCTTTGATCTTATTTCATGTCTCCCTTTTGCTCATTGCTATTTTCCCCTCTTGCCGAGGTTTGGTTGCAGATCCTCCACAGTCTATCACTACAACACAATACTACTTATCATTTTAATAGGAGGATTCTTCTCAACACCTTTTGAACTCCTACAACTCACTAATGATGGACGCTTCCCAGGTCAGCTAGGGTTTTCTCTTTCTTAACTTCATTTTTCTTTGTTTTGTTGGTTTTTTTGAATATTTTCAAATGCTACGCTTTTATTCACACATGATCCTTTTCACTACTTTTTTCTTTTTGTTTATCATTGTAAATCTCACTTTCTTGTCGCAATTAGGATTTTGGAATGTTTGTAAACAAGCGGTGTTATGTTATCTGAACATTTTGTGGCACATAGTGGCACATTAATTTGGTATTGTGGTGAGGGTAAATTTGCTTTTGATCTGAGAGAGAGAATTTATGTATCCTTCAAAAAAATTAAAGTGTTTTTTTAAGGAAAAAGGTGCAGAGCACCTAAACAATATTATATTCAAATAAGGAAAAGATATAGAGCTTAGATACAAAATGCCCTTATAGCAATTTGAACTGGGCAAAGTAAGCATGGAGAAACAACCCAACCAAGAGATTATATCATAGCACCCCCTTACAACATAGAAAGAGATATTTTACAGCGAGTAGAGAAGGGGACTTTACAAAACAAAAGAGGAATACTCCCTCTCCAACACCAACGAGATAAGTGATACATCGACTGTAATACTAATAATTACATAACAAAACCCCTTAACAAACCATATTAAGATTCCATATTCAGGTCTTCAAATATGAAACCTTGCTGAGCAGGCTCACCCAGAGCATCAACATCAACAGCAGGGGGCGGTGGAGGTAGCTGGAAGTGAAGCAAATGATGTAGGGCCTGAAAGACTTCCCTTGCTGAATCTTCTCATTCATCCCCTAATTCTAGAGCATGACAATGAAGTCCATTGTGGATAGACATCATACAATTGTTCTGCAGGCCATGTAGGAATGAAGTGTAAATGCAGTGCACAGCTCGACAATGAATAATGTCCTTCAATAAGAAAAGGTCCCCCACATGCGCAGTACCTAGATGGAGATCATAATTTTGCACTGCCTCGTTGAATTGATCAACAAAAAATAGGAAATCCTGGATAAACATGTGGCCCAAGCTTCTAACAATGTCCCCATTCTGAATAAGATCTATCACATTTGAAAGAAAATGCAAAACCACTTGAGAAGGGTAAATAGCCATTGGAAAGTGAAACATCCCTCAGCCGTAGACAGTAGCAATTGATTTTTTCACCTCTTCATCATACAGTTTGAAAATCTCACCCAATGAATCTACCCTTAGAATCCCTTGAATAGGCTTTTCCCATTTCTAAATTGTGAGATGAATACAATTGTTTCTGTGAATGGAACCCATAGAGCTCAAAAGCCTCTTGATAATGATGAAGAGTAGCAGATAAAAGGTAATTGCCAAATAATAATGAAACACAAACTGAGAACAGAGAATATAATGAATATTGCCACGCGAGAGATGAATGCATAGTAATCATTACATATATTGGAGATTGAAAACACCTCGGGCTAGTGCATCCCCTATTAAATGAATGAAAGTCTATGGTACAATACGATCTCCATACACATGCATTTGCCAGTGCCCGAACCATAGAGCAATAATGCAAAGATAAACACAAGGATTACTCCAAAGTTAGCACCTACCAAAAAAAATAAATGTTAGCTAAAAAATTGTCTCTAAAAATAGAGACCTTGCAACCCTTTTCTTCGAATACAATTGACCGATAAGATTCCCTCTCCAATTCAAATCTCACACTTAATCAATTTTGAACCAAACAGAATTACAAAAAGACAAGAACTATCTCCTTGACCCCAAAAATTTCTTATTCAATGTTCTTTCGATCCGCTGCCAAAATTCTATCAAAGCCATCCAACTTCCTCAAGGAGACTGCATCCCATTCAATTGACTCCCTCTCCTGATCACAAGCACAATTGGCTAAAAAATCTGCTGATTTGTTTCCTTCTCTATAAGTATGTAGAATTTGAAAAGTTTCAAAGGACTCCATAATATTCGTAGCTCCTTGAAGAATATACGCTATCTTCCAGCATGGGAAAGACCTTTTTTTAATGGCATTCACTATATTCAGAGAATCACCTTCAATTATAATATTCTTAACCCCATAATTTAAAGAAAGTTTCAAACCTGCAACAAGGGCCAAAGCATCGGCCTCATTATTAGAATAGCATCCAAGTCTAAGAGAAAAATCCTTAATTATAAAACCTTTACAATCTCTAAGCACACAACTAGCTCCAAATAAATTTGGGTTCCCTATGCAAGCGCCATCAATGTTTAATTTAATAAAATTCTCAGGAGGAGGTTTCCAATATATGGTACTCCTATCTACTTTCTTATTTCCCACAAAGCAATTTAATTTGGGAAGTTTCAAAAACTTCTAAGATTTAAGCATGAGTGCATCCCAAGAGGAAAATGCTAAAGAGCCAAAATCCTTCAATAGTAAGTGAGAATATACAACCTCCACAACCGACTTTTCAATTTTAAGGATGACTTGGTGAAAGAGAGCACTCTACTTTCCTAAAAATTCTATTGTTCATTTCCAGCCATAGATTCCATATCACTAAACTAGGAGAAACAATCCAAATAGCAGAAAAAGTTGAATTCTTGCGTAAAGTTGGCCAACCTTGAAAAACTTGCAATATTGTATTTGGGAGAGGTCCAGACCAACCCAACTTGGAGCATAACCAATACCAGACTTGAGAACAGAAAGAGTAGTTAAGAAAAAGATGATTTCCCTCTTCTTCTTTTTCTAAACATAGAGGACACAAAAAAGGTTGAGAGACTCCAAGTTTTACAAGTCTATCACTTGTGAGAATCCTACCCTTCAAGGCCAACCAAGCAAAAGCTCCTGCCTTTGGAAGACAGGGACTACTCCAACATAGCTTAGAAGGCCAATTTGAAGAACCTTCAATATTTCTCCCAACGATACTTTGATACCCTTGTTTTACTATGTACCTTCCAAATTTAGAGGGAATCTAGATAAGCTCATCACAAGCCCCTGAGATAAAGACCCTTCTATTTTTTAGCACTTTTCTTAACAAATCCTTTTGAGAAGATGGAATGGGGACATTGGAGAGGTTTTTCTATTTGACACCAAAGGAATTAGAATTTGAATCACCATCCAAATAATCTTTAACTTTGACACCCCATAGCTAACGTAGAACTTCTTTAGCCTCTTGCAGCCCCTCCATTTGTGAAAGAGGGGGATAACTATTCCATGAATCATCCCAAAACATAGTTGAGCAACCATCATTAATTATCCATGAGAGGAAAGGAGAAATTACCTCTCTACATTCAATCATAAAATCCCAAATTTTAGAACCTAATTTTGGATTTTGAATTGTAAATATCCTTTCTAGATCACCAAAGTCTAAATACTTTGCCTACATGATTTTAGACCATTTGGAATCAGGCTTATCATACATCTGTCATACCAACTTTGTCCCTAATGTACGGTTCTGACCCTCAATGTTGTGAATAGCAGTCCCACCATGATGTTCAGGGGTACATATCTTATCCCAAGAAATCAAAGGAATCTTTTTGCCTTCCTCCTTAGGCCCATTCCACAAAAACTTCCTAAAGATACTACAAAGTTCAAATAGAATGTCTTTTGGTACCTTGAGAACTGAAAACATGTAGATTGGGATAGCACATAGAACTGATTTAATCCTCATGATTTTGCCTACTAGAGTCAACCATTTTCCCTTCCAAGAAGCGATTTTCCCTTTTACATTTGAAATAAGCTTCTTCCAAAAGCAACTTTTAATATTCCCAAAAAAAAGAGGAATTCCTAAATAATTAGAAGGAAGGACATCCATCTTAAAACCTAGAAAATTTGAGATTCTACCTTGAACCAAAGGACTGGTATTAAAGAAAAAAAATCTTAGATTTATCTTGATTCACCTTTTGACTTGAAACCAAGTAGTAAAGATCAATTACCTTTTTTATAGACTTAGCTTCTAACAATGAGGGCTGCCCAAATAACAAAGTATCATCAGCAAATAAGGCATGGGTGATAGAGAATGGTACTCTCAGAATTGAAATTCCTTGCCAAGACATCAATCTGTTTTGATACTAAATCAATCTACTCAAACCCTCTGCTACAATGATAAACAAAAAAGGGGATAAGGGATCACCCTACCTAATCCCTTGAGAAGATGTGAAAAATTCTAAAGGAGAACCATTAATCAAAACTGAAAATCTTGTACCTAACATACATGAGTTGATCCATTTACACCATTTATGTGAAAATCCAAACTTATACAAGACTTTTAACAAAAAATCCCAGGACACCCTATCATAAGCCTTTAACATGTCTAGTTTTACCAACATTGCTAATAATTTATGGCTTTGACTGGAATACAACACTTCATGAGCTACCAAAGCCCCTTCAGTTGTCTCCTTACCTGGCACAAAACCCCCTGCTCTTCAGAGATAATCTTTGGAATTAAAACTGCTAACCTCATAGAGATAGCTTTAGTTATAATCTTATATAACGTATTGCAGAGGGAAATTGGTCTGAAAGCAGCAAATGAAATTGGAGTAGCTACCTTAAGAATTAATGCAATAAAAGTAGAATTGATCTCCTTTAACATTGTACTATTTCTCCTGGCATCTTCTACTGCTAACCAGACTTCCCTGCCAACAAAATCCCAATATTTTTGAAAGAACAATGGAGTGAAGCCGTCAGGTCCTAGAGCCTTATCAGGGTCAAAAGAGAAAACAACGGCCTTGATTTCCTCAATAGTAAATTCTTTCATTAAATCTTTGTTCTCTTCTGAACTAATCAAATTAGGAATATGTTGTATCACATCTGCAATATTAGAAGTTAAGTCTGAAGATACATCCTTAGAAAGAAGATTTTTAGAAAAGATTATGCCCTCTTTATGTATCATTGAAGCATCTTCCAATATCTGCCCGAATGAGTCCTTAATGGAGATGATCAAATTTTTATGTCTTTTTACCATGGCTGAAGAGTGAAAAGAATTAGTATTCCTATCCCCTTCCCTTAGCCAAGTCTCCCTAGATTTCTACCTCCAGTAGATTTCTTCCCTTGCCAATATCTCCTCAAGGTTAGCCTGAAGAGATTTAATAGTTTCAAACGAATTCTGATTCATACCATATTTGATAATAAGTCATTAATTTGAACCAACTGATTCTGAATCATTGCTTTTTGATCAAAAATGTTCCCGAACACTTCCTTATTCCATACTTGAATCTTTCTTCTAACAAATTTAAGTTTCTCATTCAATTGAAAAAGTCTTGAGCCAACCACAAAAGGAGTATTCTTCCACCAACATTCTAAGTTTACTAAAAAAATTTTATCCCTAAACCACATAGATTCAAATTTAAAAGAAGATCTCCTCTTCCTATGGCCCCTAAAACTACTGAAATCCAAGCTGATAGGATAGTGGCATGAACCCGTATAACAAAGAATTTTCGTGAGAGACACTTCACTATCAAGACACCACTTAGGAGAAAAAAGTTACCTGTCTAACCTTTCAGCAATCATCAAAAAATCCTTTCTCCTACTAGTCCAAGTAAATCTTCCATTTACAGTGGGGTTGTCAAGTAAAGAATTATCTAAAATAAAATCATTAAAATCCTCCATAACTTTCTGAGGAGGAATGATACCACCCATTTTTTTGCTGAGGCAAGAAATAGCATTAAAGTCCCCTCCTAACATAACTTTTTCCTCCTTTAGATTATGCATTAAAGCAAATCTAAGATCCCACAGAGACTTCTTATCACTTGTAGAATTAGGATCATAAATATTAAACATCCAAAAATTTTGATCATTGGAAGAGATTTTAACTAATATGAGATTATGAGTGGAACAAATGAACTCTATATTACACACCTTACTATCCCATAAAACTGTTAAACCCCCTAAATCCCCCATTGTATTTGAATGAAAATACTGCCACTTCTTCCACTTAGATAAAATGTTGTCAGCTTGATCACATGATAATTTCATTTCTTGCAGAATAATCAAATCCATTTGGGAAGCATCAATTTGGTACTTGATTAAGTGCCTTTTGTTAGGGGCATTAATGCCCCTAACATTCCATGAGAGGATCTTCATTGTCCTCATGGAGAGATACACACTCTCCCTGATCTTAAATAGGTTTCAAGGGTAGCCTATATCCCTACTTTTATCTCTTCCTGAGTCTTTGCAGATTTAGGAGGTCTACCCCTCTTTGAAGGAGATAAAAGGCATGCTTTGCTCTCTTGATGGGGTGTCTGTGAAATAGAGAAGGTTTTGGAATAGTCAAAAACCCTAGATTCAAATTCATTATCACTAGTATCCTTCACTATTGACTCCATCATGAGTTGTTTCATATCATAAGTCCTCCCCTATATATCCACAGTATTTTCAACAAGAGATGAATCTTCAGCAATAACTTCATCTACAATTTGTTCTATAATATCTAATCCCACTTTTAGAATAGCCTCTATGACCATTTTTTAGCCTCCGCTAAAGGAAATTGCTTTGAAGTTTCAACATGATCTATCATGTCTCTTAACACTTCCTCCTTCAACAAGTTCCTACCATCAAATCTATCATGAAGATCATATACTTTAGTTATGAAATCCAGATCCTCTCTATTCACATCACCTATGTTTAAGCTCTTAACCAGATTTAATATGGGGGATTCTAGAGGTTCTTCTTGATCAGAAACAACTGGGATGGAAAATTCAAAATCTCCATTATCCAAATCTACAATCTCCTTATTAATCTGGGAAGAGTCTGAACCAACGCTGTAACTTTAATCCTTATTTACCAATACATCCAAAGACAACTCCCATTTATTTGAAAAATCACCTTCCATTTCCTCATTCTTTTTTTGTGCAATATTAGCATTTTGAGAATCATTAATTTTTGATACCTCTAAATCCTCTACACAATCCTCCGTTACAAAGTCTGGCTTCTCAGAAGTTTTTACCAATTCACCATTATCCAAATTCTCTTCACAATTCCCATCCAGAAAGACATTTAAATTCATGGCTAAATTTACCGGTGCCTCACATGCCAAAGAATCCCCCAAATTATCAAAACCATGAATGGTTTGCAGATCTTCAAAGGTCAAACTCTGACTCTAGGATCTCTTAGATGTTTTTAGTACCACTTTATTTGGTAGAGGAAAGGAAGTATTCATTACCACACACATACGAGTAGGTAAACAAGGGTTCTCAAAAACCAATATATCATGATTCACAAAAACCCCTATTTTCTCTGCCACCAATCTAACAATCCTTAGATCCCTATACTCCAGAGGAAGATTATGAAGGCTAACCCAGAATAAATAAAAATTCTAATTAAAGTGTTTTTCATTGTATGAAGGCTAGGAATTTTGACAAGTTTAAATTGGTTTGTCTTTTGAACTGGAAAGGTATAGAAAGAAAAAAACTAAAATTTTAGAAAATCCCTAAATCACACCATTGAGTTTCAGACCCAGAAGGACCGTTTTAGGCATAACACGAAGAACAACTTTCATGAAAGGATCCATAATTTTAATCACTCAAAATTCAATCAAAATTGCTTAAAGAGTGACCAATTGTTTTGAGAAAAAAGTAGTCCTCCTTATTGGAAATCATGTTTTTCTCTCATGTGAGCTTTAAAAATGATATGTTGATATTAGATGAGAGAGCAATGGGTAGTTTCTAGCCTTAAGAGACTCCAAAAATTATTTTCATTAGACATTTATTTTGAAATGTAGAAAAATTCTTGCAAATAGATAATTTTGTTGAGTAATGGAGTTATCTCCATGATTTTAGAGAGGCCTACATTAGATTTTATTGTGGTTTTTTTGAAGCTTATTAACATTTTAAAATGAAAATTATGCTTAGTTTCTACACATTTTGGGTTCTATTTTTCAAATGATAAAATTGTTGCACATAAATGGTTATTTTCAATATTAGAGCTAGCTCTGTAATTTAATGGATGCCTGTAACTTAGATTTTTAAATTTTCAAGACAAAATTGTGTTCAGTGTTTTTGTGCATTTAGAAATTTTTTACGAGCTCAATAATGGTGTGGAATCAAATTTGTAGATACCTACATCAAAAATTATGTGCAATGGATGCTCATTTCTTATTTGTCACCAAAACCTACAATTATTTTGTAAGTAGATGATTTACATCAATAATGGAGTGTGTATTGTAATATTTATGGATGTTTTACATTGAATTTATTATGGATCAGATGACTGATTTAGATTTAAAACATTTCAAGTTGGAGATTGTGCTTGATAGTTGCACTTTTTTTCTTTGGTTTTATAAACCCTTAAAGGATGTTGTAAACATATTGTTATTTAAAATTTTCAATAGCTGAGAAGATTCTATAATTTATAATTGGCATGCCCACATTTGTCATGTGGTCATGACATGAAATATCAAAAACTTTTCTACTTGTCCCTAAAAACCCCCTCGCACTCATCAGCGTGCTCAGTGGCATACGCACAAAGGAGCAAACAAGTCAATCGAACGTCAGGGTAATGTGAACACCCTTTGCAACCCCTGTGAGATGAAGCCTACTAAAGGGGTTGTGTGACATAGAAAGCGTCACCAAGAGGGTAGAATTCCCAAACAGGAACTAACCCTAGTTTTACCCTAGATGAGGTGATGTGATTTCAGCAAGTATCAAAATCCAACCTGAGAACTATAACATAACGAGATTAATTACTTTCATCAAAACTTAATTAAAATTACTCAAAGATAGTTAATGTGATAGATCAAACACATGAAGTAACCACTTAATTCCCCTTTCCTAATCTAGGGAAAATTCGGAAGCATAACGCCACCTCATTATTAATGGGGAAATAATTTTTAAATACACAACCTTTATTACAACCTTATCAAAAGGAAATATGAATTAAATCTAAATACACCTATAAAATAATTTATTTTAACATTCACTCAAGGCAAAGAAAATAAATACATTCACATTAATTAATTAGATCAATTCATTAAAATTTGCATAAGGTTTGCACAAGTACAAAGGTGAAGGGATAAATTAATTAATTTTCAAATAAGACAATAATATATCCCACACCAAAATTCCCACTAAAAAATCCACTAATTAAGTTAAAAAGACTAGGGTTAAATTTAAACCCACTTACCCAATAAATCAAAAAGTAATTAAATAAGGCAATAAAAGTATTTAAATTAAATAAATTTCTTAGCATTATTTCCCAAATCAAAAAGCAATAAAATAAGGCAATAAAAGGATATAAATTAAATAAATTTAAACCCACTTAACCTAATAAATCAAAAAGCAATTAAATAAGGCAAATAAAGTATTTAGATTAAATAAATTTCCTAACATTATTCTCCATACCTAAGTCCTCTTTCAAATATACCACCTAAATTAATTTAAAAAGCCAAGGTTAAATTTAATCCCACTAACTTCAATAAAAAAATTTAAAAAAAATTAAGAAGAAAGGCAAAAATCTAAGTTAGAAAATACAAAAGTCATTCAACACATTATATTATTGTTTTCCAACATCAAAAGACAAAGTGGGATGAGAAGAGGGAAATAACATATTTTCGTGCACACATTTTCTCCAATTTTCCATCTCTTTATTCCCAACCTTAATTTGTTTTTCTTTTATTTTATTCATTTCCCCAAACCCTAACTTCATTTGCCTTTTTGTTTTCTAAAAATTCCTTTTCTAACCCTATTCTCTTCTTCTTCTCCTTTTCTCTCTTGCAGGTTGATCAAGCTTTCATGGAGGTTTACAGGCCACATATTTTGCCAAAATATGCACAAAGGTATATTTGATTGCCACAGGGTTTATGTTGATCTCCCTTTTTTTTTGCACTATATATATATATATATATATATATATATATATCTACTACCACAGAGGGGAATAACTGATGAAAATGAGTGTGCAAGGTAAACATTTTTTTAACCAAGTGTATATGTTATGGGATATATATATATATATATATATATATATATATATATATATATATATATATATATATATATATATATCATTTTAAAGAATGTAGGCTCGAAGTTTAAAAGGCAAGGCCGACGATTTCAGCAGTCGAAACAGGTAAACACAGGTTTTAAGACTGTTATGGGCGCTGAGCATCATTCATGGAAGGGCCACGAATACAGTGGTGGCCATAGAAATACATAGGGGGGTGGGCAGAGTTTTGTCGCGCCCCCCCCCCCCCAAACCCTCAAAGAATATATATATATATATATATATATATATATATATATCATTTTAAAGAATGTAGGCTCGAAGTTTAAAAGGCAAGGCCGACGATTTCAGCAGTCGAAACAGGTAAACGCAGGTTTTAAGACTGTTATGGGCGCTGAGCATCATTCATGGAAGGGCCACGAATACAGTGGTGGCCATAGAAATACATAGGGGGGTGGGCAGAGTTTTGTCGTGCCCCCCCCCCCCAAACCCTCAAAGAAATATACAGTGGTGGCCATGGTCGTCGCCCCCTTTGCATGCTGTCTATTTCTTACTGCAAAACCCTTTCAATTTTCTCGTTTAGGGCTTAAACCCTAATCCGCCCTGATATATATTTTTTCTTTTTATTTATAAGTCTTTCCATTATAAAAAAATACAATAATATATATATATATATACACACACACACACACTCAAATATATATGTGATAAGCATAAGGTATATATATATATTCATGTATAAATACTCAGCCCAAATGCTAGAAAAGAATAATTTTCTAAAAAAAGAAAAAGAATAGTAAATTTAGAATAAGATTTTAAGGTAGAAAAACACACACACACACACACACACACACACACACACACACACACACACACACACACACACACACACACACATATATATATTTTCATTCTGTTAAAATTAAATCTCTGTTTACAAGAATATAGTAATTATAAAAATAGATGATGGGCAGAAACATATATATTTCTACAAAAGTTCAACAGTAACCTTCTTTCTGCTATAATTTTTTTTTTCGAGAAAATAAAAGCAGTAAATTAAAACTTTCTACAGCAAGTTCTAATTAAGCATTTTATTTCTTTCATTGAAAAAACAACTAAGAAATGTCATTTATTTTCTCCCCAACTACAAACAATTTTTCTATTCATTCCTATATGAAAACAATAAACTGTTCATTTCACACAACAAGTCTTTTTCTTTAAAAATCCATAATCAAATTTATTCCAGTATATCCTTTTGAAAGGGTATCACAAGGAATAATGCATTCTAACCCCCCTTTTTTTAAAAATCATAACAGGAATAAAACAACATTCATTTTTTTTTTTTGAAACAACTATAAAGGTAATGTAATAATATTTTCTTTCTTTTGGGAATCATTATAATAAGTAAACAACACTTTCACATGTAAATGAATTGAATACATAGTATATTTTTCTGTTACAACAAATATAAAAGAGAGCTCACTCTCTTACAAGATTTACAACAAGGCCTCAAGGGTCATGGCTTCCAAATAGCCAAACTAAACAAAAAAATCACAGAAATAAAAACTTCCACCAAGGCTCCAAAATCTCAAGTCACCAAACCTGCAAATAAACCAAAGGAAACTTTCTCATGCTCACAAGATGCTCACCACCATACCATAGACTCGAGAAGAGTCACCCCCGAGCTTGGAAACCACCCTCAAACTGGTTTCACACCACAACAAGACTTTCACAAAAAGCATTCACCCCACAAAATTAACACCCTCCCAAGTCTAGCACCTCTAGACAATCATGGCTTCACAAAAACATCAATACTTCCCAAATACTTTCATGGCCATCAATATCTCAATAAATAATGATGAGGACCTTGAGGAGGATCACTCCTCTCCCACCCCATACAAGATGAAGCTCTCCTCAATGGAGAGCTTCATCCAAACACCCACAAAATAAACCCACAACAAAAACAAAACTCAAACACACACAAGCAATATCCACACATTGAAATGTAAAACCAAAGAGAAAGGCATAAAGCCTTGAAGCTTACCTTTAAAGCCCGAAATGGTAGGGTTGGTGGAGAGCTTCCCCAAGTCCTCCTCCAAGCTTCTAGCCTCCAAACTTCTCCAAAACTAGCTAACCCTACCCAGAAAAAACCATCCAAGAAAAACAACCCAAAAAAGAACCCTCTCCCTCTCTCAAAGAGGGAGTTTAATAAGCTACACACAAGAGCCTTGAGGAATGAGAGGGTTACATATGTCACCTTCTCCTTCGTCTTCACAATCCCACTCACCATCTATAAGGGATGAGGAGGTGACACATGTCACTCTCCTATCACTCAAAGCCTCACACTCTCCTACAAGTGCTCTCACACATTTGTGAGAGCATTGTGGAGAGGTGAGTCCCACTTGGAGGCTCCTTGAGGATAAGGATGAAACATTTGTCCTCATCCTATCCTACAAGGCAATACCATTCCCTCCAAGATGCACTCTCACACATGTGTGAGAGCATAGGGATGGGGCTTCCCACACTTGAAGGTCTTGGGAGCTTCCCAAGCCTTGAAGATAAGGTAGACCATAACCAAGGGTAGTGGGAATGGCTAAGGTGGACCCTTGACTTGTCTACATAACCAAATTCAAAAATTTGTCACTTAACTTCGGGGTAAATTTAGAGTGACTCAATGAAAGTTATACTAAGGTTTAGCATATCTAAATTGGCCCTATACCTTAGGGGTATGACCTAGGGTCATTATTTGGCTAAAATAATCATCACAGGGTACATAAAATCACAAGAAAAGACCCAAATAAAATAAATGACACCAAATAGTGCAATTTAAACAATACACATTTACAACACATTAATAAAATAAATAGAAGCGTGAAACCTAATCAGAATTAAACATAAATGTAGACATCACGAAATCATTATGCACCAACACATGTGACCTTGGTCCTGTAGGAGTCTGGACAACACTGAGAGGGGGGGTGAATCAGTGTTGTGTAGATTTTTGCAACTTATTATAACTTTTAATTTACAAGACTCAGAAAGAGAAAATCATCAATGAACTATTACACATATATGTATAAGTTTGATAATGAAAATTATGAGCAGGACCACATAGAGATAAATCTTAACATAGAAGCAAGAACACACATAGAAGCATATCATTAACACAAGAATTACTGGAGTGGAAAACCCTCTCTGGGTAGAAAAACCACTCAAAACTGCCTCACTGGCTTAACTGGAAAACATGCCTCACTGGCTACAATATGTATCTAGGAGCACCAACTCCAATACCAAACAGAAGCACCCACTTCCAACAATGATATACCTCACTGGTAAACAAATAGGTCTCACTGACCAACAAACCTCACTGGCTAATACAAGGCCTCACTGGCATTCTGTGCCTCACTGGCAAACCAAATCACCAACAGATGTAATAAACAAACCAGAGGGATACTCTGTTTCCATTCAATACAAAACATATGTCTGTCAAATGGTCATTCTGTGCAAAATTAATCTTACATCCGGATACACTCAACAACACTTCACAACTCTGTATATTTCATCTCTCTCTTTTTAATTCACACCATCAATACACCTACAAAGAAAAATCTTTTCATATTCTTCTGTGCCTATTCAATTTTTCAATAACCTCTTCAAATTCTTCTCCAAAAAAAATAATATCTGTTTGCATCTCACACAATATCTTCCTCTTGCTTTGCAAAATAAAATCAATTTCTTTTACAAAAATGATCTTTAAAAAAATCTTTCCATTTTCCATTTTTATTTTCTCTGAAAAAATCAGTAGAAATCTTTTCACATTTTTATAAAACTTTTCAACATGATCCTTCATCTCTTCAATGATGCTTCATATTCCTGCAAAAACACAATATCTGAATGCAAACAAAAACAATCAATTCATCTTTTAAAAAAATCTCCAAGAAACACTTCACATTCTCTCTGTTCTTCAAATCATCTGCAAGAAATCCAAATCCAAACAAGTTTCTTCCATCTCTTCATATTCTGTGAACTCCTTCAAGAAAACAAAAATTGTTCATCTTTTGTGCAAAATGAATCTTCAAAAATAAATCAATCTTCTCAAATAATATCTTCATCAAACCTTTCAATGTCTTGTAAATAAAATAAAATATTTGAGCAACTTCATCTTCCATCTCTGCATCAAATTTCTTTCAATCTGAAAAACTTTGATATTCTTCAAGAATTCATTCTCTGTAAAAGACTTCAAAAAAAATAATCTACCCAATAAAAATTTCCTCCATTTGAAATTCATTTCTCAAAAAGACATTATCTTCAATAAAAAACTTCTATCTTCAAGGTCTCTTCAAATGGAAACAAATCAGTTTTTTTTTATTGCCTTTTTTAAAAAAAACAAAAACTCCTTATAAAAATGCTTTTACTTATGTCAACAAAAAAGTTTCCAATAAAATTCATAAGGAATGGGCTGCCATTTTGAGAAAGGCACGAAGCACATTAGAGAGGGGTCGAATCTTATGTAATATATGACATTTTAACAAATTTTTCAATGGCCTTTCTTTTTTTTATTATTTTTGAAAAATATATTTATAGAATTTACTATTTGATAAAACAAATTAATGCTTTTCTCAAATTACTTGCTCCCCCTTTTTAAATATGTATTAAATTTCAAAGACATTTGATGGCAAACTCCTCTTTGAAAAATAATTTCTCCTTATAATATTAAATATGGGTCTTCGAATAAATATTTGTGCTCCCCTCCGAATTCAAGCTCCCTATAATTAAATACAAACCTTTGATGAACGTAAAACAACCTCCCAAGACATCATAGCAACTTAATTCCAAACTTATGAAGATGAACTTTTGCAACATCATGAATTCAATATAGATATCATAGATGTCCATACTTGCTTTTCCAACATCATGAATTCAATATAGATATCATAGATGTCCATACTTGCAAGTCAATAATATCTGCACCATATCTGAATCTAATTGATGATCAACTCAAAACCATAACAACATGAGACTTATGCATTATGAACCTAGAGTATTCAAGAAAGGAAAAGATAATTATATGAACACACTGATGCATAATCAACTCAAAATTTTCATGCAAGAAGTATGAACACATGAACTTCTCCATATGTTGAACTTAATGCAAGTTACTCAACAACCTTTGTGTCTATCCTTTCATGATTTCTCATACCCTGTCTATCCAGAAAATATTAGGGATCTTTCTTTATGCTTCACTTGCACCTTATCAATGAACTAAACCAATCCAAGAATATTAGCTCCATCTTCAAATGAGTAGCACACACAAAACTTATTTTCAAATTACCTCTGTTATTATCAACAATAATCATAAAGAGAATATATGATGATATCATCACATGTCACATTGTCTGAACACCTGAAACTTCCTACCATATGATGTACCTGTATCATTAACACAACACCTTTTTGACATCAATGACAATCAACTTCCATCAATCTCCCCCTTTGTCATTGATGGAAAAACTTCATGATGCAATTTTTCTTTCTCCCCCTTTTTGACATATGATGACAAAGCCTGAATCAACTCCCCCTGAGAACAACTCCACTGAAATGTTAAAGCTTGATCAAAATATTTACAAGCACATTGCATTATGAGGGCTTTGAAGACATAAACTCCTGTTATCTTGTTAACCAAAAAATTAGAACCACTTGCCAAAATCTTGATATCACTTGTTGACCCATATGACAAATCTCCAATGAATCTATTTGCATCCCATGTTATAAAGTTCACAAACAAATCACTACTCTGACAAGAATAACCAATATAACTCAACTCAACTCAGCACTGATCCACTTCCTGACTTAGCCCTGAAGCAACATATAAACCTGAAGTACACCATGCAATTACTGACATCAAACCATCCATGCATCATCAAACAACTTTTGACAGCACAATCAACTTTACTTGTATCAATGTAAAGACAAGAAGCTCTCAGCAAAATTATTACACTTTGAAATAGATATTATGACATCCTTGTAATGAACCATTCTCATTATGAAGAGCATCATAAACTTTAAGCCAAACAAATCTCTGAAATTCACTTCAACATAATAGCACTTTTTAACACAAAACCAATATGAGGATGAAGAAGACATATCTCATCAATGTCATAAGAAACTCTAGATTGTCATAACTTGAAGCTCATACCTGAAACCACTTCAAAACTAGAGCCACACAATTTGAACAAACCTTTCTGAACCATATTAAAGAGGAAGATCATCAATGGAACATGTGAAATTATCACATCAGAAAACTCCTTAATATCTGTAGTTTATCACTATCTTCAAATCACCTGAAAGCTCCAAGATACATGTCATAAAACATAACTCAACAAAGTAATATATATAATCATCAAACTGATTTCCTGATATGAACAATTATCCTGCAACCAAACTATTCTGACACCTTTTCTTGACATGATAAAGAATGAAGACCATCTGAATAAATGAAGACTATCCTCCTGTTTTGCACAAGAAATTTTTCACACCAAAATGTCAATTCTGATATATACATAAACACATCTTAACAAGAACTCCTGCCTCTTGACTTTATCATTCTAATCAACCTCTTTAGCCATCATATCCAAACATCTGAGGAGAGTTCCTTGAGAACACCTTTAATCAAGAGCACTTCCATATGAGCATCCAGTCCATCAATTTTGCATACCAACTGCATTAACAAGCTCTTCCTGCATCACTGATATACACTAAAAATTAACTTAGTTAGCAGCATCTTCAACAACTATCTCACAAGATTGGAAAATATGATAAACAAGACAAGATCACCATTCAAATGATCTCCTTCCTGAAACTTCTTGGGGTCAATTGATAGTACAAGAACAACTCCCCCTCACATCATGCTATCTGTTATGCAACTGATGATGTAACTTGTGCAGGATGCACAAGTTTGGGATTTACCTTCTCATGACTCTATTTTTGCTTCCACACGTTTAAAGATTCTTTCTTTCTCCAAACTTTTTCTGCCTCTTTCCATTTCCAACCTATCAAATTAGATGATGCTTTTCTGCAACTATGAGCTTTATGACCAAAAGATTTACAATTATAACAAACTATGTTATAATCATAACCAAATGACTGATAGTACCTTTTGGACATCTCTTGAGCAATTATGTTATGCTTCCATGCAGATTCATTCATTCTATTCATTTTGCAGTTCCTTTGAATATGTCCAACATTATTACACTTGTAACAAATAGTATCAGTGTTCCTTCTACAATTAACTGATTTGTGCCCAAATTGATTACAAGTATAACAATAACCATTAAAAGAATAGTTATACCTGTACATGTATGCTTGTCTAACAAGAGCATTTCTTCTAAAATTTCTTCTTCTTTGATTATGCATTTTGTTTTCAGTGGCAGCATTCAGATCAATCTTCTTTCTGGGAGTCTCTCTAGCTTTTGAACATTCTCCTTCTTCAAAACCAAGTCCAGTAGTGTCTCCATATAGTTTTTGTTTACCAAGCATCTTATTTAACCTACTTGTGCTCTCTTCAAATTTCAAATTCTTTTCTAATTGCTTCTTAACATCCTCAAGATTTTTTTTCAAAGAAACTATTTCTCCTTCAAGTTTTTGGTAATCAACTAATTTAGCTTCCAATTCAACCTTTGTTATATCAACAATCCTCTTAGCTTCCTGAATCTCCATCTTCAGACTAATAATTAATTTATCTGATTCACTAACTTGATTCCTCAAATCCATAATCAGACTTCTAGTATCTTCAAGGTCAGATAGTGCTTTGTCTTTTAAATCTCTTTCTTGCTGCAATTGCATCATTAATTTCTTGTTCTCCTTCTTATAATTCTTGAGTTCAGTTAGAGCATATATGAGCTCTCCTTCCAGATCAATCTCACAGTCTTGTTCATCATCTTCTTGATCATCATCACTTGTGATGTTAACTTTTTTTGAATCTGATTGTGATTGTCTTCTTTCATGATCACTTTCATTAGACACCAAATTGTTCTCTTCTTTATCATTACCTTGATAAATTCTTATGAGTTCTTTCCAGATATTCTGAGCTGTTTCACACTGCACAACTTTACAAGAAATATCATTAGATAAACCAAATAAAATAACCTTCTTGGCTATATGATTGCATTTAAGAGCTTCTTTGTTATTTGCAGAGTTAGAATATCCATTCTCAATAGTCATCCATATATCATATCCTAAAGAGGATAAATAGACTTGCATTCTCATACACCAAACTGAAAAGTTTGAACCATTAAACATAGGAACTCCATAAAACTCTTTCATTGATTCAACTTGTGAAGCATCTTTATCAACTGATTGAACATTAACACCTAAGTTTGATATGGATGATGTCTTCTGTGTCTTTTGACCAAAAAGAAACTTGACATTTCTAATGTTCTTATTTCTTCTGCACTTACCCATTGAACTCCACACACAGGACCTACCCAAGCTGATTAAGCTGCAAGAGGGAAACTGGCTCTGATACCAATTGTAGGAGTCCGGACAACACTGAGAGGGGGGGGGTGAATCAGTGTTGTGTAGATTTTTGCAACTTATTATAACTTTTAATTTACAAGACTCAGAAAGAGAAAATCATCAATGAACCATTACACATATATGTATAAGTTTGATAATGAAAATTATGAGCAGGACCACATAGAGATAAATCTTAACATAGAAGCAAGAACACACATAGAAGCATATCATTAACACAAGAATTACTGGAGTGGAAAACCCTCTCTGGGTAGAAAAACCACTCAAAACTGCCTCACTGGCTTAACGGGAAAACATGCCTCACTGGCTACAATATGTATCTAGGAGCACCAACTCCTTATGGAGCACCAACTCCAATACCAAACAGAAGCACCCACTTCCAACATTGATATACCTCACTGGTAAACAAATAGGTCTCACTAACCAACAAACCTCACTGGCTAATACAAGGCCTCACTGGCATTCTGTGCCTCACTGGCAAACCAAATCACCAACAGATGTAATAAACAAATTAGAGGGATACTCTATTTCCATTCAATACAAAACATATGTCTGTCAAATGGTCATTCTGTTCAAAATTAATTTTACATCCGGATACACTCAACAACACTTCACAACTCTGTATATTTCATCTCTCTCTTTTTAATTCACACCATCAATGCACTTGCAAAGAAAAATCTTTTCATATTCTTCTGTGCCTATTCAATTTTGTAATAACCTCTTCAAATTCTTCTCCAAAAAAAATAATATCTATTTGCATCTCACACAATATCTTCCTCTTGCTTTGCAAAATAAAATCAATTTCTTTTACAAAAATGATCTTTAAAAAAATCTTTCCATTTTCCATTTTTATTTTCTCTGAAAAAATTAGTAGAAATCTTTTCACATTTTTATAAAACTTTTCAACATGATCCTTCATCTCTTCAATGATGCTTCATATTCCTGCAAAAACACAATATCTGAATGCAAACAAAAACAATCAATTCATCTTTTAAAAAAATCTCCAAGAAACACTTCACATTCTCTCTGTTCTTCAAATCATCTGCAAGAAATCCAAATCCAAACAAGTTTCTTCCATCTCTTCATATTCTGTGAACTCCTTCAAGAAAACAAAAATTGTTCATCTTTTGTGCAAAATGAATCTTCAAAATAAATCAATCTTCTCAAATAAAATCTTCAATAATATCTTCATCAAACCTTTCAATGTCTTGTAAATAAAATAAAATATTTGAGCAACTTCATCTTCCATCTCTGCATCAAATTTCTTTCAATCTGAAAAACTTTGATATTCTTCAAGAATTCATTCTCTATAAAAGACTTCAAAAAAAATAATCTGCCCAATAAAAATTTCCTCCATTTGAAATTCATTTCTCAAAAAGACATTATCTTCAATAAAAAACTTCTATCTTCAAGGTCTCTTCAAATGGAAACAAATCAGTTTTTTTTTATTGCCTGTTTAAAAAAAAACAAAAACTCCTTATAAAAAGGCTTTTACTTATGTCAACAAAAAAGTTTCCAATGAAATTCATAAGGAATGGGCTGCCATTTGGAGAAAGGCATGAAGCACATTAGAGAGGGGTCGAATCTTGTGTAATATATGACATTTTAACAAATTTTTCAACGGCCTTTCTTTTTTTTATTATTTTTGAAAATATATTTATAGAATTTACTATTTGATAAAACAAATTAATGCTTTTCTCAAATTACTTGCTCCCCCTTTTTAAATATGTATTAAATTTCAAAGACATTTGATGGCAAACTCCTCTTTGAAAAATAATTTCTCCTTATAATATTAAATATGGGTCTTCGAATAAATATTTGTGCTCCCCTCCGAATTCAAGCTCCCTATAATTAAATACAAACCTTTGATGAACGTAAAACAACCTCCCAAGACATCATAGCAACTTAATTCCAAACTTATGAAGATGAACTTTTGCAACATCATGAATTCAATATAGATATCATAGATGTCCATACTTGCTTTTCCAACATCATGAATTCAATATAGATATCATAGATGTCCATACTTGCAAGTCAATAATATCTGCACCATATCTGCATCTGATTGATGATCAACTCAAAACCATAACAACATGAGACTTATGCATTATGAACCTAGAGTATTCAAGAAAGGAAAAGATAATTATATGAACACACTGATGCATAATCAACTCAAAATTTTCATGCAAGAAGTATGAACACATGAACTTCTCCATATGTTGAACTTAATGCAAGTTACTCAACAACCTTTGTGTCTATCCTTTCATGATTTCTCATACCCTGTCTATCCAGAAAACATTAGGGATCTTTCTTTATGCTTCACTTACACCTTATCAATGAACTAAACCAATTCAAGAATATTAGCTCCATCTTCAAATGAGTAGCACACACAAAACTTATTTTCAGATTACCTCTGTTATTATCAATAATAATCATAAAGAGAATATATGATGATATCATCACATGTCACATTGTCTGAACACCTGAAACTTCCTACCATATGATGTACCTGTATCATTAACACAACACCTTTTTGACATCAATGACAATCAACTTCCATCAGGTCCCTCCTAGGACTAGATCGGTTTAAACAGAGATTTCACATAGGGTTATGGGATGACCTTCAATTTTTCATGGGCATTGAAAATCACCTACACACTTCCATAAATAGATTAATGGCACATGTTCATCATAGCCAAAATGAAAAGAAATGCACACACACACAATATCGCATAATCATCTAAATCCTCAATAGTAACACATAGCATCATTGACAAGATTCATAATTTACTGCATTTCTAAAGATCAATTCAAGATGAAAATTACATAATAATTCATTCATTAATACCACAACTAATATCCCAATTAGCATCAAAATGAATGTCACATATCATATAATCACTAGTGAAATCTAACAAGCATAGATATAACATCATCACAACAAAATCCACAAATCAATCAAGGTGTAAGGTAAGTTCATGAATGTCTAAAACTACGGGGTCAACAACCCCTAACATGTCCACATGCAAAAGATACTCTGAAGAATAAGTCTCATAAAATAAAATAAGAAGCACAACACATGGAAGACTCACATTACAACCCTAAAGGTTCTAGTTCAAGTACAACTAGGTAATATTCCACATCTACACTACATGGTCTCGAAGATAGAGTCACACCCCCATAAATTGAACCCTTGGCTAGGGCAAAGTAAAACATAATGGTCTAAAAGTGCAACTAATCTAGTCACACATGGGTGGGCCTCACATCCTCCTCCCCTAGAGCTAAACTTCCTCTTGAAAGTTAGCACGGAAGTACCGTAGAGCAACCCACCATCAAGCCATTTCATACGGCAACAAACGTAGAAAGATTTCAAGATAAAAGTAGAAGACCAATGAGAACTTGCAAAGAACTCACATAGTAATAATACCAAGTATACCCTCCTCCGACTAGGAGGGGTCAAGTATCTAACACAACACATACCCCAACACTTTAGAAGCCTAAGAAGACACAAGAGCATTAGATGCCCAAGGATAGACCACCAAGTAATTCAAGGTCAAGCAAGGTGGGGGTCAACCAAGAAGGTTAGCATTATGAGAGACCCTTCCATACACTAACTCAACTGAATCCTAATCTAAGCCTCTCTTAGCCATCCAGAAACCTAACTAGCATAGAGCAACCAAAAGGAAGGTTGGCCAAACAACTTGCCACAAAACCATCATTCAAGCCCCAAACATGCATCAACTCAACTTGCCACTGATGCTAAGCTAAACACATAAGATCCCAAGCAAAAAGCACGAGACCCTCAAGTCTCGGCTGTGCCATCGATCAACAGGTCCCCACTAGACTGCCTAGATCAAACTTACAAAACAAGTACAAACCAAACATGTCCAATCGTCCCTAGCATCAAGGGACACAGCTAAACACCTGTACCACTACTAAACTCGCGGGTCCAACTTTTAGTCAATCATAGTGATCACACAGCCTCTTAAAACAAGGGAGCCAATTTCATGTGAATAGTAGATCCACACAACAATAGGAGGATCTCAAGGTTTTCCAACCTATCTACTCATTTGGACCTCCCTAGCACCAATTTCTTGATTCTTAAAGATTCAACCTCCCAAAATGAGATAACACCGACGCACTTCACAACATGACACAAGGTCAACAAGGAAGTTCTGAACCACCACTAGCGATCCACTAAACAACTTCAATCTTAGGAAATCAACCAAGACCAATTATTCCCATCTTCCTCTCACCAAGCACCCCTATGGGTAGCATAGGTTACATAGTCCACAAAACTACATAGGTACCAGCACTACCAACAATAACAAAGATCCTCAAAATAAAATCTTGCAAAAGATAAGTTTTGAATAAGTTTAATGAATAAAATTTAAAAGAATTAAGATCCAAAAGATAATTCAAATTTAAATGATAAGTCAATATCAAAAGTGACACCAAATTCAACATTCCAAATATAAATCGATGTACGATAAAACAAGTCCTTGAGGTAAGAGGACTACAAGAAGTAAGTCAGCTAAGTATCCCAAATAAATAGACTCAAAACTACTGGTCTTTGAACACAAAAGAATTCCATTAATAGGTAGATAATCAACTTTAACAATTTGACCACAATTGCACATTACAACATTATACATTTATAACATAGTTACAAACAAGAGGAGAGGGATAGTGGTCTCACTCCTAATTAAGGTCATGAAACACCCCAACTACACGTACACCCACAACTTCTAGGCAACCTAGGACATGCTTGGAAAGGATCACCAAAAGCCATGTACATACAAGTCACCTTCAAAGTGGGTTCCTTCGTACTTCCTAGTAAGGAACACATAACAACATCTTCATGGATACTACCAAAATCCAACTGAAATCACCCACTTCAAAAATTCTAAACTTTTCCAAGGAGGCTCACAAAGTACTCTCAAGTTCAAGACAAGGCTTTATATCACCCAAAATCAACCCATTAGATGCATCTATGTTGATCATATAATTTGATCACAACACCTAACTACTAACACCCAAACGGTATCACAACCATCTCACTATTACCCTCAAAATGAACTTAATTTCTCATCTCATCCTTACAATCCCAATGTTTACAAGATACCCAATAAGTGGCAAACCACATTCATTACCCTAAAGAAAGGTGTGTGATTCCTTATTCAACTCAACACCTAGACTTATTGCAATCCATAAAATAATATATTTCTAACCATCAGGATTTCCTTCAAGGAATCATGCAATTCAGCTGCACCAGGGGATTCACCTCAAGAGTCACCAGAATCCAACATCTAAAAGTTCAAGAAAGTGTCACTTAGAGGGTTTCCACATTAACCTGATAGGACAACCATAACTCAATCATAACTTTCTTTCTTACAACCCATCACAAGGCTTCACTATAGCCTTCCAAGCACTAAGTCCTACGTAAATCTTAAGGGGAACTCGTCACCCTGTCACGACATATAGGTAAGCAATTTTTAGTGAAATAAGGTGGCAAGGGAGGGATCAAGTTGCAATTTAGATTACTATTTAATAGGCAGATATAAAATTACACTCGCAATTGGATCTTACTCCTCGACTATCATAATATGTTTCATCCTCATACACATACACCACCTTTAAACCCTTAACCAAAGAGATACCATATTAAATGAACAAAGAACATTACAAATTAATGTGAAGGTAGTGCATAGCCTAATTATCCACTAGGCACCAACATGTTACACAGAGGTTAACTCATCCTGGCACAACAAATGTCACAAGATTCACAATCACGAAGTGGTCCTCGAAGCTACTACACATCCTTTCATTAAACCCAAGAGGCTTGCCCAAGAAAATAGCCATAAAAGGCCTTTCCTGCTAAATTCTTCCAACATCCACTACCCATTTCTCAAGAAGAGGGTACCGAGTGACTCTTATATGAGAGTATACCATTTTATCCACTCTTCAAGTGACAACTAATCATCACGATAGCTTAATCCTACATCAAGGCGAAGGGCAACTAAAAGTCCACAACTTCTTCGCATCCCAACTAGAGGGGTCATTTAGACAAGGCACATCTTACCCCATGATACAAAGGTTAACTAAATGACACTAGGTGGATCTAATAAATGATTAGGGTACATGAGTCTTTGTCCAAGATAGTGTACCACTCAAATACATTTCTTTCGTCCTACGAGGTAGGGTAAACACAACTCAACATTCTTTGCAACAACTTACAAGGTAGCCATAGGAATAAAACTTTATCATAATAACACTTGTCCAAGGGTGCACTTACCATAGGTTGTCATGACCCCTAAAGAAGGATCAAAATGCACCAACACAAGGACAAGCAGAAATTATTAGCTGGAATGAAACAACTAGCAAAACCCAACCAATACCATTCTCTTAGGATGGCACTACGTCAAGGTGTTGACCAACTTTCAAATTCAGGACTTGCATGGACCTTTGATTACTCTATTCATCAAGAAATACATTCCCCAAGTACCTACGACACCAAGTCATACCTAGGGTTTAGCGGAAGCAAAAATTGAGGGAAAATAAGCTATTCCCAGACAAGGTGTCTTACAAACTCGTTGCTACACAAGCTAGAGTTAGACATGCAATGCAAGTATGCACGATCTATTATCAGACCAACTCAGCAATAACACACACCTAGAGATCCCAGGTTCAAATATCATGCCCACATTTGTCAAGTGGTCATGATATGAAATATCAAAAACTTTTCTGCTTGTCCCTAAAAACCCCCTCACACGCATCAGTGTGCTCGGTGGCATATGCACAAAGGTGCAAACAAGTCAATCGAACATCGGGGTAATAGGAACACCCTTCGCAACCCCTAGGAGATGAAAGCCTACTAAGGGGGTTGTACGACACGGAAAGCGTCGCTAGGAGGGTAGAATTCCCAAACATGACCTAACCCTAGTTTTACCCTAGATGAGGTGATGTGATTTTGACAAGTATCGAAATCCAACCTGAGAACTATAACATAACGAGATTAATTACTTTCATCAAAACTTAATTAAAATTACTCAAAGATAGTTAATGTGATAGATCAAACAAATGAAGTAACCACTTAATTACCTCTTTGCTAACTAGGGAAAATCTAGCAGCATAACGCCACCTCATTATTAATGGGGAAATAATTTTTAAATACACAACCTTTATTACAACCTTATCAAAAGGAAATATGAATTAAATCTAATTACACCTATAAAATAATTTATTTTAACATTCACTCAAGGAAAAGAAAATAAAACACATTCACTAGATCAATTCATTAAAATTTGCATAAGGTTTGCACAAGTACAAAGGTGAAGGGATAAATAAATTAATTTTCAAATAAGACAACAATATATCTCACACCAAAATTTCCACTAAAAAAATCCACTAATTAAGTTAAAAAGACTAGGGTTAAATTTAAACCCACTTACCCAATAAATCAATAAGCAATTAGATAAGGCAATAAAAGGATTTAAATTAAATAAATTTCCTAATATTATTTTCCAAATCAAAAAGCAATAAAATAAGGCAATAAAAGGATTTAAATTAAATAAATTTAAACCCACTTAACCCAATAAATCAAAAAGCAATTAAATAAGGTAAATAAAGTATTTAGATTAAATAAATTTCCTAACATTATTCTCCATACCTAAGTCCTCTTTCAAATATCCCTCCTAAATTAATTTAAAAAACCAAGGTTAAATTTAATCTCACTAACTTCAATAAAATTTAAAAAAAAAACATTAATAAGAAAGGAAAAAATCTAAGTTAGAAAATACAAAAGTTATTAAGCGCATTATATTATTGTTCTCCAACATCAAAAGACAAAGTGGGATGAGAAGAGGGAAATAAAATATTTCCGTGCACACATTTTCCCCAATTTTTCCTCTCTTTATTCCCAACCCTAATTTGTTTTTCTTTTATTTTATTCATTTCCCCAAACCCTAACTTCATTTGCCTTTTTGTTTTCTAAAAATTTCTTTTCTAACCCTATTCTCTTATTCTTCTCCTTTTCTCTCTTGCAAGTTGATCAAGCTTTCATGGAGGTTCACAGGCCACATATTTTTCCAAAATATGCACAGAGGTATATTTGATTCCCACATGATTTATGTTGATCTCCCTTTTTTTTGCACAACATATGTGTGTGTGTTTCTATCTACTGCCATAGAGGGGAATAACTGATGAAAAGGAGTGCAAGGTAAACATTTTTTTTAGCCAAGTATATACGTTACAGGATATATATATCATTTTAAAGACTACAGGTTCAAAGTTTAAGAGGCGGGGCTGACGATTTCAATGGTCGAAACAGGTAAACACAGGTTTTAAGACTATTATGGGCACTGAGTGCCATTCATGGAAGGGCCACGAATATAGTGGCAGCCATAGAAATACACAGGGGGGTGGGCAGAGTTACGCCGCCCCCCCCAAACCCTCAAAGAAATATACGGCGGCAGCCTTTTTTTTGCATACTGTCTATTTCTTACTGCAAAACCCTTTCAATCTATCCATTTAGGGCTTAAACCCTAATCCGCCCTAATATATATTTTTTATTTTATTTAAAAGTCTTTCCATTATATAAAAAAATACAATGATATATATATATATATACACTCAAATATATATGTGATAAGCATTAGCTGTGTGTATATATATAAACACTCAAATATATATGTGATAAGCATAGGCTATGTGTGTGTGTATATATATATATCTTCATGTATAAATACTCAGCCCAATGCTGGAAAAGAATATTTTTTGAAAAAAGAAAAAGATCAGTAAATTTAGAATAAGATTTTAAGGTAGAAAAACACACACCTATATATATATATACTTTTTCATTCTGTTAAAATTAAATATTTGTTTTAAAGAATACAGTAATTATAAAAATAGATGATGGGCAGAAACATATATATTTCACAAAAGTGCAACAGTAACCTTCTTTCTACTATAAATTTTTTTTCGAGAAAATAAAAGTAGTAAATTAAAACTTTCTATAGAAAGTTCTAATTAAGCATTTTATTTCTTTCATTGAAAAAAAACTAAGAAACATCATTTATTTTCTCCCCAACTACAAACAATTTTTCTATTCATTCCTATATGAAAACAATAAATTATTCATTTCACACAGCAAGTCATTTTTCTTAAAAAATCCATAATCAAATTTATTCCAGTATATCCTTTTGAAAGGGTATCACAAGGAATAATGCATTCTTAAAAAACCACAACAGGAATAAAACAACATTCATATATTTTTTTTGAAACAACTATAAAGGTAATGTAATAATATTTTCTTTCTTTTGGGAATCATTATAATAAATAAACATCACTTTCACATGTAAATGACTTGAATACATAGTATATATTTTTGTTACAACAAATACAAAAGAGAGCCCACTCTCTTACAAGATTTACAACAAGGCCTCAAGGGTCATGGCTTCCAAATAGCCAAACTAAACAAAAAAATCACAGAAATAAAAACTTCCACCAAGGCTCCAAAATCTCAAGTCACCAAACCTGCAAATAAACCAAAGGAAACTTTATCATGCCCACAGGATGCTCACCATCCTGCCATAGACTCGAGAAGAGTCACCCCCGAGCTTGGAGATCACCCTCAAACCGATTTCACACCACAACAAGACTTTCACAAAAAGCATTCACACCACAAAATTAACACCCTCCCAAGGCTAGCACACAACAAATCCATTTTCATGGATGTAGGGGGTAGGAGAGTGGACAACTCTCAACTCTAGAGGTGCACCCAAAACCCAAATATTTCATAGTTCTCAAACACAAGGCCTCTAACCTTAACACATATCAATATCACAATTCCAAGGCACTCATGCCTTCACAAAAACCTCAATACTTCCCAAATACTTCCATGGCCATAAATATCTCAATAAATAATGAGGACGACCTCGAGGAGGTTCACTCCTCTCCCACCCCATACAAGATGAGCTCTCCTCAATGGAAAGCTTCATCCAAACACCCACGAAATAAACCCACACAACAAAAACAAAACTCAAACACACACAAGCAATATCCACACATTGAAATGTAAAACCAAAGAGAAAGGCGTAAAGCCTTGAAGCTTACCTTTAAAGCCCAAAATGGTAAAGTTGGTGGAGAGCTTCCCCAAGTCCTCCTCCAAGATTCTTGCCTCCAAACTTCTCCAAAACTAGCTAACCCTACCCAAAAGCAACCATCCAAGAAAAAAACCCAAAAAAGAACCCTCTCCCTCTCCTAAAGAGGGAGTTTAATAGGTTACACACAAGAGCCTTGAGGAATGAGAAGGTGACACATGTCAGCTTCTCCTTCCTCCTCATAATCCCACTCACCATCTCCAAGGGATGAGGAGGTGACACATGTCACTCTCCTATCCCTCAAAGCCTCACACTCTCTCACAAGTGCTCTCACACATGTGTGAGAGCATTGTGGAGAGGTGAATCCCACTTGGAGGCTCCTTGAGGATAAGGATGAGACACATGTCCTCATCCTATCCTACAAGGCAATCCCATTCCCTCCATCTCACACATGTGTGAGATCATAGGGATGGGGCCTCCCACACTTGAAGTCCTTGGGAGCTTCCCAATCCTTCAAGATAAGCTAGACCATAACTAAGGGTAGTGGGAACGGCCAAGGTGGACCCTTGACTTGTCTACCCCATAACCAAATTCAAAAATGTGTCACTTAACTTCAGGGTAAAGTTAGAGTGAGTCAATGAAGGTTATACTAAGGTTTAGCATGTCCAAATTGACCCTATACCCTAGGGGTATGATCAAGGTCATTATTTGGCCAAAATAAACATCATAGGGTACATAAAATCACAAGAAAAGGCCCAAGTAAAATAAATGGCACCAAATGGTGCAGTTTAAACAATACACATTTACAACACATTAATAAAATAAATAGAAGGGTGAAACCTAATCAGAATTAAACATAAATGCAGACATCACGAAACGATCATGGACCAACACATGTGACCTTGGTCCACCCTGGGACTAGATCGGTTTAAACATGGATTTCACATAGGGTTATGAGATGACCTCTAATTTTCCATGGGCATGGAAAATCACCTGCACACTTCTACAAATGGATTAATAGCACATGTTCATCATAGCCGAAGCGAAAGGAAATGCACAGACACAATGTCGCATAATCATCTAAATCCTCAATAGTAACACATAGCATCATTGACAAGATTCATAATTTACTGCATTTCTAAACATCAATTCAAGATCAAAATTACATAATAATTCATTCATTAATTCCACAACTAATATCCCAATTAGCATCAAAATTACTGTCACATATCATATAATCGCCAGTAAAATCTAACAAGTATATCTATAACATCACCACAACAAAATCTATAAATCAATCAAGGTCTAAGGTAAGTTCATGAATGTCTGAAACTACGGGGTCAACAACCCCTAACTTGGGATGGGTGACCTCCTGAGAAGTCTCGATACTTCACCCCTGTGCGCACCACCTAGATGCAATGAGTGCTAAGTGGACCATTCATTAACATGAGAGATGGGCTCATGTGAACCGCTACTCATGAAATATGGGTCATGTGTTTGACTCAAAAACTACGTAGTTAAACCCTAAAATAAAATATCATAACCATTAACATGTCTGCATGCCAAAGATACTCTAAACAATAAGTATCATAAAATAAAACAAGAAGCACAACACATAATAGCTTCGCATTACAACACTAAAGGTTCTAGTTCAAGCACAACTAGGTGATATTCCACATCTACACTACATGGTCTCGAAGATAGAGTCACACCCCCATAAATCGAACCCTTGGCTAGGGCGAAGAAAAACATCATGGTCTAAAAGTGCAACTAATCCAGTCGTACAGGGGTGGGCCTCACATCCTCCTCCCCTAGAGCTAAACTTCCTCCTAGAAGTTAGCATGGAAGTACCATAGAGTAACCCACTATCAAGCAATTTCATACAGTAGTGAACTTAGAAAGATTTTGAGATAAAAGCAGAAGAACAATAAGAACTTGCAAAGAACTAACATAGTAATAATCCCAAGGATACACTCCTCCAACTAGGAGGGGTCAAGTATCTAACACAACATATACCCCCAACATTGTACGATCCTAAGAAGACACAAGAGCATTAGATGCCCAAGGATAGACCACCAAGTAATTCAAGGTCAAGAAAGGTGGGGGTCAACCAAGAAGGTTAGCACTATGAGAGACCCTTCCATACACTAACTCAACTAAATCCTACTCCAAGCCTCTCCTAGCCATCCAGAAACCTAACTAGCATAGAGAAACCAAAAGGAAGCTTGGCCAAACAACTAGCCACAAAACCACCATTCAAGCCCCAAACATGCATCAACTCAACTTGCCACCGATGCTTAGCTAAACGCACAAGATCCCAAGAAAAAAGCACGAGACCCTCAAGTCTCAGCTGCCCCATTGATCAAGAGGTCCCCACTAGATGGCCTAGATTGGACTTACAAAACAAGTAGGAACCAAACATGTCCAATAGTCCCTAGCATCAAGGGATGCAGCTAAACACCTATACCACTACTAAACTCGTAGGTCCAACTTCTAATCAATCATAGCGATCACACAACCTCTTAAAACAAAGGAGACAATTTCACATGAATAGTAGATCCACACTGCAATAGAAGGATCTCAAGGTTTTCAAACCTATCTACTCCTTTGGATCTCACTAGCACCCATTTTTTGATTCTTAAAGATTCGGCCTCCCAAAATGAGATAACACTGACACACTTCACAACATGACACAAGGTCAACAAGGAAGATCTAAACCACCACTAGTGATCCACTAAATAACTTCAAGCTTATGACATCAACCAAGACCGACTATTCTCATCTTCCTCTCACCAAGCACCCTTATGGGTAGTGTAGGTTACATAGTCCACAACACTACACAGTTACCAGCAATACCAACAATAACAAAGATCTTCAAAATAAAAGCTTGCAAAAGATAAGTTTTGAATAAGTCTAATGAATAAAATTTAGAAGAATTAAGATCCAAAAGCTAATTCAAATTTAAAATATAAGTCAATACCAAAAGTGGCACCAAATTCAACATTCCAAATATAAATTGGTGTATGATAAAAACAAGTCCTTGAGGTAAGAGGACTACAAGAAGTAAGTCGGCTAAGTAGCCCAAATAAATAGACTCAAAATTGTTGGTCTTTGAACACAAAAGAATTCCATTAATAAGTAGATAATCAACTTCAACAATTTAACCACAATTGCACATTACAACATTATACGTGTATAACATAGTTACAAACGAGAGGAGAGGGATAGTGGTCTCACTCTTAATTAAGGTCATGAAACACCCCAACTACATGTACACTCACAACTTCTAGGCAACGTAGGACATGCTTGGAAAGGATCACCAAAAGTTATGTATCCTACATGTCACCTTTGAAGTGGGTTCCTTCATACTTCGTAGTAAGGAACACATAACAACATCTTCATGGATACTACCAAAATCCAACTGAAATCACCCACTTCCAAAATTCTAAACTTTTCAAAGGCGGCTCACAAATTACTCTCAAGTTCAAAACAAGGCCTTATATCACCCAAAATCAACCCATCAGATGCATCTATGTCGATCATACAAGTTGATCACAACACCTAACTACTAACACCCAAATGGTATCGCAACCATCTCACTATAACCCTCAAAACGAACTTAATTTCCCATCTCATCCTTACAATCCCAACGTTTACAAGATACCCAATAAGTGGCAAACCACATTCATTACCCTAAAGAAAGGTGTGTGATTCCTTATTCAACTCAACACCTAGACTTATTGCAATCCATAAAATAATATATTTCTAACCATTAGGATTTCCTTCGAGGAATCATGCAATTTAGCTGCACCAGGGGATTCACCTCAAGAGTCACCAGAATCCAACATCTAAAAGTTCAAGAAAGTGTCACTTAGAGGGTTTCCACATTAAGCTAATAGGACAACCATAACTCAATCATAACTTTCTTTATTACAACCCATCACAAGGCTTCACTATAGCCTTCCAAGCACTAAGGCCTACGTAAATCTCAAGGGGAACTTGTTGAGACTGAAATTCCCAAGATACTTTTTGGTAAATATTAAGTTTCAATCATCTAAAGATTTCAGTATGTGAGCATATATGGAAAGATCCACAGTTGTTTTCAAGCAGAAATTAACAATTGAGTTGATAGAAATATTTAGATATTTTGATTCCTAAAGACTGAATATAACATGGTTGAAGTGCTCATTAAAAATGAACCGTAAACAAGGAAGTGAAAAGTTACAAACCTTGTTGAAAATAAAGGAAAAATGGCATTAAGTACCAGAGCTGAATATGGGTAAATTCCTTGTCGAAAATGAACAGGGGTTGTTTTTTGAACCATCTTAAAATTCCTTGTATTTTGCAAGTTATGTGTGTTTTTGGTAAAATACATTGTGGTATGGGTTTGTATGTTTGTTTATACAAAGTCGTTTGTATATATAAAGTCTCTCATATACAAAGTGGTTTGTATGTTGTGTCATTGTATGATGCATATGCAAATTCCCTTGTATATCAGGTCATGGTATGATCGCATAAAGGAGTCATCAGGTTGATGCATCGTTTATTTGTATTCATTTGGCTAATGTTTTATTGTTGCATACAAGGTGGACCCGACGAGGTTAAAAGTTGAAATGTATTTTCTGTCGGGTTCGTTGCTTGTATGTTATGTTTGGATGTTTGGCAGAACGCAACATACATTGCAATACATACAAGGCGATATGCATAGCCGGACTCAAAAAATTTGTGAAATAAGGAAAATTCGTTGTATGTTTGTGCTTTGTATGTATCTGACATACATTGCCGATATACAATGCATTACATGCAAGCCGCGTAACCAAAGGTTTATTAAAGTTGAAACATTCATTGTATGTTTGTATGTATCTTAGATACATGCCGATATACATTGCATTATATACAAGTGGCAGAACTGAAAGGTTATTTAAAAGAGTTAAATGCTTGTATATTTCGTGCTTTATATGCATCTTTCAAACATACATTGTATTTGCTACATACAAGCTGGAATTCAGAGAAATTTAAATCTAGTATCTACAATGTATCACACTGGGACTTTATGTATATCACCAATGCATATACAAGTTTATATAAGCCCGGATTTGAATGACATATTAAATATTGTGAATTTTAGCTTAGGTCTGTGCTTGTATAGGAAAGAAATGTATTCGATATACAAGAGAGAATGATGTTCTTACAGTGATGTAGGAGGTTCTGCCGACATAGAAACCCTAAAACGACATTAAAATGTGAATGGTTAAGATATTTTTCTGACAGTTGAAATATTGGTTTTTTGCAGGATATACACAGTGGGGATTAAGTTGTATAAACACCCATGAAAGGATCCTGAGGAGCTGAATAAAATATCGATAAGTGAAGTAATTACTTAAGTAAATACATGTCTTTAAACAAATTTGTTTTGATTATTTGATCAAAAATTAATTTGTGTTTTATTTGGTCTTTTTAGGATAATAAAGAAACCCTCGAAGGAGATTAAGTGGAACTACAGTTAAAGAAGCTTTGTTTGACCCTGAAATGGTTATCCATTTGGTGATTAAAGACGAGTATTAATTTTCCTGAAACTGTTTTATTAAGACAAACATTGTTGTTTGGTTATCAACCGTCACAACTATTGTAACTGGTTTGAAGCTTGTATGCCGCTCTTTATAAGAGATGACCAAGACCACAAAAAGAGGAGAGGGGAGATAGAATAGAAGATAGAATAGGAAAGATTACAAAATGGAACAGGGGATACTATAGATTAGATTTGAACAGCAATCCTAGTTCACTTTTAATATATTTTATTTCTGGTAGACCATGTGCAAGCATTCTCCGATGAAGTCAAGTTTGTGAACATGAAGCAGTAACTGCAGGTTTCGGTATCAACTATCTATTTAATTTATTCAATTATATGACTGTCTCCTTTCAAGGTTTTCTCTGTTATTCAATTTGAGTTATCAAGTATATCTTCAAGTTGTCTATACACATTTGCTGTTATAGTGTGATAAGATTAACTAGTTTCTGTTTTCAGAATTAAATCCTTTAAATCTATCATAGTAACTGTGAAGACATTGTCATGGATTTGTAAGAAGAGTCATATAGTTAGGGTTTGTATTTTGTCTCCAGTTTTTGATAATTCTGTTACAATTGCAGTATCATTCTAATAGGTTCCTTCAAGCAAGGATTAAATCCTTTTAGATGAATGCAGGTAATATTTTATCAATTGGATATATGTAAGTATGGAATACTAACTATTTCCTTGCAGGGTTGTACAAGTTACATACCTATTCTTTCATGCCAGATAGTTCGAGTTTTTACCAAACAAATAGTCATTTATTTCATGATCATACTGACTTTATATTAAATAAGGCACTGGTCTAGTATTTTCATTATCACTTATACAAATTCATTTTAGATTTACTTAGTTAGATTGCATTATTGTTTTAGCATTACAATTTAGATTATTTAGAATTAACTTGGTGTCTTTTTATCTGTTTTATAATTTGTGCCATTATCAATAGTTAGATTAATTCTGATTAAAGTAGTGATCATCTCTTTATCTACTTTATTAATTAGAGGTTTACCCGCCTAGGTTTGGCAGAGCCTGAAGTGAAGGGGGTTTAGCCATATCTACCCCGTGTCAGTTAGCCAAAATGTCAAGAGAGCCTGGCACCCTCTTAGGGTTAACGACCTGCGTTTTTTAGATGTAACAGAACTCATCACCCTATCATGATATATAGGTATGCAATTTTTAGTGAAATAAGGTGGCAAGGGAGGGATCAAGTTACAATTTAGATTACTATTTAATAAGTAGATATGAAATTACACTCGCAACTAGATCTTACTCCTTGACTATTATAATATGTTTCACCCTCATGCACATACACCACATTTAAACCCTTAACCAAAGAGGTACCATACTTAAATGAACAAAGCACATTACAAATTAATGAGAAGGCAATGCATAGCCTAATTATCCACTAGGCACCAACATGTTACACGGAGGTTAACTCGTCGTGGCACAACAAATGTCACAAGATTCACAATCATGAAGTGGTCCTTAAAGCTACTACACATCCTTTCATTAAACCCAAGAGGCTTACCCAAGAAAATATTCTCAAGAAGATGGTACTGAGTGACTCTTATATGAGAGTATACCATTTTATCCACTCTTCAAGTGACAACTAATCATCAGGATAGTTTAATTCTACATCAAGGCAAAGGGCAACTAAAGGTCCACAACTTCTTCGCATCCCAACTAGAGGGGTCATTTAGACAAGGCACATCTTACCCCATGATACAAAGGTTAACTGAATGACACTAGGTGGATCCAATAAATGATTAGGGTACATGAGTCCTTGTCCAAGATAGTGTACCACTCAAATACATTTATTTCCTCCTACAAGGTAGTGTAAACACAACTCAACATTCTTCAGGGCAAACCTACAAGGTAGCCATAGGAATAAAACTTTATCATAATAACACTTGTCCAAGGGTGCACTTACCATAGGTTGTCATGACCCCTAAAGAAGGATCGAAATGCACCAACACAAGGGCAAGGAGCAATGATTAGTTGGAATGAAACACTTAGCAAAACCCAACCAATACCATTCTCTTAGGATGGCACTAGGTCAAGGTGTTGACCAACTTTCAAATTTAGGACTTGCATGGTCCTTTGATTACTCTATTCATCAAGAATACACTCCCCAAGTACCTATGATGTCAAGTCATACCTGGGGTTTAGCGGAAGCAAAAATTGAGGGGAAATAAGCTATTCCCATGGAAGGTGTCTTACAAACTCGTTGCTACACAAGCTAGATTTAGACATGCAACGCAAGTATGCATGATCTATTATCGGACCAACTCAAAAATAATACACACCCATAGATCCCAAGTTCAAATGTCATGCCCACATTTGTCATGTGGTCATAACACGAAATATCAAAAACTTTTCTACTCGTCCCTAAAAACCCCCTCGCACGCATCAGTGTGCTCAATGGCATACACACAAAGATGCAAACAAGTCAATCGAATGTTGGGGTAATGTGAATACCCTTTGGAACCCCTGTGATATGAAATCCTACTAAGGTGGTTGTGCGACGCAAAAAGCGTTGCCAAGAGGTAGAATTCCCAAACACAAAGTAACCTAGTTTTACCCTATATGAAGTGATGTGATTTCAACAAGTATCGAAATCCAACCTGACAACTATAACATAATAAGATTAATTACTTTCATCAAAACTTAATTAAAATTACTCAAAGATAGTTAATGTGATAGATCAAACACATGAAGTAACCAATTAATTACCCCTTTCCTAATCTAGGTAAAATCTGGCAGCATAACGCCACCTCATTATTAATGGGGAAATAATTTTTAAATACACAACCTTTATTACAACCTTATCAAAAGAAAATATGAATTAAATCTAATTACACCTATAAAATAATTTATTTTAACATTCACTCAAGGCAAAGAAAATAAAATACATTCACTAGATCAATTCATTAAAATTTGCATAAGGTTTGCACAAGTACAAAGGTGAAGGGATAAATAAATTAATTTTCAAATAAGACAACAATATATCCCACACCAAAATTTCCTCTAAAAAAATCCACTAATTAAGTTAAAAAGACTAGGGTTAAATTTAAACCCACTTACCTAGTAAATCAAAAAGCAATTAAATAAGGCAATAAAAGCATTTAAATTAAATAAATTTCCTAACATTATTTTCCCAAATCAAAAAGCACTAAAATAAGGCAATAAGAAAACCTCATAATTTAAAAAATAGAGTGTATAGAAAATAGAAAACTTTTTTATGTAACCACATGAAACTCCATTAACTCTTTGACATTAATACAATCTTTCAACATTATAACTATATATGGCTGAGAAAATGCAGAAAAGCGAAGAAGGTGAAAATGAGGTTTTAGCAGAGAAGCAGAACTCTGGATTCCAGGTGGAAAAGGAAGCTCAAGCAAATGGGGGAGAGGGTGCAAGTCAGGAAGGTGGTGGGGTCTCTTCGTGGGCTGATGATGTGGAAAGCGAAATACCATTGGAAGTTCTCCAAGAAAGAGCTCGCAAGGAAGTTTGGAAATCCAAAGTAGCGGAATAAAGGAAAAGAAAGCAAGGCTTTTTGGATTAGGGAGATCGTCAGAACGGTTTAAGGGATCCTCACGTCCAGAATCCTTTCAATCTAAAATTTTAGGGTCCAAATCAAAATTTAAACTCAAGAAGACCCCTCACAAACAATTGGAGAAACCCTAGGGCACTTGGAAAGAGAGGTTTTGGTAACAAGCACAACCCAACGCGGAGGAAGGATTGGCAAAAAGGTAACAAAATCTCCATGGTTTTTCCTCCCTGCCTTCTAGGTCTATCAATAGAAAATATGAAAAAATTAGGGTTGATTGGTAAATGGTTTGGGTCAAATTTAGACTAAAAAGTCTAGTGCAATGGTGGCAAGAGCGTTGGGGGAAGGAGTTAAAAATGAGAGTCCTAGCAAACGGTTTCTTTGTACTTGTTTGCCCTTCGGCAAAAATTAAATCAAAAATTTTGGAAGGAATTTGGATTTTAGATGGATTAGGCTTCTATCTAAGAGACTGGGAGATAGGGTTTGATGCAAGTAAACACAATTTAGAGTATGTTCAGGATTGGTACAAGCTACCAATTTTATCAATGGAATTTTGGCAGCCCGTGATATTAGAAGAAGTTGGCAAATTTCTAGGAAAATACATTTGTATTGAAGAATGGACTGAAAAAGAGGGAATTAGAACGAATGTCAGAATTTGTGTGGAAAATAAACCCAATTCCCCCAGGTTGAGGGAGATAGAGATCTACACAGAATGGGGAGCTTTAAAGCAGGAGCTAGTCTTCGATCCAAAACCAAAGGGAAACTTGGTGGAAACAATAGGGTGGTGATCTTGGGAAACAAGTCAAAAGCAAAAAGGTGAAGGAGAAATTCAGGATGGGAAAGTAATCAGACAAGATAATAACCTCAACTCCCCTCCTTCGAGACAATGTGAAGAGGAGAAGCTCAACTAGAGTAAGGAAACTTCAAAAAAGGTTGAGAAGCAAGGGTCTGAAGAAAAGGTTTTACACCTAGAAGTAGAAGAAGCAGAGAATATGAAGGCTTCTTGGGAAAAGGTCCAGAACCTGGATAAGAAAATTTTAGAAACATTGGGAATGATTCACCCAAAGGTGTAGAGAGATGATCTCAACTCATTAATTGAAGTTGGAAAGGAGCTGGTGGACTTGGCTGAAGCAGCAAAGGAAGGCTCCATATTGATTGGAGATGAAGATCTAGGGATGCACTGGAAGGGCCTTGAGGAAGAAGATTTTTAGGTTATGAATACAAAAAATGAGTTACCTTCTCCAAAGCCCCCTCAGGCACAAACTAAAGTGGATGACTCAGGGGTCGATCTGGACTTGATAAAAGGTTCCTTAGGGCTTGGATTGAAGGATGCTATCAAATTGATGCCAAATTGTGGAAAATTAAAAGGAAGAGGGTGCCCTCCTAATAAGGAGAAGCTGAAATTGGATGGAGAAGCCAATGGGCAGTTAAAAATCAAAAATTTGTTGAAAGTAGGGAAGGAAGCAACCCTTCCTGAAAAAAAATGAAAATAATTTCCTGGAATATTAGGGGCTTAAATACCCCTAATAAAAGATGCCTATTCAGGCATTTTTTGGAATCTTCGCAGGTATAAATTTTCATTATTAAGGAATCCAAGTTAAATCAGGTTGAAAGAGACAAGCTAAGCATGAAATTTTGTAGGTGGAGTTATGTGGGGGTTGATGCGAATGGAGCTTCTGGAGGTCTCATCACTTGGCGACGCCCTCAATCAGTGATAGTAGAAGAGATAGCCAAAAGTAGAACATGGATAGCAAGCAAGGTAAGGAGCCTAGCCTCTAATTTAAGTTTTTTGCTCATCAATATCTATGGACCTAATTCTTGTTTAGAGAAGAAGGAAATCTAGAAAGAATTAGACATAATCTGTAATAGCCAAGCCTTTGATTACTTTCTGCTGGGAGGAGACTTTTATGCAATCCTGAAATCAGAAGATAAAAGAGGTGGAGTGGGAAGGAAATTGCAATCCCAAATAGATTTTGAAAACTTTGTGGATAGAAACTCTCTTTTTGAAATCCCAATGGGAAATGGCTCTTATACTTGGACAAATAGAAGGTTAGGTTTCAAAAATATAGCAGAGAAACTTGACAGATTTTTATTCAAAGGAGATTTGAGAAACTTCCCCTTTTCTTTCGAATGTAAGATCCTGCCAGTTTCTAGTTCAAACCATCATCCCATCTGTCTTGAAATCTTAGGGGAAAGAAAACTAGTAAGATGTCCCTTCAAGTTTGAAAACATGTGGTTCAAAGACCCAAATTTCTTGGACCTCGTAAAACAGTGGTGGATAGAGGTGGATCGTAGGGGCTTCAAACTTTTCAACCTGGTTACGAAGTTAAAAGCAGTAAAACAAAACATTAAGCAATGGAATAAAGACTGTTTTAAAAATATTTTCCAGGAAAAGAAGGATACAGAATTTGATTTGGAGGCTCTGAATGAAAAAATTCTTAGAGAAGGAATGGATGCAAACAGCTTCCAGCAGGAAAAGGATCTACTAGGAAAGTTGGGGGACCTACTTTCAAAGGAGGAAATCTTCTGGAGGAAAAAATCTAGAGAAACTTGGTTGAGGGCAGAAGACAAAAACACAAAATTCTTTCACAATTCTACTAAGGTCATGAGAGAATCAAACAAAATTTTCTCAATCAAGTTAGTAGATAGTAGAGTGATTGACAAAATGGAAGAAATCAGCAAAGTGACAGTAGACTTTTTTCAGAACTTGCTCAATGATTGGGAAGGGTCAAATCTAGATAGCCAAGAGTAGCTCTTAAGAAATATACCCAAACTTGTCTCAGAGGATCATAACAAATTGCTGACTCAAAGTTTATCAGAGGTAGAAATCAAGGAGGCAGTTTTTGGGCTTTAGCCTGACAAAGCACCCGGACCCGATAGGTTCCCAACTGCTTTATTTCAAAAGTGTTGGGATTTCTTAGGCAAAGAAGTGACAGAAGCAATAGAGGAATCAAGAAGGTCTAGGAAGATTCTAAAGGAAGTAAACAACACCTTCATAGTACTCATCCCAAAAAAAGAAAAACCTAAAGCTTTAGAGAATTTTAGACCAATTTCTCTTTGCAACACGCTTTACAAAATCTTAGCAAATGCAGTTGCTAATAGAATAAAGCTAATTTTGCCAGAAATAATTTCAGAGGAACAAACAAGTTTTGTTCCAGGAAGGTCTATTTTGGGAGTAATCATTGCACAAGAAGAAATTCATTCAGTGTAGAGGACGAAGAAAGAGGCGATGTTAATCAAATTAGACATCAATAAAGCATATTTCAAGGTAAATTGGGGATTCCTTTTCAAGGTTATGGATGCTTTTGGATTTGATAAAGATTGGTTAAATTAGATATTTGAATGGGTAGCTAGCCCAAGGTTCTCTGTGTTGTTCAATGGGTCTCCAAAAGGTTTCTTTTCTGCATCCAGAGGTCTCAGAGAAGGGGACCCCTTGTCCCCCTTTTTGTTCATAGTAATGGCAGATGTGCTAGGCAAATCCTATTTCAGAGCTAGGGCAAAAGGGCTGTTGGAAGGGCTTCAGATCACAAATGGGGCTTTAGAAGTGACTCATCAGCAATTCGTCAATGACACCATGCTCTTTGGAGTAGCCAAAGAAAGAGAAACCAAGTCCCTTAAAGATATTTTGGACCAATACACCATAGCCTCAGGTTAGGAGGTCAGTCATCAAAAATCAGAGGTTTTCTTCTTCAACACCTCCCTAACAAAAGAAAATTGTATAATCATAATCCTAAATTTCAAAAAAGGAGAATTACCCTATAAATATCTGGGTTTGCCGCTAGCGAAAGGAGTCAGACTAGGGAAACTGTGAGAAACTTTGTTAGAAAGAATTAAGGATAAATTAGCATCATGGAAAAATAAATGGCCATCGTGGGCAGGTAGGTTAACTCTGCTAAAGGCTATCATCTCTGCCATTCTGACCTACACAATGTCATGTTTCTCTCTTTCAAAGTCAACCTTTCGAGACCTTAATCAAAAAATGAAAACTTTTTTCTGGCAAGGGAATTCAGAACAACACAAGTATCCTCTGATAAAGTGGTCTCAAATCTGTGAACCTAAAGAAGCAGATGGAACAGGGTTAAAAGATCTTTTATCTCAGAACATCACTTTAGCTGCAAAATTGGTTTGGTCTATCCATTCGAAGCCAGAGTTGAAATGTGTAAAAATTATAAAGGCTAAATATTTAGAGGAGGAAGAAAATAGTATCTTTACTTCCAGACTTTTGCCAAAAGGATCAAGAATCTAGAATTTCATTGGAGGTTGCAGGAGCCTGATTTCAAGCCAGTTAACATGGGAAATAAGAGATGGAAGTAAAGCCTGTTTCTAGGAAGATTCGTGAGATGGCCAATCTCCTTTAGCCGTCAGAGAAGACTTAGAACAAATCAGAACTCTCACAAAGCAAAGATGGGGGGACAAGGTGAGAGATTATGTTGCAAATTCCTTGGCCTCTATAGGAGCCATAGTAAAATGGAAGGATGTAAGGGACATTGAAGTCGAAGACAGAGCGGTCGAAGCTTTCAAAGCAGCTATGAGGAACCGAACATTGATCTTTAGGGAAGGAGCAGATGAGTTAAGATGGAATGCCTCTCCTTCAGGGCAATATAGTGTGAAGGAATGATATAGAATACTAAAAGGGAAGCAAGGGGTGGATTCTATCCTACCCATTAAATTATGCTGGAATATGTTCAGCCTTCCTAAGGCAGGGCTCTTCATTTGGGCTGCCTCGAGAGGTAGAGTCCTCACAGCAGACAGATTCAGAAAGATGGATTTGCTAGACCTTCAAGGTGTGTGCAAAGTAAACAAGAAGAGGAATCTGGGGACCATATTTTCCTCAACTATGAATTTTCCCACAAGACTTGGACTTGGGTTGGTGCCAAACTCAAATGACAAGCACCTTTTCCTGTTAAATTACTAGACTTTCTCAACTCATGGACAGTGATAAATCAGGATTCCTTATTTGGGGGCCCATGGAGCATATGCCCATCCATGATTATTTGGGAAATTTGGAAAGAGAGGAATAAAAGAATTTTTTAGGAGAAGGAAAGGCCTTTTCCCTCATTCTTAAATAAGGTTGAGACAAACATCATAGAAGTTATGAATGCAAGGTTAGAGGAAGGAGGTCGAAAGAACTAAAAGTTTTCCTATTGGGATGTAAAGATGGATAAACAATGGAGAGGCTTGAAGATTCTGGCAATAGCAAATCAGAAGGCTTCAAGGGAAGATAGACAATTAGTGAATTGGAGCCCTCCAAAATATGGGTGGTTCAAGTTGAATTTCGACGAGGTGTCTCGAGGGAAACCTGGAGTCTCTGGTGCTGGGTGCATCATTCAAGACTGGGAAGGTAAAATGGTTGGTAGGTTGGATAAGAGGTTGCAGGATGGAACAAATAATGTAGCAGAAATAAAAGCATTAATTCTTGGTTTAAGTCTTTGCCAAGAGCTCAGAATTAAAAAACTGGAGATAGAGGGGGATTCTATGCTAACAATAAATGTGCTAAGAACCAGAAGGTTGAAGAATTAGAGATTGAATGTGTTGTTAGATCAAGCTCTTCTACTGGTAAATTCCTTTGAACTGATACAGATCAAACATATCCTAAGGGAAGGTAATACATAAGCGAATGTTCTTTCAAACATGGCAGCAGATGGAAGAGAGTTTAAGGAAATTTAAGAAATAGGTAGATCAATCTAAGAACTCTTCTCAAGTGGGTGGTTGGGCAAGAGTCCTTCCACACATAAGGGTGTGGAAGGACTGGGGATGTTGATGCAGCGAGTCCTTAGGGGGCTAGACAACTCAGCAATTGGGGTTATAGGCGGCTTCCAAGTGGACAAAGGCTCTATCGACTCAGTGGTCTCCTTTGGTCTAGGAGGCAAGCACAGGGTTTTTTCTGTTCAACAGGGTACTCATGATTTCAAGAGGCCGAAAAACTTGCAATCATTAATTCTCATGGTCGTTCTCCAGTGAGAAGTGATAGATGGGTTGGCTCTCATGTGCGGACGGTTTTTTAGAGGATCTAGACAGGTTGGACCTGCAAGGGATTTGATAGTTGCTATTATTTGGAGGTGTGCCTTCAGTGCAGCGATAGTTTTTTTATAGCTTTCCTTCTCCATTGTTTCTAAACCGTTCAGAAATGTCTGTTAAACCCAAGGTGCTTCTGTTCTTAGTGGATTAGATAAGGTGTGAAGGTATGGATACCCCCATCCATTTGGTAAGTACCAAGAGGCAAATGGCCTTTTTAGGTGGAATCACTGATCTGCGTCTCAAGCATCTTCTATAATGTCAGGATGAATTGGTTTTGGGGGTGGTAAAAATGATATTGGGGAAGGAATTTGTGGAAGGAAGTGAACGTTATCGAGTTGATTCTGATATTAGCTCCCAATTTGTAACAGCAATGTTGGATCTGAACATAACGAAGACTTGGGTCGAGACGGTGATGTGAAGACTCTTCATCCCTAGTGTATTGGGAGGGTTTGAGGAAACCCTGGAGATTGTAAATTTTGGAGCTGGTTTGCCCCATCCTAGAGACATTCCTCTCCTGCAACAACCAAGTAGCATCATTAAATATTTTCTATTTATCCTGCATTTGAAAGGTGAGGATTTGGTTTGGTACAGGCAACATGCTCGGGTTGGGGTTAACTATCTGCTAAAGTTTTTCAAGATTCTGGAGACACAGGGATATGACTGGGTTGAAGATTTCAAGTTAAAACTGCATAACTATGAACTGGAGGCATGAGGATGGAAGGTTTCAAGTTGGATAGCTGAAGTTAGGTTTTGGGGTTTTGTTGTCTCTAAGTTATGTGTCTTGGTCTTTCTGTGGCTATGGGTCTGTAATCGTCTATTTTTACTCTTTGTTCCTTTCCTAGTATTTGATAGTTAGCATATGCACGGCCCTACATGGCTGTATAGAATAGTTATAGGCAAGTATCAGGGAAGTATGGGTACAACCATCAGGCTGATTTTGAAAAATTTATGAAACTATAATCTCTTGTTCTGATATCAATATATACAAAAATCATATTACGCAGCAAAAAAAAAATGAAGGCAATAAAAGGATTTAAATTAAATAAATTTAAACCCACTTAACCCAATAAATCAAAAAATAATTAAATAAGGCAGATAAAGTATTTAGATTAAATAAATTTCCTAACATTATTCTCCATACCTAAGTCCTCTTTCAAATATCCCTCCTAAATTAATTTAAAAAGCCAAGGTTAAATTTAATCCCACTAACTTCAATAAAATTAAAAAAAAAACATTAACAAGAAAGGCAAAAATCTATGTTAGGAAATACAAAAGTCATTAAGCCCATTATATTATTGTTCTCCAACATCAAAAGACAAAGTGGGATGAGAAGAGGGAAATAAAATATTTCCGTGCACACATTTTACCCAATTTTCCCTCCTTATTCCCAACCTTAATTTGCTTTTCTTTTATTTTATTCATTTCCCCAAACCCTAACTTCATTTGCCTTTTTGTTTTCTAAAAATTTCTTTTCTAACCCTATGCTCTTCTTCTTCTCCTTTTCTCTCTTGCAGGTTGATCAAGCTTTCATGGAGGTTCACAGGCCACATGTTTTGCCAAAATATGCACAGAGGTATATTTGATTTCCACAGGGTTTATGTTGATCTCCCTTTTTTTTTACACAACATATATATATATATATATATATATATATATATATATATATATATATATATATATATATATATATATATATATATATATATATATATATATATATATATATCATTTTAATACTGCAGGTTCAAAGTTTAAGAGGCAGGGCCGATGATTTCAGCGGTCGAAATGGGCAAACACAGGTTTTAAGACTATTATGGGCACTGAGCACCATTCATGGAAGGTTTCATGCCCACATTTCCCATGTGGTCACAACATGCAACACACATGTCATGTCCACATTTGTCATGTGGTCATGACATGAAATATCAATAAAAAAATTTCACGCTTCCCTAAAAACCCCCTCGCACACATCAGTGTGCTCGGTGGCATACGCACAAAGGCGCAACATACCATTCAAATGTCGGGATAATGTGAATACCTTTTGCAACCCCTACGAGATGAAAGCCTACTAAGGGGGTTGTACGATGCAGAAAGTGTCGCTACGAGGGTCGAGTTCCCAACTAGAAACTAACCCTACTTTTAACCTAGATGAGGTTGAGGGAATTTCAACATGTGTCAAAATCCAATCCCTAAGAACTATAGCATACAGAGATAATAAAATTCATCTAAACTATAATTCCAAAGCTAGAAACAATTTAAGTAATAATTTAACTCATAAATAAAACACTTAATTAACCTTTTCTACACCCTGGAAAAATTCGGCAGCATAACGCCACTTTGGCATAAATGGGAAAATTAATTTTAAAATGCCTCATAGCTAAAGCCATTTAAAAGAAAGAAATTTTAAAATTAAATATATTCCTAATCCTAGTATATTCCAACGTTCCATAAAGTCAAGGTGAATAAATTAAATTAATCTAATCGTCTCCTCCAAAGTTGTCAATTAATTAAATTTCATTATGGGTTAAGTGCTTGGCCTAAATAAATTAAAAGGGGTTTAACTAAATAATTACTCTAATATTATTTTGTTTACTAAAACCCATTCAGAATTTTAGCCCACTAAATTAAATAAAGGACCTAAGTTAAACAATCTAGTCCGCTAACTAAAATAAAATAAAAGCAAAACCTAAGTTTTCAAAAGCAAAGTCATAAAACCCACTAAAAATATTCTACCCACATTTAAAGGCTAACAAGAAAGAGAATAGGGAATATGAAGAGGGAAAATAAAAATATCCCCGTGCACACAACAAAATACTCAATTTAAACCTCTCATTTCTTTTATTTTATTCTCAACAACCCTAATATACTCTTTAATCCATTATTAAAATCATCTCCCAAAACCCTAATTTCATCCTATTTTGTTTTCTACCTTTCTAACCTAACCCTATTCTTCTCTTTCTCTCATTGTCTTCTCTATTCTCTACTTTGTTTGCAGGTCACAACCAGGTTGCCATGGAAGGGAAGGTATACACAGGAGGGTTTGAACTTAGGTAAAGATTTGGAAATGCCTTTATATTGATATGAATAAGTTATATATTTTCTTTTTTTGAAAAAAAATAGAAGAGAATAATGAACGGTGTGGGGGATGGGGTGGACGGGGGGGTTCCGTACCCCCCCTTCTATAGCAGTTGCAGGCTGCTGCCCTAAGTTTTGTTTGTGCCCTTTTTTAACTGCTGTCAAGACTTTCGTTCGGCCTCAACAGGGCATTCAAACCCTATAAAAATAATAATAGAATATTCTCTATTTTTCTTTATAGAAAGTTTTCATCAGATTCACCAGTTTATAAAATATATATTATATGTATAATGTATATACATATATATAGATAGATAAGTACACGTATGTATATATACATATAGATATATATTCACATATATTGTATATATTACCAAAAAAACATAATATATATATATATGTATATATATGTATGGGTATATACTCATATTCCTATTTTGTGCCATTCTACCATAAACTACTTTTCTGATATAAACAAAATACACAAATACTTAATAGTGAAAGATTTTAAAAGAAATAAGGGAAATATATATATATATATATATATTCCCATGACTCTTATAGTAAACTTTGATTGTAGACATTTTCTTTTCCATAAAAGAAACATAGAACAACAACTACAATATACAAGATTTTCTTCCTATCAATAAGTTAAAATTTCATTCCTCACCATACAGGTTTTTTTTTCTTTTTATTTCTTTCCTTGAAACACAACTAAGAACGTCATTTAATTTCCTCCCAAAACTTCAATAGCTTTCTTCATTATGTAAAAAAAAAAAAACAACAGTAACTAAACATTACACACAGCAAGCTCCTTTATTAAATTTCTTTCCTCTACAACAACTATTTTGAAACTATGGCAAGGAAGTTTACCATATACATTTTTTTAAGACTATAATAGAATTATTTGCATTCTATTTTTATGAAACTAAGCAAGTACAACAGCAATCATATATTTTTCTTTAAACAACTAAAAATGCAAAACCAACATATATTATTTGCAACAACAATAAAGGTACTGGGATAATATTTTCTTTCTTTTGCACAATTTTTCAACAAATAAAACAACACTTCCCACTGAAAATTAAACTGAATACATAGGGGTATTTTATGTTTCAACATAACAGTAAAGAGTTCATTCTCTCAATAATTTACAACAAGGCCTCTTGGGCCATGGCTTTCAAACAACCATACAACCAAAAATCACTTAAATGAAAACTCCCACCAAAGCTCCCAAAGCTCAAACCACCAAACCTGAAATTAAATTCAAGAGACATTCTCATGCCCACAAGATGCTCACCACCCTACCATAGACTCAAGGAGAGTCACCCCCAAGCTAGGAGATCACCCTCACACGATTTCACACCACAACAACATTGCACAAAAACACTCACACCAAAAAGAACACCCTCCCAAGGTTTGCACACACAATTAATATATTTTCATGGATTTAGGGGGTAGGAGAGCAGACTGCTCTCAACTCTAGAGGTACACCCAAAATCTCAAATCTCATATATCTCAACACAAGGCCTCAAGCCTTAACACTTCTCCAAAAATCACATTTCCAAGGCACTCATGCCTTCACAATTTACTCAATACTTCTCAAAATACTCCATGGCCATCAATACCTCAAGAATAATGAGGGTGACCTTGAGGAGGTTCACTCCTCTTCCACCCCAACAAGATGAGCTCTCCAAAAATGGAAAGACTCAACAAAACTCTCACAAAAGAAACCCACAATACAAAACCAACATCAAACACATACAAGCAAAATCCACACATAGAAAAGTAAATACAAAGAGGAAGGCATAAAGCCTTGAAGCCTACCTTTAAAGCCCAAAAAGGTAAGAATTGATGGAGAGCTTCCCAAGTCCTTCTCCAAGCTCTTGCCTCCAAAATTGTTGCCAAATCTAGCTAACTCTCCCCAAAAACCATCATCAAATAAAAACAAGCAAAAAGAAGAACCCTCTCCCTCTCTCAAAGAGGGAGTATTATAGGCTACACACAAGAGCCTTGAGGAATGATAAGGTGACACATGTCACCTTCTCCTTCCTCCTCTCAATCCCACTTACCATCCCCAAGGGATAAGGAGGTGACACATGTCACACTCCTATCCCTCAAAACCTCACATTCTCTCACATGTGCTCTCACACATGTATGAGAGCAAACTGGAGAGGTGAGTCCAACTTGGAGGCTCCTTGAGGATAAGGATGAGACACATGTCCTCATCCCATCCTACAAGGCAATCCCATTCCCTCCAAAATGCTCTCACACATTTGTGAGAGCATAGGGAATGGGCCTCCCACACTTGAAGGTCTTGGGGGCTCCCCAAGCCCTTCAAGATAAGGTTATCCATAACCTAGGTAGTGGGGATGGTCAAGGTAGACCCTTGACTTATCCATCCCATAAAAAAATTCAAATTTTCGTCACTTTACTTGGGGGTGAAGTTAAAGTGACTATATGAAAGTTTACCTAAGGTTTAACATGCCCAAATTGACCCTAGACCCTAGGGGTATGACCTAGGGTCATTAGTTGGTTAATTTAAACACCATAGGTTGCATAAAATCACAAGAAATGGCCTAATTAAATAAATGACACCAAATGGTGCAATATAAAACATACACATTTACAACACCTCATTAAATAAATGAAAAGGGTGAAACCTAACCAAATAAATCAAAAATATAGACATCACAAAATCAACATGCACCAACACATGTGACCTTGGTCCCTCCTGGGACTAGATCGGTTAAACACAGAATTCACATAGTGTATGGGATGATCTCTAATTTTCCATGGGCATGGAAAATCACTTGCACACTTACGCAAATAGATTAATAGCACATGTTCATCATAGCTAAAGTGAAGGAAATGTATACACACATGATGTCGCATAATCATCTAAATCATCATTAGAATCACATAGTATCATTACCAAGATTCATAGTTTACTGCATTTCTAAACATAAATTCAAGATCAAAATCACATAATAATTCCATTCATTAACTTCATAACTAATATCTCCAATGGCATCAAAATGAATGTCACATATCATATAATCATCTGTGAAACCTAACAAGCAAGATATAGCCACACCATAATATACTAAATCTTACCAATCAAAATATAGGGATAGAGTCAAGAAAGTCTACATAATGAGATCAGTAGTCCCAATGTCCATATGTCATCAAAATATAAATGCGATGAAAGCAAAAATAGGAGGTGAGATAAGTAGGCCTCACATCCTCCTCCCCTAAGACTAGACTTCCTCCTGGAAGTCATCAAAGAGGTGAGGATAAAGTGAACTCAATCTAGTTGCATCCTCCCATGTAGTCATGACCTCGTCATATCGGTCCCACTGAACTCTGACCTGGTCTAGCTCTCGACCTCGAAGGCCCAGTGTCTGATGAGCTAATATGTGAATTAGCTCCAAAGCCAACTGTCTATCCACCTCTACCTGTAAGGCACTCTAGTCCAAGACATGAGACACATCAAATATATAACGTCACAAAACAAACACATGGAACACATCGTGGATGCGTAACAGGCTAGGTGGCAAGGATAGATGGTAGGTTGCAAGTCCTATCTGCTCCAGTATCTCAAAAGGCCCAACAAACCTTAGTGCAAGCTTAGAGCCCTTTAGATAATGGATTGGACTCTTATGCGGCGACACTCTCAAGAAAACTCTGTCACCGACTAAGAAGCTCCGATCCAATCTCTTGGCATCGGCATACTTCTTCTGACGATCCTGTGCCTCCTGCAATCTTTGTCTGATCAATGTAACCTGTTGCTCCATATCCTGCACCAACTCTGGCCCAATAGCAACCCTATCCTCAATGCGGTCCCAAGTCAGCAAAGTCTTGTAAGGTCTGTCATACAAGGCCTGATAGGGAGGCATACCTAACAAGTTGTGATGCCCATTATTGTAGGTAAACTCAACTAGATACATGTATTCTTCCCATCTAGACTGGTGATCCATGACATACATGTGGAGCATATCCTCTAAGACCTAATTCACTCTCTCTATCTATCCATTTGTCTCAGGATGGTACGCTGAACTGAAGTTGAGCTGAGTGCCCAATGCCTGTTGTAATGCCCTCTAAAAGGCTGATGTAAAAACTGAATCTCTATCAGATATAATGCCACAAGGGACCCCGTGTAACCTCACAATGTCATCTAAGAAGACCCTCGCAACTATTGGTGTATTGTACGTTGTGCATCTCAGTGAAAAGTGTGCTACCTTGGTCAACTTGTCAACCATTACCATGATGGAATCATGGCAACGAGATGACATAGGTAGACCAACTATGAATTCCATGGAAATGATGTCCCATTTCCACTCTGGTATCTCATGAGGGTACAAAAGCCCTGCTGGATGCTAATGCTCGGCCCTAACCCTCTGGCACTCAAGGCATTGAGCTACAAAATCTACAATATCGCATCTCATCCTTGCCCAATGATACAACTGTCTCAAATCGGCATGCATCTTCTTCACCCCAAGATGTGCTGCATAAGGTGCGTTGTGAGCCTCTGATAAAACTATTGTACGAAGATTGCCTACATGAGGAACATAGATGTGTTGTCAATGTCTAAGGAGCCCATCTGCCTCAAGAGAATAACCTGTAAACTTGCCCACAAGGGCCCTCTGTGACTGGATCTCCTGTTGTGCCTCAAGAAAACCACTCGTCCTCTGGCAGATGTTGTAATATACACCCTCGCAAGTCTACACCCAAGGTCAAGGTTAGGATCTTGTGGCGCCTTTGACTTAATGCATTGAAAACCACGTTCTCCTTCCCTTTGATGTAGTGCACATCAAAGTCATACTCATATAGGAAATCCATCCAACGTCATTGGCAGGCGTTTAGATTTGGCTACATGAAGATGTACTATAGGCTATGATGGTTGGACTGTAACTTGAAACGGCATCCCAAAAGGAAGTGCCTCCATCAAACAAGAGCGTGAACTACCACTATGAGCTCCAAATCATGTGTAGGGTAGTTCAGCTCATGGGTCTTAAGCTTTCGTGACTCATAAGTGATCGCTTGACCATCTTGCATAAGTACTGCACCCAATCCCTCTAAAGATGCATCAATGCATACCATAAAGTCTACCATTGGATCAGGTATTGCTAAGATAGGAGCACTAGTGAGACACTCCTTGATGATCCCAAAGGCCCTCTCACACTGCTATGTCCATGTGAAACTCTTCCCTTTCCACTGAAGGGAAGTGATAGGGTGTGCTATCCTAAAAAATCCCTCAACAAATCTACGATAATATCCTGCTAGCCCCATGAAGCTCCTAACCTTTGTAATGATGATGGGTGCTGGCCAATCTCTGATACCTCTAATCTTCGATGGATCTACTGAGATATCATCACCAGATAGAATGTGTCCCAAATACTATACCTCTAATCTGAAGAAGGCACACTTTGCCAAGTTGCCATAAAGTTGATGCTCTCTCAAACACTATAAGACCTGGCGTAAGTGCTCCTCATGCTCCTCCTCAGTCCGTGAGTAAATCAATATGTCATCTAAGAATATGATCATGAACCGATCCAGATATGTACGGAACACCTTGCTCATGAGATGAATGAACACTGCAGGGGTGTTTGTCAATCCAAAGGGCACCATGGTGAACTCATAGTGATCATAGCGAGTCTAAAAGGTGGTCTTATGGATATCCACCTCTATAATGCACAACTGATGGTATCCAAACTTTAGGTCAATCTTAGAGAACACCCTGGCTCCCTACATCTGATCAAATAGATCATCTATTCAAGGCAGAGGATAACAGTTCTTCACCATCACCTTATTTAGCTACCTATAGTCCATGCAAAGATGAAGAGACCCATCCTTCTTCTTCATGAAGATGACTGGTGCACCCCAAGGTGAGACACTAGGTCGAATGTGCCCCTCCTCAAGCAACTCCTCCAACTGAAGCTTGAGCTCTGTAAGCTCATGAGTAGTCATCCTGTAAGGTGCATGAGACACTGGCTTGACACCTAGTACAAGGTCAATGTGAAAATCAACCTCTCTATGAGGTGGCATCCCAGGCAACTTAAGTCAAAATACATTGGTAAACTCTCTAAGAATGGGATGATCATCTAGTGATGCCTCTGGCTCATCCTTCAACCTATCACTGACTATAATGGAAAACATCTGGTAACCCTTCCACATACAGTGCTTAAGTTGTTGAGCGGAGTTCATGCAAACTGTTGTGGGCTTCTGAATGCTCAAAATCTCTACTATCGCGCCATGGTCATCTAGGCAACCTATCACCTTCCGGCGACAATCCAACTTGTCTCTATGAGCTGCAAGCCAATCCATGCCTAACACCACACCATAAGACCCTAAGGACATAAGTCTAAGGTCTACTACTATAGTGAAGGCTCCCAATGCTATCTCACAATCATGCACCACTGAATCTACTACCATCTTAGCCCTTGTGGCCAGCTCAACCTCCCACCTATTGTCCTGCTTAGAGGCCGCTAGCCTGTAACGCTCTACTAACGATGGAGAGATAAATGAATCCGTAGCACCAGAGTCAAACAAAATAGCAATGGGGGCATCCCCAATCGTACCTGAAGTCTTGATAATGGAGGCCTAAAAGTTAGCTTGGTAGTTATCAACCACTGCAAACATGCAGTGGGATCTACCCACATCTCCAACTATTTGCTCAGATCCTCTTGCACGAGGTTGTCCCCCTGCGATATATCCCTGTGGGCACTATCTGGCTAAGTACCCCGCACCACCACACATGTAGCAAGGTCCTCTGGCCTAAACCTATCCTATCTGTGTCCTTCTAGACTGCTGCTATCTAGGTCAACCCATGGAACTCTATGACCCTCTGAAGGACTACTGTGATATGGCTGGCCCCGCAGCAGGAGCCTGTTGTCACTGATCTCTACGTGGATATTTTTTGTGCCATCCTTGACTATGACCACCCTGTGCCCTCTGTTGTGGCTTGGACCTCTCATGATGTTGTTGCTGCTGCTGTGGAGGTCTAGGAGGTAGCAATGTAGAACTAAACCTGCCCCTATGAGGTGGCTAGGACCTACAGAACCCCTGATCCAGATGATGACTGTGATCTTGGAACTGTAGTTGTGACCCCTGACTCCATCTGTAAACCTCCTCTGCAATGAGCACCTTCTCGACGACCTCACTCATCGTCTGTGATTTCGACATGTGAACAGGTCCTGCGATACTAGGATTCAAGCCTCTGATAAAATAACTAACCAGAAGCTTCTCATCCTGTAGGTACTCAACATAACGTGATAGCTCTACAAAGTTGCTCTCATACTGTGCAACTGTAGAAACCCTCTGCTGCAAATCGTGAACTTGTCATTCCTGCATTGACTAAAGTGCTCTGAGAGGTACCATGTCCTGTAGCGCTCAAGGAAAGTGCTCCAAGAGAGCATGTCTAAAGATAGATAGTGCTTGCTCTCCTCAGTGCGCCACCATGTCACTACTGCATCACGCAGTAAGTGAACTACAACTCATGCTTTTGTGTTGCTCCCATAGGGACGCAACGCGAAGCACCTATCAAGACTAATGAGCCAAGCCTCAGCCTCAGTTCCCTCTGTAGTCCCAGCAAAAGTGGGTAGATTCAGTCTGAGTAAATCCCTGATAGGGTCCCCATGGTCCCAGTGTCCTTTGAATGGTGCATCCACCTCGTCTTGTTGTCCATAGTCAAAAGGGCCATGATAAATCTTATCTATTCTCAACCCCTCCTCGCATGCCTCATAACATGGAGGGCTCCTACTATGAGCTCGAAGAACTGATGCTCCATCCTCTGCTGAAGTGACTGGTATCTCCACATGCGGCTCAACGTGCAGCTCCACACGTGGCTCAACATGCAGCTCAACACGTGGCTCAACACTCGACTCAACACGTGGCTCAACACGCAGCTCATTCACGATCGATGGTAATCTCTCTAGAACTACTTGCAGTGCCTAAAGAATATATGGTCCTAGATCAGGAGGCGGGTCCGGATTACCGGCCCCTCTAGACTCACTGGCACGGAAGTGTCCATGTCTCGATCTCGATGGCATCCTACAAAAAGAAAATGTTTAAAATTAATACATTATTGTGGAATAATAATGTGCCCAACAAGCCCAGTGTTTAAACTTGGGCTCTGGTACCAAATGTCATGCCCACATTTCCCATGTTGTCACAACACGCAACACACGTGTCATGTCCACATTTTTTATGTAGTCATGACATGAAATATCAAAAAAAAATTCCACGCTTCCCTAAAACCCCCCTCGTACGCATCAATGTGCTCAGTGGCATACACACAAAGGTGTAACATACCATTCAAACGTCGAGGTAGTGTGAATACCTTTCACAACCCTTGCGAGATGAAAGCCTACTAAGGGGGTTGTGCGATGTGGAAAGCGTCACAATGAGGGTCAAGTTCCCAACCAGGAACTAACCCTAGTTTTAACCTAGATGAGGTGGAGGGAATTTTGACATGTGTCAAAATCCAATCCATAAGAACTATAGCATACAGAGATAATAAAACTCATCTAAACTATAATTCCAAAGCTTGAAACAATTTAAGTAATAATTTAATGCATAAATAAAACACTTAATTAACCTTTTCTACACCCCAAAAAAATCTAGCAACATAACGCCACTTCGGCATAAATGGGAAAATTAATATAAAATGCCTCATAGCTAAGCCATTTAAAAGATTGGGGTGGTAGGGCGGGCACCCTATCCATGGGAACATGGAAGGGTCGTATCCAAAGGATAGACACTTGGCAAATGCAACTACCTTCATTGGAATTCTGGTAATTATAATTTGAATAGCGGTTTCTTTTCAATGTCTTAAAATGATGTCTCCGCACGTATGAGCTTAGATCATCTCCTGGAAGGATTTACTCCCCTTCCATTCACTCTCTGAGCTGACCAATTAATGATGGCATCCGTAGGGTTTCTACCATAGAAAACTCTAGATGGTCACAGTGGCTTTTAATTACATTATGCAGTTTCTTTGGAATGATAAGTTTTGTCTCAGGCTCGTTCAAAGGTAGCTCTCTGGCTAGTATAGCAGAAGGTTCAGGGTCCATAGCTTGTATTTTTGTTGAAGGATTGATAAATTTGGGGTTGGTAACACCCATTCAACTGGAAAGCACTGTTCGACAAATGGCTTTCAAAGGTGACCTCACCGATCAAAGGCTAAAATAGGTTTTGCAACTGCATGATGGTCTTTTGTTACCAACAGTGAAGATCATTCTAGGCAAAGAATTTATATGTGTAGGGGAATTCTACCGGGTGGATACCCATATTTCATCCCAGTTTCTGGTGTCCATTTTAGATGCAGGGGCTTCAAAAGGGGAGGCGAGGGTGCTGATGGTGAAATTGTTTAGAGCAGAGTTAATTGGTGGCCTCAACAAAATTCTAGGAGCTGTCATTCCAGGGGCAGGAGCCCCACACCCCAAAGACATCTCATTGTTGAAGGATCGATTCAAGGTTTTTAAGTTCTTCCCTCTCATTCTGGACATGAAGGGTCTGATATTACTCAAACACCGGGAGCAAGTGGTGAAGGCCACTTCCTTTCTGAAGAAAATGTTAAATTTGGAGGAGGTCACCGGGGATTGCGAGTGGATTAGTGAGCTCCAAGCTATGGCAATGGAGCTTGGATTTATGTAAATCTAGTTTCTCTGTAACTTTTTGCTCGTGTGGTTAACTAGCTTAGCTTAGAAGATTTCCAAGAAATGTTTGTTCTGTTTGTTTAATACCAAGGATATCTATATAGCCATAATGGCAAATTTTGGTTAAACTTCGGCCCTATGTGGCCTTTTTGTAACAGCTAAAGAAACCAGATCATATTACTGGAATGCAGGAAAATAGTCTATAGCCACCTGCCTGTAAATATTTTTCTACATCAATATAAAAACTCATATTTTACGAACCAAAAAAAAAAGCCATTTAAAAGAAATAAATTTTAAAATTAAATATATTCTTAATCCTAGTATATTCCAACGTTCCATAAAGTCAAGGTGAATAAATTAAATTAATCTAATCGACTCCTCCAAGGTCGTCAATTAATTAAATTTCACTATGGGTTAAGTGCTTGGCCCAAATAAATTAAAAGGGGTTTAACTAAATAATTACTCTAATATTATTTTGTTTACTAAAACCCGTTTAGAATTTCAGTGCACTAAATTAAATAAAGGACCTATGTTAAATAATCTAATCCACTAACTAAAATAAAATAAAAGCAAAACCTATGTTTTCAAAAGCAAAAGTCATAAAGCCCACTAAAAATAGTCTACCCACATTTAAAGGCTAACAAGAAGGAGAATAGGGACTGTGAAGAGGGAAAATAAAAATATCCCCGTGCACACAACAAAATACTCAATTTAAACCTCTCATTTCTTTTATTTTATTTTCAACAACTCTAATATACTCTTTAATCCATTACTAAAATCATCTCCCAAAACCCTAATTTCATACTATTTTGTTTTCTACCTTTCTAACCTAACCCGATTCTTCTCTTTCTCTCATTGTCTTCTCTATTCTCTACTTTGTTTGCAGGTCACAACTAGGCTGCCATGGAAGGGAAGGTATACATAGGAGGGTTTGAACTCAGGTAAAGATTTGGAAATGCCTTTATACTGATATGAATAAGTTATATATTTTCTTTTTTGGAAAAAAAACAGAAGAGAATATATATATATATCAATATAAAGGCATTTCCAAATCTTAACTTGAGTTCAAACATATATATATATATATTTGGAAAAAAAACCAAAAGAGAATATATATATATATATATATATATATATATATATATATTTGGAAAAAAAAACCAGAAGAGAATATATATATGTTTGAACTCGGGTAAAGATTTGGAAATGCCTTTATACTGATATGAATAAGTTATATATATATATTTTTTTGTAAAAAAAAAACCAGAAGAGAATATATATATATAGTTGTATATTAAAAATATTAAATATGTTGCAGGGGGCGAATGGCGGCCAAACTAGAGCGAAAAATGTAGGTTTTAAAACTGTAAAAGTTGCTGGAGCTAAGCACCAAGGTAATAATGAACAGTGTGGGAGAGGGGGTGGATGGGGGGATTCTGTCCCCCCCTTCCACAGCATATATATTGTTGTATATTAAAAATATTAAATGTGTTGTAGGGGGCCGAATGGCGGTCGAACCAGAGCGAAAAACGCAGGTTTTAAAACTGTAAAAGTTGTTGGCGCCGAGCGCCAAGGTAATAATGAACGGTGTGGGGGAGGGGGTGGATAGGGGGGTTCCATCCCCCCCCCTTCCATAGCAGTTGCAGGGGTTAAGTTTTGTTTGTGCTTTTTTTTTAACTGTTGTCAAGACTTTCGTTTGGCCCTCAACAGGGCATTCGAACCCTACAAAAATAATAATAGAATATTCTCTATTTTTCTTTATAGAAAGTTTTCATCAGATTCACCAGTTTATAATATATATATATATACATATAGATATATATTCACATATATTGTATATATTACAGATCTTATGTTTTTTTGGTAATATATACAATATATATATATATGTATATATTTGTATATATGTATGGGTATATACTCATATTCCTATTTTGTGTGCCATTCTGCCATAAATTACTTTTCTGATATAAACAAAATACACATATACTTAATAGTGAAAGAGTTTAAAAGAAATAAGGATATATATATATATATATATATATATATATATATATATATATATATATATATATATATATATATATATATATTCCCATGACTCTTACAATAAACTTTAACTGTAGACATTTTCTTTTCCATAAAAGAAACACAAAACAACAACTACAATATAAAAGATTTTCTTCCTATCAATAAGTTAAAATTTCATTCCTCGCCATACAGGTTTTTTTTTTTTTTTCCTTAAAACACAACTAAGAACATCATTTAATTTCCTCTCAAAACTTCAATAACTTTGTTTAATTTGTAAAAAAAAAAAAACAATAGTAACTAAACATTACACACAATAAGCTCCTTTATTAAATTTCTTTCCTCTACAGAAACTATTTTGAAACTATGGCAAGGAAATTTACCATATAGATTTTTTTTAAGAGTATAACAAAATTAATTGCATTCTATTTTTTTAAACTAAAGCAACTACAATAGCAATCATATATTTTTCTTTGAACAACTAAAAATGCAAAAACAACAACATATATTATTTGCAACAACAATAAAGGTACTGGGATAATATTTTCTTTCTTTTGTACAACTTTTCAGCAAATAAAACAGGACTTCCCACTGAAAAATAAACTAAATACATAGGGGTATTTTTTGTTTCAACATAATAGTAGAGAGTTCATTCTCTCAATAATTTACAACAAGGCCTCTTGGGCCATGGCTTTCAAACAACCATACAACCAAAAATCACTAAAATGAAAACTCTCACCAAGGCTCCCAAAGCTCAAACCATCAAACCTACAATTAAATTCAAGAGACTTTCTCATGCCCACAAGATGCTCACCACCCTGCCATAGACTCAAGGAGAGTCACCCCCAAGCTAGGAGATCACCCTCACATGGTTTCACACCACAACAACATTGTACAAAAACACTCACACTAGAAAGAACACCCTCCCAAGGTTTGCACAAAAAATGAATCCATTTTCATGGATTTAGGGGGTAGGAGAGCAGACTACTCTCAACTCTAGAGATACACCTAAAATCTCAAATCTCATATATCTCAACACAAGGCCTCAAGCCTTAACACTTCTCCAAAAATCACATTTCTAAAGCACTCATGCCTTCACAATTTTCTCAATACTTCTCAAAATACTCCATGGCCATAAATACCTCAAGAATAATGAGGGTGACCTCGAGGAGGTTCACTCCTCTCCCACCCCAACAAGGTGAGCTCTCCAAAAATGGAGAGACTCAACAAAAATCCCACAAAAGAAACCCACAATACAAAACCAACATCAAACACATACAAGCAAAATCCACACATAGAAAAGTAAATACAAAGAGGAAGGCATAAAGCCTTGAAGCTTACCTTTAAATCCCAAGCCCACAAGATGTTCACCACCCTGCCATAGACTCAAGGAGAGTCACCCCAAGCTAGGAGATCACCCTCACATGGTTTCACACCATAACAACATTGCACAAAAACACTCATACCAAAAAGAACACCCTCCCAAGGTTTACACACACAACGAATCCATTTTTATCAATTTAGGGGGTAGAAGAGTGGACTTCTCTCAACTCTAGAGGTACACCCAAAATCTCAAATCTCATATATCTCAACACAAGGCATCAAGCCTTAACACTTCTCTAAAAATCACATTTCCAAGGCACTCATGCCTTCACAATTTTCTCATTACTTCTCAAAATACTCCATGGCCATCAATACCTCAAGAATAATGAGGGTGACCTCAAGGAGCTTCACTCATCTCCCACCCCAACAAGGTGAGCTCTACAAAAATGGAGAGACTCAACAAAACTCCCACAAAAAAACCCACAATACAAAACCAACATCAAACACATACAAGCAAAATCCACACATAGAAAAGTAAATACAAAGAGGAAGGCATAAAGCTTTGAATCTTACCTTTAAATCCCAAAATGGTAAGAGCTGGTGGAGAGCTTCCCAAGTCCTTCTCAAAGATCTTACCTCCAAAAATGTCTCCAAATCTAGCTAACTCTCCCCAAAAACCATCATCAAATAAAAACAAGCAAAAAGAAGAACATTCTCCCTCTCTTAAAGAGGGAGTATTATAGGCTACACACAAGCACCTTGAGGAATGAGAAGGTGACGTGTTACCTTCTCCTTCCTCCTCTCAATCCCACTCACCATCCCCAAGGGATAAGGAGGTGACACATGTCACACTCCTATCCCTCAAAACCTCACATTCTCTCACATGTGCTCTCACACGTGTGAGAGAAAAGTAGAGAGGTGAGTCCAACTTGGAGGCTCCTTGAGGATAAGGATGAGACACATGTCCTCATCCCATCCTACAAGGCAATCCCATTACCTCCAAGATGCTCTCACACATGTGTGAGAGCATAGGGAATGGGTTTCCCACACTTGAAGGTCTTGGAGGCTCCCCAAGCCCTTCATGATAAGGTTATCCATAACCTAGGTAGTGGAGATGGTCAAGGTAGACCCTTGACTTATCCATCCCATAAACAAATTCAAATTTTCGTCACTTTACTTCAGGGTGAAGTTAAAGTGACTAGATAAAGGTTTATTTAAGGTTTAACATGCCCAAATTGACCCTAGACCCTAGGGGTATGACCTACGGTCATTAGTTGGTCAATTTAAACACCATAGGTTGCATAAAATCACAAGAAATGACCCAATTAAATAAATGACACCAAATGGTACAATATAAAACATACACATTTACAACACCTCATTAAATAAATGAAAAGGGTGAAACCTAACCAAATAAATCAAAAATGCAAACATCACGAAATCAACATGCACCAACACATGTGACCTTGGTCCCTCCTGGGACTAGATCAGTTAAAAACGGAACTCACATAGGGTATGGGATGATCTATGATTTTCCATGGGCATGGAATATCACCTACACACTTACGCAAATAGATTAATAGCACATGTTCATCATAGCCGAAGTGAAGGAAATGTATACACACACGATGTCGAATAATCATCTAAATCATCATTAGAATCATATAGCATCATTAACAAGATTCATAGTTTACTACATTTCTAAACATAAATTCAAGATCAAAATCACATAATAATTCCATTCATTAACTTCATAACTAATATCTCCAATGGCATCAAAATGAATGTCACATATCATATAATCATCCATGAAACCTAACAAGCAAGATATAGCCACATCACAATATTCTAAATCTAACCAATCAAAACATAGGGATAGAGTCAAGAAAGTTTGCATAATGGGATCAGCAGTCCCAATATCCATATGTCATCAAAATATAAATGCGATGAAAGCAAAAATAGGAGGTGAGATAAGTAGGGCTCACATCCTCCTCCCCTAAGACTAGATTTCCTCCTAGAAGTCATCAAAGAGGTGAGGATAAAGTGTCCTCAATCTAGCTGCATCCTCCCATGTAGCCATGACCTTGTCATATCGGTCCCACTGAACTCTGACCTAGTCCAACTCTTGACTTCTTCTGACGATCATGTGCCTCCTGCAATCTCTGTCTAGTCAAGGTAACCTACTGCTCCATATCCTGCACCAACTCTGGCCCAATAGCAACCTTGTCCTCAATGTGGTCCCAACTCTGCGGAGTCCTACAAGGTCTACCATACAAGGCCTAATAAGGAGGCATACCTAACGAGCTGTTATGCACATTATTATAGGTAAACTCAACTAGATACAGGTATTCTTCCCATCTAGACTAGTGATCCATGACATACATGTGGAGTATATCATCTAAGACCTGATTCACTCTCTCTATCTAACCATCTATCTCGGGATGGTACCCTGAACTAAAGTTCAACTGAGTGCCCAATGCCTATTGTAATGCCCTCCAAAAAGTTGATGTGAAAATTGAATCTCTGTCAGATATAATGCGACGAGGAACCCCATGTAATCTCATAATGTCATCCAACAAGACCCTCACCATTGCAGGTGCATTGTACGTCATGCGTACTGGTGAAAAGTGTGCCACCTTGGTCAACTTGTCAATCGTCACCATGATGGCATCATGGTGACGAGATGACATAGGTAGACCAACTATGAAGTCCATGGAAATGGTGTCCCATTTCCACTCCGGTATCTCATGAGGGTACAAAAGCCCTGCTGGATGCTGAATTGTAAGATCGTACACACATTAAAGTGGGGGCTAAATGTTATGGAGTAAAAAGTGGACACATGTCTTTTGACCTCCTAGTTTAGCTCCTAGGTCCCTGTGATTATATTATACTTGCAAAATATTCATCCTGATGCAAAATCCCCTAAAACCCAAGTCAAATGGGAAATAGGGGCCCATTTTATGCCTTACCCTAGACCAAAAAGGTGCCTAGGGACTTGGGCACCCATACCTAAGTCCTCCCTGATTGGTCAGGGCTAATTTCAATGCATGTCGGCATAGGATCTTTAAATAGGTCTCTCATTATCGGCACTTTCAATTAATTTTACGAATGTTAGCGGGAAAGCATATATAAGTGTGTTTTTGAATTCATTTTGAATTAAGATGGATATAGCAAACTTATGATATTGGAGCAAAGAGAATTCAAAGCATTCATTGTGTTATTATTGCATATTTGTGTTTGTATTGCATGTTGTTGCAAATTTGGAATCATAATCCATCTCCTTATGAGTTGAAGGTTCTTCATTCTCCTAAGGGCTTCACCTTCGAGGTGATATCATTATCATTTGAATCATTCTATCATTGATTTTTTTAGCCTCTACCTTGCTAGGGCATGCACTCTCTCTAACAATGGTGTAGGGAAGCTTGAATGCTCTCCTGGGATTTGACTGAGGCAAGTCCCTAAACACCATAAACCCCAAACCCCTTTTATTCTTGTGTGTAGGTTATAGGTGTGAAATCTAAAGAAGTGAAGGCACTGGAAGGTTGTGTAAAGGAAAGGGTTTTGGGATCCAAAGGCAGTTTGTGAATATTCCTATGCGGAAGACTTGGGCACCCACCCTGAAATCCTCCTACGCAAACAGGTACTAAATCTGGCATTAGGACACTCTCTGTGACATTTCTCCAATTTTGATTTTCTAAAGATTCTACCTTTTTGGATTTGGGTGCCTACCCCGTAGTCCTCTAACTTTCCAACTTCCGAGACACTGGTTCTGATATCTCTTTGATCCCTCTAGTGAAATTAGTTTCCAAATATCTGCTCTATATCTCCTGTTATAATCATATCTTTACAAATCTAGGGTTTTGTGCATTAGTTGACCTATGGTTTGATAAAAGGCCTAATTCAATCTGATCTTTCCATGGCAAACAAGAGCACAAAATTTGTAGCTGAGTCCACCTCCCTTTGGTTGTGATTGGGCTCAGTCTTGTCCTTGAATGATATTGTGGAAGAGGGTTTGATTTAACATGCATGTTATCTTTCATCATTCACCTTTTTCCCCTTTAACACCTTATACCATCCTTCATATATGCCAAGTTCTTCATATTCTATTGGTTTCCACTCAAATCCCTTCCTAAGACATTCTAAAATGCTATATAATACCTTCTCTTCCATCTCCAACTTACCATTATTCAATTATTTTGCCACAAAATTCATCATCAATGGCCTCCTTGAATTCTCCAAATTACTTTCAACTTACTTTCTCCAAACCACATATTCATTTGTCCACCCATATCTTTTGGTTCTCTAGATTATCTTTTTTGTTTTGATTTTCTTCCACCATCTAGCTTCCTTTTAGAAGTAACTACACTTTTATTTAGATTTACCATCATTTCAAGGAATACTACTTCATTCTTTTAAATTACTTTATTCTTCATGTGTTCCCTCAAATATTTTCTTATAACACTTATTCATCTCATGTATATAAAGTTTACCATGGTATTTAGAAGTTTAAACAACTTTACCTAATGGTAAAAGGAATTTATGATTCCAGAGACAAGTCCATAATAGTAGTGCCAAGTACAACACTCAAGAATATCCCTCTTTAATTTATGCATTCCTATATTCCCACACACCTGTGGTGATAGCCAACCTGACTTTTGCATAGCATGGTTTTGATAGATCCACTTAATATTTATACAAGTATTCACTAAATTTGGTAGCTTGAAGCCTTACCACCATTTTGAATAGTAGTTCTTTGCATGTAGAGCAACAAATATAGTCCAAAAGAATTAAATAATTCTCTAAATTATGTGTTCATTCACCAATAGAAGAACCTATTATAAATGAAATTAATGTTTCGTCCTTCGCTACATATGAATTTGATTGTGCCCAAAATGCTATAACAGAAGAGGACAACTATATTAATAGTTTTGCTAGTATCTTCAGCAATGAATATCCAAATTCTTGTTCCATTGCTTAAACATTTGACATAAACACATTAGTTGTTAGCTTTAAATCTTTCTCTGGTTCTATTGTACATACTTCATAGTCTACAACTCTTTTGGTTACAATGTTAAGTTTTCTATACTCTTAAAAAAATGCATAGTACGAACAATGATGTAATGTAATTATATGTTTCTATATACTTAATAAAAATTCATAGTGAGATCATGAGAGTAAAGAGCTTATTGGTGGAGTTGTTGCACGTTCATCTGTGCAACTACTAGTTAATAATCCTTGACTTTCGCAAGGTATGGAATTGGAAATAACGCATTTAAGTGTCTATGAAAAGACTTGCCTTAGGGCTTTTTTGAAACATCTACGACAACATCATTCTTGCCAGCTTCAATTGCAGGAGTTGTTCTGAGGCAAAGAAAAATAGAATTTTGAAAAGCATTTACTATCATGACACTTACCTCTAAAAACAAGGTCTTCAATTCCATTGATCAATAACAAGGTGTAATTGGAGGAATGTTAATAGATAACAAATTATCATTTCAACTAATACAGAAATGAAAAAATATTATTCTTCAAATGAAAAAATATTATTCTTCAAAATGTTAATCTAGTGTTGTCCATTAATATAACAATCTCCTATATGTCCGATAGTAGGAAACAATTAAAAAAGTAGAGAAAATATTTTAAAAACATCAAGCTCACCACAAAATCAAAAAATCCCTACAATATTTGTCAAAGGTTTGCATAGGTTTGTCCAGGATGAACTAATAGGCCAATTGTGATCCCTAGCTACACCCATGTCCACATCCAACTAGGATCTAGACTAGAAATAGATTGTACCTGAACCCGTGAAGTTTCAGGAACGAACCGATAACATATTAAAAATTAAAATAATAACATGATATAGAAGTATAAATAAACGTCTTAAGAGAATATGTATATATGCATAACTATTAAACTATGTTATGGGTTTGCTGAGATAAAAACCAAATCCACGTCCAGTTCATTCCTGATTTAGGTTTAATTTGCTCTAGGTACTGTAAGCGAGGCCTTATTTTTTCACCTTTTTAATTTTTTGGGAGGTTTTCATTGGTTGACCAGTCAACTTGAAAGCCTAACCCTAACCCCTAAATTGGACCTCAAAATAACTTAAAACATGTATATATGTGGTTATATATGTTTTGTAACCCAAAACATACCCAACCCCAATTTTTAACAAGCACTGAATATAAGGTGGGTATATAGAAAGGTTTAGTATATTGTAATGTTGGAAGTTAGAAGCAAAGATTTGTGCATTGACATTCAAAATCATAAAATGGATCCATGGGAAGTCAAACAAAAGTTATTGTTTAGGTCTTTTATGTTATGCATGCATCCAAAATTAGATACTTTCCATTCAGAGCCTCTAGTTAAATGTGTAATAGCTAAGGTACAAAGCATTGAATTTTCTAATGAAAGAAAGAATATTTTGAGTTCTATTGGCCATTTACATGGCAAAGACTTTGCTAATGAAAAAAATAATATTGAGTTCTTTTGGCCATTTACTTGCCCAATAAATGGATGATTCCATAGAATTTGAATAAAAATGATGTCATCATTATCAATTTTTGTTCATTATAAATACATTGTATAATATTATTTAGTTAAATATTGTGTATTTGATGGTAGTAAATATCATGTGAAAATTAATTAATGTTTTCTTATAATTGGGTTATGTCTCATTGTTATATATAACATTTTTAAGTTTAAACAATTATATGTGTTTAATCACTTTACTATGTGTATATCTAATAACTGAACTTCTACATTTTTAAAACACATTTCATATTATCTCATTTATCAATGTATTTATGTTGTTGATATAAGACTGCTCGCCCATTAATAGCTTATAATACTTATATGTTATGTTCCCACGGATGTAAAACTTTAATCTTATCTCCAATTTTGATGATGTGTCTCACAATGGTGTGCCCCCTATATTAATTGAATCAAATGGTAGAGGAATTGTAGAAAAAAAAGATTGATTTCATGAGGGGCACTAGTATTCCCTTTCATATGGAATTTGATGAATTGAATCAAGAAAATATTGTATCTACTGCTCCAAATGTGGTTATTGAGAATAGTGTAATTTCTACATGTCAACATAGAAATGCAATTGACAGATCTTGGTATGTTTCTAGGTGTGAAGGATAAATAGGCGAAAAAAGAGAAATATTACCAAAGAAGAGAAAGAACAACATAAAACATAAAAGAAGTTCAAAGGCATGATATATCCTCGATATTAGAGGATAGAGTAAATGATGGAATTATAGTTGTTGGTGATAATATACATTTTATGTATTCTCTTCCATTAGGTATAGATACTAATAGTGTCTTGAGGGACATAAATGTGTCGTTGCCTACAAAGTTAGATAGATTGAACGAGAATAATATTGTGCATGTTGATGTTGATGTTGATGTAAATGTTGAGAATAGTGTAATTTATACATGCTAGCGTAGAAATGCACATCATCGAGCTTTGTATGCTTCTAGAAATGAAGATATAAATAGGCGAAGAAGGGGAAATTATAGTATGAGAAGAGAAAGAAGCACAAAATATAATAGGTGTCCAAGAGCATGAAATATCAGTGACATTGGGTTGTAGCAGAGTGAATGATGATAACCTATCTAGTGAAGATATGTCTTTGATATTAAAGGATAGTGTAAATGATGGAATTATAGTTGTTGGTGATAATATAAATTCTACTCATTCTATTTTGTTAGGTTTAGATAGTAATAGTGTCTTGAGGCACATAAATGTGTTGTTTCCTACAAAGTTAGATAGATTCAACCAGAATAATATTGCACATGTTGATGTTGATGTAGATGTTGAGAATAGTGCAATTTCTACACACAAACATATAAATGCACATCGTTAAGCTTTGTAGGCTTATAGACATGAATATATAAATAGGCGAAGAAGGGAAATTATAGTGTGAGAAGAGAGAGAAGCATAAAATATAATAAATGTCTGAGAAGATGATATATCAGTGACATTGGGTTGTAGTAGAGTGAATGATGATAAACTATCTAATGAAGAAAAGATTGATAATGCACATTCTCCTCCTACTACTTGTATTCCTCCCCCACCAAATGATATTAATATTGGTCTCCCCAACATCTATACAATGATTTCATCTAAAATTATGCATGATTTGTATAGAATCACATGATGTTGATGATGATCATTTGGATAGGGTGGTTCTACTATGTGTTGGCCAATGTATGATGTTGGTATGAAATTTTTGGGTATATGATAGATAGTTAATGGAGGACATGGTACTGCAAAGAATATAGTTTATTGTCAAAGTACTTGACCACTAGAGTTGACATTGTGTGTGATTGTAAAATTTGATAATTATGTGGGTGTGCCTTGGGATGTTAACAACCCAAAGTTTGTCTCTCTTTCACCTATTACAAAGGCAATTGTACACAAATCCCCCTCAAAGTGGCATGAGCTTTAACAATACACAAGTGACAAGGGTTAAAATTGGAAAGAGCCACATTAAATATTACTAATGTAGAGAGGGATGGTTTAACATTTATTGTTATCTTTCAAAACTTTGAGAATAACACCACCATTCTCAGTTGAACAATCCATTAATATAGAAAATGCAAGTTATGTTAAAGGATAGGAAAAATGAAGAGCATCGATTGTAATCATTGTCTCTAAGTTGATCTTTGAGAGAAAATCTAATAATTATTCAATTTATTTGTTGTTCACTTACATAAATAAATATTGTGTTGTTAAAATAACTTTATGGTCCTTGTACTTGCAATAATAATTTCTCTAACAATTGTGTCCGTGTAATTATAAATGTATAAAATAAAATATTTGATGTGATCTTATTTCATATAGCTTACTATTTAATATGATTTCTTAAAAGTTACATTCAAAACATTAATATGTTTTCATGTTGTTATTATACATGTTTCTATTGTTATTTCAATGTCTTTGTGACCCTTTATGTATCCAATATTTGTACTGTACAATCATATTTTTATAGTCTTGTAATATTGAACAACCAATTGCTAAAAGAGAAAGCAATATGAGTTATAGCTCCTCAGGTATGTATTGCCCCACTCGTAGAGAACTTTTGTAAGAACCAATCCATTACACTAGAATAAAATAATAATATTCTCATAAAATAGTGCAAAAAAGGAAAGAATTAAAATTTTCCCATAAATAATAAAACTCATGTAAAATTCTTTCATCAATATAATCAAATATGATTTTATACATCAACTGATCAAATAGCTTAATAAAAAGGACTATGCCTTTACAATATCTAGCCATATAGGCTCATACAAAAGAATAATGCACCATACAATGTCTTTGATACCTTACCATAACTTCAACATTGAATCTAGCAGAGACAAAGCATCATCAAGGTGATTTACCACCTAGCCACAAGGCTCATGTCTCCCCCGTCTTACTATTGAATGGAGAAGCCTGACCCTTCGCGAGGGGTCTAGCAACCTGAAGCTGACATGCATGAAGGAATCTAGTGTAGCATGATATATCTATCATCTCTGTAGCATGCATCAAATTCATATATTAATCTAATATCATGATATGGTAAAGAGAGAAATAAAACATACAATAGTAACTATTACTAATTTGACTGACAAGCTTTAGCCAAAGCATCTTTTCTAGCTGTGTTCGGCTAGATAGGTTTAAGAAGGAACCTACCCTTCTCTAAAGCTCCATATTTTGCACCCATCCATGATCTTTCTCTAACTTATCATACAAAAATGAAAGAATAGAAAATACATTCACATGATTGCAAGAAAAAAAAACTTATTTTAGCAATATACCATACATCTTTTCATGGAAGCATTCGAATGATTGAAGTGAAAATAGTAACATGCAACTAAATACATGAAAATATTTTATTCCATAAGTTATGTCATTTAATAGTAGCACAAGATTGATCAAGTGGGTATGAAACCCTTTCTAGGGTCTAGTTCCCTAGATAGTTTCTCATCGACTACCACCCACTCAGGTGAACATGGACAGATTTCTAAAAGAGATATTAGATTCAAACAAAAGATCTAGCATATAATTTAAAAGAAATATATGATTTGAGGTGTGTCTAAAAGTTACTAGACACTCATGGCCTAACACTAAGTCAAGGATGTTGACTACAGTTTCCATGTCATAAACCTAATTTCCAACATGAGAAAACATTTTCAATTTGGGTTTAGTTGCACAACTCTACTCCCTGCTAAGAGAACATACATATCTATAGTTTCTCTATACATAAAATTTACCAAGGATCTCTCAAACGGTAACAAGTTAACACTTCTACTACTAAGTTATTGCCATAAGATAATACCACAAACCTATATGAGACTAAAACATGGATTACAATAAGTACTAAAAGTCAATGGTTTTCCACTAGTCCTTCTATAGGATAACAAAGTTATCCCTAAGGTCTTTCATCATACAAGAACAATAATTAAGGTGTCTACCAAACTTACCTATATGACAACATTTATAATTAATTGATCATTCTATGGTATAATAAGGCAACACCAAATAATGTACAATAGCATTAAATAATTTCCAAAGAAACTTAGTTGAAAAGTTACCCATTGCTAACATTAACAATGATTAGAATGAGAAAAGAAAGATAAACTAAGTATTTCTAGATTCAAATTTTCATATAAAAGAGTTTCTACTAAATCAAGGATATTAAGGTATTTAAATTCATTTTTAAATCAAAAGAGAGTAATATAATTTTAATAGTCAACTATAATCAAATTCATAAATTCTACTCTAAGACAAATAATCTATCATATAACTCTACTTTCTATTCTTGAATTTTTAATACATTGCTAAATCAAATTAACAAAAAGAAACCATAAATAGAAACAAGTCTATCTTAAGAATATAAACTGGTCTTAGGGCATCTTAAGAGTAATTACAAGGCATAAAAAGATTATCGATACTCACTACTTGGTATAAGTGATATTCGGTTAAATGAAGAATAAATTTGAATATAAGGTGAGGACTGAAACAACACTTAACCTAACTTCTCTTGCCTTCTATTCTCAAATTATATTATTTCTCCAAAAGTAAGACTAAGGAAAGACTTCACAAATAAATCAATTCACGTATCGACACATTATTATTATTACTACACCAGGATAATCTACATGCTATCTCATTTATTTAATTTACACAAATCAATAAATGTTACAATAAATACATGTTAAATATCCCTACTTCTATCTCTAGCAATTTAAATACCAATACAAATCCAAAAACTTTCTATTCCAATAACATTTCAACTAATTCTAATCACTTTCTAAATTAAATTCATTACAATTTTTAAATGCTAATATCATAACTATAAGACTTAATTCATATCTTCTTTCAATCCTATGCATATCTTTTACTTTCTCCTATTAAATAATTTCTCCAAGAACTGCCAATATTTAAACACATAAATGCAATTATCCATTATAATACAAAAACATATTTTCACTTAAATTAAATACTAAAAATCATATTGTTAATTTTCTTGATTTACATGACTTAAAGAGATAAAAGAAACCTTCTAAAAAAATGATGGTTAAAGCAATGAATCGACTAACTGGTCGTACGGCCTCCATTTGAAGGCTCTTCAAAAAATAGAAATCTTATTTAGTTTTTAACTCTTCATTCATGAGGTGGGCATTTGGAAATGGCACTACAGAGGTAGTTTTAGAGAATTGATAAATTGAAAATAAAAGCCACAGAGATGGAATAAGGCGCTCATGCCCAACATGGTTTCATTTGAAGATATAGGTAAGATTTACAGTTTAAAATTCAATGCTTGTAGAGGTTTGGAAAAAGATTTATCTCAGAATGAATTTAGTTTTATTACAAGATACACAAAAAGGTGTTTTAAGGAGTAATCACCTAGCACTTTCACAGAAGAGTCAAAGATTACGTTTAATTCCTCATAAGAGGTTTATGGCACTTAGAAAGATCAAGATTAAGTGTCTACATATGAAGAGGGAAAAGGAAGAGGCGGCCTTCTTAGGCCACGACTTCATGTGAAGCCTCTTATTTAAGAGTTTTGGATATATATATATATATATATATATATATATATATATATATATATATATATATATATATATATATATATATATATATATTCATACATGTATATATATATATATATATATATATATTCATACATGTATATATATATATATATATATTCATACATGTATATATATATATATATATACATGTACATGTATACATGTATGTATCTATACATACATGTATGTATATATATATATATATACATGTATATATATATATACATACATGTATGTATAGATACATACATGTATACATGTATATATATATATACATACATGTATGTATAGATACATACATGTATATATTCATACATGTATATATATACATGTATATATATATACATATATATATACATACATGTATATATATACATGTATGAATATATATATATATATATTCATACATGTATATATATACATGTATGAATATATATATATATACATACATGTATATATATATACATGTATGAATATGTATATATATATATATATTCATACATGTATATATATACATGTATGAATATATATATATATATATATTCATACATGTATATATATACATGTATGAATATATATATATATATATTCATACATGTATATATATATACATGTATATATGTATATATACACACACACACACATAGAGATATATCTATATCAAATGTATTAAATAGAAATGGTCACTACATTGCATCTTAAAGCAGCTAGAATAGTGCCCATGAAAGTAGCACTAGGTATGGGTTTGGTGGGAAAAACATCCCAAATCATGGGCACATAAATAAACCTATAGAGAATCTATCAGAAATTAACAATGATTATAGGAAAGAAGCTTTAAATATCCCATAACAATTTTAAATCAAAAGTAGGGTTCGTACCAGTGAATAAGTGTCTCCAAGAATAAATCATGTAGAACAAGGAAGATGCAGAGGAAAAGCACAATGCAGATTGATGAGGCTCTGAGTTAAAAGTATTCCATTTTGAAAAGATAAATCCATAGAGTTCATAAACCCTAAGGTGATTAAAAGAGCTCCTAGAATGAAATCTAAGTTTATCGTGAAGACATGGTTACTACAAATTGACTCAGATTCGGTGCCAAGAGGTCAAAGAAGATGGGAAGGAAAGACATACAATCTACATTCTTCTCCAACCAGAAGATAATTTTTATTTATTTAAATTCTAAACATGCAATTTTGTTAAAAACAAACCCATTCCTTCTCGATCTGCTCAATTAAAATTTCAAGGAGAGATTTAAAGAACAACTACACACAGATATCCATGTCTAATGGAAAACACAGTCATTATAAATCAAAACAGATGCATACCTAGATATTTGATACTTCCCAAAATCCCTGATATTCCCCATGATTCCATTCATTTCTTCAGGTCTGCTTTCCCGTATCTCAGCTCCAATGAAGTATAACCCCTTTTACATTATTTTTGTTAATGAATACTATGATACATGGTATTTGTAATAGCTTCTTGAAGAGAGAGAGAAGAAGAAAAGAGAAGACATAATTTCTATGAGAAGAGAGTGAACAGAGAGCCCCTATTATTTGAACAAAAACTCTTATTTAAAGGTTATTCAGAGCATCCCCTACAAACAAATAAATGCATTCAATTTTCCAATAAGAAATAAAATGGTAAAAGCATTTAATTCATATAACTTCACTATCCCAATATCTCTTCCCCTTCCTAAGATTAGCCCCCATAATCTTTTAAAGAAATAAATATTTTTAAGATTCCCTCATTGCCACTTCATCTATGTTGCCAAAATAGAATTTAAGCATTAAAGGAATCTTTTTCAAAAGATATTCAAATAATTCTAATAATTAATTTTGAAATAAAGAAATTAATATTTAGTGTTACTAGATAATTAATTTAGTCTATCCTTATTATTCTATTTACAATTAAAAATATGTTGTCATATTTTTGCCTATGCCAAAATAGCCCAAGGATCCCCTTAAAGTCTCGCCTTTCTTCCATCAAAAATATCTAATCTGAGAAATCTTAAATGGAAGAAAGTCTCCTTTCAAAAATCCCAAAAATCCTAAGTATTTTTCCTTTGTCTTTTGCCTTAGTTGGCAAATTTTATGTTCGGCGAACCTTAAGTTCATCAATCGGCAAGTTCATTGATCGGCAAAATCGCTGACTAAAGGAACCAAAGAAGGAGGGTTTTCTCTAAGGCAAAGAAAGGAAGCAAAGTTAGACTTTTTCAAAAAAATGTTTGCTTCACAAACCTGTCGGTTCACCAACTGGCTGGTTCCCTAACGGAGGACATCGTCGATGAAGAAAGAAGTTTCAAAGGAAAAAAGTGGTGAAGGTTGCCTTAGTCAGAAAATTTTAAGTTCGGCAAACTTAAACTTTGTCGATCGATAGGTTTGCTAATCAATGAAATCACCGACTAAGGAGGGAGCATGGCAAGAGGGAGACAAAATAAAGGGAAAAGCTATCAGCTAAGTTTAAGGTTGGCGAACCAAATGGTTCCTCGATCGGTAAGTTCACCAATCAGTGAGCTCGCCAACAAAGACAAAGGGAAACACAAGGATGGTTTGCGAGATGGAAATTTTGTCGATAGAGTAGAAAGAGAAAATAGGCAAAGGCAAAGTTTGTAAAAGTGAGATTTCACCGACTAAAAGAGGAAAGCAACAGAGAAGGGATAGATGAAGTGGAAAATTAAAATGGTTCATGAAGGAATAAAATCACTGATAAGGTAAAGAAGCAAGCAAGAAGAAAAGGAGGAGAAATCAGTGGATCGGCAAGTCCGCGAAATCACAAACTTGCCGATCAATTCACGATTTTTCAAGTTTGCCAATAGGGCGATTTGCCGACAGAGAAAATCAAAAGGGTGCCAAAGGGAGAATAGAGATAAAACACTTTTAAAGTGTTGTAAAATCTTTTAAAAAGCGTGATTTTCTGAGTGCCTTAAAATGTGCTTCCACAGGTGACACCATTGTTGCAGGTTGATGTCACACAGGTAGTTGGTGATGAGACAAAAAATTGTCTCATCTATTAGCTAAATAAAAGCATGTCTTTTACATAATTAGTGCCATTGTATGTCCTTGATATTGCATGTTTTACCTTGTAATCAAAGCCCTTGGTCCTGAGGAAGTGAGGGATGTTGTCTTCTCCATGGGGGCATTCAAAACCCCTGGTCCTGATGGGTTTCCCCGGGCTTTCTTCCAAGACTTTTGGGACATTGTGGGGTTTGATGTTATGACTGCTATCAGAGACTTCTTTAGAATGGGTAAGATCCTCAAACAGTTTAACACTATTTTTATTTCCTTGATCCCCAAGAAGCTAACTACTGACACTATTGTTGATTATCGCCCTATCAGCCTCTGCAATACTATCTATAAGATCATCACTAAGACTCTGGTTTGTAGATTACAACCCTTCTTGGATGGTCTCATAACTGGCTGTCAGAAAGGTTTCGTCCCTGAAAGACAAATTGTTGGTGTTGCCATCTCCACACATGAGATAATTCACTCTATGGATAGGAGTAATATCCCAAGTATGGCTCTTAAACTAGATATCTCAAAAGCCTATGACAAAATCTCTTACGATTTCTTATTCAAAGTTCTAAGGAAGTTTGGGTTCCATGACAACATTATTAAACTCATAAGTGAATGTGTGACCACAGTCAAGTATTTTGTCCTGGTCAATGGTATCCCCTGGGGGTATTTTAACTTTGGCAGAGGAATTAGATAGAGGGATTCCTTATCCCCCTATTTGTTCATTATCATAGCTAAGGTTCTGGGGAGAAACATATTGAATCTTCTATGAAGACAAGATCTGAAATGGGTTAGAGATGCCTCCACTATGGACCCCTCAACCATACAATAGTTTTAGGATGACACTATATTGTTCAGAGTAGCCTTGGTGGTGGAAGCCAGAAAGTGGAAACAATTGCTTAATGACTATGCTAGGGCCTCTAGGCAATGCAATAATTATGATAAGAGCAATATCTTCTTCTTAACAACTAAATAGAACCTTTAGTGGAAGATCAAGACTATTTTCAATTATAACGAAGTTACTCTGCCAGCTACTTACCTTGGAGTCCCCCTCACTATCAAGGAATTGACCCCCTCTTACTGGAACTCTATTCTCGAGAGAATTCAAAAGAAGTTGGAAGGTTGGAAGGGTAAGCTACTAAGTCAAGCAGGTAAGTACCAACTCTTGAAGGCTTCCCTCCAAGGTATCCCCACCTACTTACTTTGTTTAAAAAACCTAGATACATAGCGAAGAAATTTGAAAAAATCTAGAGAACTTTCCTCTGGATGGGGGTTGAAGAAAAGAAGAGGATCTCCCTCATTAGCTGGGACAAAGTTTGCCTTCCTAAGTCCCAAGGGGGATTGGGAATCAAAAAGATCAAATTGATGAATAAAGCACTGCTAGAAAATGCGGGGTGGTGTTTTTTGAAGGAAGAAAAAGATTGGGGTCAGATAATGAGAGCCAAGTATCTACATAATGGGGAGAGAGTTGACTTCCTGTAGCTTGAAAATATCCCCAAAGAATCCATTAGCTGGAACAAAATGCATAAAACCAGGAACATTCTCTCTCAAGGAATGAAGTAGAAGCTTAGCAAGGGAGATAAGATCATGTTCTAGAAAGACACTTGACTTTCAGAGAAACCTTTGTCCAACCAGGGAAATGACACTCTTTTTCATAGAGCTACCAATTTCTTTGGAGAAAAGGTTATTAATTACATAGACCACTCTTAGGGTAGAAAGCAGTGAAAAAGTATTGTTGATTGCTGGATTGAAAACAATTTGAGTAATCAGGGGGTTAGCTCCTTACAAATTGAGATGAGTAATTACATAATTCCTATGTTTCCAAGACAGGATGAAATGTTGTGGGCACAGGACAATAGGGGTATCTTCTCAATTAAGAATGCTTACAATCTATTGTCTAATAGTTGTCAACTCAACAATTCTAGCAGAAGGTCTGGAATAGTCACTTGACTCCCAAAATCATTTTTTTGGTGGTCTACGGCACACCAAAAAATCCTGACCATCAGCAATCTTAAGAAAAGGGGCTTTCAACTAGTTAATTGGTGTGTGTTGTACCATAAAGAAGAAAAGTCCATACCCCACTTGATCCTCCATTATGATTACACCAAAGAGATTTGGAGTATGATATTGGGCAAGCTTGGCCTTAACTGGGTGATGAGTAAAAGCCTCATTCAATTTGTGGAGCTAGACTGCCCCCTTCAGACATCTAAGAATCAAGGAACTATGGAGACAAATTCCCCACACCTAGGGTGGAGCATCTAGAAAGAGAGAAATAATAGAATATTCAGGGATTCTACCAAAATCTGTAAGGAGGTCTTCTTCTCTTTCAACAAATTGGTGTCTGAAAACACTTCCAACATCAGTATGAACACTACCAAAGAACCCCCAACCCAACCTGAGATGCAGGTAGCCAAGGACTAGGGTTTATCCTTGGACATAGCCACCTTTGACAACTCCAAGAGAATAGCTCGACATAGCACTTCCTAGAAACCCCCCTAAAGACTGGGTTAATCTTAATTTTGATGGTGCAACCAAGAGTGACACAGGTATGGCCAGTGGAGGGGGAATTATCAGGAGTAATAATGGAATTATGATTGTTTCTTATGCTGGAGGGATAGGAAAACAATCTAACAATGTGGATAAGGGTCTTGCCTTATTGTGGGGCCTTAAAATTTCCTTTCCTTGGGTATAGATAGAATTCAAATTGAAGGGGATTCAAAAATCATTATAGATGTTGTCTTGGGTAGGGCTAACACTAGTTGGAAGCTCATGGACATAACTGGTGATATAACAAGCCTATTGATGGGGTTCAGAAATAAAGAGATAGGGCACACCTATAGAGAGGGTAACAAGGTGGCAGACAACATGGCCAACTTGGGAAAAACCTTAATAGTTGGAGGTGTTGGAGGAAGGTGGAAAGCCTCCTTAAACATGTTCAAACCCTCCTCCTAAAGGAGATGATTTAATTCCCCTCTCTTAGTCATGTGTTTAAAACATGCTAATTTGAATTATACCCCCATTTGAGCATGATTTAGGCATCACCAGATGATGACTAATCATGGGATGACTCAAAGACAGGTCAGTAGGATGACTAGGATGAATAATCGTGGAATGACTCAAAGACAGGTCAACAAGATGACTAGGACAATCCAACCTCAAAAGCACGTGGTCAGGGAGATGACAAGGCAAAGATATTTAACCTAGTGGAAGGCTTACATTAATGATCTTGCTTTGATCCATCATGTTGAGTACATGGATTATAGTTCGCGTAGGGAAAATTTATGGCATGATGAAATCATAAGGCGGCAGGGTGATGGAGAAGGTCTCCAACTTCAAGAATTGCTTAGTTGGTCACCTGCCAATATCAAGATTAAACTTTTACAAAGTTGCATAATTCAAAACCAGTCCTCTTTCACTCTGAGAATTGCCAAGTTTATCGGCTTTGTGAACCAAACCTCCTTCACTCTGCGAATTGCTAAGTTTATTAGCCCTATGAAGATGGGGGGAGAGAACTAGAACAGAACCCTTATCCTGCAACAATTTTAAGAGATAGAAAACTTTGTGGCACATTTGTTGTGAGGGTGGGGTGGCTCCTTACCTTGAATGTCTTCAGGGGTACGACAAGAATTTGTCCAAGCGATGTGTGGTTTTGTGGGATAATAGAAGGGTTTAGATTGGTGGTGTTAGGTTTGAGATAACTGAGGAAGTCATTGGCTTAGCTATGGGCATGACCATTGAAGGGGTGAAACAGAAATGCCAAAGCAAGATTTTTGACCCAAAGGGCATGGCTCTCTTTCTAAAAAAGGGAGAAGAACTGTACAACCTTCAAGGCGGGTTTGACCATGAAAGATTGCCCAAGCCGTGGGATGATGTCTACTACATGCTGATGAAGTACTTTACCTTGGAAGGTAGGTTCTATCAATTTTACCATTACCATTTTGTGTTGTTAACTCACTTTAGGAGGAATCAATTGATTAGTTTCCCTTTCTGCCTTCTCTCATCGTTGGAGGCCTCAGTCTTGGCGGTGATTCATTTGCATGCCCTTAACCCCAAGAAGCCTTCGATATCCCTGCACCAAGGCCTTATCTATCGGTTGTACAAGTTCCACCTGGCTTTATGCCCACCTAAACAGATCACGACCACCCGTGTTGATAACTCCCCTAGCACCTCTAACATACCAAAGACTAGAGCCATGGTGTGGTCATTACCAAACTCACCCCCAAGAAATTGTCAGACTTCCAAAGACACTAGGGTTTCTCCTTCCAAAAAGAAACCCATCCCTAAGAATAGCCATGTGAAAACCCCCAATGTGACTTGTCACCCCCCGAGCTAGGTTGATACCAGCATTGTTGGCAGTCCCAAAGCTAGTTTGAAATCCACCAAAAGAAAGCTTTTCATCATTGACAGTAAGGGTGATAATCCTCAGAAGAAAGCTAAGGAGGGGATGGAGGAGGTGTGTAAATTTATAATGTGGGTGAGCTTCTCAGGAAGGAGGGGCATAAGATGGAGAAAGGTAAGGCGGTTGAGATTTCTGGTGGTGAGGAGGAAGACAGCAAGGAAACTCAAGACGAGGGGAACCTTATGCCTCATGGTAAAGTTAGAATGCCCTCGACTAGGAGGTCTAGTAGGTTGGCCTTGAAACCTAACCCCTCATTGAAAGAACAAGTGGTTTCTAGCAACTTAGAGAAGAAGGAAGAGAACATAGACATCAAGGATAATGCTGGGAAGGTGGATGAGACCGAGGTTTTGGAGATGGGTGGTAAGATGGAGAATGATGGCCCTAGCCTATTCCTGGAGTTAAATATTCCTGATTTTGAGACTGAAAAACTCTTCTAAGAAGAAGGAGGATAAATAGGACACCAAAGAAGGTGAAACTAGTATCGAGGAGGGACCTGCAATTGAAGCCTTGAACACCAGAGTTACGAAACTGGAGAAGAATTTTAAAATCCTTGCTCAGTTCGCATCTAAAGTTATGCATAGATCAGCAACCATGTTGGTTGTCCTGCAAGTCATGGAAATCAACAAACATGGCATCGAAAACAAGAAGATGAAGGACTATGAAGAGCTATATCAATTCCTCACTGAAGACTAGGGCTAGTTATTCAACTAGCCCTTGGTATTTTTCTCTCTGCTATTTTTTCGTGGTTGGTCCGTTCTCCATTGGTTGCCAGTCTATTGTTCCTGGTTGTTTTCTTTTTCTGTTGGTTTAGTGTGTCTATCCTAGACTCTATTGTCTATGATGTGCACCTATTAGGCTATTTTGTAATGGGATCGACACCCTAGTGTTGTCGCTTGTCATAATAAAAAAATAATTAGTAGACTAAAGAATAAATTCTGCAAGTTGGAACGCCAAAAAACTTCCTAGAAAGAAGTAGGAAAAGAGGAAGTTAAAAACATAGCCTCAGTAAAATGGTGATATCTCCCTCATTTCTTAATGAAATTCAAAATTCAAAATGATATAGAAAGATAAGAACGAGGAGAACAAAAACCATAAAGCATTTGAGACAGTTCATTAATATGAGTGAGTAGTTCGTGACTGAAGGTGACTAAAATAAAAGTGGCATGAAAGAAGGTAGCAAGATTAGAGGAAGAAGATATAGTTTTTCTCCCAAGAATAAGATCTCAAATCCACATTCATGGTAGATTGATTAAGAATAAGCATTCTATAAATGCATTGTAATCAAGAAATCAAATGGGGAGATTTTTTAAAATAATATAATTTAGTATTTTAGCAGTAGTAGTTGTTTGTAGTTTCATTTCTTAGCAGTCTTTCCATTTCCTATTATTTACATTTCCAGTATTTCCCTTTACAAGCTTCTTAGGATAGATTTGATTACAGCATTTTTATTTACAAGCTCTTAGATTAGATTTGATTGCAGCAATTTATTTCATGCCTTTCCATTCAATTCTATTTGTACAAAAAGAATGGCATGCAAATGATTTATTCTCACTTCTGCCCATGGACACCACCCTAGATTGATATTTATAATTAAATGGTGAGGACTACAATGATCCTCAACATTTTTGGTGTCGTTGCCAGGGATAGGTGTCATTAGGGAGTTCTTGTTGATCTGGTGACAACAGGTCAAAAGGAAAATTAGTTTGGCAAGTCTTTTTTAGGTTTATTATATTAGAAACTCCCCCCAAAACAATAGATCCAAAGGAAGAGGTTCTTGTATATAAAGAAGGTGACAACTCTTGTGTAACCTCCTCAACTGGAGGACCATAACTTCAAGCCCCAACAAGGAAAGGATCATTATTATTTGGACACCTTCAAAGTCCAAGGAGGGTTGCCCAATCATATATTTGAAGGATAAGGAGCTGCATCCAGTCATGCATGTAGCAGAATGTGAGGAAGGGTTGCAAGATCTTTCTAATCATCCCATGCATCTTCTAGAATTAGAAATTATGGAGAAGGTTGCCATTTCAAAGGAAGGTGGAGCATCAGAGTTCAAATATTTAGCCATCTTCTCATGGTTTTCCTCTTCTTTCAAAAAGTTGAATGCATAGATCCATCTTTTGAGACAAAGATGTTATTTTCCACAACCAGTTAATGGTTTTGTGTAACCTATCTCTACATCACTAAGTAGAGTAGGATAGGGTAGGTTTCTTTTTTTGCAAATAAGTGCTTTGCACATGCTATGTCTTCTTCTCTAAAGCTCAAAAACATGCATTTCTCTATAAAAGTTGTTTCTCCCAAGAACTTTTACAATTTTTTTTGGCATTTGAAGACATTCTGGATATCTCCATAGGTGCCCATTCTAGATCTCTCTGGAGCCACCGAAGGAGAAAATACAGTTAGCTTTGGAGAGCTCCAGATAGCTCCAGAGTAACTCAGAACTAACCATGGAGAAAAGACAGCTAGCTCTGGATAGCTCTGAAGTAACTTAAAACACCTTCAAAGAATCTCTAGTGCACCTCTCATAAAATCTCCAGAGCAATTGCAATTAAGGTGAAGATATTGGCTCTGAAAGCTCACTATGAGTTGCAAGAAGATCTGCAACATTTTAGGTGTGGGGGAGATAATGAGACAAAAAAAATTCTCATCTATTAGCTAAATAAAAGCATGTATTTTGCATAATTAGTGCCATTGTATGTCTTCTTGATATTGCATGTTTTACCTTGTAATCAACAAGTAGTAGACTAAAGAATAAATTCTGCCAAGTTGGAACACCCAAAAACTTCCTAGAAAGAAGCACAAAAATAGGAAGTTAAAAAATAGTCTTAGTAAAATGGCAATATCTCCCTCATTTCTCAATGAAATTCAAAATTTCAAAATTATCTAGAAAGATAAGAATGAAGAGAACAAAACCCAGAAAGCATTTGAGCTAGTTCATCAATATGAGTGAGAAGTTTGTGACAGAAAGTGATTGAAATAAAAGTGGCATGAAAGAAGGCAGTGAGATTAGAGGAAGAAGATTTAGTTTTTCTCCCCAAGAATAGGATCTCAAATCCACATTCTTGGTGGATTGATTAAGAATAGGCATTCTATAAGTGCATTGTAATCAAGAAATCAAATGGGGAGAGTTTTATAAAACAATATAATTCAGTATTTTAGCAGTAGTAGTTGTTTGTAGTTTCATTTCTTAGTAGTCTTTCCATTTCCTGTTAGTTACATTTCCAGTATTTTCCTTTATAAGATTCTTAGGATAGATTTGATTCCAACATTTTTATTTACAAGCTCTTAGATTATATTTGATTGCAACAATTTATTTCATGCATTTCCATTCATTTTTGTTTGTAGAAAAAGAATGTCATGCAAATGATTTCTTCTCCCTTTTGCATATCACCATGGACACTGCCCTGGATTGACATTTATAATTAAATGATGAGGATTGCAGCGACCCTCAACAATTGGAATAGTGGGAAGCTTCAATGCAAAAGGACTAGAATTAAATGTAAGGATGAAGTGTCTCAGTAGCAAAATCCTTTCACGGGTACTTTCATTCTAGAAGGACGCCAGGGCATGGACGTTCTTCCAATCCACAGATTTCCTGACATAGCTTCTAGGCCAAATTTAATGTAGCATGGGTGATTGGGCATAATGTGTTGACTGAGTTTCAGCACTTGGAGTTACATAGCGATGGAAAAGCTATATAAGCATGTAGTAACACATCTTTTCAAGTTGTTGGTTAGTTATCCTCTTGGTCATTACATAGGTAGAAGGTTCTTTTGCAAGTTTGGACCTTGTGATTTTCTCCAGAACTAGGCAGATTTGATGGACTGTGCTCTCTTCTGATCCCCTCATGTCTCTATATTAGTTCAACAATAAAGGAGATCCTATCATTTTGTATCTATTTCATCTATAATGAATCTGTCTTCTCTTTGTAATGGCTATTTAGCCTCTACGATCAATATAAACTGATGTTTTACCTCTCTCATTATTCTTGCACAGTGTTTATTTGATAGATGTAAGTTGTGTATTGTGGATAAAACAGTCCCTTTCATACTTTCATCTCTTTGCCTTAACCTCTATTTGAACCTGCATGAGTCTGTGTGAGTTCTCTTTAGTGTTTGAGATCATTATTGTGTTAGGTCAGTTGTAGTTAAACACCCTAAATCTTGGTGCATCACCTCCCTTTTAACTTCAGTCTCCTTCTTCCCCTTTTCCTTGGTGTTTAGTAGCATAGGTTTAGTTGATTTCTCTGAACCTTAAGTTCAAAAAGAGGAACCAACCTTCTTTGGAGGTCTGATCTCATCTGCAAGGTCCTACACCTTGAGATCAGTCCCATTGTGTAATTAGAATGCTTGAATAGGCTTCAAGCAGGGTGCAATTCCAAGTGATAACAGTTTCTGGCACGCCTGATGGGACCCTCTACTCTGAGTAAGAGCTAAACTGAGAAGATTTGGTGATGTTCTTGGTTCACGTGCATCTGTGAAAGCATTTAACAAGCACCATGGTGACTTTGCTGGACAAATCTACTAGTGCAACCAATTCAAGTGCTTAAAAAACTTCAAAGATCAGGATTTTAGTAGTATTCCTGGTCTAACTTGCTTTCAGAAGCATTTCAATCACCTGGCGAATCTCTAGTATGAGCTCATTTCTCAGAAGGGCAGACCTATTTGCTCTTATTTCCTGATTGTTTGAATGATTTTTATATTTTTAATGCTCCAATATGTCAAACTATTATGGGATCTATGGTTATTCTCCTCCACCTTGTCAAAATGCAAATTATATGTCTCCCCACCAACAATTGTAGGCCCAAAATGCATCTATTTTTATGCCATACACCCTTGTTTCAGCAGGTTATTAGCAACCTTGTGATGCTTACCTCCCTCCCACCCCTGCTCATGCTTACTATCAGCCTCAAGAGGTCCCCTTTGCTCCAATTCAACATATCTACCCTACCGAGCAACCTCAAGATGTCAACAATATGAGTTTCAAAGATATCAAGTTGAACTTTCAAAGGGAGTCTGATGACATTGACAATGATCAAAGATATAACTAGCAGCAAGATGAGCTTTCTTATCAGGCCCGTCTTCAACAACAACAAATGGAGGCAGAGGAAAGAGCTTATCGGGAGCAAATTTCTATGTAGCTTGCAACCTTGTCAGAGGAGCAGTTAATGCAATTAGAGGTCTAGGTGATGCAGAGGCTGGAAGCCCAGTTAGTTCCCTCCATTTCCAATTTCATGTAGCCCCTCCCTTCTACATAGGTTCAGCCTACAACAGAAATAATTCCCAATTTCATAATCCCAAGCTTCAGGCAGGGGAAACCCTCTAAACCTCCGAGACCACCTTCAAAATTCAAAATCCCAAGTTTTAGAGGCCCTCAACCTTCACCGAGCCTTTTCCTACACAAATCCAACCTATTATTCCTCAGGAATGACCCTCCCAAGAAGCTCGTCCAGCTCCCATCCCATGTCAGCTCTCTTCTCCTAGCACTAGCTCACTCTTAAAGGATAGACCAATTTTTTGGTGAGATACTGGGTTTTATGAGCCAAAAAAGGAAGTATTGGAGGTAGCTGTGGAGTGGCCTGATATTTGTGAACCCTCATGCACCATTAAAACTAAAGAATCAAACCTTCAGAAAGAAGAAGTTAAGCCTGATCATTCAGATTAGCAGCAGTGCGTTGAGCACAAGGATAGTGCTAATTCAGGTGCAGGGTTGAACCCTATGGACTTTGTCTAATTTGAGGAGTTTTCACATGCTTTGAACAAGATGAATGAAACCCAAATACAAATGAAGTATGATGAAGAGGTCTAGCTACAAAAGCATCTCAAGTAGAATCCAATAGAGATGTTGTCAAGTGATGAGGATGCTAAGGGGAAAGTTGTTGTAATTGCTCCAAAAGTGGATGATGCCACTCTATTTTATGAATTGCCTATCTACATTAAAGATGAAGAACGCATGCAAATGCCAACATTGGCTACAATTTTGGAGCAGCATAAGGGCATTGAAGATGATAGCAAGTTGTTGGCACATAGGGCCAAAAATAATAGTGAGTTTCCAGCTCATGAAGAAAAGAGTGAGAGAAACCCTATACTAAAAAATGCAAAGGTTGGTGATGCGAACTTATTTAAGGAGCTCCCATTTTTTATAAAAGATAGAGATGTGGAGATTGAGCATCCACGGGAGCAAATTGAAGATTTGTTCTTGATCATCCAGCAAGGGTATCGGCTTTGTGGTGGGGGAGATTTCACCATTAAGCATGTGCAGGATTCATTTACTGAACCTAATCCAGAAAATCATGGGCCCAAGGTGGAGGCGGCCATATTTTCAATTAATATGTAGAAACTAGATCATTTAGACCATCATCAAGAGGTTACATAATAGAGACATGAGATCAATTCTGTTGATTTGCATACCATTTCAAAGGGATGTCCTATCAGACATCTAGCCCACCTAGAGACATATGAGGAGTCACCTCTTGACATTCTTACCTTTGAGAATGAAGTTGAGCATCAAAATGAGAAGAATCAACCCACTTAATCACCTCCCAACAGTTGCATCAACAATTAGTTCATGTGGATAAGTGAGTTTGATTTTACTCTTAGAGTGACATTTCATCAATCCGTTGCATGCCCACTCTTTTTTCGTATCATGTTAGCTGTCCATAAGCTGGGAAAGCATTGTAAGTTGTTGAGAAAGGGTAGTTATTTTGAGAAACTAGTTAATGGCTTTGTTTAAGTCCATTTGTGGTTTGTTAGTTTAGGTTTAGGATAGGTTTGTTTTGTGTAGTTTTCCTTTCCTCCAAGTTCTCTTGCACAGGCGGCATTTTTATTAGGAGGTTGTTTGCCTTGTTTGTTTTGTGTTGTTTTGTTCCTAGAGGCGTGTTTAGTTTAATGTTAGCCTAGCCAACCCTTGTATCTGTATTGTTGCAGTTCCCCTTTTTGACTCTGTGTCCAATGGATTGATAAGGCCTTTGGATCCTAGTGTTTAGCAGGCAAACACCCCTGCATAGTCACCAAAATGTTGTCATATTTTTTCCTAGGCCAAAATAGCCCAAGGATCCCCTTAAAATCTCACCTTTCTTCCAACAAAAATATTAGATTTGAGAAAGCTTAAATAGAAGAAAGTCTCCCTGCAAAAATCCCAAAATTCTAAATATTTTGCCTTTGTCTTTTGCCTTAGTCAGCAAATTTTAAGTTCGTTGATCAACAAAATTGCCGACTAAAGGAACTAAAGCAGGAAGGTTTTCTCTAAGGCAAAGAAAGGAAGCAAAGTTAGCCTTTGTCTGCAAATTGTTTGGTTTGTGAACCTGCCAGTTCACCGACGGAGATCGCCAATCAAGAAAGAAGTTTCAAAGCTAAAAAGTGGCAAAGGTTGCCTTAGTCGCAAATTTTAAGTTTGACGAACTTAAAGTTCGTCGATCGGCAACTTTGCCAATCAGTGAAATCACCGACTAAGGAGGGAGAATGGTGAGAGGGAGACAAAAGAAAGGGGTAAGTTATCGGTGAAGTGTTAGGTTGGTGAACCAAATGGTTTTCCAATCAGCAAGTTCGTCGATTGGCGAGCTTGCTGACAAAGACAAAGGGGAACACAAGGATGGTTTGCGAGATGCAAATTTCATCAATAAAGTAGGAAAGAGAAAGTTGGAAAAGGCAAAGTTCGTGAAAGTGAGATTTTGCCGACTAAAAGAGGAAAGCAACAAAGAAGGGAGAGATAAAGTGAAAAAGGAAAATGGTTTGTGAAGGCAGAAAATCACCGATAAGGCAAAGAAGAAGGCAAAAAGAAAAGGAGGAGAAATCAGTGGATCGGTGAGTTCACGAAATCACAAACTTGCTAATCAATTCATGATTTCTCAAGTTCATCGATAGGGTGATTCACCGATAGAGAAAATCAAAAGGGTTCCAAAGGGAGAATAGAGATAAAACATTTTTAAAGTGTTGTAAAAGATTTTAAAAAGTGGTATTTTCCAAGTGCCCTAAAAATTCACTTCCACAGGTGACGCCATTGTTGCAGGTTGATGTCACATAGGTAGTTGGAATAGTGGGAAGCTTCAATGCAAAAGGACTAGAGTTAAATGTAAGGATGAAGTGTCTCAGCAGCAAAATCCTTTTGTAGGTACTTTCATTCTAGAAGGATGCCAAGGCATGGATGTTCTTTCAATCCACAGATTTCTTGACAAAGCTTCTAGGCCAAATTTAATGCAGCATGGACGATTAGGCATACGTGTTGACTGAGTTTTAGCACCTGGAGTTACACAGCAATGGAAAAGCTATATAAGCATGTAGCGACACATTTTTTGAGGTTGTTGGTTAGCTATCCTTTGGGTCATTACATAGGTAGAAGGTTCTTTTGCAGGTTTGGACCTTGTGATTTTCCCCATAACTGGGTAGCTTTGATGGATTGTGCTCTCTTTTGAGCCTCTCATGTCTCTGTATCAGTTCAAAAATAAAGGAGATCCTATCATTTTGTGTCTATTTCATCTATAATGAATTTGTCTTCTCTTTTGTAATGGCTATTTAGCCTCTATGATCAATATAAACTGATGTTTTGCCTCTCTCATTGTTCTTGCACTATGTTTATTTGATAGATGTAAGCTGTGTATTGTGGATAAAACAGTCCCTTTCATACTTTCATCTCTCTGCCTTAACCTCTGTTTGAACCTGGATGAGTCTGTGTGAGTTCTCTTTAGTGTTTGAGATCATTACTATGCTAGGTTAGTTGCAGTTAAACACCATAAATCTTAGTGCATCACCTCCCTTTTAATCTTTAGTCTCCTTCCCCTTTTCCTTGGTGATCAGTAGCATAGGTTTAGTTGATTTCTCTAAACCTTAAGTTTAGAACGAGGAACAAGCCTTCTTTGGAGGTTTGATCTCATCTGCAAGGTCCCACGCCTTGAGATCAATCCCATTGTGTCATTAGAATGCTTGAGAAAGCTTCAAATAGGATGCAATTCCAAGTGATAGCAAAAGGCATCAATTCAATCACACATGTTCATGAAATTTAAGTCTATATAAAACTGTGTGGTGTGTGCATAGGTCCCTTCACATCAATTTGCTTTCAGCTGACTAGACGCCCTCTGTGTTGATGATACTCTCTCTCTGTTGGGAGAGAGAGAGAGGTGTTCCTATTGCACACACACAAGTTAAAATTAGTCGATGGTCATTTAAATAATAATATATAAATTCATTTTAATTATTGAAAATAAGGGTTGTGACATCCTTTCCCCCTTACAAGAATCATCGTCACAATGATCAAATTAACTAAACTTATAAGAAAGTTTCATACCTCTTTCTGATTGGTTTTACCTCAATGTTACAATTTTCTGTCCTGACAAGGATGTTGACTACTTCGTAGTACCTATTTGTACATAACAACAAATTCTTTGTGTCTAACAATCATACACTTGCACATGTCATTAGTGCACTAGTCGTATATACATACATCTTAACTTGATTGAAGGAAATAATGGTATTTCAAGTCTATAAGCAATGATTATTTGCAAAGGAATTATCAAACTAATTCATAGATTTTCTAGAATCTTCTACCCTCCTACCTTTGTTATCAATGCAATAATTTTGAACAAGCCTTATCAAATATTCAAGGGCATTTACATACAAGTGATTTCTACATACTTACTCAAAGAGGTATAACTACTTTCTAAATCACACATAGCCACTCACATTAAGGAAACAAACAATATGTTCATTTTGTCAAACATGCCTACCCACATGAGACATCTGAACAATTGCCATTCTACGATGAAAAACAAGCATCCCATACTACTTATTATCATCATTGGCAAATCAGCAAGACTAAACAAAAGGAAGAGTTTCAACATTAGACTCAAGAAGATATCAACACTAAATATCAAGAATGTTTCAATTAATGAATAAGATCATCAGGGATCATGACACTAAGTCAAAAGAAATAATATGATATCAAATCAGCTTGAACAACAAGACTCTGAAGTCAAAGGGAATCAAATCTCAAAAATAAATGAAGTCATTTGATTGAAAATAATCAAAGAAAAGAAAGACCTCAACAATAAGCTATTACCTCAAAGAAATTCACCATCAATAAAAATCAGTTGAAAATATTACAACACTAGTCTTCAAGATTAAACATCAAGAAAGGAAGTCAACATTAAGTTGGCAAGTTTATCAATAAGACAAATAGACCAACTCAATCAACATAAAGAGTTCATCAAACTAAAATTAAATTTTATTTCAATGTTATGTCACATAGGTTCAATAAAAGATCAGTAGATCAAATTTCATCACCCAACCAAATAAGGCGACCAACAAGGAAGAATATTCACACAACAAAATTATTAAGAAGGGTTTGTCAAGGAGTTCATCAACATCAAAGGATGAATAACATAATGGAATCATCGTGGTCTTGAAAGATCATCAAGGTTAAGTATATCATCTTGATTAGCTTACTAAGTCATAGATAAATCAATCATCATTCTATAATAAATTAATAAATGTTCAATAAAGTCTTTTTGAATCTTCTTAAAGTAAAACTCAGATTCACTTGCATAGAAGTATATTGTATAGCATTAAATGCTTAATAGTTTTAAATTATAGGATATGCAACTTCTCAAAATATTTTCAAATAAGGATATGTAAAATTCAAACTGGAAAATTTATTCTCTTATCTAACTCATGAGGATTCATTCCTCCTAATCCTTCTCTTGTATACTCAATTATGAAGAAAACATGTTATTACAAGCATATTGCAAACTTCACACACTCTATGCATAACTCACACAAGATGTGATTATATCTTTTCCACAATTTCTGTAGACAGAGAACATCACTTGTTCGAAGCATGGAAACAATATTTGAAAGTCAATGAATACACATTCACATAAAACATGAATAAATAACAGTCATGTGTTCAAGAACCCTAAGTGTTTAATGTAATGTCCCCTTTTAGGATATTCTTGATTTCTTAACCTGCACATAATAATAACTACCAGAAAGGGACATTAGCAATGTTAAAGATCAATAAATTAGAATATAGTAATGAAATCAATACATCATAACAAAATTAATGATATAGCATAAATAATATTTAGTTCAACATATAGTTATCCAATCCTCAAGCCGATCCTATGATGGATGGCATAGGAATACTCGCAAGTTAGAGTATGATAGAGGGCACGCTTCCTACCTATCAAATCTTATGTCCACCTTGGCGGCACACCCTACCAAGATCAAGCTTAAGTCTCAAGAGTGTGATGGAGGGCACACTTCCTACCTATCACGTCTTGACAAGAGCATGATGGAGGGCACACTTCCTACCTATCATTTCTTGATGAGGGCATGATGGAGGGCACGCTTCCTACCTATCATCCCTTTAACATAACTTGATGAGAGCATGATGGAGGGCATGCTTTCTACGTATCATCTCTTGTGGACTAGAAGGAACAAGCTTCCTACTTGCCTCTATACTCCTATGCAATCCAACATAGTTTGCTTGTGATTGAATAAGATAATTATATATAAATACCTCTTGATCACTAAATATAGTTTAGTTCAGGGATGGAAATATATCCTCTTGCTGTGAAACAATTGTTTATATGACTTGATTGATTGATAATTCCACTCTGCTACTCTGTGTGTGTGTGTGTGTGAAGGTGACTGATTTATATTTTGTATGATCCTTTTCCATTTGCATATTCAAATCAAATGTTATTTCTTATATTCAAAAATGTATATTCCTTCTATGTTTTTATGTAGATTTGCATGATCTGTATATTATTTCTACTCCAATACTCAGAGAATATTTCTTATTTTTATTCCTCTTCTCTATATTTAATCAGATCTATCTTTTCTTGCAGACCTGTGTATCATTTTTCTTTTTTATTCAATATTATATTCCTTCTTCAATTTCCATCTATCTAAATTCATATCCTTGGAGGCATCCTTTTGAAAGGTTATGACCTTTCAATATAATCGCAACCCCTTGCAGCCTTTAATATGCTAAGCGTTGCCTTCTATTGTAATTGTTTCATTATATGTCTTCAAAAAGTCTCATGTTTGATTCACTGCTGCTGTATTCAAATCGTTGACTTTGTCTATTGAAATGTATTTTATGTAAATATATTTATTAATATATATATTATATTAAATGATTATAATAATATTTAGATTATTAATATTTTATATTAATATTTATATTATATTTATAATATATCTTGTTAATTATTTAAATAATATATTATCTATTATATTTTATATATATATTTATAATATATGATAATTATAATATTTAAATTGATAATATAATATATCTCATTATAAATATATTATATATTATATTCGAATTATATTAAAATATTTATATAATAATATTATTTAATATTATTTATTAAATATTATATCTCTATTATTCAATTATCTCTATTATTCAACTTGATTAAGCACCGTATTGCACGAAAGCAACTTCATCATCTTTTATCATGATGTTTAAATCTTTAATTTAAACAACACCTTAATATCGGAACATCACAGTCCGCCCCACCCAAGATTGCTTGTCCTCAAGCCATCATAAACATTTTTCTTCAACTTGTTTCTTTTTGTTAATGCTTGTTTATGTTTTCTAGTTCCTTGCTATAAATTATCTTTAATCAAAGAACCTCAGTCGTTTATTGTTCTCAAATTCTAATTTTTTAGAATTTTAACTATCTTTGATCCCCAAGCTGGCAGGATCAAAGCTCTGATACCACTTGTAATGTCCCCTTTTAGGATATTCTTGATATCTTAACCTACACACAAGAATAACTACTAGAAAGGGACATTAGCAATGTTAAAGATCAATAAATTAGAATATAGTAATGAAATCAATACATCATAACATAATTAATGATATAGCATAAATAATATTTAGTTCAACATATAGTTATCCAATCCTCAAGCCGATCCTATGATGGATCGCATAGGAATACTCGCAAATTAGAGTATGATAGAGGGCACACTTCCTACCTATCAACTCTTATGTCCACCTTGGCGGCACACCCTCCCAAGATCAAGCTTAAGTCTCAAGAGTGTGATGGAGGGCACACTTCCTACCTATCATTTCTTGATGAGGCATGATGGAGGGCACACTTCCTACCTATCATCTCTTTAACATAACTTGATGAGAGCATGATGGAGGGCATGCTTTCTACCTATCATCTCTTGTGGACTAAAAGGAACAAGCTTCCTACTTGCCTCTATACTCCTATGCAATCCAACATAGTTTGCTTGTAAATGAATAAGATAATTATATATAAATACCTCTTGATCAATAAATATAGTTCAGTTCAGGATGGCAATATATCCTCTTGCTGTGAAACAATTGTGTATATGACTTGATTGATTGATAATTCCAATGTGCTGCTATCTATATGTGTGTGTGTGTGTGTGTGTGAAGGTGACTGATTTATATTTTTTTATGACCCTTTTCATTTGCATATTCAAATCAAATGTTATTTCTTATATTCAAAAATATATATTCCTTCTATGTTTTTATGTAGATCTGCATGATTTGTATATTATTTCTGCTCTAATACTCAGAGAATATTTCTTATTTTTATTCCTCTTCTCTATATTTAATCAGATCTATCCTTTCTTGCAGACCTATGTATCAGTTTTATTTTTTATTCAATATTATATTCTTTCTTCAATTTCCATCTATCTAAATTTATATCCTTGGAGGCATCCATTTGAAAGGTTATGACCTTTTAATATAATTGCAGCCCCTTGCAGCATTTAATATGCTAAGCGCTGCCTTCTATTGTAATCATTTCATTATATGTCTTCAAAAAGTCTCATGTTTGATTCGTTGCCTATATTCAAATCGCTGACTTTGTCTATTGAAATGTATTTTATGTAAATATATTTATTAATATATATATTATATTAAATGATTATAATAATATTTAGATTATATTTATAATATTTCTTGTTAATTATTTAAATAATATATTATCTATTATATTTTATATATATATATATATATATATATATATATTTATAATATATGATAATTATAATATTTAAATTGATAATATAATATATCTTGTTATATTATAAATATATTATATATTATATTCTAATTATATTAAAATATTTATATAATAATATTATATATTAATTATATATGATTACACAATTATCTCTATTATTCAACTTGATTAAGCACCGTATTTCACGAAAGTAACTTCATCATCTTTTATCATGATGTTTAAATCTTTAATTTAAACAAAGCCTTAATATCGAAACATCACATTTAACTCTTCACATGGTAAGAATACAAAAAGGTACTCCTAATGCATCACATGCATCATTCACGAAAAGTGTATAACTCACACTAAAGTTTGAATTGTTAGTAGTTCATCACTCACACAAAACTTGAAATATGCATAACTTATAGTGAACATTACTTGTTCAAGTATAAGTATAGTAAATATGTTAAATGCATCGCACACACAAGTGCACAAAATATGAAATATGCATCACTCACATTAGTTTAATACAATAAATATAATAAGTGCATCTCACGCACAATGTAATCATCACACAAGTGCATTACTCACTCAAAACATGAGAAATGAATCATTCAACAAGTATGAAAACAACGTTGTATACGTGCATTACTTGCACAAGATAAGAAAATGTATCATTCACACACACACACACACACACACACACACACACACACACACATATGAGTACTATCTCTAATAGCAATCAAACATACATGAATCTTAAGATCCTTTTAAAAATAACATCAATCATTCTTGCCTTGACTATAAAACAGATCAAGATGACTTATCCGGTCAACTCCTAATCCTAGGTCATTGGCAAAGACCCTAAAGGGGAGCTTCCAGGTATTCACTTTTTAGATTTCCACATACTCCCTCTCCCCTATATCCCTAGAAAATAGAATTGGAGGGCTCAATGAAACATTGAACCATAGAGAGATGCATAAATGTGTCTGAATGTGTAGCTACTTCCCAAGTCAATGTATTGGTACTTGAAAATATAAAAAGAAAATAATGCAAAATGTCTCTTCAATGGCTATAAATTGTTCATATCCAGGTTTGCTTAGTGTTTTTTGCTTTGCTTTATGTTTAGGAAAAATTATATTTTAAATGTCCCCAAATCCGGGGAGCATGCTCTGTAATCAAGGCATGTCCCAACCCTGCACCAGCAGCATATGGGGTACATACAAGTAAATACCTAATTCAGCAATTTTTGACCTGATGCAAATGCCCATATAATGGTGATTGAGAGAGATCTAAATATATAATTTACTCTATACATATATACATACATTTGTATATCTGTGTTTATGTGTATACACATATACATGTACTTGTGTGTTTGTATGTATATACACATAGACACATATATGCATGTAGAAATGTGTAGATTTCTATATATAAAGAGATGAGTGTAACAATGATAGCTAATTGAAAGAATCACTTGAGTATTAAATATTCCAAGTGGTTAATCCTAAAAGAAAAGATATCTAATAGAGTGTATATATGCATGTACGTAAGTGGATATGAATATGCATGAAAATGTCTATAACGAATACATATTGAAAAATATCAACTATCAATATGCAGAGTCTACCTCTACTACATAAGACATCCTTTATATAATGGTGTGTATATCCCTGAACAATCAATATGCTAGGTGATCAAGCAGCCAACTCAATAACATTGTAGAAAAATTTCTTGCTTAGATTATCAGGGATTTAGGAGTTTACATTGCCTCTAATATACATATTCTATTTACAGATTTACATAAAATTCTAGACATTTTTCTTTTCATGCTCCCATATTTCTGCATCCTCCAATACATTCAGATATAAACTAATTGGGTATGAAACAACCTTTATCTATTTCTAATTTTATTCAGGTAGTACAATTAAATTTTACCCTCGATTAATTTTTCTTGGTGCTCTGTATTCGATCTACTGAATATATTAGATTAAATGAAGAAATGTAACTATTTTCCATGTAATTTTAGAACATGATTGTAGGGATTGAAGGATAAGTTTGTAATTTTGAGGTTGCTACTGCTCAATCTATCCCTTAAGGACTGTCACATTTTGCCTCTTGACCAAGCATCTCCAAGTGCTATCCCACTGTCCTTTGACAAAAACTGCTCACTGCCTTCCTTAATACATGCTTGTACCTATTAAAGATAACACTATAATTGTGTTTTTCTACTCACTGTCTCTTCATGAATTTAATATTTGCATAATCTTCCTAATGTAGGGATACTAGATGCAAATGTTACAAAGCTATGCACTAGGAACACCCAATTAAAATTGACATTTGAATATTAATTTCTCAAATGAATATGTGAAAAACACAAATTACTAATGAAATATGAGTTATTTTCCATTGTTTTCCATGGTAAATTTTGTCTCTATGAATATTAAAAGCTATGAATAGTGATAAGATCTTAGGTCTGTTAAACCCTAGCACCTTCATCAAAATCTATGGAGGTTTTCCATGTTAAACCTTGTTAGACAAGGTAAAAAAGAAGTCATTGTTATCAAGTCAAAAGACAATAACTCAAGTAAATGGTTTGTGAAGATAATATGAACGAGTTTCATGACAGTGACAAGGGTAGTCATAGGTATGCGATGTTTCATTGAGGACTAATAAAAGATTTCTCTCATGAAAAACAATGAATGGAGAATATGAAGGCAGTGTATAATGACATGTCAAACCAAATGACAAAGAGCAGTATGACAAGCCTTTCATGGCAATGTTGTTTAAAGAGTGGTGTCTCTAAGAGATTTAATGAGATTTTTGTAAATATAAGTGAATCCTAAGATTATCGTGAACAAGAACATATTCTTTGGCATAGGAGTATGTAAGTGATTTCTATCTCCACATTGTGAGTGAGTAGAAGGTAGTATATAAGGATTTTTATGAGACACTATCTTGAATTAGGCCTTAAGGTTTTGTATCATAGAAATGTTGCAGATGACAGTTATAAGTTAGGGACTATATGACAAGTGTGCATGAAGGATAGATGACAAATAATCCATAGGTCACCTGTACAGGTCACAAGATAGCCTACACAATCACACATACAATCATGATAGAAGTGTTAAGCATTTTGTTTTAAATTTCAAGATGCTAATGGATGAGTTACAGCCTACGAAAAATATAAAAGAGGAGAGTAAACAAACTTCTAAAAGTAGTCTACAAGTATATGGTTGGCGATAAAGGACAACGTAAGAGACTGTTGGAGCATGGCAAGTTAGAGGAGAGTATTAAGGCAATCCAAGGGTCTTAGGTTATTTCCTAGAGTTTGTGAGATCATAAGAATACACATGATCAAATAATATAGTCAAATGCCCTGTGACACAAACATGGTGATAGTCTACATTATCATGCAATGATTAGTCATCATAGCGAAGAAGCATATCACAGCCATATGACTGTTGAAAAAGGGAATAGATCAATAATGAGGTGTGATAGAGATATTAATTTCAAATGACATTAATCTCTTATTGCAAACATAGGAACAATAATGTTACATTCTAGACTTGACTCCCATGACTCAAAACCTATGAGTGAAAGTGTGAAAAGAGTAAGGTTTGAATTTGAGAGAAGACCAATGACAGTGGTATCAAATAGTCATATGACAGTGGCATCAAAGGAGATATCATAGTGTTGTATGAAAAGCTATAAATCAATAGAGTACAAACAATTTCTTGAAGGCAATATAAAAGTCGTAATTGAACAGTGTTTTCAAGGAATTCATGACAATGGTGTAAAGGGTGACAGGGTTTCACCATGGATTGTGCGAACATGTGCCAATCTAGAGAATGGTATTGTGCAGAAGACCACTGCAACAATGCACGGTGGTTGTTGGGCCTTTGCAGTGATGCGAGGAGCTTTCCCCACATCACCGTGAAGGCCCAACAACCACTGTGTGGTGTTGCGGTGGTCTTCTACACAACACCATTCTACTATCTCTAATATTTTTTTTGTCCTGATGAATAAATTGGTTTAGTTTTATTCTTTGTGAAATGTATTGCTAAGCAGGAGGCCTTCATTGATCCTAGTGTGAATGATTCTCTCCATATGCTATGGTAAATTCAGGTACTTGGATTATTTCTTGGCTTAGTTTGTATCTACTAGTGTTGTTTTATTAACACACAAAGATAGCTCATGATATCTCATATATTACAAACTTGTAATTCATAGGTTGTGTTTTAGAAGTGGATCACACCAAAGATGTTGGGACATGTTACACAGAGTTCAGTGTATCATTGGTCATTGGAAGGTAATGAAAAGCTCTGGAAAATTCAAAAAAATTATGCTTTTTACGTGCTCTTTACGTTATAATATTCCTAAAGAAAAGCAAGGTGCAATATTGAATTTGACTATTCTATTTTTGTGTACTCATGCAAAGCTTGTTTTCTATTACTGATGTGATTTCTTCTATTTTTTCTTTCTTTTTAACATGTCAAATTATTGGGGCATATAGAGGATTCTGAACCTGTCCGAATGTTTGAGTGAACGACCAATTTAACAGGCAACCAGATAATAAATTATTGATGTGATCCTATTGAAAAGTGGCTTGTTTTGATTGGAATTGCTCCAGGAGCACCTGAGGTGTGTACTATCTAATGGCTATGATATTATTATATTCCTTAATTGATGGGGTTTACAATTGTTATTGACAGTAACAAAATTCTATGGATAGAGGCCACAACTTGTCAAGGGGAACATGCAGTTGTTTTCTGTAGAGTAGCAACGAAGTCAAGCTCTAGAAGCCCATGCAGCCGCATTTGCATCATTTAAGGTAAAACTCTCTTCCACTCTTTGAGATTATTTTCTCTACCATATCAGATGCTTCTTTCTTGTTGTGCTTCCATTTTCATCTTGTCTCTAAAATCTGTGGAGTGTTTCCTAATGTTGATTTTATTTTTCTGTAGGTTGCAGGCAATGAAAATCCTTCCATCCTTATTGTTGCAAGGTGTGACCCTTGGTCTTCTTGTTCAGCGTTGCGCTGCGGTGGTTTGTGACAAGGGCTTAACCGCCTCCCGTGCTTGTTAAATCAAGTGGTTGTATCGGGCATTAATAGGTCGATCTTTTGGTGCAACGACAACTAACAGTTGGTATCAGAGCCGAGGTCACGGGTTCAAACCCCGCGCTTGCACTGGGGGGATTGTTGCAAGGTGTGACCCTTGGTCTTCTTGTTCAGCGCTGCGTTGCAGTGGTTTGTGACAAGGGCTTAACCGCCTCCCGTGCTTGTTAAGTCAAGTGGTTCTATCTGTTGATAACTGAGAGGGGGGGTGAATCAATTATCCTAATAATTTTAACTTTCTGTACTTTCTTAATAGTTAATGTAACATTAGATCAAATAAGCAAGCATAATCATGAAATGGAAATAACACCAATACACATGACACAATGATTTTGACGTGGAAACCCTGTTAAGGGGAAAAACCACGGGGTGATTAACCCAAGATATTATTCTCTGTTAGAAGAATAGAAGATACAAAATGGCACTTGCCAATTAGGGCTCACTACCCGAGCACACTGCTCACAAGAGGCTCACTGCCTACAAAAGACTTACTATACACACGAAGAAAGCTTGAATTGATGAGGAGCATCCACACATGCTGAAGTTCAGTTCCGGTTTAAGCTCAATAGACTGATCTGCTGCACTTCATTCTTGCTCTCCTTAAGTGTTGTTGTCCTCTTACATTCTAAACCTATTTTTCTGCCTTTTATACTATTCTATTTTTATTCGCTCTTCCATTACTTACACACCACACACCTTCACATCTAAATCCGTATTGTGTATATAACCACACAAGTGATTTCAACACTTTTCTAGTCGGCATCCGGAATAGTCAATATTATCTCAAACTTTAGTTTATCGGCTGAATCCTTGCTTCCAAGTGAAGCGGATCAAAAAGAAACTTATAGAAGTCATCTAATAAGTTGGCCAATCATGAAAGATACTTTAGGAAACTTATCACCATCAACATCACATCCGGAATAACTTCTGATGCTTTGCCTATCAATTCTTCCTCTGTCTGTTCTATCAAACTGGACCCTAATACTTGAATACTTATATCTCTTTACTCTTTCATCACCGGAGGCTCAATTCCTAGAATCTATCAATCAAGGTATTCCTCTTGACTTCCCCAAGTCCACACTTTCTAAAGATACTTCCTCTGAGAGATCCGGACCTGACTGTTGAACCTTTCCACATACTCTGTTCTTGCTTACTGGACCACAACATTCTTCAATCTGACTTCCGGTATAGACACACCATGTCCTGCGGATGTGTGGGATGAACTTTGTTGCCATCAATGACAACATTCATGAATCCATACAGTGTCTCTTGCCAACAATCTCCCCCTTTGGCATTGATGGCAACACTTAGTGAAAAATGACTAAGTGTCACACTATACTCCCCCTTGGCTGATGCTCAGTCTCTATGTATATTTTTTGGAGCTCCCCCTTAGCTAAATTCCTCATTTTTCACTATTCTTCACTCCCCCTTTGACATCAATGGCAAAGGGCAGGATCCGCAAACCAAAATTTTCAAAATTTCAACTATACTTGGCCACATAAGTATATACATATGGCATATTTACATATACTGAAGAATGTCTGCAAAAGTTGTCTTCAATTGGACAAATTATGTTGCCCAACTTTGCTTCATTCTGTCCAAAATTGATATATGACTGCTTAACAGGAATGCAAACGCATCTACCCTTTTTAGATCTGTCGGATCACTGGTCCGGGCTGTGATCTGGGCTTCTTTTATGGCCTCATGCATGGCCTCTAACTTAGGGATAATTATCCCTCTGAGTGCACCTAACTTTCTTATTCTATTTTTCTTTTCCTTCTCCAGTTTCTTGATTTCATTCAAGACTGCAATAGTCTGACATTCTTGATTTATTATGGAGGATGAGAGAGGATCAAAATTATCTGATAGATTTGTCAGTTTGTCCTCCTGTTCTTTTACTTTCTTCTCAATATCCGTTGTTACTGTGGTCCAGGATATACAGAATTTATATATATCTCCTCCATCCTTAAGAGCATTTTCCAAGCTCTTTATCCCAATATTCATATTTCTCCTATCATTAGCTATTAACCCTTGTACCTCTGATAATCTTTTTGCCAAGAATTCCTTCCGGACCTTATCTTCTGCTGACTTCTCTAGGGAATCAAAATGTGTGCTAACACTATTGACTAGAGATTTGAGATTACCGGATGAGGAGGCTGAGGAATCCTTCTAAAAAGATGGCATGATCTTTTCTAAAATGTCAGATGCAGCTTCTATTAGCTCACAGTCTTCCATGTGAGACTTCAGGAGTTTTTCTTTTGCCTTTGCATTGGCAAATGAAGCTATGTTCATTGTTTGAACCGGGGAGAGAGAGTCAAAGTTAAATGGACCTTGAAGTAACTCCAGTTCATCAATCTCCAATATTTCTTTTGTCAAGAAGTCCTTGACAGTTTCTGCAGTGTCTCTTGCCAGAGATAGAGATTTCTTCTCTTCTACACTGTCACTTATGTTCTTTTCAGCTTGACTTTCTTCTCTTCTTTTCACTTCTTCTTCTTTCTCCTCTATTCTTTCTTCTTCTTTAGATCCGGAGACTATAGGGGAAACTGGAGGAGAGATATTTGTTTGTTCATGGGCCACCTCTTTCGGAGCAGAGGATTCCAAGTCCTTACCTTATCTTCCCTTGTCTCCTTAACCTCTTCTGCTACTGTCTCAGTAACTTCTTCAATGTCTGTAGCCGAGGGATCATCACCTAAGTCCTCTATAATAGGATTGTTGAATCTTTTGTATGCATTCTGGAGGATCTCTTTTGTCTCTTTTGCTACTTCGTCAGTTTTTCCGAGCATAAGCTAATTCATTCTAGCTTTGCTCCGGAATTCATCCTTACAATCTTTGAAGATCATACTCTTCTGCTTAGGAGTGATTGAGGGATAAAGCTGAATAGCTATCTGTTCCCGGATGTCCATATCCTTCTCTTTGGCATTATTCTTCCTTAATTCAAGTTCCTTCTCAAGGCTTTTAGGAATTAAAGATACAATCTCAATGAAAGCCTTGTTGTAAATGTTCAGATACTTAACTGTGGCATCCTGCAGACTCTTCTTATCAGCTTCACTGTATTTATCATAAGATTCTGTTAATGGCTTCAGATTTCCATCCACAGTGATTGCCTTAACTATATCATCTAAGGACAAGGTGGCTCTTTCAACAAACTCTTCTGCTTCTACCTCCTTGGTTTCACTGGATATCTTCTTCTTTTTCCTCATTTTCTTCACCTCCTCATCTGATTCAGTTTCTTCATCATCCTTCAGTCTAACATAGGATCTTGTTGCCTTTTTCTTTGTTCTCTTCTCTCCTTTTCTAGATGTCTGGACTTCCGGTTTTGATGTCTTTAAGCTTTTATCAGAGATAGGTGTAGCCCTTTTAGAGGATCTGGTCCGGGAGGGGGCTTCTACCAGATCACTTTCCTTTTCTTCTTCTTCCTTCTCTTTATCTGCCCTTTCCACCTTTTCTCTGTTGGCATCAAGAGCTTCTTTTGATATGCCATATCTTTTGGCAATATTCTCTACTTCTTTTCTCACTTTTCTCTTTACCTGCGGTTGTCTAAGTTCCACATGAATTTTTATACTCAATTCTTCAAAGGTTCCAAATCTTTCTGTTTTGGGATCCTTGGGTTGACTAAGCATGTGTTGGACATGCAACTCCACAAGTTTCTCATCCACCTCATACCCCATCGGCATGATCCAGACTGTCCTTGGTTCCACAGCTTCCATTTGGCACTGATCAGTTTCAACCATAAAACAAACTGTATCCTTATACTTTTCAACTAGAGATTTGGGAATTCTCTCTCTTGCTTGCATCAAATTTTGGAAGTTCTTGAAATAACCCCACAAAGCTGTATTTCTTGTCTTGGCATCTCCAAGCCCATGCAAATAGTCTCTGATTTGGATTGCAATAGGTCTGTCATCCTGCCAAACCCAACCACTTGATCCGGGCAACTCACTCATGAAGTAGAAAAATAGACACAATATCAGCCCACCATACTTGAAGGAATTTTTCTTATCCTTCTTGATCTTCTGTAGATTCTCCAATAGTTGGTTTAGAAGTTCACACACATCATAGTCAGTATTTTCTTTTAGCAGCTGATAAGCTGTATAAACTGCAGTTCCCGGTACTGAATTTTCCCTACTGGAGTGATAAATTTTGTAACCAATTATCATGGATGCAAATTTGATATCCGGATCAGTGATATCTTCAATTGTCATAGCTCTCTTGTCAAATTTTGATCCGGTTGCATCACTCACTGTCTGATTTTTGATAGATTTGAGAACAGGTATCCCACTGGATGAATGCAGACCGGCTACTGCCCTAATTGCGTCTTTGGTGATCTTAAATGGTCTATTCAACCATAGGAAGTTATCATGTACTCTGCTCAACACATACCGGACCCATTCGTCTTCTTCAAAATAGGGGAAATGAATGTACTGTGCAAAATGCTTATCCTGAATGGCCTTGAACTAAGGTTTGAGCTCAAAAGAATCATCTATTAACTGATTGTGATAGATATCAACAGCTTAGATTCCCCAAATTCTTCAATATTCGCATGAATATATGCCCTAACATCTTCTACATGCAGAACCCCATGAGGAATGCTTGAAAAAGCGCCGAGGGGATCAACTTCTAGGGATTTATATGGATGCTTCTTAAATCTAGGTCGTGGCCTATCAAAAATATTGCCTATCAGAAATATTCACTATACTTGGAGTAGTCATCTTTCAAGGATTTGTAGAGAGATATTGAGAATGGAAAATACCTTTTGCGCCTTTCGGTTTCACAGAGTTAGCCAGATCGATTTCTGGATGAATTGACTTCTGTAAATGATCTTTGATGAGCTTGAGGAATTTTGTTGCAGAGCTTCTCTTTTCATTTCTTCTTGAATGCGGAATGAACAAATGCTTAATGAGAAAACCCTTATATTGCTTCGCAAACCCTAATGTCAAGTTTGCAATAAATTCTCGACCTAAGTCATTCCGGTTTGCCTTATTCGGATGACTTGAAGAACCGGATCAATCTTGATCTTAAACATCTTGTGGATCTTCCAAATCTTAACCATAGTTTATTTGGATGTTTCTCTTATGAACCCTTTAATCCACAACTCTTCTTGTGCTAGTTCCAGCACCAATTGACTGGCTGGGGGAACAAGGTTTTCTTTGTGTCTCCCCTTGAGCCAGAGCTCACTTTTTAATTTCCAGAAGGAATATCAGCACCAAAGTCTGGTGTAGATCCATCCCCTACATTCTCTGTACTTTTCTTCACCCAAATCTTGTTCATCTCACTTTGAACTTCATCCGCATTCACTTTTTGTTTTCCCTTATCTTAATTCTGATTATGATGTACCAGACTTCTTTTGTCGTGATTCTTGCTTCTACAAAATTTTGCAATATGACCAAATCTATTGCAAATTTGGCAAACAACATTTCTTTGCATATTTGATTGATATCCTCTTGATCTGCATTGATTAGCCATATGACCTATTCTATTGCATGCAAAGCATCTACCATTGAATGATTTGTTCATTTGCATATTTCTGCATTCATGAGATTTGTGACCATACCTTTTGCAATTGAAACACTATCCGGAGAAGGATGTATTAGTCTGATTCATTGTCTTTCTGCACTGATTAGCTTTATGACCAAAGTTATTGCAGTTGTGGCAGTATCCATTGAAGGATGGATATCTTTGAGCATTAGGTTGCCTTACCGGAGGTCTTCTAGGCCTGTTCCTTGGATTTTCTGATCCAAAATTCTTCTGACCAGATCCGGAGCTTTCTCCTTTCTCATATCCCAAACCACACTTGTCATCTACCCTCTTTTGACTTTCAAGAAGAACTTCAAGTTGAGCAGAACTTATCTTGAATTTCTCTTTATATTCATTTGCTGTTTGAAGATCCCTTTTAAGAGAGACAATTTGATCCTCAAGTTTTTCTTCATTATCTTTAGCATCTTCAAGATTAGATTCAAGATGTCTGATAATTCTATCCATCTTGTGGCAATCTTCTGATTTCTCCTTGAGAGATTGTCTTAGATCATCTTCAGTTTTTCTTTTCTCTTCAACCTCTTGGGTAAACTTCATAACTCCTGATTCCATTTCATGTCTTACCATAATGATTTCTTTTCATAACTTTTCACATAACTTGGTTTTCTCCTTCAAATCTCCATTTGTATCATTTGCTTGACTTTGAGTTGCCAATTGCTAAAGTAGCTCCTTTCTCTTTTTCATAGAGAGACTTAATTTGTCTTTTAGTTCTTTTATGAAATCATCAGCATGTTTGAGTCTTTCCTTTAATTCATTGACTTCAGAGTTTGACTGCTCAAGATCATCAAGGGCAGTCTTGAGTTGCTCCCTTATACCATATACATCCATTTGAATTCCCAGATCTTCCTCAAGCTATTAGGCTCTGTTAGGAGGAACTTGGCTCTAATACTAATTGTTGATAACTGAGAGGGGGGTGAATCAGTTATCCTAATAATTTTAACTTTATGTGCTTTCTTAATAGTTAATGTAACATCAGATCAAATAAGCAAGCATAATCATGAAATGGAAATAACACCAATACACATGACACAATGATTTTGACGTGGAAACCCTGTTAAGGGGAAAAACCACGGAGTGATTAACCCAAGATATTATTCTCTGTTAGAAGAATAGAAGATACAAAATGGCACTTGCCAATTAGGGCTCACTGCTTGAGCACACTGCTCACAAGAGGCTCACTGGCTACAAAAGACTTACTATACACATGAAGAAAGCTTGAACTGATGAGGAGCATCCACACATGCTGAAGTTCAGTTCCGGTTTAAGCTCAATAGACTGATCTGCTGCACTTCATTCTTGCTCTCCTTAAGTGTTGCTGTCCTCTTACATTCCGAACCTATTTTTCTGCCTTTTATACTATTCTGCTTTTATTCACTCTTCCATTACTTACACACCACACACCTTCACATCTAAATCCATCTTGTATATATAACTGCACAAGTGATTTCAACACTTTTCTAGTCGGCATCTGGAATAGTCAATATTATCTCAAACTTTAGTCTATCGGCTGAATCCTTGCTTCCAAGTGAAGCGGATCAAAAAGAAACTTATAGAAGTCGTCTAATAAGTCGGCCAATCATGAAAGATACCTTAGGAATCTTTATCACCATCAACATCACATCTGGAATAACTTCTGATGCTCTGCCTATCAGTTCTTCCTCTGTCTGTTCTATCAAACCGGACCCTAATACTTGAATGCTTATATCTCTTTACTCTTTCATCACTGGAGGCTCAATTCCTGGAATCTATCAGTCAAGGTATTCCTCTTGACTTCCCCAAGTCCGCACTTTCCAAAGATACTTCCTCTAAGAGATCCGGACCTGACTGTCGAACCTTTCCACATACTCTGTTCTTGCTTACTGGACCACAACATTCTTCCATCTAACTTCCGGTATAGACACACCATGTCCCGCGGATGTGTAGGATGAACTTTGTTGCCATCAATGACAACATTCATGAATCCATACAGTGTCTCTTGCCAATAGTATCAGGCATTAATAGGTCGATCTTTTGGTGCAACGGCAACTAACACTTATTTCCTTTGCTTCAAAAATAATCATTGGAGGGCAGCTCACTTCAAAGTTACACGTGATTGAGTTGGGTACATAGCCAGGTATGGTATTCTGTTACTTCTTGATTTGCAATTTGAACTAGCTTAAAGTTTGCAGAGTTGTTGGTTTTTCTGTAAAATAAGCTCTCTTTTGATATTGCAGATGAACTATAGGAAATGTAATCTTATATGCATTACATAAACTTGCCTAGGGTTTGATCTTCTTGCACATTCATTTTTTTTGCTAACTGCCCTCTTGAATAAATGAAGACCTCCTGCCTAGCCCACTGTCCTCTGTCCTTGTGAATGATAACTGCCTTGTGAGAAGAAGGCTACCTCAGACTGGTGATTATTTTGCTCTTTGAGTGATTGGTGATTGCCACCTTTTAAAATCTTTACACCATTATTTACTGTGACAATGAACCTTTGTAACAATCACATACAATCCTCAATTTGATAGCTTAAAAGAGCATATACATGTCTCATTGACTTGATTCTTTATTGTAAACAAAAGGGGAAATGTTGGTCTGCTTTTACCCATATTGCATTATGCTCCTTTTGATTGACCATGGCAATATTTTCTCCTTAACCTGAGATCTCACTACCTTAAACTCAAGGATTCATTACAAAGTCAAAACCCTATCAAATAAATCAAAAAAATCACACAAAATAGCAAATGTGTTTCAAAGAACTAAGCATACCCTTGATATGTTAATTCAAGTAACCAGGAAAATGCAATATGGAGACAACCAGATAGAGTATCAAAGATAATCAACAAGTAATTGAGAACTAGAAGTAATGGCACCAGAGAAATGCAACTTTCTATTGATATGCTTCAAAGATCAGGACTTACAATGTCTCTTTTCAAAAATCAAAATTCCCAGAGAGCCTTCCCAAGCTCTTGGTTTCCTTCTTATAGGGGTGAAGGAAGCTACAAGCTTTAGACCTTTCACATTCTAAAAATGTCTTTTCAAATACCCACCCCTTGATATGACCTATTACAATATATACTTTTTTGACAAGTCTTAAAAGGACCGCCAATTATATTGTGAATACAAATTGGAAATCATAAAAATAGAAAGAGACAAAAAGGAGGACGTCCAAGATTTGATGGTGCCTATTGATGCCAGCATGATGCTCATTGCTCCCCTGCCTAATCACTCTTCAACTGCAAGATATTTTTGCTCCTAGTGGAAAACAACATAATCACTAGGCCATTTATATTCTTGAATCTGGAGCAGGTTGGCCTGGTGATCTTTCCATCTTTTGTCCAACAACACTTTGACATCCATGTGAACTTGACATATCCAACATCTAGGGCAATCACCCTATCCAGAATAACATTGACACTGAGAGTATTTATCTTGTCATCCTTTTTCAAGAAATCAATGATTTCAAAAACTATTTGGCTAAACTCATTCTTCCATGCATCAAAATCTTTGATCTTTTCATCTTCTATCAAAATGGAAGGAATAAATTGGTGCTTGAAGGTGGCAAAAGAATCAATCTTTGCCTGCATTTTTTGGCTCTCACCATTGACATACTGGAATTCATTCAGGATCATTTTCACCATCTTCTCGGTTGGTTTGAGTGAAGCCGAAGCACCTGGGTCTCTTTGTAGAACCTTGCACAAAGTCAGCAATGTATGGTGTGCAAGTTGCCATTTCTTGTATATTGGGTCCAAAACAGAAAGATTGGCCTTCAACTGACCAATGGCCTGAGATAAGGAGGAATAGAATTCATGCACATATTTCAACTTATCAATGACCAATTTTACTCTCTATTCCAATTTTTTTTCAAATACTTCAAGATTTTTCAATCTGGCTTCATCCTTTGTCTTCTCATTCTGTTCTTTCAATTCTTCAATTTCCTTTTCCAACTTCAATTTGTTGGCAAGAGACACTATATGGGTTTATGTGTGTTGTCATTGATGGCAACAAAGGCTATCCCACACATCCGCAAGACATGATGAGTCTCTACCGGAAGTCAGATTGAAGAAGTGTTGTGATCCGGTAATCAAGAACACAGTAGTCAACAAGGTCTGACAGTCAGGTCCGGATCTCTCAGAGGAAGTATCTTAGTGAAGTGCAGATTTGGGGAAGTCAAGACGAGTACCTTGACTAATAGATTCCAAGGATTTAGCCTCCGGTGATGGAAGGGTGAAAAGATATGAGCACTTGAGTGTTGGGTTCCTGTTTGGCAGAGTAGACATAGAAAGAACTGTACCGACAAAGTGTCAGACCCAAATCCGGAAGAGATATTGCTGATGACTAAGTTTCTTGAGGTATCATTCATGATTGGCCGACATGATTGATGACTTCTTCAAGCATCTCCTAGATCCGCATCACTTGGTAAGCAAGGATCCAGCCGACAGATCAAAGCTTGGGAAAATATTGACTATTCCGGATGCTGACTAGAAAGGTGGTAAGATTACTTATGCGGATATATATTGAGATATGAAGGTGTGTTGTGTGAATGTGTAATTGTGCGAATAAAAGCAGAAGAGTAGTAGGAAGGCAGGAAGACAGGTCCGGAATGTGACAGGACAGCTGAACCAAAAGAAAGTTAGAATGAAGTGCAGCAGATCAGTTTATTGAGCTCAACCGAAACAGAATCTTAGCATGTGTGGATGCTTCTCATCAGTTCAAACATTGTGTTATCTTTCTCTCTTGTAGGCAGTGAGCCTCTTGTGATATGCTCGGGTAGTGAGTCCTAAATTGGTAGGTGCTATTTTGTACTTCTATTCTTCTAACAGAGAATACATTCTTGGGTTAATCACCCCGTGGTTTTTCCCTTAACTAGGTTTTCCATGTCAAAATCATTGTGTTATGTGTATTGACTTTGTTTCTACTTTCATGCTTGTTTGCTTTGATGCTGCACTAATTATTAAAGAAGAACAGAAAGTTGAATAAATTAAGATAACTGATTCACCCCCCCTCTCAGTTATCAACACAATTTTAATGCATTCAACTACTTAATTAGCACTGTAGCATCATTGGTTTCTTGTGGCATAGGGGATTGGTATGGCACAATAGCCTAGCTCTAAGAAGAACTAGCACCCTTCATTTGTTTCTTGAGTTTGACATTTTCTAGATACAACTTGTTCACTTCATCATTCAACTCAATCTGAGTTTTCTCATAATCAAGCAATCTTTGCTCCAATTTTTTTACAGCAGTTTGAGTGAACATTGCAGAGTGCATGGTAAGAGTGGCTGCTTCAAGCACTGATGTATCTTGGAATGTTTTTACTATGGTTGTCCCCTTCTTCTCTTGGACTACATCAAGTAATCTCAACTTGTTGGTGTTTTTTTTGTGTGGCCCATATTGCTAGAGTTTCTATTTTTGGGTTGAACCCACAACCACTGACATCATCCTCATAATCAAATTTTGAGACCATCATGGGGTCATCATGATTCCTTAATTGGTCCAATAGAAACATTTTCTTCAATTCAAGGCGAAGGATTATCAGCATATTACTCTTCAAGACCAACTGTCTAGCCTCCTCACGGGTAACATTTATTTCATCAATCTTCATTTCTTTGAAAATTTGGGTCACAATTTGGTCATGTTGTGATTCATCAACACCCATCTTATTTATCTCAACTTTCTCCTCAAACTCCCTCATCTTTATTTTCAACCAGAAGTCTTTGAATTCTGGAGTATTTATGAAATCATCGTCCTCCATGAACCTCATTGAGGTCACAACCCTTTCATCTTCTTGTAACTCAGGCTCACCTTGTCCTTGTTCCTCCATTCTTGCTTTGGGTTTGTGGGCCTCTGTTTCTTCACCAACCAGTCACTGACTTCATCTCCCATATGCTTCAGAATACTGGCCACCTCCTCAGTATGTCCAACTCCTTCAGTTCATATGGAACCAATGGAGAAACATCATCAGTCTTTTGCCTTTTGGGAGGAGGTGAATTAGAAACTATAGGATCTTGAACTAACATTGCATCAGGGGCAAGCTCTTGAATTACAACTCCTGGTGGCCTCTTGACTGGGAGCTTGGTAGCCTTTGTAGGATCCTTTTCAGACTTGTCATAGATTCTTTGAAAAGTGTCAATGACCATATCTATTCTCTTCAAGGGGTCCTTCTCATCAACAAAAAATCCTTCAAAATTAGGGTTTTTCTTTCTTTTGTCATCCTCAATCCTTTTTACAATTTCCCATTTCCTCTTTCTATTATATACTTCATCAAAAGTGACACAATTTCTAATCACATCCTCATCAAAATTGATTTGATGGGATACCCCCATTCTGGTAAGAATGACTTGCCTACCAAAATTCATGTGACCCTCTGGATCACAAACTCTTTTGGTCCTTGATTTCAAAGAATACTTAGCCTTCAAATAAGCTTGTAGCTCTTCCAAAGTGTCTGAACCAATTGACCAATCACCAAACACAATAGAATCAGGAAGGAAAGTGCCCTTCTTTGCCTTTTTCATCACATCCTTCTCCATCCAAAGCATCTGCCACATGAACTCAAGGAATGTAATTCTATCTAGCACAAACTTTGGCAACACATGGGGTGGCTGAGTACACCCATAAACTCTGATTATTGTATGGTCTGGCAAGAAAAACCAATCAGCATTGAAGTTATGCTTATGACCTTGTGTTGGCCTATGAGCAAGATGCCTCAACATCTCTCTGACCTCTTTGGTCAATTTGGGAGAAGGGCAACCAAGTGAATTCATTATTCTGATTGCAAACTCATCATGGAATACTACATAATTACAATTCTTGCAATGAATATCCCATTTGTAGCACCAGCATTGTGTGGGCAACCTCTGCCTCTTCTGGTCAATCATACTCAAATCCATTTTGTTGGGCCATTTTCCCCTATTCTGATACAGTATCAAGTGACACAACAAGGAATAGTATTTGAAATCAAGGGGCTTCTTGTTTTCTCCGATTTACAATAGACCATCATGCATCTTCTTTTCAATATATGATGCAAAATCATACTCAATATTCACCTCTGGATTTTGAATCCTCATGGCCATCATCATCAAATCCACAGGCATTTTGTCTTGGGCATCAATACCTAGCACCTAACACAAAGCAAAGTATGTCCTCTTGAAATAAACAACAAAATCATTAACATCAAAAGGCTCAACAACAGTGGATGGAATTTCAATTCTTCTATTATTAGCCCCTTTTCTCATGTACATAGGCAATTCGTCATTCCTGTGTGTTTTTCTGAGGCTGTTATATTCTTGTTCACTCTTCTTCAAGTCAACCTGTGTGAGGGCTTGCTTACTGAGCATGAAATAATCAATAATTGCATTTCTGTTTGAATGCTACCAATGGTGACCCATTAGGCAATCTAACTATCTTGGTGGTTGGATAGTAGCGTTGTGCCAATACTCTGATCAGGTCAACATCAACAAACACATTTGGAACTACAAGTTTGGCTAGATTCAGGTTCTAGGGGTTGGCAACAGGACCTTGACCATCTTTTTTCCCACAAAAATACCAAAATAGACTCCAACCAGAAACAAGAACCTTGGCGTCTTAGCAACACTCTACTATATCCTTAAATATTTTCTTATACCCCTTGTCAACTGAATTTGGCAAAATGTTTAGCAGTGACTGTTGAAGGGACCACTTCTTTTCTTTAGGGGCAGAGGACTCATCTTTCTTACTTGTGGATTCATATTTTTTGGGTGCCATTGTCTTGATACTTTTATGAATGAGGGTTTTGACAATGTTTTGATCTACTGAACCAATTTAAGCAAAGTACCATTTGAATATCAACTTTTATGAAGAGGATGATGAAATTGACTTACCTAGTTGAATGAAGTTCATTGAACACACTTCAAAGCTTGAGCTCACTGTCTAGAATCACCACTACACTTGCTTGAATGACGAAATACAAGGGAATTTCATTCTTTATTTTGCTATGAAGCTGGTCATTTCGCCATTTACTCTGGTTCATGCCAGGATCAAGCAAATCTGCATGTTTAAATCACTTCAACATAGTCTGTTGATCATCATAGATCAGACGGACAAAATATTTCACTAGTTCTGCAGTCATTTCAATGATTACTGTACACCAGCCACCATAAATGATGGCAGTCATCTTTTATGGCGGGAGAACACTTGGTAGTCATCTTTTACGGCGGGAGAACACCTGGCAATCATCTTTTACCATTTACTGTTTACCACTACCCCGCAGACCTAGTGAGGTCACTGTTGCGGGGCAGCAGGGTAATCTGCATCATTTTGACCTTTATGGCGTTACCGCACACTGAGGGAGTGGACATTATGGGGTCGTGGTACCATTATGTTTATTGACTTGTTCCCCGCTGCAATACCGCAAACCGTTTCTTTGACCATCACGGGACTGCGGTATACTAAACATCACTTGAATCCTTTCACCGCACTACCGCACTCCTTCATTGAAGCTATTGCGGGGTCGCAGTATTCAACACTTACATAACTTAAACTCCTTATACCTCCATATCGCAAGCCTCACTTGAGGCTGCCACAGTGGTGCAGGGCACCTAGGAGCAGTTTGACCTCTACAAGCATTGTGCTAGCATCTTTGATAAGTTGAGTTTTTGTTTGATGTGTTTTGTAATAAGGCTTTTCATAGCCATGGTGGAAGGTCTATTCTTATGTGGTCAAGAGGTCTGGGGTAACTTTATAAACCTCATATCCTTCTTAGTCCACTTGGACCTAGTTGTGCCACTTAGGCCTATAAGGTCTAATATTGGCTTTTTGAGTTTGTTTGAGTTGTCTTAGTGTTTTAGCATGGTCTAAGGAGTATGAGGGTGGTTTGATTCCATTGGACAAGTAAAACAAATCACCATCCTTTGGAAAATGGAAAAACTCCATAATGTCTATTGTTGCCAATGACACATTGGGCGGTTGAAACTTAGTTTGGGCAGTTGAATCTGCCTTTGGAAGTTAGATACTGACTGGAATGGTTGTAAAAACATGGTAACTCACTCTTGTATGGCAGAGGACATCTGGTACGGAGTTTTGGGGCATTGAAACTACAGAAAATAATAAATTTTCCTGCTTTTCTCGCTGTGTACGGACTGTACGGACTTTTCACATCTACAAATGTCATTTTTCTAAAAGTGCTTGGAGTCAGGGTTCCAATGAAACTAGTTTGAGGTCCTGAAGTGGTCGGGATCAAAAGTTATTGATTTTTCTTTCAAAACAGGTCTAGAAACCCTGTTTGCTAGGGCAACCATAGAAATCCGCCCCTAGAATGCATTCCCACTAGTGAAAATTCACAAAAACTGGTGAAATGCAGGCTAGGGGTGTGTATTATAGGATTCCAAAAGCATTTTGCGGGGAGATGTTTTCAATTTTTAAGGTGATGCCCTAGGTCAAGTATTTCATTGTATTTGGCCAAATTCATGCTATTTGAGGTTGTAGATGATAGAATCCTGATAGGGTGAGCAAATAAATGATGGATTTGTGTTGTAGGGACATGGTAGAAGCATTCCAAATTCCTGCCCCTAACCTATGCACCCAATTTTGAGCACTTACTTTGTAACCTAGCCTAACCTGATCAATTAGGCCTAGAGACCTAATGAGTGTTCTGGATTGCTGGAGTGGAGTTGGAACAAGAGACTTAGGAGTTTGATAGGGTCCCATAAAGGGTATCTAAAACCATCATTTTCTTGCCTGGTCATTTGGGATTTTGTCAAGTTTTGTTGAGAAAACCTAGTTTGAAGGGCTAGTAGCCTTACTAGTCAAGGTATAGGTTGGAGAGTTTTGGGAAGTTGGTGATGAAACCAAGTGTTGGTAAGGTGTTTTTAGACCTGCATGAAGGTGTAGACATAGCCTTGAGAGTTGGACAAGAGCCTAGGTAACAAATCCTTCATATACCCTTGAATGTGCCTTTGATTGCTTGGTTGAAGGCTGTTTGAAGTGGGTGAGTGGGCAAAGGACAGTAGAGGAAACTCTTGTGTGTTGCTTCCCTTGTGTCACCTCTGCATCACACAGGGGTGCGATGTACTATTTTCCTTTGCTCCTTCTTACCACATTATCACCGGTTATTCTCTTGACTGCTGTGGGACCGCAGTGAAGTATCATATGCCACTTAAATATATACCGCCAGCCCGCCACTTCATTTTGAGACCGCTGCGGGGCTGCAGTAATCGATCTCTGCATACTGCAATGCCGTAAGTGCAATCTCTTCATGCTGTGGGATAGCGATAACTACTCCCTTGTTATCCTTGGTTCCCACACACCCGCCAAGACATTTTGAGTGACCTGCAGGAATGCAGTGAGAGACAAAAACACATCAATGGTCAAAAATACAAATATCTTTCACATGGACTTGGTATGAGGTGCTTATGAATGACTCCTGGAATAATTTTAAAATAAATATGGATCCCTAAGATGGATTTATGGAAGGAAATTTGCATGAAACCAAGTGGGACTATGAGAATTTTGAATGGTCCTAACAGAGATCACCTTTTTTTGAGGCATTCTATCAAACAGTTTATGTGCCTTATCCATGGTTCCACATTTTGCATACATGTGTCTACCAAGGTAGTTGCAACTACAACATCTAACAAAATTCCTCTATCCTTCATGCTTTGATGGATGTCCATACCCTGTTCCAAAGCAATACTCTAGATTTTATTATATTGGCACAACGTCAACTAAAACTGAAGCCACAAAGACAATTTAGATATTTAGAAATTTTAAAGGCTACTGAGTTTTCTTCTTTTAGCTAATGGGCAATTTCTTTCTGTGTAAATTTCTCATTTCTCTCATCTTTTCTCATTACACAAGTTGCTGCTCTTACACTATTTACCCTTGTGACATTATATTCAACCATTATTCCTATTTCACTATATGTGTCAATTGAGGTAAGAATTCTTGTTTAATGAAGTTTAAAATTCTATTTGATAATCAAATATGCTTAACATGGAAACCACTTTAATTTTCTTAAAACTGCATTTTTGTCTTTGACTTGCTTCTTTTTTTAATGGCATCTAGATGATAAAGTTTATCCAGTCTACTCAATTCATCAATAAAGATATACTTATGTATCATAAGGAAAGAAACACTCCTACTTTGGCATGGACATCAAATCTGAATGAGGAGCTAGGACAGGTCTATGCATGTCACAATTAAATGTGTTTGAAATAGATAGTTTAACAGTTGCTTGATAAAAATTTACAAACAAAGCTGAAAAATATGTTTTTATATTAAAGTTTAAAGTTTAAACCATTTTCCAATTTGTTGTTTGTTAGAGTTTTTGTTCGTCAAAACCCTCTCTCCCCTGCGAAATGAATTCCCGGAACAAGTGAGGAAAAACATCATGAGTGTTATTGAGTCTCCTTTGGAATGGCCTTGCTGTGCCACCTAGACTTGGTAGACCATGAAGGGGGCCCACAAATTGGAAAGTTCAAGCCCAATTTTGCAACTATGTAGTCTATGAGACCACTTTTTTTAGGCATTCTATCAAACAGTTCATGTGCCTTGTCCATGGTTCCACATTTTGCATACATGTCTACCAGGGCAGTTGCAACTACAACATCTGAAGGAATCAAGGCTTCCATATACTTCAAAGGAAATTTTATTGAATGCATATCCTTTTTTATGATCTTGTCTATCAAGTCCAGCAATTGTTAGTTTTTTTATTGATAATGTTCTATAGATTTTTCATTGTGGTCCAACTAGGAAAACTTTAAAAAAATCATTGATCGAGTACTGAAAACTATATTTTTGCTTTGCAGGTCCTCTCTTTGTTGTTTGCAATAATCCTTCGTATCATGGTTTCACCCACAAGGAATGATTATGATAGTGATATGACTATAAAAGACTAAGAGGACCTTCTCAAAAGGCAGTGATAGTCATTTGAGGCTGAGCAACACTTAAAGACCCATAAATGATAGGGTTACACTGAGAGCCAAAAGTAGAAGACACAAGGATGTTTGAAACAATATAGTGAGAAGAGTGTGAAGAGATTGGATAGTTTCAATCTAACCTGGAAACACAGAGTGAAGGTCCTGATCAAATGGCATCATGACAATGATAGTGTTTCCAAAATAATTATGACCATGGTAGAAGCACTCAAACTTGAGTGAATATGTTTGCAAATGAGGATGTATGATAGTGACGATTGAAAGGACAGTCTGTGAAAGAGCTTCCAGCTATGCATGAAGAAAACCTACTAGTGACTGTCAAGGGGAAGAGATTTATGCAAAAGACAGTGATCATGCAAACATTAAAAGATAATCTTAGAGTCAATGAGAAGAACTATGCAAAGGTTACAATCTTGTTAGTGTCTCAAAAGGCATTTAAAGGGGTAAGGAGACAACCTTCTAGTATGCATTAAATGACAGTGCCAAATCTCATGATAGTCAAGAGTCTTCATGTTAGATGCATGAACACTTAGGATAGTACCATAGAGTTGGTACAAGTGAGTAACAATAAGGTTGAGGGTTATCATGAGCTATCTGCCAAGACACAAATATTTTGCAACAATAGTATCATAATGGGATGTTGATTTCTATATTAGAGGTGATGATATGATATGACAATTGTTCATGATAGTGATGTGATAAGTGACAGGACCAATGATGGACTGTGTGAACTTGTAACAGTTTGGCAGATGACATAAAGTGCATACCTAGGTAACAGTAGTAGTGATGAACTGTTTTCAAGGAATTTGGAAAAGATACAATGATGTCAAAGGTAATCAAGGAATTCAATAGAGGGGCAGTGTTCTACGTTGATGGGAGGCAGAGTACAAGTGAAAGCATGCCAGAATAATGAGCTAGGTAGTGGTAGTCATGAGGCATTGTTATTTTATAAAGGGAAAATGCATGACAGTAGGTTGACAAATGATTGGACAATGCATGTCAAGAAGCTAGAAGTTTGATTAGGACAATGTATAGCCTAGTCATAAGGCAATATTGTTGAATAATAGTCCATGACAATTGAGGCATCTTACCAAAGATGATAGTCATTAGAGGCATAATCATCAGAGATAAGGATAGTTTATTGCTACAGGGAACAATTCACAGTGGTAGATTATTAACTAGAGCAAGTTGGGTGCATGAGACGGGATCTCTACAAAGATGACAATGTGATCTTGAACTAGGACAGTGAGCTTCATGGGATAGTCATGGATTTGTGAAGAAGACATCTATGAATGTCTTTGTGCTTCTATGCTCAGTGATACTCAGAAAATTAGTTTCTTGCTCATTCTTTGAGCTATGTATTGTAACCATGAATGTTTTTTTACCAAAGAGAAAGCATTGTAACTTATTTCCAAATTTATATGCTGTTTTTAAGCATTTTTTATCAATAAAACAAGCTATTTTTACCTTCTCAAAGTTGTTTCATTGTGCAAGCTTCAAAATATACTACTAAATATACTAATGACTAAATGCAAGCTTGAAAATGACTAAATATACTACTAACTGACATCAATTAATAATTAAATTGACTAAATATACTACCAATTGACAGAAATTAGTGAAAAATGAATAAATATGACTAAATATATGACCGGTGTTAAATCAGTGAATAAAAATGACTAAATATACTACCAAATTGATCAAAATGATGATTAAAATTAATGACTAAATACACTACCAATGGACAGAAATTCGTGAATAAAAATGACTAAATAAGTGACCAATTAATAACAATCAATGACTGAATTTATGTTGCTTATTGATGATTGATAAAAAAAATTTCCAAATTGGACTCGGAGGAAAAAATGCTGCGCGGAGCTCTGGTGCGCGCTAGGGCACGCGTGCCCTAGCCGCGTCCTTTTTTCCGCGACTGTGTGCGTTTGGCGGGTCTCGGCGGCTCGCGGGGGGTGTGTTTGAGGTCGCAGGGGTCTGGAGGAGCTTGGGCAGGGGTGTGAGCTCCTCCCTTTCGGTTTTGAACGCTGGTAGGGTTGCTGACAGGTGCGTGGGTCGCCTGGTCGGTGGTTGTGCGGCGGCAGGGGCTTTTGAGCCGTTTACATTGCCTTCTTCCCTCCTTTGCCTGGCGTGTTGGCCCTTTTTACCATGGAGCATCAGGATTTGGCCTCTCCCCTGGATTTGGAGATGGGCGACCCTTCCTCTCTGATGCATGTCAACACCAAGGATCGTACTGAGCTTCCTCTTTCTGGAGAGGGTACCTCCTCTTCAAAAGGGTCGCTTCGAATTAAAAAAGTCAATGGTTGTTTGGAGCGAGCGGACGATCGACCGGTCTTGATTATTCAACCTGAGCAAGTTTCAGAGGACGTTGAGTACTGGTGCAAGCATGCTCTTATCTGCAAATTTTTGGGCCTTCGCCTTTCTCTTCCCGTGTTGGAATCCTGGGCACGTCGGGTATGGAACCCTGAAGGAGATATGGAGATCCTTTTAGCGGCTAATAACTACTTTCTGGTTATTTTCTCAAGCATGTCGGACAGGCATAGGGCTTTCGAAGGTGGCCCTTATTTTTTTAACCAGGTTGGACTCTTCATCAAGCCTTGGCATATGGGCTTCAACTCCGCTGAAGAGATCCCTTCGCGGGTACCGGTGTGGGTTCGCTTGCCGAGGCTTCCGCTAGAATTCTGGAGGGAAGATATCCTCCATTCAATCTCTTTGCTTCTTGGGAAACCTGTTGGATCGGCTTCACAGACTCAAGACCGAAAGGTAATTTCTTTTGCTCGTATTTGTGTCGAAGTTGATTTGAATAATCCATTACCAGACTCTATAGAAATCTGCATGGGTTCTTCCTCCTGGATCCAACAGCTAGATTATGAAACCCTACCTTTCAGATGCCGAATTTGCCATGAATATGGGCACCTACACCGCAGATGTCCTAGATTGAAATCTTCCCCCATGTCTGCTTCTGGACCTCCCAGGACGGACAAGGGGAAAGCTCCAGTATCGGATGGGCCTGTTGATAAGGAGGGTTTTACTCCGGTTACTTCTCGGAATAAAGGCAAAGGCAAGAAGAGATCCTGGATGGATAGACAGAATGATGGCACATTTAATCGGTTTGAGGTTCTCGATAGCGTAGTCCAAGAAGATGGTATTCCGGTAGAGCCCTCTTCTGGGGTTCAAGGTCAGGATGAGATGCAGGTGGAGGAGGCGAAGGAGGAAGAGCTCATTCTTCCGTCAGGGATTCATCAGGCTGGTCTGCCGGCTTTGGACTTGCCTCCTCCAGTTCAGAATATTGTTGGCCTCCAAGAGTCACAAGCTCCGGTGGGTACTGTTGGTTCGGCTCCTCGCCCCCAAGGTACGAAGGGGTCTGCGGATCCTGTGAAGGGGGCTAAGGCTTCTCCGGCCTTAGGTTTGCATCAAAAATCTTTCAAAAAGGGCCCTTTAGATAAACAGTCAAGGAGTGGAAGGAAAACTGATCAAGAGAAGGTCAAGATTATGGGTGATACTCTGGTTGAGTCCGGGTCAGTGAAACCCATTGATTCCCACTTCTCCCACCCCCCTAAATGATAGTTTTATCTTGGAATGTTAGGGGTTTGAACAGCATCCCTAGACAAAAGGCTGTTCGTAGATTAATTGAGTCTCAGGCTCCGGATGTAGTCTTTCTACAGGAAACCAAGCTTACAGTGGATGGTTTAAATAATTGTGCTCCGCGTATCTGGCCCCAAGGCTACTGGCAGGGGGTGGGGGCTTTGGGCAGCTCTGGGGGGGTGGCTTGCTTCTGGAACCCGAGGAAAGTTTCCCCCTTATGGTGGGCCTCTAGTCAGTCTTCCATCTCTATGGTGGCCTCCATTTTTGAAACTGGCGAAAGATGTCTTTTCTCTAATATTTACGCTCCTACTGATCTTCCAGGTAAGATTCAGCTTTGGGATCATATCTTCTTTGTCCGTTCTCTGGACCCGTATCTCCCATGGATGTTGGCAGGTGATTTTAATGCTGTTATTAGTATGGAGGAAAAACAAGGAGGGTTAGCCAGGCTTGATTCTTCTTCTCTTTTGCTCAGAGATAAAATTAGTTTCCTTAACCTTATTGACGTGAAGCCTGTCAATGGAGTTTTTACTTGGAACAACAGGAGGTGTGGTGATGAGGCTATCTCAGAACGGCTTGATAGATTTCTGGTATCCTGTTATTGGATGAGCAGCAGGTGGACTACCAGTTCTGAAATCCTGGATTGGAGGGGTTCCGATCACTGGCCAATCAAATTCTGTGCCTCCTCCTATGGGGTCACTAAAAATCCTGCTTTTAAATTTCAATTGATGTGGCTTCGCGAGCAATCTCTTCGGGATCTTGTGCTGGAATGGTGGTATGAAGGACTCCCTGCCCACGGGAGGGCCATGTACACTTTTAGCAAACGGCTTCAATATGTGAAGTATCGGCTTAAGAGGTGGAATTATCAATGCTTTGGGAACTTGCATGCTCAGAAGCTTGCTGCTCAGTCCAAGCTGGATAGTATCACTCGTCAAATTCGAGACTATGGGCTATCCTCTGACCTTCTGAATGCCGAGTCCCTGGCCCTCAAGGGCTTAGAGGAGTGGGAGCTTCGGGAGGAGATTTTCTGGAAGCAAAAAGCTCGGATTGATTGGCTTCAGGAGGGGGACAGGAACACGGCTTTTTTTCATAACTCGGTTAAGGCTCGTAGGCAGGGGAACTCTATTGCCACTCTTGTCTCGAGTGATGGGGCCCAGCTCTCGTCCTATGGTGAAATTTCCAGGGAAGCTGTTACCTATTTTTCTAATCTTTTTTCCAGGGAGGATATTGCTACCGGTTCTGAAAAGCGGGCTATCTTGGATTGTATTCCTTGCTTGGTCTCGGATGAGATGAATAGGGCTCTTCTGAGTCCAATCTTGTTACCTGAGCTGGAGAAAGTCGTGTTTAGTATGAAAAAAGGAAAAGCTCCTGGCCCCGATGGGTTTCCGATAGAGTTCTTCCAGGAATTTTGGGAAATAATAAAGTCTGATCTCCTTGAGGTGGTTCAGGAATCTCTTCGGAACAAACAAATGCTTAAGTCTTTGAATTCTACTTTTCTGGCTCTTATACCTAAGAAGGAAGGGGCTAATCGGATGGATCAGTTTCGGCCTATTGCTTTATGCAATGTCACCTACAAGATCATTACCAAGTTGATTGCTGAGAGACTCAAACCCATCCTTGGTGCTTTGATTTCTGCTGAGCAGGGAGGTTTTGTGGACGGGCGACAGATTTTGGATGGTGTCGTGATTGCTACGGAGGTTATTCACTCTATGGCTTCCTCTAAGGAGAAGGCGATGTTCATTAAGCTTGACATGGCTAAAGCTTATGATCGGGTGAGCTGGGAGTTTCTTCAGAATATCCTCTTGACTTTTGGTTTCAACGAGGAATGGGTGAGCTGGGTTCTAAGCTGTGTAACCTCGTCCTCCTTCTCTGTCCTTCTTAATGGGGATTCTTCAGATTGGTTTAGTGCTTCTCGGGGTCTTCGGCAAGGGGACCCTCTGTCCCCGTATCTTTTTATTATCATGGCGGAGGGCCTTGGTAGATTTATTAAATCTCAGGTGCGGCTGGGTCTTCTTCACGGTTGGAGCTGGACCAATGATCTCCCTCCCTGTTCTCACCTTCAATTTGTGGATGATACTGGACTGATGGGCTTGGCTAGAATTAGTGAGGCAGTGAACTTCAGGAGAACTTTAGATATCTATTTGAGAGCTTCTGGTCAGTGTATCAATGATGACAAATCCTCCATCTATTTCTTCAATACTCCTCGTCTCATTCAGAATAGGATTGCCAGGATTCTTAGATTCCAAATTGGTTCTCTTCCCATGATGTACCTGGGGACTCCCTTGGCTCTGGGATCTCAGCGTCGAAGTTTTTGGCAGGGGATTTTAGATAAGTTCCGGAGTAAGGTTAGCCATTGGACTCACAGATGGCTCTCTTCTGCTGGTAGAGTGCTTCTTCTAAAAGCTGTGGTGCAGTCTCTCCCTATTTACAGGTGTTGTGTGCAGATTCCTCCTGCCTCCTTTGTGAGGGAGTTTGATGCTCTTTCCCGGCAATTCCTTTGGTCGGGTAACCTTCTTTCCTCGAAGTGGAGTTTAGTCAAATGGGAGTCTGTCTGTAGGCCAAAACATGCTGGTGGCCTTGGCCTCAGGTCTATGGCTCTTGTGGTTACGGCTCTGGCGGCTAAGCTGTACTGGAGATGGTGCAACAGCCAGGATCAGGATTGGGCCAAGACTCTTGCTTGCAAGTATGTTCCTGGGGTTGAGAGCCGGGATGTGCCACGGATTGCTTTGTTGGGCAAAGGCTCTTGTATTTGGGATACTCTTAAGAAGGGAGCTCAGCTTGTTCAGAATGGTCTTTTCTGGATCTGTAATATTGGTTCTGATGCTCTTTTTTGGTTGGACTCTTGGGATGGCCACCCCCCCATTCTGTCTAGTTTCCCTCAGCTTATGCCTCTTGGCCAGATGTTCTCTGATGCTGGTTGGACTAAGGTGGAGCATTTTAAAACAGTTAAGCGTATCGGTCATCTGGAGGTGTCTTGCTGGAAGGACCCGCAGGAGTGGCCTGTGGGTGGCTCTGAGGAGGATCGTGCTACTTTGTGTAAGGTCTTGGAGGGCAGGCTTTGTAGCACGCTGAAGGAGAGGGACAAGTTGGCTTGGAGCCCTAGCCCAAAAGGGCATTATACTGTTGCTCAAGGTTATGCTGTGCTGGATAGGAATTTATATGGGCCTTTCGAGGTGCCCTGGTGGAGGAAGGTTTGGAACAGCTTTTCTTGGCCCAAGTGTAACTTCTTTTTATGGTTGGTTGCCCAGAACAAATGTCTCACCTGGGAGAATCTTCGTAAACGGGGGTTTCAGGGGCCTTCCATTTGTTTTCTTTGTTTGCGCAGTGAAGAATGTTCTTCCCACTTGTTCTTTCATTGCCCCTTTTCTCGTGAGATTTGGCACAGATGGTGGGAGGCTTGGCATCATGGGTGCATTCATGCTTCATCTCTTATTGAGTTTTGGGAGAGCCTGGGCAGGCCTCCTGCGACGACGCGTTTTCTTCAGGTGGCCTGGTGCATTGGGCCCATTTTTATCTTTTGGAACCTATGGCTGGAAAGGAACCGTAGAGTTTTTTGTGATTCCAGATTGGATACTGGTCAACTATGGACGAAGATTATCAGTAGGCTCCAAGAGACTATTTCTGCTAAATGTGATATGTCTGAAAGTATTGATCCTGGGGATGTTGCGATTATGCGGGATCTGAGCCTGGGTGTTAATAGTAGGGGATGCCGTACTGGTCTAATGCCACGCCGTGTCAAGAAACGGGTCTGCCGTGACGGGAAGTGGGCTCCTCCTCCCGAGGGAGTCCTGAAGGTTAATACTGATGGCTCTTCTCGGGGGAATCCTGGGCAAGCTGGTATTGGGGGTATTGGTAGAAGTAAGGATGGGGATGTTGTTTTCTGCTTCTCTGTTTACAAAGGGCATCACTCTAACAACCTGATGGAGGCCCTTGCTATAAAGGTTGCTGTTGAGCGGGGTTGCTCTCTTGGCTGGAGGAGGATTATCTGTGAGTCAGACTCTCAAATTGTTGTGGATATGTTGAACAATCAGAGATTGGATGGTGTTAGTTGGCATTTAGCTTCGATGGTCAGACAGATTTTAAGTGTTTGCAATTCCTTAGAAGCAGTCTCTTTCTGTCACATCCCCCGAGAATGGAACAGTGTGGCTGACTGCTTGGCGAAGTGGGCCTCGGAGAAAGGGGATGGCTGGGATATCAGTGGTAGGAACGAGTTACCTTCTGATTATCTGGGGATTCTGGAGAGTTTTCTTCTGGATGATATGACTATGTAGTGTTGTTGTTGGTTTGTTGGTAGTTGTCCTTTCTGTTGAGCCTGTGGCTCTTGCCTTGTTTCTTGTTTTGGTTTGAATAAAATTTTTTCCCCTCTTTTTAAAAAAAAAAAATAACAATCAATGACTAAATTAACAACTAAATATATTAGTGAATAAAAAATGACTAAATAAGTGACCAGATTACAACAATCAATGACTAAATCAATGACTAAATATACTACCAAATTGATCAATCAAAACAACCATTAAATGACTAAAATGGTTTAGTCATCAATTTGGTCACATTATAAATGACTGGCAATAAACTACTAATGGTCACGTGACCATGTTTGATATTTTATAAGCAGTTTTTAGTAGTTTTTCAGTCATATATTGTTATTTCTGTACTAGTGGTATTACTAGGTTGTTGTGAATTTCTATGTGTTATTTGTTTAGCATTGTTATAAATGTAATTAGGAGGTCGAGAAGGAGGAAGACCTCTAATAGTGAGCACTGGTTTAGGGGATGGTTGAACCACATCTGAACACAAGGTGACCAATACTTTCAATTTCATAGGTTCTTCTTGAGGTTTAGGAACATAAATTGCATTTACTAATCTTTGAAACAACAACGGTTTAAGAGTCGTAGTGGAATATTCAACCGAGATAAAGTCCTCGAGGGCTTCATCTAACATATTGAAGTCATCACAACTAAACTTGGCTCATCATATACATGAAAGTTTTGTAAAAAGTAATTCGACATTATAACATGTTCTAATTAACCCAAGACTTAAATGTAAAAGAGATATAGCATAAACTTTGTGAAAGTGAAATGAAATAGCACTATGCAACACGCAAAGTTGTAATTTCAAAACTGTTTTAATGAAAGGATAAAGAAATCACTCAAGATTTAATGCATGCACTTTCATAAAAGAGGGTTTGCAATCTAAATGTGATTTAGGACAACAAGCTAACTCAGATCTGATGTTAAAAAGGATGCTAACTCTTTTAAAGCACGGGTTCACCAAAATGTTTAGTGGGAAAATGGGGAATCAAGATAGAAGACTTCAAGTCCCACACTTTCACACACTAAAGCATTAGGGAATCAAGGAATAAGTTTAGGGATAAACTATTGATTTCCTATGTCCCCTTTTTTCTGCTAATTAGGTCTGTGTGACTGTTTTGATCAGGTTTTTACAAGCTAATATCTTTCATTAAGCATGAAACCCTAAATTACCAATCAGATTGTAATATCTAAATTTCCAACATAGATACATATAAAATGATTACAGAAATATAAAGAGAACAACACAGGGAAAATGTACCTGGAAACAGAAGCTTTGATGGACTAGGGCACCTAGGGCAATGTCTCGAAAAATCCTAACTATCAGAATATTCTGTATCAGTTATCTAACAATCTTCAAAGGCTTCCAGATCCCAAAGAAATCACCCAGTTGGACTAGGGCACCTAGGGCAATGTCCTGAAAGTCTCGCAATCGCAAAATCCAAAACTCAGCGGTAATTGTGTCTGTAATACCCGTCTTCCTGTTGCCCCTTTCCGCCAGACCTCGACGAATTCAACCTGTAAAAGCAAAAGGAGGAGAAAGATGGTTGTGGCTATATAGGACCTTGCCTCAGTCAAGCCCTATTTTTAGTATTCCTACATCAACAATAGCCAAAGATAAAGATCTACAGATGTGTGTGCTTATCTAACAAATGTGTATGCAGAAATATAAAACCCTAGATGACTCAAGCATCAAGGAGAGATCAACAACTTGCTTCAACTCAATGAACAAACATAAATTCACCTCAAGGAGATGAAAGCAATGAAGACTTGCATGAATAAGAAGGTGAGGCAACTGTATCCGCAGAGGATTCCCAAACTTGATGTTGGAGGCTTCAACCCTTCTACCGATCATACAAAAGGTGTACAAACCCTAGGAAGAGAAAGATAGTCTCAAGATCTTGATTCCTAATCTCCATCCATTGTCTCAATGATAGCAAATTCAAATAACTTCAAGAGCTTCAACAAATCACTGATCTTCAATGTCAATTTTTGCAGAGTTTTGGCATAAAGCTTACATATATCTTGTGTGTAATAAAATGATTTTCAAATGTCTTTAAATATCTAACTTTAGGAATTTCAAATTTTGAAATAAGATGTCGACATCGCGCGAAAAATAAAAATTTGAAAACAGATTCTCAAAATGTATGGTGGGAGTTGACATCCCGCCAAAATTCAAAACTTGGGAATAGGGCAGGACAAGGGCGCGAGCGCCCAAGTCTAAGCCCTGATTTCCTAATTAGGTCTGCCTTAAGGGTGTCCAAGAATCCCAAATCCAAACTTCCTTTTTCACCTCCAGTCTTCAGTTATCCTGAAACACGGCATTTCTTCAATTATACATAGGTCAATTAGGGTTTAGGAAGGTCTGAAATAAACTAGGTTGAAAGGTCACCAAAGGAGAGGAGCTAAACTATGAGAAATTGTACCAATTCATGCATGAGGACAATTTCATACATAACAATATTTAAATTCATTTTTAAATCAAAAGAGAGTAATATAATTTTAATAGTCAACTATAATCAAATTCATAAATTTTACTCTAAGACAAATAATCTATCATATAACTCTTCTTTCTATTCTTGAAATTTCAATGCGTTGCTAAATCCAATTGACAAAAAGAAACCATAAATAGAAATAAGTCTATCTCAAGAATATAAACTGGTCTTAGGGCATATTAAGTGTAATTACAAGGCATAAAAAGATTATAGATACTCACTACTTGGTATAAGTAATACTCAGTTAAATGAAGAATCAATTTCAATATAAGGTGAGGACTGAAACAACACTTAACCTAACTTCTCTTACCTTCTATTCTCAAATTCTATTCTTTCTCGAAAAGTAAGACTAAACAAAGACTTCACAAATAAATCAATTCACTTATCGACACATTATTATTACTACACAAGGATAATCTACATGCTATCTCATTTATTTAATTTACACAAATCAATAAACATTACAATAAATACATGTTAAATATCTCTACTTCTATTTCTAGCACTTTAAATACCAATACAAATACGAAAACTTACTTTTTATTCCGATAACATTTCAACTAATTCTAATCACTTTCTAAATTAAATTCATTACAATTTTTAAATACCAATATCATAACTATAAGACTTAATTCATATCCTCTTTCAATCCTATGCATATCTTTTGCTTTCTCCTATTAAATAATTTCTCCAAGAATTGCCAATATTTAAACACAAATGCAATTATCCATTATAATATAAAAATATATTTTCACTTAAATTAAATACTAAAAATCATATTGTTATTTTTCTTGATTTACATGATTTAAAGAGATAAAAGAAACCTTCTAAAAAAATGATGGTTAAAGCAGTGAATCAGCTAATTGGTCGTATGACCTCCATTGGAAGGCTCTTAAAAAAAAGAGAAATCTTATTTAGTTTTTAACTCTTCATTCATGAGGTGGGTGTTTGGAAACAACGTTGCAGAGGTAGTTTTAGAGAATTGATAAATTGAAAAGAAAAGCCACAGAGATTGAATAAGGCGCTTATGCCCAGCATGGTTTCATTTGAAGATACAGGTAAGATTTATGGTTTAAAATTCAATGCTTGCAGAGGTTTGGGAAAAGATTATATCTCAGAATGAATTTAATTTTGTTGCAGGATGCACGAAAAGGCATTTTGTAGAGTAATCACAAGCACTTTCATAGAAGGGTCAAAGATTACGTTTAATTCCTCATAAGAGGTTTATGGCACTCAGAAAGATCAAGAGTAAGTGTCTACAAATGAAGAGGGAAAAGGATGAGGTGACCTTCTTATGTCGCGACTTCATGTGAAGCCTCTTGTTTAAGAGTTTTGGAGATAAATAATATACATATACAGAGATATAGCTATATCAAATGTATTAAACAGAAATGACCATTACATTGTATCTTAAAGCAGCTTGAATAACGCCCATGACGGTAGCACTGGGTATGGGTTTGGTGGGAAAAATGTCCCAAATCATGGGCACATAAATACATCTATAGAGAATTTTCCAGAAATTAACAATAATTGCAAGAAAGAAGCTTTAAATATCCCATAACCATTTTAAATCAAAAGCAGGGTTCGTACTAGTGAATAGGCACCTCCAAGAATAAATCATGGAGAATAGGGAAGATGTAGAGGAAAAACACATTGCAGATTGATGAGGCTCCAATGTAAACGTATTTCATTTAAAAAGGTAAAGCCACATAATTTATAAACCCTAAGGTCATTAAAAAGAGCTCCTGGAATGAAATCTAGGTTTATCATGAAGAGATGGTTACTACAAATTGACTCAGATTTGGTGCCAAGAGGTCAAAGAAGTTGGGAAAGAAAGATATACAGTTTACATTCGCTCTCCACCCAGAAGAAATTTTTCATTTATTTAAACTCTAAACATGCAATTCTTTTATGAACAAACCCATTCATGTTAGTCTACTCATTTAAAATTTCAAAAGAGAGCTTTAAAAGAACTACACACAAATATCCATGTCTAATGGAAAACACAATCATTATAAATCAAAGCAAATGCATACCTAGATATTTGCCACTTCCCAAAATCCTTGATATTCTTCATGATTTCATTCATTTCTTCAGGTTTGCTTTCCTGGATATGAGCTCTTGTGAAGTATAACCCCTTTTGCCTTATTCTTGTTAATGAATACTATATGATACATGGTATCTGTAATAGCTTCTTGAAAAGAGAGAAGAAGAAAAGAGAAGACATAATTTCTATGATAAGGGAGTGAATAGAGAGCCCCTATTCTTTGAACAAAAACTCTTATTTAAAGGTTATTTGGAGCATCCCCCGCAAACGCATGCTTAAGAAGGAAAAATAAATGCATTGAATTTTCTAATAAGGAATAAAATGGTAAAAGCATTTAATTCATATAACTTCATTATCCCAATATCTCTTCCCCTTACTAAGATTAGTCCCCATAATCTTTTAAAGAAATAAATATTTTCAAGATTCCCTCATTGCCACTTCATTCATGTGGCCAAAATAGAATTTAAGCATTAAAGGAATTTTTTTCAAAAGATATTCAAATAATTCTAATAATTAATTTTGAAATAAAGCAATTAATATTTATTGCGACTAGAGAATTAATTCAGTCTATCCTCATCATTCTATTTGCAATTAAGGCATCAATTCAATCACACATGTTTATGCAATTCAAGTCTACATGAAACTATGTGGTGTGTGCATAGGTCCCTTCACATCAATTCGCCTTCAGTCGGTTAGACACTCTCTGCCTCGATGATACTCTCTTTTCATTGGGAGAGAAAGAGAAGGTGCTCATGTCGCACACACGCACAAGTCAAAATTAGTTGACAATCATTGAAATAATAATATATAAATTTATTTTAAATATTGAAAATAAGGGTTGTGACAACTTTTGTCCAGAAACACTTTAAATCCTCTATTTTGAAGATTATAATATAAGAAACTTGCTAGAGATTGTTTTGTATCCTTTAAATGTGGTGATTAATGAAAACCTCAGATGTAGATGTAGGAACAAGATAATGGAAGGAAGGATTGGCATGATTTAGCGGGGGTGAAGAATGGGAAGGAATAATATTTCCCAAGGCATAATCATGCTTAACAACATACCTATGTTTATGGTGCTGGATTAATACTGTCATACATATCTCTTAGCATTTTCTCTTTAGATTTTGTGATAATTTGTGGCTCACATCTTCCAACATCAAATCTAAACCAATATGTGTTTATGTATGTGTATGTGTTTGTGCATGTTTGTATACTTTTGTGCACTAAATGATTAATTTGAGTATTTCCTTGTTGCAGATCAAGGGGATTTGAGTTATGTGTTGGGGGATGAATTGGGTTCGGGACAATTTGGTAAAATCAAATCTTGTATAGATAAGGTGACAAGAGAGGTTATGGCCTATAAATCTATTGCAAAAGATAGATTGGTGTCTATAGAGGATGCAAAGAGCGAAATTGGAGATTGAGATCATGACCAGCCTCTTTGGGCACCCAATATTGTAGAACTCAAGGCGGTCTTTGAGGAAGAGGCACATGTGCATTTGGTCATGGAACTTTGTGCTAGCGGGGAGCTCTTTGATCGGTTGCAGAGGCAAGGTAGATATTTTGAGCCTGATGCTACTTAATTGTTTAAGCATCTAATGGAATTGGTCAAGTATTGCCATGACAATGCTGTAGTGCACATGGATTTGAAGTCAAAAAACATTCTCTTTGCGACTAAGTCTCAGTCTTCTCTAATCAAGCTAGTTGACTTTGGATTGGCTACATATTTCAAAGTAGGTATGCATTTGAATAATTGCTTGGATTTCCCTAGTTTCTGTAAATAGGCAAGTTATTGGTATCACATCTTTGTTAGATTTGAGGTTGTTTAGGATTTTGCCAAAACCATAAAGGTATTTTAAGATTTTTATCAAATATGTCTGTCTATCAAGAGGGAAAATAGTAACATGGATTTTCTATTATCCTACATTATTAATGTACCACAGTTCACCTAATGTTTTAATTACTTAGAATTTATTTAGTGGATGACTTTGGGGCACTAGTAGATATGTCACTTCTTGGTTCAATGGGAGGCCATAGTTCTGATGGTTTCTTTATGATTTAGTTCTCCAATGGTTCACTCGTGATCTAATTCATGTGGTTATTCATTTCATATCACTCCAATATTTTTATTTGCAAAAAAAATTGAATTTTTTATAGTGTTCATAGCCTTGTCCACTAACCACTACATGTAATGACTTTCCACTGAAAATATAAATATATACTATTTAGCAATAGACCTAAAAATACTTATGCCTATCAGCCATTTGCTGGCACCTTTAATACTTATATTAGTTAATAATGGCTATTAAGATTACAATACTATTTACCTAGGAGAGTATTAATATAATTAGGGTGCTAATTAATATGGACATAATACAAGTTGTCTTCCCAATACACCAATAATGGCCGATTTGTCACAAACCGGCCATTATTGGTGTATTGGGAAGACAACTTGGAAGGACAGACTGCGAATTCGTTTGATGATTCAGAATGTAATTTGTAGGTTGCGGTTAATGGCCGACGCTTCAAACTAAACAGAGGGTAACAGCTTAATATACTGTGTTAATGTCTTCCTGTTATCGGGAATTGTGATTTCTTACCTCTACTTTTGTCATCGGGATTATTCTATACGACGAATTCTCTCGGAAACGTAATCAGTTTCTGAAAATCCCCAGCGATGCAGAAACAGACGTCAAATTACACGCAAAAAAGAGCTGAAGTATTCCCAAATAACAAATATAGCAAAAGCTCATACGTCATACTTAACGAAAATGAACACGTGTGCGGCGATGATGGATTCTATCGTCTTGCACAGCTCTGCACAATCCTGCGCCGTCGATCCCTCAAGCCAGGCCGCTCCGCTTCGCTGAGGAAACCTAGTTGAAGGAATCTGGGCAGGGGAATCGATAAAACTAAAATAGGCAATAAATTTCCTTCAAAATCTGCAGAAGAGAGTTCCTGGAAGCGTAAAACCTATAAAATAGGCAACAAGTTTCCTTCAAAATCTGCAGAAGAGGAGTACTGGAAGCGTAAAACCACAAATTTCCTTCTAAATCTGCAGAAGAGGAGTCCTGGAAGCGTAAAACCCTAACAAGTTGTTTGAAATTTGTTTGGAGGGAGAATGGCAATGCCAATGTCAATGGCAATGTCGGTTGGTTCGAGCCGGGGAACACCCAAAGTAGTTGCGCATGGAGCAACATTTTACTCGCTGAAAGCTGTTGGATCCAAACTCTTATCACTCAAACACCCTGTATTTCCCAAGCCTTCTCTTGCTTGGACTGGAACTGCACGCTGCATGGCACATGCTGCTGGTATGCCTTGTGCCCATCTATGTTTTTTTTTGAACTTGTGTACTTTGTGCTCAACATCACTTATTAGTGTCTTTATGCTTTTCCCAGTTTCCCCTTTGTTTTGTGATGCCTTGTTGATTACAGTCTTGATCCACATTTTAGATCATTTTTTTTAATTGAAAGAATGCAATATTACAAAGAGAACACAGTGCTCAGGAAAGCAACTACAGAAAGAAACAGCAACAAGCCAACATTTTAGATCATTAGTTGAATATTCATTAATACACAATGCCCCATTGATTTCTCATTTTCTTTTTTTTAAAAAATGAAGTGCCTCCGAATGTATTGTCGATGTAAGCAGACACTTCTAGGTACTTTTTCTATTTGATGTCTTGATTTTATTTTCGATCTTGACTTGGCCTTAAACCCCAAGCTAATGGCTCAAACCTCATGGCACACGTTTCTTACGCCACTTCATTGTGCATTCTCTAGTCAGTGGATATGCACAAGTGGTTTGTAGTGGTCTTGATGATGATCTGGGACACACTATATATTGTAGGAGGAAGCAACCCAGCCATGCGAATGGTAAATGTTCAATAGCATGAGAAGGATTCGCCTTACCCAAATGGATATCGGTTTCGAGGTTAGGAAATTATGGTTCTGATAATAGGGGTTTGCCTTACCGAAATGAAAATTGGGTTCGAAAATAGGAAATAATGGTTTTAATAATAGAGGGGGTTTGCCTTACCCAAATAGGCATTGGGTTTGGGAGTAGGAAATTATGGTTCCATTAACAAAAGGATTTGCCTTATCCAAACGAGTCATATGGGTTTGACACCTGAATATATGGTTCTAATATGTGAAGGGTTTGCCTTATCCAAAAGGGCATTGGGTTTGGAAATAGGACATTATAGTTCCAATAACAGAAGAAGTTTGCCCACCCCAAATGGACATTGGGTTTGAGAATAAGACATATGCTTCCAATAACGGAAGACACTAAATATATCAGTAAGTTGTTATGGTAACATAACTTGAAGATAAATACAACAACATGCAAGGGAATAAACCACATCCCACAAAAATGAAAGGAGAATTAAATACCATTTACAAAGGGTCTTAGTGTAAAATAATTAAACACTAATAATGAGATAATTACCTTAGGATTAGTAGTTTCATGAGTGTGGAAGTGATCTGTATCATAGTTACAAGACTCGGCAGGACTCGACGAGCAAGCCAAAACAAGTCTCAAGGACTCGTGACCCGGGGCCCTGGCGAGTTCTACTGGGAAGACTCCATGAAGTCAATGAAAATCAAGGAGAAAAAAATAATAAAAAGCAAAAAGCAGTTAAATGTAAAAGTGTGAAAGTCAAGCGTTTTTTGAAGGGTCTGGAGGACTTTTGAAGGATGGTTAAAAGCAATAAAGTTATGAAAAATGACATGTACCACGAAGGTCTGTGTGGTCTCAAAAGCTTTAATTTGGGCTTGGTGGCGGGGGCTCCATCCCTCGATCCCGCCCTGTATCACAAGGGGTGCTACCCCTTGACTCCATTGGCCCCCAAACCCTCGCTCTAGTTTTAGAGAGCAAAAAATAAAAATCATTTTGGGCCATGTTGGATGGAAAACAACATTTTTTTAATTCTTTTGACTTTTTTCCAATTAAATCCCAAGTAATTGAATTACATTTATACTTCGGGTTTGCTAAGTCAATCCCTATCCTTAGTAATGTTCCTATCGTTGTAGCAACATTTACAGACTTTTCTGAGATACAAACAAATGACTCCACATAGAGATAGCCATACTGTTTTGAGCAATACAAGCTCCTTTCTACCATAGTTCATGACTTTATATTGTGATTTTTGTTTTTGATGTCATGGATATCACAATCCACAAGCTTTGTACACCTAAAACACTTAACAATATTTATATATTTAAAAACGTTGTTTCCTTAAGCTAAAATCCACTTTTATACTCATGTGATTGATGTATACTTGTGTATATGATCAAAGTATCTTCTATTTGATTAGTTTATTGTGTCTTTAAAGTTTATTTATTAAAGGGTGCATGAAACAAGTTTTACATTCTTTAAAATCCCTATAATTCATGGTTTTTTCAAATTTTCGAGTCTTTGTTGAATCTTGGCCAAATCTAAGCGCTAAGTCTAAGTTTCAGCCAAAAATCAGTTTGGAACATGTCTCAGGATCTATGTAGTCTTAGAAATTAAAGTGGTTTAAACATGATTCCCTTAGGTTTGACCCTGAGCACTATGGCCTTAATCTGATGCACAGGAATGAACCTAGTTGCATGAGACAAAAATGACGTAATGCACGTGTTGAGATTTGTTCACCTTAAGGTAGTGTTTACGAACACCTCTAGGGAGATTGTTGGATCACTAGGGCCATAATCTCTTAGGTCAACTCCTTGGGCAAACGAACTTTATAGTTTTGAGTGAGTAATCATAGACAACATTTATAGATGTGTAGATGGCATGTATGATTATGATGTAATATGTTTTTTAAGCTCAAATCCAAGAAAGTTCCTAGGATGATTACTCCTTGTTAATCGATTGCCCAAATTAATTACATATTGAATGTCTTGAAATACCAAAACATAATAATAAGTCGCACAAACGTGTGCCAAGCTATCTCAAGCTATCTCACAACTCTTTGTGAAAAGAGGTAAGAATTTTAGAATTAGAATTTGAACATTTAAATTTGCATCCTCATGCCAATTTCCATTTAGTTTTGGGCCTATTTTGATGGAACGTCTTAATATAATTATTTTTTGACAAGTGGTATAGTCTTGTGTTAAGTTTGGCTTATGACTTGATTTATTATTAATGGAGATCATCCACAAGATCGTTTTTCTAAATCTCTTCGACTGAGAGCCAAGGATTGACGATATCCATTTCGCCAAATTCGTTCGGGACACGATCCTAGCGTCATCCATTATGGTGTTGGGGGCCTTGCACTCAGCAAGACTTGATCCCTAGTGGGCTTATTCAGAACCTTTTTACTTCACCAACATACCAAGATGACTTGATTTTTATTTCTATTTGTTTCATCTTTAATTACACCTTTCTCCATACAATTGATTTTGTCTCATTTTCATTTGCAGTAAACCCAATACATTGGTCATTTTATCCAGTCATGTCAACACTTATCTCTATTCATTGGCTCTCTACTTTGAACTTATCATTTTAGCCCTTAGATTCAGTATGATCACGAAACTAAATTTGAGGGCTAAAATGATAAGTTCAAAGTAGAGAGTCAATGGATAGAGATAAGTGCTAACATGAATGGATAAAATGACAAATATATAGATTTAGTGCAAATGAAAATGAGACAAAATTGATTGTATGGAGAAAAATATAGTTAAAAATGAAACAAATAGAAATAAAAATCAAATTTTTAAATCAAACTTAACACAAGACTATACCACTTATCCAAAAATAATTATATTAAAAATAACATCAAAATATGCACAAAACAAAATGGAAATTGGCATGAGAATGCAAATTTTGCCATTACAAAGTAGATCAACATATAGAGGTGGAAACTTAACAATCAACAAAATGGAAATTGGCATGAGAATGCAAATTTCACCATTACAAAGCAGATCAACATATAGAGGTGGAAACTTAACAATCAAATCCTCGTTGAAGAGTGAAACGTAAGCGTTGGGCTTAAACAGCACACACTAAGCTTTGACTTGCTTAGGTGGCTGGTAGGCCCTTTCTCTTGCTCTGTTTTGTTAATGTGTCAATAAGAAAAGGGGCCCACCAACCACTAATCAAGTCAAAGCTTAGTGTGTGCTGTTTAAGCCCAGCCAAACGTAAGTCGCGAGCAAAGTTCCTTGCTCAAAAAATCACAAAAACATCAATCGCACGGGAATATGCTGCCGCCTGCCACTCTTAATCTATGACGACGCAAAAATAAAATTCTAATCGAAGGTATTTTGGGCAGGGGAATCGATAAAACTAAAACAGGCACTAAATTTCCTTCCTATCTGCAGAAGAGGAGTCCTGGAAGCGTAAAACCCTTCCAAATTGTTTGAGATTTGTTTGGAGGGAGAATGGCAATGCCAATGTCAATGGCGAGGTCGTTTGGTTCGAGCCGGGGAACCTCCAAAGTAATTGCGCATGGAGCAGCATTTTACTCGCTGAAAGCTGTTGGATCCAAACTCTTATCACTCCAACACCCAGTATTTCCCAAGCCTTCTCTTGCTTGGACTGGAACCGCGCGCTGCATGGCACATGCCGCTGGTATGCCTTGTGCCCATCTATGTTTTTTTTAAAACTTGTGTACTTGTGCTCAAAATCACTTATTATTAGTGTCTTATGCTTTTCCCAGTTTCCCCTTATTTTGTGATGCCTTGTTGATTACAGTCTTGATCAACATTTTAGATCATTAGTTGAATATTCATTAATACACAATGCCTATTAATTTCAAAATTTCCTTTTTTTTGTGAAGTGCCTCCGAATGTACCGTCTAAGTAGACACTTCTACGTACTTTTTCTATTTGATGTTTTGGTTTTATTTTCGATCTTGACTTGGCCAAGCTAATGGCTCAAATCTCATGGCACACGTTTCTTACGCCGCTCCAGGTTACTATCCTGGCCGCTAGAGCCACTTATCGTGTCGCCACTCCATTATGCAATCTCTAGTCGGTGGATATGCACAAGTGGTTTGCAGTGGTCTTGATGATGATCTGGGAAACACTCCATATCGGAGGAGGAAGCAACCCAGCCATGCGAATGGTAAATGTTCAATAGCATGAGAAGGATTCGCCTTACCCAAATGAATACTGGTTTCGAGAATAGGAAGTTCTGGTTTCGATAACGGGAGTTTGCCTTACCCCAAATGGGCATTGGGTTTGAGAATAAGACATATGGTTCCAATAACAGAAGAGGCTAACTAGGGCTGAAAAACAGTACACAAGAGTTGATAAATATGTCAGCAAGTTGTTATGGTAACATAAATTACTTGAAGATAAATACAGCAGCATGCAAGGGAATAAATCATATCCCACAAAAATGAAAGGAGAATAAAATACCATTTACGAAGGGTCCTAGGGTAAAATAGTTAAACACCAATAATGAGATAATTACCTTAGGATTAGTAGTTGAGACTATCTGGAGTAATGCACTGAAATAAATACAAAATAAATGGTACTTATGTGGAATCCATTCAATGAACAGGAAAATCAGGAACAGTTAGACGAATGCTTATGAATCTGGAATTCGATTGCCTGCCATTTTGGATCATTTTCGTGAGTGTGGAAGTGATCTGTATCATAGTTACAAGACTGGCAGGACTCAGCGAGTAGGCCAAAACAAGTCCCAGGGACTCGTGACCTGGGTACCCAGCGAGTCCTGCTGGGAAGACTCCATGAAGTCAATGAAAATTAGGGAGAAGAAAAAATTATGAATAATGACATGTACCATGAAGGTCTGTGTGGTCCCAAAAGCTTTAATTTGGGCTTGGTGGCAGGGGCTCTGCCCCTCGATCTCGCCCTATATCATGAGGGGTGCTGCCTCTTGACTCCACTGGATGGAAAAGCTACATTTTTTTATTTTTTTGACTTTTTTCCAATTAAATCCTAAGTAATTGAATTACTTTTATACTTCGGGTTTGCTAAGTCAATCCCTATCCTAAGTAATGTTCCTATGGCTGTAGCAGCATTTGCAGAATTTTTTGAGATACAAACACATGACTCCACATAGAGATAGCAATGCTGAGTTGAACGATACAAGCTCCTTTCTACCCTAGTTCATGACTCTATTTTGTGATTTTTGTTGTTGATGTCATGGATATCACAATCCACAAGTTTTGTACACCTAAAGCACTTAACAATATTTATATATCTAAAAATGTTTTTTCCTTCAGCTAAAATCCACTTTTATACTCATGAGATTAATGTATACTTGTGTATGTGATCAAAGTAGCTTCTATTTGATTAGTTTATTGTGTCTTTAAAGTTTATGTATTAAAGGGTGCATGAAACAAGTTTAAAATTCTTAAAAATCCCTATAATTCATGATTTTTTTGATTTTCCGAGGCTTTGCCATCTTTTGGCCGAATCTGAGCGCTGTGTCTGAGTTTCCGTCAAAAATCAGCTTTCCAAGTGCAAGCTGAGTCTGAGTCTTGTAACACTGATCTGTATGACTGTGGATTTGACTCAGGCCCTGTTTAATTTTCAGACCATAGTAAAGCAGATTCGGCACTCAGAAAATTAATCCTGACTGTTGAAAAATTCTATTAAGAACAGCAGATCTAAGTATGCTAATCTACAAACACATACTGCTGAAAATAAGAACGGCAAATACATGGTATTGAACTCTCAAACCTGTAACTGTCTTCTCATTAAATCAGAAAAGAAAAATACAGTGCACTAGCTCAAAACTAGAATGAATTAATTACACTCACAACCCTGCCTTTCTTTTATAGATGAAGAAGGCTTAAAAAAATAGCAAAATCAAAGTCCCAACTTAGACTCTAAATCTGAAATAGAAGACAAGCAAAAAGAAAAAAGGAAAATCAGCAAGGTGACTAGTCTAAAAATAGAACCTTCTCGTGCAAGGCGTCTAGTCTAAAAATAGAACAAAATCAGCTCCTCCTTAACTTGGAACAACATGCTTGTGCCTCTATCAAAAGGATGCCTACTAAAGGCTGTTGTGCCTTCACACACACAAATCTCTCTGTTGCATTGAAACCGAGGTGAATTCTGCCTTCATTTCTGCACCATGCTGATGCTACTCTTGACTGCACCTTCAACCCGCCCCAGCATACAGACCAAGGCTTCTGCTGGGTACACTTCTCCGTGGAGGAGAAACTGCATTGTACTGCTGTGTTGCTGATGGGGGAACACCTTTAGAGCAAAAAGGGTAAAACTCTAATAGGCCCGTGGATTTGAACTTTGGTGTGCAGATCTAAACGCTATCGAATTCTGATATTTGCTTTTCTGTGATCTTTATTATCTAACTGGTGGTGTTTAAGAACACCTTTGGGAAGTTTGATAGGCAAGGATTGATTTTCCTTTGTTATAATCTCTGTGTTTCTGATTTAACGATGTTTGGATAAGATTGAAGACAGCAGACAGTCATTCAGGATGTTGGCACATGCTCAAAAATCTGCAAGAATCCTAAGTTTGGTCGCCCTTTGTCACCTTGGAAATAATTCTGCCCATTACTTATAACTGGTTTGAGATATTTTAAATGGGTCGCCCCTTGGTCAAATATGTCTTTGGTGTGGTTCTTGGTTTCCCCTTTATGCTTCAGTTATCCGTCCATGTGGAAAGTCATCAAAATATTCTGAGTATGGGCCTTGTATGCCTTTAAAGGAGCAAAATGTCGGCACTTCTTAAGGTTCGTGAACCTCATGAACCTTCGACGAGGTTCACAGTTTCTCAATGTCACTGAATCGCTGACAAAAGGAAGGAGAAATGAGACAAGTGACATATTGCGGCGGGTTCATGAGTTAATGAACTTGCCGAAATGCCAACAAAGAAAGAAGAAAGAAGAATGAAGTTTGGTGTTTCGGTAGGTTCATGAACTTCCGAATTCACCGACAAGAAAGAGGAAGGCAGAAGAAAGAGGGCTCCATCCACGAGTTTGTGAGTTCATGAATTCACCAAAACGCCAACTAGGTTCAAAGGGAGCTCAAATTGCCAATAGTGAAGAACAATGAAGGGGGTGAAGAGGAAGATAAAAAATATGAGACATCGGCATTTCGACAGGTTTGTGAACCTCCAAAATACCTGACAAAGTTCATGGTTTCTCACAAGTGTCGACAAAGAACAAAGATGAAGACAAAGAAAATTTCCGTCAGCACGTCTAGTGGTTCAAGGAATTTCAGAATCCCCGACAAAGAAAATCAGATAGGAAAGAAGATTAAGGTATTAAGGTTTGACAATGGTGGACCTCCAAGGAGTTTGACACTTTTTGTAGGGAAGCAAGAATCAAGAAGGAGCTAACAATGCCCAACAACCCTCAACAAAATGGGGTTGTAGAGAGGAAGAACAGGTCCATCATAGAAACAACCAAATCTATGATCCGTGATCTAGATCTACCCATGTGTCTCTAGGCAGAAGCATGTCTTACAGCTGTCTATATATTTGACAAGTGTCCTCATAGAGTGTTGAAGAACAAGACACTAGAGGCATTCTCAGGTAAGAAGCCTCAAGTAGCACATTGTTGTGTTTTCGATTGTCTTGCTTACATTCATATGCCTGATGAGAAAAGGACAAATTTGGAACCCTCTAGTTGAAGGGTATCTTTGTGGGTTATGGTGAGACCTCAAAAGCTTACAAAATCTACATTCCATCTCAATTGAAGGTATTTGTGATTAGAGATGTCAAGTTTGACGAGGATGCATGGTCCTCCAACTCTCAGGAACCTCCAGTAGTGACCGAGGAGGAAGAAGAGCTCACTGCCCCAAAAGTTGATCTGCAAAAATAAGAGAAATCAGATGAATCAAAGGATTCTAAGAAAACAGACAAATCAGAAAAATCAGATTCAGATCAGCAAGCTTCTAGAGGTGCAAGGGGTGTCTCATTTCCATCTAGTTCAACTAGAAAGCCTAAGTGGTTCACCTAGACACTATAGGAGGCGTAGGAGCAAGTTGGAACTCCTATGAATTCAATTCGAGTAAGTCATCCTCCCAAGAAATTTCCACATTATGTGGGACTAATCTCTTCCATCATTAATGCAGAGCTTTCTAGTTTTAAGCAGGCAACAAGTTAGAAGGTTTGACAGGATACCTTGTTGGAGTACAACACCGTCATCAAGAATGATGTGTAGGAGATAGTACTTCAACCAGAAGGGAAGTCAGTGGTTGACTCTAAGTGGTTGTATAAGATTAAGCAAGCCGATGGTAGCATGGAAAAACTCAAAGCTCGGTTTGTAGCTAGAGTTTTTTTTAATCTCAGAAAGAGGGAGTTGATGAGGAGACTTTTGTCCTGTTGCCAGGTATACCTCCATCAAACTCATTAAGTCTTTAGCAATAGTCTTTACTTGGAGTTTATATCAAATGGATGTGAAGATAGCATTTCTTAATGAGTTAATTAAGGAGGTGTACATAAATCAGCCAAGGGGATTTGAGGTGCATGAGTGTGAGACTCATGTTTGTAGATTGAAAAGGGCCCTTTATGGTTTAGATGTAGATTTTAATTTTTAATATTTGATTGATCATTCTAAATTGCTTGTTTTAGTCTTGTATGTAGACGATTTAGTACTTATAGGAAGTTCAAAGAAACTCATAGAATGGTGCAAAGGCAGAGTTGGCAAAAGAGTTTGGTATGAAGGACATTGGCTTGATGCACTACTTCTTGGGCTAGAATTATGGCAAAATCTAGGTGTAGTTTTCCTTGGACAGGGAAAGTATGCAGTCGGAATTCTAAAGAGATTTCAAATGATGGATTGCAAGCCCATGGCTACTTGTATGGTAGCAAATCTGAAGTCATTTGTTGATTCTGATTTAGATATGATAGATCCATTTGTGTATTGACAATTGATAGGTTTCCTCATGTACTTGGTAGATACTAGGCTTGGCATTTGTTTTGCAGTCAATACCTTGAGTCAGTACATGGTGCAACCCAAACAGGTTCATTAGGTTGCTGCAAAACATTTCTTCAGTACTTGAAGGGCACAGTGCATCTTAGGCTAAAATATGTTGGTGATGAAGAGTTGGTGTTGTATGGTTTTTTCAGATTTTGATTGGGCAAATAGTGCTAGTGATAGGAAGAGCACTTTAGGGTGTTGCATCAGTTTAGGTTTAGGTATGGTTTCTTGGTATAGCATGGAACAAACTTATGTAGCACTTAGTTCAACATAATGATATATATGGCAGCCAGTTTTGCTAGTTGTGAAGCCATTTGGCTTTGTAAGTTACTAGCAGAGTTGACAGATTAGACTTTGGACACTACCATGATTTACTATGACAATCAAAGTTGTATAGAAGTCTTTGAAAATCTAGTATTTCATGATCGATCCAAGCATATTGAGACCAGGTACCACTTCATTAGAGACATGGTTCAGAAGGGAGTTGTGGTTCTGTAATACATTCCAATAGATTAACAAATCGCTAATATCTTGACTAGCCTTTTTGAAAAGGAAAATTCAAGGTATTTAGAGAACTTGGCATGATGGGGAATACTTTCCTTGGATAGTATTCTTTAGTAACAACATTTCCAGTTAGGGTGCAGTAGTCAGGCTTTAGTAACAACATTTTTAGATAGGGCACAGTAGTCAGTCTTCTTCAAAAGTTGCAGTTGACTAAGACTGAGGTTCAAGTCTAGGTTTAGGGTGCTAGATTTAGGATAATGTTATCTTTTAGTTTCAATTTGAGTGTTAAGTTTTATTTAAGTCTATTTTTAGTTTAGTTTTTTTGGTTTGAGTTTAACTATGAGTTAGGGCATAGAGTCCAAGAGAAGCTGAGTTGTCTCATGGAGCACACTAGCTCATTCCTTCATGTAGATCCCTAGAAGTTGAGTTTGATTGTTGATAGCTCCTATGTATGCCCTTCTTAGATCTATGAATTGAAAGGGCGGTGATACGAATTCAGTGAGAAGTTTATTTATATTTCTAGTAGCAGATTTTCAGTTTCATAATTAACGAAAACCAAAGATCAAGTTTTGACACTCATTCATTGAGTTATATTGATTGTTTTCTGTAGTATGTATAAATAGCTTCTTGCATTAGATTAAGTTAAAGTTCTTTTAATAGGTTTAGTTTCTATTTTCATTCCTGTAGGAATTAGATTCACAATGCAAAATTTGTTTAACATGATTTAGAAAATTAACATTGCCTTAACTCAATCTATCTTCCCAATGTCTCTCAATGCATTGTTCAATGCGTGAACACATGGGGTCCAAAAAATGTGTTTTGTTTTGTAAGGACCCTCTACCATCATGCCAGCTAGGCTACGAACACATGTTGAGTTAGTGACAATCTATACAACATTTGAGGTCCCAACCTCCTCTATAGCCTCTTTCAAAATCTAAAACTGGAAGATTGAACCCTTGCGCTTCCTTGTACAATCAATAGCTAGAAGAAAATAAGAGCCACTTGCAGATGTAATTGCGATATTGATGAGTGATCAGTGTCTAATATCGGTTCACCCATTCGTGATAATTGAGCAACCCATCCTTAGCCAGGTTTACTTCATGTCCTCCATCAACAAACTCACTTTAAAATACTCTTTGTCAAGGATGGTGGTGTGTAGTTTATGTTCTCTAGGGATTATAGGAGGGACCAACAACATTTGTATCTTTCAACATTTGTTTGAAATAGAGAGAACATTTCATATGAAATGGGATGACACAAGGAAAGAAAATGTTGGCAATCGAAGAATCTACCACTTCTCGTGATTGTGCATTCAGCATCCCTACAACAATAGTATTCTTTATTTTTCCTTTGGTAGAGACCTCTCCCTTTTGACTCTTAACATCCACAATTCCACTAAATTGGTAGGCATAGTAGATTGCATAGTTAGCACACTCTTATTTCTTGCCTCACCCTCCATAAACAACCTAGACACCTCGGCCTTCTCAATTAGGGTTTTTTTTTTCACAACCTTTTATCCTCTGTCTAGCTATGCATAAAAGATCACTGTAAGCTCGTGTGTAGCTGTCTTTATAATCCTTGTTGCACAAATGACATAACCAAACTCTACTCCCCCTTGAATTTTTTTTTTGTCTGTTCATAGCAGTTGCAAATTACAAAAGGGTTTTCTTGAGATTGAATGAGCCCTTTACACAAGTTTTTAGGGAGGGAGGAAGGGCATTCAAATAGGTTACTCCTCACTTCACCTACAACATTTCCCCAGCTAGAAGAACCCCTAGTACCTCTATGGCTTGTTTGTTGAATCTCAACCTCTTCACTACCATAACCCTCATTGCTGCTCATTGTTTTTTTTGAAAACACAGCTGCAAGTGCAAACATAACAAAAAAAGGACTGCCTAAGTGTTTGAAACTTTGAAAGAAACAAAGAAAACTCAAAAGAATTTTTGCAAATGAACAATGGATGCCAAAGTTACCTCAAATGATTTAGTTTTGATGCTCTCGTCTTCTTCTCACTTCTGTTCTCTTTCTGTGTCTTCTTCTCACAAAATGCAAAATGGCAAAATGAGGGAATTTTACGGTTTTAAGTGTTTGCATCTTTGTTTTAGGTTTAGGATGGTTGTATTTTTTAAGAAAGTTTTTATGTTTTTTAAATTATTATTCCTACTTGTTGTGATGTTCACAACACGCCCCATTTTGCCCCTTAGCAAAACGAGGACCCTTGCTGTCGCTTTGCTTTTTGCTTCTGCTTGTGTTTGTTCTGTCTGGTGGTAAAGGGGAAAAAGGAGTCTAATTTGCAAACCTTGTTAAAAAATATAGAAAATTGCATTTTTAGTACCATTGCATAATATGGTTGGATTCCTTGTGAAAAATGAGCCAGGGTTGCTTTTTGAACCGTCTTAAAATTCATCATATTTTGCAAGTTATGATCACTTAGGTAAAATGTACTATCAGGTTTTGCATAATATACAGTCAGTTGTTTGCCCTTTTTGTTGGCATTCGTTTTAAAATTTTGAAATATTCATACTTAGTGGTTCCAGGTCTGGGGCAATTTTGTCTGGGTTTCACTCTGTATGTTACGTTTGATTGTTTTGCAGAGAATGCATCGAACACTCTGATCAGCATATTTTATTCAATAGTTCAAGGGTTCGAATTCAAAACCAGGGTAATGTCATCGACATAACAGTTGCCATCGGTGGAGTTTTGGAGTGTTCCACCGAAATGGAGTCTCTCGCCGATGACATTGTCATCGACATAACATTTAGTATCGGCCAAGCTTTTCTAGCCTTCGCCGATAAGCGATAGACGAGGGTGATCGGCGGGGATAATTTTGCCCTTGCCGATAGTATGGTCTCACGCCGACAGAATATAAAACGAATGACATCGGCAACACTCTTGCCGATATAAGGCGTCGGCATGGCCAACACCATCGGTGAAGGAAATTTTGGGCTCGCCGATAGGCAAGCCTCTCACCGATGGAACAAGGAAAGGAGGCTATCGGCATAACAGGAGGCTATCGGCCAGGGTTTTTCCCCCTTCGCCGATATGGAGGCTCTCGCCGATGTCAAGACATCGGTGAGATAGTTACGATCGGCGGGGGAGATTTAGAATTCGCCGATGGCGAATCTCTTGCCGATAGAAGGGAAATACAAGCCGCTAAGGGCTATATCGGCATAACTCTTGCCGATGGAGGATGAGCGAAATAAAAAGGCCATCGGCCAAATAACGAATATCAGCCAATATATTTTTTGGCACGCCGATGGCGATTGCCACGCCGATGGGCGGAGGATGCATAGCGATGGAAATTTTAAACTATTTTTTTTGGCGCCCGTGGCATTTTCCTGGTCAACGATAGTTGACCTGACGGTTTTTGAACAGTTTGTGTACATTTTGAACGCAGTTTCTGCCAATTTTGGACCCGATTTCATTTTTTTTTGCACAGTCACCTGGATTTAAACGATTATTTTAATTTCCTGCTGTTTATGTGATAAATGTGATACTTATTGCTTGTCTTGTCTTGCAGGCTTGCAGTTGAGGAAACAGCTGGAACTTGATCACAGTGACCTCATGGAGGAAGAAAATCTGATCTCAGGAGCAGGAAGTAAAGATGAAGTGCGAGGAAGTCAAGGCCATTCAAATGAAGAACAAGGTTGCAGCTGAAAGTATTACTACAACAGACAAACAGAAGTTATTGCCAAGCTGTTGGAACTTCTCAGAAGGGGCAATATTTTGCCCAGATTTGACACTGCTCAGAGATATTTTGGAGGACTGGTTCATCTGTATTTATTGCTGTAACCAGGGGTTTGGTTAGGTTTTTTTGCTGTAGTGAGGACAATCAGAGTGTCTTTATATTGTGCCTCTCTACACTGTAATACTTTACAACAGGGGCTACACAGGGAATTTTAGGAACATACAGCAAGTTAGCTTAGTTTAGATTAGAAGTAGAAGAAGGAGGTCGCCTATTTGTCTGCAGTAAGGTGCGCGTGGAATGTCTGGCTGTCTTACTGTATCTGTAAAGCTTGTAAGTTCTCTGTAGTATGATCAATGAAACTAAGAGTCATTCCTACATTGTAAATCATGTATGACTATTCGTTTCTAATACAATAGAATCTGGAGTTCTGCATCTATCTTCTGAGTGTTCTCCTGCTCTTCTTTGTGTTTTGAAATATTTTCTTTGAGAGCTTGCAATTTTAAATGTATGTTTGTGAAAATGCTCAGAACTTGCATTTAAGGTTTTTACTGTGGATTTGATCAAATTACTGTGGTATTTACATAGTGCATAACAGAAACAATTAGATCCTTCGGTAGATTAAATGAGGTATAGATTAGATCTTTCTAACTTTTCCCAACCCATTTGAAATATTTAGTTGAAAACGTAGAAATCTAAAGGAAATTGTCTCAAATTTGAAGAAGCATGCATAACAGAGTTAAGAGTAGACAGTTTTCATAAATAGATAAGGGAAAAAGCTGCAATAATTCAAGAAAACCATCTAAAACTTGCAGCACAGTAGCACTTTTGTGCAAAGGAATGAAAAATATTAACATATCTTGTGATCTTTTGCATAATCTTAGTCCAGTAAACCACAAACAAACCTAAACTACGTAAGGCCCCTTGAACATTACAGCTTCACATTGACCAACTGAACTTGACCAACCGAATCATTGTAGACTTGGGATTAGTTGAATCTCAAATGATTCCTTCTTATCTTTCAAGTATAGTTTCAGTTCATTATATGTGAATTTTAACTTACTGTTATGATTGCATCAAAACAATCACCAACAGTTTTCTGGCGCTAGAAGGAGGGCTAGAAGGCTGTATATTACAATCATCAACAGTTTTTCTGGCGCTAGAAGGAGGGCTAGAAGGCTGTATATTACAATCATCAACACTACTGTTTTTTTGCTGTCTTGGGGACATTTCCTAATTTCTTCAGCATAGGGAATGGCCTTGTGTATGTTTTGTAGCCTTCCCACATCCCCGAAATGTCCTTGGGATGAGAGTGATAGAATTTGCCTAGGGGACATGTCCTCATGGAACATAGCGACTGTTCTTGCTTTTCTTGTGGTGGAGGACAACAATTATATGTTACCTTCTTTCTTATACCTTGGGAGGTGAGAGAGGCAATGAAAAGGACTTAAGTGCTCCTGTGCTTGTGGCCTCATAATAGTTTCGTTTTCTTTCTTTTGTGCATGGAATTGCTTTTGAGAAATGCTGTGAAGAATATCTTCATTTGCACATGGGGATTCTTTGGGAGTATTTATATAAGTGTCTATAGTAAAATTACTCAAATCTGAAAATGAATGAGGGGGGACTGTGATAACTTTTCCTTCATCCACATATTTAAGTAATTGATGTACAAAAAAAGACACAACTTTCAAGTGTTCAAGCCGTGGTGTACCAAGTAAAATATTAAACTTATTTGAAGAAGAAACAACATGGAAAGCGCTGGAATTTGTAACCCACTCTAAAAGGAAAAGTGGTGCAACCCAAATTAATAATTAATATACCATTAAATATCTTCAATGATGCCCCTAAATGGGCATAATCACGTTGCATGCTATGACTAAGCAAAAACTCATCAATGTATTTATTAAACTCATTTGTAGGATCTATGAGAATACTATTGGCAAACATGCCATTGATGCTACCAGTCACATATAGTGGGCCATAAAAAATGATCATTTGATATCTTCTCATTAGAAAATGTGATCAATGGTGCATCATGAGAAGGGGAAGCACCTCTAGAATGTGTCGTTCTCGCAAAAATATCCATTTGTAAATGTGAAGAGGAACCAACATGTTGTTGGTCAATATTATCTTTGTCCATGTGTATGTGTGCCATGCTAGTATATAGATGCGTAAGCAACTTCTGAAGGTCCATATTGTTAGCTTGAGTATGCAAAGGAAAGGGATGAAGTCCTGTAGATGGATCCAATAGTTGGATAGGAGGAAGAGTGATCAAATTGGCATCGAGTAAACTTTGGAGCACATTATCTAGAGGTTCAATCAATCTTGTGAATTTTCTACCTGTTTGAGGTTTGAAAGAGATGACAGTAGAAGTGGTAACTGCATTATTGGCGTTAGGCTTATTTTCTTTCTTGTCATTACCCTTGTGAAAAGTATTTGGTGTTTGAAATATTGAAGGGTAAGAAAGCATAGGAGATGCATGGGAGGACCCATATTTCAAGCCATTGGAAGAAAGCAATTTGAGTTCCACATTCTTTACATGAGTGCATAGATCTATGAAAGACTCATAACTACTCAAAAATACATTGTCTCTGATAGGAGATAATAAACCCTTAACAAAAATACTTTGTAGTTCATTGTCAGGAAGGTGGCATTTCATTTTAGCACAAAGAGACTGAAATCGGATCACATAATCACTAAGTTGCAGGGTTCTTTCCATACTGCCGCCGTACTCGGACCGGGACGTCTGGGTACGGATTCTGGCCCGGGTCCTCTGTGGGTTCGCCCAGGGTCCTGCCTGGGGCCCCTGGGGGCCCCAGGCAGGACCCTGGGCGAACCCACAGAGGACCCGGAACCCACAGAGAACCCGGGGGCCCCAAGCAGGACCCTGGGCGAACCCACAGAGGACCCGGGCGAACCCGCGGCCAGACAACGCCAAAAAGCGCGTTATTTAATTTTTTTAAATTTTTTTAAAGCATTTCATTAGCATTAAAAACAATTAAAATGCCCTAGTAACCCTAAAAAGCACATTTGAAACTAATAAAACATGAAAACATGAGTTCTTTTCATTCATTCATGCAAACAAAAGGGAGAAAGTTTATTTTTTGTCTCCAAGCCACCATTGTTGGTTCTTGAAGGTTGCTGCCTCTTTCTTCGAAGGTGAAGTCTAGGAGAGTGAAAAAACTACACCAAAAGGGAAGGAAAAGCTGGACAACGAAGATTTAGCTACAAAGGTGAGTGATTTTTGTAATTTTTTCCAAGTTTTTGAAGTTTTTCAATTTTTTTTCAACTTTTTTTTTGGTTTTTTTTAAGTTTTAGATTTTGTTTGTAAACCTTATATGCATAATAAAGGGGTTATAATGCCCATTTTTTTTCTTTTGTTTTGTTGTATAATTTTATACAGAATGGCTCAGAGTTCTGCTTTAGTTGGTTCTCTAGACAAGCCGTTTAAAATTGATGCATCATCACCTCTTTGGCGACATACAACCATGATAGAACAATTACCTGGTGGTGGGGGTTATCTTTGGCATTGTAACCAATGTTTGAAAGAATATAAGAGCTCATATAGTCGAGTGAAAGCTCACTTATGTGCTATTCTCGGCACAGGTATAAGAGTTTGCCCAGGGCCGAATAAAAAAGGGTTGTCAAAGCAACAAATAGTGGTTTATATCAAGGAACAAGAGGATGCCGACATGCTAAGTAATAGAGGAAAGGAAAGATTGCATCCTCTTGCCAATAAGGGACCACAAAAATCTCTTGTTTGCTTCACAAAACCGGCTGGCCCACATCCTTTCATGCCACCACCATCTTCTGGAGAAGACACTACTCAATCTGAATCCCGTAAAAGAGGCCCATTGGAAAAAGCCTTCAAGAATGAGTCAAGGGAAATTGCAGATGACAGCATTGCTCGTTGCATTTATGCCAATGGACTTCCTTTCAACCTTGTTAGATCACCATATTGGCGGGATATGGTGTCTGCAATTGCCAAGGCACCTAGTGATTATGTTAGTCTTGGATATGAAAAGGTGTGCACCACCTTATTGGCCAAGGAAAAAGCTTCCGTAGAGTTGTCATTGAGGGCAATCAAGGATACATGGATTGAAACAGGAGTGTCCATTTCTGATGGATGGAAGGATTGCAAAAATAGGCCACTAATTAATGTCATTGTAGTGTCGCCTAAAGGGGCTATGTTTTTGAAAGCGGTTGATTGTGAGGGGCAAGTGAAGGATGCAAGCTTCATTGCCGATATCCTCATACAAGCCATTGACATGGTGGGCCCTGAAAACGTTGTCCAAGTTGTAACAGATGATGCTAAAAATTGTAGGGCAGCTGGTTCAATAGTGGAGGGTAGATATGGGCATATTTTTTGGACACCATGTGCCGTTCACTCTCTCAACTTGATGATGCAAAAGATTGGCACACAAATTGAGTGGGTCAAGGAAATCTACACAGAGGCTGAGGAGATTCAAATGTTTGTGACAAATCATCACATGTCACAAGCCATCTTTAGGACCTTCTCCAAATTGGAGTTGTTGAAGGTAATTTTATTTTTATTTTTTACTTTTAGCATATTTAATATTTTTAAATTTTTGCTAAGTTGCTACTTGCTACTTTTTATAATTTTATTATTTTATTTTTTATATGATGTTAGGTTGCCGAAACTCGTTTCGCATCACACACAATTGTCTTGCGACGACTTATGAAGGTGAAATCAGCATTGGGTGCCATGGTCATTGACACTCTTTGGAGTGTATGGAGGCAATCACAGACAGACAAAGCCCAAAGAATCAAACCATTGATCCTTGATGATGAGTGGTGGGTTCGTGTGCAATATGTTTTGGATTTCACCGAACCTATCATGAGTATGATTAGGTATGCAGATACAGATCGACCATGCTTGGGTGAGATTTATGATGGTGTGGACTCCATGGTTGAAAAAATAAGGACCATAATAGAAGCCAAGGAGCAAGACCCCACAGAAGCATTTTTAAAAAGAGTACAAAAGATCATTGTTGATCGTTGGAACAAGATGACCACACCCTTGCATCTCGTAGCATTTGCTTTGTCTCCAAAGTATTACAGCAGAGAGATACTTACCCTACCAAGGAGGGTGGCACCATATAGAGATAAAGAGGTTGCTAGTGGGTACAAAACTGCATTCAAAAGACTATGTCCAGATGGAGATTTAGAGAAAATTGTCTCAGGTGAATTTGGTGAGTTCATATCTTCAAAGAATCAAGATGTTTTTGCTCTTCGAGACAAGTACAAGAAAGATGCTCAAGAATGGTGGTACCTACATGGCCAAGACTATTTTCACCTTCAACCTCTTGCAATAAAAATTCTATCTCAAGTATGTATCTTTTTTTTTTAAATTAACTTACTCATTTTTCTTTCTAATTTTTAAATTTTATGGTATGCAAATTTAACTTGTATGGTATGCAAATTTAACAGGTTGCAAGTTCATCTTCAGCTGAGAGGAATTGGAGTACATACTCCTTTATCCACTCAGTTAAACGGAACCGATTGGGTGCAAAAAAGGCCGAGGATTTGGTCTATGTGCACTCTAACTTGCGTCTCTTGTCACATAAGAAACCTGATTACAGTGCAGGAGCAACAAAAAATTGGGATCTAACACCTGAGTGTCCTGATTTAGATGCTACTGCTACACAGCTTGCAGTAGTCTCTATTGATGAGGTCCATGATGACAATGAGGCTACACATGACATAGACCTGCCTACTGGGAGTGGTGTTCCAATTGATTGTGCTTCAAATGATGATGATAATGCTTTGGATGAAGACCCATATGATGCTTATTAAGTTATTAAGACTTTAAGTTATTGAACAATGGATATTAATTGTAATTTTGAATTTTCATTTTCTAGTGACATTTGACTCTTTGAGATATCACTAAATTATGTCATAGACTCGTATGAATTTCAATTCATGAGTATTTCGATTTACCTTAATGCAAGTTATGACATATGAGGTATGTTGATAATGATATTTTATTATGTTGTTTATAACTTTATTGGCAATTTGAATTATGAGTAATACTGTTTTTAACTTTAAGTTTTAGTCTTAGAGTTTACTGTTTTAAATATAAATTTATATATATATATATATTGCCGTACCGTACCCTGGCAATTTTTTTTTTTTTGCCGTATCCACGTACCCGTATCTGAACCCGTACCAGGACCGGCAACTTAGCATAATCATTGATGCATTCATTGGAACCTTGAGCACTCTCGAATAAATTAGAAACAATAGTTATTAAAACCATATATACTCAGAAATGGCTGAGGAAAGCTGTAGGTAGCTGATCAAAAGAATGGATGGAGGCAGCAGCCAAAGAATAGAACCACTAAATGGCATAATCTCTAAAAGTGTGAGGAAATAACTTAGCCAATCCTTAATCATCATAAGCATAATCCAAATATTCAACATGAAAGCTTGCTAATGAGTATTAGGGTCACCTTTGGCATGATACAACTTGAGTGTTAGGGTCACCTTTGCCTTGATATTTATTGTTTACGTTGCCAGCTCTACACTTGAGGATAGCTCTTGCTACCATCGGATAAGATCTGTATTTTTGATGGTTTGATCAAACCATAGACTTGGAATTTTTAAAAAACTAGGACAAGTTTGGCTGTATAAACAAGTATCCTTATAAGTGTGCTTTCCCTCGAGTTGGGGTTTTTGCCGAATTTTTACAAGATTTTGGCATCTGTTTCATGCATATAATTAAGGCCAATTAATGCAGGCTACTGTAACAATTTGCCCTATTCATGCCATTAAGGGCATTGGCCTTAATTATATGGATGAAATTGACATGCTCGATATGTGGAATTGTGGATGTTTAAATGGAAAATATTCCAAATAAATATTGTTTGGTAAAGGTTGGGCTCTGCTTAATTGGTGACTTTATCCTTGAGTTTTGAAGATGTTCATCATGATGAATTTTGTAAATTGTTTGAGAAGCAGATAAAATTGTCAGGATCCTTTCTTCAATGGTTCAGGACTAAGATATCATTTTGTCATTTACATGTAGTTCTGAAGGAGGCCATTCAAACAGACAAGGCACCGGCAGCATTGGGTCCATATTCTCAAGCAATAAAAGCTAACAATCTTGTATTTCTTTCTGGTGTTCTAGGTCTTATTCCTGAGGTGGGTTTAACTTTTTTTTTGCCTTTTTTGTTTGTTTATGCATAATTTTTGGTTTCAGTTCTATTGTTGAGTTATCTCTATTAAGATGCTAATTTTTGCTAGCTCTCATACGAAATTCTTGTTAATTTATCCAGACTGGAAAGTTCATTTCAGATAGTGCAGAGGAGCAAACTGAACAGGTAAATCTTATGCAGCTATTTTTTTCAGATATGATTGGTTTTCCATGTGATGATTCAGATTCTTGGAATGGATATGGTTAAAAAAAATATTGTGAAATAAACCTTGTGATGCCACAGTATTTTTCTGCAGTGACATTTTGTAATACTGATGCTAGATAATAGGCTATAACTTTTTGAGTTCTTGATAGAAAATGATGATAGAGAACATTAAAACTGCCATAGCTTTTTATTTAATTAATTATTCTTAGTCCATATCAAGTTGTGTAAACATGACAATTAATTTAAAGGTCATTGGCTTGTTTGGACATGTCGATGAATCAAAATCAGTTGTTGTTGCTACGATGAATAATATTGTTTTCATAGCTATGACTTTTTACTCGAGTCTCCTTTTATGCCACTGGATTATTGGGACAAAGACAGTCTTTAACTTTTTGACACAAGATTTTCTTTCTTATTCAAGACTGTTGGTACATCACTCTCTTGTGAAAACCAAAATGGCATGACTCATGTAATACTCCATATGGCTATATATTCATATTATAAATATGTTTTCCTGAATTGTTTCAAATTTTAAATGCTATCTGAACCTTGTGATTATGAATTTTTTGCAAACAAAAGTTGGGGTGTAAATGCCTCGTTAGGCATGGAGTGTGTCTATGTGCATTGGAAATTGTTTTTATATCATTTGCCTCACTAGTTTAGTTTTTGTAATGGGTTTGAACCTGACAATAAATTTTTTTGAGTTCACTTATTATCTAAGTTGCCGAATCGGGTATGGGTATGTGATTCCGGTACGCTGGTACGGCAATTTTTTTGAAGGGGGTTTGGGTACGTTTTGGGTACGTTAGTACAAAATACATATAAAAAATTAAAAATATATATATTTGCAGCCTAGAAACAGAATTAGCTTCAGAATCTGAGAATATCAATACCACATGCTAAACAAAACCATTACAAGTTTCAAAATTCGAAATATAATATACTAATTCGATATCAAAGTTCAAACTCAAATGTCATGATAGATAATCATTGTTCAAAATTAAAATGATACAATTATTAGTCACTGATCAACATCATCAAAATCATCATCATCATCATTAACATCATGTGATGATGTATGTAGATTACGAGAACTACATGGAATCCCACTACTCGCACTAAAAGTATGCTGACTGGACTCCTCAAAAGCTGCAGCTTGTGCAATAGAAGAAAGATCCAAGTCAGTTTGTTGCTGTGTTTTTCTTGCACATGCAAACTCAGAATAAAATACTAAGTATTCTATCCTCTCTTGAATAAAGTCTCTCGAATGCTAAACAATGTGATCAATCGAGACAACTCCAAGGTTCCTTATTCGTGTTTTTGCTATGGATAGACTCAGTAGTTGATGTGATTTGCTGGTAAACACAAAGGGACTTACGCTGAATATGCTTCTTACTCCACTCAAATGTGTTACTTCTTCCTTATGAAATGGAACTTCTAACTGTCTATGAAAGAAAATGAAAAAGGCAAGGGTTGAGAAAGCTAATCTAAGGACAATGAAGTGATGGATCATGTCAAGATAGACAAATTCCTCATATAACCCAACTCTGCTTCACCATGAGGACCAACAACTACACAAAGTTCGGTGCAATCTTCTAAGGTAACTCAAGGATTTTCAAATTGCGAAGCACTCGTCCAAACACCCACAGCTGGCGTAGCTTGAGCAATCTTCACAACCGAACTAAAGCATGTAAAGGTTCAGGCTAACTTTACAAAGTGAGTTGCCATCGACAATCCACAAAAAGTATGAACCATTAAGGAATTCATCAAATATCTTAACATATTGGCATCACATCAATGAACTTCTAATCTAACTCTACTTGGAAACATCTCTCCATCACATCCAAGAAATTAGAAACCATGTTAACATTTCGCAACCACACAAAATCACCATGAAACAACCAACAATGAGCTTGTATTGATCTTGGAAGTATTTTGACAACAATTTCAAAGTCTCTTCAATGACTTTAAGAAGTCTCCTCTACTCTACTCCTACAGAACTCTAATTCTAATGTATCCTCCTTTTACAAATGAGAGAAGTGAGCCTTATATAGAGCCCAAGAATTACAATGAATGGCCCAGATTGATTCGTGAATCAACGGCTCAGATGAAGACAACAAGACAATTTGTTACAAACGCTGCTATTTTTAGAATACAAGAGAGGCAATGAAGGCACGTTTCCCAATGTGATAAGTAACATGTCAAAATGTGATTGGCCTGATGATGTGTACATGCCACCTCAGCATTGAGCGAACCAGTTTGATTTTCTCCCTGTTCACATTGCTTGGAATAACTTCCCAAATTGTATCATCTTTTATGGAATAGTCTTTGAACTTGGATTTTCACCTTTGGAACTTTGCATCCTTCAAACTTGCAAATTTGGGATTTGGGATTTCTTCTTGTTGTTTTCATGCTTTAGTAAAATTTCTTGATTTCTTGATGATCTCAACTTTGTGAAATTCTTATTTCATGTGTAGGCTTCAACTCTGGACAATGCAAGGAGATGTCATGTACTTTCACTTCTGGAGTAGATTTGATGAAATGGATGATGGCTCTGCTTGAATTCTTGCAAGTGAAATTGAGATCTTCAGGAGTTTGTCGCTCTTGTGATGTTGTAGCAGACTTGTACTCTTGAATTCTTGTGTAAGATTCTTGCAAGTAGACTTGACAAAGTTCTCCGGTGGAAGTGTGATGATGAACTTGGATCATTGATAAACATGCAAGGTGAAATGATAATCATTTGCTTTCGGACGATTGAGCTTGCAAAATGATGATGAAGTTCTCATTTTTTTGGTGATGAAACTCTCCTTTGGAAGCTAAATGATGGCGGACTTGATGATACTTCGATGAAGAGTAGCATTCTTCTTACATTTTGATGACGACGCCTTCTTTGATGTAAAGTGAATGATCTTGGTGAAATCTTGATCTTCTTGATGCTCTTCTTGTCGTTTTCCTTCAACATCCACGCTCCTTAAATCATGTATCATCAACCTACAAGTGAAAATACCACAAGTCAATACATCAACATGATACATGATATATAAAGGAATTTTCACTACTAAATTCACCTTCCTCACGAATGTGGGACAAATAAAACAATTTCCATATATTCATCAAACAATTTTCAATTTAAGCCAACTTATTCAATTTGCAAAGTAATTTTGTTTTCTATGAATTTTTTTTGAAAAAATGGAAAATGTTTGGGTTCATGGAATATGCGCCCTTCTAAGGCGCAAAATGCTTGCTCTAGAACATTTTCCCATTTTTGCAAATTCAACACTAAGAATTTTTTTTTCATGCTTTCTCCTTCAATTTCCTCTTGGCAAACTTGAATTGTGGCATTGGCTCTTGTTTATGTTTGAACAAGTCTTTGAATTTTCTTCCCACTTGCATGGGCGCATAATCCTTATTAGTGAGGATTTTCTACCTTTGCAACTTAGAATCTTTACTTAGGCGAATTTTTCTTCAAGAATCCTCCATCTAAGTGAGTGAAATGTTTGCAAGATGATAACCTTATCCTAAGTCTTTGACCCTAGAGCGGATTGTGCTCATACACAAGAATTTCCCACTTTTTGTTTGGGCGCATATTGCATGCTTTAGAACATTTTGCGCTCTTCTACTTCATGAACAATTTGCATCTTTTACTTGGCATTTTTCTCTTTAAAAATCTCTCCTTGGGATGGACACCTTCACTTATGCCTTCAATCATGCTCTTGGTGTTCACTAGGAACCACAAATCATTCATTGAATCTTCGTGAAACCTTTCTTTGTGCGCATATTGCATGCTCCAGAGCATTTTCCTTCTTTGGCACTTAGTTTTTTTTTTCTTTCAAATTTCAAATGTCGAGTGAATCTTCTACCTTGGACTTGTTTCATTGTCTTAAACATGAATTGAATCTTAACATCCTTCACACTTCACACATCTATCATGAAATTGCTAGGGCGCATAATGCAATGTGCAGAGCAATTTGCGCTTTTCCTTGAAAAAGACCTTCAAGTTTGGGATAAACATCTTCATCTTTCACTTAGCATTCTCTTGATGTTTTACAAAACAATCATTGGATCTCAAGGTGTTGCTTGAACGTTTCATCCTAGGGCGGAAATTCCTTGGCCCAGAGCATTATGCGCTTTCATCCTTGAAGAACACTTCAACTTATATTTGATTGAATCCTTTGACACTTCAAACTTTCAATTCATAGTGGAACAAAACAAATTTCATCATCATTATCTTGGGCAGAAATTGTAGCTGGCAGAACATTATGCGCCTAGAATGAGCGGCTTTTGCAATTGTAAGAACATTTTCCTCATTTTTCAATTTGGAAACTTATCATTTTTCTTGCAAACATTCTTCTAACTCCCTCCACATTGGCGGATTTTGAGAGCATTATACACCTTTGAACATCTTGCCTTGTGCATTTGATCATGACTTCAAACTTTCACTTGCACTTGCAAAAACATTATGTGCTCTACCTTGTCTTGGAGCTTCAAAACAATCATTGGTATTTCAAGATACTTGCATTACTTGAGCGGATATTTCAGGGGGCAGAACAGTATGCGCTCCCTCTTACTTGCACTTGGACTTCATTCCCTCAGTGACAAATTTCATTTTCATCTGTTAAACTTTGACATTTCAATGAGCAGAATATGATTTGAAGGAGCGGATTTTCCTTATTAGCAAACATTTTCCTTGTTTCATCACTAAGTTATACTAGAGGGAGGGCGGATTTTGAAGAGCCTAGAACATTATCCTTCATTTTCAACTCAATCATGACTTTCACTTTGAAGTTTCAAAACAAGGATGATTTCTTAGAATGTTTCATACTTAGTCAAATTTTCTTGTTCCTTCTAGGGCGGAAATTGCAAGAGGCAGAACATTTTCCACTATTTCGAAGTTTCCTTCTAGCTAAAGCGCAAAATGCAAGGGGCAGAACATTTTCCCCATTTTGGTATTCTATCATGACCTTCACTTGAACTTTCAAAACAAGGTTGAACTTCCCAAGATGTTTCATACTTAGCTAAATTTCCTTGTTATAAGCTCCTAGGGCGGATATTGCATTAAGTAGAACATTTTGCACATTTTGCATCATCCTCTAGGTAGGGCGCAAATTCCACTTGGGAGAACATTTTCCACCTTTCCATTTCCCAAACTTAGTCAAATTTTGAAGTTTTCCTGAATGGAAGTATATTGAAAATATGTTTAAGTCTTATACTTTAAATATTTATCAATATACTTCCAAGATGTTTGAGATGGGTCTCGGATCCATAGGATTTAACATGCAAATTCTAGATTTTGGAGGATCCACCAGATTTCAGACTTAGTCAATTTCAGGATCTCAGAACATCAAGATTCCAGACTAAGTCAATTTCAGGTCTTCAGGACATGCATCAGGATGGGAAGACACGAACTCCTTAGCCACAATATATCGAGACTTGGACAAAACAAGACTACCAAACCTACAAGCTCAGAGAAAAACTAAACCCTAAAGCAAAGCGAAGTGAGAAAGCAAAAAAAAAAAAGAGGGGGTCCCCATTTGCAATGGGGCGATGTGTGAAGACGTCACAACACAGTTCCCTCTGGATCTACATCCCACAACTTCGCTGCCCCTTCCTTGTAGTCATCATCTTTGTAACTTAGAAGTCGCAAGTTGGAATGCACATAAACTAGCTCCTCTGCTTTACTTGATGCCAATCGATTGCATTTCACTGAGTGGATGAAGGAGTATGTACTCCAATTCCGTTTAGATGAAGAAGAGCTAGCAACCTATTGAAGCAAAGGGAGATCTTGTTAGAGACTAGAGTCTTAAAATTAATAAATTGTGAATCAAACTTAAAATTTGAAAATGGAAATGTTTAAAATGAAAAAAAAAGTTTGAAGGTGGGTAAATATTGATAAACTTACTTGTGAGAAAACTCTAATTGCAAGTACTTGAAGGTGTGGCATTTTATTGGCATGGACGTACCACCAAGAGTGAGCATCCTTCTTATCCCTGTTGCGGAGAGCAGAAATAGTTAGCCCTTTGGAGGCTGCAAACTCAACAAACTCAGTTGTAACTATATCCTCTAATTCAGGATCAGGATAGAGTTTAACAAGTGCTTTATTTAACCCCTTGTTGACTTCTGAATCACGGTATGGTGGCACCCTTGTTGCCATAGAAAGGATCTCTTCGTTGTAATATTTGGGAGTCAACGCAAAGGCAAGAAGATGGAGTGGGGTGGTCATTTTGTTCCACCGCTCAACACAAATTGATTGCACCTCTTTGAGGAAAGTCTCTTCAGGATCTTGCTCGTTTGCATTTATGATGGATCTCATTTGCTCAATCATTGAGTCAATGCCATCATAAACCTCTCCCAATCATGGCTTATCCATGTCAGTAAAGCGGAGCATACTCATGATGGGCTCAGTGAAACTAAGAAGATATTGCACTCGATCCCACCAAGTGTCAGTTAGAATCATTTGCTTTACGTTAGCTGCCCTCTCAGTGTTGGATTGCCTCCATATGAACCATGAATCACTGATGACCATGTCAGCAAGTGCTTTTCGCACCTTCACAAGTCGTCTCAAGACGATTGTGTTGGATGCAAATCTAGTCTCAACAACTTATTTGAAAACAAAAAATAACAAAATTAAAGACAAAGAAGAATGCAAACTTATTTTTTTAAAACACAAATGATGAATTAAAACTTTGCATTGTTTGAATAATGAATTACCTTCAGCAACTCTAATCGTGAGAATGATCTAAAAATGACCCGTGACATGTGGTGGTTTGTAATGAACATTTGGATCTCTTCAGCTTTAGCATAGACTTGTTTGATCCAATCTATTTTCTTACCCAACTTTTGTAGCATGAGGTTGAGTGAGTGGACAGCACAAGGTGTCCAAAATATATGTGAGAACTGTTGCTCAACCAACATACCAGTTGCTTTACAATTCTTTGTATTGTCCGTTACAACTTGGACAACATTTTGAGGACCCACTTCCTGAATGCACTGTATAAGGATATCAGCAATAAATGATGCATCCTTCACTTGCCCCTCACAATCCACAACTTTCAAAAACATTGCCCCTTTAGGGCACACTGCAATCACATTGATTAATGGCCTATTTTTTGCATCCTTCCATCCATCGGAAATGATGGACACCCCTGTTTCTTTCCACGAGGCCCTAATGGGAGACAATGAAGATTCTATATGTTTGATCTCCTTTGACAATAAGGTGGTACGCACCTTCTCATAACCTGGACCTGTGTACCCTTTCGGAGCTTCACTTATTTTTCTTACCATGTCTTGCCAATACGGAGATCGAACAACATTGAAGGCCAAACCATTTGCATAGAGACATCTTGCAATGGCTTGATCGGCAATCTCTCTTGCATCATTATGAAATGCCCTCTCTGATGGTCCCCTTGCTCTCTTCACATTTTCGGGCTCAAGTTCATTGACATTCCTACCCAAAATTGGGTGGCTCTCTAATACAACTTTAGGGGCAACACCACGAGTATCAGATGAAGAAGCAAGTGGCCTTCGTGAGCCCCCTCCTCTCCTCAAAGGATGCCCTCCTCTATTCAGAACTCTTGCATCTGCATCCTCTGGCTCTTTGATAAATGTTGCGATTTGATGAGCTGGGATAGGTGTGTTATTCTTTCCTGGACAAGCTCTGATTCCCAATCTAGGAATGGCACACAAATGGCCTTTGACCCGACTGTATGAACTTGTATACTGCTTTTCATACCCATTGCATTTCCAAACATATGTTCTGCCACCTGGAACCTGTTGTAACATCTCTACATGCCTCCACAAAGGTGAATTTGGGTCAGTATTGAAGGTAGGTTTGTCGACGGAGCTATAGCAACTAGTTGCCATAGTAACAAATTAGAATCCCTACCTGCAAGCTTGCATCCACAAGATTGAGAAACAAATATTTTATATTTAAAAAATTAAAAATTAAAATTTGAACAATTTTGTCAATTTATTTACAAATAAATTATAAAATTGAAATAGAAATAAAAATAAAAATTAAAAAATTAAATTAACATAAAGGAGGGGTAAAAAATTAAAACAAGAAGAAGTACAAAGCAAGGGAATTACATAGCCCTATCAAGCTCCACCAAGTGATCCAACTGTTGAGACAGATTTGGGGTTAAACGACCTCGGTCCATCAAATTCCAATCATAAATATGTTCAGAAGCCCATTTAGCCAAACAATCAGCAACACCATTCCATTCTCTAGGAATATGAGTAAAAGTAACAAACTCCAAAGAAGCACAGAGGTTAAGAATCTGAGCAACAATCAACGCCAAATGCCAGCTGACATCATCTAAATGCCGCCCATTCAACAAGTTCACCACAACCTAGGAATCAGACTCACATATGATCCTTTGCCAACCCAATTGACTTCCACGCTCCACAGCCGTTAAAATACCCTGAGCCTCCATTAGATTATTAGTATGAAGACCCTTATAAACAGAAAAGATAAATTGAACATCTCCAGAGCTATCCCGACCAACACCACCAATTCCAGCATGACCAGGGTTTCCTCGAGAAGAGTCATCCGTGTTGATTTTTAAGACACCCTGAGGAGGAGGAGACCATCTCCCCTCCCTATTCACCTTCGGGGTAGGATGTCTACATCTGTTGCACATGAGCTGACGTTGCTGAGGCGGAAGATGAAGATGATTACAACAACCAACATCACAAGGATCCACTGATGCTGTAAGATCACACTTAGCCGCAACAGTTTCTCCCAAAGAATGCAAAATTTTCCACCACAAGCGAGGGGCCACCAACATCTCCTCCTAAAAAATCTGTCGATTTCTTTCCAACCAAAGGTTCCAGATAATAAAGGATGGGCCAATAGCCCAAGCTGCCTGAAGAAAGGAAGTAGAAACAGGAGCCCTGCCCCACCGATCCACAAAATCAGCCAGCGAGGAAACATGCCAATAAGGCTTATTCCACACCCTCCACCAAAAATGCCAAATCTCCCTAGCATAGGAACATTGGAAGAAAAGATGAGAGACTCTTCATAGTTACGACACAAAACACACATAGAAGGGCCTTGGAAACCACGCTTACACAAATTATCCCAAGTGAGACACCGGTTTTGAGCAACTAACCACATGAAGAAAGTGCACTTGGGCCATGACAACTTTTGCCAAACATGCTTCCACCAAGGGACCTCATTATCCCCAAACAACTGCCTACCAAGCTGCTTATAACCAGCAGACACAGAGTACTTCCCGGACAAATCAGAACCATCCCAAGCCAAGACATCAGGTCCCCTCAAAGAATTACAAGCACGGGAAGCCAGAAGCTGAGCAAGCTCATGCCTATCTTCCTCAGACCCTCCAGGTGGCCACTCAGAAGGAAGCTTCCAACAAAAGCTTACAACCGATCCACAATGATGTGCAAACTTATAATGCTCAACGGTATCCCAGCCAGCCGCAGTAAAAACATCAGAAAGTGACTGGAGGTGAGGAAGAGCAGAGAAAATAGGTGGGTGACCATCCCAAGAATCTAACCAAAAAAGAGCCTGTGACCCCGAATGACAAATCCAAAAAAGCGCACACTTAATCAACTGAGCCCCAACTTTCAAAGTATTCCAAATCATAGAACCACTCCCCTCTAGAGGATAGCAAGGAACCTCAAAAGAAGCAACACCCCTAAGATATTTATGGTTGAGAATACGGGCCCATAACTGATGCTGATTAGTACACCAACGCCAGTAAAGCTTAGCAGCAAGAACTTTCCCATTCAAAATAGCAGAGCGTAAACCAAGACCACCCTCCTGCTTTGGTCTACACATAGAATCCCACTTAACAAGGCTCCACTTAGTAGACATCAAGTTACCACTCCAAAGAAATTGACGTGAGAGGGCATCAAATTCCCTAAGGAAATACATAGGGGCCACTTGAACAAAGCATCTGTAGATAGGAAGGGCTTGGATAACTGACTTGAGAAGAGTCGCTCTAGCAGCTGTAGACAACCACCGATGAGTCCAATGAGTAACCTTCCACCTCAGCTTGTCAAGCAACATCTGCCACGAGGACCTAAGCTGATGTCCAACAGCAAGAGGAATACCCAAATAGACAAAGGGAAGAGACCCAATTTGAAACCGCAAAATAACAGCAATCCGCCTTTGGATAGCTTGAAGCGTATTAAAAAAGAAAATAGAAGACTTTTGCTCATTGACTTTCTGACCCGAAGCAGCAAGGTAGATATCCAAAGCTTGCCTAAAGGATTCAGCTTCTCGGATACGAGCCAACTCCATAAGAGAAGTATCATCCACAAACTGGAGATAAGAAATCGTTGGCAAACCCAAGCCCCACTGCCAACCATGAATCAGGTCTTGAGAAACCCGAAATTTAAGAAACTGACTTAGCCCCTCTGCCATAATAATAAACAAATAAGGAGAGAGCGGATCCCCCTAACGAAGGCCCCTAGTAGCACCAAAAGGCTCTGAAGGTTCACCATTCACAGTAACCGAAAAGGAGGAGGAAGTCACACAACTCAAAGTCCAACTTACCCAATTCGAAGAAAAACCAAAGGCCAACATAATCTTTTGAAGAAAACTCCATTTAACTCTGTCATAAGCTTTGGCCATATCCAACTTGATGAACATAGACCGCTCCAAAGAGGTCACCATGGAATGTATGACCTCAGAGGGTACCACCACCCCATCCAGAATTTGCCGACCCGCCACAAAGCCTCCTTGCTCTTCAGAAATGACAACGGGCAGGCAAGGTGTAAGCCTCTCAGCAATCAATTTCGTGATAATCTTATACACCACATTACAGAGCGCAATAGGTCTAAAGAATTCAAGCCTATTAGCGCCTTCCTTTTTAGGAATGAGAACCAGAAAAGTAGTGTTCAAGGCTCGTAGCATCTGCTTACTATGAAGAGACTCCCAGACAACCTCCAACAAATCCAGCTTCACAATATCCCAAAACTCCTGGAAAAATTCAACTGGAAAACCATCAGGGATCAGGGCCAGGAGCTTTCGCCTTATTCATCCCAAACACAACCTCCTCCACTTCAGACAGGGAAATCGGACGAGTAAGAGAAGCATTCAAATCATTAGAAATCAAAGAAGGAATGCAAGCAAGGACCATATTCTCATCAACCTCGGCAAGAGGTGAGTCTTCAGTAAACAAAGCAGAATAAAACTGACGAGCCTCTCTAGACAAACCGTGTTGTGAGGAAATCGAAAGACGCTCAGAGTTAACAAGAGAAGAGATATAACACTTATTCCGACGAGCTTGCACAGAATGATGGAAGAAAGCAGTATTCCTGTCGCCCTCTTGAAGCCAGTCAATCCTTGCCTTTTGTTTCCAGAAAATCTCCTCTCGGAGCTCCCACTCTTCCACCAATTTTAGAGCCTAGGACTCAGCATGTCCTAGAGCCTCCGAAAAATCCCAAATCACGAATTTGACGAGTAATACTAGCAAGATGAGCCTGCGCTTCTCTTTTCTTGGCCCGAAGATTGCCAAAACACGACCTATTCCATCGCTTAAGATGATACTTGATATGTTGCAGCTTCTTAACAAGACAATACATAGCTGTACCATACGCAGGGGCCCCATCCCGCCACCACTGGGCAACAAGGTCATACAAGGACGGATCTCGAAGCCACATAAGCGGAAATTTGAAAGGAGGATTCTTTGGAGTAGGAAAAGAAGAAGCAGAAAACTTAATTGGCCAATGATCAGAGCCACACCAATCAAGAATCTCAGAACAAGTGACCATGCTACTGCCCATCCAAAAACTAGAAACAAGAAATCTATCCAACCGCTCAGATATCGCTTCTGGCCCACTCCTATTATTCCAAGTGAAAATTCCATTAGAGGGTTTAACATCAACAAGAGCAAGAGAATCCACATTTGCCCGAAAAAGATCTGAAGCAGGTCCAAGCCTAGGCAACCCCCCTCTTTTCTCCTCCAAACACTGTTAGGCGTACTTGACATAGTTTAGTACTTTTGGCAAAATATGTTTTGTTAGTGGTTTCGGGAAGTATGTTTATGTTTTAGTTTCGGCGAGTAGTTACTCCCGATCGGTACGATGGTTGGCGACGGTTGGCAACCGTCAGACAAACTATATATGTACTTATCACGCCATTGTATGGGCATGGAGTTTTTGGGATTGTTATTGTACTTACTGTTCTGAATTAATATATGCAGTTGATATTCTGAGTACCAATTCTGTTTGTTATTCTCGTACAATGTAATGCATTTCCGTACACTGTGATAGTGCAAGTATCTTTCTCGTTTACCCTGCATGGAAATAATTAGACCACTTAGGCAGTAAACATTTTGGCGCCGTTGCCTAAGCGAATCCGGTGAACATCCAGACGGGAGAATGGCAGCATAATGGGGCAACCGGTTGATACCGACGAGGAAGTACAAGACATAAAGCACGTAGAAGAAATAATACAAGAAATTCAGGAAGAATGCGAGGGAAGCGACAGAGAAGAGAATAAACCCAGAAGCCGAGAAGATGAAGTAACTCAGGAATTGGTCAAACTGTGGTTATTATCAGTCGGACAATACGTGTGAGACGAATCTATCTGCAGAGAGGTTCCAGAGGAGGTTATTTCAGAGAACCTGCGTGTCAATAGCGAAGTGGATAATCTGTTGAACCGCATTCCTCGACTTCTGGCAAGGAACCTGATAGCCTTCCAAGATATTCGAGAAGAGAGAGAAAGGGAAGTGCGACGACAACAAATTCTCAAAAGATATGAAGAACCTCTGAAACAAGAAGAGGAACGTAATGCTGATCGCCATCGCACGCGGCACAACTGAGAAAGGGTAAGCATAATTAATGCCCATACAACTTAATAAGGACAAAAATAAATTACCAGTGGGGCAAGCAACACCAGAAGAAATAGTAAGAAGATCATTAAGACTAAAGGAACAAGAATGCAGGAAAAGATTGAAACAGATTTTGGAAAAAGAAAATGAACGACATGAAGAGGTAGATCAAGGGGGTGATGAACATAATTTCCGAACACCAATAACAAGTAAAGGAAAAGAAAATAATCTGACAGAAGAACTAGAGGATAGTATACGTTGGATTGTGGCATTGTCCATTTCAGACGAAAGGCCGAGGAACAGAGGACTTGAGCCCAAGACCCCTGCACAGAGGGAAAACCAAGGAGAGCCAAAGGTAACTCGAAGTGTAGAGGACGCCGAAACCGGAAGCGGGAAGGAACCGTACGTGGCTGGCAGTGTCGGGAAGACACCGGAACGACACGGTAGAACCAGTCCAGTCGGGTCAAAGACACAGAGAGGGTACCTCGGGAAAAAGATGGTGACCCCACTGGTGAGTGAAAGGCAGAAGTTGCCGAAGTTCATGGGGAATGGGTCAGAAGATCCTGTCCGGCACTGCAAAACGTGTGAAACCATATGGGTGGCAAACGGATAAGAGGACGAAGACTACTGGGTAAAAGCGTTTCCAGCGACGCTAAGAGGTATTGCCATTGACTGGTATACAGACCTAGAGGCAGCACAGAAAACCTCATGGGATGAACTAAAAAAAGCCTTCGAGAACGAATTTAAACTTCTGAGAGACAACAATGAGATTGTAGCAGAAATCTACAATACCAAACAAGGAAAGAATGAAAATGTAAGGGCATATAATAGAAGGCTCAAAGAATTACTCGGGAAACTGGAAACGCAGCCAGCCGATGGACTGAAGAAAAGATGGTTCATTGAAGGGCTAGTCTCGTCATTAAGAAAAAAGATGAAAGTGGTACCCCCATCGTCGTACGCAGAAGCGTACAATCGGGCGATGGACATAGAAAGTGAAAGCAAAACATCATCCCGAAGTAAGGAAAGAACTGAAGATGATGACAGTACGGGGGACGACAGCAGTGAAAACGAGTCGAAAACCATTCAGGCTTTGAGAAGGGACATGATTCGCATGATGAAGGAAATGAAAACGGATAAGGAGACAACTAGAGAAAGTCGGGAGTTATGGTGCACAGAGTGCAATGGGGAGGGTCACATAAAGGCAAATTGCCTGAGAAAATTATTTTGCGACATTTGTCAGGTGATGGGACATTCAATCAAGGAATGTCCATTTAACTTGAAAGCAAGAAGTAACCAAGTGTTGTTCACACAGGGCGAATCATCAACTCCGCCGACCACACCGCCAAAGCCTCAAAATAGTCCGAATGCATCCCCCAGAGGATACAGGAATAATAGAAGGTTTAACAATAACAGCCCCCGAAACAGATTGCAGTACGACAGCAAAGGGCGACCGATGATACAGTGCAACGAGTGGGGACACTTTGCAAGAGAATGCCCCAACAACAATCAGAACACAATAAATGCACTGTGCAGGTGGTGTGGGCCTGGTGATCACGAAGAAAAGGACTGTCCGAAGCAGAAAGGGGTAAACCTTATCAATCTCAAGGGAAATAATGAAGAAATCCTTGCTATCACCCGGGCGCAAGGGAAAAGGCCACTTATCCAGATCCCTGTACGGAAAAAGAAAGACTCCGTGAGGCACGAAAGGAAGTGGAAGCTGCCATGAAAACTGAACGGAGGAACTGAGACAAGAAGGTAACCGCAACCCTACGATCGGAATCAGATAAGAACATAGCAAGTCAAGTATTGCAAACTACCGTACCAATTAAATTGGCGGACCTCCTCCAAAGCTTACCTTAGTTAAAAGTAGCAATATCCAAAGGAACGAAAGGTACCTCACACGAAGACGAAGCCCACACAACAGAAGATGTTATAGTGGAACCACTGCCAACGGGAGAACAAGTACTCGACCCGAGGCTGCTAGCGGTTGACACTGGGAAGAAACTGGCCGTAGTGCATATGGAAATACTTGGGAGAAATTTGACAAATACAATAGTCGACGGGGGATCTGGAGTAAATGTATTACCGGAAGAAACTTGGAAAAGCCTCGGGAAGCCAACCCTATGGCCACAAAACTTCCAGTTAGTGGGAGCCGACCAGCACGGGATCAAGGCGCTGGGAGTGCTAATGGCTCAAAAAGTAAGAATCGGTACCCAACAATTTTTGTTAAATTTTGTAGTCATAACAACACAGAATGCATCATACGATGCATTACTTGGCCGAGGATGGCTAATAGCCGCCAAGGCCAACCACAACTGGAAGAAAAACACTCTGTCCATAGAAAATAGACACAAGAAGTTTGTCATTGATTTGAGGACGCAATCCGTCAGTGAAGAGTTGGCCTCAGATTTTGACTCGGATGGAGGGGACTCGACAGAAAGTGGGAAAGGGCCGATGGAGCCCGATGACGAAGGGGTGCTGAAATTACAGGAATGCTCAGAAGACGAGACAAATTCATTCAGTGGGCTATTCCATTGGCAGATGGAAGACTACGAGTTTTTTCCGCCACAATGCAACATGATTTCAATAAAAGAAATCGGTGAAAGCTCGGGAATGACGAATGAATAGAAAGACGACGGTGAAACATTGGAACAGACAAGTGATAAGGGGAAGGAAGTGACCCACATGTTCCCAGTGGCGTACGGGGAATATAAGGGAATGTAGAAGTAGATAGCACGCCGGCACACCAGTTTGAATCGGAAAAGAAGATTATGTACGAAGAGCTGGTAACGAAGAAAGTTAATCTCGGCGAGGAAAGCAACCCAAAAATAATTCTGGCCAGCGGCGACTGGAATCCAGTACTCAAGGCAGCAGCGTTCCGAATCTTTCTAGAGTACAAAGATGTGTTTGCCTGGACCTACAAGGACCTGAAGGGGATACCGCCAGAACTGTGCGTCCACAGAATTCCACTCATACCAGGAGCACATCCAGTATGGAAAAGGCCATATCGCATGAATAAGAACTACCCGACAAAAGTACAGGAAGAAATTGAAAAAATGCTTGAGGAGGGAATAATATTTGAGGTAGAAACAAGTGAGTGGGTGTCACCGATTGTAATATCACTTAAGAAGGAAGGGGGACAAATCAGGATTTGCGTAGATTTTAGATGCCTCAATGCAGTAACAATCAAAGATCCTTTCCCCATCCCATTCACAGACTCCATTTTGGAAGAAGTGGCCGGTCACGAAATATATTCCTTTATGGACGGATTTTCGGGGTATAACCAGATCAGCATCGCCAAGGAAGACAAACTGAAGACAACATTTGTGATTGAAAATGGGGTATATGCATACAACCGGATGCCGTTCGGTCTATGCAATGCACCAGCCACCTTTCAGAGGATTATCCTACACATATTTGACAAAATGTCGGTGGGAAACTTCAAGGCATTCCTCGATGACTGGTCAATTTACAGCGACCAGCAGACACACCTCAAAGCCCTCACCGAATGCATGGAGCGTTGCAGGGCCGCGCGGTTGGCCTTAAACTCGAAGAAGTGCCGGTTCATGGTGTCACAAGGGAAACTTCTTGGCCATATTGTATGCCAAGCAGGACTAAAAGCAGACCCGGACAAGATTCGGGTAATTGTAGAAATGGAGGCTCCAGGAGATGTCACCGGAGTAAAGTCCTTTCTCGGCCATGTCGGTTACTATTGGAGATTTATCAAAAATTTTGCTCAAGTATCACACCCACTGGACAGGTTGACAAGGAAAGGGGTGCAATTTGTCTGGTTGGAGGAACAACAAAAAGCTTTTGAAGAACTAAAGACAAGACTCATTAGTGCACCTATCCTAGCCTATCCAAACTGGGACAAGGAATTCCACATGCACGTGGACGCATCAAACTTTGCAATTGGTGCCACTCTTGCACAAGTCGGATCTCATGGGTTGGATCATCCAGTGTACTTTGCTAGTCGGTTGCTCTCCAAAGCGGAGCGGAATTACAGTACTACGGAAAGAGAGGCTTTGGGAATGGTCTACTCTGTACATAAATTCAGGCATTATCTCTTGGCAACACCATTCACTTTTTATGTGGATCATCAAGCTCTAATGTACTTGGTCAACAAACCGATTATTCAAGGCAGAATCAGTAGATGGTTGTTACTTCTGCAAGAATTTACTTTCACTATTATTGTACGGCCAGGAAAAAGCCATGTAATTGCCGACCAGCTCTCAAGGATCAAATCAGGAGAACCAGGAGATGGGGTCAATGAAGACTTTCCGGATGCCCACCTATTTCAAATAGCTGCCTTGCCGCCATGGTACGAGAAAATTGGTGAGTACTTGTCCACTTAAACGTTTCCGCTAGAAATGTCTACAAGTGAACGACGGAAGATTGCACTGAAGAGTAAGACATTTCAACTGATAAACGGGCTGCTCTACAAAATGGGCCCCGATCAAATCCTCCGTAGATGTGTGATGGAAGAAGAGATAAGGGGTGTATTGGCAGAAGCCCATGAGGGACTGGCAGGGGGACATATGGGTCCCGATGCCACGGCATGAAAAGTTCTACTCGCCGGCCTATGGTGGCCGACGTTGCACACAGATGCCCTAGAGTGGGTAATTCAATGTGACACTTGTCAGAGGGTAGGGAAACCGCTAAAGAGGGATTATATGCCACTATGGCCATCACAACCTCAAGAGCTTTTCGAGAGATGGGGGTTGGATTTTGTAGGACCACTAAAGGTCAGCCAACTACACCGATGTCGGTACATAATAGTGGCTACGGAATATTTGACGAAGTGGGCGGAAGCAAAGGCATTGGAAGATAACATTGCATTAAGTACGGCAAAGTTCATATACGAACAGATCGTGACGAGGTATGGGATTCCAATCCAACTGACGAGTGACCGTGGGGGACATTTCGTCAACCACGTCATCCGACTTATGACTACGGAGTTCAAAATCCTCCACACCCTATCAAGTCCGTACTATCCAAGGGCGAACGGGCAGGCAAAGTCAACAAACAAGGTGCTCGTTTCGGTAATCCACAAGTCATGCGGTATCGAAGGGTCGGACTGGGAAGAGAGGTTACCAGCAGTGTTATGGGCTTACCGAACCACTTATAAGGTAACGACTGGACACACTCCTTTCCAGTTGATGTACGGGCAAGAAGCGGTAGTACCCGCAGAATACCTGGTTCCAAGTCTGAGAATTGCAGTAGAAAATAGACTAGGAGATACGGAAAGTGTGGAAGAAAGACTATTCTAGTTAAATAAATTGGACGAGAAAAGAATTTTGGCTCAATGGTCGACGGAAATTATGCAGAAACGCCGGAAGTATTGGCACGACAAACACCTACAGAGAATGGAATTCCGGTCTGGGCAGTTAGTTTTGATATATAACGGTTGTAACGAAATCAAACCTGGGAAGTTCAAAGTTCGGTGGTTAGGACCGTTCAGAATACGGGAATTGATGGACAATGGGGCTATAAGGCTTGATAATCTCGATGGAAGTCCAACCAAAGAAGCAGTGAACGGGTCGAAACTGAAGATTTATAAAGAGAGAAAAAGAGAAACAATACAAATCAACATGCTGGGATTCGCATTAACAAACCACTGCAGGAAGGAGGAAAGAGGCAAACAACATGAGGAGACAGAAAACAAAGTTGACGGGATGGTATTTGCAAGTACTCAGTTTGAACTAGTAACGGGGTTCTTTGCACCAAGGCCAGTGCAGATGGAAGCCCGGGAGGGCCAAATCGATGAAGACTATGGTGGTAAATGGATTAATAAACACTACCCAGAAGAAGAGAAAGAAGAGGAAGAAAATTGGAACAACTGGATAAGAGAATATAACCAAGTACGAGACAGATTTGAGTTCCTACTACCAAAAGAGGTCCGGGACCCGCCAAGAAGGAAGTACTTGGCAGAAGCAATGTTCATTGTGGAAAGATCACCCTACTGTGACGAAGTCTGGGAATTAAGAAGGAAGAATTGGCTAGTCGGACTACCCCACATACAGATTCCAAGGAGTCGGCTTTGGAAGGCGAAGTACAGATGCAGAAATGCGAATGTAAAGATGAATGGAGACGGGAAAACATTTCAGTGGGTCCAGGAGCCAATGGGATGGCACTTGACATGGGTGAGAGACCAGTCCCTGACATTTGACCGGATTTGGGAATTGGAAGAAATTGATAAATGCTGCACCAACGATTCCCTAAGACAGAAGGGTTACATAAACTGCATCTTCCGTCAGCTGACAGAAATCGAGGTCCTGGATGAAAAGGAGGAGAGAGAGAACTGGGAGAGCGAATGGAAGATGGCAAAGTTCGGAAAATTCGAAATCGACAAGTCAGGTAAGAAAAAAATAGAATTAAAAAAAAAATAAAAAATAAAAAATTTATTTAAAAAAAAAAAAAACTATAAAAAGGCAGGCCGTACGAAAATTGCAAAGAAGCCGTACGAAATTCTGGAGAAGGGACTGTACGAACATTAGAAAGGGCAGGCTATACGAAAATTTGCAAAGAAACCGTACGGAATTCTGGATAAGGGACCATACGAACATTGGAGAAGGGGTCGTACGAATTGCAGAGGAAAATTGCCGTACAGAAAATCAACCGTGCGAGGGAAGAAAAAGTCGACCGTACGGTTTCTGCCGTATGCTTCACATTAGCCCGTATGGTTCTGCCGTACATCCATCCTGCTGGCCGTACGAAGGGGTTCAACTGCTGGCCGTACGGAAGGAGAAACTGCCGTACGGCATCCTCTAGCCGTACGAAGGAGTCTAGCCAAGCGTACATCTTGCTGTCTGTACGAAGGGAAATTGTCTAAAAAAGTCTGCCGTACGAATTCCTACCGTACCATTCTCTTACCGTACGGATTTTTTTTTCTGCCGGTTTCTTTGCTGTGGTGGCCGTACGGACTCTCCTGTACCCGGACAGTGCAACATTGAGGCAGTACAAGCGGAAGAAAAAATAAACGGTCCTAACTAACAGATAACTGAACAGAGAAGTATAAAAGAACATAGAAATGTCAATTTCACCAGCGAACAGGGTTACTAGAGCACAGGACAGGGAAAAGCAAATTCAGATATCAGGTCGGGCGGAAGATAAAAAGATGGCGACAAAGATAATTGTGGAAGAAAAACCAGCACAGACACCACAAGTTGACGTGGGTTCATCAACGCAGAAGAAGCAGCCGAAAGGGAAAGGGAAAAACAAGGAAAAAATCACAGTGGATTCCTTGCAGTGGGAAAGTCTTACGGCCAGCGAGTGTAAACAGTGGTGGAATAGTCACGCTGATGATCATCCTCTCAAGCGAGCATTACAGAAGGCGCAAGTGGACAAGGTAATACAAATGCCCTATTTTAATTTCAGAGAGTTTGAGGCAATATTGAAGAACATGGTGGCAAATTACAATCCCTGAGCAAGACACACGATCATCAGATTTATGAATGTATCCGTCAAAATCACATTCTCGCCACAGGATTTCGAGAGAGTGATGGGGGTACCGCACCAAGGATTTACAGTTGGCAAACAGAAAATAACCGTAAAACACAAGGACAACATTATGGCAAAGGTCTGCAGACCAGACCTGAGTGAGAAAGAAAAGAATCAATTAAAGGCTACAGGGAATAGAGGACTTCGCCGAGATCACTTGGCGAATGAAGAATGGCGGTGCATAATGGATGTCATCCGGGGGCGGCTGATGGGAGCCTCACGCTCGTCAGACATTCCATTTTGGATGTCGGATTATATGATTGGCCTTAGCCAGGGTGCAATGTACAACTGGGCAGCAGTTCTCTCCGACAGGATTCACGAGTTCATGAAAATGACTCACAAGTCATTCTACATGACTCAGCAGGCCATTGCGCTGTTCCTGGACGCCATTTGCACTCACATCCCCTCATTGGCGCGAGCTCCATTTCAGCCAGATGAGCAGTGCGACCCCACATGGCCAACCGTTTTCAGATGGACAAACTTGAAGGCTCTTGCACAAGGTGGGAAGGGAGAGGAGTCACGGAGCAGCAAAAAGAGAAAGCAGCAGGAGTTACCTGAGACTTCGTCGGAGGCTTCATATAGTTCACAAGGTGCCGAGGAGGATTGCATTGAGGCCTCGTCAGCCTCAGCCACTCCTGGCAACCCTGCCAGCCCCAGTCCTATAGTACCAGTAGGGGAGAACAGATGGGATTTTTCACTGGCAAAGAAGCATGCCCACTTGCACTTAGACACACGCACCCAAGCGGAGATTCCAGTTCAGCCTAGTACCACACACGTCTCATGGGGTCAGGTCATGAGGATGAAGGGAGATAACACCGTACCAGCTCCTCTCCCATCAGGGCAGATTACTCCGTTTGAGACTAGATCTCCAGAGAGCATGGCACATGCAGACAGCGCAGTACAAGTTGATGCTTGGCTTCAGCTACTAGGCATGCCTTCAGAGTTAGCAGACACTCCTCCTCTAAGCCCCGCTAGATCTCTTTTACCGCCATCTGCACTTGAAGGTGAGATGGTATAGTCAGAGGAGGAGAAAGCAGTTGATGTTGCCATAATGATTAGTGACTCAGAAGCAAAGGAGGAAGGGACAGCCATAGATAGCTCAGAAAAGGAAGGCACCAATACTAGTATGACAGGCAGTGCTGATGGTACAGAGGATACTTCTCGCTCGGCTGAGCCAGCTGGGTTGACAATACACATGGGTGAGCCAGATGAGAGTGACCCACTCGGCACCATTCTCAGGTATGCACAGGATTTAGGGTCTATGGGAACCATCCTTCAGAGGGTATCTGATATTGCTGCCAGGGTCAACCCCCAATACTCTTCGCCAGCAATACGTGCAGAGGTACAAAGAATTGAACATTTTGTCAAGAATGCTGAGACGGAGTTTGTACGGGTATTTTGGAATAAGGGTTGGCCAGAAGTAATTACCGAGGAGATGCAGAGGGCATGGAAACCAGAGAGACCAGACTTGGGAGTGGGAGATGCCGACAGTGAGCTACTGGCAGCCCTTCATAGCATTGAGGATTAGTTCCGAGCATTATATTATGCTCGACAGGAGGATTTTTAAAAGACAGCACGGTGCAACAAACGACTGGAGGAGGCTGCAGTTATCAGTAAGCAGCTGAGGGAAAAAATTGATGAGCAACAGGTACACTTCCAACGGCAGTTGGCACAGGAAGCCGAGCTCACACATTTAGAAAGGAACAAGGCCGAGGCACTAAGAGCAGAACTAGAAACCACAAGGAAGGAGTTGGCCGAATCTCAGGTGGCACAGGAGAAAACAAAACAGCAGCTGGCCGAGGCTGTCCAAATGGTACGTCTCACCAGAGACAGGCATATCGTTGCCTCAACACATCTGAAACAAAGGACTGAGGAGGTTTACAGGCTTCGGCGGTTAGTTCAACCTCAGCAGGGGACTCCTGGTTCAGCATGGACGGCATCCACACCTCCAGGGACGTCCACTGACCCTCCTACTTCCTAGTTAATTTGGGCTCTTGGTTGTAGTCGTTTGGAAGACAACAAGTTTTTTGGGGGGGATAAATGTTAGGCGTACTTGATATAGTTTAGTACTTTTGGCAAAATATTTTTTGTTAGTGGTTTCGGGAAGTATGTTTATGTTTTAGTTTCGGCGAGTAGTTACTCCCGATCGGTACGATGGTTGGCGACGGTTGGCAACCGTCGAACAAACTATATATGTACTTGTCACGCCATTGTATGGGCATGGAGTTTTTGGGATTGTTATTGTACTTACTGTTCTGAATTAATATATGCAGTTGATATTCTGAGTACCAATTCTGTTTGTTATTCTCGTACAATGTAATGCATTTCCGTACACCGTGATAGTGCAAGTATCTCTCTCGTTTACCCTGCATGGAAATAATTAGACCACTTAGGCAGTAAACAGACACAACACTGAATTGAAATCACCAGCTAAGATCCAAGGAAGAAAAGGAGCACAAGACCGAACAAACCTGATATGGGCCCAAAGCTGGATTTTACCACGGAAGTCAATTGGAGCATAAACATTACTAACCAAAATAGTCTCACTAGATTCCAAAACCGAAGCCACGACAAAAATAGAGTGGCTAGAAATCCACCAGCGAGGAACAACCTTTCGTGGATCCCAGAAAAGAGCTAGACCTCCAGAGTTTCCCCTAGAACCAATACACTGACATTGACCAAAAGACCAAATACGGGGAGCATATTGAAGCATGAAGTCCACCCGAAGCTTAGTCTCCTGAACGCAAAAGATATCCGGAGAATGAACCACAATCAAATCTTGAATAGCCTTTGGATGGGGGGTGCTATTCAATCCCCTTGCATTCCATGAAAGAATAATCATCAGGAAGGTGGAGAGAAGAGGGCATTAATGGTCTTAACCAACCCAGATTCCACCAACAAATCCCCAGTGGATTTAATCTTGTCCACATCCTTTTTACGACCAGCTTTAGAAGAATTATCAAGATGACCCCTCTTAAGAGGGCGTTGCAGCACCCCCAGAACATGAGATAATCCTTGTGCCTTACTGGCAGGCAACACCTGCTTAGCTAATTCTACTAATACAATGTCATCCTGCGGATCTGCAGAGGCACCAGGAAGCCCAGAATTCCCCTGCTCCAAAGCCGGAGAAATATCCTTAACAACAATTGCCTGCTCCAGCCCTGTATCCATACCAGTGGCCCCAAAAGGAAACTCAACAGGCATCCCCTCTTCCAAGGCCTGATTATCCAAGACCTCAAAACGATTCAAACCCTGATCACTCTGTCTATCTTTATAGGCCCACTTCTGTCCCCTTCCTTTAGCCTTCGGCTTAACAGGAATGAAGCCATCCTTATCGGTCCCACCCTCAGCCACAGGTGACTTGCCTTTATCCGCCTTCTCCACCGAAGGCCCTGATGAAGGAGGAGAAGAAACCCCTACAGCTTTGGGTGCCCGAGGACATTGGCGCTAAAGGTGTCCATACTCGTGACAAAAGCGACATCGAAAAGGAAGGGACTCATAGTCTAACTGTTGAACCTACGAAGCAGAGCCAAGACAAATTTCCAAAGAATCCGGCAATAGATTATTTAAGTCAATTTCAACACAAATATGAGCAAAGGAAATTTTTTTTTTATCCAAAGTATTCTGGGTGATGGCATTCGGCTTCCCCAGCAAAGCTGCAATCTGGAGTAGAATATCTTCCCTCCAAAACTCCAGCGATAGTCATGGCAAACGGACCCACACAGGAACCCGTGAAGGCAAATCCTCTGCCGCATTAAATCCTCCATGCCAAGGCTTCATGAACAAGCCAACATGATTGTAAAAATACGGTCCTCCCTCAAAAACACGATTTCGATCTGAAATGCAAGAAAAATCAACCATGAAATAGCCATTCGCAACCACCAAAATATCAAAATCACCCTCAACCTGCCAGCACCGATGAATCCAGGACTCCAAGGCCGAGAGAGGGATACGAATACCCAGGAACTTACAAATCAGAACATGTTGGCTCCAGTAAGATATGTCCTCTTGCACCGATTTAGGAGAGATAACCAGGACCAGACGATTGAGACTCCGCGGCAAACAACCATTCACTTTCTTGAGCTTAGAGCTCTCACCCACAAAAGAGGAATCCTCAAGCAAACCTTGAGACGGCTTCACACCAGCAAAACCCAAGCTTTTTGAAGCCCTTGCCATTCCACCACAACACCAAACCCTACACGCTGCCCTGACACCACTTCCAAACCTCCCTGCACCCTTCACCAAACCCACTTCCACCCAACGCCAAACCCTCCGTCAAATTTCAGCAGCAAGAGCTAAAACAGAGAAAAGGAAAAGCAGAAGCCCCACCCCGAATGCAAAAAAACGACCCCCAACAGAAATCAGCCACTGAACAAATTCAATGAGCGCACATGCAAAAAGAAAAACAGACATGCGTGTGCCCTCACAGGTAGCGCGCTGCCTTCCCCTCGCACAATGCCATACAACCCCCCAAAATTAAAAAATTAAATGATTCTAACTTTACTTTTAAATTTTAAACTCACTTTACTTTTAAATTTTAAATTTAAATGATAAATATAACTATTATAAAAACAAAATAATAAATAATAAACAAACTGTATATATTATTAATAATTATTAAAAACTATACCCAAAAAAAACTATACAATATTTAATATTTATTATTATTCATTGAAACTATACTTATAGTATGTAATAATCAATAATGTATTAAAAAATTAAAAAAAACTATACAAACTAGTGAAACTATACCAAAAAAAACTATACAAAATTGAAAAAATTGATTGAAATCAATACCTAGAACTTAGAAGCAGAGGCGGGCGTGGAAAAACCAGAGATGCGTTGGGCGTGTGGTCGGGCGAAATGCGTTTGTGGGCGTCGGAGGTGGATATTAGGCTGGGTTGGGTGTCAGCGGGAATGAAAAATGAGGACAAAAAAACCCTCGAAAAATTTATAGCAAATGCGTTTTAGGTTTTGTCCCCCGGTTAGAAGTCAACAATCGATCTGGAATCGGTCCAGAATTGCCACGTCACGCGTAGAATCGCCTGGGTACGAAATCAAAATCTGGAATCGTTTCTGAGGCCCAAAAACCGATTCCTGTTCGCACCCACAGGCGTTTCGGCCCAGTACCCGATTCCAGGACGTTTCATACCCAAAATCGGTCTGTCAGCCTGGGCGATTCGGTAACTTAGCTTATTATATGTTAGTAGTTGGATTGCTTTGGAACTATGACCTTGGGCTAATTGCAAGGTAATGTGGGGAAGGGAAAATTGGTTAGAGAGGATGCATTAACATAGAACAACTTTCTATCATATAAAACCCTATCTATAAGGGACTATCTATTTATTTAAGCCATACGGACCTGATGGATATTTGTTAAATTAAACTTCTGATTTGATTTGACATAATACAATAAAAATGGCACTGTTCTCCTTTCCAGCTTAGTTCATTTGGAATGCAAACATAAAGATGCATTAACTTTCCTATCCATGTCTTCCAAATTATCTTTGCTATATATTGGCCACCTTGAGATGAACACTTCTTCGTTATGTTCATCATTTTGCTGTTTACATTATTTTTGGAGCTTTAACATTCTTAAAATTCTTGAAGTTCTAATAGGATTATGCTAATGTGCTAGACCATTCTCAAGTCCTTTATTTGGCAATGACCAACAACCACATACCTAGTAGTTGTTTCCTTGCTCTTGTTATCGTGAACATCTGCTGATAGCCTTCGTTTCAGTAGGCTAGCAAGGAGCCTTTGGTCAATCAGTGGCTAACAAGCTAGTTTATTTACATAGCAGGAGTGTTCTCTCTCTAGTTTAGTCACACTGCATTATTTGTTTTCAAAGCTACCTGGTTTGGGAGAGAATTGCCAACAGACTTTTGGCACCTTTATCATATCCTTTCCTCCCAAACATGGAGACGATTTTAGCGTTGTGAGACTCTTTATTGGGGGAAGAGAAATCCTCTTAACAATTTCGTGCACTTCTTTTATCAGCAAATGCTACGCTTGACCCTTCTATTATGTGGTTTTGATATCATTTGGACATGATCATATCATTTTAGTTTGTATGCCTTTTCTTCCCAGTAAATAACTAGCAAGAGTCCTCTTTGCAAAAAAGAGGCAATATTGTAGGTGGTTGTATCACTTCCTTTGAATTCACAAGAAACCCATGGATTCTTGACTATGCAAGGATCTATGTGAATCTAAATCTAGACTCCCCTCTTTTGCATCAAGTGATACTTGACATGAGAGTCATACAATGGAGGCAATCTTTGGATTATGAGAATATCCCTTTTCGATGCCCAAGTTGCCATGAACATGGGTGCCTTGCCAAAGCCTGTTCCATGCAAGAAAAGAAAGAGCAGTTAGACCCTCAAGAGAATCAAGCTTTCATGGACAATGAAGATATTGAAGCAAGTAGTTCATTGTTTTACATTTCTGATGGAAGCAAAATGAGGAGGAAGTGTTAGAGTTTGTTCTTGCAGCATTAAGGCTTGCCGATATTGAAGGGTTTTTGCTGAGAATGGAGGTGTGCTACAGCAGCATTCCCATTGCTTTTGAACTCTGCCATCACTTTCAGCAGCCTTTCATCAAAGGTGCCATCAAGGTCTGAGATTTTTACTAAATTCTGATTATTATTTGAAAATCCTAAGGGGTTTATGCAGCTGTCTTCCTAGTTATTAAGATAATATCTAGTGTAATGGTCACTCTCCTTAGTTTTTTCCTATTAGATAGCTTCTTTTTAGTTTTTCCTATTAGATAGCTTTTAGCTAATCCTTATCTCTTCTGCTTTCTTAGCTTTTCTGCTTTTGTCTATTCTTAGACGCTGTAATCTCTTTATATAGAGCTCCGCTCTTCATTGTAACATAACTCATTCATTAATATATTTTGCATATATTTAGAAATGTAACATGGTAGCAGAGCGGGTCCCTTCTCGGGGACTGTCCGAAGGTCGTATGTTCTAAAATCACGTATGTTTTCCGGAGTCTCATCGCATTTTTTTTGCATTTGGTTCATGCCTTGCGACATTCTCTGGTCGTGTTTTTTTAAAGGAGCTCGCGTTTTCTTGTTTTTGGACGATTTGTTCCTGCAAATCGTGGCTTTATTGCCGTGCATATTTTGTTTTGATGATCGCATTTTTTTCGATAAGGGTTTCACATCTTTGTTACAAGAGTTCTTCGCGACTTCTGAGTTGCAACTCCTAATCGCGAGCTTCTGTAGGGTCGTGCATGGAGTGGTCGTTGGGTTTCGGTGGCTTCTCTTTTCATCGCCGTTTATGATTACCCTTCGGCGTGATTTCCGTGTATTTTCTGGTCGCATCTTGGTCGTGACTTGGAGGCCAGTGTTTTCTCCCATCCGAGGACACGATTCTTCAAAGACCGGTCTCTGTTTGATAATCACCGATTGCCGTTTTTTGTTTTGTGGGGAGGTCGCGATTTGTGAAGTGTTGACTTCATACCTTTTGGTTGGATCTTTCTCTTCCGTAATCGAGGTTGTTTGGCGCCTTCATTCTGTGTTTGCGATTTTCCATCAGTAATATCTTGGTGATAATATTATCGGCGGTTCCATTATCTTCTGGCAGGAGTTTTATCAACGGGAGTTTTATTCCTTCGCAATTGTGGGAATTTTTGTCTGTTGTCTTGCCTTAAGTGGTAGTTCTGAAGTTTAGTTGAAAAGTTTCTTTCTTTGGCGCCGAAATCATTGGTAGGTCTTGCTTTGGCAGTCATTATTTTGTCATTGGCGGGAATATTTTCTGTGGGTTTTCCTTGATTTGTGCTTACAGCGCCTAAATCCACCCGGCTATCTGTATTTCAAGCACCCAGCAGTCATGCAACAATATTTTCCTCGAACGCCATGTTCTGATGTTCTGAGCACCTGCATTCCGTACTCTTGAGATCCGTGTTCTGAAATCTGTGTTCGGATTTATCTCGAGATCTGTGCCTCAATATTTGTGTTTCAGATTTATTTCGTGCTTTCGGAATCTGTTTCTCGTAACCCGTGCAAGGGTTCTGATCTCCACCTTTGCTGTCTATCTGCTTCAGTATCTGTGCCCACTACTTATAATTCGTCTTTTTGTGTCTCGGAAAATGTGAAGTATGGCATCTTTGACCAACATCTTTTTGTAAAGCAGTCAGAAGTTCAACGACAACAAACTTTTAATCATTAGTGTTCTCTGCAGAATCTCGTTAGAGTTTGGTTCTTGTTCCGTAGCCCTTTGAATGGGGTTCTGTTTTCTGTTTTCGGCGGCTTCCTTGTTCGGCAAATGTTTTTTGCCTAGTCGCTATTTCTGGAGAATTTTCTACCTTTTTGCCGTGGTTAGCAGCTTTGTGGGCTTCCTTGCTCTGCGATTACAGTGCGTAGCCCCTTCTCGTCATCAGCTAAACTAGCGGTCAGCATTTGTGTTTGGCAGGCGGCCATTCTGCTTCTTTGGATCTCTTGGGATTTGTGTTTTGACACCCGTACTTGGGTTCTATTCTCTGTTTATGCCTCCATCTATCTCGTAAGATAGTCTGTTTTAGGGGCATCTTGGTTTAGTTAGTGGATTGACCATTAAGGGGGGGTATTAAGATAATATCTAGTTTAATGGTTACTCTCCTTAGTTTTTTCCTATTAGATAGCTTCTTTTTAGTTTTTCCTATTAGATAGCTTTTAGTTAATCCTTATCTCTTTTGCTTTCTTAGCTTTCTACTTTTGACTATTCTTAGACTCTGTAATCTCTTTATATAGAGCTCCGCTCTTCATTGTAACATAACTCATTCATTAACATATTTTGCATATATTCAGAAATGTAACACTAGTCACATAGAGTTCTCTAAGGTAAATATTCAGCCATTCATAGGAGAAGAAAATGGCAGATTTGTGGTAGGGTTGACACAAAATTTAAGTCATCACAACAAGCTATATCATTTCCTCCACCCTTCGTTCAGGGTGCTCTGGGTTGTCAAGTCTGATTTTTTATCAAAATGAACATATCCCAGGATTTCTAGAACATCAAATGGAAGATGTGCATCCTATGGTTAAGATTTAAAGGAACTTTCAGGGCTCATCTATGGCAGAGGCCAGGCTAGCAAGTTCTTGGATTTGATGAAGGTTTAACTTCTTGGAGCAGAATGATCCACCAAAAGCCTGAATCAACAGGAGCAACCCTACCAATGGTACTCTCCCCAAAATCTGTAACACACTCTGGGCTTAGCTGTGGAGTTTGGAGGATTGAAGAAGGCAAGTTACAATGTGGAGCAGTTACAAGTAAAGAAGGCACCGGTGGAGACAATTAAATAACACAATCATATTTGTCAATTTATATTTTTCAAACTGTCACATAAATTTATTTGTTTTACATAAATTTTAAAAAATTATTTTTTTAGATGAAACTATTTTTTTAATTATTCAGGCAAAACTTTTTTTTTTCATTTATCAAGAAAGTTCACCTAATAATTGCCTATTCACCAAAATATGAGGTAAATGTAAACCTAGTATCCTTAAGGTTAGGGTTGCAATATAATCATAATGGATTGTGAAATTGGGTTTGAGTTTATGGAATAAATCCCCTCAAGTCTGACCTTGTTATTATGTTGAAATTGCCCACTTTTATGACTTAGGCTTCCAAGAATTTGGTGGATGCCATATAATCAGATTTAAATGGAGCTTCAGGTCAGTTGGACTATCGGTGATAATAAAGCTCCAACTAAGTAAAAGCATCCATAGTGCAATTAACCTGTGCCAACTAATCTAGAATAAAATGCAAAACCTGGTTATAATTTGAATACACTTTAATAAAATCAAATTAAATAAATTCATCACGTTTGGTGTAGGCTTAGAGCAGAATGATCCACCAAAAGCCTGAATCAATACAACTTACAAGCCAAAAATGTCATGCGAGCTCAAACATCACAGCCAAAAGAACAGCAATCATCAAATGAAGTTAATAAATTCCAAAGAGTTTATAGTAGGAAAGTAGAATTTCAATACGAGAAGACTCCCCCATGGAAGATCACAATTGTTTTGATCTAAGTTAATGTGTTCTGCTGTTTTGTGTTTGTCACCATATTGGACAGGACGAATATGGATCTGTGCTCTGGTTCCTGAAAATATGCCCCAGATTTGTGTTCGCGAACTTGAAAAAAAATGTTTTTTTAAAACTCTTTTTCTGGGCAAACAGGACTCCATGCTGGTGACCAAGTCCTCCACCTTGAGCTCGCACATTAGCATCTTCTCTTTCTCAATTCAAATGAGTGTAGACCGTGGCCAAGCCAGGCGAAACAAGTACATGTTTGCTGTGCTTGAAATCTTTGATTCTGATTTGTGGAAAGATTAACCCATCAGCTCAACAACATCACACCTGCAGTCAACCATTAGACAATTACGGAGAAAAAAACAGTCAATTAAGAGAGTTTGGATGAGAAAATGGGTGTCCAAAGCGAGAATGCCCAATTCCAGAGCTAAGGTTTGGCTGGGCTCTTACGACACCACTGCACAGGCAGCCTGTGCTTTTGACACCACTGTTTATTGTCTGCATCATCACTTTTCCCAACACTGTCCTTGCCATTTCGTCTGTGGCATCACTTTCCTGTCAGCAAATTTAGCTTGCTGCAGCCAAATACACATGCGGCCAAATCCCCTCCACCACAAAAAAATTTAATTACTCGTTTTATGTTAATTATTTTATTATATTATTTATATTATGATAGTATAATATTACAATGTTAATATTTTTCATATATTTAATATTAATTACTCTATTTCTATATCTATAGTACGGCTGTACCCAGCCCCACTGAACCCAAGAGAAAAATCTGCTGTACTGGCAAACCCGAACCCCATGCCTGAACCGGCAACTTAGCTTTTGATGTCAAGCACTGATTTGAATGAATTCTCTGACAAGCAATTTCTTCTAGACCATATTCAGTTTAAGTCTCCTTCAAAGGCAACAAGGCCTACAATATGAAGCAAAAATGAATGCTGTGTAGATTTGAGATCTAATCCCTAGAAATCACCCTCTATGGGATCTCAAAAAAATGAAGAGGGGCATATAAAAAATAAGAGAATCTGCCATTAAAGAACCTCCAGAGGCTGGCAGCCTGCAGAAGGAAAAGGCTCTTTAAAAAATAATGCATATTTGAACCCCTAAATCTGTGACGTTGGAGACTCAATGAAGATGAGCAACCCCGAGTTTGGGTCTCATTCATGAAATCTCCTGGAAAATCAGAGCTATTTATTTGTGGGACAAATAAATGCCACTTCCTTCAAGCACAAGCTAAGGAACAGTGCATCGATCTCAACCTACTCCAAGAAACACAAACAGCTAGGTGGCACAAAAAAATAACATCAGCATCTGGGGCAGCAGACACTTTTTTTTCTGTCCAAAGTCTGTATCCAATGGATTGCCACCATATATGATTATTTCAAATGTTTCTTACCCTTGGGGAATGGCTTCTTCTTTATACTCATATGACTCTCAGGAAAACTTTAAATTGAAAATATTTATATCCCTCCATTTGGTTGTCGTTGCATCCAGCAGTCAGAACAGGTACAACAATGAACAACACAAATCCAACATAAATTTATTCTTATGGGAGATTTTAATTCTGTCAAAAACATTAAAGAGAAAAAGGGTAGCAGAGATTTCAATCAGAGTGATGATCACTATTTTTAGCTCTCATCACAAGTAATACTCCTAGAGTCCTATAGATCTGGACTTCAAACAGGAGCTTTCCACCTGGAGTAGTAGAAGAAAAAGAACCCATTATCTAGCAGCAAAACTAGGCTGCTTTATCATCTTGGCCGATTGGGTAACCTCCACAACACAAATTAGAGCTAGCATCAATTTGACTATACTCTGAGACCATTTTAATGAACTCATTAACACTGACAGTATTGTTATTTATTGTTTTTTTAATAAAATATACTTTTATTAATATAAAGTGTGATGAGTACAGAACAAAATACCTTTCATCAAAATGGAGGTTCCAATATTACATAAGAAGAAAGTCAGTAGCAGGAACATACAAAGAGCAAAAGGACTACAGTTAGAGCTGTTTTAAATTATATAGAGCAGCAAAATCTAACAGTTTTTTAGCAATGGATTCTTCAAAGTTTATATACAATACATTAAAGAAAACATCTTAGAAATGGGTTTAACAGAAAGGGTAAGGGCCACTTTCGTCCAGGAGATTGCCGATTTGCCATGTGGTTAAATTGGAGGCACCATGCTTGAAAACTGTCTTTCTCCTTGTTCGTATTACATTTGCCTACATTGTTGAGCTTTCAGTGTGTGGCAATACTCTTGGCAGCTGGGGCAAGATTAGTATGCTCTTTAATCATATCTGCAATATGCTTTTTTGCAGATTTAGGCAACAGAAATCCATTGATTGCCTCTAAAGATCTATCTTGCTGTTCAACCACTTTGCTTAATTTTGTCCATTCATTCATGCTTAGTCTCAATCTTTTCAGATCATTTTAAAGAAAAGTGCAAGTCTAGATGGCACACTCTCCAGATATGAATTATGAAGCCCTTTTCTGTAATGAGTTTGTGCAAAGCCTTTATTTACTTGGTAATATCTCCAATGTTGGCGAGAAAGGTGTGCTGGGAAAAAAAGGATTTTTGAGGTGTTTGGGTGGTGATGTGTGGTGGAGGATGGTTGTGATGCAGATTTTCAAGATATTGGGGAAAGGGTTATGGGAGTGTTTGTGGGGGGCAAGGGTGAATGGGAGGGGAAAGGCCATTAGGCGGCGATGGTAGGGTTGTTGATCCATAAACAGGGAGGTTACACCTCTATTTGCTATTAGCAAATGGATTTCAATGAGAAGAACTTGAACAACTACCTCAAGATGCACTCTTAACCATTTACAATGGATGTTAAAATCACATACACATGTACAACTCAAGGAAAACATAGAGATCTTCACACACATGCAGAAATAAGCACTTGTGTAATGTCCCTTTTTCGGTTCATTCCAATAATCTTTGAAAGCTCCAAGATTCTTGGAGAATTCCATCATCCTTGGTGAGTGCCAACTTTCTTTGGGCGAAGTTATGGTCTGTAGACTGTTGGTTGCGAAGTTACAGTCTACAGACCGTTGGTTGCGAAGTTACAGTCTGCAGACCATTGGTTGCGAAGCTATGTACTACAGACCGTTGGTTGCGAAGTTACGGTCTGCAGACCGTTGGTTGCGAAGTTACGGTCTGTAGACCGTTGGTTGCGAAGTTATGTACTGCAGACTATTGGTTGCGAAGTTACAGTTTGCAAACCGTTGGTTGCGAAGTAATCTATTGCAAACTGATGGTTGTGAAGTTACAGTCTACAGACCGTTGGTTGCGAAATTATATATTGCAAACCGTAAGTTGGGAATTTATATTTTGCAATACATATTGTCAGTTAAATAATTATTTTAAGTTGTCAAAAAGTAACAATATTTTATATTTCTATTTGACAACTTAATTAATTATTTAAAGGGGTACTTTAAGTTGTGCAGTTAAGTGGTGCTAGGCATAAAGGGCAAAAGGGTGGACTTTTGCACACATAAAAATGTTTTATTTATATTTTGGAGGAAAAAGGGAATTATTATTTGGTTGCCCTAAAAGTGCCTATAAAAGGAGGGGTTGTGCACAGAGGAAGGGTTAGACATGTTATTGCATTTGTTTTTTTCTCTGAATGACAACTTGAGTTCTTTTCATATTTCTTGAGGATGAAAACCCTCTTGGACTACCGGTTTCAGGGACGAAAACCCTCCTAGTTGGATAGTGTGATTCCCCCCTGAAATCACCTTTGTGTTGCAAAGTTGAAGTTTTTCCAGTTTGTGCTGCAAGTGAAGATTTTACAAGGTTGAAAATGAATGTTTTTGAGTTGTGGAACCTAAGTTTTATTTTTTCTGAGGCTAATATATTCTGGTTGCTGTGTATGCTGGCAAAGGGACCATACAAATTAGAGGTACCAAGTCGTACCATTCAAGACTGGATGTTGAGCTGAAGAATATTGCAAGACAAACTTTTGTTCCAGCCATACCAATTTGAAACTCTTTGTGGAGGCTGGCCGTACTTATATGAGTTAGCAACTTCTTGTTTGGAGATTGCATTTACTTTTGGGAGATGCAATTTCAATTTATGAAGGCTAAAAGTCAGTTTTTGTTAGCCGCAGCCTTGAGGCATTACCTCACAAGGTGTTGTTCAAGAAAATATTAAGAAAATTATTCCTTATTGTTTGCTCCTTGTGAAGCGTGGGAAAGTTTGTGGGGTTGCTGCTCTTCCTTTTCTCTTTTGTGGAGTTTGTGGTGGCCTCCATACCTCCTCAAATAAGGCAACTCAGATTTTGGTGTTTGTTTATGATTCTGATTAATCTTTTTGGAATCGTACTAAGTGCCTATGTAGGCCATACACATCAGTGGGAGCCTGCAGCAGTTTCAAGGGACTTTAATAGTCCATTTTATGGTATTTGGAAGTTGAACAGGGTTATTTCTGTTTTATATTCAGTCTGTTAAGAGTGAACAGCACTTTGTGTGGGATTTGCTTCTGGGGCTCAGTTGGGTACTTCTAGATTGATAGTTCACTTCTGATTTTTCCAGTGTATTTCAGTGATCATTCTTCAGTGGCTTTGCTTACTTATCCCTATAAGCATGTTTATTTATGATTTGATGGATTAATATTGTTGTTGCAGCAGTGTATCAGTCTGATTAGAATTTATATATACATATGTTGCAGCAATTAAGTTTGCTTTTGAAATACTGTAATGCATTGTATGCTTATCTATAACCTCGGATGGTAGTACTGCCGGATGCATTTCATTTTATGCAATTTCATATTGTAAAATTGGATAGTTTACCGCCAGTTCATATAGCATATCATTTAGCCCTCTTTGGCATTGAACGAGCTTGCCTGTTATCGACCATTCTGGTCTGATCAAGTTTAGACATTCCGCCAGTGGCTTTGCATGTATGCATGCTTGTCCGTCGAAGAGGTGTAGATTTGGGTCAGCTTTGCCGTCTGCATGCTTTCTTTCCTATAATTGCATTACGCACGCTTGTCTATTGAAGAGGTGTAGATTTGGGTTGGCTTTGACGTCTGTGTGCTTTCTTTCTTATAATTGCATTATGCAGGCTTGTCCGCTGAAAAAGTGTTAATTTGGGTTGGCTCTGCCGCCTTTGGTCTGCTCTGCCACCTTCATTCTATGATTTGTGTGCATCTGAGATAGTTGTGTGATCCAAAGCACTGTATGCTCTCACCTTGCCCACACTGGGATCTTGGTGATTAGAATATGTTCGGATATTGCAATTGCATTTCCTTATTGCAAAAAATAAAAAAAATTTGGGTGTGCATATTACAACTTGGAAACACACAACCAATTGAATACACAAGGTTAAATCTGGAGAAACCCTCAAATGGAAAGAAAAATCCAATAAGAGTAAGCACTTGCTCCTCATGCCACTAATCACATTTATTACAAGCATTTAACTTTGCCTCTTGGGCATTTGCAAAGATCTACTTCACATTTCAAGTTTCCACATACTTGCCACTGCTATGCCAATGTTTTGAACTGCAACAAGACCAGCTACAATGATAAAGATGGACTACAACCATCATAAAATGAGAGATGGACTCACAACCACCTACTCCAATGGGTGATGAACTCCCAAAACCTCCATGAAATTGAGAGAAACCTATCTCCAAGGCTTAATACAAATGTTTACAATGCTATCTCAGCATCCATGAGCTCACATAACAGTTTTTGGGCGTCTGTCACACCTACCTCTACTATCTACACGAAGGGATCTGCTACAACACACTTGCGAAGCCCTAAGATGGGCTGCCACCACCAAGGACTGAGAGTCACTTTGAAAACTTGATCACAATAAGCATATAAAGAGTTCCAACACCTTAGGAGGCTCTAGCAAGTCGAAAAGATCAACTAACTGAAGAGAATAATAAACTGGAACATCTTGGGATGTTTTTCTAAGCTCAGGGGAAACTGCCAGTGTTACTAGAGAGGCCAACACTTTCAAAACTGCCTCCTGAAGTTGCAAAACTGTCCTAGCAGTTTCAAAACTGCCATTGATGCTTTTGAAATTGCTCCTATTGGTAATTTTTGCTCTTGAACCTGCTAGAAGCCATAACTATTGCATATGAACTCGAAACAAGATACCATTTTTTAAAAAATTGCATAACTTTTAGAGGAATCGAAATATGTAAACAAATTTCACTTGTGATGTTACTTCTTGAACATAGTTGCATTCACGAGGCCATTGGTGACTAGAACCAAACACAATTTCAAAACTGCCATTGATGCTTTTGAAATTGCTCCTATTGGTAATTTTTGCTCTTCAACCTGCTAGAAGCCATAACTTTTGCATATGAACTCGAAACGAGGTACCATTTTTTAAAAAATTGCCTAACTTTTAGGGAGGAATCGAAATATGTAAACAAATTTCACTTGTGATGTTACTTCTTGAACACAATTGCATTCACGAGGCCATTGGTGACTAGAACCAAACACAATCACATTCTGGTCCAGTATAACTTAAGACTCAATTTTGGGATCACACCTCCCCAAACAAGAGGCTTTTGATCCATAAAAGCTCATCAAAATTGAGAACGAGTTGAGTAACTCTCAAATCCACATGCTAACTCAAGAATCCTTCTTCAACATGCTAACTCTCAAATCGGATGTCTATAGGGAGTAGTCATAACTGGTTTGGCTCCCTCCATTTCAATCACATGCTCAATCCCCCTATTAGGAGGTATCCCTGGTGGCAACCCATTGAAGACCTTAGTATGCTTGGTCAATAAAGTTTGCACATCAAGATGATGTGCTCTTTTCCCCTCATGAACAGAAGTGGGCATGACAACACACTCTGCAACCCACATAGCTTGGCGTTGCCTCAAAAATCGTTGCATCCTCTTGGGCATGACAACTCTAGGACCTCCATTTGACATTCCGCAGAGGGTAACCATCTTCTCTTTTGATTCAAACTTAAGCTCCATGGTTTGGAAGTTCAAATAGATCTCTCCCAAGGATTTCAACCATTGGATCTCAAGAACCACATCGGTATCACCAATGCTCACAACATAGAACTCATCTTTGACCTCATGGTTTCCCAATTGGATTCAAAGTTGAGAGATCCTCCTTGTGCATGTGAGGGTAAAGCCATCAACAACCATGACTTTGAACCCATCAAACTCCTCCATCTTCAATCCACGCTTTGTCACAAGGCCTTTGTCTATGAAGTTATGCGTGGCACCCATGTCAATAAGAGCAACCATACGTTGCCCCCCTCGAACACCATGAACTCGAAAGGGATTGTTCTTTTGAGTGCTGGATAATTGAGCAAGTATCCCACTATCCTCCTTCACTTCTTCAACCTCTTCAAAGTCTTCTACATCATCACAATCAACAAATTCAGTTTGCTGTTCTGATTTTTCTGATTCAGAATCAACATCAACATACACCTCCAAATGGCGTGTTTGTCCCTTCTCATAGCACTTATGTCTGGGAGCCCATGGCTCTTTGCATGTAAAGCACATTTTTTTTTCCTTTTGAGCTCATTTTTGACTTAATCACTCATTCTTTGCATAGGTGGCTGCTGCTGATTTGGAAATTTGGAAAAAGTTCTCTTGTCTTTATTGAAGGGAAATGGTTTGGCTATAATCTTGGTCTTTGGAGCTAAAAACCACATGCTTCTTGCTCTCTTGATGGCCTCTTGTAAAGTTTGTGAGCCAATAGATTTGACCCACCCTCTAATTGGCTCTGTTAGCCCTTCAACAAACAGGAAGATGAGTCTTCTTTCTGAAACATCCAGAACCATAACACTTAGTCTTTGAAACTCGGTGATATAGGCATCAATGGTGCTGGTTTGCTTCAGCTGTGCTAGGTCCTTGAAACTTTGTTCCGGATCTTGTTTGTCAAATCTCTCGATGAGTCTATTGGTGAACTCATCGTAGATGGTGATAAGATTGTGACCTTGTGTCACCAATTCGTGGTACCACCACTTGTGGGCTGCTCCATCCAGGTGCAAGGTGGCAAAGTTTAAAGCTGCCTCCTCTGACATAGGCTTCAAGGTAATGTAGTTATCAAGCTTCTGAACCCAAGCTCTCGTTGTACACTTCCCACTTCCATCAAAGTGGTCTAAGGAACTTTGTTCAAAGCTTGTTGATAATCCTTGTTGCCTTTGGTGTCTTGCTTCTCTTTGTTCCTCTTCTTTTGGTTCATAAATTGATCGAAGGTCAGGATCCAACAAACTTGGTCATGAAGTGTGCTATACTCATCATAACAAGTCATCACCTCATCAATGAATGCAACTTGTTCATTATTCACGGGAGGTGCTTCCTCCGTTCTAGTAAAAACAGGTTGAAGGGGCCTAGCAGCTGATCCTATTAGTGTTCTGGCTACCCCTCCATTGTCATGTCTAGAGGCATTGCTTTGGGAGCTACTGGCATCGACATTAGGTCTTAGGACATTGTTAAAGTTTTGATCCATCTTGGTCATAAATCTTGCCATCATGTCAAACATTTGGTCAAACTTCCTCTTAATTCTGTCACTCAGACTATGCAGTGGACAAACATCCCTATCCCTTTCTACCGTGTTTGAATTTTCTATCACTGAACCCTCTGGACCCAACACTGATTTCAATTTTCTCTCTTCTCTCTGCTGATCTCTCTTATCTCTGTCACTTTTTTGTTGCATGCAGAGTTATCAAACATACAGGCTGGCAAGAAATCGACTTTGATACCACTGAAATGAGCACCCTAGTTTTTTTTTTAAATTTCACATATAGAGAAGATGCAATTGGTTAAGTTCTTCCACACTTTTTTGATCACCCAGATCTCGATGTGAGCAAGGTGAGAGCATACAAGTGCTTTGGAGTTAGCATTCACAATAGCCAGTAAACAATAACAACTTCTAGTTGTTCAGTGGGCATCCACTTGATCGTGGGAATCAAATTGAAAGGAAACATCCACTTATTCAGTGGGAATCAAACTGAAAGGAAACATCCACTTATGTAGTGGGAGATACAGAAATGTAAATCTTGGCACATCCACTTGTTCAGCGGGAAGCCCTAAGCAACAATCCTCTGGTGGTACTACCATCCAGGCTTACAATCCATAATATTGCATAAATGACAATCAACATAACGGTTAGGGCAAGCTGCAATGTTAGAATAAAACTGATCAGAACTGATAAGGATTGCTGAAGCATTAAAATTCAGAAGCCAAAAGAGGTTAGAAGTCACCCAACACCATACCAACGCTGTCCCATGAAGTGCTAAAGTTGCAAGTGAAGATATGGAGGTGCAAACACTATAGAAACACTCAGATACCTCTGTCACAGCAGATTACTCAGGTCTGATATAAAAATCAGATTTCTGTAGATGGACAAAAACCCACCAAACTCATCATAACTCTCTAAAACATCAAAATCTCCATGCCAAACATCTTGGAAGGTGTTCCCCATGCCAAGGCACCACCATTCAATGAATATTAGACTCCAAATGGGAGTGATTTGCTCCTCTAAGCCTCACGTCTCCCTAAAAGGTTGTACGACAATCCTAGGAGGAGTACGGCTGGCTCTAAACTCCCTTTCTCCATTGTTTGATCTCCTCCAAAGGTCTTATTAAGGGCGGCTAGGGTCAATAAGAAATACCAATGCTATTGCTCAAGCCTTCAACAAAGATTGGTGCCACAACAAGCAAAAAAATACGGCTGCAAGCAGGAGAATGGTACGGCCTAGCCATGGCAAAACTCCCTTCAGACTCTACAAAATTGTAACATACACCCCCTGATATATGTTTTGTTCTATATATTTTTTTTGTTTTTTGCATGTTTGATGTTTGGGATTTCATGGGTTTTGCTTGCATGTTTGTTTTTGCATGAAATACATAGAATATAAAGCATAGACTGAAAACCCAGAAAAACTAAAAGAGATAACAACAAACTAATGAAGACCCAGTTCGTAAAAAGTGCCAAAACTAATTATAATGACATACCCATTTGGAAATCTTCAATTTGATTCATTGCCGAAAATGGTACCAGCATTACAAGGCTATGGAAATCATCAAAATCTTCATACAATGTGATAGAAAACCTCCACTATAGTTGCAGATGTGAAAGTAGTCCTGAACGCCCAAGTATGGAGTGCCAAATGATGCCAAAGTCATGAAAGGCCAACACACAAACTCCCACATCCAAGGTTGGACTGTACGACTAGGTTGGGAAGAAAGAACAACAACAAACAAATAAATAACAGTCCTCCAAAACCTTTGTTTGCACCAGAATTGTTTGCTATAGGTAGACGACTGAGATGAAGAAGTTCCAAGCCCCAAAACACTCACAAATCCCTCCAAAGATGTACGGCCCAGCAACAAATGGTATGGCCTGATAACAAAAGGCAAACTCAGCCCCAAAACTCCTTAATTTGATCAGTATTCTCTGTCCTCAGGTTTCCAATTTCAATCTGCATCAAAAAACCTCAAAACCCTTCTCAAAACTACATCGAAATACCTCCAATGAAAGCATAAGTGAAGCTCCTGAAGTGAAGCTCCTCCAATCCTGATGCGGTCTTTCACGCACAAAGAAAGGGACTAATGCAGGGGTTTTCGTCCCAGCAAAGCCAATTCAAACCCTAGAGCCAAGCTCCAAAGCCAAAGCACGGATAACTCATAAAGAGAGCAAATTTCATAAACTTAGCATATGCAAATGAAGTCCATTTTTCCCCTTTTTGTTTCCTCCTCCCCAATGCCCAAGATTGATTTCTTTTATTATTTTAATTCATGACTTAAAGTCCCCTTATGTCTCCCATGGGCGCTCATCTCCTAGGGAGTCACTTTAAGTTATAACTTAACTCTATAAAGTGACTTTACTTTATAACTTAAAATTATATTATGTCTTATAAAATAACATAAGTTAAATCTTTGATTTAACTTATATTATATCCAATACTGCTCTAGACATATTGAAACCATGAGTCTCATGCAAAGGTCCTCAAACTGCCCTGCCAAAAATAGCCAGTGCTCAGCTCCGACTTACTATAAATAGTAAGTCACCCAAACTGACCCCCTAATCACCTCCGTTAGCCTACGGGAGTCTGATCATAGGCTAATCCCTGTCCATTGATCCAATGGGCTAAATGGGGGACATTACAAAAACCCACTCAAACACACCAAAAATCTCACTGAAAAACAACTCAAACCTTCACACATCAAAATACATCAAAACTATTCAAACCAAAATTTTTGCATAATGACTCCATTGAAGCTCTTTGTGATTTTTGAATAAAATCACCAGCTATCCAGCTAGGGTTGATTTTCCACAACTGAAACCAGATGAGAAGTTGAGGCTAAACAACCCCAAGAAGAAACTCTACTCAGCAACACAAGTTTTTAGAAGAAATAAAAATATATTCCACAGCATAAACTTGCAAATTAGGGTGCCCAAGGAGCAATTAATAAAATATTTACCTTTTTCTCCATTTGAATGCCACACTTAGTCTTTTATTTCATTTTCACAACATAAGTGGCCCACCACAGCCTAGGCGCTCAACTTTGGGCAAAAGAATCACTCTTTAAAAACAACATAAGTTGTCACTTAAAATATGAAATTAGAATCAATGGACAACTTAACTTTAATACTTTTAAAGTCATTTCCCTTAAATTTACCTAGTTAGCCTTCGAGAAAGAAAGGAACAAGGCTAACGGTCAGCAGGATAATCACTAACGGAAAGGGGACATTACAATCAGATTAACTGACTAGGCTAGACATACCCAACTAATGAGCTAATTGCCTATATTAATAATAATAATTATTAACAATTATACAATGATGTAACATATTATTTTATTCTAACAATTGCCTCCTCAAGAGCTTAAGTTAGGAAGTGTAGAAAAGTTATGAATTTCACCGCTGAAAGAGATAAGGTAAAAATCTCTGTATGTTGCTCTTGAGTGGAGCAAATATTGGAGTTGAATATGATACCGTTGAACATGATCTTGAATGTAGTGGCACTTAACCTCAATGCGTTTAGTGCGCTCATGAGAAACAGAATTGCAAACAAGCTTCAACACACTTTGATTGTCGCAAAACTGAATTGTAGATGTGATTCTAGTATGCCCATTTGTATCAAGATGTGATGCAACCATAGCGCTTCACAAACAACTTGACCTATGGCATGATATTTTGCTTCTGTGGAAGAGTTAGAATTAGTGTTTTTCTTTTTACTTATCCATGATATTGGACCAAACCCCAAAAAGAACACAAATCCAAAAGTGGGTTTCCTATCATCCAAAGATCCTACATAGTTCGCATCTGTGTATCTGATCAAGTCAAAATTATCATCTTGCTTACATTTCAGGCCATGTTTCACTGTTCCAAAGGCATATCTCAACACTTGCTTTGTTGCTTTCTAGTGACATACCTTAGGTTCTTGCATAGACCTTGAAAGATAACTGACCACATAGCTGATATTTGGCCTGGTGTAGATCAGGTAAATGAGACTCCCAATCAATTGAGGATATCGAGTTGCATTTACTTGTGGTGATGGATCATTTCATGAAAGTTGTAAGCTTGTTTCCATTGGTGTTGACATTAGTTTGCAATCTTCCATTCGGAATTTCTGGAGCAATGTCTTGGTGTATTTCATCATTCGAGTTACAAAAATTTGATTCTCCTTTTCCTAGACTTCTAGTTCAAGACAATAATGTAGAAAGCCAAGATCTGTCATATTGAACAATCGTTTGAGATTATTCTTTGTTGCTTCAATCATCTTTTGATAATTCCTAGTGATGACTAGATCGTTGACATATACTATCAAAATCACAATCTCCCCTATTTGCTCTTTGAGGTGGAGATTGGATCATATGGATTCTTGGTGAATCCATGATGTAGAAGATGCTCATCGATCTTGATATACAAGGCTTGGGGAGCTTGTTTCAAACCATAGAGAAATTTTACAAGTTCACACACTTTTTGTTGTTGTCTAGGTGCAGTATACCCCTTAGGTTGAATCATATAGACTTCTTTGAGATCTCCATTGAGGAAGGCACTTTTAATGTCCATTTGATGAACCTACCATCCAAATTGTGTTGCCATTGCTAAAACTATTCTAATAATCTCGATCTTTGTAGTGGGGGCAAAGGTTTCTTCATAGTCAATGCCTTCTTTCTAGGCATAGCTTTGAGCCACAAGTCAGGCCCTATGCTTGTCAATGCTACCATCAGTTTTGTACTCGATTTTGAAGACCCACTTGCATTTAATTGAATCAATGCCATCATATATCTCCCCTATGCAAGGCTTGACCATGTTGGTATAACAAATCATGCTCAAAATGGGATTAGTGAGACTAAGGAGATACTCACACGATCCCACCAAGAGTCATCTAGGATCATCCTCTTAACATTTGATGCCCGCTTAGTGTTGCTTTGCCTCCATATGGACCAAGTATGGCTAATAACCATGATGGAAAGTGCCTCTTGAACCTTCACAAGTTGTCTCAAGACAATTGTGTTTGAGGCAAAACGGGTCTCAACAACCTATTGATATTCAAAAATAAAAAATAGAATAATTAAAATTTAAAAATTTAAAAACAAACTTTAAAGAAGAATTAGAATATGTGAAATTAAAACATAAAATTTTATGTTACTTCAGTTACCTTCAACAACTTCGATAAAATTTTATATTACTTAAGTTACTTTCTGTAGTCGGTCATAATTGTAGTCGGTCGTAGTCGGCCAAATTAATTAATTAATTAATGTTGTGCACAGTTAAGTTTTGTTATCGGGAATTAACCCCAACGGTTGGATAGTTGTGGAGTCATTGCCAACGGTTGGTATCTCAACCAACCTTGGCATAAGTTATATATTGAGTCAATACTTGTAATCGGGGGCAGCATTGTGACATTGTAGTGTGATATTGATATATTCAATAATGGAACAATGCTTATTCTGTACAATTCTGGTATGAATCATATGCTTTATAGTTATTGATGTATATTTTCGTTTACTCCAAGTTTTGCTTGAAACACCATATTGCCAGTAAACATTTGGCGCCGTTGCCTGTTCGAAAACTGGTCAAGGGTAACAAGTCGATGACAAGAGGAGTCGTTAGTGGATGACAAGAGGAATTATCGGTTGATAACGAGGAATTATCAGTCGATGACAAGTTGATTCGTTGGAGACTGTCGTCAGTCGATGACAAGTTGAGTCGTCGGAGACCATCGGACAAGTGGTGTCGTCAGGGACGAGCGAACCATCATACGTACTAGGGGTCGAAGAAAACACAATGGAAATGGCGGCATAATGGGTTGACCGATCCAGCCAGAAGAAGAATCATACACCATATATCAAGTTGAAAGAATAGAGGAAATACAAAGAATACGGGAGGACAGTGACAACGAATGAGAGCCGAACGATCGGGAAAATGATCTGACACAAGATCTCGTCTTCCTGTGGGATTTATCACTGAAACAACACATTATAAACGAGGCCATTCGTCGAGATATTCCTGAAGATATCATTGAAGAAAACCTAGAAGTGATTTTTGAAGTGCAACGTCTCCTAAGTCGTATACCGAGACTATTGGCGAGAAATTTTTTGATCCTACAAGACCTTCGAGAGGAAAGAGATCGAGAACAATGCAGACAACAAATTCTTAGGAGGTATGAAGAACGTATGAAACAAGAGGATGAGCGCGACGAGAGCTGCCATTGCACACCACACAATTGCCAATAGACAAAGTATTGATTCATGCCCATACAACTTAATAAGGATAAGAATAAAATACCAAGTGGGCAGGAAACACCAAAAGAGATATTGAGAAGATCACAAAGATTAAAAGAACAAGAAGAGCGTAGAAAAAGGTTAAAACAGATTATTGAAAAAGGGAATGAACAACATGAACAAAAAAATCAAGACATTGCCGAGTTTCACAACGAGGGAGTTGATGAACAAGACTTCAGAACACCAGTAACAAACAGAGAAAAAGAAAATGGAAAGAAATTGACTAAAGAGCTTGAAGATAGCATACGCCATATTGTAGCATTGTCAATTTCGGATGAAGGGCCAAGAGTTGGAAGATCTGAGCCTAAGACCCCAAGGAAGGAATACCGGAACGAATCCGAGGAAATTTGAGGTGTAGAGGACGCCGACAGAGGACGCGGGGAAGACTCAAACGTGGCCGAGAGTGCAAGTGACGCAGTGGGACGTTGCGAGAGAACCAGTCCAGTCAGGTCCAACGCACAAGGAGGGTATCGGGGAAGGATGGTGACTCTGCCAGCCGAGAGGCAGAAGCTGCCAAAATTTACGGGGAATGGGTCAGAAGATCCAGTACGGCACTGCAAGACGTGCGAGACGATTTGGATAGCCAATGGGCAAGATGATGTGGACTACTGGTTGAAAACATTTCTAGCGACATTGAGAGATAGTGCCATCGACTGGTACACAGAGTTGGACCAAGTACATAGGGCATCATGGAGATCACTCAAGAAGGCATTCCAAGACGAATTCAAACTCTTGAGGGCATCATGGAGATCACTCAAGAAGGCATTCCAAGACGAATTCAAACTCTTGAGAGATGACAGTGAAATTGTAGCAGAGATCTATAGTACGAAGCAAGGGAAGCACGAGAATGTGCGAACCTACAATCGGAGACTGAAAGAATTGTTGGAAAAATTGGAGACTTAGTCGGCCAACGGGCTGAAAAAGCGATGGTTCATCGAAGGGTTGTGCCCATCGCTGAGAAAGAAAATGAAAGTCGTGCCTCCGTCGTCGTACGATGAAGCGTACAATTGAGCGATGGATATAGAGAGTGAAAACAAAACATCCTTCCGAGGGAAAAGGAAGATGGACGACGAGGAGAGTACAGACGACAACAACGACAGTGAGTCCAAGACTGTGCAAGCACTCAGGAAGGACATAATGAGAATGATGAAAGAATTGAAGGCCGACAAGGAGAGTACAAGGGAAGCCAGAGAATTGTGGTGTACTGATTGCAAGGGGGAAGGTCACACAAAGGCAAACTGTCCGAAAAAATTGTTTTGTGATATTTGCCAAGTGATGGGACATTCCATCAAGAAATGCCCATTTAACCTAAAAGTAAGGAGTACACAAGTACTCTTCACACAAGGAGAGCAGTCGACTCCGCCAACCACACCACCGAAGCCCCAGTACAATAGCAATGCATCCCCTGGAGGTTACCGAAGTGACAGAAGCCCGAGAAGCAAGATACAGTACGATGGTAAAGGGAGGCCCATGATACAATGCTGACAATGCAACGAATGGGGGCACTTTGCAAGGGAATGCCCGAACAACATTCAAAACAAAATAAATGCATTATGCAAGTGGTGTGGGCCCGGAGACCATGAAGAAAAAGATTGCCCAAAATAGAAAGGGGTGAACCTTATCAATGTCGAGGAAAATGATGAAAAGATCCTTGCTGTCACTCGAGCACAATGGAAAAAGGCCACTTATCCAGACCCCAGAACCAAGAAGGAGAGACTCTGGAATGCCAGAAAAGAAGTGGAGATGGCGATGGAAACAGAAGGGAAGAACAGAAAAATAACCACCGTACGATCGGAGTCAGACAAGAATATTGTAAATCAGGTGTTGCAGACCACTGTATCCATCAGGATGGCGAATCTCCTACAAAGCATGCCACAATTGAGGATGGCAATTTTTAAGGCGATGGAAGGAAACCGAAGCGGGGAAACAAAAGACGAGGATATCATAGTGGAGCCACCGCCGAAGGGAGGACAACTGATTGACCCGAGGTTGTTGGCAGTTGACAATGGGAAGAGCCCAGCCGTCGTACACATACCAATCGGTGGATGCTACCTGACAAACACAATAATCGACGGAGGATCCAAAGTGAATGTGTTGACAGAAGATACATGGAAGTGCCTGGGAAAACCTACTTTATGGCCACAAAATTTTCAGTTAGTAGGAGCAGACCAGCACGGAATTAAAGCGTTGGGAGTGCTAATGGCTCAAAAAGTGAAGATTGGCACCCAACTCTTTCTGTTAAACTTTGTAGTCATAACAGCACAAAATGCGTCATACGATGCATTACTCAGCCGAGGATGGCTAATAGCTATCAAGGCCAACAAAAGAACATCTTGTCGATAGAAAACAAGGGTAAGAAGATCTTCATAGATCTAAGAACATAGGTTGTAAGCGAAGAGTTGGCATCAGATTCTGATACAGACGAACGGGAATCAGTTGGCAGAGGACCAATGGAACCTGATGAAGGAGTATTAAAACTGCAAGAATGTTCTGAGGATGAAACTAATTCCTTTAGTGGGCTCTTCCACTGGTAGATGGAAGACTGAATTCTTCCAACCGGAGTGTGCATGATTTCAATAAGAGGAAGTGGCGGATGCTCTCGGGCAACTAGTGAAACACTCGACAATATTGGGCCCAGTGAAACATTGCTGATGAATGAAGCACTGGATGGATTGACAAACACTCGACCACTTGGCAAGAGGGAACCGGTAATGAGTGACAAAGGGGAGGAAGGTAATAATCAGCCGGAAGTAACAGAGCAACTATTGGTAGAAACAAGTCGACCAGAACATACAAGTCGACCAGGAGAGGCACAGAAAGAATATATAGAGGGTGAAGCCAAGATAGATGATACACTTGCACATAAATTTAAACTAGACAAGGTGATCAGGTATGAAGAGCCATTGACAAGCAAGGTGAATCGGGGTGATGGAACCGACGACAGGTACCCAACATTGAAAGCATCGGCTAGAAAAAAACCATACAGAAGGAATAAGGACTATAGAGTATTTTTGTTGACTTTTAATTTTATTAAAGTTATGGCGATCAGTGAAAAGCAACAGAGAAAAAATGATATTAAAAAGTCAGATAGCTTATTTTTGCCGAAGACAACAGTTCCGGTCCCCAGAAAGGCACCCGACCCTGCCGACGATTACAAAATAATAAAGGTATGTCTCCGAATAATGAAGTTAAAGTAATTAAATTGGAGGATATGGCTACTTGTCGAACTGTGAAATCACCCTCGCAGCAAAATTTCGGAAAAGAGATATTATGATAGAGAAATATCACGAGACAATTTATGCGACAAGAAAGTTCTACAGTCGGAGTTGCAGATCGAACGTGGACCCCGTCGGAGAAAAATGGAAAAACCCCATTCGGTTTACTGTGGATAGAAGATTGGAAAAAACGGAAAAAATAGAGAAGAAAAGATTGAAAAGTGAAAAAAAAAAAAAAGTACCACGTACGGCCAGGCCATACGACCCACCCTCCCCGTCCTCGCATCAATAAAAACCCAACAAAAAAGAAATAAAAGAATGAAACAGATTCAAAACTTTCTTTTTGCTGACAGAAGAAGAGGGGAACCAGCACAGAGAAAATTGCAAAAAACTCTTGGCCATACGAAGTGCATTCTCTCTGCCGTACGAGTCCGTCAACACCGTATGAATCCAAATTCTGCCATCATCTGTGTGGGTCATATGAATAAATTGGTTCACTGAGCATTGCACCCAGACTCCCGTTGGGCAAACCCCCACAAGGGGCGCTGCCCCTCGACCCCGTTGGGGGCGTTGCCCCCAAACCCCCATCAAATCAGTACTATCTTGATTCAGTGAGCAATGGGGTGCAACATTCGCAACATTCAGTGTGCTATCAGATTGGGTCCCTTGGTTGGTTGGTCTATTGGCAGGTGTTCCAAATATGTTGGTTCTACTTTTACACAACTCCTACTTCAGCATTGTCATCAGTTTGGCAGAGCTTACTTAATGTCACTTGATATTTCATGGTTTTCTGTTGTCTGGAAGACGACTAATTTTGTGGGGGGGATGATGTAGTCGGTCATAATTGTAGTCGGTTGTAGTTAGCCAAATAAATAAATTAATTAATGTTGTGCACAGTTAAGTTTTGTTATCAGGAATTAACCCCGAAGGTTGGATAGTTGTGGAGTCATTGCCAACAGTTGGTATCTCAACCAACCTTGACATAAGTTATATATTGAGTCAATACTTGTAATCGGGGGCAGCATTGTGACATTGTAGTGTGATACTGATATAATCAATGAATGGAACAATGCTTTATTCTGTACAATTCTGGTATGAATCATATGCTTTATAGTTATTGCTGCATATTTCCGTTTACTCCAAGTTTTGCTTGAAACACCATATTGCCAGTAAACACCTTCAACAGCTTCGATTTAGAAAATGATCTAAATATGCCTTGCGACATGTGGTGGTTGGTGATGAACATTTGTATCTCTTTGGCCTTTGCATACAACTTTCTAATCCAATCAATTTTGTTCCCAATCTTTTGTAACATTAGATTGAGAGAGTGGACAGCACAAGGTGTCCAAAAGATATGTGAATACCGTTCCTCAACCAACAACCCAACATCTCTACAATTTTTTGCATTGTCCCTTATAACTTGAACAACATTATGAGGTCCCACATCCTCAATGGCTGCAATGAGGATGTTACCAATAAATTGCCCATCCTTCACCTCCCCCTCACAATCCATGACTCTAAAAAACATTGCCCCTTTAGGGGACATTGCAATGACATCAAGGCCAATTTTTTGCATCTTTCCATCCATCAGAGACAATTGACACCCCTATCACTACTCATGAATCCCTTATGGGCTTCAATGAATCTTCTACAACCTTGACCTCATTTTTCAATAAGCTGCCACACACCTCATAACTCGGGCCCTTATACTTTTTTTGGAGCCTCATTAATTTTTTTCATCATCTCTCTCCAATATGGTGAGCAAACAACATTTAATAACAAACCATTTGCATAAATACATTTGGCTATGTGTTGGTGGGCAACATCTCAAGCCTCATTTTGAAATGTCATTTCCAAAGGTCCCTTCAGTCTTCTTATTTGTAGCACTAGTGGGTTGTTCTTGAGAAGTGACCAAAAATGGGTGTCTCTCTACCGCAACAGTGGGATTAGATTGAGGCTTCATTCCATGAGGTTTTCTCTTTGCTAAACTTGCTTTACGACCTGTTGCTTCATTTGCTTCTTGTTGCTCATTGATATATGCCATCACTTGCTCCAGTGGCATTGGCTTACCAGGGTTTCCTAGGCAAGCTTTGATGCCCATCCCAGAGGTGTTATACAAATGGGCTTTCACCTGACTATATGAACTTGAATGCTTCACTTCACACCCATTGCACTTTCAGATATACTCCTCATCACCTGGTATCAGTTGTATCATCTCAACATACTTCCAAAGAGGTGAATTTGGATCAGTTTTGAATTTACGTTGGGCTATGGAGTTAGAACTAGCTACCAATGTAATTCTTGTGGCATTAAGTCTTGTAAACAAGACATTCAAAAAAAATAAAAACAAAAAAATAAAACCTAACTCATTCAATATGTTTAGTGATACATTCATAGAAACTAAGAAAAATGAAAGGAAAACAAGAAGTTGAAAGCAAAGCAAAATAGTTATGAGTTTGTAAAACAAAAAATGTAGAAAAAATAAATAAATAATACTTACCTCTTTTCAAAAATCTCCATCTATGATCTTCTTGGCAGCCAATAAACACTTGCAAATGCATAGCAATAGTTGTGCAATCAATTTGAAACCTCCAACAATCAATCTTCAACTCCCTTTGTTGAGTCAGAAGCAAAAATGAAAGTTCAGTCTTTTGGAATGCTATTTGTCTTTTGCAAACAAAATGAGGTAAAATATCTTTGTTTTAGTGTTTGAAATGTCTTTTTAGGGTCAGGGATCCGTTTTAGGACAAATTGATCAAAGTCAAGGGTCAAGAAACATTAAAAAAAGCCAAAAAAGTCAAACATTGTGGGTTCATGTCAGGTTCGAATTTTTTGCTTCGGGTTCGTCCCGGACGAACCTGTCATGGTTTGGCCAATCCTTGTCTGGGTCCGCAAGTAAATTGGACCGGATTACAAACCGGGTTCAAACCGGACTTGGATCCGGCTGGTTCCCAAGAGAATTCGCTAACTTAGACTTTAGGTTAAAGTCATGATCATAGTTTGCATACTCAAACTTGACTTGGACTCGGTGGACCAACTTGGTAAGACTTGGCAACTTAAAAAAATACTTAAATTTGTTAGAAAACAAAAAAATACCTAAAGAAATCCTTCCAATCTGCTCTAAAATGCTCAAATGCTGCTGCTGTGTGTCCAACATACCCGAATAGGGCTTTTAAAGCCATGATTCTGCGTACTTTCTACGTATTTTCCGTGTTCTTGACGCGTTTCTGGCATGGGTGAGTCAGGTGCTCGAACTTGCTGGGTAATTGGCGAGTACTCACCTGAAAACTCATTGGATATTCTCGAAAACTCAACGCATGCAGATTCGCGAGCTTACTTCAGGAAAACTTGTTTTAGTTTTTTTTTTTTTTTGGGTGATCGGTGACTTGCGGCGTACTCGTAGAGTCTTCCAACTATTGTCATGATAATCTTTTAACCAGGAATAACAATGGTGCAATGTAAATATATACTTGCATAAATAATTGTAGAAGAATAAATGACACAGTACATAAGATTTAATGTGGGGAAAACCTTACGGTTAAAATCCCTAAAAGCATCATTCAATAGTGAGAAAATTTACATCAACCTTGTACAATTACAGACACAAGAACCTGGCTTACAATATCTCCTTCCCTGCCTTCCCATAAATGCCTCGAATACCTCTTTTGTAGTAAAATCCGTGAACACAATATTCATTCACATAGATATACCACAATAGACATCTCCTTTACCTACATAGGGCTCCCTTAAATTAACGGACTGGATGCATTTCATCCACACATAGGGATTGGTTACAACTTGTTACCAAATGGTCTGTGATATTTAATTAATAAACTAATATTAATTAATAATCGCTCCCCTATAGTATGGCCAAGCCATATTTATATTTTATAAGGCTAAACCTTATATCAATTAGAGCTTCTATAGATGTTATTTAGGACCACTATCGGTAAATGCAGTCACCTAATAAACATTATGCTCCAATAAAATATAGTTTTGGACAATGAAAAAACAGGTGGAAATGAAGAACCATGTTGTTTTGATGACGATTAAAATTTGTGTAGACATAGTTTACAGCATGCACTCCACAATTTGTGGTATTTTCATTTTGTTTTTGTTATAACTTGTAGTCTTTGATCTGTATTTACCTTGTAGAAATTTAAGGGAAAGCACAATATCAGTGATCACCTGCATTAATTCAGAAACTGCTTTATGCATAGTTTGCATTTTGACCTCAAATCAAAGGTATGTAATATCTTGATGCTTTCAGGCTCTGAGAAACATGGGAGAGATCTTGAAAGCAAGTGGTGCAAGCTATTCTTCAGTTGTCAAAACAACTATTATGTGAGATTCAGTGCACTTTTTTGTTTTTCTATCATAATTCTTGTGTGAGAGTTGTTCAATTTGGCTCAAGATTTACATGAAATTCTTTGAAATTTCTGTGGTTGCAGGTTGGCAGATCTGAATGATTTCAAGAAAGTAAATGAGATTTATGCAAAGTGTAAGTGTTTTTTTTTTAATATTTTATTATAAATTTTGGACACAGAGATATTAAATTGTCTTGTACCTATGACGTCTGAATATTAATTGTTGTAAGGCAAAATTCTGTGCCTTCCCCCTCTGTGTTTGAAAATTTATTGATAATTTGATTCTAGTTCTAGTTATTTGTATGCTGCAATTTGTGTTCTGCAATCAGGTAATGACAGGCATCTCACTCATTAGAATTATCAGTTGTAGTTTGCCACTCGACATGGTTTGCATTAGTTCCTACGATTTTAGTAGCTACTTTTTGCTAGCATTTGTTTAGTTTAGTAAAAGTCTCTCTGGTATTTACTAATTTTTTCTGAAACAATTTGGTTTCTTAGCTTTTTTAAAGTCATTACGAGGACTTTCAAATATCTCTCTTAGCCAGTCGGGTTAGATGTACTCATTGTAACATTGTTAAGGTGAGGTTCATGTAATGCGACTGAATACTAGCCGTGGTTGTAGTTTGCATAGACTCTTTGCTACTGGTGACTACTATTTTTCAATCCAACATTTTTTATTTTTGTGAGTCTGATTTAAGTTAGTAAGAAATCATCTCTCCTTGCTACTACTGTTACCTAGATTAAGTTGTCACTCTTCTGACTTTTTACGATTAAATACTTATCTTTGAAATAATTATGATAGGTTTTTACTGGATGGAACCCTTCCTAAGTGAATGCCTGCTTTGTTAAGATGTCTTGGTGAAAATCAAATAATAGACCCTTCTCCAGTATTGTAGGATTTCTGACTTCTTTTACTATTTTTTTTTTAAAATATGTAATATTTCATCGCTACCGTATGTTATCAATTGCATTGATCTTTTTCAGAGAGCAACTTTATTTAAAACAGAAATGAGGTGGTGTTAAAATGCAATCTACAGTTTTGAGGTTGACCAGCACCCTGGAATATCATCTCTATAGTTGCGCCATATTGCTATTATTTTATTCTGTAATCCCAGTGTTATTTTTTTAATTCTTAGCATAGTAGATTGACCCGGTCATTATTATTTGATTATATGATCCTAGAGTTATTTTCAAATGAGTTTAAATGGTGCATATAGTATACATGTAAATTGAATTTCAGTACCGAGTTTGAGTTCTATTTTGTTTGAAAATGGATTACACTGCCATTTCTCTAGATATGCGCAAGTTACTAACACAATACCGATTCCCTCTGTTTTCGGCATACAGATTTTTCATCGCCTGCACCAGCCCGCTCCACTTATCAAGTTGCAGCATTACCATTGAATGCAAAGATTGAAATAGAGTGTATTGCAGCCCTGTAGGGTCTGGGTCAGCTACTTGCTTTCTTTTGGGTCACCCATTGCTGCTGTTGAAGAGCATTTTCAATCTTTTCAGGATACTGGCCTCTTGTACAAAGATTATAATTTTAACCTTGACACTGAAAACAACTGGTCAAAAAATAAAATATTGCATTCCCTGTCATCTCCATTTATTTTTCAGGATATGCAAAACCGAGGGAGTTAATTGACTTAAGGAATTCTGTATTCCTGTTTTATATGCCTTGTGTGAATGCATGCATCAGATTGGACCATATTTTACTTGTTTTGTTTTAAAAATCGACGGCACCAAAACTATTTGTGATGCTTTACAAGATGTCAAAGAAGTTGATAACATCCTTATTGTGAACGCTAGTACAGTTTTGGTTGATGCTCATAACACAATTGTATTTTACATAAGCAGTAAACATGGTTAATGACTTAATATTAGTGTAAATTGTGAGAATTATAAGTGCGTTGCAGAAGTCTCTTGGTTTGCAATCTTTTGGGATACAAAGAGAAACAACTAACTAGTAACAGTACCTGTAGATGCTTTTGAAACTGATAGGCACATACATGTAAATACCCATCGGTGAGACCCTAAACAAATTTTCAGTAAAATCCAAACAAATGTGCAGGTTGCAATCAAAATAAATATAGTGTTGCTACTATTTGAGTTCTATTGTATTTTTTGGGGAAGGCCCCCTTTAACATTTCCTGTAATTTTGATTCCATGTTATAAAGTTTTTAATTATTTGAAATTTGAAACTAAAATGAATTTATTTTTATGAGCTTCAAAACTTATAGAAAAGTCCTACTTTATTGGTTTAGGTGTATATACAATGTTGAAGTAAATGCTTTTTTTTTTTAGTTTCTTAAGCTTGCTAACAAATAGATTCTTTTAAAGATGAGACGGCCTGTTATCATCTTGTCATCAAAGAACTACATAATTGAACTTAGTAAATGTTATCATTAAGCTTGCTGACCGATGGATTCTTGGAGGTAGAGACAGCCTATTATCATCATTAACCTTAGTAAGCATTATCATCTTTATCTCCTTATCTCCGTCTTTTAAAGATTCTTAGAGCTAGATGCATTCTATTAATTGCCCCAATATTACAGGAGGGACTTCCAAAGCACTTCCATGCAAACGGGTGAAGATGCATCTCCACATATTACTGGAGCTTACAACTTTCTTGCTTAAATTGCAGAAAAACAACGATGAACATGTATATTTTAGAGCTGGAAAGAATTCCAAATAAAGAGAACCTTGGTGGAACTGCAAGTTGGTAATGTGTGTAAATACATTTTGAATGATTCAACAGTCTGATATTGCATGCATGCCTAATGGAATAAATGCTGAAACTGTAATGTCCCCTTCTAGTAAGCTCAAATTGTTCACAACCTTGCACAATTTCAACTTACAAAAAGGAAACGTTAGTACTCCAAATTTTTCTCTTTCATATCATAATTAACATAGATCCATATTCTTTCTATATTTATCCTAGAATTTATAATTCCATAGTCACATAATTCATATTCATAGTCATATTCCTATTCCTATTCATATTCATATTCATATTCCTCAAAAGAATCATGTGTCGCCCTATCATTAACCCATCTCTAACTCCATAGGCATGGTTTGTTAAGGAGACACTAACCATCCCATAGGGAGGCCCGATGGCTTCCCACCTCACCAATCGGCTCCAAAGACTTCCCACCTCATCTTGGAGAGTCACCTACCGTAGGGCACAAATCACATTGATGAGCTCATCATACCATAGGCCCAAGGCTTCACCTCACACCCAAAGGTACTTCGACACTTGGCCCAAGAGACTTCGCCTCACACCCAGAGGTACTTCATCTTCTTAGGGTTACCTAGGTCCAATAACATTCTCTTAACTTACCCATACACCTAGGACGACGAGATGATTAATGATGAAGCTAATCCTCCTCTCGGATATAGCACAATCCTATGATTTCTAAGTCCTTGTGGACATTCTCATATGATGTCTTATCATTTTTGGCCTCATATCATAATTGGCCCATCATATATTCATATGATCTAATGCATGATCACATTTCATTATCATGTTCATCCTTATATACATATTCATCATATTAATTCATTCTTTATTGATAGCCTCATACTAGGCTTCATTGATAATTCATTTTATGCTCAATTTAACATATAAATGGTTTCATATGATTCCTATTTACTTTCAAGCATGAGGTAATTAACTAATACTTAATTTCACTTCTAATCATAATTCATGTATTTCTACCATAATTATATTATTCCAACATTACATTTCTTATTCATCATCATGAAGTCAGTTCATGCTATTTCCCTATTAACATATCTTTATTTTTTTAATTGCATATATTTTTGAATTCATTATTTATATTACCAATATATACTAGAATATATTATACTATATATTTAAACACTTAATGAACAACGTACCTGTGATAGTTGCAGACTTACCTTGGCTGCCCCCATGCCTTCCTTGTGATATCTTCTTGCCACGTCTTTGATGAATTCTAATGTTGTTGCTTCTTTATTGCCTTTATTGACTTCACAACTGTTTATTTATTTCCTTTTATTAATTCTTTCTTCTGATGATGTTTTTCTTCTATCTCACAACCTTTATTTATTTCCTTTTATTAATTCTTTCTTCCGATGATGTTTTCCTTCTATCTCACAACCTTTATTTATTTCCCTTTCAAGGGATATGTTCGAAGAGGCACATACCTTATTATGCTTGGTGGTAAAAGACATATTTACCTCTTATAATTTTTATTACTTTATATTAATTCTCTTTTGTGGTAAAACTAGTTCTAACCATACGTAACTTCCTTATCATAAGAGGATAGGTTAAAAGATGTTTATTTATATTATTATTTGTTTATATTATTTGTATTTATATTATATCATTATAATAAATGATATATTATTTATTTCATAGTATTTATATTATATCATTTATATCATAATAAATGATATATGATTTATATTATATTATTTATATTTATATTACAATATAAGATAATAATAATATATTTTGTTAATTGTTTTAAATAAATATTATTTAAATATATTAAATAGATTTCATTTATAATATTATTCATATATTTAATTTGAATGAATAATACATAATGGATTCAATTATAAATTACTAATATAGGGACATGACAGAAACGCACACAAGATTTGCTTTCTTACTTGATGCACTCTTAAAGTATTCGAAGACGAACCTTGAGAGAGTTTGTGAGAGATTACTAGAAGCCTGGCTAGATTTCTCCTGCAATTCAACTACCTCATCTTTTGCTGTGAGTCCTTTTTAATGGACCCACCTTTGATGGTTACAAATTCCTCTTTCTCCATTGTGGGGTGCAAGGGTCTCGTGGACGTTATTAATACTCATTCATTCATTGTATACATGGCAGTTAAAAAACTGTGCGATTAAAAATGAAACAAATAATATGACGATCATCGAAACAATTGATATGCGTGAAGGTTTACCCCATATCATTGTACATGCCTTATAAAGTAATTTGTAACAAATAAAAATGAAACAAGTAGTATGACCATAAAAATAGTGGTTATGGAAGTTGATTCACTCTATGATGCTACTTTTCTTTCTAGTTTTAGAACTTGTGCCTTTGCCATCTATTTTTTTTTTTTTTGGCAAATAAAATAAGTAGTAGATAAAAAACATGATATTATAATAAAATATTGTTAAATATGGATACATTCCAACCTTTTGAGAGTTCTTGCTTTGTACCAAAGTATTCATGGCTCTGATATATCCCTGTCATTTACATCTTACAAAGTTACTTCTCTATTTCTCCTATTTTGACAATTGGAGGTAACTAGTAAACATTTCTCTACCATCCCCTATCAACAAAAATAAGGAGCTATTTTCAATACAACAAACATATAAGCGATGTTTCACTAAGGTTCCCCAAGTTTCATGTCAAAATTGGAAATCTCTAGCTGTCCCAAGAATAGCTAACATTTCATAACAATTGGGGATGACAAGTTCTCCTTTAACAATTTCTCAAATGTTTTAGTGTCTCTAATGACATTCCATGTTAGTCTCAAAAAATTTAAAAAACACACCAAAAAGCAAGTAATAATGAGTGCAATGGCCCAATAGGGTTTTTTAAATTAATGAGATAGCTTCATCACACCAAAATTAATACATTGGTGAGGTAATATTGAATAAGCCAAGAATAATCACCAATCTTGACTATATGCATGCCAAATATTACATCAACCTTCATAGCAATAAAGATATATAATGCCAACATAATCATTATAACTTATATTAGAAAATATGAAAGGTGCTTTCTTGGTTAGGACAATCTTTGTCAATGATGCTAGATAGCCCATTCTAATCATTCATCTCTATGCTTTCTATTAATAATAATTCAAGGCAATTAGTACCATTATTCACTAGCAAGTTTGATGCATTGTTCTACTCACAATAACAATGTCTAAATTGCATTGAGTTAAATTTTCTAATTTGAATAGGTGCCTTCTCTATGTATGTGTGTAAACACCAATTATGGCAATGCTCTTTTCCCCTTCAACCTCAATAATTTGATAACCTTCATTGTAAGCCATGGACAAACCAATAATAATATCCTCGCACTCTATAGAATTATTCATTTTGTGACCTATAAAACAATATCCACTTGCCAAAAACACACCTACTCCATCCCTAATTAAGTATCCAACACAAGCTAAGCCTAGATTCATGTGAGAGGCACCATAAAAGTTTATCTTAACACAAGACATTGACACTCTCCACCATTAACTTCTTTCTCATTTTTATGTGCTCTTAACCCTTGAATCAGTAGGATTGCAATCAACCATGTGCAATTGCAAGAGAAAATCAAGAGCATACTTGGATTTTGCAATGGTGATCCTATCATGAAGGGCAATTTTTACTCCTGCAATGGATGAAAAGCCTTGTGATCAATATGTCATCAACATAGAGAATTAGAAAGAGGAGGTAATTGTCTTGCTACAAAATGTAGACGTTTGAATCTGAATGTTAATGAGAAAACCCAATTGTGAGAAGGAAGGAATCCATCTTAGTATACCAAGCGCAAGGGGCTTGTTTTAGGCCATAGATAAATTTCTTTAGTTTGCAAACCAAAGAAAAATCCTATAGAAAACCCTATGGTTGTTCCATTTATATGTCCTCAAGATCTTTGTGAAAAATACACTATTCATGTCCATTTGGTAAACGTTCCCGCGATGTGTTGTGGTGATTGCAAGTGTGAGACGAATGGAGTTCATCTTTGCAATGAGTGCAAAGGTCTCAAAGTAATTAACACCATGAACTTGGGAAAAACCCTTTGCAATAAATTGTACCTTATACTTATCCACTGAACCATCTACTACAAATTTTTTCTAATAGATCCACTCACATCAAACAAGTTTCCTTCCCTTAGGAAGGGGGACATCCCAAGTGTGGATCCTAACCAAGGAACTATACTCTTGAGTGGCAACATCCCATGAGTAGGAATACCCAATTCCTCCCCAAAATATTGTGGATCAGAGGCAAAAGTAATGTAAACATGTGGAAGTCCCTGAAATTGTGAACGTGTCTAATTGGTGTTTGATGGATCCCCAACCCAATTACTTGCAACTTATAGTGTGTGTCAAGCCCAAAGTGAACCTGAAGTTAGAGAATGAGAGGGAGAATCATTAACCTTTGAATGATGACTAGGAGAGGGAGGGGATGAATCCCCATCATCACTCTTAGCATTTAAAGTAGAGGAAGAAGAATCCTTATCATCAGGAATTCGCCTTGGTGGATCTAAATCTAAAGAAGAATTGTCATCTAGCACAAGTGAGTCTAATGTGAATGTAGGAGAAGTGTCAAGAGTGGAACTTAAAGATCCCTCCTCAAAGAGAATACTCCTCTTAATGAACAATTAATGTGTAGTATGATGGAGTAGTCGATAACCCTTAACACCATCTTGATAACCTAAAAATATGCAAGGCCTACTCTATGGATCCACAGCTTTACATTGCTCTAAAGGAATGTGGGTCCATGCAAGCAAACCAAAAAAATTGAAGTGCTTAACTATCATTTTTCAACCACTCCAAGCATTGAAAGGAGTCACTCCCTTCAAGGATCAATGAGGAACACAATTCTGGATATAAAAAGCATAGTTAATAGCCTCTGGCTAATATTGAGGTGAAAGAGTTCTAGAGTGTATCATGTAATTTTCCATTTCCTTCAAAGACTTGGTCTTTCATTTTGCCACACTATTCTATTGAGGATTGTATGCACCAATGCACTGTTAATCAATCCCCTCTGTGTTGTAAATCCACTCAAAATGATTGTTGACATGCTCACCAATGTTGTTAGTGTGCAAAACCTTGATGGATTTGAAGTCCTGAAAGTGTTTGAAGAGCTTAGACTTTTGTCAGAGGAAGTACACCCAAGTATACCTAGAAAATTCATCAATGAATGTCAAAACATATTTGGCCCTATTGAAGGAAGGATGTGGAAATGGCCCAACAAAATCACTATGAGATAACTTCAGAATTTGTGAAGCTCTCCATGCCTTGCCTTTGTCAAACTTATCTTCGAGATGCTTGCTAAGGATGTAGCCCTAACAAACACTATTGGAAAAATGAACATAAGGCAACCCTATAATCATGCTCTACTAGTTGAGTTGCTATAGCTAGTGATAGTTAAGAAGGCCAAATCGCTCATGTTATAACTTACTCACTTCATCAGAATGAGTGAGTAGAACAGTCAAAGGAGGATTAAGAAAAAAGTGAGAAAAGAGATAAAGCCAAGATTGATGATTTTCTCTCCCCATTACAATTGTAGAACCACTATGAACCTCACTAATAACCATTGAATTGGGAATGAACTTAACCTGCTTACCCAAACCAATATGAGTGATCTAATAAACTTATCAAAGATTAGTTGATAATGAGGGCACACAAAGAACATCCTAAAATATTCTATCCCCTACATCAACAAACCCTCTCCTACAAACCTCAATAGGAGTGTCATTACCTATTAAAATAGTTGATGTAATACAAGGCTCCAAAGATGTGAAGTCATCCTGAGATGAACGATGTGGTGTGAAGAACCCAAATAAAGAACCTAAGTGGATGGTGGAGATGCAATTTCTACAAGGGCCTTGCCCTTTTATTTCCCCTTTCCATTGTCTTTTGCCTTAGAAGACTCTTCATGTGAAGAACTTTGTTTCACTGACTTGGGAACACTGATATTTTTCTCTAGATAATGTGTCAAGTGATCAATTTGTTTTTTCAGACACTTATGTTCATCATGACCAAGCATTTTGCAATAGGCACATTTGACTTTCTCTTTCTTAGGCTTGTCACCTTTAGAAGATGAGGTCTTTGAAGTTGCTTTGGAGGCAACATGTTTCTAATCCTTTTTATCCTTATTATGCTTCTTTTTCTATTTCTTATCCTTATTGCCCGATCCTGTATATTCTTTTGTGTCTTGGTTAGAAACTAAGGCATGTGACTTGTAGGATTGAGAGTACCATCTTTATTAGCTTATCTTTCTCTCTAGTGAGAGCAACAACAAAGTCATCTAAAGATGGTATTGTGAACTGAGATCCTAGGGTACCCTTTTTTGCACAGAAGGTAGAAACAAATACTGAATAGTCAACACCAAGTTTGGAGAGAATGCTAAGGATCAAATGGGTGTCTTTTCAATTCGATGTTATTTTAACTACAATCTCAATGATTTCAACTTAGTGAAGAAGTCCTGAATGGTGTCAAAATTGCTACGAATCAAACCAATGAGTTCATTCTCTAACTAATGACCTCTCATGATATCCTAAACCCCATACAACCCATCCAACTTAGTCTAAATCTACTTGGGAGAATCTAAAGAATCAATTTGAAATAGAAGGCCAAGTGATACAAATAGACAAAATAATCCATAGGCCTCATCACATTTAATAATCCATTTAATTTTATCTATATCTATGGTAGGCTCTGTCTCTGTACCCATAGTTATTCTAAATAATCCTTTGCTCCTTAACAAGATTAACATTTTACATTTCCATTCATAATAATTGTATGGTGTAAGTAGAGAGATAGCCAATTGCTTCATAGTGCAAAAAAGAAGTGTGGGAGTGCAAAAAAATTAAAAGAACACATGACACTCCATGTTACTAGTTGAAATGCTCCTGAACAATTACAATGTTTGGCACTTTATGATTAGCGTGCTTTAGAATGCAAATACCAGATATATAAAGTTTTACAGAGCCCAAAAGTGGCCAAAATGCTGAAACTATAGTAGATGAGAAGAAGTAGAGAGTACTAGAGTAAAGTACATAGAAAAATATATACTGTAAAAGGGGGCACCCATAAAAGGAATCTATTTGCACAAGATATGGCCCTCCAAAGGTCTCAAAATAAGAATTGCATAACAAAACTTGTGAGAAAAATCAATTTCTGGAAAACTAAAGTGTCAATTAATAAAATGGATTATACCACTATGAAGATCATGAAATTCTACCTCATCTCAAAAAACTTGTGCCAAAAAATAGATTTGTATAGATGATAAACAACTATTTGAAAATACACTCCTTTCTTGAAAAGCTCATTGGTGAAGGGGTGTTGTTCATGCGGATGGAGGTTGGTGCATGAGCAGTGCAATTAGTGGCAGTGGCAATTGGGTTGAGTGTTGGCAATGTTGTGGTGACACATGAATGACACTAGATGGAGGGGTCCCTAGTGGTGCAATGATTGCACGTTGTTGTCTATGTGGTGGTCATAGAAGTGGTGGTGGAGCACAAACTAGTGGGTGGCTAGCTAAGTCTTCTAAAGGGTACCAGAGCTACTATTATGGCTAGTAGCGACCAACAAATGCTCATTGGGTTGATTGGGATGAGCCCCCAAAGGGCTCATTGGCCTTTTCAAAGGTCATGAAGACCTTAAAATAATTTTTAATCAATAAACTTTGTTAAAAAGAGTTACCTAAGAAAAACAGTTTGTGCCAGTGTTCAAGGAGATCATATGACCTTCCTAAACTTATATTTTTTTCCTTAGATGCTCCCAAACCTAAATAGGCAAACATTATATAAAATTAGGGGTTTTTAGGCCTTCTGGATGTAATGGAAAGGTTTGTTTGGCCTAAAAAATGCCCCAAATACTAGTTGTTTACTTGTGGCCACAATCAAACCCCCATTTGCAAACTAGCTTCTTAGAGTTTGATTTGAGCAAAACAAATGCCAAACTTAATTTTCTCAAGCCCCCCAGACACAATGAGATAGTAAAAAATAGTACCAAGATCACCAAAAAATTGCACACACCCAAATCATAGAAAACTAAGCACGAAACCCTAGAGTTAATTGTTTTCTCGTCAAACCATTTTGATTATCTAGATCATCCAAAGATACAAGAGAAAAGCTATTTGGTGTTAAGTAAATACACATGTAAAGTTATTAGCTCCCTAAATCTCTCAAAAATAGAAAATATAAGTCTATCCTTTCACCATTGCTCTAATACCATGTTAAAATCTATAAAATAGAGATTAACCTAAAACTGAGTGAAAGGAGAAGATACTATAAAATTGTTAATGCAAATGATATCAAAGCCAAAATAGAGCAATAGAGTTAGTTTCCAATAACATGAGAGACAAACAAATACTCAAGAGACACAAATCTACAATAAGAAAAATACCATAAAGAAAGCTCACAATAACATAAAATAGATGCTAGAGGAGTGGATACATATATAGAGAAAATAGGAGGCAAGTACAACCATTGAGAGATGTAACTCACAACTACCCAAAAATGGGTGGGAGTTACATTCAAGGAAGATGCAATCAACCCTCATAATGACCCACTCACTCCAACTAAGCAAGCCAAACTAAATGTGTAGGAAAATACGAAATATCCAACTAAAGAAAAAAAAAACCTATGCTAATAGTAAGCCCTTGATTATAAAAACACCTCATTTAGATGTCATGCCTGCCACAAATATGGTCACTTAATAAGAGAATACCTAATGAGGAAAAAAGAAGATATGCCTAAAAATGAAACCTTATAGGCACAATAAATAAAGATGGCTTCTCCAAACTAAAGAAGAAAACATTATGAAGAAGACAACTAATCGTAAAGGTTTTGAAGTCAAATATAATAAGACAAAAAAGGGGGGGAGGGAAGGACCCTCATAGAATTGGAATCATAAGAGGAATCTATCTAAAAAACCCAATTGAAAGAAGACAACAATGAAAGTGGGAATAAAAAGATACTAGATGGATATGGTTTCAAAAAAGATGTTGAGAAATTGTTAGAAGAACTAAACAAAAGAGATCCAAAACCTTGTTCAGCTTGGAGCAAGAGTTAGTACCCTAACTAGCAAGGCTTGCATGAATTTTATGATTCCCAGGGAAAGAAGAGAGGATTCTAGGTTTGACCACAGTAGCAAAGATTTTTCTTCTAAGTGAAAGTGGAATGATAATAGAAAAAAAGAGACTTTGGGGGTTCAAAAGTAGGAAGACTATCCATACATGATTTCATTCAAAATACATCTATGGTAGATGTTGCTACAAGAAACCAATCCCAATTAGAAGACATCTTGGCAAGAACCAAGAAATTAAGTTATACAATGAGGGTTATTTCTTTAAATATTATAGGGCTCAATGCCCCTTCGAATAGATCTCTAAAAAATCTCTAGGTAATTTATAAGTCAAATATTCTTCTTCTATAGGTAACCAAATTAGTTGACCCTTAGATGGTTCCACTTTTTGGAATTGGCAAGCCTCTTTCTGGAAGGCTATTGGTACCTTTGTAGGGCTAGGAGCGTGCTACCACAATAGTGTGTTCCACTTATGGGACATCCTGATTTTTGTCTAAAATCACATATTTTTTAGAAAAATTAATGATTTAAGCCTTGAGGGGTTCCATCTAAAGGGGTTTAATTGCAGGGGGTTATATAAAATCTCCTTAGATCAAACCCCCTTGGAAAGAACCCCCTAGTCTTAAATCAAACCCTCGATAGAGTCTCCTCTACACCTATCAAAATGATGACAAAAAACCAATTTTGCTTCACCTTTTGAGGCATCAAATGAAGTCATTTAGAAATTCTATTTTGTAAATATGTAGCCCTTAGTATAAGCTTTTCAAAAAGTATGATTTTGAATATATTTCATTTGATTATTATATTTATTTTATATTTTCTAGTGAACATAGGTTATTCATTGAACATCAAGGTCTCTATTCCACACATGCGAAAAAATAAAGAAATAAAAAAATATTTGCGCACTAGGTCTTGATGTCCTTGTTTGAACAAAAAAAGAAGTTAATTTGGATACATACAGAAAAATGTATGTTGTATTGTATAAACCTATGTATGAATTATAATTAATCTCACTTTAAAATTTAATAAAAAATGCAACAAAAAATTATGAAAAAATATCTACACACTAGATATTGGTGTTACAAATCTATGTTTAAAAATTTATAATTTTATCCTTTCTATAAAAAAATTATGTTGTATGGTATAAACGTCACTTTTTAAAAATACTATTAACTATAAAAAATTGTTGGCAGCTTGGCAAACATCATAAAGAGAGAGACACTACTAATATGATGAAGGGGGTTTGTGCATGATGTTTGAAGATGTTGTCATTGATGGAAACAAGAAAAGGAACAAGATTGGAATAGTGTTTTTGATTCAGAGAAGAAGACTTAGCCATCTTGGCTAGAAGTGTTGGCAGTATACTGAAGCAATGACAAGGAGACAGTGTTTGAGCTGGTATTGGTCCCCAGTAGAAGATCATATTATGCGGTTCAAATATGTTGTGCACAGTTCTCAAATGGTCATTTGTCCAAGATTTTAGTTCTTGATGAGTACCAAAAGCCTATCTTCAAAAAGTCTAAGTCCGGTAGTGCAAAGAACAGAGGAAATCAGAATAGAACACTCAACTGAATTGGTTCGCATTTCTCCATTGTTGCATATCTTGTTATGCAGTTTTGAGGTGTCGTAAACACATGTATGAAGTATCTATATCTAGAGTTGCAAGTTCTGAGTTCCACCAAAGAGTCAGTTATGAATGTCTAAGTATCGCTACTTGATCTGGGGAAGTTTGACTGTGACAGGATGTGTGTTCTTGAGGTCTACATTTTACCGCAAGAGAATATTTCACTCTACGGTTCTGAAGGTGTGATCTATGATATGTGAAGAGTCTCTGATATGGATTTGAGCAAGTCTTGTGGTCCGCAATGGTATATGTAGTCTAACAGTTGAACTGAACTAGCAACAGTCTGTGGTTAAGGTCGACATGACAGTTTGATGTGTGCGGTAAGTTTTGTTGTTTGGAATCTTATTCTAAGTGATTATATGGATGGAGCCTGTTGTACCTAATCAAAATTTTTGCTTCATTAAGCAAATTTTGAACAAGTCTAGAAAATTTTTCGTCAAAAAGTAAAAAAAGCAAAATTTCTAAAAATAGACATTAGATTAGGTTTTCTCAGTTTCTTGAGATATGGATACTGGCAAAACTTTCTAAAAAGAAAATCTCTGACTCAGGTGTCGTGCTTGATTCTCACTAGTCGATTTTGCTTCACGATCAGCACGGTCCAGACGAAATCTTCAAAAGATCAAGTTTTCTCTACTGGGTCATTTCTGCTTTTTCAGAAGGCGAAGCATGAGCTCTGAAGTCATCAACAGAGAAAGTTATCTGCCAGAGCTCGTGGATGAATTTTCAACGTTGTTTCAACGACGCAAAACTGACGAATAATCATCCACTCGACAACGCACGCAAAACGATGCAAGATGTGATCCAAGGTGGAATGAAAGGTTGGAAAATCAGAAATTTGACTAAGTTTTGAGAATCCAACCTTTCAAGTGTTAGAATTTTTTCACATTTTTTGAGAAACGTCGAAAATGCTTCCGTCAGCTCTTTCCCGGTTGGTCAAACTTGGTCAAAAGTCAGTCAAAGCTAGGATTTTATCATAGATATGTTCAGACTGCTTAGATCACTGTCTGTCCCGCCTTGACAATCTTCAGAACGACTGAAATCAAAGATTGAATAGGAGCTGTGGGCACGAAAAACGACAAAAGGTACAAAATTTGAGTTTTTCAGAAAATTTTTTAAGGCATGGCAAGATAGGCGCCCCAGGTGACTTGGGGCATCCAAACTCATCAGAGTTAGTTTATTTTTGAAGTTTTCCTCGAAAAACATGAATCTCCTTCTGTTAGCCCGGTCTGGGTCAGAGCAAATCAGTTTGGCATGTTTTTCGAGGCAGACAGAGAGTATAGTCAGCTTAATTTTCATCAGGCCTGCATATCTGCCAGATCATCAGACTCAGTTTTGTCCCAGTTGATAGAAATCTATAGCCAAACAGGGGTCATCAGTCACCGGAACGCACACGTAAATCGAGAAATTGAAGAAGTTGCAAAAATTGGAAAAATGGCCAAGTCTGGTAAAACCAGGCGCCCTAGGTGACTTGGGGCGCCCAACTTGCCTAGAGATAGAATTTTTCTTGTGTCTACAGTGTTTTTCGACAGTTTTGTTCCCAATCTTCGCCCATTGGTAGTTTTTAGGAGTTCATACTTGGTCAAACGATGCCAGATCATCAGTCGGAGGCCGGAAATGGAATCTCAGTTGATAGGTCTCCAAAATGTCAGGATCAGTCAGCTTTTTCAGTTAATGGTGACATTTCGCCACCTTGTTGAAGTCAGAGACAGGCCATATTTAAGTCAAAACAAGTGTTGAAGTGTCGAAAATGAAGAAAAATTGGCTAACACTTCTTTCAACTCGTGTGTTCGATGACATCATCAAAAGAAGATATTTTTCATCTTCTTCCACAAGAAGCCATAGGCAGCTACAAAATAGGGATTCTTCCTATTCAAAGACATCCACTTGGATTTGCGCTTTAAAAGTTGTTTTCTTCATGGATGAGAGTGAATATTCTTTCACAAATAATGTTGCTTTTTCACCCTAAAAATCTATAAAGACAAGCATTTGGCTTCTTTATTTCATTATCTTTTGCAGGTTGCATCTAGAGGAAAGATTTTTATTTTTCTTTCAACAAAGATTCGAAGACCCAAACGAAGTGCTTTTTCAGCGTTCATCATAGTTTCGGGTTGAGGAAGCAAGGAGGCTCGCTTTTTTAGGGTCCTTGTTTCAAGGGGATCGTTTTTCAGAAATTTGACCAAATCTTTTTTAGTTTTCGTCGAGATGGGTCCATCCAGAATATCATCCTCTTGAAGATTGGAGTTTTGATTTTTTTCAGGAATCTACTTTTTTCCTACTTTTTGGGGAAAATCTCCGCTTTTTCAAAATCTGACAATCTGGGTTGCTTCGAAACAGAATTGCCTACAAAACCCATGTGCCAGCTTTTTTGCTCACACTCTGCTTTTTTCTAAAAATCAGCAAGTAATTTTTAGCCATTTGTCCAATATTTTTTCCAACACAGGCGTGTTTACAGTCAATTTTCAAATCTTCCAATATGCAGTACTCTCCAACACAAATCAGGCCCAAAACGACATTGGTTCATGATTAGCTGAGATCTTGTGAAACAGACTTGCATAAAGTACTTCCAGTAATTAATTTACATTCCTTGGAGGATGCAGGAAATAGTGCTATCAGGAATCTTGGACACTCCGGTTTGCTTGCAGCGACATCATTTCCCATCATAGTGCAAAGTATCGAGTTTGTAATTGCTTACATGATGCATTACAATTTGGTCACAAGAGAAATCCAGTCAAGAGATGGACGTGTGCTCTGCAGCCTAAGGCCAAACGACATTGAGAAGTGTTTTACAATACCTATTTGGAGAGAAAACTTAACTGTTTCACTTGAAGAATGCAAGAGGGTTTGGAATAATGATAAAGAAAAATACCAGAAAAAGATTGGTCAGAGATGGTTAAAAGAGAAGCAGAATGTCATGCCAAAGAATGTTGGACATGGAGAATTCAAGGAGGAACACACAATAATGATTACTCTGCTGAGCAGGATCACGAGTCAAGCAGATGGAAATAAATTCCAGCCTTGGATGTTTTACATTATGTCAAAGATTGTTGATGGAACCTAATTCTATGACTGGTCGGCGCTCATCAGTGATAGTCTCCACCAACAAATTCTTGATTTTCAAAGGGCTCATGAATTCCACATGATATCATACCTTGTATATTTGATGGCTTTTCAAGGTCAATTCAGAGGTTTGAATGTTGTTGGAACTCTGGGTATTCAACATGTGTATCATCACTTCCCGTAGTTAGAAATCTCTCAAGCTGAACGACATTACAGGCGGGTGAATGATGCATTCCTGATGCATGCAGTGCGAGATATGGATAATGAGTTACATATATGGTTTTTAGCAGATGCTAGAATAGCAATGGCAGAATGGGCTGATTAGTTTATCCAGTTTCCCACTTTTTCCTACATGAGAGTATATGGCTTCTCAGGAGAGCCAACCATGTTACCGAGATATCCTACAGATGAAATAGCATTTATAGAATTTTTGAGGCAAGCCTATGAAGTTCATACATTTTTGCGTAGCAGATGCAAGGCAACTTTCAATTTTCCGCATGGGATGAGTATTTACAGATCCAGATCTAGAGCAGATGTAGAGGCAATCGGTAATGAATCATCTAGATATGGTCTCAATTTTTTTGACAAGAGGTCTTCATACGATCCTCATGGTATTTTTGCATCACATCTTGGTCAAAATTGTACACACAAGTTTGTAGTTGAAGACTTCTAGGCCAATTGTGCTGATGAGTTTGAAGTGCGAGAACACAGTTATAGCAGGTTTAGTCTTCAGTAGATGTATGATATCCTATCAGAAGACATAGAGGGTTTGACAAAGAGTGGTGAAGTTCTACTTCCCATGTATTTCAGGGACCAAATTGAGCAACAACCGTTGCCACCTATTAATTGGTCAATAAAAGAGAGCACTTCCATTGAGGAAAGATCGAGTCGAGTGGTTAAGAACAGTTTGATATTCCTGAAAAATAAGCGAAAGGATGATATTCTGTTAGCAGAGCCGCCAATTGTGCAACCATCAGAGCCTTCCACTTCCAAGCCAAAATGAAGGGTTAAAGCTATGAGTGTTCTTCTAGAGAGAACAAAAATGGCTAAGTTAAAGAGGAAAAAGGATGAGTCTCCAAATCATGTCCAACAGGAACAACCAGCAGTTGAATCAGAAGTTCATGTTGAACCAATGCCGCATGTTGAAGTGTTACCTCTAGATCATGTCTCTCCACCTTCTTCACCGATCACTTCTATCCACATAGATTCAATGCCAAATTCACTGGTTCACAACTCTGATGCACACATTGATTCATCAGGAATTGATGAGGTTAGAACCGAGTTTCAAAGAGATGAAGGCTCAACCTAGCTTGAAAACATTTTGGGAAGGAAGAGGAGAAAGCCTTCATATTAGCTGGATTTAACAGAGCTCAAAAGCGTCTACCAAGACACATCAGGTATTGAGGAGAATGCAGACGGAGAAATAATCCTCAAAACTGCAACACCACCAGAAGATAGAAGTGCTGATGATGTCGAGGTTGATGACTTCATGGTTGTCAAAGTTAACCTTGGTAGAAGCACCCGCCATACAGATGTGAATCTCTTCGAGGTTGCAGTGGATAATTTGAAGGAAAAGGTGTTGAAAGATAGAGAAGACAAAGCAGCTCTCAAAGCTAAAGTTAGGCAGTTGCGACAATACATTTCCAATCTTTTCCATGGCACATCACAGGCTGATTTATTGCTTCCACCAAATCAAGAATCACCTGTCGATCAGCGGTAATTCAGTCAGTTGGTCCTCTATGGGAGGCACATGAATAGTTGGGTGGAAGAATTTGTGACCAAAGGGAGAGTTGTACTCTCAAAGTTTTATCAATTAAAGTACAATGCTCATGATTTATGCCAAGGCATCCAGGGGTTGCAACAAACCATGGCAGAAAATAGACTGGTGTTTGAGATCATTATCTCTGACTTGAAGATTGCACTTGATTTTGTTGATTCAGCCGAGGATAAGAAGATGGTTTCTACTTGGAAAGCGCAATATCTTTTCACAGTAAAAACTTATGACAGTATGATTTCAGAGTTGACAGAATGGAAAGAAAAGGTAGTCAATGTCCTCAAGTTCGTCAGTTCTTTTGTTTCTCAGATCCTGTATTCATATGAAAGAGAAGATGGTACCCTATATGATCTCAGGGAAGTGCAAGAAGAGTTTTGGACTCTCGTCCGCAGCAATTTTAATGAAGATGGGTCGTTTTGCTGCAATGACAATAAAGTTCGACAAGGCTGTGGGTGAAGTACATGAATTTCTTTAGATGGTTGCCAACAGTGAAGAAATGTTAGAGAATCAGAAGATCATTCTAGAGAGTATCAGTGTTCCTGGCAGAGATGCAGTCACTCACTTTTTAGAAGATATTGTGTCCTAGAATATCAATGGATGACATCACCAAAAAGCAAGGATGTTGATGAGGATGCATTTCAAAAGAAAGAATCTTTAAAAATAGATGCTTTTTGTTTTAAAGCATTTGCTTTCATCCTAAGCTCATCCATTCTATATTTAGAAAAGAAATCACTTTGTGATAGTTGGAATCTTCTTTGCTTTAAAGCATTTGTTTATTGTATCTTTGTCTTAGAATAGTAATAAAGCTTGCGAGTTGGCAAGTTATGGTTAATCAAGGAGATTTTAGGGTTCCCTAAGCCTTTGATTTTAGTATAAATAAGGGCATCCTTGCCCATTGTATGTAATGGTAATTGTGATAGCAAATTTGTTGTGCCTATTCTAGCCTGCAAGTCTTGTTATTCCAAGTGTCTGTTCACTCTATGTTCATTGTAAGGAAGCGGTGTTGAAGATAACATATTTTGTTGTGCCTATTCTAGCTTGCATAATTGTTATTGAAAGTGCTTCTTCTCTCTATGTAGTCTGTTCTTCGGTGTTTGATCGCTTGTTGTATGCCTCCCTTTTGCTACAGTATTGATGTCCTAGAGTTGTGCCAACTTTGTGATATTGAATAGAAGTCTCATGCCTATTTTGCTCTGATATTCTATCTTGATTTATCAAGTTTTTGTCGTTAGAAGTGTGGCTTTGGCAGCTTTCATTTCAGTTTTCATCATTAAAGCACTATAAGTCTTGTGGTGTAAATCTGGGAGAAAATTGCTTAAGTTTTTGTTAAAACATTCATTCCTTGTTCACTTTTAATTTCCTTTGCTCTGAATTTACTTAGGAGATTAAAAGCATCATTAGTCTATGCGTAGTTGTAGTAGAAGTTTTAAAAAAGGAAAAAACCTCTTCTGCAGTATTTAGAGTTTATAACCTTGTGCTCGCAGCTGAGAATCAAAAAGAAGATAGGCAAAATTTGGTTTTATTTATCTTTTCAGCGAACATCAGCAAAAAGGGAACTCCCCCTTCCAATAGGAGAGCAGTTTATCTGTGCATAGCTATCTGTTTCCAACTCGCATTCCAGAGGTACGAATTGAAACACCAACAATTTTATGGCACCCACCGTGGGGCACGAGGCATAAAACTTCAAGCAAGCTTAGGCTTATGTCATAGGAATGACTCTCTGGCGTCCTACTCCAGTTTAGCAACCAAATCTTACACCACCTGCTATTCAACCAAATCTTGTACGAGTGGAAGGAGAGCAAACGGATATCATTAGCAGCCTGAGGAGTTTCATATTTGCGCAAAAGGAAAGTCCTGATCAGTGGAGAAATGCGGCTACTATCATTGACGAAGAAGAACACAAAGCGGATCTTGCGGCAAGGAGACCAGTATTACCACCTCCCACGTGGCAGTAGATAATCCTGGCTCACAAGGTTTATTCAAGAAGGGGAAAAGGCGGTGCTACAGATCCTTTCTTCCAAGGTCTTGATGCTACAGAAGTTGGAGAGGCATCCAACATAGTTCCTAAAGTCAAGCAGGAAGAACCACAAGAAGAACCAATAATCTAGCCTAGAGCAATGGGTGATGCAAATAATAACAATCACAATGATGCAAATCAGAGGCGTCCACCACCATTGCCTTGGGGTAATAACATTGGACCTTTGGCCCTGCAAGCACATCATGAGTTACCACACGGGTCAAGGAAGCACTTTCCCCGGTTCCACGGCAATGGAACTCAACATCCTAACGAACACATCTCTGCATTCACAACAGCTTGCGGCGTTTTGCATGTATCACATGAAGATGTTGTTGTATGTCTGTTCGTTGAGACTCTCGTGGGAAATGTTGCCGACTGGTTCAATCATCTAGAACTAGGCATCATTACAAGTTGGGCAACTATGAGCGAGAAATCCTTGGCAAGGTTCAAGCCTGCCGAAGATGGTCACAGATTGTTCGCCCAACTCTCAAATTCAAAGATGGAAAACAATGAACCAATGCGGGAGTTTGTGGCAAGGTTTAATCGCCTGGTTACGCGCCTTTATCATACACTTAATCCATCTCTGCAAATTTTGTTGAGCAGTTCATTAACACTCTTCCTTCTAAGATAGCCTTCTTTTTGAGATTGACTAACGAAACAGAATTATCCACTGCACAAGAAAATGCCATCAAGTTAGAGGATGACATGATCACCTCTGGCAAGATGAAGACGGATTCAATCAGGCCTCTTGTTCAGAGTTCTGTGAATCCACTGCTACATAAGGTAGCAAATGAAGTGACTATCATGAAGAGACAGTTGCCTACTCAGGGGCAACCTGCACAATAGCCATATCAGTCACCACAGCAACAATACCAACCACAACAACAGTACCAACCACAACAACCATATCAGCCTAAGATGAATAATTTTCAGCCTTTTAATAATTACAGGCCTAGGTTGCCAGTACCACCACCAAGACAAGCAGTTGATGCTGCTCAAAATGCAGTGTTTTGTTCCTTTCATGAGACTGATGCACATACTGGAGCCACATGTCCTGAAAATTTAAGAATGAATCAAATCATGGGATATGCTAATGCTGCACCCATTTCAAACATTGTTCCTTCCCCAAGTGCGAATGTTGTCTTACCACAGACGGACAACTTCGATGGCGACTCTACTACGTGACACTTCCAGAATGAACTCGTTATAATAAAGGAAGAACAAGAGGATTTTCATCAATATTCTCTTGCAGTGAATCATGAAAATCATTTGACTCCTATGTTTACACATACTCAGTATTTTAAAGCACAGAAGGAAGGAGAGGATAGGAAAAGATCAAAAGAAAAGGGGAAGGAAGCGGCTTCCACTTCTAATGCTCAACCATCACATGAAAATGTCAAGGCAACTCAAGATTCGTCTTCGACGAATTTTGATATTGTGGATTCCATGATGAAGACAAAGGTGCAGATTTCTCAGCTAGAGTATCTTCAAGACCATCTAAATTAGCTGGATAGAATTGTTAAGTATGTCAAGAAAGAGACTCTCATACAACCTATATTGCTTGAATCTTTCATCCCAGCAGGAGAGAAGCCAAAGGCCTTCTATATCTCTTTGTATATAGGAGGCTATAAGTTGAGCAATTGTATCATTGATTCAGGAGCCTCAGACAATGTCATGCCTTTGCAGGTGATGAACACTCTGGGACTCTCGTGCACCAAAATGCATGACAAGTGTTATTTGCTTGAGTCTAAATCAGTGCCATTGGTTGGACAATTGAAGGATGCTCACGTACGGTTGGCAGCTTGCCCATAGAAGAAAATAATGATGACTATTTTGGTAGCCAACATTCCAGCCAGCTATGGGATGCTGCTAAGTAGAAGCTTCTACAAAGCTCTCGGAGGAGAGATACAATTGGATTGGTCATCTGCGACCATTCCTTTAAAGAAAGGTAGTTTCAAATTGGAACCAGAAACCAAGTCACAGTTCACGGTTGTGAAATCCCAGGATCCTCAAGCACAAGTGCTATATCAAGAGACGGGTCTTGGTATGTATGTTACGCTGTCAGAAATATCTAAAGAGAATCAGGAAGTTGTCTATGCGGTTGATGAATCAGAGGAAGAATCTAAAGAAATGTACAACTTACAAACTTTCTTTGAGGAAGAAGAAGTGCGTCAATCTTCTCAAGAACAAAATAATGATGAATCAGAGTTGTTTTTCTCGTCTTTCGAAGGCTAGTTTGAAGAATCTGTGTTAGATACATCCAAAGAAGAGACCAAAGAAGCATTGCAATTGGAGCAAGAACATGATCTTCATTTTGAAGATGATTTATTCCTGGAAGAATTTTTTAGAACTAGAGATCATATGGAAGTTTCATTATCAGATCTAAATTGTTTTCAACATCAGTGGGAAAGTGATTCTTCAACGGAAGATACTTCAGACTTTTCTTTACAATATAACCTATCTTCAACTGCATCTCAAGAATATTTCATACATACTAGTGAAGAGGACGATGTTGAATCCATCTATGAACCTGTGCAAGAAAAAGACTTTACTGATACTATACAACTAGTGTGGAATGCAACATATGAAGAGGTTGATGGAGAAGAGGAGTTCATGGAATATTCAGTTTTGGTAACTAAAGAGGATGATATTGAAAAATCAGAAATTCTTGACAAATGTCTTGTGAGATACACCGTGTGTGAGATTGATCAAGAAGAAGAAGAGGAAGCATATGACTCAGATGGATCTCTCTTTGATTCTACTTACTTTATAGAAGAAGAAAGATACATGAATGTTGAAGATGAAATGATGCTGGATATTCGCATTGAAGATTACTCTACAGAGGATGACGAGATCAAGGATAATGAATGTGAAAGTGAACTGTCAGGTGAAGATGTTATCAATAATGATCAAGAGTTTGAGCATTCAGATCTTGATGATCTATCAGACTCTACAGAGTGGATGGACGAAAACACAACCAATGAAGAAGAAGCTCCTGAAGCATTGGAAAAATGGGCAACAACAGTTGTGGATCCTATAAGCCAAGAATCAGTAATGAGAGTTGTGTATGAGCAGCTTGTACCTTTTCCAGAAGATGATGCATTCACTAAGTATAAAGTTGCGTGTGTACAAGATATAAATGAAACTCATATTCAATATGTGGTAATAACCATTCCCACAGATACACTTTGGCCACAAGACATACCTATATATCTTCAGAAGGAAGTTATGTACCTTCACCTATTGTAGAGGTTACTTGCTTTAGAGGAAGATGCTCCACCTGATCTCTGGTATATCAACCAGTTCCTCAGGAACTTCTCATGGCCTGAACGTGAATACCCTCCTGAATCGTGGCTCTTTAAGGAGATGTTGCAGAGAAAGAAAAGTTTTGTGCTACCAAGACAATCTTCACAACTAAAGAGAGATGGTTCCTACTTTTCTGAGTCGATTGATGGTTTTATGTGACAGTCTTAATTTCATCTCATCCTCGCTTAGGAGAAAGACCACGTGAAACACTTTCTGTTCTCGTAATGTGTTTCCCCTTTCTGTAATGTGATCGTTATGTTGTAATGTTTTTCCCCTTTCCGTAATGTGACAGTTGTGTTCTTTGTGTTCTGGAGGTTCCAACATTTTAGGTGATTTTAGGAAGTCTGGTTTTAGGTGATGTAGCGAAAAGTCTTGTTCTAGGTGATTAGGAAAGTAACCTGACTCTATTGCCCAACTGATAAGGCACTGGTCCAAGCTTAAAAGTCCAAAGATTCTTGGTTCCCCTATGCCGTAAGTATCCGACATGGTCCGCAGACAGAGCCAATTGTTGTACCCAATCAAAATTTTTGCTTCATTAAGGCATTTTGAACAAGTCTAGAAACATTTTCGTCAAAAAGTCAAAAAAGCAAAATTTCTAAAGATAGAAATTTCTATTTTTAGAAATTTCTAAAAATAGACGTCAGATTAGGTTTTCTAGGTTTCTTGAGATATGGATACTGGCAAAACTTTCTAAAAATAGAAACTTTCTAAAAATAGAATCTCCAACTCAGGTCTCGTGCTTGATTCTCATTGATCGATTTTGCTTCACGATCAACACGGTCCAGACGAAATCTTCAAAAGATCAGTTTTCTCTACTGGGTCATTTCTACTTTTTCATAAGGTGAAGCATGAGCTCTGAAGTCGTCAACAGAGAAAGTTCATCTGCCAGAGCTCGTCGACGAATTTTCAACGTTGTTCCAATGACGTAGAACTGACGAACAGTCATCGACTCGACAACGCATGCAAAACGATGCAAGATGCGATCCAAGGTGGAATGAAAGGTTGGAAAATCAGAAATTTGACTAAGTGTTGAGAATCCAGGTGCCCCAAGTGACTTGGGGTGCACAACCTTTCAAGTGTTAGATTTTTTTTTTCACATTTTTTGAGAAACGTCGAAAATGCTTTCATCAGCTCTTTCCCGGTTGGTCAAACTTGGTCAAAAGTTAATCAAAGTTGGGATTTCATCACAGATATGTTTAGACTTCTTAGATCACCATCCGTCTCGCCTCGACAATCGTCAGAACGACCGAAATCGAAGATCGAACAGGAGCTGTGGGCACGAAAAATGAGAAAAGGTACAAAATTTGAGTTTTTCAGAAAATTTTCTAAGGCATGGCAAGATAGGCACCCCAGGTGACTTGGGGCACCCAAACTCATCAGATTTAGTTTATTTTTAAAGTTTTCCTTGAAAAACGTGAATCTCCTTCCGTCATCCCGGTCTGGGTCAAAGCAGATCAATTTGGCGTGTTTTCTGAGGTAGACAGAGAGTACAGTCAGCTTAATTTTCATCAGGCCTACATATCTGCCAGATCATCAGACTCAATTTTGTCCTAGTTGACAGAAATCGACAGCCAAACAGGGGTCATCAGTCACTGGAAATGCGCACGCAAATCGAGAAATTAAAGAAGTTGTAAAAATTAGAAAAATGGCTAAGTCTGGTAAAACCAGGTGCCCCAGGTTACTTGGGGCACCCAACTTGCCCAGAAATAGAATTTTTCATGTGTCTACAGTGTTTTCTAACAGTTTTGTTCCAATCTTCGCCCGTTGGTAGTTTTCAGGAGGTCAAACTTGGTCGAACGATGCCAGATCGTCAGTCAGATGCCAGAAATGGAATCTCAGTTGATAGGTCTCCAAAATGTCAAGATCAATCAACTTTTTCAATCAACGGTGACATTTTGTCACCTTGTTGAAGTCAGAGACAGGCCATATTTAAGTCAAAACGAGTGTTGAAGTGTCAAAAATGAAGAAAATTTGGCTAACACTTCTTTCAACTTGCGTGTTCGATGACATCATCAAAAGAAGATATTTTTCGTCATCTTACACAAGAAGCCATAGGCAGCTACAAAATAGGGATTCTTCCTATTTGAAGACATCCACTTGGATTTGTGCTTTAAAAGTTGTTTTCTTCATGGATGAGAGTGAAGTTTTATTCTTTCACAAATAAAGCTGCTTTTTCGCCCTAAAGATCTATAAAGACAAGCATTTGGCTTCTTTATTTCATTATCTTTTGTAGGTTGCATCCAGAGGAAAGATTTCTATTTTCTTTCAACGAAGATTCGAAGACCCAAACGAAGTGCTTTTTCAGCGTTCATCATAGTTTCGGGTTGAGGAAGCAGGGAGGCTCACTTTTTCAAGGTCCTTATTTCAAGGGGATCATTTTTCAAAAATTTGACCAAAGTTTTTTCAGTTTTTGTCGAGATGGATCCATCCAAAATATTATCCTCTTGAAGATTGGATTTTTTTTTTTTCCGGAATCTACTTTTTTCCTGCTTTTTCGGGAAAATCTTCGCTTTTTCAAGATCTGACAATCTGGGTTGCTTCAAAACAGAATTGCCTACAAAACCCATGTGCCAGCGTTTTTGTTCACACTCTACTTTTTTCTAAAAATTAGCAAGTAATTTTTAGCCATTTGTCTAAGATTTTTTCCAACACAGGTGTGTTTACAGTCAATTTTTAAATCTTCCAATATGCAGTACTCTCCAACACAAATCAGGCCCAAAACGACATTGGTTCACAATTACCTGAGAACTTGTGAAACAGACTTCCACAAAGTACTTCCAGTAATTAATTTACATTCCTTGGAGGATGCAGGAAATAATGCTATCAGGAATCTTGGACACTCCGGTTTGCTTGCAGTGGCATCCTTTCCCATCACAGTGCAAAGTATCGAGTTTGTAATTGCTTACATGACGCATTACAATTCGGTCACAAGAGAAATCCAGTCAAGAGATGGATGTGTGTTCTGCAGCTTCAGGCCGAACAACATTGAGAAGTGTTTTACAATACCTATTTGGAGAGAAAACTTAACTGTTTCACTTGAAGAATGCAAGAGGGTTTCGAACAATGATAAAGAAAAATATCAGAAAAAGATTGGTCAGAGATGGTTAAAAGAGAAGAAGAATGTCATGCCAAAGAATGTTGGACATGGAGAATTTAACGAGGAACACGTAATAATGATTACTCTGTTGAGCAGGATCACGGGTCAAGCAGATACAAACAAATTCCAGCCTTGGATGTTTTACATTATGTCCCAGATTGTTGATGGAACTGAATTCTATGATTGGTCGGCGCTCATCAGTGATAGTCTCCACCAAAAAATTCTTGATTTTCAAAGGGCTCATGAATTCCACATGATATCATACTTTGTATATTTGATGGCTTTTCAAGGTCAATTCAGAGATTTGAATGTTGTTGAAACTCTAGGTATTTAGCATGTGTATCATCACTTCCCGCAGTTAGAAATCTCTCAAGCTAAATGACATTACAGGTGGGTGAATGATGCATTCCTGATGCATGTAGTGCGAGATAAGGATAATGAGTTACATATATGGTTTTCAGTAGATGCTAGAATAGCAATGGCAGAATGGGCTGATTGGTTTATCCAGTTTCCCACTTTTTCCTACATCAGAGTATATGGCTTCTTAGGAGTGTCAGCCATGTTACCGAGATATCCTATAGATGAAATAGCATTTATGGAATTTTTGAGGCAAACCTATGAAGTTCATACATTTTTGCGTAGTAGACGCAAGGCAGCTTTCAATTTTCTGCTTGGGATGAGTATTTACAAATGCAGATCTAGAGTAGATGCCAAGGTAATCGGTAATGAATCATCTAGATGTGGTCTCAAGTTTTTTGACACGAGGTCTTCATATGATCCTCATGGTGTTTTTGCATCACATCTTGGTCAAAATTGTACACAAAAGTTTGCAGTTGAAGACTTCTGGGCTAATTGTGTTGATGAGTTTGAAGTGCGAGAACGCAGTTACAATAGGTTTAGTCTTTAGCAGATGTCTGATATCCTATCAGAAGATATAGAGGGCTTGACAAAGAGTGGTGAAGTTCTACTTCCCACATATTTCAGGGACCAAATTGAGCAACAACCATTGCCACCTATTAATTGGTCAATAAAAGAGAGCACTTCCATTGAGGAAAGATCGTGTCAAGTGGTTAAGAATAGTTTGATATTCTTGAAGAATAAGCAGAAGGATGATATTCCGTTAGTAGAGCCGCCAGTTGTCCAACCATCAGAGCCTTCCACTTCCAAGCCAAAATGAAGGGTTAAAGCTATGAGTGTTCTTCCAGAGGGAACAAAAATGGCTAAGTTAAAAAGGAAAAAGGATGAGTCTCAAGCTCATGTCCAACAAGAACAACCAACAATTGAATCATAAGTTCCTATTGAACCAATGCCACATATTGAAGTGTTACCTCTAGATCATGTCTCTTCACCTTCTTCACCAATCACTTCTCCTATCCACATAGATTCAGAGCCAGATTCGCCGGTTCGCAACTCTGATGCACACATTGATTTATCAGGAGCTGATGAGGTTAGAACTGAGTTTCAAAGAGATGAAGGCTCAACCTGGCTTGAAAACATTCTAGGAAGGAAGAGGAGAAATCCCTCATATTAGCTAGATTTAACAAAGCTCAAAAGCGTCTACCAAGACACATCAGATAAGAAGCTGAAAAAGTAGGTTCGCATTGAGAAGAATGCAGATGGAGAAATAATCCTTGAAACTGCAACACCGCCAGAAGATAGAAGTGCTGATGATGTCGAGGTTGATGACTTCACGGTTGTCAAAGCTAACCTTGGTAGAAGCACCCACCATACAGATGTGAATCTCTTTGAGGTTGCAGCAGATAATTTGAAGGAAAGGGTGTTGAAAGATGGAGAAGACAAAGTAGCTCTCAAAGTTGAAGTTAGGCAATTGCGACAATACATTTCTAATCCTTTCCATGGCACATCACAGGTTGATTTATTGCTTCCACCAAATCTAGAATCACCAGCCGATCAGTGGCAATTCAGTCAGTTGGTCCTCTATGGGAGGCACATGAATAGTTGGGTGGAAGAATTTGTGACAAAAGGGAGAGTTGTACTCTCAGAGTTTTATCAATTAAAGTACAATGCTCATGATTTACGCCAAGGCATCCAACTGTTGCAACAGACCATGGTAGAAAATAGACCGGTGTTTGAGATCATTACCTCCGACTTGAAGATTGCACTTGATTCTGTTGATTCAGATGAGGATAAGAAGACAGTTTCTACTTGGAAAGTGCAATATCTTTTCACAGTAAAAACTTATGACAGTATGATTTCAGAGTTGACAAAATGGAAAGAAAAGGTAGCCAATGTCCTCAAGTTTGTCATATCTTTTGTTTCTCAGATCCCGTGTTCATATGAAAGAGAAGATGGTACCTTGTATGACCTCAAGGAATTGCAAGAAGAGTTTGGGACTCTCGTCCGTAGCAATTTTAATGATGATATCAATGACAGTAAAGTTCGACAAGGTTGTGGCTGAAGTACATGAATTTCTTCAAATGGTTACCAATGGTGAAGAAATGTTAGAGAATCAGAAGATCATTCTAGAGAGTATCAGAGTTCCTGGTAGAGATGCAGTCACTCACTTTTTAGAAGATATTGTTTCCCAGAATATCAACGGCTGACATCACCAAAAAGCAAGGATGTTGATGAGGATGCATTTCAAAAGAAAGTAGCTTTAAAAACAGATGCTTTTTGTTTTAAAGCATTTGCTTTCATCCTAAGCTCATCCATTCTATATTTAGAAAAGAAATCACTTTGTGATAGTTGGAATCTTCTTTGCTTTAAAGCATTTGTTTATTGTATCTTTGTCTTAGAATAGTAATAAAGCTTGCGAGTTGGCAAGTTAGGGTTAATCAAGGAGATTTTAGGGTTCCCTACTCCTTTGATTTTAGTATAAATAAGGGCATCCTTGCCCATTGTATGTAATGGTAATTGTGATAGCAAATTTGTTGTGCTTATTCTAGCCTGCAAGTCTTGTTATTCCAAGTGTCTGTTCACTCTGTGTTCATTCTAAGGAAGCGGTGTTGAAGATAACATATTTTGCTGTGCCTATTCTAGCCTACATAATTGTTATTGAAAGTGCTTCTTCTCCCTGTGTAATTTGTTCTCCGGTGTTTGATCGCTTGTTGTATGCCTACCCTTTGCTACAGTATTGTTGTCCTGGAGTTGTGCCAACTTTGTGATATTGAATAGAAGTCTCATTCCTATTTTGCTCTGATATTCTATCTCAATTCATCAAGTTTTCGTCATAAGAAGTGTGGCTTTGGTAGCTTTCATTTCAGTTTTCATCATTAAAGTACTATAAGTCTTGTGGTGTAAATTTGGGAGAAAATTGCTTAAGGTTTTGTTAAAACATTCATTCCTTGTTCACTTTTGTTTTCCTTTGCTCTGAATTTACTCAGGAGATTAAAAGCATCATTAGTCTATGCTTAGTTGTAGTAGAAGTTTTAAAAAAGGAAAAAAACCTCTTCTACAGCGTTTAGAGTTTTATAACCTTGTGCTCGTAGCTGAGAATCAAAAAGAAGATAGGCAAAATTTGGTTTTATTTATCTTTTCAGCGAACATCAGCAAAAAGGGAACTCCCCCTTCCAATAGGAGAGCAGTTTATCTATGCATAGTTGTTCATTTCCAACTCACATTCTAGAGGTACGAATTGAAACACCAACAAAACTGACATATGTGAATATGATTCAAGTATTGTTTTGATCCACTGTGTATTTTAGTAAATGATTTTGGGCCAACAAGCTACTTAAGGCATGACTACACTGTACACCTTATTAGGCTGACCTAATATGAAGATTTTGATTGTTGCAGATATATATATCCAGGATTAAGTTCGGTGTTTGGTGGAAGTGATGTGAATGTGAAGGTGTGTAGAATGTGAAATGCAGAGAAGGTGACAAAAGCATAAGAAGAGAGATCTTGATTAATGTAAAAGCAAGGCAACATGAAACAGAGCAGTCAAGATGAAGAGTTTTGAGACAGTATTTTGAGCTTCATTGGAGCTACATCCATGCATGTGTAGATGCAATCAGAGCAGTTCATTTTAGCAGTGATCTATTTCCAGTCTTCTTTCTTTCTCTAGGTAGTGAGCCTATTTTGGTAGTGAGCCATTCTTGCAGTGAGCAATTCTTTTGGTAGTGAGCCTTCTTGTAATCCAGTATTGTTACTGCGTAATATATTGTGAGCTAACACTCACCATGGTTTTTCCCAATTTTGGGTTTTCCACGTAAAAATCTTGGTGTTCATGCGTGATGGATTGTGGTTGTATCTTCTATGTTTAACTTGCTTTGTTATTACATGCGGTAAATGGATTACTAGTTTAATAAGTAAGAAGTTTAATAGAGTACTGATTCACCCCCCCTCTCAGTACCTTGGGTTTTCAACAATTGGTATCAGAGCTTGGTTCCTCGAAAGAAGTCTAACAACTTGAGGAAGATCTTGGAGACTGAACACATGGCAGGTAAAAAATGTCCTACTCTTGAAGAAATTGATGCAACTAAAACTAAAGAAGAATGCATGCTTGTCAATGAAGAAGAACTCAAGCTTGCCCTTGCAGATCTTGAAAAGGTTGAAATAAAAACAAGGATCTAAAAGATAATTTTAAGGAAGCAGATGAGTGTATTAAAAAATTAAGGAAGCAAGTCAAGAAGTTCAAAGAAAAATATAAGGAGGTTAGTGAACAATTGATATCTACAAATGACACCTTGAGTAATCTGAAAGTGGAAGTTGTAAAAAGGGCAGAAGTAGAAGAAGACCTAAATCAGTTGGTGAAAAGCAAAATAGAAGACTGCACAAAGCTTGAACAAGAAGTTGTAGATCTGAAAGCTAATCTAAAACATGCATGGATTCAGGAAGATAAATTTAGAGTGAGTGATGCCCAACTTGATAGAATACTTGCTAGTCAGAAGAGTCCTGATGGCAAAGAAGGCTTGGGATTTGAGAAAGGTGAAAGTTCCAAAACCGGTCAAGAAAAGAATGTTGAGATCAAGAGGGACAAAGGCAAATAGATTTAGAATCTAAGGAATAGACCTAGAAGACCACCGGTCAAGCAACCAAATGCTCAAAGGTACCCTTCTTTCAGTGGTTATTGTAATACATGCAATAAGTTTGGTCATAAGGCTAGTCAATGTAGGAGTAGAGTGAATCAAAATATCCCATCATTCTCTGGTCAATGTTTCACTTGCAATAAAGTGGATCACAAGGCTAATGATTGTAGAAGCCAGATAAGGAATGGTTATAACAATAGAAGGAATTCTCAGACCTTCAAAGGTAACTGCTTTATATGTAAGAGGTTTGGTCATAAAGCTAGTGAATGCAAAAGTCAAATAAGAAACAACTATAACAATGGAAGGAATGCTTAATCTTTCAATGGGATGCTTTGCATGCAATAGATTTGGGCACAAGGCTGACCAATGTAGAGCAAGGATGAATGAAAGAAACAATAGACAGAGAAATGTTGTATGCTTCAATTGCAATAGGGCTTGACATATTGCAAGATTCTGCAGAAGTAAGAACATAAAAAGTAACAATCAGGTAGATCTGGCAAAGATCAAGAAGGAGATGAATCAAATTTGGGTTAAGAAGAAAGTGCAGGAAGTCAAGGGTGAGTCCGCACCAAACTCTGGTGCTGGTACTTCCTCTGAGAAGTAAATTGAGAGCTCTAGCTCAAGGGGAGCTTAATGCAAAATCCCACTCTCCCAGCCAAAAATATGGTGCTAATAATCAGCACAAAGATATGAGTTATAAGACTAAATGGAAGATCTTATGAAGAAGATTCTGACAGAAAAAAAAATCTAATGTGGTGAATTACGGAGCAATCTTGGTCGACTATGAGTTGCAGAGAAAAAGGTTGACAGCTTTTTAAGATGAGCATTTATGACGATTAGGTCTTGATCAAAAGAAGATATAAGGAATTCAATTAAAGGGAAAATCACTTTGCATCCAAACCCTCGAGTGATTGAAGAGATCTGAAGAGCGAGCTAAGGTGATTTCAAGCATTTGGTGAAGAAACCCTAACAAAAACAAAAGGTATTTATTATTTTCTTGGTTAAAAAGCTTTATGTTTTGAGCAAGCAAGCATGTCGACTCTGCAAGTAGTTGAGATCTCTGAGAGACCCCGTCCAAAGTTCAAAAAGCACCCATATAAATCACTCGAAAATGATCTACAAGGTGTGTTCTCTAAGGTTCCTTATGGTATCATGCATATAGAGGATATTAGGGCTTATATCCATGAAAACCTAGAAGAGTTTGAAACAACAAAACTAGGGCAATTCTTTATGGAGAAACTAACTGATAATAATGAGTTGAAGGAAGAGTTTAGTGCGTTGCATAAGAAGAAGTTGGATGTTTGGACCGACTTTCTCATGTTTTCTGAAAATGCTTGGGTCTGATATGTCATTAGCAGAATTCATGATGAATTTATGTGGTTGGACATGACACACATGATCACAAAAGATGCCATTAAAGCTATAACCGGTATGAGCTCCACCAGTAGGGTTCCAGGCCTTAAAATAATGAAGAACAATACATTAATGCAGTTAACTGGTGCAAAATTTGATAAGAGGGCACTAATAGTGAATGACATTAAGGATTCAGTAGTCAGATTTGCCTCAATGGTCATTGGTTACTGTAACGTCAGAAAATGTCTCCTTGGGGGCTTTTGCCTCATAAGGTTTAGCTCCCGTGTCTTTAGCATGCATTTAGGACATCTTAGTTCATATTTTGGCATCCTGATGGAATGAGACCTAGGTTTCATGGCAAAGTAGACCTAGGAGGACCCCTTGACCTTAATCCTTCTCAAAATAGGGGGTAGGACTTGGGCACCCACGCCCTAGTCATGCCCTATTTTGGGTCAGGCCCAAAATTTAAGTGTCAGTTTATGACCGTTATTTGGTCCCTTTGCCAACATGGTAAGTTTTGATTTTCAAAATCTTGGCGGGAATGTTTGTAGTTGCATATAAAAGCATGTTTAGGCATTCATTTGTAAACTAGATGGCAATTGTGATATTCAAGTGTTCTCAAGGTGATTCAAGGCTTTCATTGTGTTGCAAGAGCAGACTTGTTTTGTTTATGTGTTTATATTTGTAGATTTGAGCATTCACCTCCTCATGGAATGAAGAGCATCTTCCTCCCATAAGATCTTCACTACAAGGTGATTTCATTATGCTTTTTATCATTGTTTCATTTGGATTTGGCCTCTACCTCACAAGGGCATGCTCTCTCTATCTGACAAAGGTGTTTGGAAGACTTAAGTGTCCTTCCAGGGCTTGACTGAGGCAAGCTCCTAAACACCACAACCCCCAAACCAAGTTTTTATGATTGCAGGTTGCAAGTTGAGGAACTGGACTGAGTGGAGTTGCAGAAGAGTATATTGGAGTGTCTCAAGTGCAAGAAAGGAAGAAAACTTGCCCCCTGGACTAGGGCGCCCGCTCCCTAGTCCCCGAAGTTCCGTGTTGAGAAAATCTCTGATACAAATTATTCAGATTGCAGATCTTGTTGCCAGATCTAGACAGAAAATGGGGCCTTGGTTTTGGGCGCCCACTCCCGTGTCCCTGACTTTTCTGCCTTGGGTCCCCGAAAATAGGTACTCTGTAATTCGGTATTTTGCTTCCGTCTGTAGTTGCATTTTTTGTAATTCATCAATTTACTTCTATTTTTACATAATTAGGGTTTTAATGGTTAATTGAGCATAGGAGAGAGAAAAATAACAATTAAACACCCTAATCCAAGTTTTCCTACATCTTATAGTGACTCTAGTGTATGATAGTGCTCGCCACTTGACCCTAGGTCCTTGAATGTAAAGTGGAAAGGCGGATTTAAACATGAAAACACTAAAACATTAACAAATCCAATTTTCCACCAAACACTTTGGTGAACCTATGTTTTTGGACTTAAATTGCAACTTGTTGAGTGTTTGTTGTCAGATTTGCATTGATTTCATTCATTCATAAAGTCTTTCATCTTATTGCATTGAAAAAATTACAAAAAAATTGAAAAATTTGCAAAAATTTGAAAACACTAGCTTGCATTTTCATATAGCTCACTAAATTGTATCAATTCTTTCCCTAATTCATGATTTTTGCATCAGATCTGATATAAACTACAGAAAAATACAAAAATTCAATAATTTGCATTGTATTTTCATCATAAATTTGCTAGGCTTTTGTAGAAATTTTGATAATTTTCATTAAACCTAGTAATTCCAAAATCTAGGGTTAGTAGGAAAAATCTTCTTTCAGATTTTTCTACTAATTTTAGAGGCTCATTCAAATTTTCATTTGGCTGTAGTCTTGCATTTTAGTGTAAATTTGCATTTAGATTCAAAATATTTGCATTTTTGCATAGAAAATTTCAACAAAAACTAGCACTTTTCATGCATTTTCATTAAATTTGCATTAGCCCTTTGCATGGTCAACCTTGGAATTCATTTTTAGATATGAGAACATTTAATTTTCATCATAAAACACACCTTAAAACGTTCACATATCATTTTGTGTCAAGATCTAAAACCTAGGGCTTCAAAAACAACGATTTTCACTAAATTTGGCCTTATTGACTCTCCAAACTTGCACCATAGGCATGTTGTGAAGGGTATTTTTGCACAAATTGGTTTTTATTAGGGTAATTAATTGTTTCCCTTCCTAGAAAACTTCACAAGACCCTTTGATTGGCCTCTTACATTAAAAATTTGGCGAAAAACTCCATATTTTGACTATTTTTGCCCTAGGGTTTGACCTAGTTTGCACTCCAAGCGTGTTGTGACAAATTTTATGGATTGAGTTGACTGATATCATCAATATTACTTTCTTCACATCCTAAAATTCATTACAACACCCCTTTTTCTAGGTCTTGGAGTTGAAAAAACGTGAAAAATAGCCTATTTTTTTACTATATTTCAATAGGGTTTGACCTTAAGTGACATTAAAAGAATTTTGTGTTGGCTATTTTGACATTAAGTGGCTGTTATTTCTGATATAAGTTTCTTTACATCATCATTTTCCTCACAACACCCTTTGTTATGCCATCTTGCATTGATTTTTGGTGAAAAAAGTACCTATTTCGACATATTTTCACTATATTTTGACTTGGCATTATCTTGGATTTGCATCAAGAGTGTGTTGAGAAGGATCATATTGCTATTTTGGACTAATATCAGACATATAACTTTCTGCCCCTGATCAAGATCCTTACAACACCCTTTGTCTCACCTATTTGCTTTGAAAAAGTACAACAAATTAAGCATTTTAGGCTACTTTTGGCATATCATTTTGCACTTGCCCTGGATACTTTTGAAAAAATTTTAAATCTAATTTTACATTCATTTGGAGACATATACCATGGCTAATTCTTTGGAATAATTGTATGCATACATCATAGACATGGATCATTTCTCTAAATTCACTAATAAATATCCTCAAGTTCTGGAACAAATAGCACACATTCATGATGTTGATCTCTCTATGTGCTCCACATATGAAATCCTTTGTTATATATCAGATTTTGCTAGCTTCACAAACTTCATGGGAATATACCCTTGGATATTGGATGATCTCACTAAATTCATGATCAATAGCATATATACTAGTGATGACCTCAAAATGTTAGATGAAGCCTTAGATGACTTCATGGAACATTCCACTATGACACCTATTGTTAAAACATGTGATGATAACTTAGTGGTACCCTATGATCCCTCTCCTAAGGTTGTTCCTCCTCATGAGGACACTTTGATGCAAGAGGATGATTTCATTGGCACATCTCTTAACATCATACCACCAAATCTTCATTGTAATGCTCACTTTGGCCAAGATGAAGCATTAGCAAATGAAGAGCCATCACCACTTTGCTATTCCAATGCTCTCCCTGGCCAAGAGGAAGCATTAGTGAATAAAAAGCTCCCTTTAACAAAGAACATTCTAGGGGTAGACAATGAGCTTTCATCTAACAACAATCAAAACCCTATCATAATACATGAAACCTCTATAGATCATCTTACCAACCTTATTCCTTTAGTTGAGTGTTCACACACCTTGGATTTCACTAAGGAAGAGAAGACCTTTAATGTCCCTCCTTTGTTTGAATATTCAAGTCATTTGGACATCACTAAGGATGTAGCTCTAGTGGATGAGGAGGAGTCTCTCACATTAAATCCCTCAAGGATGGACATTGAGATCAATCAAAATAATTTGCTTCTCCCACCACCTAAGAGGATAGAGCATATGTGTACTAATGAACTTCAACAAGAACACATTCCACCTAACATTGAGACAAACCAAGAAGCATATAAGAATGAACAAAAGAATAATGACAATGACTTGGCAATTATACCTTATGTTTGGGAAGATGACAATGACTTTCTTGATGACAAGACTTAGCACGAAGATCCTACAGTTAAGTATCTCTAATCCTTTATCTCTCTCGTGATGTGCTTCCCCCGTGATGTGTTATATGTTGTTTAGGCCTCCCGGGATGACCCCAGATTCTCTCGTAAGGTCCGAGATACTAGGAGACCACCTCTATTGTGACCTTCTGCTATTTGTATCATCATTCTTCTAAATTGCCTCTCTCTTTGATTTCATTGTTGTGTGTTGTGTCTTATGGACATAGCGTTGTGGTTGGTGACCTGGGGGCACCCTCCTACGTGACTGTCCCTAAGACACTTGCTTCTCTTCTCTGATTTATTGTTTCCCTTCCTCTAGTGTTTCCACTTAGCAAGTGGATGATGACAAACATTTATACTGATGCGGACCTAGTGTCCCTTTCGAGAGAAATCAAAAAATGGACTTAGTTCCTAATATGATGATGGGGTTGTATATCTTATCCGACGCTTGGCTAGTGGAAGCACTCGTGTTTTCCGTGTAGTGATGATTTTGACGGTGTTCTATCTCATTTACAAATCATAAACAATATTGTTGCTCTGTGCACTTTGTCTACCTTAAATATTGCATACCTCAGATTTCATATGCATTGATATTGTTGTTTATCATGATGTTGTAGACACTAACAAGTTTCTTGCAGGGATGTGTTTGTGGGAACATTTGGCGATCGTGAAGTACATGTCACCTCCGGGGGGCATGGGCTTTGCGAGAGCTTGTGTTCCCTTGTGTGTTTTTTTCCTACCTTAATGTGCTTGATATCAATACCTGATATCAACCACCTTAAGGTGGGGGCATATATAAGGTAAGTTGTCTGTTGTAGATGTTAGCAATGTGCTTGTCCTTAGGTGCAGTCTAAAGACTTGCTCAATGAGTGCATCCTGCATCCTAAGTTTGTTTGCAATCAATCAATCAATCGTGTAATCCCTCTGCAGAGGTAGGATATCGTGTATATCCTTTTTATCTTAAGCCCTCTGTGGAGGTGGGGATGGTGTATTTCTCAGAGCAGATTGCATCATCCTGTCATTTTCAAAAGTCCTCTACAGAGGTGGGGAGAGGTTATAACTCAATCCTTAAGCATGTTTTCGGCATTTGTTGTGGCGAAGTCCAATCGTCAGTGTGTGCCTGAGATGGTGTTGGACCTAGAAATAGGTATACTCCATCTCTTTTCTGCTGTGTTTTCTCCATGTCTTCAAGTGTGTGTGTTTGGCATGCTTGTTTTGTGTGGCATGTTTGTTGCCCCATATGCAGTCTAAAGACTTGCTCGATGAGTGCATCCTGCATTTTAGGAGGTTTTACGTGTCTTGCATGTGTGTTGCCCCATATATATAGTCTAAAGACTTGCTCCATGAGTGCATCCTATATTATGGGAGGTTTGTTTACTTTCTAGTACTTGCATCTACATTTCATATATATGAGAAAAAAAAAATCATGCATGTCTTACATACATTAATGTGTCTTTTATGCATTGATTGTCTTCTTTGTGTTTTGTGTGACTGTAACTATCTTCTTCATGTTTTGCGTGCCTATTACTATTTTCTATGTGATTGGCGTGTCTTCTCCGTGCTTGATGTGTTTGTTGTGTTTGTGACCTTACTTTAATTTATGTATTGGCCTCACGTTTATACATACATTAAACTTGGGGCTAAATGTAATGCAATAAAGTGTCCCCTTGGGGGCTTTTCTCTCATAAGGTTTAGCTCCCAGGTCTTTAGCATGCATTTAGGACATCTTAGTTCATATTTTGACATCCCGATGGAATGAGACCTAGGTTTCATGGCAAAGTGGACCTAGGAGGACCCCTTGACCTTAACCCTGCTCAAAATAGGGGGAAGACTTGGGCACCTGCACCCTAGTCCTACCCTATTTTGGGTCAGGCCCAAAATTTAAGTGTCAATTTATGACCGTTATTTGGTCCCTTTGCCGACACGGTAAGTTTTGATTTTTAAAATCTTGGCGGGAATGTTTGTAGTTGCATATAAAAGCATGTTTAGGCATTCATTTGTAAACTAGATGGCAATTGTGATGTTCAAGTGTTCTTAAGGTGATTCAAGGCTTTCATTGTGTTGCAAGAGCAGACTTGTTTTGTTTATGTGTTTGTATTTGCAGATTTGAGCATTCATCTCCTCATGGAATGAAGAGCATCTTCCTCCCATGAGATCTTCACTACAAGGTGATATCATTGTGCTTTTTATCATTGTTTCATTTGGATTTGGCCTCTACCTCATAAGGGCACACTCTCTCTATCTAACAAAGGTGTTTGGAAGACTTAAGTGTCCTTCTGAGGCTTGACTAAGGCAAGATCCTAAACACCACAACCCCCAAACCAAGTTTTCGTGATTGCAGGTTACAGGTTGAGGAACTGGACTAAGTGGAGTTGCAAAGGAGCATATTGGAGTGTTTGAAGTTCAGGAAAGGAAGAAAATCTACCCCCTAGACTAGGGTGCCCACTCCCTAGTCCCTGAAGTTCCGTGTCAGGAAAATCTCTGATACAGAAGATTCAGGTTGCAGATCTTGTTGCCAGATCCAGACAGAAAATAGGGCCTTGGACTTGGACGCCCACTCCCATGTCCCCGACTTTTCCACCTTAGATCCCTGAAAACAAGTACTCTATAATTCGGTATTTTGTTTCTGTCTATAGCAGCATTTTCTGTAATTCATCAGTTTACTTTTGTTTTTACATAATTAGGGTTTTAATGGTTAATTGATCATAGGAGAGAGAAAAATAACAATTAAACACCCTAATCCAAGTTTACCTACATCTCACAGTGACTCTAGGGTATGATAGTGCTCACCACTCGACCCTAGGTCCTTGAATGTAAAGTGGAAAGGCGGATTTAAACATCAAAACACTAAAACATTAACAAATCCAATTTTCCACTAAATAGTTACAAAGTCTACTTCCCCAACAAGGAGAACTTTGTATCCACAACAGCAATATACATAGCATATGACATGGTTATGAACAATACTGATTATGACCTATATGAGTTGCTTTGGCAACAGTTGATGGAGAACCTTAAGAGGACAAAAGTCTCCAAATATCCTTTCAAGTATGGAACTTTGATCATCTTCTTGCTCTTCTACTTCTTGAAGGAATTACCAGATATGAGTAACATTTCATGGATGAGTAATTCTCCTGTAGTTGTACAAATTAGAAACCATCTGAATTGTCTTGGGGATATAGATAAACAGAATGTTGCTTTATGGGGTTACTTTAAGACCTTTCAAAAGAATATGCAAAATAGGGTCAGAATCCCTACGAGTGTGGTGGAGAAATATGAAAAGGATATTTTGTTTATGGTGGATAAAGATAAATGTCTCATGGAGGCCATAGAACCAATAACGGTTTGGGTACCAACACTGGGATATTAGGTCATAGAGGACATCTTAACAGGTTTGGTAGACCTAATGCTGAGAAAGCCTAAAGATCCAAATGAAGAAAGATTTAGAACCTATGAAGAAAAATTAGTGAAAGTGCACCTAGACCAGAGACAACTAGTGACCTAAAGAAAGGTCAAAAAGTATGTAGAGGAATTTGCCAAGAGCCATGGGTTCACAGATGAAGAAATAAGTAAAGCATGAGCAAAGGCAGAGGCACTCAAGGCTACAAGTGCTCCGGAAGGGCAAACTTCAAAAGCTCCAGAGAAAGAAAAAGAGGAGAAAATATTTGCCCCTGCAAGAAGAACAAGAGCCTCCACCTCTGGAGCTACTTCCAAGAATTTCGGACCTTTTGTTGAAAAGACAAAACCTGAAAAACAAGTACCGATAGAGGAATCTGTAGAGAAGAAGACAAGAAAGAAAACAAAGGCAACAAAAAGAGTGTATGTTAGCCTAGGTGAAGGAGAAGAAGAAGAGGAAACAGAGACACGTGAGGGAATTAAAGCAAAATGGGCAAGAACAGAGGAAACCTCTTCCGATAAAAAGGAGAAGCCCTCAAGAAAAACCAAGAAGAAGGAAGATGAGAAGACTGAAAGTGAAGCGACACTTTCCCTAGAAATCTTAGTCAATGCATTTGTTCAGCATGGAAATTTGAAACCCATAGCTGAATTGTATGATGAAAGATCTGATGCAGACAAGATAATTATTAAAACAATAGTTATCAGATATTTGGAAATGTTTAGCAAGGCTTTAATTGAAATCTTAGATCAATTACCGGATAACCTACCCAACATCATGTCAGTAAGGAAGGAAGTAGCTATGGCCAAAGATGTTGAAATGAGAGAATATGTCCTGTTGAGTCTTTGCCCAAATATAACAAATGAAGAAAGAGCCAAAGTCACAAAGATACTCAATAAAAGATTTAGAACAAAAAAGAGAGTTAATACACTTATGGTTGGTGACACTGAAATGCTGGTAAAAGAGACAAAGGAGATAACCCTGAGTATGTTGTATGAATTGCAAATCACAACTATTGTACACACTGATGGGGAAGAGCAAGTTAACAATATTGACAATTCTAATGCTACTCCAGAAGTGAATGTTGAGCAGAGCATGGATCAATGCACAATCACTCCTCCGGAGAGCTTAGGAAAGGATCAAGAAATAAAAGAAACTGAAGAAGAGAAGAAGTTTGAAGAAGCGTCTGAGGAACAAGATGAGCAGAGAGAAGAGAAAAATGAACAAATGATGGACATTCCTATCCCAGAGCCAGAAATAAATGAACAAGAACACAACCAAGGACAGCCTCCGGAAAGACAAGAAGCTGAGGTGTCTCATGGTGAAGAGAAGAGAGACACTACTGACTCCTTAAGGGAGTTCTTGGAAAAGTAGAAAGAAGCTCAAATTTTGACTATTCCTAAGTTTCTACAAGGGCCTATCAACCTGGCTTCTATGTCCCCCATACAGTAGTTAAGACTTGGGACAATTCTCCAAACTAATGCACAAGAGGAAGTACTGAAATCTCATATAGAGGATAGTGAGATGTTAGAAGATGCATCAGCAATTTTTGAAAAGCTAATGCCTAGAATAAGGAGAGACACATCCTTGGGTCCTGTTGCACAAGTAAAGAAGTTAATGGAATCCATCAATACTCATTTTGAGACTCTTGAAAAGGCTGCAGAAAAAAAAGTGAAAACATAGATTGATGATAAAAGGTTAGTAGAATTATTAGAAAAAGTTTCTCAAGATTTAGTCTTGTTAGATAATAGTATGGAGTATGCACAAACGATAGTAAAGGAAGCTAGTGAAATGTACCAATGTTGTCTCACTTGGCCTGACAAGAAAAAAGATATAAAGGAGAAAATAGATGGGCTAGAAGATAAGATCATGAAGATCTCTAGAAGCTATGATCCGGTGAAGGATGTTATTGGCACATAGAGAGCTGAAGTAGAAACAATTCATTCTACTTTTAATAAGCTACAAACCCAAAGAGAGGTCATCAAGAATAGAATGAGTTAGCTCCAGGAGATCATGAGTTTTAAAATTGCATCCATGGCCAAATTGGTGACAACAACAGTGCAAACCAAGCAAATCACTAAGGCCCCTGCTACTGTAAAGAAAGCAGAAGATATGGTAGCTCAAATCAATGGACATATATTAGTTTTGAGTGATGCAAAGGTCAGATGGGATGAAGATTTTGTGCAATTGAAGAAATTATATTCAGATATTCTCCCAGCAAGTTAGAAAGGTAATTGATCTTACTTGTATATATGCGGATAGTAGAAAAATAGTTTTGAAATTTGGCAACTTGTACATATCTTTATATCATATACCTTTTCCATTGATGTCAAAGGGGGAGAATGAAGTATGTGAAAAACATTTGAGAAGCATGAAGTTAGGGGGAGCAGTGTGTAAAGAGAAAGAGGGAGTAGTATATAGTGTTTCAAATTAATTGTTGCCATCAATGCCAAAGGGGGAGATTGTTGGCAACTTGGCAAACATCATAAAGAGAGAGACACTGCTAATATGATGAAGGGTGTTTGTGCACAATGTTTGAAGATGTTGTCATTGATGGCAACAAGCAAAGGAACAAGATTGGAACAACATTTTTGATCCGGGGAAGAAGACTTAGCCATCTTGGCTAAGTGTTGGCAGTATATTGAAGCAGCGACAAGGAGATAGTGTTTGAGCTGGTATTGGTCCACAGTAGAAGATCATATTATGCTATTCAAGTATGTTGTGCTCAAATGTTCATTTGTTCAAGATTTTAGTTCTTGATGAGAACCGGAAGCCTATCTTCAAAAAGTCTAAGTCCGGCAGTGTAGACAACAAAGGAAATCATAACAGAACACTCAACTAAATTGGTCTACATTTCTCCGTTGTTGCATATATTGTTATGTAGTTTTGAGGTGTTGTAAACACATGTATGAAGTTTCTATATCTAGAGTTGCAAGTTTTGAGTTCCACCAGAGAGTTAGTTATGAATGTCTAAGTATCACTACTTGATTTGGTGAAGTTTGACTATGACAGGGCATGTGTTCTTGAGGTCCGCATTTTACCACAAGAGAATATTTTGCTCTGCAGTTCTGAAGGTGTGATCTATGATATGCGAAGAGTCTCTAATATGGATTTGAGCAAGTCTTGTGGTCTGCAGTGGAAGATGTAGTTTGATAGTTGAACTAGACCAGTAACAGTCTGTGGTTAAGGCTGACATGATAGTTTGATTTGTGTGTGGTAAGTTTTGTTGTTTGGAATCTTATTCTAAGTGATTATATGGTTGGAGCCGACATATGTGAATATGATTCAAGTATTATTTTGATTTGCTATGTATTTTGGTAAATGATTTTGGGCCGACAAGTTACTTAAGGCATGACTACATAGTACACCTAATTAGGTTGACCTAATATGAAGATTTTGATTGTTGCGGATATATATATATGGGATTGAATTTGGTGTTTGCTGGAGGTGATGTGAATGTGAAGGTGTGTAGAATGTGAAATGCAGAGTAGTCGACAAGAGCAGAAGAAGAGATATCTTGATTAATGTAAAAGCAGGGCAGTGAAACAAAGCAGTCAAGATGAAGAGTTTTGAGACAGTATTTTGAGCTTCATTGGAGCTGCATCCATGTATGTGTAGATGCAATCAAAGTAGTTTATTTTGGTAGTGAGCCATTTCCTTTCTTCTTTCTTTTTCTAGGCAGTGAGCCTATTTTGGCAGTGAATCATTCTAGCAATGAGCAATTCTTTGGGCGGTGAGCCTTCTTGTAATCCAGTATTGTTACTACATAATATATTGTGAGCTAACACTCACCGTAGTTTTTCCCAATTTTGGGTTTTCCACGTAAAAATCTTGGTGTTCATGTGTGATGGATTGTGGTTGTATCTTCTATGTTTAATTTGCTTTGTTAAGAATTAGGGGGCACAAACCATTAAAAAGGCAAAAAACACTTGAGGAGATCAAAGTTGAGAGTGTGAAAAAAGGGAACACATGACTTTTTGAAAGAAGAAAATTAAATTCCAATGGTGAAAATGTTGAGAATGTTAAAAACAATCCTCTATCATTCACCAAAGCCAAGAAAGAGCAAGAAAAGGAGAAAAAAAGAGAACAAATGCAAAATCTCCATGCAAGTAGGAAATCAATCTTTGGAGATTAAGGTATGCCATCTTTTCCAAAGGAATTTGATATTGAAACAAATCCTAAAACTCCAACTGAATTAATAAATAATGAAACAATGAATGATGACTAAATTCAAATTTTAAACTTAGATGTTACACCAAATGATCAACCTATTCAATACAACAAAATTTATCAAATTATGAGTATGGACAACATATAGAAAATTAATGAAATATACCTAATGAAACAAATTTACCATTGAGAATACCACCTAAATTTTTGTGTAAAAAACTTAAATTTTTAATTAAAATAGATGAAAATATTTTAAAACCAATGAGTAAGATTCCTAAATGTACTTGTAGAAGAAATGCTAATAAAACATGGACAATGTTTTTTGAAAAGTTAAATAAAATAGGAAAATGTCAATTGTTTATTGAAACGATGAAAAACCTTAATTTTAGACTCACTATGAAGACCCTTGGTTTAAGAACATCTGATACCAACAATGGAAAAATCATTATAAAAAATTTAATTAAGGCATACCAAAAAATAGGTGTGACCTCACACACCAAAGGTAGTAATGCCACCTAGTGCATTATTACATAAACTATAGTAAGAATCAAAGAAAGAAATCTCATTTAATTAGGAAAACATGTAGAGCACTAAAAACAAATAGAAAAACACTAATAAAAAACTATTAGGAAACGCGAAACAATTGAGGGTCCCAATAAAACTAAACTATAGAAATTCTTTGTGAACTCCCACAGAAAGACAAAGTCATAGTTGAAGCCTTAAAATCCATAATTGGAGAATTTTGAAAAAATAATCCAAGGGTTTTAACTAATCAAAGAATGTTATAAAAGAAGAATTGGTTGTTGAAATCATGAGACACATCCTAAACATTTTTGTACTGACTCAAACATAATTTTATATTTTTTTTGGAGAGTTATCCTCAAATATCAATTAGTCAAAGGTATTTTGAAATGAAAAAACTTGTATATGTTAAATAAATCATTCATGGACTACTTGTTATTATAGGGTCCATATTGAATTGTCTACGCATGATAATATTTTTTGGCACATACATGTTATTTTGCATACTAACAATATTTTCCAGGAGTGTATGATAGAAGTTCCACCTAGATCAGCAAGAGATTACATCTCAACTATTTTTTTCTGAAAGATAATATATATATATATATATATATATATATAAAATTTATGTTTGGATGGAGCCTATGATAGTTTTGTAGTTTGTAATGTTTGAAATAATGTATGCACATAGAGAACCAACATGTAATTGGAAATGAACTAGTTAGTTTGGAGAAATACAAGTCAATGACATACACTTTACAAGATGGCAAAGAGGCCAAGAGGTGTGAATTAGTGAGTAAAAAAATAAGTGTATTATAATTTATGGCTCTTTTGAAATAAGATAGTGTATGAGTATGCAATGCATACACATAGAGCTCAATGGTTAGACAAGCAATTCAAGTTATGCAAGGACACGTTTTCTCTTGGTCCCATCGTGCATATATATAGAACTTGATGGTTAAAAAAGTAGTTCAAGTTATGTAAGAGCACATTTTATCTTGGTACAATCATGTCAGTTGTATATTTTATAAGAAACTATACACTAAAACCATAGAATGAAGTTCAATCACAATACTACAACTCTATTCTAGTTGTCATTCTTGTGCATGTAGCATTCATTCATGCATCCAACAACACAAAGGAGGATATAAATATCTTAAAGGAGTATCATTTCTATATTAGTGAGGATCATACAAATTCTATAGAATTTGTGCAAAGTTACTTTGAGATGTTATATGATAATTTAAGTAACAAAAATATCATATTTGGTCAACACATCATATGGTCAAATAATTGTACATCATAATTCAAGAACTTGTGAATATTCTACTAGTTGAGCAATATGCATAGGATGAGTGGCATTTAGCATATTTAGATTTTCACCAAGGTTGGGCATGGAAAAGGGGAGAATGATGGTATAGGAGCATGTGTTAAAAGAGACCTAGCATTAAAAAAAAGTTGAAGTACAAATATGGTGCAAAGATGTAGCATCCATCATTGAATGGTGTAACTTAATAATAGTTCTATGTAATCAAGGTAAGTCTACATTTTGTAAATTTTTTGGTTCATAGAAGAAGCTAACATTGCAAAATATGAAGATTATTTTACAATAATAGGATTGAGTAAGTTCCACTCCTTTAGAAGCTTAAATACATGTTCATGGACTACTCATATGAGACAAATGACATGCTTTTATTTTTTGTTTACATTTTTTTTTAAATGAACGTGAGTCAAAAGAGTTACTTGATGAATGGTGTTTTATACCTTTAAGTCCATTTGAAACATATCAATCTCCACAAGCACTAAAATTCATGGAGATGAAATCATTAGATAACTTAGACCATATATTTGATCTAATGTATAGATACATTATTTAATTAAAATTGAGATTTTATCTCCCTATGTAGTATTTTTTTAATCTTTTATTGAGATTAAATTTGTTTTACAATTCAATGCAAGTCATATTTATGCAGTTATTGTAGATGAGGATAATGAAGAAGGAATAAATTATTATTAGTGTGGTTGTGTTGAGACAAAAAATAAATTGACAACCCCTATCACGGATGGAGAAAAATTTGAGTATCCTACAAGATCTATGGTAGTTACTGGAGCATAGATTAGAAGGTACCCAATGAAGAAGTTCGATGTGTGGTTGTTTAAGGACTTTGACTATGAGATGGATTTCCACCTTCGAGTGCATTGTATCTCCACCTTTGACAAGATAATAGAAAAGGGGGTGACCATTGAAAAAGACCTTATTTCTAAAGGATTGGTAAAAATCTACAAGGACAACAATGACAAATCATCTAATGACAAACCCAAATTTTGGGCCAAAAATTAAAAAAAGTTGTCAATAATGGGGTCACTGATGCCAAACATGTACAAACAACAACGCCAACATCAAATGAAAACCAAGCCATTTAGAGTGTCTCTTGATGAGGTATAACTAACCTCATTTCATAATAAACCATATAACCCTTTCTGTGTTACCCAATCACCCAAACCATGCCAATTTATTAGTTTGATAAGCAAAATTTATTTATTTATTATAGAATGATGTAAAAATCTTTGTTTTCCAATTGATTGAAGTTTTCCACTAATGTTGACATGATCGTGTGTAAAGGTATGTGCATTTATGCAGGTTTTATGAAGAGCCTAGTGGAACTTAAAAGCAACTGAAGTCAGCAGCGCCGGAATCTCAGGGTGCCAAAAATCTAGGAATACATGATCATGGACTTTATTGATAGTTTCTTTTATTTTTTGTTAAAAACACTTAAGACATTTTATGACTCCCCTCGGAGCCTTTACTATGTTGAACTTAACAAACATCTAGTTTAGTTAAAAGTTTGTTTATCTGTTGAAGACTTCTTCAAGTGGCATTTATGCATCACCTAAAAATTAGGATTTTGGTAGTATAGATTATGAGTAATTCCTAAAACAATTATGTTATGATATGATATGTTCTGATATATAATACAGAAGTAATGTTCAACAGTTATGTTCTGTGATAATTTTCTATGATATGAAGGAATACAACTGAGTTTATTTTGAGTAATATATACTGAGCAATGGAAATGCAAATGCAAATGGAATTACTTTGGAGTTGTTTTTTGATATATTAAGCAGAAAAAAAGGGTGTCGATCCCATTATACATCAGCTAAAAAGGCACACCAAAGTTCCATCAAAGTTCCATTAAAGAGAAACAAACCCAACCAAAAATAAACAACCAAAAAACCCCAGACAAGGACACAGAGGACCGACAACAGACCAACAACAGATCAACAACCAAAAGCACAAAAAAAGCCCCCAATGGCTAATTGAACAACTGGTCCCAATCTTCAGCCAAGAACTGGTAGAGATCCTGGTACTCCTTGAGTTCTTTATCTTTCATACCCTGGCTGGTAAGCTCAACATCCTGGAGGACCGCAAGAGTAGTGGTTGACCAGTGCATGACTTTTGCAGAGAACTTGGCCATAATCTTAAACTTCCTCTCCAGCTCAGTAAGTCTTACAGAGAGGGCTTCTATCTCCTTGTCTTTGATAGTTTTCTTACCACCCCTTTTCTTCTTGACAGCTTCCTTCACCACTTTCTCTGAGCTCATAGAGTCAGAACCCTGGACATTGAGCTTAGGAAAATTACTTTGGAGTTGTTGAGATAATGCATGTGATTTGAATCGATAAGAAGATCTCCTAAGAGATAGCCACTTGAAGGATATAGGATAGATAAGTGTTTTATCATTGTAAAATTGTGTTGTTCAACTCTGTTTAGTAAATGTTTTGTTTAGATTAATGTAACTTTCCATTTTAGCATTATTGTGTGTCCCTGTAGGATATTGTGTTCAAGTTAACTATCTTTGAAGTTTTGTTTGTTATGCTAAAGTTTCTAGAGCATCTGCTTCATTCATAAAATCTGTTATCAGTTGTTAGCTCAAGTTTTAATCCGTTTTCAGTTGATAGTTAGTTGTCTTTTCAAAATTCATAGTTAAAAATGCATGTGTTGATTCCTAGTTAGTTTATATGCTTTGTAGATTAAAGATTCAAATGCTTTATAGATTAAGAATTGTATGCTTTCCATCTTAGATTCATTTTGTTAAAGGCTCGTTCAAAATTTAGAAAACCATTGCTAAGATGAGATGTTCGAATCCATTCCCTATTGCAAACTGCCTTGGACACTACCTAGTCGACATAATTGACATATTTCAACTAAAGTGTTAGGACCTCACGACAACCTACCACTTTTTGGCGTCGTTGTCGGGGACCTTCTTCTCTAGTGTTAATAGGAGAAACTTGGATACCTCTTGTTAGTAAAAAAATAGTTGTCAAACTTCTTTTTCTGCATGGTCAAGAAATGAGGTCCACACGGAAGATTCATGCCAAACCCCCCCCCCATTAGTAGTTCCAACCATAAATAGAGAGGTGGAAGTCTTAGCTGAAGAACTTTGTTACAAATTGATCGATCAATATCAACCTAAGACTTGCCAACACACCTCAGAAACTCAACCATCAGACCAAACTTTTGAGGAGGAAATTATTCCTTTCAACATCATGGTTGATAGCAATGATGATAACCCATGGAGAGCAGCCCAAACATTTACCTATCTGATTTCTCTCAATGTAGATGATGATGCCCCTGTGAAAAACATTTCACCTTCCATCTTACCAACCTTCAAAGGATTATCTTCCGAAGATGCAAACCAGTTCCTTTTTTAGTTTAAAGTTCTATGTCAGACATATGACTACAAAACGGATAATCATAAACTAAAACTCTTTCCCTCTACTTTGAGAGAATCTACAATGTGATGGTTCATGGGATTGGTCTCAGGATCAATAACCACGTGGGATGTAATGGAGATTGTCTTTTTAGACAAATATTAGAGCTATTGTAGAGTCAACGATAAGAAAGAGGAATTGTTCAAACTGAGGCAAAAAGAAGATGAGAGCTTGGAAGATTACCTGGATAGGTTCATCTTCTTATCTAAACTATGTGGGGAAGAGACAATGAGCCCAGAAATTTTGAAGACCATATTTCTCAAGGGACTTGATGAGGATGCTAGGAGAAGCCTAGACTTGATGGGAAAAGGAGATGTGTCCCAACTCATACTTGGTGATATTGCTGAGTTATGCAAAAAAAATTCTCAGACTCGCGGAGGAATCCATAAGACTCGTCTCTTGAGAGGCTCAAATGAAATTGGTAAACTACGAGAGGAAATAGCAAATTTGAAAACTGATATCCTTGTTCAATTAAACACCACCTTGGATGGAACATAGGCCACAAACACATAATCCTAAAACCTTATCCATCTACTGCCCTAGGTGTCAAAAAAAACATTTGTTAAGGGAGTGTCCTTTAGACAAAGCTGACAATTATCAAATTTGTGAGAAAAGTCATGCCACTGATCAATGTGAGATCCTTAATGCAATCAAAAATTCTAAGAAAAGGTCATCTCACACTGAGGAAGAGGTCAATTTTGTGGGCCAAAGACATGGAGGGAATTTCTCTTATGGTCAGAATTCAAACTCATCCTAGCACCCTCTAAATAATTGGAATAACAATCAATGGGTGACACCTTGGCCTCCAACACCACCTAATTGGGGACCTTACCCTTGGGGACCACCTGAATGGGCAAATCAGTCCTAGGGAAACCCTCAATGGCCAAATCAGACTCAAAAATAATGGTATCCTCAAAATCTTGCCCCTCAGTGGAATCAATCTCCAAATCAGTTCTATCATGGACCAAGAAGGATGCCCAATCCACAACAGAACCTCTTGCCAGCACCCCAAAACACTCAACAAAATGAGCAGGTCAATCAACCTCAACTACCAGCACAACCTATTCCTAATCCAAAGAATAATCATCAAACTGCACCAATATATTCCACTGAGTAGGACAACATGGCTGGAGTTAATGCTATCTGCTGTGGAAATGTTACATCCATAACTTTGGCTTAGTTTTTACTATTTACTTTCACGTGAATAGAAGTGAATTCATGGAAAAATAATTTGACGTTATGATTTAATGTCATTGAAAAACATTGATTTTATTGTATATCAGTATATGTGATTAGGGATAATGCAAATAATTTAATGATTCAGTAAATTATATTATGAGAATTTGATTAGTTAATTCATAAGATTTATGAATGGACTAACGATGCACTGACTATGATCTAGTGATGACAAGATGTATGCAGGAAAATAGGGTTTTTTTATTACTCTCCGAGAAAGAGAGTATATCTTCTGAGGAGAGGAGAATAGACCTTGGGTTATAAACGGTCATTTGCCAAATGTGAATAGTGTTCAACAGTTAAATAACTCTTTTCGATTGAGGTAAGTTGCATTTAAGTGGTTAATTTGTTGATTGGCTCAACAGGTTGTCAATGTCATTTAGAAAACCTTTTGGTATCTTGTCATGACAATCTAGTCGTTTTAAGAAATCAACGTCGTCAAGGTCGAATGATAGTTGTTCTGCAACTAAGATGACTTTCTGTCAAACACGTCATTCATGACGTCGTAATTGAGTTATGATTACATCTTCATTGGCGAAGTATTGTTAACATATTTCTTGTTTATGTTTTAATGTCGAATTCCATAATTTGGCTAATTGCAATCGACGTGATTCTCTTTTATACATGAAGGGGAGTTGTACTCGAACCAATCACGTAAGGTGCGTAAGTGTATGTCACATTTTTATAAACCTTATTGTTATTAATATAATGTTTGTTTTAGATTATTATGTTATGTAAATATATGCTTTAATATTATTATTATTGCATCATTAACCTTGAGAGGTAGGTTGTTAGTTGTTTTAAACGATAACCACCTACATTATAGAAGAGTCTTCTTTTAACCCAACTTGAGAGCATCGAATGCTTCTCTTTATGGGTCATTGGTTATTGGAGGAGTGGTGCTTTATCACCTATGTCTCCTCTCGTTGCATGCTCAAGATAAGAACATTGAGAGGCATGTAAAGTGGAGAGATCCATAGCTTTTGGGCAGTTGCTTTAACAACCTTTGTGAGATTCCTTTAGGTACCTTCTCTACCTTATTTACCGAGGGAGAGTAGTGGTGTTAACCATTTCCTTAGTGGTCTTTGATGACCACGAATCTTCTTTTTATGCATGTCTTTGAAGGGAGTTTATTGAGCCATATTTTAAGGAGGCTGATGGTGGCCAGTTTTAAAAAGGGAAAGCCAATCACGAAGTATGGAGGAGGCTTTCATATGAAAGGGAGGAGTGTTCTTAGGGATGGATTTTAGAGATGAAAGGTTCCAAAACTCATCGGTTGTCACACGGCCAGCATATTCCTTGAAGGAAGTTTGTGGGTAGATAAGCGTCAAGATGGAATGTTTTGGCACATCTCTAGTGGTGACATATAGACCAAGCTGCTGAGCTCAGCTTTGCCAAGAAAAGATTTTAGTAATCCATCGGGTATGAGTTTTCACGTTTTTAATTTTCATTAAACTCATTGACTGCGAGCAAATTTTTGGTATATGTCTATCACAATGTTAATGGAGTAATAGAGCTTTTCTATCCCTGTGTTTGAGTTTTTAAGGCCGATGAAGCTCTATCCTTGTGTTTGAGTTTATAAGGCCAATGAAGTAAAACGTAGTTGGAATTTGATATTAAATTATTGTTGAATGATATAAGGCCAATACTCTGTAAAGTAATAGGCCACCGATACTAAAATTCAATACTGTGAATATTGAGCCAACATGTTTAGAGTCCAAGATCGATACCTTGGCCAAGAGACTAATTATATATGTAGGTATAAAGATGCTACGTTTAAGTAAGGGTGACATCCTTGTTTCTTTTGAGGCCAAGTTAAGGCCAATGTAAGGTCAAGGTAGGAGAAGCTAATTATTATTAACCAAGTCAAAGGAATGTTATATATTTATATATGAAGTTAGAAGCCAAACTTTTGCATACATTGCTTTTAAAGATTGGAGTCTTGATGAGTAAGTTGACTGAGATAGAAATCTCTACCTTAAAGACTTACACCTTTAGTATTATTGGTTACAATCACAAGATTTTGTGATAGGTTATTTTACCCATTTTGAGGTATTTAAAAAATAACAACATTTATAGAAACATAGATGGTTATAGTTTCACATAAGCATATATAGAGATGTTCAGTATTATCTTTCTTTCTCTAAAGAAGATAATGAAAGTGCAAACTTATTTCCTTGGTAGGAGTCAGTAGACTCAATGAAATCTAGTGGTTTGAAATCATCTTATTATTGTTCACTCAAACTTACCTTGGGGAAAGATTGAATAAATCATGAATGTTTATTTTTTTATTCAAAAGTGTAATCGTATTCTATGAATTATGAGTATCAACATTTTGTATAACACCTGAGAGGTTTAGAGAAAACCAAAGTGCACTATACCTATATCGTAGTATCATATTATTGAACTTGGTTTCTGAGTTAGATATGGGAAAACTAAGGAGAATAGGAATTAGATCCTTTAGTCGACATTAGAAACTATGATAATTCCATGGATGAAATCTTGCTAGATCTCTCAAGGGACCTTTTGATGAAAACATATCATCATGATATTGGAGTGAGGAGGATACAACATGGATAAAAATATCTTTGTAGGAAATAGAATTCCTCTTGGCAATTTTTGTAAAACATTTTTAGGGAAATAGGTGATCCAAGAATGTGGAACCCTAGATAGCCTTTGGCAACATCTATTGCTTATGTTATGCTATCTCGAGAAAGAGAGTAAACTAGGCAATGTAAAGACATAGATCTCATAAGTTGTGTTCAATAGAATTTATTTTAGTGCTAAGTGCCCAGAAGACAAAGTTAACCCTAGGTTGGGTGTCATTGGAGTGTTTTATTCTAGGGTTGGGCATGTTGAGAGTTTGTAACTCAATCCCCACATGATTGTGGTAAACTTTCATGATTAATAAAGGTTTATGTGATATTTATTTACAAGGATGTTATATATATGAATTAATAACCTAACTTTGTTGGAAGTCAGTAGACCCAAGTAGACCAAGGAGTCGAAAGTAGATTTTTATCTTTTACAAATCAAACCTTTTTGGGTTGAAAGATTGTCTTAGATCAAAACAATTGATATGAAATGATAGTATTCATTTAGATATTATATTGAAGAGGAAATGTCTCAAATTCTATGCTTATTCATGTTGCATGAAATGTGAACTCGAGTAATGCCAATTGGTCTAAGAAAGACTAGATGTATTTGTTCTCATGTTTAGTAATACTTATGCTATTACCTTTGGAAAACAAGGATGCTTGATATTTCCATGTTTTGGGTTAGAGAAGCGAAACCCAAGTATTAAAATAAGGAGGATAAAGGAAATCTATAACTCTTATGTCGGTTACGACATTGTATATTTATGTATATATTGAACGACATTGAAAGGTCAAGAAAACTATAGAGCAGGACATGAAGAGTCTTAGTAATACTTTATTACTTTAAGTGATCCTATGATAGAATCAAAACTTGTTATAATATTTGAATCAGAGAGTAGAATGACAGAAGGTCATAGACCCTAGAAATTGCAAGTATGCAATAAGGGACTCTTAAAAAGGTTAGAAATACCTAAATCTTTATATTGCAAATATATCCTAGATTAAGGATTTGTTCTAAGTCGGATTGACTAGAATGGATTATAATACAGACAAGTTTGTGTCTAGAATTACTAAATGAAGGGGTAAGTACCCTAACTATGTTTATTTATTCTTACTTGACTATGATGCTTAACCTGGGTAAGGTAACCATCTTATTTGTTAATGAATCGACTTAAATCTCTTTAATAGTCGATAAGTTTTGGATCTCGGCGATTGCAAAGTTGCAATGAGTATCCTTGTATAGAAAGTTAGTCTATAAGGTTTATAGAACTTAGCATTTTAAAAACCTATCAAAGTCGGGAAGACTAAATTAGAGTTGATAAAACTATATAGTCAAACATAGTTGAGCAAGTCAAACTGTAGGATGTGATAGTATCCAAGTCAAGTTGGGGTGGGTGAATATTACGACCATGTTCATTGTGAACATCTATTTATATTGAAACTTTGGCCAAAGTAATGCATATGTCTCTGCGTGCATTGTCAGTTCACCATAGCTGGATTGCATAACCTATTGGAATGATCATACTTCACTAGAGGGTATCTAGGGTTGTATGATCAATAAAGTTATGTAGGATACAACACTATGTACTCAAATGGCAAAGTTACCGTTGGTCACCTTTGGTCTATACTCTTCGTGAAGGGTAGGGCCACTTCCTATATGGAAGATGTGTGGGAGACCGCCGATCTATGGTTGGAGGATAAGCACTGGGAAGATGCTCTCTCTCTCTCTCTCTCTCTCTCTCTCTCTCTCTCTCTCTCTCTCTCTCTCTCTCTCTCTCTCTCTCTCTCTCTCTCTCTCTCTCTCTCTCTCTCTCTCTCTCTCTCTCTCTCTCTCTCTCTCTCTCTCAGAAGACATGCCAAGGCTTGCAATAAGGATGTTAAAATTCCAAAAGCAACATATCCATTAGATATGTGACTTATGTTACTTACACTATGTAAAATTTTATCTATTGTAGATGTGTTTAAATTGAAAAGATAGAATGTCGTCTTTGTAAATTATATCCTGATATGTATTTGAGAAAAAGGAAATTATGATTTTGTGATGGAACTTCATTTGTTGAGATTATATTAATAAAAAAAAAGTTCAATCTTTTTCACCTTATGTGTTTTACATCATGGAAAATAACCACTTTTAGTCTTGATTAACATGGTGGATGTTACAGGAAATCTGCAGTTGAGGTTAGGAAAACACTGCAGCAACCTACCATTGTTGATATCCTTGAAGAATAGAATGAAAAAATTGTTGAAGGAACAAAGACGCTTCCCATACCTTCAGATAAAAACCCCGGAAGTAACCAAGAAAAACTTCCTTAACAATCCTCACCTAAAACATCAGAGTTACCTCAGGAAGAAGTTGTCAAACATTCATCAGATCTTTCGGAGAAGGACTCCAACTTGAAAAAGAGACCTCAACCACCTTTTCTAGAGCGCCTTAAGGAGACTCCCCTAAAAAACCATCTAGAAATGACCTTGCCCACTGAAACTGCATTAATACATAAAATCAAACGACTCCTTATCGAGATTCCATTATTACAAGCATTTAAAGAAATTCCTAAACTTAACCAATTTGTCAAACAGTTGTGTGTAAAAACACTAGGAAGGAAAAAGAAACAAATTAACACTGTGCACATCAATGGATATTTAGCCAATCTTCTGACTGGAGAAATTTCAACTCCAAAATATGGTGACCCAGGTAGTCCACTCATAATGGTAACAATCAATGATGTGGCAATACCCAATGCCCTTGTGGACTTGGGGTAGCCATTAATGTCATGACTATGGACGTTATGGAGAAATTGGGGCTAACTAATCTATGTCCTACAACCACCATATTGCAAATGGAAATCTAGTCTATAGCTATTCCCAAAGGTGTCTTGGAAGATGTCCCTGTCAAGGTTGACAATTGGGAATATCCAGTGGATTTCCAAGTGATCCAGTCCCTCACACCTAAGGACAATTATCCATTAATACTAGGCAAGCCTTGGTTAGCAACCGTTGCAGCCAAAATTGACTGCAGAGCAGGGGGGATGACCATTTCAAATGGCCCCAATAGAAAACACTTATCCTTGTATCCCCCTGCTCAACCTACTGTGCATAAATAAGTTTGGGTTGAAAAATCAAACTATTTTGACAAACAAGAAAATCTAGGCTCGCTAGCTATGGTAGTCATCAAACAACAAGGAAAAGAATTGGAAAACAACATGCAAAGTATTGCCATATATTCTTGTGATGAAGAAATTTTAGAGGTTGAGGAGATTTTAGGACATCTGATCCACACTGATGATATCAAACATAGTTATGACAACAATTACACCTCCTTTACAGCATTACCTTGTCCTCTGGCTAATATATCATTCCAAAAATAGAGCATAGAGCACTTCTTCGAAGATATTGTCAGATTCCACAAAATTATACTGCATAGTTTTCCTCTCAATACCTTAACAAGAGAAGTTCATAATGTCACCTCCAACAACCTAGGGACCAAAGTTATCATGTTACTACCTAGAAAAACCTTAAATATCAATAGTTGGTTAACACAAACAGATGAACTCAAGTTATTCTATGTTTTGGTGAATGGATCCAAGGCTTTTGCTTGGGATTACACAAACATTAGAGGGATAAATCCAAGTGTTTGTACCCATCACATCTATACTGAAGATGTTAGACTAGTTCATCAACCACAACGAAGACTCGATCACGCTCTCAAAGATATTGTCAAAACAAAAATTGAAAAACTCCTACAAGTATGGTTCATCTATCCCATCTCTGACAGCAAATGGGTTTCACCTTTGGTAGTGGTCCCGAAGAAAAATGGAAAATGGAGAGTGTGTGTCAATTACAAAGAACTCAATAAAGCCACCTATAGAGACTACTTTCCACTACCTTTCATAGACCAAGTTTTGGATAATCTGGCAAGAAAAAAAGTATTTCTCATTCTTGGACGGATTTAGTGGATATAACCAAATACAAGTAGCAGCAGAGGACTAGGACAAAAAAAACTTTTACCTGTCCCTGGGGAACACTCATAAATTGAGTTCTTCCCTTCGGCCTATGTAATGCTCCTACAAAATTTTAGAGAGTTGTTCTAGCCATCTTTGCTAAGCTTGTAAATGATTGTGTGGAAGTTTATATGGAGGAATTCACGGTATATGGTTCTAGTTTTGATGAAGCTCTTAAAAACTTGGACAAAGTATTATAGCGATGTGAAGACCATCAATTATCCCTGAGCCAAGAAAAGTGTCTAATAATGGTAGAACAAGGGATAGTGTTGGGACACCACATCTCTGCTGAAAGGGTAAAGGTAGATCCTAAGAGAATTGAAGTGATACAACAACTAGAGACTCCAAAGAACTAAACTGATGTTAGAAGTTTCTTAGGACATGCTAGATATTACCAAATGTTCATAGAAAACTTCAGTAAGATTGCAGCCCCTATGTTCTCCTTCTTCAAAAGGACATGGATTTTGTCTAGACAACAAAATGTCAAACATCATTTGAGATCATTAAAGAGAAACTCATTTCTGCGCCAGTTCTATGTGGACCTAACTGGAACTTTCCTTTCCATATTTATGTAGATGCTTCCAATGATGCTATTGGAGCAGTTTTAGGTCAGGAAGATGAGAATGGAGGAAAGAAAGTATGCCTTATATTTCATCAGTAAGAATTTGATCCCCACTGTACGAAATTACAACACTACGGAGAAAGAATTCTTAGTTGTGGTTCATGCAATCAATAAATTTTGACATTACATTATAGGGTATAAGGTAACTATGTTCACAGACCATTCAGCTATTATACCTAATGAACAAACTTGCAGTAAATGGGAGAATAATCAGATGGTTATTACTTCTCCAAGAATTCAATGTAGTCATTATTGATAAACCCAGAAAATTTAATGTAGTCATATACTTTTTATCTTGAATCAAACAAGATAATGGAGACTGTGCCCCTGTACAAGATGAATTCCCAAATGAAAACTTATTTGCCATCTCCATTAAAACACCCTGGTTTGTAGATATCGCCAACTATCTAGCCACCTCTAAGTTTCCACCAGATTTTACATCGAAACAAAAGAAACACCTCATTAGGCAAAGTGCTCAGTTCAAATGGATCAATGGTATGCTATTCAGAAGTGGCCCTAATCTGGTTTACGTTGTTGCATCAGATCAAATGAAACATACAACATACTCAGAGCTTGCCATGATAACCCCTCTGGTGGTCATTATTCAGCAAAAAGGACATCTCACAAAATCTTAGGTGAAGGATATTATTGGCCCTCCATGCATAAAGATGTAAAAAAATATGTTCACCACTATGATGAATGCCAACGAGTAGGGAGACCGGTTGCATCTAACGAGATGCCTCTACAACCACAGGTGGCTTTTGAACCTTTTAAAAAATGGGGGCTAGACTTCATAGGCCTCGTAGATCCTCCTTCACAGGGTAAAGAATACATTCTAGTTTGTACAGACTACCTAACGAAATGGGCAGAAGTCCAAGCACTAAAAGTTGCTAGGGAAGAACAAGTTGTAGATTTCCCTTATAACAAGATCTTCCTTAAAGTTGGAGCTCCTAGATCAATTGTCACAGATCAGGGACCCCAGTTTACGTCTAAAGTTTTGTTAGCATTTACTGACCATTTCCAAGTAAGCCATAAGAAGTCATTTCCCTATCACCCACAAGTGAAAGGTCAAGTTGAAGTCACTAATAGAGAGCTTGAAAACATCCTAACAAAGACAGTTTTGTCGGGGAGGAAGGATTGAGCTAGTAAATTGCATGAGGCAGTCTGGCCCTATAACACAACCAAGAAATCAACCACCAGTCTTACTCCCTATGAATTAGTATTTGGGAAGAAACCTCTTCTACCCATTGAATTCGAATTACAAATGCTCAAAACAACAATGGAAGTGGGCTTGGACCTTGATCGAGCCCAGGTTGAAAGAGTCCTACGACTTAATGAACTGGATGAACTCTGTCTAGAAGCCATTCACCAGACTGAGTTGGTCCAACAATAACGAAAGGCTTGGCATGACAAACATATCAAAGAAAGGGAGTTCCATAATGGTGATTGGGCACTGCTATTTGACTCTAGATATAAAAACCAAAAAGGTAAACTAAGAACCCATTGGTTGGGTCCATATGAGATTTCTGAAGTGTTATCAAATGGAGCAGTGCAACTTAAACCCATCGATGGTGACACTCGAACACTCCTAGTCAATGGTCATCAATTATAGATCTACCACAAACCTTTTAACAAAGAAGAATTTACAAGGATGGTGGAAATACAAGGAGAGAACCAATGTATTGACTATGCCTTGGCAGAAGAAAAATAATCTGTGAATAGCACAAAAAAAAAAGAGAAGAGTGTATGCATGTTTATTTCAGAGCATTTTAGTCAAGTTATTGTATTTCCATTTTTGTTACTCATCTAAAATTTTATTTTTGTTTTGTAGGACTTCATCTTTGAGTAGGTACAAAATTCCAGTGCATCTTTTAGCGATGCTCCGGAACTTTGTTCCTGCATTCCGACTGCATCTTTCAATGATGCTCTGGAACTTTGTTACTACATTCTGGCTACATCTTTCAGCGATGCTCCGGAACTTTGTTCCTACATTCCGGCTGCATCTTTCAGCGATGCTCCAAGACTTTGTTCCTACATTTCGGCTGCATCTTTCAGCAATGCTCTGAAACTTTATTCCTACATTTTGGCTACATCTTTTAGCCATGCTCTGGAACTTTGTTCCTACATTCAGGTTGCAACTTTTAGCGATGCTCTAGAACTTCATTCCTGCATTCCAGCTGCATCTTTTAGCAATGCTTTGGAACTTTGTTCCCGCATTCTGACGGCATCCTTCAGTGATGCTCCGGTACTTTGTACCCTCACTCTCACAATACCCAACCATAATACTCCACAATTTTTCCCCCATATGTTTGTTATACGCATTCCATGAGCATCTACTTTCAATGCTCTTGACTTGTGACCCCTTCTTTACACTGACATTTTTAAAAGCATACCCATTTCCACCACCAAACTCTCCCGTACCAAAGCATTCATTAAAGACACATTCCTTATGTTGCCACCCCCTATCATAATAAATAAAATTATGATGACTATTTATTGTCATTAGAAATAGAATACTCCAGCGACGCCATCATTATCATTAATAAATTTGCCTAAACCTTTTGCCATCCCATCCAAGTTTTGCATAAATAATCATCTATAAAGTCATTACGTCAGCACAAGTGAGGTGAATTTCAAATCAAATCAAGAAATGAGGTACGTACACATTCTTTCTTAATTAAGCAATATGTTGTGAATAAAATTAAATAAATTGGCATGCTTCTCCCTTTTTCCAAAATTTAGCAAATTTGTGAGAACTGTACTTCCACTGGGAAAGACGGCGGCACATTCATTCCATGTCAAACACGGTAATAATGAACCATGGTCCTGCTTAATACAATGAGTTGATCAATATCACATAACCATTGTATTAATTCAGGTGACCATAAAAATTGAGTTATTAGTTCGCATATCAGTCTACTTAAAATAATTAATCACCTTTGATTGCCACAATAGTTAGCAAAGAAGTTAGCAGCAATTATCAGCAGAATAGCATGGGTGGGGCAAAATGAAAGTCAAAACTAACTTCTGTAGATAAATTATTGGCATTGCACAATATTTCAGATTTGTTTCAAAGAGTATGATGGTTGGACTTCATGAAGAAGTTTGAAGGGCATAATGCACAGCGAGTTAAAGAATTTGTGGAGAATTTCTCAGATGGGCAATCAATTGTACGAGGGAAGAAATTTAAGGTAAGTGCTCAAACCATTTCCAATTTATCTAGTATCAAGAATGAAGGGTTAAATCTAGCAGAAACTACCAATATTTCCTACCAGAAAATGCTAGAACTTCTCTTAAGGGAAGGGGACCCTTAGCCACTATTAGTTGTAAATTCTAGGGGACAAAATAAAGGTTTTCAAAGAATGTCAATTGTAGAGCCATGGAGATCAGAAGTAGCATGGATTATTAAGTATTTTACATGTGAAGGACAATGTGCTACTGTTGTGGGTCCTCCTTTCCATATGCTTATTCACCTGCACCATCGCGATGAAAACCCTGAATGTTAGGAATTGCATGCAGAAGATATCAATTAAATGCAAATAAAGATTAAATAGAGGAATAAAAAATACACAAAAATAATAACAGCGAGAGACAAGTTTTAACGTGGTTCACCAAAACTCAGGCTACATCCACCAATAGAGAGTCCAATATTATTATCTGGCAAATCAAACCGATTACAACCAGCAATCCTTGCAACTCAATACCGCTGCAAATGCTACAATACATCAACAGAAAACCCTAACCCTTAGTCTCTTTTATCAAGCCTTATGTTGGTTACAAAATAGGGTTTTTTATGTCGGCCAATAGAAAAAATAACTCCTGATGCCTTTATAAAATAATAAAAATAATAAAAAATTGTTTGAGGTTTCGGGGGCGCTGCCCCTGGACTCCGCAAGGGGAACTACCCCCAAACCCCTGCAAGGAGCACTACCCCTTGACCCCATTAAATAATTTGGGGGGAAACCGCATCGATAAAAGGGGTAAATTTAATCTCTAAGTCTGATTAGGCTCCATATAACAATACTGAATTAAAAATTAATCTTCCTGCCTTCCTATGTGACTCTCTCATTCACATGATCAAAAGGTATAAAATTGGGTCTAGGTTGCTAAAACACCATGGCCTCATCTCATTAGTTTGCAAGTATCAACTCCTCAAAAAGAACAAAATAGATGAAAAATGACAAAAAATTCTCATAAATTTTAAAAACCCTTTACCCATGGGGCACTTTGAGAGAGGTGAGTTGTTTGGTTTAGCGGCAGAGAACCCTAGGGAACCTTCCGTTGTGCCTCAACCTACCAAGGAATCTCCCGAAGGTGAAGTGCTAGAAATTCTTCCAAACCCTTCAGAACCTGATGAGCACCCTAGACCACATAATGTTCTGGAGACCCTAAAAAAATAAGAAAATATGGAATTTGTTGAATCTAAGAATGAAAATAGTCGGTCTAGCAAAAGGGAATGGAGGCCTAAAGACAAGTTGTAGAGACCCCCTCCTCTAAGAAGGAGTAAAAGATTGGCTGTCGATTTCAGTTGTTCTGCAGCATGAGATCAACCTTCTATTCCTAAAAAGAAAAGGCAGGATAGACAGCCAAGTGAAAATCAAGCCCTAGAAAAGAATGATACCCCCAAATTTGAGAAAGAGATTGATCCACCTGAGAAGGATCAAGAGAAGGTAGGAGAACAAATTCCAAACTATATACTTGTTGAAGAAGTAAAGGCTCAAGAGGGCGAGCCTATGGAAAGGAAATAATTCATATAACTCAGTAGTTATTAGATGAACATAAATCTGATACAGCTCCTTAGAATGAATAGCCATCCCCTCTGGACAATATACATAACACAGAGCAAGGCCCAATGGAAGGAAATGATGAAGGGCATGTGTCTGACAATGGTACATAAATTTTTATCTCCTCTCTTTCCACTGATTTAGGGAATGAAAAATGTGATCACATAGAAGCTGAGTTAAAGGAATTAAGGGAAGAAATTGTTCAGTTAAAGGACAAACTCCAACAGAATGAAGAATAGATGAATATACAAAAGTAAGAAATTGACACACAGACAGGACTTCTGCAGCAAAAGGATCATGAGATAAGAAATCTAAGGACCCAAGTAGAACAAAAAGATAAATTCATTGAGGAATTGTAGTCCTAGTTAAAATAATTTGAGGAAAAGGACAAGAAACATTTAACCAGTTTATCTACAAAGGATGAACAAATAAAAAACCTGACTGATAATTTTGGAAAGTTTCTTCAGTGTTTTGTGGAAAAATAGGAAAAATAGAAACAAGAACTTAATACAACTCTTAGCAAAACTGTAGAATTGGAACAAGAATTACAGGAAATAAGTGTTAAACCAGTCATGGAATCAAAAGAAATACAAACTGAACCAACCAAAATGGAATGGTTCCAGTTTCACATTCCTCCCATGCTAACAAAATGGATGGAAAGATATTATTTTCTAAGACAAGCTGGAGCAAAAAATGCTAGACTTAAGAAGGAATTAGTATTGTTGAAGGAATCCTATTATAGACTATATCAAGCTAAAACAGATGCATGTCAAATAGGAGAATTGTTGCTAGCTTGTCAGAAACCATCTAGGTTGTATTCTATGTTCCTTAATGAGCAATTGTTAAGATGGAAACTTCTGAGGATTTCCTACAATTTGCCTCATGAACTGGATGACAAACAGTTCCTAGAAGCATTCAAAGAATCACCCCTGTTTAGCAGAATTTGCTATGTGAATTTTTTGTGTATAATCTACTTTTGGAAAAATACAGTGATTTCTTCATTAGCCTCTTTGTGGGGGAAGTACATCTCAAAGATTTCATGTCTAATCTGAAAAATCAACTCAATTGGTAGGATAGAACCAGAGAATATCTTCAGGCAGAAAGAACTGTAGGGCTCCATGTGACATACCCTCACCATAAGCCCTTTGCCTTCAAAACTCAATTCCAAAGAATTAAATAGTATGAAGATATGAAGGTGAAGTATAATGAGAGTATAATTAATAGGCCACAATTTATAGATAGAGCATGGAATGCCTATGAGGAACAATATACTCCTCTGCCTATGTACCTAAAATGAAGGGAGATGATCTCTCCAGCCAATCTCAGATGGTCCTATAGAAGAGCAGAAGCTTTGATATAAATACTACATCAGCTTAAGACCAAATGGATAGGCATGAGGTACAGACCTCCATTGCTCCTTCAGCTGCCCCCTACAGTTTTGGTAACTACAGAGAAAGACCCCAGGGATTTACATGCATGGTAGATGAGGGTAAAATTTCACAAAGGTTTTCTTAAGTATCCTGACCATTTGGATAAGGAAGTAGGGGACATCTATGACCTTAGCTCAAAGTATGATGAACTAAATAGAAAGAGGGATGTAGAGAGGAAAAGGGCCCATGGTTAGTAGAGAGCAGGAGGACCTGCTCAATCTTAGAGAGGGGAGAGTGATGAGGTATAACTAACCTCATTTCATAATAAACCATATAACCCTTTATGTGTTACCCAATCACCCAAACCATGCCAATTTATTAGTTTTATAAGCAACATTTGTTTATTTTTGATAGAATGATGTACAAATCTTTGTTTCCCAATTGATTGAAGTTTTCCACTAATGTTGACATGATCGTGTGTAAAGGTCTGTGTATTTACATAGGTTTTTATGAAGAGCCTAGAGGAACTTAAAAGCAACTAAAGTCAACAGCGCCGGAATCTCAAGGGAAATCTAGGAATACATGATCATGGACTTTATTTACAGTTTCTTTTATTTTCTGTTAAAAACACTTAAGACATTTTATGACTCCACTAGGAGCCTTTACTATGTTGAACTTAACAGACATCTAGTTTAGTTAAAAGTCTTATTTTATGTTGAAGACTTCTTCAAGTGGCATTTATGTGTCACCTAAAATTTAGGATTTTGGTAGTATAGATTATGAGTAATTCCTAAAATAGTTATGTTATGATATGTTATGTTCTAATATACAATATAGAAGTAATGTTCAATAGTTATGTTCTGTGATAATTTTCTATGATATGAAGGAATACAACCGAGCTTATTATGAGTAATATATTCTGAGCATTGGAAATGCAAAAGCAAATGGAATTACTTTGGAGCTATTGAGATAATGCATGTGATTTGAATCGATTAGAAGATCTCCTAAGAGCTAGCCACTCGAAGGATATAGGATAGATAAGTGTTTTATCGTTGTGAAATTGTGTTGTTCCAACTCTGTTTAGTAAATGTTTTGTTTAGATTAATGTAACTTTATGTTTTAGCATTGTTGTGTGTCCCTGCAGGATATTGTGTTCAAGTTAACAATATTTGAAGTTTTGTTTGTTATGCTAAAGTTTCTGGAGCATCTGCTTCATTCATAAAATATGTTATCAGTTTTTAGCTCAATTTTTAATCTATTTTCAGTTGATAGTTGTCTTTTCAAAATTCATAGTTAAAAATGCATGTGTTGATTCCTAGTTAGTTTATATGCTTTCTAGATTAAAGATTCGAGTGATTTATAGATTAAGAATTGTATTCTTTCTAGCTTAGATTCATTTTTTTAAAGGCTTGTTCAAAATTTAGAAAACCATTGCTAAGATGAGATGTCTGAATCCATTCCCTATTGCAAACTGCCTTGGACACTACCCGATCGACATAATTGATATATTTCAACTAAAGTGTTAGGACCTCACGACAACCTTTCATCTATCAACCTAACAATGTAACAATTATAGTAGGAAAAACTAAATGCCCATCCCAAAACAAACCAAAATAAAAATGTACTCCATTGGGGGAACCCTTGGAGGTTGTTTTTCAAAAAATGGTCCAAGCCAACATGATCACATTTCCTATGACCAAACATTTCAACAAAACGCAACCCAAACTTGCATGGTATAAGGAAAATGAATACTGTGATTACCATCACATTAAGGGACATTTGACAAGTAAGTGCATGAAGCTTAAGAAAAATAACCAAGACTTCATCAATTGTAGTAAAATCAAGGTAGGAAACAAATATTTCTCACTAAATGAGAAACTGGGGATGTACCAAAACCCTCTTCTTGATCACAAACAACCTTCCACATCCCAACTGACAACCTCTAGTAAGAACCAATCTCAAAATAATTGTACCAATAATATTTGTTACAATAAAACTCCTCACAATTATTATTTTGTTGTTGGTCATGTTGACTTTGAATCTATGCAAATTGCCACCATAAAGATTAAAGCAAAACCATATGATTGTTCCATCATTGCCCACCATGGTAGTGTCACCATCAAAGGATCTTCCTCATCTTCCTCCTCACCAACTTCCTAGTATGATCTATTAGAGCACCTAGGGAAGACTCAAGCACAAATATCCATACTAGAGCTTCTCAAAATTTCATCCATTCATAGAGATATCTTGGACTGAGCTTTATAAGAATCTTGGGTCCCTAATGATATTGATCCTAAACAATTTCAAGCCCTCTCCATCCACCTTTCATCCACCTACCAATTTGTGTTCAATCAAAATGACACACCATCCATTGACCTATATTCCACAATAAATCCTTGCACATAGAAGTCTTAATTGCCAAACACAAGAGCAAAAAAGTCCTCTTGGATAACGGATCCTGGTTAAACTTGTGCATGTTGAAATTCATAAAATAATTAGGATATTCTACAATTGATTTGGAACCACAAGTTATCACCATAAAAGCAAATGATAATGTCAAGTGTGAATTTAAAGCTACTATCTACCTTCCCCATTTAAGTGGGCCCAATACTACAACAAATGAGATGTCATGTTGTTGATCTTGACCTCCCCTATAACCTCCTCCATGATTGCCCATGTCTTCATGCCATGCAAGCTATTCCTTCCACATACCATCAGTGCCTAAAATTCCTCCACAATGGCATTGAAGTCACCATTCATGCACCAATCCATAACCCTTTGAATATTGTAAATCCATGGAGGCTTCCTATAATAAATCTCATCATTTCCCTAGTACTGACATTACTAACCACAATAAAGAAAAGGCCTCCTCATCCTACATTGATCCTAAATCCCTTGCATCCACCCTATCATCATCTCAAAACCCAAAATCCTATAAGGTCAAGATCATTAACAAAGATTGCAATGAATATAATACATATCACCTTCCATGTAGCCCAATTGACTCATTCTCCCACTCTTATGGTCATCCCAAAAAGTTACCCCAACTACAGACACCTAAGGTCAAACAATTTGGCCCCACTACCTTCACTTCTGCAAGTATGCTCGAAGAAGAACAAATTTATGGATCTATTGACTCCTAGTTATACAAAGATGACCTAGAGGATGAAGAATTGCTATTGGATTACCTGAAACAAAATTACCCTATCTTGCAACATATCTATGAAAACATGAATTACAAGGGTAAGGATCTTGACATTCATGAGCAAGGCATCCACAAACCACTCCAGTCAAGATATTTGACAAATCCTATGGGCTAGGATACATGCCTCTTGGTCTAGAAACTAATGAACCTTGTACCACTCCTAAAAGGGTAGATGAATCTTCTAACACCGTTGAACACACCATAGGTGGAACCATCTTGGCCACTTTTGAATACCTTGACGTCTCTTGCCTTTTCCTTGACAATGCCATCTTCACTATTGACCTTCCCCTTAAACATCCCAAACTCATTGACTGGGACCAACAAGCTACCATGCCTCTCGATATATTGCAAAATGACAAGGTCCTCAGAGAATTCCTAGGGCTCCACGATGCTATCCCTACAAGAGATCACAAATCTAGTTTCGACTTTGACTTACACGTTGCTTCCTACTTTGGGGAGTAGGAAGAGTTCCGTAGTAAAAAAATAAAAAATCAAAAGGTGTCCCCTAGTGAAAATCTCTCTGAGGTGCTATTAGACCTAAAAGAGAAAAATAAGGACATTTCTTTTGGTGAAAACCTCTTGGAGGTGCCAAAATATGAGGAACTCAACCTCCCACAATGTTTCCACATTGACAAGAACACTCTATTGTATTGATAGAGGACACACAAGAAATCAATTTGGGAATAGAACAAGAGCCGAAGATCACATATTTGGTCACCTCCCTTTCATCTATAGAAAAATAGAACACATCTGCTATTCTATAGAAGACACCAAACATCTTTGCTTGGTCCTATTCTGACATGTCAGGACTAGATCCATCCCTCATGGTTCACCACCTTGTGTTCCATCTCAATTCTAAGCCAGTCAAGAAAAAGCTCAGGAAAATGCATCCACGGGTTACTCTTCTTGTCAAAGAAGAACTACAAAAAATTCTTGAAGTGGGTTTCATTCACCCTATAGACTACCCTAAATGGGTTCCCAACATTGTACCTGTTAGCAAGAAACCCGGATGTATTCATAGCTTACTGACTTTAGAGATGTCAACAAAGCATGTCCCAAAGATGATTTTCTTCTCCCAAACATTGACATCAACATCAACCTAACAAGCCACAAAATGTTATCACTTATGGATGACTTCTCTGGATACAATCAAATTTATATTGCCCTTGAAGACCAGCATAAAACAACCTTTACTTCTCATTGGGGTACACAATGTTATCAGGTGATGCCTTTCAAGTTGAAAATGTAGGGGTAACTTATCAAAGGGCGGTGATTCTCATCTTCCATTACCTATTACATGACATCATGCAGGACTATGAGATGATTTACTAGGTAAACCAAAAACTTGAGAAGGGCATCCATAGGTCCTTGAACATATCTTCCAATATCTCAAAAAATATAAGGTGTGCTTCAATCCCAAAAGTGTGTCTTTGGAGTAACATCAGGTAAACTCTTGGGCTTCATTATCTCCTGATGAGGCATTGAAGTAGATTGTGCTAAGGTTACAACAATTATAGAAATGTCTCCACCAAGAAACTTGAAACAATTATGTAGTCTTTAGGGTGAACTCTAGATTATCATAAGGTTCATCACCCAACTAGTCAACAAATACCAACCATTCTCCCACATTCTCAGAAAGGGTGTTATTTTCTAGTGGGATGCATCTTGTCAATAGCTTTTTGATAAAATCAAGCAATATCTAGCATCGCCACCGGTGTGTATGTCCTATTCCTAGTAGGCCTTTTCTCCTCTACATATCTACTACACCTATTGTCCTGGGATCACTATTAGCACTTGATGAAATAGGTCGCGAAAGGGCAATCCACTATATTAGTCAAACGTTGGTTGGTTATGAGCTTAATTACACACCCATGGAGAGAGCATGTTTAGATCTCATCTTTAGCTCTCAATGGCTCCAACACTACATATTGAGTCATCAAATTAAGCACATCTCAAAAATCAATCCTATTAAATACCTTATCTCCAGGGCTTCCCTCACAGGATGCTTGACTAAGTGGGTTATGACACTCGATGAGTTTGACATCATGTATGTAGACAAGAAATTGATCAAGGGATAGGTTTTCACTGATTAGTTGGTACAAGCACCATTGATGTATCACCACCTACTAGTTGTGGATTTCCTTGATGAATTCATCTTTACCATTGTAGAATAAATAGTCTAGAAGATTTATTTTGATAGACCCTACACAAACCATAGTTTGGGTGTTGGAATCTTATTTGTTACTCCACAAGGGGACTTTATACTAAAGGCCTTCATATTAGGTTTTCCATGCACAAACAATATGGTAGAGTATGAAGCTTTAATTACAGGCCTCAAAACATCTATCTAATGGAATATCCAATAGCTACAGGGATATTGGGACTCACAACTTGTAATAAAATAGGTAAATGATGAGTATCAAACAAAACATGACAAGATCATCCCCTACAAAAGCATGGTAGATAGTTTCAAGCAATATTTCATGTGCATTCAATTTGAGCAAGTCCCCCATCTCAACAACAAAGCAACAGATGTCATGGATATTGTTGGCTCCTTGTTAGATATGCCACACGACAATCAGTGCTATGAGTTCTTGGTTGAACAGCTCCTTATACCTATGTATAATGCCTTAGAATATGAGCTTATCTATGACATTGTTGGTCCCAAATTTCCTTGGTACCATGATATTTACACCTATCTCTATAATCACACTCTTCCACCTAACCTCTTATGTAATCAATGTAAATCCTTCATCCAACCCGCATCTTGCTTCACTATCCTCAATGACACACTTTACCAAAGAGGCTATGATGGTTCCTTATTGTGATGCCTAAACATGGAAGAAGCTAATCTCGCACTTTAAGAAGTACATGTTGGTATCTATGGTGCCCATACCAGTGGTATGGTCCTAGCTAAAAAGGTTCTTCAAATAGGTTACTATTAGCCCACCATGGAGCAAGATTCTTGTTAGTACATCAAGAAGTGCCTACCTTGTCAACAACATGAAGATCTCATTCACACATTGTCACAAGCATTGAAACCCATCACTACTCCTTGGCCTTTCTCTTAATGGGGCCTAGATCTCATCAGCAAGATACATCCCTCCTCCTCTAGTAGACACAAATTCATCATCATTTCCACTAAGTATTTCATGAAGTGGGTTGAATCCATTTCCCTCACCTTCACCACCAGTACCCAAATATCAAAATTCATCCTCTATCACATCATTTATCACTATGACATTCCATTTTCCATTGTCATCGACAATGGTAAATCCTTCAAAAATATTGAAGTCCGTACTCTTTGCAAGCGCATCCATATCCAACACCACTAGTCCACTCCATATTATCCACAAAGTAATGGTTAACCAAAGGCAACAAACAAAACCTCACTCAAAATCATAAAGAAAATTATCAATGACGTTGGCCATGATTGGAACCTCCACCTAAATCTTGCCCTTTTGGCATACCATACTACCATCTGCACTCCTATTGGTGCCACTCCATATTCACTCATCTTTGGTGCCAAAACCATCTTGCTAATAGAGGTTGACCTCTCGTCTTTGTGCATCTCATTATGTGACCTTATTGATGATGAGGAGTATTGGGTTACATGCCTCCATGAATTCAAACTTCTTGATGAATGATGCCTAATGCCTTAAATCACCTACATGATTATTATAACTGCCTTTGTAGAAGCTACAATAGAAAAATATAGGATCGTGAATCTGAAATTGGTGATATTGTACTCAAGGAAAATCAAAGAAATCTTTAGGAATGAGAAAATAAGGGAAAATTCAAACCTAACTAGGTCAGCCCCTACATCATCATTGCCAAATATGGTTTAGGAGTATATCATTTGGCTACATCAAAAGGTCAGGATCTTGATGAGCCTCTCAATATCACCCATATCACGCAATTCCACACCTAGATTGTAAAATATATCCCAATCTAAAAAATAAAAAAATAAAAAAAATTGTCAAAAAAATTTAAAAAGTAAAGAGAAATAATGTCCTATGGTGAAAACCATTGTTGGTGGCACCTTGGACAAGCACTATGGTGAAAACTTGGTCACATGTGCCATGTGTGTAAGCTAGACTCTATTATCCTTAAGGTCTTCTCTCACCTATATGCTTCCACCTCCTCCACCAATCCCACCCTGCCCCATGTGTTGTCAAATTTTAGGGCTTCCCAAATAATAAGCATGACATCTTTCCCATGCTTTACAATGTACGTTTTATTGCACTCTATCTTTGGTAATTCATGAATCAAATGCAAATTATAGTATTTATTATTGTATCAATATCATTAGACTGCATTACTCGTCCCCATTGACTATGCCTCACACCCATTTCCCTTATTCCATTCTAAAATCCCACCCTAACCATGGTTGGATCTTTAAAGATTTCTCCCAAACCACAACTAAGAGGTTTAGTGATCTCCCTCCCCTTTTTCATCCTAGCGCATGTAGTCCATGGTGTTCTCATACATTATAGCAAAGAGTAGACTATATGCCACCCCTCACGATGTCCTATAGATACCCTCTCCCAGGTCCTCTATGTATAATATTACCAAGCCTACACCTCTACCCCTGTTTCACCCATGATAAGATTTGTGGAACACATTGCCATAAACCCCTCGTTCATCCCACCCAAACACCTAGTGGTTCTTTTTTAGGACATGTTCCATCTATCATGTACCCTCCATCCCTCCACCTTCATACAACCTAACTCCCTCATCCACCCCACCATCATCTCTCCCACACCCATAATTTCTTCCATAACTTGCATAGACCGCCACTCCCCACACATGGTAGAACTATGGTTTCAATTAAATTTGTTACTACCTCTCTTGTTGCCTACATCTAAGAAACTACCCAATGGACCTTGGATTAATGGCCTATCTTCTTAGTGATTCCACATAGGGGATAGAATAGTGATTTCCTCAAATCTTGACTTTCAAATATGGTTTATAATCATCACGTCAATAGTCCACCCCTCCCATCCCTGAAACCCTCCATGTTCCTCTCCTAGATATAATTTTATAGATACCTCTGGGCTATACCCTCATCTTGCCCACCCTACACTGGGCCAGTAGATTGTCCCTTACCTAGGCCCAAGATATTACTATTTCCTCCATTGCTCATTCCACAATCTAGATATGTGCCCTTTCTGACCTTTAGAATCATGCACTTATGTGCCCTAAAGAATTCATGCACCAAACATACTTACCACACATATAAACCAAGATCCACTTACAACCTCAACAACCTACACCTATCCTATCCCACTACCCTTGTAATGACACCCACTTTATCCACCTGTGCTTTTGTGGGATATATTGCTCCCCACAATAGGCCTCATCAACTCCATCCCCTCAACATTTTGGAAATTTAAAGCTAAGATGGTTGTATGTCAATCTCTATTGTTATTTGATATTTGTTTATCTTTTATTATGTCTCACATCACACCTCCTCAAGGTCACCATGACCATTCATATCATGGTGTGGTCTTGACTGACATGTTCTAGGGCATGGTCTTATCATTTCTATGTGTTGTGTTTATCCCTAATATCCTAGTACCACATCCACCAAGTTTTTCTAACACCTTGTGATGTGTTAGGACATCATTTTGTTTTTTGGTTGTCTCATCACAATATCCATCAAGGTTTTCTAATGCCTTGTGTTGTGCTAGGGAATCCTCTTTTACATTGTTTTTTGAGTCATTCCTACATAGGAGATACATTGTCACCTTGGTCTTTACACCCTGGTGCATAATATCTCATGCAATATCAAAATGAGCACTCATTACATCTCAGTTTAACACCCACATTCAAGAACACACCAATCATTAGCTTGCTCTATTTGTGAAAATCTTGTCCATTCTTATCTTGATTATTCATGGTTTGACATGTGAAAATGATTAAACAATGATTAATTTATTAGTTAGTCAAAATTTATCATTGTCATCCATTTTCTACTATTTCATCTTTCTTCCAATATAGTTATACAATGATAAAAAACAATCATGTTAGCATCACATTATATCCATTTGCATTTATCATGTATCCATCTATCATAATACAACACAGCATCCATACACTGTATGTCTTCACAACCAATAAGAGATTTTGTTACAATGCTTATTTCCAATTCTAGATACATACCCCATACATACACACAATAACATCATACAATCACTCCATATCATCTACCATATATCACTAAATCTAATTTAATGTATGCATAAAATTATCATATACATCATCACATGCATCCATAATGATCATAAAATAAATATCATCATCACACAATTTTATCATATATAATTTAAATAACACAATGCATACATTCATAATCATCCATACCATCAAATCAATTTACATCATATCACATCATGATCCAATACACTTACACATCATGTCATCACTATCAAGAGTCACAGGAATTAAAGAAAAAATTCCCCCATAATCTAACAAAGATCTAGTACAACATTTTCCACATAACTTATGCACCATACACCATCACATTGAAATAAATCAAACTATCACACAATACAAAATCTAAACCATACACATCATACACATGCATCAATGCATCCATAATCACATGTATCCATAGATATAGAATAAAATAACTGTAATCCCATAAAATCATCATCATAAACACCATCGATGTCCTATAACTTCTCCACCCTATCCTTCAAGTTTTTACAATTTTAGCATTCCTCCATTTATAGGTCCACTGAAGGACTGGTAGTAGGCTTTGGAATAGTAGGGTTGGAGCCCACATTGGGGCTAAGATTGTGCTTAATCCAATCCTTTCTAGGTTTGTATTTGGGGTGGATGGAGCTAGTGGTCTTTCCCATGAGGTTGGGGTTGGATGGAGGTGAGGGGGTTTAGGGGCCCTCTATACAAATTCATTTCCCATTGGTCATAGCCTTGCTAATAGTAGGTGGAGAATGGGTGGTCTCTAGGCTAGGAGGCATTTGGTTAGGGGGAACCAAAATTTTAATAACCAGGGTGGGGTTGGTTTGCCAATCACTATAGCACATGGGTGTGGGGTTGATAATCCTTCTTAGAAATAGGGGTGGGCTTAGGGGTAGGATCTGTGGGTGATTTGGGTGGGACCAGGGATGGGTATAGATTCTAGGAATGAGGGGGGTCAATGTTTTAGCATGTTGGGAGTAATATAAGTAGTAAATTAGACCTTGATGGAGAGGTAACTCTGTCTTCCCTAGGAGGATCTTAAGCACAAACTCCTCTAAAGAGATAAATAGAAAAAAAGTAAAACTCATCTTGATGTTATACTTGAGATGATTAAGCATTGGGAAATTATATGAATAGATCATTTTGTATCTTCCTTCCAACTAAAGTACCTCATTCAAGTCTCTGCCACATCTTTCTAATAGTCAGGCAAGTAATCATGTTCAAAACTGTTTTAATATCTTGACACCCACTCCCCTTCTTGAGAAAAGTATGTATGGCATCATGGTCATGGATTTTTATGGTTTTTTGTAGCTTTAACCCTCAGTGTTGAGGCCTATCACCATGGCAATAAGGTCTTGTGAAACCCTAAAATATATCCCTCACATAAGTTGTGCCACTTTTTCAAGAAGTAGAAAACTCCCATGACAACATTGGGTCATACCCATTTATAGATTCCAAGAAGGGAGTGAGGTTCCCTCTCCTTAGTATGTTCCAAACCTCTGCATTATTATAGAGACTCTCATAGCTAGATGGCTCAATTTTCATGAGTTATTCTCCTATTGTTTTAGCACTGTCCCTAGACCAATATGTGTAAATAATGTTGTGCTTAGCACCAATGTCCAAGGACTTCATATCAATCCAATGCAAATCCATTGGTTTCTAGTAGGTTTGATCCTATTATGATTTAACTTGACTTCTTTCCTTGTGAAGTGCCTTATCATTATTTTGCTTGTACTCCCTCTTTATCTTATGTGTGTCAAGCCCTCGCCAAATAAGCAATGGCCATAAGGGATTAAGTTTTATTCCTTGCTTCATTATTAACATTTTGTTTGATATTTTGAGGAAGAGACCCCTCCACATTCCAATGATTATATCTCATTACATTGCCACCTAAGTTGGAAAGTAGATCCGCAGAACTATGTTCCTCCCTATAGATGTGGGTAATTTTAGAATTTTAAAAGGTTTTTAGGATTTTTTCACTTCCTCTATGATGGTCCTATAACACGAATGAGGACCAAAATTAGAATTAAACATTTAAATTATATTTTTGGAGTCCCATTCCACCATCAATTTGGTAATACCATACTCCCTGGCTAAGAATATACCTTGAAGAGAAGCACTAGCTTTTGTATAATTATTTGTCTGAATACCAAGCTTCTCGACAAAAGAAGGAATGAATTGACCTTTGTTATCCCTTATTAGACTACCCCTACCCACTTGAATTAGGTTACCCTTGGATGATCCATCAAAATTTAATTTACTCCATCTAGTGTCAAGGGGTCATTTTGTGTTTCTTTTTTTTTGCATCTTTCCATAATCTAGATTTTCTGAGTTGGCTTCCATTTAGAAACTATTTGTTTTTTGTAGATGTGGGAGGTCTTTTAGGTCTTTTGACTTGTGCAACTCCTACATTTTCTTGTATATTCTATATGAACTTGTCAAGAAGGACATTCCAAGGTTTGATAGTGTTGCAAAAAATCTTGTTATTCCTTTCCTTCCATATGCTCTAAAAAATGTGAGGCAGAGCTTGAGCCTAGATTTCACTGATTTAGGGATCATTGAATGGATAAACCTAGGTAGCAACCATTTATTTCACCTTGTTAGGCTAGACCCACTGTGTGTTAAATATTTCTAGCACTGCTTATCTGATCTTCCACAAGTAGGGACAATCAATTAACAGGTGATTAACTATTCCTTCTACTTGTTTACATAAGATACATCTATTAGTCATCAGGAAGCATCTATTCTTTAGGTTATCAATAGTAAGAATTTTCCCATGACAAGAAACCTACTAGAAGAAGTTGACTTTAGAGATAAGATTGTGGTTCCATATTGTATCCCAATTAAAATTAGTCATCTATGGAGTTCTCAGTAGATTAAATCTGGACTTGATTGTGTAGCTACCGGTAGGGTGAGCAATCCAAATCAAATCATCATATCTAGGGAAGAGATTAAGTATATTAGGGCTTATTTTAGAGAATAAATCATTCAAGGTAGCATAATCAGTGACACCTCGCATGTTTGGAAAAAAATTCCACATTGTCCTTTAGTTTTCATGCTTATAATTATCCTTAACAAACTCACCAATCAAACCATACAGCACCTCTTTAATTTTGGTAGACAAATGTGATAGCTCCAAAGGCATGTTTGATATCCAATGGTCCTCCCAGAACTGGGTTAATTCCCCATTCCACACGTTTCGTTTAACTCATTTCCTTAGTAATTGCCTTGATTTAGTGATGTTGTTCTATAGGGAAGAACGGACTGGGGGATGTGTGAGGGTAAGGAGGGACTACCCATCTTGATTGCTCATGTATTTATCTTTCGTAATTCTACTCTATTTATTACTAGTTGTCATGAGTTTTCATCCTATTTTTCCATAAGCACCTTATTCATGTCTTTGTTTCTACGTATCCATAGGCCTCCATTGTTTTTGGAAAGGTAAACTTTATCCCACACCAGTAGAGATATCATTTGCTTATCCTCTATCCTCAACCATAGAAATCTTCTCTAGATCTGTTCTATTTTTTCCTGCTAAGCAACTAGAAATTTTGAAAAAAGAGAGTAGGTAAACCATGGCACTCTGAAGAGAGGATTTATTCAATTGTAATTTACCAACATGGCTAAGTAAGTTGCACTTTCAAAAAAATATTGTAAATGCATTGGTGAAGCCAATGAACAAAGAGAACTTTAGGTGGTATTGTGAGTCTATGGGCCTATTGATCCCTAGCAATTAGTTGATAGTGTTGGTGTTCCCCTTTTGCTCTTGTAAGGTATAGGCCAAGTGGGTGAACATTGGGCTAGGTGTTCCATACACCTTGCAATCTTAATGTTCAATTTATTAATTGTTTGTTTATTAATTGTTAGCCCTCATGGAAAAGCATGTCCCACTTATGACTTGGCCATTAAGCAATGTGTATGCCTTTTATGACATTTGTAAGTGTGTACAACAATATCTTGTCATGAAGTATGTGTAAGAGCATATATGATGATAATAGTGTTGTAAGAGGATCTATGACACACATAAGAGCATCTAAGAGAGGGTTACATTGTTGACTTGACTAAGTTGACCAACTTACAATGAATGTTATGATGCATCATAAGACATCTTTAAATGGAGATAACAAAGCCAAAGTGGAGCACCCAACTTGGGGAGTTACATATGACAACTTATGACATGGTATGGAAGGTGCAAGATCATATTCTATTTTTAGCCTAGAAGACCAATACCAAGTAGGGTGTTAGAATTTGGGCACCATTTTGGGTCATAATTTTGACCCACAATTTGTGGTTTACCATTCATGGTTTCATGGTTTGAGTTCTCTATTGATTGGATGTTTAGATGAAGGTTTCATAGTGAATTTGTAGGTACTTTTATGTTGCTAGAATTTCTCCAAATTTGTTGTTGTTACTCTTATAAGGGCATGTCCTTGGATATTATATTGTAATCTTTGTTGCTGATAATACAATTAGTTTGTGCTTTGAAGTGTGGGTTTTTTCACTTAGAAGGGTTTTTCTCACATAATCATTGTGTTATGGCTATATTATTTTTGTGTTGTTTTTCCAAGTAACTATAAGATTAAATTATTTTTGCACATACCTCATCTCCTAGATTAGTGTAGAAAGTGCATTTTGCACCTCTACTTTGTTTCATTTATGTTTGTCTATTGTATACTTAACTTCTTTTCCATGTGTTGTCATTGGTTTATTTTTTTAACTTTGAAGTTATATACTCAACTTCTTTTTTAAATGTTGACACTAGTGTGCATTATGTAACATGCTTTCTATTTACAAGACCTAGGTATCATAAATAACATCATTTATAGATTCAAGAATAATCTATCAAGAGTTAGCATTATTGGCTTGGACAAAGGTGGATAATATTATGGATGGAAAATTAATTTTAGTATGCAATAAATTGAAACTACAATTTGTAGTGTGTTAAATTCTAAATTGAATTAGAACACCTAATCCTCCTTCAATGGCCTCAATTCTATTCACATATTGATCTTTGTTGTACATATGAGGCAAATTTCTTTGGCTATAAATTTATTAACACTATGCATTACTATATGGGAAGAAATCTCTAAGACATTACCCACAAATAGGTTAGTTATAGATTATATTGAAGCAATTTGAAAAAAAGTTCCTATAAAGAATTAAAGAAATGAAATAGATTTTTGAGAAATTAGAATATGTAAATGGAAGCAAGGTGAATGTAGCAATATAGCACAATGCACATGTGACTAGTATATTATAAAAAATATTCTTTATTCTTGAATGGTTTTTTATATTGCAATTTAATTATAATTTTTATATTCAACTTTTACTTTTCAAAAATTTTAAGTTCAATAGAAAATTTTAAATGTAATTGAAGTATTTATTAATCAATTAAGAAACTCAAATAATGGACATTTAAAAAAATCTTGTTTATATATAGAAATTAACTTCAATGATCTCATGGAAAAAAATTTAACCTTAATGTAAAATATGGAATTTTCTCCTAAATAGGGGAGTAGCTATATTTTAGGAAGTACAACAAAAAATTCATTGTAGATTTACATTAAAAACAAAAAGATCTACATATAAGAAGAAGAATATAAAATCATGAGACCACTAACACAAAAGATACCTCATAAAATGTTTGAGCTATCATTACTACATAAAATTAGCTAAGTAGTTGATGGGACATTGTTGTAAATATTTCTTCACTAAGGACCATGCCACCATGTTCTTTCATGAAAGTGTGTGCAAATCTATAGGACATGTCATGGTTATCCTGAGAATATTCAAAAGTTGCCACATGTATGATGTGGATCAATTATACTACTTGTCAAGTACAATGGACAATGCTCTGAAGATTGGAAGACTACTTGTAGTCTAGACTACAACTCTTGATATGCACAAATTGAATGGTTGATGGTTTATTTTGGAGCTTATTTCACCAAAATTGTGTGTGTCTAATTTACCTACTAAATAGATCATCAGTCGTTGATTTTTTAATTACATGATGTATATCTATTAGAACATTGATTTTAGAAGGTATAATCATCATAATGAAACCACGTGACAAGTGAGGATTTAGGGTTAGATTGTGCAACATTAGTTTTTTATGTCAATGGATCTCATGGATGGTGGCCTATTATGGAATTTTTATCCCAAAATGCGGGTGTGTCAAAATTACCTCACAAAACACAACTAAAGTTATTGATCATTGTTCATCAAATGATACAAAATGTAGATAATTTGAGTTCATAATTATCTAAACAACTTAATTTATTTTTTCTATCAAAATAATTCTACCATCTAAATTATATATTTTTTGAAATGATTTCATAATTTCACTGAATAAGTTATTCTTTTTTCAAATCACTCTACAATTTGTTAGGTAAAAATAACATTATCTATCAATGTGCACAATCACCATAGAGATTATATTTTTCCCCAAAAAGGCATCAATTCACCATAAAAATTAATGCATCTATCTAGGATTCACTAGGATATTATAGAATTTTAGGACTTTTCTTAAAATAATGACTAGTCATCAAGCCAATGAATCAATCAAGGTGAGGTATCACCATCACTATATGCATCACTAATATATGTTATGAAATAAGTATGCTCATTATGAATTGCATGAACAAATGAAGTAAAATATTCTCACATAGAAGGAGAGATGTGAACGATTTCTAAGAAAGATGAAAAGTTAGCAATGTGTTGAGCTAATGTATCTCTAGAGCATGGATCACCCTCTTTTTGATAAAAGCAAATACAATTTTCATAGGTAGAATGGTTTTGTGCAACAACATGTGAAAACATATTATTCATGGGATCTGTAGTGTGCATCCAACTTGGGGTATAATGTACACCCATGATTGTCCTGACCAAGGTTGTGATGCATGGGCATCAATAGGGTGCATGGGCACATGTTGTGCTATATTATATAGATTCCTCTATAAGTATGCTATAGCTAAGAGGGCCTAAACCACTGAGATCTTCCTAGGGTGAAAGTAATCATTATGGTGGTTGAACTTAGATAAGTATTCAATCTCTTATTACTAAAAATAAATGAAAATCAATATATAAATATGATTATGATGTTAATCTATTAAATTATGTGAATATGTTATCTAATTTTCTATGTTAATTATTTATTTTAAAATTCTTACTAAATTACCACATGATGTAATATACATTGGTCATTTACATCTATTTTTTTTATTCATAAGAGTTGATTTATATTGATATTGAAAATAGAAAATTTACATCACAGTCTGCTTATATGTTGCAGATTTCCTCCATTTCTTTCTAAGCAGATGGCTCTATGACCTCGCAGGGTTGCCATTAGTGGGAAAATTGGCCAAGCAAGGCCTGCCACAGTCCTATTGCTAGCTATTTCATTACATTTAGCATTGTGAAACCAAAATTGGCCTATAGGCCAACGAGCTTTAGTAGGGAAATAACACCAACAGGGCGAAAAAAATAAAAGCCCTGGCAAAACCATCAAACCAAACACCTAGCTTGAGATTAGAACAAACAGAGTAGAGCTTGACCATAGAAGACATAGCCCTAAACACCGAGAATTTTGGAAGGAACTGTGGGATAAGCAAAACAAAATAGACCCAGAAGCCACTATCTCTGATCACATAAACCCTAAGTTGAAAGAAAAATCCCTGAACTCCTCCACCCACACGAAGCCTTCAAAAGGTTCCATCTGCAACTATTTCTTCAAGAAAGAGATTTCCACCTCCACATGCTCCCTATGCACTAACAAAGCCATCCCTTTTAAATCCAGTAGGAAAGGGAAAAACCTTACCACTTCATCGAGGTAGCGAAGCTTTGCCAAATCTGTCAGCCTCAGAATCCCAACCCCCAAAGATGTCACCTTCAGGACTTCCTTCAACCCCACCAGGAGATTGGCCTTGAACAATTTTTTAACCAGGAGCTCGACAATGTCTTTGGGAGTGCCCGCATCTAGGATGACGGCAAAGCTTAAGAATTCCCCTCCTTCTATATAGATCTGCCCCACAATTACCTTCACCATTGCGATGATAAAATCATCACAAAGACAAAGAATTATCTTTAGTCTCTAGTCTGACACCTTCCCAGCAAAGGCTAATTGTTTATAGCACTCTCCAATTGAATTGGAGTATCCATCCCAAGGCAAATTACCCCCTCTGTTGACACCCGTACTATGAATCGAGAGTTGTTTGTCATGGCAACAATGAAGAAACTCTACGTCTGTGTCTGATCTTTCTCTACTTATCCCTCTCGTTCCTTTTTTAGAGTTCCAAAGCTAAAGGGGAATGAAATCTTGTGTGGGTTTACATGCTTTTTAATAATTGTCTTGCAATAGAGAGGTGATGCGGCACTTAGCTATTCTGTCAGAGATATGAGATCTCCTCACTTCAAGAATAAAACCTTGTATACCTTCGACATGGATCTGCCACCTTGTTAATCTAGCCCTACACATTAATAATGTGTAGGGCCCCCTCCGTACCTCCCACATAAGAATCAACCATATACTTCTCTGATCTGCATTCTGTCCGCCCCTAAATTGGAAAGTTGATCTGCTTCTCTGTTCCCTTCTCTATAGATGTGGTTGAACATTACACTCTGAAAGGTATCTACTAGTTTGAGAGCAACGTCCAGATAAGCTCCCAATTTCTAGTTTACAACCTTTCTTGACCGAAGTGCATTGATGACTAAGGTTGAATCCCCTTCCACCTCAACTTTGAATGCCTTCAGATCCAAGAAAAGCTTCAAGCCTAAAATTTTGCTAGCTTATTAGTTCCCTCTATGAGTCGTGTGGCCAATTTTCCCACAATGTTGTTGTTCCAATCTCTAACAATGCATCCTACCCCAGAGATGCCTAGGTTCCCCCTCGAAGCTCCATCAAAATTGAGCTTTAGCCATCCAAATTATGGGGGTTGCCATTTGGTCTTGTATCTGTCATCTTGGTTGGTCGAAGAGCCTGAGCCTCCGCAAGCTGGAGCACGTAGCCCATGCCAAGAGCTTCGCATTGCTGCATCCCAGATCATAAAACTAGCTTTCTTTGGCATCTACTTTTCTAATCTTGAATTCATTAATTCTATGATGCTTGCTTCAATCTTGTTTTGAAGCGAGAGTGTCGGCATTTCCTTTTCTTGAAAGACCCTGCGATTACATTCCTTCCACAACTCCCAAATCATAATTAAGGGGCTTATTCTCCAAAGAATTTTAAACAAAGCTTTTTTAGGCCCCAATGGCCAGCTCAAAAGAAGATCAATCAATTTAATCGAGAGTGCTATTGGCAAGTGAAGCTTTGAGAAGAACCATTTCCAACACTCTTGTGCAAAAGAGCAATTTAGAAACAAATGATCCCCACTTTCCTCTTCTTGTTTACACAGGGGGCACCTTGAAGGTCCTTGAAATCCCAATTTTTTGAATCTGTTCGAAGTGAGTGCTCTCCCTTGTGCAGCCAACCAAGTGAAAATGCCTGCCTTCGGGAGACATTATTTACTCCAATAGAGGTGGGTTGGTAATCTCGTTTGAGCTTTTCTTGCAGAGGTTAATGCTTGGTATCCATCCTTAACATTATACTCTCCATCGGCTGAGCCATTCCACTGAAGATTGTCTTGGTCCTACCTTATGTAAATTCTCCTTTGCTTAACTAGCCTTTTAAAGAAGACTGCCAACCTTTCTTCTACTCCTAAGTCTCTTACATCTTTCCACTTAAAACTAGGAAAGCCATGATCTTCTAAAATTTCCATGTAGTTTCTTACCTTATCTCCCCATGCCTGCTTTGTGAGCCTTTTGACTTCTACCAAGGATTCCACTTCTTCCAACTTCTTTCCCCCTTCCCAAGAGTCTTCCTAAAAAGAGGTGGAGCTCCCATCCCTGATTTCCCAAGTAAGGTGATTCAAAATGAGCTCTCTGTAAGATTTTATAAATTTCTAGATTCGTGAGCCTGTTGGAAGAAAGCGGGATGTAAAAATACTATGTGTTTCATTGCTCAAGTATTTCGCACTGATGATCTTGACCCACTTTAGGTCCCTTTTTTCATGGATCGCCCAAACTAATTTTACCCCCAATGCTATGTTCTGGGAGGCCAATGCCTTCACTCCTGTCCCATCCTCCTCTTTACTTTTGCAAATGATTTTCCACTTTACTAATGGGAATTTTCTGTGATCTAAATTTCCCTCCTGAAAGAAGTTTTTCATCAACTGATTTAAAGTCTTATTAGCCTCCGCTGAAAGAGGAAGACAGGAGATTAGGTTTGTCAGGATTGCTACTAAAACTAATTTAATCATGGTGAGTCTACCTGCCTAGGATAGCCACCTACTCTTCTAGGAAGCCACCTTATTCTTAACCCTCTCTGTCTGTGCTTCCTAGGTCTTACCAGGTTGAAGGCCTTTAGTCAAGGGTAATCCTTGGTATTTACATGGGAGACTACCTTTTTTGAATTTTAAGATCCTCAAGATTTGAGCTTCCCTATCCGGTCCTATATTAAAAAAGAAAACATCTGATTTGGCTATACTTACCTCCTGTCCTGACACCATTGAATACTCTTCCAACATATTTTTGAAGGTTCTAGCCTCTCTTTCATGGGTAGTGCCAAAGAGCATTGTATCATCTACAAATTGTTGGTGTGTGATGTCAGGGAGGGAACTGGTTACTTATAGGCCTTGCACCTTTCCTTCTATCCAGACTTTACTGACAGAGCACCCCAATGCTTCTGCCATGATAATGAAGAGAAAGGGGGAGAGGGGATCCCCTTGCTGGAAACCACACGAGACATTTAAAAGCCCTCAGGGGAACCATTTAGCAGCACTAAAAATCTAGGGCTGGCTACCCATTCAAAGACCCAATCCAGCAAACTTCTATTAAATCCAAACACTTCCAGAACCTTAAAGAAACCTCCAATCGACCTTGTCATAGGCCTTTCTTATGTCTAGCTTCATCAGCATAGCCAGTTTTTTGAGCTTCTAAACTGAATGAACTACCTCTTGGGCAATAATTACTCTGTCAAGGATGGATCTACCAGGGACAAAAATAGTCTGTTCCTCCACAATAATGTCTGGCAAGATCTTCTTAAGTCTATTTGCAATGGACTTTGAGAGGATTTTATACAAGGTGTTACAGAGGGTGATTGGCCTAAAATCTTCCAACACTTCTAGTTTTTATTTCTTAGGAATTAACGCTATGAAAGTGTTGTTCATTTCTTTGAGTACTCTCCTGGAGTTTCTTGAGTCCTCAATGGCTCCATGACTTCTTTCCCTATTATCCTCCAGCATTTCTGAAAGAAGACCGCCAGGAATCCATCTAGGCCTGGAGACTTATCTGGGTGAAGTTGAAAAAGGGCCTCCCTAACTTCTTTTTCTGTGAAACTTCTATTCAACATGTTATTCTAAGCCTCTGCGATTAGTGAGGGAATGCCTTCCAAAAGCTTGCTCTGCATCTTCAGGTTAGACCCCTCCCAGTCATTGAGAATATTAATGAAGAAGTTCATTGTTTCCTCTCTAATTTCTTCTACCTTATTTAGGCATTTGCCATCTGAGGTTTTTATTTAGGAAATCCTATTAACTTCTCTCCTTGCCTTTGTGGAATTGTGAAAGAACTTTGTGTTTTTATCTCCAACTTCTAGCCAAATCTCCCTTGATTTTTTCTTCCAATAGGTCTCTTCCTTGGCTAACAAGTCCTTCATCTTATTGAGTAGTGCCTTTTCTTCAAGAAAACTTTGGTTGTCCATGCCTTCCTTGATTACTTTTTCAGACAATCACTTCAGCTCTTCTTATGTTTTTCTTTTTTCTTCAAATATATTCTTGAAGATGGTCCTGTTCCATGATTTGAGATTTTGCTTTATTACTTTTAGTTTGGCTACTACATTGAACATTTTTGACCCTCCTGAATCAGAGGCAGTCCACCACTAGGAAATCAAATCCATGAAGCTCAAGCACTTAAACCACATGTTCTCGAATTTGAAGGGGCATCTGACAGGACCATTTTCTCCCAAGATTTCCAGAAGGATTGGATAGTTATCTGAGCCCGATCCTAGTTCTATATTGTAGTTCATTGAGTAAGGAAACTAACTCCAATCCCCTTTGAAGAAAAACATGTCCAACCTCTCAGCTATATTGCTAAATCCCAGTCTTCTATTGGTCCAGGTGAAGCTTCCGTTGTTCATTGGTATTTCTATTAATGAGTTTCTTTCCACAAAGGCCTCAAAGTCAATTTGTGATTGTAGTTTCCTGATCACACCCCCGAGCTCTTGTCCTTTGATCATAGGATTGCATTAAAGTCCCCTCCAATGATGCAAAATTCCAATTCCAAGAGGTTACTAATGGAGGTTAACTCCTCCCATGCTTTCCTTTTATGGATGCAATTATTTGGCCCATAAACATTTATGAGACAGAAACACAGGTTTGATATGAGGCTTTTGACCTTGCAAACTATCTAGTGATGGTTTGTAGCTACTTCCTCTAACATAACAACTTGTGGCTTCCACAGGATCATAAGGGCACCTGAAGATCCACATGCACTAACTCCACTCCACTTCCAGTATTTCAATTTTCTGCCTAGTAGCTCTATTTCTTGGTTTCCTAGTTTGGTTTCTTACAACATACATATGTCCACTTGGAATGATTCTATCTGGTGCCTTATTAGGCACCCCTTATTAGGGACATTTAAGCCCCTAACATTCCATGAAAGGAGTTTCATGGTTGTTCGGGAGGGGCATCACCCTTCCCTACTTTTATCATTTAATTTATTTTCAACTACCCGCTGGCCTCTCCATCCTATTTCAATTTCTCCCTATTAGGGATTCTCCTACTTTTCTTACTTTCCCCACAATCTGGTGTAAGTTTGGTAGGCTCTTTTTGTCTAATGCCCAATTTTCCTATTTCCAGGGGCAGGGGTATATGATCAATCTGTTCGTGGCCTTCCTCATGTCCCTCTTCTTCCTCTACCAACTAGGAAATACCTTTGTCTGGGTCTACTTCCCCTCTCCAATCCTCCTCTATACCATCTTCTTCCAGACTGAAAGCTCCACTTTTGGCAATAGTGGCTAATTCTGCTAACTCATTGCCTACTAAGATTAATGAATTGACGTCTTCTTTCCTTACCTTATTACCCATCAGGTTTATAGCCTTCTCAATCTTGTGCTTCATCTCTGGGATCTTATTTTCTTCCTTTGGGAGCTCTTCTTGATCTATCTCTGGCTCTTTGATATCCTCCTGATCCTACCTAATTTTTCCTATGCTTTCAAGCTCTGGTTTGTCTATTGTCGAACCTGAGGAGCTCGTAGATTTTTGGTTTCCCTCCTTTGCTTGATGAGGATTAGTTATAGGGGACCTCCATCCTAATATCTTTACCAAATTGCCCTTAGGATGGGGATCTAGGATGAGTTTTTGTGTCCAACTACCCCAGTCCTAATGCAGTTCTATTTCCTACCAAGATAAATCCAAGGCACTTTTTTCAACCCAGATTCTGACATAGGAGTTGATTCCATTTATTTCTAGTCTTTCCTCTGCATAGAGAAAAGTGCCTAATCCATTGCCTATTTCCTCCAAGACTATAGGATCCCAAAATTCCAGAGGCATAAATGGTAACTTAACCCATTCTTGGGATCTTTCTATCTTATGAATAAAAGGATCCAACCCTGGTTTCCATCTACGAATGTAGAAGCTCCAGCCGTCCAAAAACCAAGTTCTGTTGATGATTTCCTCCCTTATCTCATGTGTAGGGCATATAACTGTGAAGAAATTATTCCCTAGGGGTTTAAATTGCAAATCTTTTCCCCATTTCCCTTTCCACCATCGCACCAATTCTTCCCAATTCAATTCTTTACCATACCATTTGGCAAAGAGGCCGAGTTGTTCCAGTTTTTCTACCTCTGGTCTTAGTTTGACTGCGCTTATAACCCTAGAGGTCCTATAAGTGTTGTTGATAGGATTTTTGCCTTTATTTCTCCAAGTTTTGTTATGCATTTCTGGTTCATGTCACCCAAGGGGAGATAATTAGGGTTTCCTTGCCATTCTTTTTCCCGCCTTCCGCACATGTTGAAGTTGCTCCCGTTCTTCCCTTCATTTCTCCAGAAGATGTTTTTATTATTTCCCCAACCCCATCTCCTCTGCTTGCACCTTTTTACAAATGATTTCCCGTGCCAGCCATACCTTTCGATGTTCTGAGTTCTATTTTCTTGCCTAGGGTCCGGATTCGCCTTCCACTTCCATGGCTCATTTTCTGCTTGATTTTTAATCTGATCCACCATAATTTATGCTTCTACTTCATTTGCCCATCGTCCTTGCCTTTGAGTTCCTATTGGGAATCTGGTGATGCCTTCTCCCTCAAACCTTTGCTCGCAGTTTCTCTGCTCTTTTTCGCATCTCCATTACTGTGTAGAGCTTTTTTGCAAATTTCCATCCGTTTTAGTTTTAATTTTTTGTCATTTAATCAATTTTAATATCACTACATATTCTAAATTATTTTGATTCTAGTAATAACTATATTAAATTTGTTGCAATATTAAATTAACTGTGATAACTTTAATTTTCTTGATTTTATACTCTAGCAAAAAAGTAACATTATACCATTGACCCAAAAAACTTGTAAAAACATTTGAGTTGGACCACATCTTTTTTTTTAGCTAAGTGCTTACCTGGGACCCTTCTATAAGTATTTCTTTACTAAGGAATATACCACCACAGTCCTTCATGAAAGTGTGTGTAAATATGTAGGACAAGTCACAATTGTCTCAAGAGTATGCAAAAGCTGCCACATGTATGGTGTAGATCTAACATACTAGTTATCGAGGGTGATGAGCAACACTCTAAAGATTGGAAGACTACTTGTAGGCCTAGCTACAAACCTTGTATGAACAAAATGGACGATTGTATGAATAAAATGGGTGGTTGATGGTTTATTTCAAAACTTGTTTCACCAAAAGTGTATGTGTCTAATTTATCTCTTCTAATTGAACATCAGTCATTAATCATTTTTAATCAAACAATATTTATTTGTTAGAACATTAATTTGAGAAGGTACAATCATCACAATAAAACCACATGGAAAGGTGATAGTCCAATATTAGGTTACATGACATGATTAGTTGATGTCAACATATCTAACAGAGGATGGCCTATTTTAGAATTTTCATCCCAAAATGTGGGTGCATCGGAATTACCTTGTAGAATACAACTAAAGTTGTTGAACATTGTTCATCAAACAATGTAGAATGTAGATGCTTTGAGTTCATAATTCACTAAACAAATTAATTTATTTCTTTTTCTATCAAAATAATTCTATCATCCAAATTATGTATTTTTTAAATTAATTGATAATTCACCTAATAAATAATTTTATTTTTTTGATTCACTCTACAACTTACCAAGGAAAAACAACATTTTGTACCAATATGTACAAATTCACCATAGATATTATTTTTCCCCCAAAAAACACTAGTCCACCCTAAAATTGATGCACTTGTTCATAATTCACTAGGATTTTATATAATTTTTAGGGGCCTTTTCTTAAATTTATCATTTGCCATAAATAGAACATAAGCTAATGGATAGAGGAAGGACTATCATGAGCCACGTGAGGAATGTGATCATCATTAAGTAAAGTAGCATCATGTGTAGTCAATTAAGGTGAAGTATCACCATCACTTGATGCATCACTATCAGATGTTACACAAGGTCATAATGAATTACATGAAAAATGAAATAAAATATCCTTATGTTGAATGAGAGGTGCAAACATATTCTAAGAAAGATGAAAAGTTAGCAACATGTTGAACCAATGTACCTCTAGAATATGGAGCACCCTCTTTTTGGTAGAGATAGATACATGGTACTCATAGGAAGAAGGGTTTTGTTTAATATGTGAAAACAAATTATGATCCTTGAGACATTTAGGAATGGAAGCTAAGAGCAAGGGCTAGTTTCAATCCATGGTGAAATATTTAACATTGAAGCACATACAATAGGGAGATCTAAAAGTTAACAATCAATCAAGGGCCAAACCCTAGGTGAAGCACTACAAGCACAAGGAGCAAGCAAATTTGAAGAATAATGATAAATATATCAGAGTATACATATTTGAAACTCAAAAAATGAGAAGTCTAACCTTAAGGCATAGACATGTAGGTTACAGGTTCACCAAATTAAGAGATAAAATGACCTCTTCAAAATATCCAATGATATAAACTAATGCAATTTAAAACCTAGATATATTAAGAGGTGAGAATTGTTAATTAAGACTATAATTAGACATGTGCTAAAATTGAATTGAGAAGGAATTAGAGCTTCCCTAACTTCAATGGTCAATAGAGAGTTGTTCACTCTTTTGATCTCAATTTTTATTTGTAGCTCATAATCACTTAAAATTTGATGCAATATAAGTAGAATGATGTAATGAGTTGAGTAGTCCTCAAATTTTTATGGAAGAAATGATTGCAAATTTGATTTGGTCTAACTAGTGTGATTCCATCCTTATATCCTATCCTAGGTTTTCACCTCTAAAATACCCACATGCATGCATATTAAGGATTTTTAAATAACAAAAATGTGACCCAATATATCACTTCACTATTAGGAGGAAGGGGATAGTTTAATTAATGTGATATGGGTAGGTATTTAAGGTTGGGAAGCATGCATGGAAGGTGTGGGCTGTTTATATGTGACATTCCAAATCCTCTAAAGATCAATTTGCATAGGCCAATCAAAGAAAATACCATTCACTATGTTAGTCTTGTTAGGGTCATGAAGTTATCTTTTTTCTACACCACATAGTCTTATATTGTGTTAAAGCTTCATAATCCTAGGGGCACCTACTTAATCCCAAATATAATGTAGTTATCAAAGGAAACAATGTTCACACCAAGGTTGTTCAGGTTCAGTACAATTCTACCAAGGTTTATTAAAACCAATTATTGGACATCTTTTGGAAATACCATGATCCTACCCAAAAGAATCACTAGGTACCACTAAAACCCTTCCATTATAATTTAGATTATGTATATTATAATTGAGATATATATTATAAGGGGATTATCTACTAGAGTTGGGTGGCAAGGGTTTGGGTGTTGAGATGTATAAATGCTTGTAAACCAAAGCTTTCTATAGGATGACATATTTGTAAGAACTCATCTAGGTTTTCTATGTTGAAGCTTTAATGTATGAGATGGCAATCAAAACTAGTTTTGAGTCAGATGTAGGTGTGGGTAGTGCCTTTGGTTGATAGGGTGGAAATAATATGAGGATATACAAATGAAGCCAAAAATAGGTACATAAGATAACTAGTGAAAATATGGAGGCATTTTAATTATAATAGTATATGCAGAGAGGGTATCAAAAACATAAATTTGATGGGTAGAGATGAAATTAGAGCTATTTATTAGTACCCTACAAATGCATGTGCTATGACATGAGTTTATTAATTGAATCCCTCAGGTGTCCTATGAATAATAATACCTTCAATACCTATAGAAAATGTTTTCCGAGATGGCATTTGATGTAATGAAAATTGAGTGGTGTTGAGAAGTATCATGGGGCTTAATAAGGGTTGAAGTTTATAACTTATTGCACCTTATTCAAGCCTAAAAAGTAATTAATAGTAAAAGTGACTTTGGAGTTGGAAGTTGATATTAGGGTAGACAAAGAGGTCACCGTGAACTTGCAAAATGTTGGAGATATATGTGAAATGTGTTATCTTGACAAATGCTCTTAATGTGATATGTTCATGTGTAAAATAACCCATATATAATTCCTGTAAATATACGTCCTAGACATTAAATCAAGGCCTTTTTGGACTTGGGCCACTTAATAACATAAACATATATGCAAATTGATTAATTCTAGAAGGCCCACCTTAAGAAGATAAACATGTATGTCATGTGTTGTAAAACAAAAGGAATAAATTATTAAGGTATACACTTTTCTACTTTACAAATATATATATATGTGTGTGTGTGTGTGTGTGTGTGTGTGTGTGTGTGTGTGTGTGTGTGTGTGTGTGTGTGTGTGTGTGTGTGTGTGTGTGTGTGTGTGTGTGTGTGTGTTGTAAAACAAAAGGAATAAATTATTAAGGTATACACTTTTCTACTTTACAAATATATATATATATATATATATGTAATTTATTTAATTTTGGAGGAATATAGTGAATATTAAATACAATATTATATAGATAACACTTATAAGTATATAATTAATATATATAGATATATATGTAATTTATTTAATTTTGGAGGAATATAATGAATATTAAATACAATATTATATAGATAACACTTATAAGTATATAATTAATAAATCAATTAGAAATGCATGGTCATGCAATAACATATACAGAATGAGTTGCAACTTTATGTTAAGCATAGGATATAGATTATGAAAAAATTATTCAAAATAAAACATGGCTTCAGAAAATTTAGACATGACCAAATGTAATAGATATGAAATTTCCACTATGTGATGTTCAACAAAATCATTAATGTAATTATAACAATGTCAACAAAAAATCAAATTATACATCAATTTTGTAGGATGAACAACATTCCAGACAAAATGACACAAAGGGAAGATAAAACACAATATTAAATTTCAATGAACTTGTCATATTTTGCCCAACCAAAATACTCCTGAATTCCCCTCCTATCAGAAAAATATGATCAAAGAAAGCATTAAATAGAAGGAGATGGACCTGATATCCTCCAAATTTCAATGAATTTCCTTGTAAAAATCCCCAAAAATCCCCATGGAGAGCCCTTATAGAAAACCCAGAAAAATCTAGGCAACTGCCTTAGTTTTTGGGACCCTTTTGGCCTTTATCGGCAAAAGTTCAGGTTCCTGAACTTGCAGAAAACCCATAAAAATGGCTAAGGCATGAAAGAGTGTTTTCTCCCCTTGGTTAGAAAATTTCATATTTCATGAACTCTTTAGGGGTTCACCTTTTCCACAAGTTCGCCAACTCAATGATTTCCTAACAAAGAAGAGAGGGCAGGCTTCTTCAGAATTCAGCCAAGTGAAAAGGAGCAAATGTTTGCCTTGTCAACAAAGTTATGGTTCAGCACACCTTAGGTTCGCCAAGAAGCAACTTTGCTGACAGAATGAAGAAAAGAGTCGTGACGTAGGTGAAATTTCCTAAGGCACTAAAGAGCGAAAGACTACCTTTATCAGCAAAGTGCTGAAGGCACAAACTCTTCATGAGTTCAAAAATCAGCAAGTTCGCCGACAAGGCAAAGAGAAGGAAGAAATTTGCCGATAGAAGGAAAATTGGCTAAGGATGAAATGGTTCAGGAGAGTGAATTTTTCCCGACAAAGGAGGGACTTGCAAAAGGCATTGTTGGTTCAGTAAATGTAGATTTCGCTAACACAAGTTTTGTTGATAAGGCAAAAGGCATAGTGAAGACATCGGCAAAGACAAAAAAAAGGTTTGACATGAGCTAGTTTTGTTGACAAGGTAAAATGATAAAAAGGAAAGAGGCCAAAGTTTGAGGAAAGAATATTTTGCCGACAGAGGCAAAAAGAAAGAAAAGTTCAAGAATGTGCAAAATCACCGACAAAGGGTAGATGATGCGTGTGGCCAAGGTTCAAAACAGAGGAACTTCACTGACAATGAATAAATGACTATGGCAAATGGTTCAGAAAATCATGATTTTGCCAATATAAAGGGAAAGGTTGGCTAAAGAAAGAGTTCACCACATAAAGATTTTGTCGATGGGCAAAAACTGATCAAAGGCAAATAGTTTGACAAAATTGGTTTTTGCCGATAAAAGGTAGATACAAGGAAAAGTTTGGCCAAGGAACAACAGCCACCAAGAGATAGTTTTGTCAATAAGGCAAAAGGATGATCAAAAAATAGTTCTAGAAAGTAACATTTTGCTAACAAGGCAAAAGGATGGAGACAGAGAAAAGTTTAGAAATCAGAGAATTTGCTGATGGGCAAAATAAAGAGAAAAATCAATAAAAATAGATGATTTTCTGGAGGAAATAGGGGATTTGAAGTGTTGTAAAAGCTTACAGGTCCCTAAAATCATGTCATTTTCTCAGCAAAAGGTACTTCAACATTCAATTCCATGGGACAAAGTCAGTTACAAACAAGTAGAATAGTGAAAATCTTCAATGTTGATGTACATATGCTACCATAAATGGATTTGCAGGTCCTTCATAAATATGTTTGACACTCATTCATGCAAGCAATCTTCTTCTGCAGGTTGCAGGCCTATTAGAGGCATGGCCTTGTCCCAAATTTGTAGGTTTTGTAGTAGGGCTTTTGAGCTAGAAATTGAGAAACATGGGTCTGCCCTAGGTCAATTGACCAGCTCCAGTACCACCACTGCAGAGTACTTGAATTGTTATAAATACATAAAATTGCAATGTACTTCTGTTAGTTGTTCTTCTAGGCTATTGCAAGTTGGAGAATTCTTGTGACCAAGCCTCCGTAGTGCAATTATACAAACCAATTGGATCTGATGGATTGTGCTCTTCTACTGAGCCTCTCATGTCTCCAATTGATAGTTCAACTATGAATCTAATTGACTATTCTGTGTCTAATTTATTTGCATTGATCTCTCTTTTGTAATGGCTATTTAGCCTCTGTAATCAATATAAGTTGATATTTCACCTCCCTCATTATTCGTTCACTATGTCTATTCGATTGAAGTAAGTTATATATTGTGGATATAACGGTCCCTTTCATACCTTTACTTCTCTTTCTTGACCTTTGTATGAATTGTTATGAGTTTGTGTGAGTTCTTTTTAGTTTTGAGATTATTACTGTGTTGAGTCAGTTGCAATTGAACATCCTCAATCTTGTGCATCACCTATTTTAATTTCAACAATCCTTCTTACCCTTTTCCCAACAAGTAGTAGCACTAGATTTAGTTTATTTCTTTGAGCCTTAAGCTCAGAAAGAGGAACTAGCCTTCTATGGAGGTCTAATCTCATATGTAAGGTCCCACATAGTGAGATCAATCTCATTGTGTCATTTGAGTGTTTGAACTAGCTTCAAACAGGGTGTAATTTCACATGACAACAGTTTCTAGCATGCCCGGTGGGACACTCCACTTTGAGAAGGAGCTAAGTTGAGAATTCGGTGCTTTTCTCAGTCTTTTTTGTTGCTTTGGAAGCATTCAAGTACCTGGCGACTTTACTGGTCTAGTATCTAGAATATTCAACATTGCATGCCTGGAGTGCAGACAAGATCATCTTCTAGAGGTAATTTTCAATTCATAGAACTTTCATTTACTGAGTCTAGAAGAAGAAGTAGACTATCTAGATCCCTTGTGAGGGAAAACAGGATTGAGATTCCATCTCCAAAAAGAGCACAGTCCACTCCCCCTCTAGCTAGATTTTAGGTTAGGTTCCAGTATTCTAGAAGAACCTTGCACATAACTAGAATCAATTTAAATATCCAAAATATGGCAAGAAATCTTCCGTTTGTTACTTTTAATGGGGGTATCCTACTAGACCTAGCCCAATATGATGATATTCCCACTTCAGCCTTAAAGGCTATACCATTATTTACTAGTGAAAACTCCACCACCCTAGTTGAACACATTCAAGATATAGCCAGTGTCTGCTCTGTCCACAATGTCACTGCTGACAATGTGGCAGTGAGGCTACTGGCCTCTTCTTTCAATGGAAAAGCCTTGCAGTGGCATAGGGGTCTCCCAGCCAATATCATCCATAACTGGGATAACCTGGGCACTAAATTATGCCAGCATTTCAAAGATAAGAGTGACCACCTTTCACTAATGGAGCAATTAGCTACTATCAAGAGAGCCCCCATGAATATATGGTGGACTTTAATTTTAGATTCCAGAAGACATGGGATAGAATCCCATTATTGGTGAAGCCCTCCCCGAATACAACATTCATCTATTATTTAAAATCCTTGAATCCTGACATTGCTGTCATGATTCAGTCCATGGGAGGGATAGTACTACCAGATGCATATGACACAACAATCAGGGCAGAGAATTACCTTATTCAGGTTGGGAAAATTGCTCCAAGGCCACAAATGCCTTTATTTCTAGAGGCCCCTATTACTCATCTTGTTGTGGCTCCAATTCCCACTGCCACTTCTGTTGCTCCCTTAATTGCACCTACAACGAAGAAGGAAGATGAGAAGGATACCCTGATCATAAAATTGAGCAATGAACTGGTATTGGCAAGAAGACAACCTACACAACCTAGCAGGCCATACTAGCAACCTAACCAGACATATCAGCCATTCAATCAGAATTACCAATAGAATAGGCCACCATACCAGGGTAATGTACAAAGGCAGAATTAGCCCAGTTACATCAGACCATTGAATGTTGTGCATCCAAATAGTACTAGTACATTTGGGCCTCTTGTGCCCATATAGAATAACCTAGCTCAGGATAATGATTGGTGTTATTCATGTAATCAGCCACACGATCTAAATTTGTGCCAAAGTGGACAGTTCAGTCAGGCCTTGACAGCACAAAATTGGTTAGTTTCTTCAGAGCAGCGGGTTAGTTCCAGTCAAGAGATGGTGGGAGGACAAGAGCAAATGCAGAATAACTCCACTTTGATGAATTGGACACAGGAATACTTATGTGGAGTCAATCAGGGGATAGGCTTAATTGCATTCAACACAAGGGCCAAAAGAAGAGCCATTGAGGATGTCTCAATACCTAGAGTGCTGCTACAACAAACATTTTCTTCTCACACATCCTAAGTGGTTGGAAGTGGAGAAGCGATGGCTACTATTTCATCAAAGCGTGTAGATTGTTCTATTGGGCAGGTGAGTTTAGTGCCGCTCCAGCAGGCTCAGGTCGAGCAACAAAATCAGGTTGGTGTGCAGGCAAAAATTGACCCTCTCATTCCCAAAGCATCACAGAAGGGAAATCAGATCCCCTTCAGCATTATTGACTAGATGAAAAGTGTTATGTCGTAAAATGTTTCTCTGAGACTTTTACCTCCTAAGTTTAGCTCCTAGTTCCCTTGTTTTGCATCGTGCATGTTCATTTTGACTCTCAATGAAGAATCCCTAGAAACCCATGTCAAATGGGGCTAAGGGGACCTTGTTGAGCTAAATCCTGCCTTGAAATAGGGACCTAGGGCTTGGGCGCCCACACCCTAGTCCTGCTCTATTTTAGGTAAAGTCCTAAATTTGAATGTCAGTTATGTGACCGTTAAAAGGTTCTGTTGCCGACATCTTAAGTTTGAATTACAAAATTAAAGTAGGAATGCATATATAAGCATGTTTAGGGATTCATTTGCAAACTTGCAGATGATTATGAGTTTTTGACAAACTTATGATTTTAGAGCATTCAAGGTATTCATTGTTGCAGAGTAGAATATTGTTGTTGTGTTTGTGATTGTAGATTTAGCTTCATCTTCTCATGTGTTGAAGGATTTTTATCTACATGCGAGCTACACCTCTAAGGTGATATCTATTTGTGTTTTCAATCATTTATCAATTTTTTTCCTCTATCCCACAGGGATACACACTCTTTTATCTAACAATGCTGTTTGGAAGACTTGAATGTCCTTCTGAGGCTTGACTGAGGCAAGCTCCAAAAAACCACAACCCCTAACCCTATTTTCTGTGATTGCAGGTTATAGGTGGCATATCTGAAGGAGTGGAGTTGTAGGAGGATGGAACAAAGTGTTTAGATCCCATATCAGAGAGAAAAGAAGGGCCTAGACTTGGGCGCCTTACAACAAAGACCCCTAGATCTCTGACACATAAATCTCTAGAACAACAAAAATAAGCTTCAGACATCTTTCAGGATTCTCAACAAAAAATTGTACCTTGGGCTTGGGCGTTTGCCCCTTAGTCCTCAACATTTCTAAAATCTGAATCTTGAAACCTAGTATGTATCTACTGTTGGTTTAGGTCCAGACAACTGAGAGGGGGGGTGAGTCAGTTGTCACATATTTTAATCTTTTCTCCCAGTGATCTTCCTTTATTACTTATAATTAAAACATTTCAGCATTAATAAATAACACATGAGTAGAAACATAAATAACACACTTGACACGAAGATTTTTGACGTGGAAACCTGGTTAAGGGAAAAACCACGGTGCGGGTTAACCCACAAAAATTAATACCTTGTTAAAAGTATTTTTACAAATGAGAATGCACATGCATTCGGGCTCACTGCCTAGAACTCACTGCTCAATTAGAGGCTCACCGCCTACAGAGAGATTACAAGAGAATAATAAAGATTTTGAACTGATAAATAGCATCTACTCATGCAAGAGTTTTAGTCCCAGTTAAGTGCAAAAACTGATCTTACACATTTCATCATTACTTGCTCTTCTTACTGCTCTGTCTTCATTCGCTCCTTAGATTTTATGCTCTTCACAAGATTACCTTATTTGCACACACACCACAATCATCCAATTCCATCAGGTATATATATCCGCAGAATGATCTACAATCTTTTTACTGGTCGACTTCAAGAACATTTACAACTTTGTAGAGTACTTTGCTCTATCGGCTAGATCCATACATAATATGATATATGGATCAAGACTTGCACTCGCAAATCATCAATCATGTTGGCTACCATTACTGATTATCACACATTGCCCAATAAACAACTTCTATACATCTAAAGTTAAGATCATTTGCAAAGTTGGCCTGTTCTTCTTCAATCTGTTTTGTCAAACTGAGACCCGATACTCATAAGCTAATATCTTTTGAGTCCTTCATCTCCGAAGGACAAAACTGTGGATTTAGAGTGTCTTGACAATTCTTACAACTACCTCAGATCCACAACAAATCATGCCTTTCCACCAGAGAGATCCGGATCTAGATACCGAACCCTGTCATCTGCTTTGTTTCTGACTACCCAGACTTAGATAAATTCTGATTCTAACTTCCAACGTGAACAAATTGTGTTATATGGATGGATGGGATGATCGTAGTTGCCATCAATGACAACACTTATCATGCCTAGCAATGTCTCTTGCCAACAATCTCCCCCTTTGGCATTGATGGCAACACTTAGTGAAAAATGACTAAGTGTTGAAATGCTACCCCTTAGTTTGTGCTCCATACTGTTGTTCACATTGCTTTTTGATACTCTCCCTTAGCTAGATTCCTCATTTTTCACTAATCTTCACTCCCCCTTTGACATCAATGGCAAAGGGTGGGGTCCGCAAGCAAAAATTTTCAAAAAATTGTATATAGGACCGCATATGTACAGCTAATCATTAAGTTCTATTTACATGAACTTGAGAATGTCTGCAAAGCTAGTTTTTATTTGCACAAGTTCAGAGGCCCAGGTACTCTTCATTCCATCCAAAATAGAGATGTGCCCACTTAACAAAAATGAATATGCTTCTACCTTTGACAGATATGATGGATCACTATTCTGAACTGTAGTCTGAGCTTCAGATAGGGCATTATACATTGTTTCTAACTTAGGGGTAATCAATCCCCGGAGCTCACACATTCTCTTCATAATGTTGCTTTTCTATCTAACAAGTCTCTTTATCTCATTAGTCAAGCTAATTACTTGACATTCCTGACTTATGGGTGAAATGGTTAGAGGATCAAAATTATTGGACAGATTTAACAATTTCAGTTCTTGTTCCTTTATCTTCTTCTCAATACTAATTTTGGGCCATGATAGACAAAATTTGTACATATCTCTTCCATCATTCAAAGCATTTTGAATACTCCTTATGCTGATGCTAAGAATTATCCTATCATTTCTTATTAGATTCTGTACTTCACTAAATTTCTTATCCAGAAACTTTTTCTGGACCTTTGCCTCTGCAGATTTTTCAAAGGATACAAAATGAGTATTTACAGAACTTACAAGATTTTTCAGATGTCTAGATGGGGAATCAGACAGACTCTTCTGATAGGAAGGCATTAACTTCTCCAAGATCCCAGTTGCAAGCCCCAGTAGTTCATTGTCCTCCATGTGGAACTTTAACATCTTTTCTCTAGCCTTTACTTAGGTGAATGATGCAATTTTCATTAATTGAATTGAAGAGAGAGCATCTAGATTGGATAGATCTCAAAGTAGTTTAGGATCATCAATCTCAATCATTTCTTTTTCAAGAAGACTTTTCACTACATTTGCAGTGTCTCTTGCCACATTTTATGAACCATCCTTTGGTTCATCAGATTTCTCAGTATCTTCTTTAGGTGCTTCATCATTTGCACCATCTTCTTCTACATTAACTTTCTTTCCTTTTTCTTCCTCTTTCTCTGCATTACTTTTCTCTGTGTTCTTTGTAGAGGGACCCTTTTTCTGTTTGTTCACCACTTGCTATCTGATCTAGAGTGCTCTATGAAGTAGCAATATTATCTTCTTTTCCTGATGGGTCAAGTGAATTAGGAGTATTTCCTACATCAATTACTTTATCCATCATTTTTGTATCATCCTGATTTACTTGTTCCACTTTCGGAATAGAGGCTTCACCCAACTCAGATTGTTGCTCGATGATGTTCTCTTCTTCACCAACCGGAACTTCTTCTATGACTATGGGAAAATTATGCTTTTTCAATGCTTTCAAAAGAATTTCTTGAGTTTCTTTAACGATTTCACTTGTTTCTCCAAGCATGAGTTTGTTCATTCTCCTTTTGCTTCTAAAGTCATCATTGACTTCCTTGAATATCATATCTATTTGATCAGGTGAAATCTAAGGACACAAATTTATTAGCTTATGTTCCCTGATTTCCATGTCCTTGCTCTTGGCATTTTCTTTTCTCAATTCCAAAATATTTGCCAGACTTTGTGGCAACTCAGAAGTTATCTCAATCAGTGCCTTGTTGTAGATGTTGAGATATCTGACAGTTGCTTCTTCTAATACCCTTTTATCCACATCACTATATTCATCATAGAATTCAATCATGGGTTTTAGATTACCATCTACCATGACTGACTTTATCACTTCCTCTAGGGAAAGTGTGGGCTTCTCAAGATGTTCCTCATATGCTTCTGTCTTTTTCCTTTTACTAGCCTTTTTGCATCCGGAGGACTCTTCTTTGGTTACTTTTGTAGCTTTTGTGCCTGTGGCCTTTATTTCCTTGATTTTAATGTCAGAATCTGTATCTTCTTCTTCTTCTCTTATGCTTTCATAGGTCCAAGTTGCTTTTGTTTTCTTCCTTTTCTCCCATTTTCCAGATGATTTTGCTTCCAGTTTTGAAGTCTTGGAAGGAACAGGAGCAGCAATAGAGCTCCTAGTAGTTATTGAAGTGAAAGAGAGTTCCACCAGAACATCTGTTGGTTTCTTATCTTGTTTCTCTTTCTTCGTTTTTTCAGTTCTTTCTCTGTGTTTCCTCAAAGCCTCCTTAGTTAGGCCCAAATTTTAAGCTAACTGCTCAACTTCTTTTCTTACTTTCCTATTAGTTTTAGGTTCTCTGAATTCAGTATGCAGTATTAAATTCAGCTCCTCATAAGTTCTGAATCTTTCAACCGTTGTATCTTTAGGCTTGATTAGAATATGTTAAGCATACATATTTAGGATTTTTTCATCCACTTCATACCCCATGGGCATGATCTAAGTAGTTATGGTTTCCACTGCTTACATCAGACATTGATCAGTATCAACCATGAAGCATATATCATTTTTGTACTTCTCAACAATTGATTTAGGGATTCTTTCCCTTAGGTGCATCATACTCTGAAAATTCTTGAAGTAACCTCATATTGTAGTTTTCTGAGCTTTGAAATCACCAATGTTGCGAAGATGATTTCTAATCTGAATGGCAACTGGCTCATCCTTAGTCCAATGCGCACCTTTTACCCCAGGTACCTCATTCATAAAGTAGAAGAACAAACATAGAACAAATGTACCCTACTTGAAGGTGTTTTTCTTATCTTTCTTGATTTTGTTTAAATTTTTAATCAATTGATTCTATAGTAATTCACATAAGTCATAATCAGTGTTTTCTTTTAGCATCTTGTATGCAGCATATATGGTTGTTCTGGACACAAAATTTTCTCTGCTTGAGTGGTAGATCTTGTACCCAATCACCATGGAGGTGAATTTGACATCCGGTTCTATAATATCATTAATGGTCATTACCCTTTTGTCAAACTTAGCACCGATAGCATCAGTCGCTATTTGGTTTTTCACAGCTTTCAGCGTGGGCAATCCTCTGGTTGAGTTTAAGCTGGTTACATTTCTGATAGCATCCTTGGTGATCTTGAATGGTTTTAACAACCAAATGAATTCATCATGCATCCGACTCAAAACATATCAGACCCATTCATCCTCATCAAATATTGGAAACCCCATAATCTGAATAAAGTGTTTATCCTATAGTGCCTTACACTCGGGTTTAAGTTCGTGATTTTCATCACTGAGTTGTTTCTCAAACAAGTCTACATACCTTGAATCTCCAAACTCATCTATATTTGCATGAATATAAACCCTAATGTCTTCTACATGCAGCACACCATACAGAACATTTGAAAAAGCTCCTAACAGGTCGACTTCAATTGATTTGTGAGGATTTTTCTTAAATTTGGGTCGAGGCCTTTCAGTAATGTCAACAAAATGAGGAGTAGCCATTTCAACAGATTTTAGATTCAAATCTTTATAAAAAGGTACCTTTTTCTTTTGCGAGGTTAGGGTTAATCAGTTGCCAGTTGAATTCGCTCTTTGCCTCAGTCTCTGGATTTGCAACTCGAATGCTCTTCTTCTTGTTTCCTTCAAATGTAAGGTGATTCAAATGAGTGACCAAGTGACCTTTTATCTTTTGCAAAACCTAATTTGACATTGTAATAAATGTGTTGCCCTAATTATATTCAGTTACTCTATTTTTGATAGTTTTTCATGAATCACTCCGCAAGATTTCATATCAACATTTTTTCTTCCGGAAATCCTTCCAAGGGTTTTGGACCAATTCAAAATGTTCTCTTGTATTGTGCCAGATTCAGGCACCCACTTACTGACGAGGGGATTTTGATGTTCAATGCAGCTCCCCCTGAGCTAGAGTTCTTGACTTAATTCCCAGAGGAATTGTCAGCACCTAATTCTGGTGCAGACTCATCATCGTTGTTTATTATATCTTTGTTTACCCAGATCTTGTTCATTTCACTCCGTATCTCATTCACATCAATTTTCCTTTTGCCTTTGTCTTGTCTTTGTTCATCTAGTTTTCTGTTTATCAAACATCTTCTTTCATTGTTCCTACTTCTGCAGAATCCTGCAATATGACCAGATTTATTTTAATTAAAGCACACAACATTTCCTTTCTTATGAACTTGATTTCCTTTTGATCTGCATTGATTTGCATGTGTCAAAACCCATTGCAAGCAAAATAGTAACCATTGAAAGAATTGCCACTTCCTCTATTGTTAGCATTATTCATTATCATACTTCTACATTCATTTGATCTATGACCATACCTCTTACACTTGAAGCATTGACCAGAGAAGCATGGACCATTTTGATTCAGTCTGCTTCTGCACTGATTAGCTTTATGACCAAATTTATTGCAATTAAAACAATTTCCATTGAATGGTGGATATCTTTGAGCATTAGGTTGTCTTACCAAAGGTTTTCTAGTTCTGTTTCTTTTATTCCTTGGTTGAAAATTTCTTTGTCCAGATCCAGATCTTTCACCTTTCTCATATCTAAGATCATGCTTGTTGTCATCCCTTTTATGTTCTTCAATTAGTGCTTCAAGTTTAGCTGAGCTTATCTTGAACTTCTCCTTATACTCATTGGCAATTGCTAGGTCATGTCTGAGAGTGATAATCTGTCTCTTGAGTTTTCTCTCATTGTTTCTACTTTCTTATAGATTTGATTCTAGGAGACCATCTATTCCATCCAATCTGCGGCATTCTTCAGTTCTCTCCTTTAGATTTTGCTTCATTTCTTCCTCAGTTTTCTTCCTATCTCTAGTTTCCTTGGTTAGTCTCATTACCCTAGTTTCCATTTCATGTTTTAAGACAATAACTTCTTTAGCTAACTTTTCACATTCCTTTGTATTTTCTTTTAGGGCCTTGTCTTCCAGTTGAAGAGGTTGCTCCTTTCCTTTTGCATTGGATTTGCTCAATTTTTCTTTTAAAATCTCAATAAAGTTTTCAGCCTTTTTGAGGTTATCTTGCAGCTCTTGGACTTCTGCCTTAGACTACTCAAGATCATCTAGGGCAAGATTCAGTTGCCTTTGAAGGTTGTATTCATCCATTTCCTAGATCTCCCTTAAGTTGTTAAACTTTCTAAAAGGAACCTTGCTCTGATACCAATTGTCGGTTTAGGTCCAGACAACTGAGAGGGGGGGATGAATCAGCTGTCACATATTTTAATCTTTTCTACCATTGATCTTCTTTTATTACTTAAAATCAAAACATTTTAGCATTAATCAATAACACATGAGTAGAAACATAAACAACACACTTGACACCAAGATCTTTGACGTGGAAACCTGATTACGGGAAAAAACACGGTGGGGGTTAACCCATAAAAATTAATACCATGTTAAAAATATTTTTACAAATGAGAATGCACATGCATTCAGGCTCAATGCCCAGAGCTCACTGCTCAATTAGAGGCTCACTGCCTATAGAGAGATTACAAGAGAATAATAGAGATTTGAACTAATAAATAGCATCTACTCATGCAAGAGTTTCAATCCTAGTTAAGTGCAAAAACTGATCTTACACATTTCATCTTTACGTGCTCTTCTTACTGCTCTGTCTTCATTCACTCCTTATATTTTCTACTCTTCACAAGATTACCTTATTCGCACACACACCACAATCATCCAATTCCATTGGGTATATATATCTGCAGAAATATCTACACTCTTTTTACCAGTCGGCTTCAAGAACATTTACAACTTTGTAGAGTACTTTGCTATGTCAGCTAGATCCATACATAATATGAGATGTGGATCAAGACTTGCACTCGCATATCATCAATCATGTCAGCTACCATCACTGATTATCACACATTTTCCAATAAACAACTTCTATACATCCAGAGTTGAGATCGTTTGCAAAGTCAGCCTATTCTTCTTCAGTCTGTTTTGTCAAATTGAGACCCGATACTCAGAAGCTAATATCTTTTGAGTCCTTCATCTCTGGAGGACAAAACTATGGATTTAGAGTGTCTTGATAGTTATTGCAACTACCTCAGATCTGCAACAAACTGTACCTTTCCCCCAGAGAGTTCTGGATCAAGATACCGGACCCTATCGTCTGCTCTGTTTCTGACTGCCTGGACTTAGATAAATTATGATTCTGACTTCCGGTGTGAACAAATTGTGTTATGCTGATGGATGGGATGATCTTAGTTACCATCAATGACAACACTTATCATGCCTAGCAGTGTCTCTTTCCAACATCTACTTTGAATATTATATCTTTGTCTGTGAGCATTTGTCGTGATTCGTCTGTTTGTTTACGATTTGGCATAATTAGGGTTTCTATCATAATCAAGCTTTAATTAATCAATTAACTAGTAAATTCCAAGTTTCCACAGTATTACAAGTGACACCCCAACTTGTAGGAGAATCCTCTTGCAAAATTTGTGATTCAACTCGATTGGATGTCCTTGAATGTTTGTAGTGAAAGGAGGATCTAGCTATTTACCCATTTCCCCCTTTTTCTATTAAATATTTTGGTGAACCCATGTTATTATTTGAACTTTGCACCTTGATGAGTGTTGTGCTTCAGATTTACATTCATTCATTTAATTTTCATCTTATTGCATTTGAAAATTTACAAAATAAAAATAAAAATTTTGAAAAAATTGGCATCCTAGGCTTGCATTTTGGCATAATTTGCATTAATTTAATTTAATTTCATTTAATTTATATTTTTGCATCGGATCTGATATAAATTACATCAGTACATCATTTTACAATCATTTACATTGCATTTTCATGCTCAAATTGTTAAAAATTGCTTGAAATCGTGCATTTTTCATAAAACCTAGTCTTTGCATTAGCTAGGGATTTGTAGTTAAAATCTTGTTTCAGATTTTACTACTCTTTTAAAACATTCTTTCAAATCTGATTTTTTTTTTGTAGTATTGCATTATTGTGTGTTTTTGTATTTACATCTCAAAATTTGCATTTTCACATAGTCAATTTCAACAAAAAAACTAGTATATTCACTCATCTTTACTTGAAATAGCACTTGCATTGAGCATCTTAGGATTTTTGCATCATTTTCAGATCTGATCTGAGTTGTTTTTCATCATAAATCTGATTATAAAACATTCATACATCATTTTTCATAGTTTCATTTCTTAATTTCACAATTAGGGTTTGAAAACCTTGCATTTTCACTAGATTTTGCCTTATCTTGCATCTAGATTTGCATCATAGGTGTGTTGTGAAGGATATTGCTGCATTATTGGACTGAAATTAAGCTTATTATTTGATTCCCCTTATTAATTTCTTCACAACACTACTTCTTTTAGGAATTTGCATTGAAAAAAGCAAAAAAAATCAAGCATTTTAGATCATAGGCATACATAGTTTTGCATTTACTTTTTTACATATATCATGGATTCTTCTCATCATTCATCTTTGGAAGATTTATTTGAATACATTGTAAATGTTGATAATTTCTACAAATTCACTAATAAATACCCTCAAGTCTTACATCAAATAGCATACAGCTATGGCATTGACATGTCCGTAAGCACTACCTGTGATATTCTTCGAACAATAACATATTTTGAAAGCTTTGTCACTATCATGGGTATTTTCTCGTCAATCTTGGAAAATCTCACTAATTTCATTTCTACAAATAATAACAAGGAAAGTAGTGGTGAAAATGTCCTTACCTCCCTCCCTTCGTTTCATGATGACATAATGGACATTCTTTCTGAGACCTATAAGACTGATATAGCCCTGGGTGATTCATCTAATAAAAAGACTTATACCAACATAACCCCACTTGGTGAGGATATTTTGGCACAATAAGAAGACGTCATTGACACATTCCTTAACACCACTCTACCATCCTTGCATGCTCTCCCTTGCCAAAATGAAGCATTGGATGATGTAAACTCTCTTTGTGAATAACTTCTTCAACCTATTGACACTAAAGATTTACCAACTGATCTTCAAACACTTCTCAACTACATCCTAAACAAAGAAACAGATCACACACCCTTACCTAAACATTCACATGCCTTGGACACTACTCAAAATTTGGAAAACATCAACAAACATATTATATAGACTGAAATGGGCATTTTTCGGGTTCCTTCACAACCTCACTCAACTGAAATGGGTATCTTCCCAACTCCCACATCACCCTGTTTGATTGATATAGAAAACCGTGAGGTTCCTTCTACACCATTATTAATAGATACCTTTCCATTGACAAATCCCACAATTTTCCCCTTGTAAACTCATGAAAATGTGGAAGAAAGAAGAAGAGATAAAGCTTTAACCATCAAAGTAAAGATCAAGATCCATGACAACTGCTAGTTCGGCTGTGCCTTCAGGTAAGTATTTCTAACCCTTTACCTCTGTGTTGTGTTTCCCCCATGATGTGTTATGTGTTGTTTAGGCCTCCTTGGATGACCCTTGATACTCTTGTAAGGGCAAGGATACTGGGAGACCACCTCTGTTGTGACCCTTCTTCTATTTGTATCATCTTTCTTCTATCTCGCTTCTCCTTTATTTTCATTGTTGTTTGTTGTGTCTTGGGGGCATAGCATTGCGGTTGGTGACCTGGGGGCACCTTCCTACATGACGACCCTAAGGCACTTGTTCTCCTCTCTTGACTTAATGTTTACCTTCTTCTAGTGGTTCTATCTAGCTGGTGGATGACGAAAAACAAAATTTATTGATATGGACCATGTGTCCCTTTAGCGAGTAAGCAAAAATGGACCTAGTCCATACATGATGATGGGGTTGATATATATTATCTGATGCTTGGCTAGTAGAATCACTTTGTAAGATATTTTGATGATGTCTTATTTTTTCTAACAAACCATAACAATATAGTTTCTCCATGCACTTTGTTTATCTTGGGTCTCGCCTTGGTTACACTCAGTTCTGAGATCTCTACAGTATAGCCCCACGATTATACTTGGTTTCTAAATTCGTAGTATAGCCTTGGCTCTTGATGTGATTATGTTTATGCATTGCTTTTATCATGTGATGTGGTTACTATATTAGAGAAAGATTTCTAACCTCTCTTCTTGCAAGAAATTGTGTGTTTGTGGGAACATTTGGCGATTGTAAAGTACATGTCACCTTTAAGGGCATGGGTTTTGTGAGATCTCTTGTTCCCTTGTGTGTTTTCTCTCTACCTTAACATGCTTGATATCGATACATGATATCAACCACCTTAAGGTGGGGGCATATAAGGTAAGTCGTCTAATGATTTTGATACTAACAAAGCGTGTTTGTAAGCCCTCTACAGAGGTGGGATGTTGTATCTCCACGCAAGTGTACATCTTTAATTTTATATTGCATTTAGAAATCCCTCTGCAGAGGCGGGATATCGTATCTCTTGAGATAGTGTGTATCCTTTTATTTAAAGTCCTCTGCGAAGGCGGGGATGGTGTATCTCTTGAGCTAGTGCACATCCCTTTTATTTCAAAAGTCCTCCAAGTAGGTGGGGTTGGTGTATCCTCCCTTAAGCGTGTCTTTGGCGGTTGTTGTGGCATAAGCCCAACCATCAGGTGTGCCTGTAATGTGCTTGAGATGGTGGGGGCTTAGCAATAAGTTCCTTCTATTGCCTTGTTTGTCATGTTTTAGACGTATAGTATGTCTTTGGCATGTTATATGGTGCTCGTGTTTTCCGTGTGTCTTCCGCATGTTTGTTCCCAAGTATAGTCCAAAGAGCGTAGTGAAATGCCCCTCCTATGCTTTGGGATTTGTATGGCATGTTTGTTCCCAAGTATAGTCCAAAGAGCGTGGCGAAATGGCCTTCCTATGCTTTAGGATTTGTATGGCGTGTTTGTTCTCAGGTGTGGTCCAAGAATCATGGTGAAATGTCCCTCCTGCACTCTGAGATTTGTATTGCATGTCTGTTGCCCCATATGTAGTCCAAAGAGCATGGCGAAATTCCCCTCCTATATTTTGGGCTATGTGTTGCATTTTTACTTTCCATTTATCTACATTCATTTATATATGAAAAATGAAAAAGAAATAATCCCTACATTCATTGTATTCATCGTGTTTTGCGTGTCTTCAATATTATCTTCTTCGTGTTTTGTGTGCCTATTACTATCTTCTCTATGTTTTGCGTGCTTGTTACTGTCTTCACTAAGTTTGGCATGTCTGCGGCATGTTTTCTCTAATGTCTACCTGAGACTGGGGGCTAGAAATAGTTCCTCATTCTTTGTGTATGCATTAGCTTCAAGTGTTTGGCATGTTTGTTGTGTTTTGACCATACTTTAATGCATGTATGGGTCTTGTGTTTATACATACATTAAAGTGGGGGCTAAATGTTATGTCGTAAAATGTCTCCTTGAGACTTTTACCTCCTAAGTTTAGCTCCTGGGTCCCTTGTTTTGCATCTTGTGTGTTCATTTTAACTCCCGATGAAGAATCCCTGGAAACCCATGTCAAATGGGGCTAAGGGGACCTTGTTGACTTGAATCCTAACTTGAAATAGGGGCCAGGGCTTGGGCACCCACACCCTAGTCCTGCCTTATTTTAGGTTAGGTCCTAAATTTGAATGTCAGTTATGTGATCATTAAAAGGTTACGTTACCAACATCTTCAGTTTGAATTATGAAATTAAAGTGGGAATGCATATATAAGCATGTTTAGGGATTCATTTGCAAACTAGAAGATGATTATGAACTTTTGGTGAACTTATGATTTTAGAGCATTCAAGGTATTCATTATTGTAGAGAATAATATTCTTGTTGTGTTTGTGATTACAGATTTAGCTTCATTTTCTCATGTGTTGAAGGATTTTCATCTACATGCAAGCTACACCTCCGAGGTGATATTTATTTGTGTTTTCAATCAAATTTATCAATTATTTTGCCTCTATCCCGCAAGGATACACACTCTTTTATCTGAAAATGTTGTTTGGAATACTTGAATGTTCTTCCGGGGCTTGACTGAGGCAAGCGCCTAAACACCACAATCCCCAACCCCATTTTCTGTGATTGCAAGTTACAGGTGGCATGTCTGAATGAGTGGAGTTGTAGGAGGCTGGAACAAAGCATTTAGATCCCATATCAAAGAGAAAATGTAGGACCTAGACTTGGACACCTTACACCAAAGACCCCAGGATCTCTAACATAGAAATCTTCGGAACAACAAAAATAAGCTTCAGACATCTTTCAAGATTCTCAACAGAAAATTGTACCTTGGGCTTGGGCACCTGCACCTTAGTCCCCGACATTTCCAGAATTTGAATCTCAAAACCTTGTATGTATTTACTCTAAATATTATATCTTTGTATGCGAGCATTTGTCATGATTCATCTGTTTGTTTACAATTTGACATAATTATGGTTTCTAGCATAATAAGGATTTAATTAATCAATTAACCAGTAAATTTTAAGTTTCCACAGTGTTACAAGTGACACCCTAACCTATAGGAGAATCCTCTTGCAAAAGTAGTGATTCAACTTGATTGGATGTCCTTGAATGTTTGTAGTGAAAGGAGGATCTAGCTATTTACCCATTTCCCCCTTTTTCTATTAAACAAAAAGGACCAATATAAACGTCACAATGTGGGACACTCTATTGATCCCAACACAAAGATATTTATTGAAGGAAGCTTTGACAAGCTTTAACCAGCATGCTATAGAGGTAACAAAGGAAAAGGCCACCATCCCAACAAACCTATGCTAGCCAGAAAAGGAGGAAGCAAGTATAAGCAAAACTAGCAAGCCCCCTCCATTCTATGTTTCTTTAATTATTGGTAACAAATTGTTACACAATTGTATGATGGATTATGGGGCAGGTACCTCTATCATGCCTAAGGATATAGCCGATAAGTTGGGTATAAAGTATGAGCCTATGAACAAAGGGGTAGTGCAGTTTGATGGCACTGTTGTTAATATAGTGGGTGTTATTAAATATTTAAAACTCACTTTGCATGCATGCCCTAGTTGCTCTGTTTCCCAAGATATTTCAATCATTGATCTCCCAGCCTACTTCGACATATGACTATCTAGGGACTTTACAGCCAAATTAGGTGGGTAGCTATCCTCTAATTGGTCCCACATGTTATTTAGAACTAGGTATGGCACCAAATTATTAACCATCAAAGTTGAGTCTATTGCCAATGACCATATAGAACCCTACACCCCTAATATTACCAATATGAATTGTATGATCCATGAGTTAGAGGAAGACAATAACAACAATAGACATGAGGCTCCCACTCTAGAGGAAGAGATCCCTGACATATTACTTGATGAGTGGGTAGATTATTTCTACCCTACTCATGTAGAGGAGATAGGGTTGGGTACTTACTAAATCCATGAAAAGGATGCCACCATCCCTAATCTTGAAAAGGGAATATCATATCCTAAAGGGATGTGGCAAATGTATTTTGATGGCTCCAGAAGCAGAAATGGATCAAGTGTCAAGGTTGTAATAATTTCACCCCAAAAGGAAAATAATTTATCTTCATTCAGATTGCAGTTCAGTTGTACTAACAATGTAGCTAAGTATGAAGCCTTGATTCAGGGCATACAGCTGACTCAAAAAAGAGGAATAAAAGTCTTGCAAGTATTTGGTGAAAAGTCTTGCAAGTATTTGGTGACAACGAACTCGTTGTCCACCAAATCATAAAACTAAGTGCTTCAAAGAATGACTTGTTAAAGTCATAGAAACATAGGGTCTGGGACTTGATTGAAGACTTTGATGCCTTCAATGTTCAGGCTATTCCCAGGCAGAAATACAAAGATGCTGATAGACTGGCCACATTTGGTGTGCAGTTTGACATTCCTCAGAATGTCAAACAAAATTTAGATCAGCATGTAAAGGTTTTTGTAAGGCCTATTGTGCCTAATAACATCATAATTTGGCAAGTATTTGATAACAACCAACAAATTGTGAATTTTTTGCAAGATGAGGCAGAGTATGCTACCAAAAATCAATCAAGATTGCAAGAGCAATATGGTGACCAGGTAATCCAGCTAAAGACCAACAAGCTACCCAGGGGACTGATCACCTTACAGAGCATATTTGGTGCAGATGATCATCCAAAGAAAGAAAAGATGAATATGACCGTCAAAAAAGAGGACTATGAGGAGGTAGAATTTGCACAGGGCAAATTCCTTAAACATGGAAAGGTATGTAAACAAGTTGAAAAGCAAGGTTTTATTGGGCTTTGCAATGAATTTAATGATTTAATTGCTTGGGATTATAGGGATATGAAATGTTTTGATCCTGGATTAATCCAACATACTATTGATTTGGACCCCAATGCAAAACCAGTTCGTCAAAAGCAAAGGCCTGTCAACCCTAAAATAGAGCCACTAATGAGAAAAGAGTTGTCCAAGCTCATAGAGGAAAAGATTATTTATCCCATCAAACATTCCTCTTGGGTGGCCAACTTAGTTCCAATTAGGAAGAAGAATGAGGAAATAAGATTATGTGTGGACTTTAGAGACTTGAATAGAGCCTCCCTTAAAGACCACTATCCACTTCCTTCCATGGAACAGATCCTACAAACAGTAGCAGGAGATGAAAGATTTTCACTCCTAGATGGCTACTCAGGCTACAATCAGATTCTTGTAAAAAAATTAGACCAGCATAAAATAACCTTTACCACCAAGTGGGGTACCCTGGCTTACCAAATAATGCCTTTTGGGTTGACAAATGTTGGAGCAACTTTTCAAAGAGCAATGGATTTGACCTTTAAAGGCTTGATCAATGATATTATTCTAGTGTATCTTGATGATCCCATCGTATATTCTAAGCATGCAGCCGACCACCTGGGTCATTTAAGAAAGGTCTTTGAAAGATGCAGAGAATATGGGATATCATTAAATCCTAAAAAATGTGTATTTTCTATCCTAGAAGGCAGATTTTTGGGACATGTAGTCTCAAAAGAAGGACTGGCCATTGATCTTGAAAGGATAAGTTCCATTCTACTTCTTCCTCTTCCCAATCATAAGAAAGGTCTGCAGAGCTTCTTGGGAAAGATCAACTTGTTCATTCCAAATTTTGCTTCAGTAGAAAAACCTCTCATAGTCATGCTAAAAAAGAATGTTGCCTTCACATGGTCCAAAGAAGGCAGGGATAGTTTTGAGGTTGTCAAACAGGCCATTGCACAAGCTCCAATGTTGATAAATCCAAATTATGAAAAAGATTTTATCCTTTATGCCTTTGGAGGCAAGGAGGGTATATCAATAGTTCTAATGCAATAAAATGAAGAAGTTGGAATAGCCAATTGCTTTCTTCAGTCAGCCCCTCAGAGACTATGAATTGAGGTATGATTTTGTTGAGAAACAGGTGTTTGCCGTGGTGAAAGCCCTCAAAAAGTTTAGATATATGCTTTCTAACAGAAAAATATAGCTGATGGTCAACCACCCCAATGTGAAGGAGTTCCTTTTGAGTAGGGATGTCAATGAAAAGAGAGATGGGTGGATCACAAAGGTGATGGAGTATGATGTCAACATCAACATTACCAAGCTAGTGAGAGGCAAGGGCCTATGTGAGCAGATGGCAGCAGATGCTAAAGACAGAGATGATGTTGTATGTGTCCAAGGCCATGTACAACCAATTGATCTCCACTCCTAGACTGACTGGTATTATGATACAGTTACATTGAACTATAGTCGAGAAGATGTCCTGACGGACTTGATTCAACAAAAGAAGGTATTTTAGACTTCAGTCCATCCCTTATGTTCTTGTAGATGGTGTTTTGTTTAGAAAGGACATCAATGGAGTTCTTCTCAGATGTACTACTCAAGATCAAACTTCTAGGATATTAGAAGAATTCCATAATGACCCTACTGGTGGCCATTATTCTCTAAGAACAATAGCTGTTAAAATTATGAGGGTTGGCTACTACTAGCCTAATTTGTTCAGAGATGCCCATAAATGGGTAAGGAACTGCAAGGAATGTGCATTCTTTGTAAGTAAACAAAAGCTAGCGGCTCTTCCTCTTCATCCAATTCAAACTGACCAACCATTTGCCCAATGGGGTTTAGACTTCATTGGGATGATTAATCCACCATCTAGTGCTGGGCATAAATGGATTTTAGCAACCACAGACTATTTTACAAGGTGGACAGAGGCAGTTGCATTGAAGGATGCCACTGAAGCCTCCATTTTAGATTTTCTTGAAGGTATAGTTGCTAGGTTTGGTGTTCCATCCACCATTATTTTTTATAATGCTAAGGACTTTGTAGGTGCAAAAATCAGTGAATGGGCATTAAACTATGGCAATTATTTGAAAACATCATCCAACTACTACCCCCAAGGCAATGGCCTAGATGATTCCATGAACAAAAATCTAATCAAGATAATCAAGAAGATGGTGGATGATAATTAGAGAACTTGGCATTCCAAGTTGAGGATAGCTCTTTGGGCTGATCGGATCACTCCTAAGAGGGCAATTGGCAATTCACCCTTCATGCTAATATACGAAAAGGAAGGAAGGATTCCTTTATCATCAGAGTTACCATCCTTGGAGTTGGCCCAGCATCTGGAATTGGTTGAAAATGATGCCATGACAGTCAGATTGGTCGAGCTGATGGAGCTCGAATAAAAGAGAAATGGTTCCATGAAAGCCCTTGAAGCACACCAAGAACAGGTCAAGAGGACCTTTTCCAGAAAATTAGTTGATAGAGTCTTCCAAGAGGGAGATTTGGTGCTGAAATGGGATTAGGATAGGGCCAAGATAGGAAGGCATTCCAAATTTGATGCCATATGGATCGGTCCCTACATTATCACCAATTGAAAGCAGGCCAATGCTTTTGAACTAACTAGTGAGCCACTTTAGATCCCAGTGGATGGGATTCATCTCAAACCATATTTCTGAGTTTTGTTTTGAAATCCTTGTAAATATTTAGAATATATTTGCTTTTTGTTCTAGGTTACCCTTCCTCCAAGTGCTTTTGCACAAGTGACTTTCTCATTAGGAGATTGTCTTTCCTTGTTTGTTTTGTTCTTGTTTTTGGGAGGCATTTTTCAATTTGGTTTGGTTATTGAGGTTGCTTTCTTTCAACCCTATGCCCAATGGATTGTATAAGGTAGCTAGATCCCTATGTTTAGCAGGAAAACACCCCTGCAAAGTCGCCAAAATGTTGTCATATTTTGCCCAGCCAAAATACTCCTGAATTCCTCTCCTTCTATCAGAAAAATCTGATCAAAGAAAGCATTAAATAGAAGGAGATGAACCTGATATCCTAAAAATTTTAATAAATTTCCTTGCGAAAGTCCTCAAAAATCCCTGTGGAGAATCCTTATGGAAAACCAAAAAAAACCCATAAAATCTACGCAAATCTACACCACTGCCTTAGTTTTTGGGACCTTTTTGGCCTTTATCGGCAAAAGTTCAGGTTCCTAAAATTGCACAAAAACCATAAAACTGGCTAAGGCATGAAAGAGTGTTTTCTCCCCTTGGTTGGCAAATTTCATATTTCATGAACTCTTCAAGGGTTCACCTTTTCCACAAGTTCATCGACTCGGCAATTTTTTGACAAAGAAGAGAGGGCAGGCTTCTTCAGAATTTGGCCAAGTAAAAAGGAGCAAATGTTTGCCTTGTTGACAAAGTTATGGTTCAACACACCTTAGGTTCACTAATCAGCAACTTTGCTGACAAAATGAAGAAAAGAGCCACAGTGTAGGTGAAATTTCCTAAGGCACTAAAGAGTGAAAGACTACCTTGATCAGCAAAGTGCTAAAGGCATGAACTCTTCATGAGTTCAAAAATCAACAAGTTCACCGACAAGCGATTTTGCTGACAAGGCAAAGAGAAGGAAGAAATTTTCCGATAGAAGGAAAATTAGCTAAGGCTGAAATGGTTTGGGAGAGTGAAGTTTTCTTGACAAAGGAGGGAAAATTAGCTAAGGCTGAAATGGTTTGGGAGAGTGAAGTTTTCCCGACAAAGGAGGGACTTGCAAAAGGCATTGTTGGTTCAGTAAATGCAAATTTCATCGACACAAGTTTTGTTGATAAGGCAAAAGGCATAGTAAAGACATTGACAAAGACAAAAAAGGTTTGACATGAGCCAGTTTTGCCAACAAGGTAAAATGATAAAAAGGAAAGAGGCCAAAGTTCGAGGAAAGAACATTTTGTTGACAGAGGCCAAAAGCAAGAAAAGTTCAAGAATGTGTGAAATCGCCAACAAAGGGTAGATGATGCTTATGGCCAAGGTTCAAAACAAAGGAACTTCACTGATAATGAAGAAATGGCTAGGGCAAATGGTTTGGCAAATCATGATTTTGCTGATAGAAAGGGAAAGGTTGGCTAAAGAAAGAGTTCACCAAATAAAGATTTTGCCGATGGGCAAAAAGTGATCAAAGACAAATAGTTTGGCAAAATTGGTTTTTGCTGATAAAAGGTAGATACAAGGAAAAATTTGGCCAAGGAACAACATTCCACCAAGAGATAGTTTTGTTGATAAGGCAAAAGGATGATCAAAAATAGTTCTGGAAAGTAACATTTTGTCGACAAGGCAAAAGGATGGAGACAGAGAAAAGTTTAGAAATTAGATAATTTGCCAATGGGAAAAATAAAGAGAAAACTCAATAAAAATAGATGATTTTCAGGAGGAAATAGGGGATTTAAATTGTTGTAAAAGCTTGCAGGTCCCTAAAATCATGCCATTTTCTCAGCAAAAGGTAGAACAGTGAAAATCTTCAATGTTGTTGTACATATGTTGCCACAAATGAATTTGTAGGGACAAAATGGATTTGCAAGTCCTTCATAAACATGCCTAACATTAATTCATGAAAGCAATCTTCTTCTACAGGTTATAGGCCTATCAGAGGCACGACCTTGTCCCAAATTTGTAGGTTTTACAGGAGGGCTTCTGAGCCAGAAATTGAGAAAGGCGGGTCTATCCTAGGTCAATTGACCAACTCTAGTGCCACTATTGCAAAGTGCTTAAATTGTTATAAATACGTAAAATTGTAATATATTTCTATTAGTTGTTCTTCTGGGCTATTGCAGGTTGGAGAATTCTTGTGACTAGGCCTCCGTAGTGCAATTATACGAACCAATTGGATCTAATGGACTATGCTCTTTTGCTAAGCCTCTCATGTCTCCAATTGATAGTTCAACTATGAATGTAATTGACTATTCTGTGTCTAATTTCTCTGCATTGTTCTCTCTTTTGTAATGGCTATTTGGCCTCTACAATCAATATAAGCTAATATTTCACCTCCCTCATTACTCTTGCATTGTGTCTATTCAATTGGAGTAAGTTATGTATTATGGATATAACAGTCCCTTTCATACCTTTACTTCTCTTTACTGACCCCTGTATGAATTTTTATGAGTCTGTGTGAGTTCTTTTTAGTTTTGAGATTATTGTCGTGTTGAGTCAGTTGTAGGTGAACATCCTCAATCTGGTGCATCACCTATTTTAGTTTCAACAATCCTTCTTACCCTTTTCCCAGCAAGTAGTAGCACTAGATTTAGTTTATTTCTCTGAGCCTTACGCTCAAAAAGGGGAACCAACCTTCTCTGGAGGTCTAATCTCATCTGCAAGGTCCCACATCTTGAGATCAGTCCCATTGTGTCATTAGAGTGTTTTAACCAGCTTCAAACAGGGTGCAATTTCACATGACAACAAAACTCCATCATAAATCCTAGAAAATAAGATTTAATTGTTGCCAAAAAGAATGCACTAGCATTATTTTTTACTGATATGTTCACACATCTTTCTATTTTTTTAGCCTATTATCTTGGGTAGTTTGGTCATTGTGATTCATAAATTTAGTTTCAATAAAGCCTTGCATTACCTCCAGCTAGTGAAGGAAGAAAGGACAAGAATTGCATAACTAGTACACCATACATAGCATGTATCTGATAAAGAAGTCATGTACAATACAACTAAATAAGATGAAGAATAACATTTTAAATTTTTTAAGACAAATTTCATATGCCCAATTGACCAAACATATGAAGTTGCATGCTTGTTTGTAAATTTTATCTTTATCCATCAAAGAAGAACACTAGAAAAAAATCCATACCTTGAACATGCAAATAAATTATATAAAGATCTTAGGAGATAAGCATATATATAGCATGAAAATATTGGAAGAGTGCCAATACACTTTTTTCCTATTGCAGTCATAATGAACATAATTGTAAATAATAGTGAAAGATGTAGAAACCATTGAAAAAGACATGCATATGATTTTATTGAAGCTAAGGACCAACAAGTGCTTTTTTTATTATGTTAGATAAACTTGATCAAATTTATGCAACTCCAAAGACTCAAGGACAACACAATTACAATGGTAATTTTTTTAGAATGTTTAGGTTGTGAAATAGATTGATGAGTTTTTTAATAGAGGTTTTATATAAAATTTAGATTATTTTTGCAACTTGTTAGTATTAATAATATGAGTTTAAGATGATACCTTTTTGCCTTAAAGTTAAGGATAGAGGGGTATCCATTCCACAAAAGTCACCTGGGGTACAATCTCAACCTCATCTCTTATGGTATTGTCATCCCTTATGATGCCAAGAAGATTTGCATTTAGGAAAAAATGATCTCTAATAAACTCATTCAAAATCATTCAACTTCACCAAAAAGACCAAAAACTCTTGACAAATTAAAAAGTTTGAAAATTGAAGAAAAAGAAAAGCAATAATCCCAAAAGTCACAATGATTTTCAACAATTAGAGAGACAAAACATAACCATGAATTCTAATGATTAGAACAAACTTCAAAAGAGAAGATGAAAAGGTAGAGAGTATTATTTGTATTTGTATTACTTGTATTGGAAGACTAGTTTGGATGATTAGCATCTCCACAACTGTTGTAGTTAAATATCACACTCTTCAACAATCAAATAGTCAATAGCAATTTTACACCTCATCCCTGTAAAAAAGTGGTAAATAGTTATCCTACTTTTATTGGTCAAAATTTACCTTTGACCATTGAATTGGGCGTGGTTTAATAATATCCCTAAACAACTATTAATAAATGTGGAGGAGAATAGTACACTATAATTAGCCCAACGTTTGGTTAAAGGATTTGGCACCTATCTTTATTAGGATCTTGACATGAAGATTTCTTAGAATCATAGAAATACATGCACTATTGTTAAAGTTTGCCATAAAAATTGATTCAGTTATGTGCATAACCCCTTTATTTGAATCTTGTATTATATGTTGTGTATGACTCTCACCTATGTATTTGAGAATTTTAAGTCTAACTTCGAGGAGATGTATTTTGCTTAGCAAACTTATGAGTTTGACAAGAGTAGATGGTATAATTGTTGGGAGTAGTTTCCCACTACATGTTTTTATCAAATTTAAATCAATGTTGTTAATTGGTTATGTGCAACCTACTATTTTACAAGAGTGTACTCATTTTTTTTCTTTATCAATATAGTTTTTCTTTAATTTTAAAAAATTGCAATTGTCTTCAAATGATTTAATTGAAGTAGAAATAGTCAAGTACTTCTAATTCTACCTTTATGCATGATGCCCAATCTATGGTGAAGATGAAAATAACAAGCACCTCACTGTATACACTTCCTTTCAATGAAGCATTATATATGTCCATTGGTAAATTTGTTAAACATACCATAAGAATTAGCTTAAAGATTATGAAGAAAATGAGTTATATTGGATGAGAAATAAGAAATGAGAAATCACATAGACTAGGACAATATTTCGTAACCTATGCTCTTAGGATTCTCCTTGTTCAATTAGATTTTATTGAGAAGAGGTAGGTTTATAGTACCTACTAATCAGAATTAGAAATCTAGAAACTTAAGATATTGATGTAGACTAGGATCGGTTACCTTCGGCAGGTAGCCAATCCAGGCAGCCTCTTCATACAAACCATTTAATTTAAACAACAAAATAACATAAAGCATAAATCTCCAACATTTTCATTATCATAACTTATCAACTTCTTTAAATAGATGAGACAATTAACACAAAACTTGGAATTAAAATAACCTGTAGCATAACCAACTCAGAAATAAATATATATCAGAAGGTTCTCAGCACATAGCTTTACGATCTTAAAAGTCATGGACCTTCACAATGATTTTCAACAATTAGAGAGACAAAACATAACCACAAATTCTAATAATTAGAACAAACTTCAAAAGAGAAGATGAAAAGGTAGAAAGTATTATTTGTATTGGTTTCAAGAAAAGACAAAAAATATAAGAACCTGAAAAAGTATAGAAGATAAATGTGAAAGACTAGTTTGGACGATGACCATCTCCACAACCATTGTAGCTAAATATCACACTCTTCAACAATCAAATAGTCAATAGCAATTTTACACCTCGTCCCTTCCAAAAAGGGGTAAATAGTTATCCTACTTTTATTGGTCAAAATTTAACTTTGACCATTGAATTGAGAGTGGTTTAAGAATATCCCTAAACAACTATTAAGAAATATGGATGAGAATAGTACACTATAATTAGCCCAACCTTTGGTTAAAGGATTTGGCACCTATCTTTATTGGGACCTTGACATGAAAATTTCTTAGAATCATAGAAATGCATGCACTATTGTTAAAGTTTGCCACAAAAATTGATTCAATTATGTGCATAACCCCTTTATTTGAATCTTGTATTATACGTTGTGTATGACTCTCACCTATGCATTTGAGAATTTAAGTCTAACTTTGAGGAGATGTATTTTTCTTATCCAACTTCTTAGTTTGACAAGAGTAGATGGTATAATTGTTGGGAGTAGTTTCCCACTACAAACTTTTATCAAATTTAAATCAATGTTGTTAATGGGTTATGTGCAACCTTCTATTTTACAAGAGTGTACTCATTTTTTTATCAATATAATTTTTCTTTAATTTTAAAAAAATTGCAATTGTCTTCAAATGATATAATTGAAGTAGAAATAGTAAAGTACTTCTAATTCTTCCTTTATGCATGATGCCCAATCTATGGTGAGGATGAAAATAATAAGCATCTCACTGTATGCACTTCCTTTCAATGAAGCATTATATATGTTGGTAAATTTGTTAAACATACTAAAAGAATTAGCTTAAAGCTTATGAAGAAAATGAGTTATATTGGATGAGAAATAAGAAATGAGAAATCAAATAGATTAGGACAATGTTTCATATCCTATGCTCTTAGGAGTCTCCCCATTCCAATTGGATTTTATTGAGAAGAGGTGGGTTTATAGTAGCTACTAATTGGAATTAGAAATCTAGAAAGCTAAGATGTTGATGCAGACCAGGATCGAGTACCTTCAGCAGGTAGGCAATCTAGGTAGTCTCTTCATACAAACTATTTAATTTAAACAACAAAATAACATAAAGCATAAATCTCCAACATTTTCATTAACAAAACTTATCAACTTCTTTGAATAGATGAGACAATTAATACAAAACTTGGAATTTAAATAAGTTGTAGAATAACCAGCTCAGAAATAAATATATATCATAAGTTTCTTAGCACATAGCTTTAAAATCTTAAAAGTCACGGGCCTTCACAATGATTTTCAACAATTAGAGAGACAAAACATAACCACAAATTCTAATAATTAGAACAAACTTCAAAAGAGAAGATGAAAAGGTAGAAAGTATTATTTGTATTAGTTTCAAGAAAAGACAAAAAATATAAGAACCTAAAAAAGTATAGAAGATAAATGTGGAAGACTCATTTGGATGATGACCATCTCCACAACCATTGTAGTTAAATTATCACACTCTTCAACAATCAAATAGTCAATAGCAATTTTACACCACATCCCTTCCAAAAAGGGGTAAATAGTTATCCTACTTTTATTGGTCAAAATTTACCTTTGACCATTGAACCGAGTGTGGTTTAAGAATATCCCTAAACAACTATTAATAAATGTGGAGGAGAATAGTACACTATAATTAGCCCAACCTTTGGTTAAAGGATTTGGCACTTATCTTTATTGGGACCTTGACACAAAGGTTTCTTAGAATCATATAAATACATGTACTATTGTTAAAGTTTGCCACACAAATTGATTAAGTTATGTGCATAACCCCTTTACGTGCTACTAATCAAAATTAGAAATTTAGAAAGCTAAGATGTTGATGCAGACCAGGATCAGGTACCTTTAGTAGGTAGCCAATCTAGGCAGTTTCTTCATACAAACCATTTAATTTAAACAAAAAAATAACATAAAGCATAAATCTCCAACATTTTCATGAACAAAACTTATCAACTTCTTTGAATAGATGAGACAATTAACACAAAATGTGGAATTTAATAACTTGTAGCATAACCAGCTCAAAAATAAATATATATATTAGAAGTTTCTCAGCACATAGCTTTACAATCTTAAAAGTCATGGGCCTTCTATCATATGCAATTTCTTCTCAGTACAACAATAAAATTTTAGGAACAACAGACTCAAACACCTAGCACATAGACTATTATAACATCTCCTACCACAACCTAGAACACTACTGACTCAATAAGAAAAATAAACTCTTCCTTCTAAACTTACGACCCATTGAAAAATATCTCCTATTCCAATTAGGACTTCATTTCTCCTTTGATTTCCCCCCCTCCAATATACCAAGTCAACCACATATATATGGATAAGAGAATGAATTGCCATCATTTTTCCTTAACTAACATCACCAAAATTAGGATCTAACTGCCACCAAGTTGCCACTACTCCATGCCAAAAGTATCCTCTACTAGCCACCATCAATTAATTCTTATTATGTCAATGATGTTTTAAGGGTGTTGTTCGCCATAAATGTCAAAAATAACTTCACACCACTCTCTCCTACTCATTCCTAGGTTTAAATTAGTCGCGGGCCAGCTATGCTCCTACATCAAACTTATCGGGTTAGAAGGTTGTGAGCATAGTTCACAAATTTCAGCCAATGATAAAACCACACATTCCGTAGCAACCTCCATTATTGGATCAACTATTTTAGAAAATTTTCTCCTTCAGTTCTTCCAACACTTGGCTAGAATATATTCTACTTCTTTCTACCAAATTTGTTATTTATCTTTTTCTTCATTTGAAAATAAATCATCAAAAAACTAAATAATTAGCTCCTCTTCATTATTTGCTTTTGTAAACACTTCTACTTCAAACACTACAACTTTTGCTTCTTCTTGACTTTGCACATTTGGCACCTCATCAAAGTACTTACCTTTACATGATTCCACATTGATCAACACTTGCATATCCTCTGAAAGACTAATTTTAGCATCATGACTCTTGATCATATGATGGATGTCAGAGAATCCATTTTCTTTCTCTTCAACTTCTTTTCTCACCACTTCACCTATGCACAAATCAACATTAAAAATTCTCATCTTTATTTATTCACTCTCTTCTTTCTTTTCTTTCTTAGCTACAACAATATCTTCATGTGAAGAATCACACGAATTAGAGAACTCGTCAATCTTCTTCATATCAACTCCATGATTTTATAGGAAATCTTCACTAACCACCATTTCAGGTTTTAAATCAGGAATTTCTACAGCAACAACACTTTTATCATCTACAACACATACTTTTTGAACTTCGGTCACTACCATTGTTTTCTCTTCTTCATTATCCTCTGGTATGAGGACTTCCTCTTCTCTATCATTATCTTCCTCCATATCTACAAATAAAACAATGTTAGACAAAACAAGTTTTTTATCATCACCCAAGTCTCTGCTACAAGCTCATCCACCAATACATTCATGCCTTTGGAAAGACATATTACAATTGCAATCACATTCTTTTCCACTTTCGTGTAACTTGTAGGACATTCTCCATCATTCTTGATCACATGTGCTACAACTTCTCTACATTGCATAGCCTCCAACCTGTCAAATCTCAAATGGATGTCAAAGAGTTTCTCCTCTTGGTATTCAATTTTATTTCTTTGGTACTGCACCATAGCTACCCACTCAAGTGGCCTCTTCAAGACTATCCTTGTATCCTTTTTCAAAAACATCTTCACTCTCAACTATCTGCAATAAACTCACTCACATTCAACAACCATCCTCTACCCAAAATGTTGTTGGAAGATACACGCTTTCTAAACCTCCTCTACCCACTTCCACACAATGAAGGACATTAGCACATCTTCTACCTAGTACTTCTCTTGTTGGCGTACAACCAACACATTACTCATTCTTTTTATCTCCATTTCATCAATCACATCAACCATAATTCCTTAACACTCTTCCCAACAAACAACCCGCTATGATACCAATTGATGTAGACCAAGATCAAGTACCTTTAGTAGGTAGCCAATCTAGGCAGCGTCTTTATATAAACCATTTAATTTAAACAATAGAATAACATAAAGCATAAATCACCAATATTTTTCATTAACAAAACTTATCAACTTCTTTGAATAGATGAGACAATTAACATAAAACTTGGAATTTAAATAACCTATAGCATAACCAGCTCATAAATACATATATATCAAAAGTTTCTCAACATATAGCTCTACAGTCTTAAAACTCATAGGTCTTCTATCATATGAAATTTCTACTTATTACAACAATAAAAATTAAAGAAAAATAGACTTAGATGCCCAGCACACAGACTATTACAACATGTCCTACCACAACCTAGAACACTACTGACTCAATAAGAAAAATAAACTCTTCCTTCTAAACTTACAACCCACTGAAAAATCTCTCCTATTCACAATGTTGGGACTCGTATTTTCCATGCCTCAAAATTACAACATCATGCCAAATTTATTGGGGATTAAGGTGTCTCAACCTTGGTAATTCTCTGTATTTGTAATGTTTGTATTTATTATTCAATTGCCTATGTTGTAAATAATTGGAAATTCCACTTTGTCATATTGTGGGATGTGGCACGGTGATGTGTCAATCCTACATGGATTATGACAACTTGTTATTTTGTCCTCACATGAGGAGATAGGCATCCCACTTAGTGGTAGGAATATTCCACCATGTGCCGGCATCTTCTATGTTGTGTAAGGAATGTTTGACCGAAACGGTTATGACGGATTCCTATGACGAATCTATGACATGTAAGAGTCAAGAATAGAAGGTTGTAAGACAGGTAATGATATGTGTCATGTAGCATCTTTGAATGAGGCTTATTTGGGTGCCCCAAGGTGGAATATGATGTGTTGTAAGAGAATATGCTATTAATAGCATGTGTATGACAGATTCTCTTACAGCTGTAAGTTGTAACCGCTATGACAGATTCTATGACGGTCGTAAGTGTCGTAAGAGCATCTGTCATAGCCCATTTTAGAAAGTGGCGACCTCTTTGGAATGGGAGTTGTGGACAAGTGTCAGATACATTCTACAATGTTGACCAAGTGTTCCTAGGCGTGGGTTTTGGTCCAAAATGCCATATTGGATGCCCATTCTAAGAAAGGCCCAAAATTGCCTTGTATGTTCTATTTAAACAGGTGCTTGGAGATGGAGTTTGTATCACAGGTTTACAGGTACTGTTATGCCGCCGAATTGACTCTAGACACGAGTGTCGAAGACCATTGAAGCTTGCATTGCAAGTGTATTGTAAACATTCTTTCAGATTTGTTAATACATTGTGCAGGTTTCTGAGTGTGGGGTTTTTCACCAGATAAGGGTTTTCCCCACCGTAAATCTCTGTCTCTCTTCTTCTGTCTTCTTTCTGGCTCTTGTGTTTTTCTGCTATATCTAATGTTAATGGTTTAACATTGCTGTAATAGTTAGGATAAAGTTGAATTTGCATAGCCCTCTCCTCAATAGATTAGTGTAGGAAGTGTTTCCGCACACCTAGCTTCCTTTCAAAATTCATCAAAATTTTCCTAAGTGGTCCCTGTGCCTTTACCCTGCTGTATACCCTGAAAGCCTAAAATTTGACAAAGTCTAATATTTCAAGCCCCTGAAATTTGGCTCTCTGAAATTTTTGAGATCCTCCAAATTTTAGAATCTGCAATTTAACTCATATGGATCTGAAATCACTCTCAAACATCCTGACAGTATATACATAAAATATAACTTAAAGTATAAGAAATTAAAATATTACCACTTATACTTAAATTTTATATTTTATGTATATACCTACCTGAACTCTGCAAAAAATCCTGTGAAAATCCTAAGTTTTTCTATCTCTGGTAGAAGTTTGGACCCCTACATAATGTTGCAAGAATTTTGACCCCTTCAGGATGTTGCGGGACTTTTCCCTCCATCGAGATATTGCAGGACCTCAACGCTCATTAGGATATCCTACAGTCTTTTAAACCTCCGCCCATCCTATAACCTCTTTTATCTCCACCCCCTCTTTTGCATGTCTTCCTCGACGCACCTCAGGCCTGAAATGGGAAATATCTTAACCATCCTCCAATCCCCGCCATATCCCTATCACCCCTTTTCTTCTACCAACTTTCCTTTCCCTATCCAAGCAAAGATTTCATGTGGATTCAAATATATCCAGTGCACCCCTTTCGACCTGCAATGTCCAGACCACTCCAAAAGTCTCGCATCTAGTACCCCTTGAATTCCCGCAATTCACCAAAAAGGGCATAAAAACATGAAGTGATAGTTTCCTACAACTTCCAGATGCATATAGAAACCAAGTCATCATTAATGCAAAATGGGTAGTTGAAAATGATGTTTTTAATGTAGTTGGTGGGGTTGTTTGGGTTTTCCCTCCCATTCTTCCATTAGATCTGAGATGCAAAGGCTATAAATACAAGTTTGAAACACATTTCAAAGAGGTTGGTTTTTTGTGTGTGGTCTCCAAAAGACAGCTACAAGTGCAGAAAGTTGTAGGGTAGGCATTGAAATGCTAGTTCAACTCATTAAGGAGTGTAGACCCATGAAGTTAAAAGAGTTGATATTACATATGGTTTTTGTTGTAGAATGTCTCTAGGTCAATACGTATGTGTCCAACAAGATTTCTTAGTCATAGTTGGGTATTTTCCTTTGCCATGTTTGATGGCATGAATGTAATATTGGGTCAGATGAATGTGACAGCATTCTAAAAATATTGTAAGCTTTGTAATAATCTCTCTCATGTTATATACGGGCATATGTAGTTATGTTCTAGATTACTAAGTATGTTATGTTTCAAGATTTCATATTATGTGGTGTATGCAAATACATAGCTCATTTTTCTTTTGGTTTCAGTTTGTTGTTTTCTTAATGAACTATAACTCTATTGCCCATAGAGTAGGCACTGGTCTAGAGCCATTCCTATCAATCTCACACCATTTTAAACAAACAAAACATTAATGAGTGGTTTAGGGGAAGAACCATTAATTCTGTGCAACCTTGACTTTTAGTATAAATAGGGAAGTATCTCAAGTGAATATAAATGAATCTATTTCATGTGGGTCATGCATGCATAGTATATAGGGGTTTTGTGACAGCTAGTTATTATTGGTTCAGTGACAGTTTTGGGATCAAGATAACAAGTTGGGTTTGATTGTTCATTGGTTTTTAGTTGTTCATGTTGTTTGAATTTAATACCTATTAAGGTATACCCCTTGGAATATCCCTCCAGAGTTTAGTTGATCTCAAAGTACAGGAGATGAAACCCACTCCCATAGAGTTGACCTTCAACCGTCCACGTCCTCATTCTATTGATGGACCAATTATGCTTGCATGATGACATCCTTGGCCTTGTGAGTGTGATTCCATCCTAGGAAGTGGAGCTATGGTTTTGGGACCCAACATAATGGCATTGTTGCCAGGGATAGCTTATTGCTAGGTTGGAAAGAATTTGAAGACTATAATGGTTGGAGAACCCAGAATTATTTTGTAGCCTTGAAGATTGTCACGCTTCAAGGAATTCCTCTTTTTGGAAGAGGTGGCAACTCTGTTGTCATGAATGAAGTTTGTTGTTGCTATGTTTTTTCTGTTGGTAATTTGGATGCATCATTTCATTTAATATAGCAGCAGGTTAAGGTACATACAATTGTCTCTCATTTTCCCTCTTGAAGGAAGATCTGTTTTACAAAGGAATTACTTGAGAAAGAGATGTTTTATTTTAGCATATCATGAATGTTCAATCATGGCCTTTAGGTCTGAGATTTATTCTAGGGCAGGTCCTTCTTAGGCATCATCCTATGTCTCATGCCCTAACTATTATGAGGATGAAGATGCTTATGATTCTTATGATGATGATTCACCCTATTATTCGGAGTGCTCTACATCTTGCATTCCCCCACCCCAATGTCAAACACCCTTGCATAATCAAAATACACTAGCTAGGCTACAATATGAAATTGAAAAAGGAAATCAATTGCTAGAGTCTTTATTGCAACAAGAAAAAGAAATAGAAATTCAAATCATGCAATGTCAGTCCAAGCTACAATCTAATACCTTTCTTGTTGTTGCCAGTGGCTCATTTTTTCGGCCTCCTCCCATTGCCAATGAAACTACATACAAATAACTTGACCTCTTATGGGTCAATTATGAGACACAATCCATGCCCAACAAGACCTATTATCAGATGCCAATTTTTTATGAGTGTGAAGTTTATAATGGGAAGGCAAGTATTGTTGCATTTTTAGACTTCATGGACAAATTTCATTATAAAGATGAAGACATGTGGATGAGTTTTTTTTGTTAGGTCTTTATGTGGGCTAGCACGAAAGTGATTGGTTGGTTTCCCTGAACATCATTTTGCTTCTTGGACTGATTTAGTGGCTACATTTGAAAAGTTTGCAAGTAGTTTAGACCTTGTTGTCCTTTTCCAGGAACTGGAAAATATCAAAATTCATGAGGGCGAATCCAACATAGATTTCAGTCACCGATTTGTCATTGCCATGTCAAAATTTTAGAAATTTTTAGACCTTTTGTCCCAAATTGCATTCATATGTTTTTTGAATCATACGAGGCTAGATTGAGTTCAACATTGGTGAATTTCATGCCTATTAGTATGCAGCAAGCCTACCTTTCTCTTGACACCATGGAAAGAATGAGACATGAATATGTTATCAGGTTGTTGTCCTCAGAGTAAAATGCTACAATAAGTGAATCAACCATTGTGGATAACAATATAGTTGGTTAGGTTGAGTGTCTTGTCAGAAGGGTGGAACTAAGTGAGGTAGCCTCATGTGACAGTTATGCTAAAAGTGAAGATAGTGTGGCCACTTATCTTCAATTAGATAGATCGCCCCTTTCAAATTATGGTGATATTGTTTTGCCTCTAGATTCCCAGTCTGAATGTGAAAATGACAATGATGTGTCTGTGTGTTACATCCCCAACTTATGTTTTGACTTAAACTTAACTTTGTGTGGTAATCTGAAGGATTAATCATAGTTTAATGATTAAATATTGTGGAATATCTGATTTAATCATTGATTATGAGAATACTGACTAAATGATAGTTAGTTATGAAATTACTTGTTCATATGTATATTTAATTAGATGATGATGCATTGATCATGGTTTTATGATGCTGAGTGTAAATAGGAAATGAATCATTCTTCGAAGACGGAAGGAGAGTATCATCCAGGAGGAAGAGATATATGTCAGGAAATGGGTCCAATTGCCATCTGAGTGTCATACTTTATGTTCCTATAAACCCTTGTAAGTTGGCGTAAGTTACGTCTTTTCTTTACTAGTTGATTTTCTATATTTGTTGTCTTATCAATGGAGTCATTTCGATAATGTTTGCGTCGAATCGACCAAATGACATTCTTAGAATGTCATCGTGAGTCGAGAGGTAGTTTCACCATGTGGTGGAGTACCTTCTTGTTTTCTCCATTTATTCCTAAACTAGGATTTTAAACCAATTATTCTTGGTATATTATGCTTTGGGGTTTTAGCAAAAAAGGGGGAGTGGTGCTCGACCCCTAAATCGCATGTTGATCATGCCGCCATGTAGGTGGTGATATAGTATGACGACATCTTGAATGATATAAGTATCTTCATACATCAAAGAGATGTATGAAATTAATATTATGCTATGACTATTTAAATCTAATATCAAATTTCATGTAATACTAATATGGTTAATTGTTTTGTTATTGGACTGACATCACCCACGGTAGTGAAGTGGTGAGATGTTATTTCAAACCAATGGGAGCTTCATGCTCACTGATCACTTGCAAATAGAAAGTATAGGATCAAAAGACTCCTTATAAATCATGGGTGGCAGAGTGGGAAAACCACCCACCACATCATGGGCGTGGGTGGTAGTTCCCTGCATGTTGGGCATGCCAAGAAAACCCAGCCATAGCAAGTTTTTCTATTATTGAATGCTATCGATAATCACTATCATTATTATCTATTATCGTTGGTTGTTCTCTATGCTCAGGAATGATAGAAAAGGAGTAAGGAAATCACAGTCAACTACAAAACTTTGGAGATACCATAGGTAGTTATATGTAGCTCTTAGCCATGAGACCTATTTAATTGTGTTGACAATATCAAACGACTTTATTCAGGTAGAATCGAAGTCTAGAAGAACTTAATTAATGAATGTTTGCTAACAGTGATGATTCCTATAATCTAAGTGTCGACTGTGTCGACTATCTCATAATATAAATGCTATGTTATTTGTTTGAAGCTTTCGGCCATAGCCACCGATAAACCCAACTTATTATCTCAAACCTTCATGTTAAGTTACTGCGTTAGAATAATTAATGTTTCTATTTGGAAATTTACTCCAGGCCACTCGGCCGATTATGATATATGTATCATTAGTTATTATGGACTGTATCTTTCATTATGACAGTTGCTCAAGGCCTTTAAGGCCGAGCTCAAAACCACTGTGGCATACTCATGTCGAGTGCCGACATGGCACCATAGATAATAATTTAAAGATAGCACCAAGACTCATATGATAAGCTAATAAAACTCATGGCACACAAGGTGTTAAACTATTGTGTAGAGTATATTTTCGAAGACCCGACCTGCATGTGGCTGAGGTACCAACCATGAACTATTGTGATGATCTTTTGGAAAATTTAACTTTAGACCGTGCTAATAGCACTTAACCACAATCTTGAAACTATCATACATTGAACTCTACTACTTTTAAAGGGTTATTAAGATAACCAAAGGTAGTATTATTTTTCAACCCTCGATAAAGGAGGAGATTTGCAATACAAAAGACTATTGTTTATTTCAATGGTAGCTTTGCATGCATGTCGATACATTAGAGGGGATTCTCTTCTTGTTGTTGATATCATATTGAGATAGAAAGCATATATAGCTTAAGTCTTATATGTATATTATAATGTGAATCAAAACCCTTTTTATTACTTATGATCAAACTCTAGGAGGAGAGTTTTTATCATTAAAAACCCACATGGGTATTTGAGTTATTGTCTATTATTAAAACCTTTTTAATAGTTAAAGCAAGGTATGCCTATGGTATCATGCTCGTGAATCTAACCTAAATGGTAGATCACATTGAAAATGTAAACCATGATAAACCTAGATTGGAAAACTTGATTGACTTTTAATATGATTGAAAAATAGAATAGAGTGATGAGGAGTCACAAGTTCCTCGTTACGAAAGTAGCCCGTTATGTATGGTACACTCCTAAGATGGGAGTCGATTGTCCTGGTATAGGACAATGAAACAAATTTAACCCACTTATACTAGCCTAGAGAGAGGTAAAATTAAGCATACTATAGGATGAGACAACTTCTAAGTCAAGTTAGGGTGGTGGACATACGACAACATTCATTGCGTAACGTACATGTATGTAAATTTTTGGCCAAAGTAATGCATCTATCTTTGCATGCATTGTCAATCCACAGTGCTACAAATGGCATAATGTCTCCAGTAGTGTCATGCATAGTTAGAGTGGATCTATAGTTGCATGACCAAGAGGCATTATGAAGGACACAACACTAGATACTCATATGGAAAACCTAATGGTTCCTTATATCTATACTTTCCATGAAGGGTAGTGTTGTTAAATGGAGCCTAATCAGACTCAGAGGTTAAATTTACCCCACTTTTATACACGTGGTTTCCCCCCAAATTATTTAACGAGGTCAAGGGGCAGTGCCCCCAAGACAGGGTCAAGGAGCAACGCCCCTTGCGGTGTCCAAGGGCAACGTCCCTGTCACGATACAGGGCGGGGTTGAGGGGCAACGCCCCTAAAACCTCCAATGATTTTTTTATTATTTTACAAAGGTGTCGAGAGTTATTTTTTCGATTGGCCGACATTAAAAGCCCTATTTTTGTAACCGACATAAGGCTTGATAAAAGAGGCTAAGGGTTAGGGTTTCTATTGATGTATTGTAGCATTTTACAGCAATATTGAGTTGCAAGGATTACTGGTTGTAATGGGTTTTATTTACTGGATAATAATATTGGACTCTCTATTGGTGGATGTAGCTCGAGTTTGTGTGAACCACGTTAAAACTCGTCTCTCACTATTATTATTTCTGTGTATTTTCATTCCTCTAATTAATCTTTATTTGCATTTAATTGATATCTTCTGCCGACTAACCCTAACAGGTAGGGCCATTTCCAGGTAGGAAGTTGTGCGGAGGACTGCTGGTCTGTGGTTGGAGGAAAAGCACTCAGATGATGATCTTCTTCCCAAGCATGAGACAAGCTGAGGCTTATGAAGACAGATGTCAAGAGTTCTAGATCTAGTGTTTTTCATTATATGACTTGATAGTCAGTTATTATGTATAATTTGATATTTGATGCCTTGAGAATAGCTTTGTAGATGCATACTGAAGCTTATTCACTAATGAGATGTAATTGAATATTGTAATTGTAAATTTTGTTATATTCTAGTTTAGAATAACATGCTTAATTATTGAAATGATAATGATTCATTTTTGTTTAACCCTGATTTGGGTAATCAAGATGTAATCTAATTCATGGTTGAAATGAATATTTATGTTAATTATTGAGCATTATGGAATGTGATGTTACATATGGTATCAAAGCTACCAAGTTCAATACATGGACCTGTGAGCTCACTACTTAATGATTACTTTTTATCCAACATTAACATATGCTATGATTGGATGTTTTATGCCAGAATGTTAAGAATTAGAACAACACCCCGAAAGAAGGTAATGGAACATGGACATTACCTACATCATCAAAAGGTATTGAGGGAGAGAGCCTCAAGAATGAAAAGACTTAAACATACTGGTTGTTTAGTAGGAGCATGGTTGACTGATGAGGAGACCTTCGCTGATGCCATGAAATGCATCAAGCAGGAGTTAAGGAAAGTAGTTAGGATTGTTGCTCCTAACTCTACTGATGCATTATCAGAACCCTCTGCACCTAAAGCACCAATTGTGGGAAACAATCCTAAGGATTATGATGTACCTAAGGAGGTTGTGGAAGAGTACTTGCATGTACCTCCACCTCCTAAAACTGAAATGATAAACCTCAAAGTTGAGAAATAACATGGGAAGCTATCCTAGATTGAAAATGAGTTGTAGTAGCAAGGTGTAAACAAAATTTTGTAATTTTGATGGATTATATGTAATCCAATGAAAACTATAATGCAATTGAAATTTTTTGACAATCTTTCCTTTCTTGTTAAAGATTACATGAATGAGAATAGATTTGTATTATGAATGAATTCAATGACATGGAAACACTAATCCGTGATTAACCTGCAAACTTCAGGAAGAAGTAGATTGCAGCAAAGGTTCAAATAAGAACCAAGATGGGAAATAGCCAGGATGAAGGGCAACCTTAAGGGCACTCAGAAACTAAACTTGATCAGATAATTGTCTTGCTTCAAGACACAAGAGTGAGAGCAGGAACTCTCAAACAGGAAGTCAGGGGTCGGCAAGGACCTAGGCATGATGCCTATGATGGGGGTTATGATGAGACACATCATAATGACACCACCCAAAGTGAGTAGGGAGAAAATAACTCTGAGGATAGATAAGAAGTGGATAGAAGGAGCCACATGGCTATGGAACTATCCCAAGACATGAAAAAGATTATGCCTCCTAAATTTGATGGATCTGTAAGTGGAGATGCCATTGAGGCATGGCTTACAAAAATGGAAAAGTATTTCAAATTTAGAAACTATAATGAGGTCACTAAAGCAGTATGGGGGCATTCCAGCTGGCAGGTGAAGCATCCACATGGTGGATGAATAAAAAGATGGAACTAGGCTTGAGGTATACAAGCCTTACATGGGATAGGTTTGTGGAACTATTTAGGCAAATATGGTTGCCTCAGTTGTTCTATGATCAAAAGCTTATAGACTTTCAAAATCTGAAATAGGATGATTTGTCTATGAATGAATATTGGGAAAAGTTCCCCCGCTTGCTTAAGTATGTGTCGCAATACCAACAGGATGAGAGCTTCAGCATTCGAAAGTTTATAATGGGATTGAACACCCAGATTAGGGGCGAGGTTGATGTTCATGGTCCTACTACAATGGACGAGGTCTATGAAAAGGCCATCAAATAGGAACATAAACTAAAATCTATGTCGGCTAATAAAGAAAGGAACCGAAAGAGATATAATTGGTCCCAATCCTCGCAATCCTCTAAGAAAAAGGGGAAGAAATAAGATTTTACTAAGAAAAATGATAAAGGGACCAAGCATAAGCAAACTGAGTCCAAGGGAGAGAAGAAGGGCAAGAAGAAGGGCAATAACTACTCCAAGAAGAATAGAGACAATTCTGGAAAACCTTAGGAGAGGTGATGACCAATGGGAGGGTGCTACACGTGGCAGAGATCATTATGCCAACTAGTGTCCTAACAAGACACGGGGAGCACAACCAAGAGGAATCCCTCTACCCTCTCAACAAACGGTGTTCCAACAACACATTCATGCAAGCTTGGACAATAGTCAAGCCTAATACCAAATAACTCCCATTGAAACAACATGTATTTTATCTAGTCTTCTAATTTTGGTTTTGATTGATACCGATGCTACTAAATGCTTTGCTTCCCCTAAAATTGTAAGCAAAATTCCTAGAAAGGCTGGATTCATGGCAAATACATGGTCTATAGAATATGCAAATCAAACCAAGGCTCAGGTAGAGCAATGCATGTTTGAGGCTAGGGTTGACTTTCAAGTTTCTCCACAGAAGTAAATCTTTATGTAGCCCCACTAGGCTCGCACGATGTTATCCTAGGGATAAATTAGCTATGGAGACATCAAGCCAAAGTGGATTGTTATGTCAAAACAATAGAGTGTCTTGATGACTTAGGAAACAAAGTCTTTCTACAAGGGAACCCTAGGGAAGTCAAACTAAGACAGATTTCTGCTCTGCAAATGAAAAGAGCTCAAAGAAAAGGATGCCAACTTTTTTCTGTCAAAATGGAAAAACTAAATGAGATTGTGGAAACCAATTTCCAAGATGATTTAATGTTTTATGAATCTCAGAAACTCAATGAAGTTGGGAAGGAGTCCATAGATTAGGGAAGATCAGATATGGATAGGTACCCCTTTCTTAGATATTTTGAGCACGTATTTATAGATGAGCTACTAGGATTACCTCCTAAAAGTGCCCTTGACTTCTCCATTGATATAATTCCAGGATCGGAACCCATTTCTAAAGCCCCCTACAGAATGACCACTATAGAACTAATATAGTTAAAAGCTCAATTACAGGAATTGCTGGATAAAGGGTTTATTACACCCAGTGTGTCACCCTAGGGAGCACCAGTTATTTTTGTGAAAAAGAAAGATGGCACTTTGTGGTTATGCATAGATTACCGCATGCTGAATACAGAAACAATTAAGAATAAATACCCATTGCCTCGCATTGATGATCTTTTCGATCAAATGAGGGGTGCAACCATGTTTTCCAAGATCAATCCCAGTCTGGGTATCACCAATTGAGGTTAAAGGATGAGGACATCCATAAGATAGCCTTTAGAACAAGGTATGGGCATTATGAGTTCACTGCCCTACCTTTTGGATTAATGAATGCACCGGTAACATTTATGAATCTAATGAACAATGTGTTCAGGGATTGTTCGAACAAGTTTGTCCCAGTGTTTCTTGATGACATTCTAATCTATTTTAAGAATGAGGAAGAACATCTGTAACATTTAAGAATTATTCTTCAGAGGTTCAGAGAGCATAAACTATATGGCAAGCTCTCTAAGTGTACTTTATTTCAGAAGGAAGTGTTGTATTTGGGCCACATAATCTCAGCTAAGGGAATAGCTGCGGACCCAGCTAAGATTAAGGCTATTTTGGAATGGATGATACCAAGAAATATTCATGAGGTCTGAAGCTTCATAGGCCTAGCAAGTTATTACAAGAAATTTGTGAAAAACTTTTTAAAAATTGCATACCCTATAACTTCCTTGCAGAGAAAAGGCAAGATATTTGAGTGGTCAGAAAAGTGTCAGGAGGCCTTTGACCTACTAAAGGAAAAATTGACTTCAGCACCAATTTTGAAGGTACCTGACCCAGAGGGTCAATTTGTAGTCATTACTAATGTCTCAGGAGAAGGCTTAGGTGGTGTACTAGTCCAAGATGGACAAGTCATTGCATATGAATCCCAAAAACTAAAAAATTATGAACAAAACTATGCCTCACATGATTTGGAACTAGCAACAGTCATTCATGCACTGCAAATGTGGAGACACTACTTTCTTAGGAAGTCTTTTGAGCTGAAAATAGATCACCAAGGACTCAAATATTTGTTCACTCAACCACATCTTAATGCTCGGCAAAGATGGCTGGAATTCATCTCGGATTATGATTTCAAGATTAAATATATTCAAGGAAAATAAAACTGGGTGGCAGATGCTTTGAGAAGGAAAAGACACATCTCATCAATGATCTCCATACATTCTAATTTTAGGAATTAGATACTACAAAAATCTAAGGGAGATGAGTTTTATGAGTAGGTAAAATAGGCCCTTGAGGACAACACTCAAAATCTGAAATATGAAGTATTTAACCTCGAACCAGATCGGTTATTAAGGTTTAATGGAAGGATGCATGTACCTAACTTTGTAGAGTTAAGAAATATGGTGTGGAAAGAGGTTCATTCTACACTGTATTTTGGACATCCTGGAGTAACAAAGTTACTTATTGATGTGAAACCCTTATATTTCTAGAAAGGAATGAAGAGAGATGCTGCAAATTTTGTAGCTACATGTATGGAATGCTAGAGGGTGAAGGAAGAACACCATCACCCGATAGGACTCTTATACCCTCATGAAATTCCTGAGTGGAAATGGCAAATTATAAGCATGGACTTTGTGCAAGGGCTTCCCATGTCAAGGAGGATGCACAATGCTATTTTGGTTGTGGTGGGTAGACTCACCAAAGCTACTCATTTTATACTTGGAAACTTGATGAATGGGGTACCTGTCATAACCCAAAAATTTATTCAAGAGATTTTTAGATTGCATGGCATAGCCAAGAAGATTATCTCAGATAAGGATGCATGAATGACATCAAGGTTTTGGCAAACCTTGTTCTCTTCACTTGGAACCCAGCTAAACATAAGCTATGCTTATCATCCTGAAATGGATGGCCAAACTGAGAGGGTAAACCAAGTGTTGGAGGATTTATTGAGAATGTATTGCATGGACCAACAATACAAATGGGAAGATTATCTCCCTCTGGTGGAATTTGCTTATAATAATTCCTATCACTCTGCTACTAAGATGGCTCCATTTGAAGCATTATATGGATGGAAGTGTCAAACCCCTATAAGCTGGGATAAGCTAGAAGATAGGGTTAGTCTTGGTCTAGAAATGCTATCAAAGATGGAAGAGCAAGTCCATCTGATCAAGAGAAGGCTAGCGGAAGCCAATGATAGGCAAAAGAGTTATGCAGATGCTAAATGCATTGAAAGGCATTTCTCAGTGGGAGAGAAAGTCCTTTTAAGGGTAAAACCTCAGAAGAGTTCCATTAAATTTGGAAATACATCTAAACTGGCACCTAGATAAGTGTGTCCCTTCGAAGTTCTTGAAGAAGTCAACCCAGTTGCATACATAATTGCTCTACTGCTAGCTCTTGCCATGATGCATAATATTTTTCATGTTTCCTATTTAAAGAGATTTAATGTTGCAGATGATCAAATTCCTATTCTTGATTGGAATGTTATACAGGTGAAGGACCCAGGGGTGGTGGTGATCGAGCTCATTAAGGTGCTTAAAACACGTAAGATACGCTTACATAACAAAGAGATAACACAGTGCAAGGTCCAGTGGGACCAATATACAGAGGAAAATGCCACCTAGGAAAACTATAATGAAATTTATGTGAGATTTCCTCATCTTTTTTGGAAAATGTATTTATTATGCTCTTGAAACATTTTCTTATTATGTTGGTTAACTTTTAAGACAATTAATCATCGAGGATGATGATTCTTATGGGGGAAGATATGTTACATCCCCAACTTATGATTTCAATTAATCTTAACTTTGTGTGGTAATTGGGAGGATTAATCGTAGTTTAATGATTAGATATTGTGGAAATATTTGATTTAATCATCGATTATGAGAATACCGACTAATGATAGTTAGTTATGAAATTACTTGTTCATATGTATATTTAATTACATGATGATGCACTTATCATGGTTTTATGATGCTGAGTGTAAATAAGAAATGAATCGTCCTTCGAAGACAAAAGGAGAGTATCATCTAGGAGGAAGAGATAGATGTCGGGAAATGGGTCCAATTGCCATCTAAGTGTTAGACAAGTTATGTCCCTATAAACCCTTGTAAGTTGGCGTAAGTTACGTCTTTTCTTTACTAGTTAATTTTCTATAGGTGTCATCTTGTCGATGGAGTCATTTCGACAATGTTTGCATTGACTCGACCAAATGACGTTCTTAGAATGTCATCGTGAGTCAAGAGGTAGTTTCACCATGTGGTGGAGTACCTTCTTGTTTTCTCCATTTATTCTCAAATTGGGATTTTAAACCTATTATTCTTGATATATTATGCTTTGGGCTTTTAGAGAATAAGGGGGAGAGGTGCCCGACCCCTAAATTGCATGTTGATCGTGCCGCCATGTAGGTGGTGATGTTGTATGACAACATCTTGAATGATATAAGTATCTTCATACATCAAAGAGATGTATGGAATTAATATTATGTTATGACTATTTTAAATCTAATATCAAATTTCATGCAATACTAATATGGTTAATTGTTTTGTTATTGGGCTGACATCATCCATGATAGTGAAGTGATGAGATGTTATTTCGAACCAATGGGAGCTTCATGCTCACTAATCACTTGCAAATAGCAAGTATAGGATTGAAAGACTCCTTAGAAACTGCGGGTGGCAGAGTGGGGAAACCACCCACCACATCATGGGCGCAAGTGGTAGTTCCTTGCATGCTCGGCATGCCAAGAAAACCCAGCCATTGTAACTTTTACTATTATCGAATGCTATCGATAATCACTATCATTATTATCTATTATCGTTGGTTGTTCTATATGTTGGGGAAAGATAGAAAAGGAGCAAGGAAATCACAGTCAACTACAAAACTTTGGAGATACCATAGGCAGTGATATGTAGCTCTCAGCTATGAGACCTGTTTAACTGTGTCGACAATATCAAAAGACTTCATTCAGGTAGAATCGAAGTCTGGAAGAACTTAATTAATGAATGTTTGCTAACAATGATGATTCTTGTAGTTTGTGTCAACTGTGTCGACTATCTCATAATATAAATGCTATGTTATTTGTTTGAAGCTTTTGGCCATAGCCACTGATAAGCCCAACTTATTATCTCAAACCTTTGTGTTAAGTTACTGCGTTAGAATAGTTAATGTTTCTATTTGGAAATTTACTCTCGGCCGCTGGGCTGATTATGATATATGTATCATTAGTTATCATGGACTGTCTCTTTCATTATGACAATTGCTCGAGACCTTTAAGGCCAAGCTCAAAATCACTATGGCATACTCATGTTGAGTGCTGACATGGCACCATAGATAATAATTTAAAGATAGCACCAAGACTCATATGAAAAGATGATAGCACTCATGGCACACGAGGTGTTAAACCGTTGTGTAGAGAATATTTTTGAAGACTCAACTTGCATGTGGCTGATGCACCGACCATGAAATGTTGTGATGATCTTTTGGAAACTTTAACTTTAGACCGTGCTAATAGCACTCAAACACAATCTTGAAACTATCATACATTGAACTCGACTGCTTTTAAAGGGTTATTAAGATAAACAAAGGCAGTATTATTTTTCAACCCTCAATAAAGGAGGAGGTTTGCAATACAAAAGATTATTGTTTATTTCAATGGTAGCTTTGCATGCATGTCGATACATTAGAGGGGATTCTCTTCTTGCTGTTGATATCATCTTGAGATAGAAAGCATATATAGCTTAAGTATTATATGTATATTATAATGTGAATCAAAACCCTTTTTATTACTTATGATCAAACTCCAAGAGGAGAGGTTTTATCATTAAAAACCCACATAGGTATTTGAGTTATTATCTATTATTAAAACCTTTTTAATAGTTAAGACAAGGTACGCCTATGATATCATGCTCGTGAATCTAACCTAAATGGTAGATCACATTGAAACTGTAAACCATGATAAACCTAGATTGGAAAACTTGGTTGACTTTTAATATGATTGAAAAATAAAATAGAGTGACGAGAAGTCACAGGTTCCTCATTATGAAAGTAACCCATTATCTATGGTACACTCCTAAGATGGGAGTCGATTGTCCTGGTATAGGACTATGAAACAAATTGAACACACTTATACTAGACCTAGAGAGAGGTCAAATCAAGCATACTATAGGATGAGATAGCTTCTAAGTCGAGTTAGGGTGGTGGACATATGACAATGTTCATTGCGTAATGTACATGTATGTAAATCCTTGGCCAAAGTAATGCATTCATCTCTGCATGCATTGTTGGTCCACAATGCTCCAGATGGCATAATGTCTCCAGTAGTGTCATGCATAGTTAGAGTGGATCTATAGTTGCGTGAACAAGAGGCATTATGAAGGACACAACACCAGATACTTAGATGGCAAACCTAATGGTTCCTTATATCTATACCTTCCGTGAAGGGTATGTTGGAATTAGGTCAGACAATTCAGAGGGTGGGTGAATCAGTTGTCCCAAAACTTTAACACTTGCAGCAATTAATTCTTCTTTTCCACTTAAAATAGATTAATGATATAAACATTAAAGCATGAATCAACAACACATGAGAAGAAACAAATGAACACACTTGACACCAAGATTTTTAACGTGGAAACCCGATTAAGGGAAAACCACAATGGGAGTTAACCCACAAGCTTCGTACCCTGTTAAAAGTACTTGAAAGAAATGGGAAGGCACTTGCTTTCGTGCGCACTGCCCAGAGCTCACTACTTAAAGAGGCTCACTACTAACAGGAAATTATATTTAATACATAAAGATTTAACTAAGAAATAACATCTTCATCATGCCTGGTTCAGTCTCATAGAAAGCTCACAAAAACTTCTACTCTACCCCAATCACTTCTTCACTATCTCTTCATCCTTTGTTGCTTTTGTTCTTCTGCTCCTCTTCTCTGCTCTGTCTCTGAACCTTTCTTAGGATTTTATCATTTTTGCACAAGGATGATTTTCCACAACTCAACAACACTCCTTTATATGCTTCATCAACCTTGGAATAAACATCAAGGTCGGCACTACAACCATCTGACTTAATGTGAATCACTAAGCTGTCGACCAAGCATAAATGGGACTCAAATCTTCCTTGATCAACATGCCATGCTCCATAGGATTGCTCTTAGATCATCCGCAACATGCTTGAATCATCCAGTCGGCCAAGACTGGGAAGAACAACAAGACCAAGGAAGAAATCTTTAACAACGCACTCAATATTCAATGCAGACCTCCAACACAACAGACACATGATCTAGAGACCTCCACAAGCTCATTGAATTTAGCAATAACATCCGCACTACTCCAAATCAATAGAATCACTTGCGTCTTCATCTGGTACCTTAAGAACACTATCTGCCATGACTGTCACACTAGAAAGATTGCTTGCAGACCTCCAAACCATGAACCACTTGAGTTGATGACACAAACTGACTTCCCAAACATGTCTCTAGATTTGCAGATCATAGTGTTTCATTTGCGGAGCAATCTGGACCAATTTCCTGTCACTCTGTCTCTTCTGAACACTGCAAAACCCGGTTCCACTCAAATGGCCATAACTTCTTCAAATCTTTATGCGGACTTCTCAAATCTTAATTAAAGCAACTTCAGACAATCCTCTACACAACCATTTGGTCCGCATACTTAGATCTTCATCAATTTTCTCAATATCCTCAACATTTTAGTCTTCTAGATAGGCAACAAAATAGGATACAATTTACATCAATTGTAACAAGGATATGTTGACATCAATGACAACACCGCTTAGGCACCTATTTGCAACAATCTCCCCCTTTGTCATTGATGGCAACATATGATGTGAAAAACTGATTTAACCATCAAGACAAGAACTTATCCCCCTTTCTCTTATCACACCTGCAACCATTTTTCTTTATAGTTCCCCTTTTACCAACAACTAGTTTTTCACATGACTTCCCTCCCCCTTTGACATCAATGGCAAAGGGAACATATTTGAAATCTTTTCTCCACCTTTTTGTTTCAGACTGATCTCCAAAATTTGCATACTAACTACTCCCCCTGAGTAGTATCTCCTTAACATCAATCTCAATCACAAGATATGACTATGAATTCTAGCGGACTCATGCACCCTAGTGCATCTTAGTTCTGATAAGGAGGGGCAATAACCCCTAACTTCTCTTTGAGATACTCAAAAGTATCCTTGGTAGAGGCTTAGTGAAAATATCCACAATCTGATCCTTTGAAGAAACAAACTCCAATTTGACTTCATTCTCATTAACCTTCTCTCTCAAGAAGTGAAACTTGATTGATATATGCTTTGTCTTTGAATGCAACACCGGATTCTTTGAGATGCTTATTGCACTTGAATTATCACAAAAGATTGTAATAGGCTCTTCAAACACAATTCTGATGTCTTTCAACATTTGCTTCATCAACAGAACTTGAGTACAATTGTTTGCTTCTGCTATATACTCTACCTCTGCAATAGACAGAGATATTGCGTCTTGCTTTTTGCTTGTCCAAGAAACCAATCTCCTTCCCAAAAAGAATGCACCACCACTAGTACTTTTCCTATCATCCACATCTCTTGCCTAATTAGCATCTATGTATGCATGAAGAGAGAAGTTATTATCCTTTGGATACCATAGGCCATAATCAAGTGTCCCTTTGAGATATTTGAAAATTCTTTTGACTGCTACAACATGGGATTCTCTAGGATCAACTTGAAATCTAGCAACAAGTCCAACTGCATTCATGATATCAGGTCTGGTCTGAGTCATATAGAGCAGTCCTCCGATCATTGATCTATACCTTTTCTGATTTGCCTTAGGGGAGTCATCATCTTTACTCAACTTGCATCCAGTTACCATGGGTGTACCCATAGGCTTTGAATCTTCCATTCCAAACTTAGATTGAGATATGAAGATACCTTTATCCGATTGAATGATTTGTAAACCTAAGAAGAAATTCATTTCACCAAACATGGACATCTCAAATTCACTCTGTATCTGATTAGCAAATGTTTTGCACATACTCTCATTTGCACCAAAAATGATATCATCAACAAATACCTCAACAATCAGAATGTGCTCACGATCAATCTTGAAATAAAGATTATTGTCAGCAGTGCCTTTGCTATATCCTAGCTTTAGCAGATACTTATCTAATCTTGCATACCAGGCTCTTGGGGCTTGTTTGAGTCCAGACAATGCTTTCCTCAACCTGTAGACCATATTTCTCTGATCAGACAACTGAAATCCTTCTGGTTTCTCAATGTAGACTTCTTCTTCCAATTCTCCATTCCGGAATGCTGACTTGACATCCATTTGATAGACCTTGAAATCTTTAAAAGCAGCAAATGCAAGAAATAATCTGATTGCCTCTATTCTTGCCACCGGAGCAAAAGTTTCTTCAAATTCAATTCCTTCCACTTGAGAATATCCTTTGCATACCAGCCTTGCTTTGTTTCTTACAACTTCACCATCTTCATTTAGTTTATTCTGGAAGACCCATTTAGTTCCAATCACATTTTTGTCTTCAAGTCTAGGAACAAGATCCCAAGTATGATTCTTTTCAATTTGCATTAATTCTTCTTCCATGGCTTTTACCCATTTTCATCAATGCAAGCTTCACTTACCGATTTTGGTTCAATCTTTGAAATCAAACAAATCTCCTCTTGATCTTCAATAATTCTTCTTCTAGTTTGAACACCTTTATTTCTATCTCCTATGATCTGATCTTCTGAATGATTAAACCTTACATACCTGGGTGTTTTGGGATTTGCTTGAACTTCTGATTCTTGAGATTGTTCCTCAACATCTGCACTAACTTCTTGAGTTACTAGATATTCCAGATCGATCTGGATCTGAGTCTGAGTTTGAGCTTGCCTTCCTTGACTTTGACTTTTATCTTGATCATTTGAATCATACCCCCAAGACTTGAAAGATCTCTCTTTGCTCTCATCAACTCTGATATTAGCACTTTCAACAATCTTTTTCAATCTCTTTTTAAAGCACCGATATGCCTTGCTTTGAGTAGAGTAACCCATAAATATTCCTTCATCACTTCTTGCACCCAACTTCCCTAGATCCTCATCTCTTTTGATATAGCATTTACTACCAAAAACTCTAAAATATTTCACAGTGGGAGGATGACCAAACCATAATTCATAAGGTGTCTTACCAAAATTGCCTTTGATCTGTACCCGGTTAAGAGTGTAAACAACAGTACTCACAGCTTCTCTCCAATAGACTTGTGGAACATTAGCTTCCATCATCATGGTCCTAGCAGCTTCTTGAATGGTCCAATTCTTTCTTTCCACAACTCCATTCTGCTGAGGAGTCCTAGGAGTAGATAATTGTCTTTTTATTCCATGCTTTTCACATAATGTATCAAACTCACCGGAGGTAAACTCTCCACCTCTGTCGGATCTCAGACACTTTATTTTCTCACCAATCTCATTTTCCACCATAACATTGAACACTTTGAACTCATCAAGAGCTTCTAATTTTTCTTTCAAAAAGGTTACCCACATCATCTGGGAGTAATCATCAATCAGCAACATAAAATTTATGTCTCCTTGCACACTCCTAATTCTAGCAAGACCACATAGATCAGTATGCACAAGTTCCAACCGTCCACTTGAAAATTGTTCTTTACTCTGAAATGAAGTTTTGTTCTATTTATCCAATTGACATTCTCTACACATGCTATCATCAGGTTTCATAAGTTTTGGAAGATCTCTCACAACCTAAGTAGAACTTATCTTGACAATGTTATCAAAATTCACATGACACATTCTCCTATGCCATAACCAACTCTAATCAATCTGAGCAATCAAACAACTTTTGCTAGAACTACTTAAATGAAAGATGTTACCTCTAGTCTGAGTACCAGATGCAATTTCAGTTCCGAAACTTTCCAAGATTCTGCATTTTCCATCCTTTAATCAGAGATCATAACCCTTGTCAACCAATTGTCCAACACTAAGAAGATTATGCTTCAATCCTTCCACATACAGAACATCATTAGTGTTATTCTTACCATCAAAAGAGATGGATCCTATGCCACGGATTTGACCAGCTGAGTTGTCTCCAAATTTCACAATTCCACCTTAATATTTTTCAAAGCTTACAAACTTACTTTTATCACCAGTCTTATCATGAGAACAACCACTATCAATCACCCATTCATCTTTTTCTACAACTTGAGCAACCAAGGCACTTTCCACATTTGCATAGCTAGCAAATTTAGTAGGCACCGGATCTTCTTCTTTGATAGCAATGAACACCCAATCACTTTCTGTGGAACCTCCATGATCAGATTCATCATCTGCGACTCCTTCTTCACCAGCTTCTTGGACATAGTAGCATTTCTTCTGAACTCTAGGTCTGTTTGGATTTGGCCTTGAACCTCTCTCCGGACACCATGAGGCAAAATGACCAATCTTATTACAAGCAAAACATTTGAATGGCAACTTTCCTTCATACTTACCAGATCCTCTTAGCAATCTTTTGGTAAAAAGGGCTTCAATTTCATCAAACTCAATTTCATCATCTTCAAGATCCTTCCTTGTCTTGTCAAATCTATTTGATCTTCTTGAAGATCTTTCACCTAGATCATATCTTTGCTTTCCATGAATACTGGCTTTAAATGCAGATTCAACCTTAGGAAGAGAATCACCAAACTCACTCATTTCAAATGTTGAAAGCTTACCAACCAACTGATCCCTTGTAACAATTGTCACAGTCTTGATCTCTTCACTGGCAGCAACTTTATGCTTGTATGCCGGAGGTAAGGATTTGAGCACTTTGGCAACAATCTCTGATTCATCCAATACTCCACTAGCACTCCTAATACTGGTCACAAGTTCATTTACCTTCTACATGTAGGAAGTAATGTTTTCATCTTCACTCATCATCAACCTTTCGTATTTACCCTTCAGGCTCTGTAGCTTGGCACATTTGACATGTTTATCACCTTCATATAGAGTTTCCAACTTATTCCAGATTTCATGAGTAGTTTTCAATTCATGGACATTTGTCATCTCTATATCAGTTAGGGCACTCAACAATGCTTCTTTGGCTCAAATGTTGTGTTCAACATCCTTGAGTTTGTCTAGAGTTGAAGGGCCTTTCTCTTGAATCTTATACTCATTCAGTTATGAGCCAAAAGACATCACACTTACATTGGAAATGACATTGCATGTGCACCTTCCAAAGGGAGTAATTTATTCCATCAAATCTCAGACTTTCCTTCTTGTAAGTTGACATCTTGGATCTCCTCAAGCGGTCAAGCTTCTTTTAGAGGAACCGGCTCTGATACTAATTGTTGGAATTAGGTCAGACAACTAAGAGGGGGGTTGAATCAGTTGTCCCAAAACTTTATCCCTTGCAGCAATTAATTTTTCTTTTCCACTTAAAACAGATTAATGATGTAAACATTAAAGCATGAATCAACGACACATGAGCAAAAATAAATGAACACACTTGACACCAAGATTTTTAACGTGCAAACCCAGTTAAGGGAAAACCACGGTGGGGGTTAACCCACAAGATTCGTACCTTGTTAAAAGTACTTGAAAGAAATGGGAAGGCACTTGCCTTCGGGAACACTTCCCAGAGCTCACTGCTTAAAGAGGCTCACTACCTACAGGAATTTATATTTAATACAGAAAGATTTAACTGAGAAATAACATCTTCATCATGCCTGGTTCAGTCTCATTGAAAGCTTACAAAAACTTCAACTCTGCCTCAAACACTTCTTCACTATCTCTTCATCCTTTGTTGCTTTTGTTCTTCTGCTCCTCTTCTTCTCTACTCTACCTTTGAACCTTTCTTAGGATTTTATCATTTTCACACAAGGATGATTTTCCACAACTCAAAAACACTCCTTTATATGCTTCATCAACCTTGGAATAAACATCAAGGTTGGCACTACAAGCATCTGACTTAATGTGAATCACTAAGCTGTTAGCCAAGCATAACTGAGACTCAAATCTTCCTTGATCAACACGCCACACTCCATAGGATTGCTCTTAGATCATCCGCAACACACTTCAATCATTCGGTCAGCCAAGACTGGGAAGAACAACAACACCAAGGAAGAAATCTTCAACAACACACTCAATCTTCAATGTGGACCTCCAACACAGTAGGTACATGATCCAGAGACCTCCGCAAGCTCATTAAATTCAGCAATAACATCCGCACTACTCCAAATCAACAGAATCACTTGTGTCTTCATCTGGTACCTTAAGAACACTATCTGCCATGACTATCACACTAGAAAGATTACTTGTGGACCTCCAAACCATGAATCACTTGAGTTGATGACACACACTAACTTCCCAAACATGTCTCTACATCCGCAGATCATAGTGTTTCATTTACGAAGCAATCCAGAACAATTTCATGTCACTGTCTCTTCTGAACACTGCAAACCCTGGTTCCACTCAGATGGCCATAACTTCTTCAAATCTTTATGTGGGCCTCTCAAATCTTAATTGGAGCTACTTCAGACAATCCTCTACACAACCATTTGGTCTGCGTACTTAGATCTTCATCAATTTTCTCAATATCCTCAACATTTCAGTCTTCTAAATAGGCAACAAAATAGGATATAGTTGACATCAATGGCAACAAGGATATGTTGACATCAATGACAACACCGCTTAGGCACCTATTTGCAACAGGGTAGGGCCGCTTCTAGGTAGGAAGCTGTGTGGGGGACCACCGGTCTGTGGTTGGAGGAAAAGCACTCAGATGATGCCCTCCTTCCCAAGCATGAGACAAGCCGAGGCTTATGAAGACAGATGTTAAGAGTTCTAGATGCAGTGCTTTTCATTATATGACTTGATAGTCAGTTTGAAAGATCCCTAATGGATATTGGACTGAAATTTTAAAGCTCTAATACCACTGAAAGATCCCCTACCAATTCTGATCTGATTTTTATATTTTGATTCACAAACAGATGTTGTGCAAACTAATGAATTCTAATTTTCTAACTATTGTTCTAATTTTCTGAGTATGTTATCTGATGTTTGTGTGGATATGAAACGGTTTTGATTGCAATATTCACATACCAAATGAAGAGAAATATACCCAACAAATAAACATTGCAATACCACACCAAAATAAGCTTTATATCTCACTAAACATAAATCTGATTACAGTTTCAGAGGTCTGATTTCCACTAAATCAGACTGTAATAACACTATTAAACCTAATACATATGAAATAATTGAATACCCAATATGGTAAACACATACCCGGAAGCCAACGCTTAATTTATGGAACATTTAGTTGCTGAAATCCTAATTCCTAGCTAGGATTTGACTGAAAATGACTCCTATTTTGAATAGCCAGCTGGTAAAGGTACTGAAATGAGGATATATGCTAATAAGAAGACTCAATCTGCCATTATACCCTAATTATCCACTGCTACAATCACTCCAACAACAATATCAACCTGAAATGAAGTCCAATGAAGCCCAAATGGAAACCCAGAGTAGATTTCCCTATTTTGTGAACTAGGTTTTCGTCCAATCCACTGTCCTCCAAGGGGGTTCGTCCTCAGAAGAGCTGGAATCTGCTGAAAACTCTATCTAGAGCTCCAAACCTGAATTTGTGTTTTTAGAAAATGATGATTGAATACCAAAAGAGAGCCCAATACATTGCTTTATAGCCTCCATCCTCCTTAATGGGATGCCCACCTTAATAAAATATTCCCTCCATAATGGGATGCCCAACTTAATAAAATATTCCACCTGCATAATGGGATGCCCACCTTCTCAAACAACAATAAAATATTCTCCATAATGGGATGCCCACCTTAATAAAATATTCCACCTCCATAATGGGATGCCCACCTTCTCAAACAACAATAAAATATTCTCCATAATGGGACGCCCACCTTAATAAAATATTCCACCTCCATAATGGGATGCCCACCTTGAGGGTCTCTAGGATGGGGACATTTTCACTTTTACTCCTCACTTTTCACTCTTCACTTTTTACTATTCATTTTCACTATTCACTTTTACTATTCATGTTTACTATTCATTTTCACTATTCTTTTACTATTCACTATTCACTATTCACATTAAGGCAAACTTTTAATATTCTCAATTTAACTCTTGTATTCATCATCTAACATCAAACTGAAGGCTCGAAAGACTCCCAGCAAAGCTCCACTGCCCCTGGATAGGTCCCCTAACCATTCGTTGACCTACGAGAACCCTAGTAATAGGCCAACCACTGCTCATCTATGTGCCGTCTAAGAAGGGGACATTACAATCCTCCCTTCCCGGGATTGCTTGCCCTCAAGCAATAACAAATCTGCATATTGCAAATTATTGCCCAATGACAAGAGTCTCCATCCAATCATAACCCAAGTGGTTCCACATGTCAACCACACAATATAGATGAACAAATGACAAAAGATGTCATCTCAAAAATTTGTCCATCCTACCAACATACCTGCTGCTCCACTCTGATGAAACCAATATCGTACCACAAGCCATGAAACAACTTCGATGAAATCCATGTGAAGTAATGCACCAATCAAATTAATACCTGGATTCCATACAAAAATATAGAACCTGTTGTAAAAGATGAAGAAGAGATATCTCATCCTATCACCATGAAGAATCCATCCATGAAGAATGTCCAGCAAAAAGATGTATAAATGAACTGTCACATGCCAATACATCAACACATGAAGTCTCTCAACATCGCTGATGTAACCCAGGGAATGATATCATAGGTGTCACCAAACCAATGAAAACCAAAGAAATCTATCTCATACTCCATGTCCATCCAAAAGACATACCTCCACACACTCCTAGACTGCTAAATCGCTAATGTAAACCATGAAAAATTAGGAAGTGCTATATGATTCCAACTAGGACAACCACTAATCCATAAGGAGTCTATGAATATGAAGTCACCAATCAACAAATAGATTACTGCCATGTCATGAGAAATAGGTGACAAACCCAAGGGTGTAGCATAGATGCCATCAACACTCCTCAAAGACAACTCAGTAGCTATTGCAGACCATGCTAAATCTGAAAGTGAAATGGAAACCCAAATAGGACAACCACTTACCAATGAAGAATCCATGAAGATTATGCTGCCATCATACCAATGAACAACTATCATATCATTGGGAATATGCGACAACTCTAAAGATATATCGTAGATGCCTTCATCACTAACCAAAGATAACTCATGAGTGGCTGATCCACTATAAATGTCATCAATAAAATCAACATCTCCATCAACGAAATGATCAACATCAACTGCAATTTCAGAACTAGAAGACCTTTGCTTATCATCTTCCATGGAGTGGTGAGTGTCACAAACTTGTTGAAGATAAAGCTTGGCTTGTTGTGCTATCAATTTAGCTTCCCTTGCCTTGTCAAGCCATCCTTCAATCATTTCTTGGGACTGTTTTATCTCAGTTTCTCCAAAGTGTCTAAGATCAGTCCTATAATGAGATGCATCATATAAAATACCATGACCCTTGCATGCATCTTTTGTACCAATCAAAGTAGAATCAATATCACTCATTTCCCAATAATTAGCAGCTGCAATATCATGAGAAAGTAAAGATATACCACTGCTATTTAAAATCAAAAAATTAGAGTTGTTACCATACCATTTTGTAGTCCTTTTATCTTTCTTAAAGACCTTCATGTTCCATGATGCATGCTCTTCATCAAATGCTGGTCCTACGTGAGTCTCTCCATGAAATGTCTTAATGTTGATCCTCTTCACTACCATATCATGGTGTGGCATAGGGCTGTCATTATGCCTCAGAAAGTCAGACACGTCCTCATACTCAAGTGAGTTAGCCTTCACCAATTTAATCATATCTTCTCCTATGAAAGGATGGTTATCAACAAGGGTTGATCCACAAATTGAATCCTGTGTACACTCAATTTTTCCTTCTATCTTCATTACTTGAATCCTTGAAGCATTTTCAAACAAAGACAAACCATGATCCTTATGATACAAATCAGGTGTACTAAAATTTTCAGACTTGTACCTCTGTTCTTGCTTAGCTAAATCTGCATCTTTGTTTTGCTTGCTTGCTTCCATGCACTCTTCCTTTGGAAGGAACAAAGATCTCAGGTGTGCTTCCCTCTGTCTTCTTGCTTGCTCCAGCTGTTCACATTTTGCCTTGACCTCTTGAAGGTGGTGTCTTGCTTGGGCAGCCACTGATTTTGCTTCTCTTGCTCTTTGTACCCAGTAGTTACACAAGACTTGTGTCTTCTTCACATCTTCCACAATATGGTGAACAAAATCAGGACCTTTGTGGCTTGAATACACAATAGATATGTCATGTGTAACACTCTCAAATTGAGCCCCAACATAAGAAGACTCACTAACACTATTACCTTCATGTGAAATGGATGCTACCTCATGATTAGAACTGTTATAGCCTGTATTCTTTCCAAACTTACCACCTTTAGTGCCCAAATTATGAGTGCCAATAGTAGAGGGTTCTTCTACCTTCTTCTCACCATGTATGTTAGCTGCCATCTCAAGAATCTCATTCCATTGAGTGAAGTCAACATTAGGCCTGGACAAGGGGTCTTCATCAAAGTAGTGAGTGGAGTCTACTACTCCCATGTGTGATTGAACTTCAAATAGTGTTGCTTCTTCTCCTTCCATAGGAATAGCTTTGATGGATGGAATGTCCAACATATCTTGATCACTTCCCTTCTTATGAACCACGTCCATCTCAAGGATACCTACCCTATTATTTGATTCCATGCCAATATGATGTAGAGGGAAAGAAACAATATTATCTAATGAACTCATACCTTGATGAACAATAACCTATGTGGTGGCATGTTCTTTGTCCATATGATCATGGTGAATGTGATTCTCCAATGATTCTTCTTCGTCACTAAATGTCACAAGGCTGCAAGGTACCTCATTGTATGATTCTTCAATCATTTTCTCAATTTGTTCAACTCCTACATCATTTGCCTTGTCATCTTGTACCCAAGGAGTAGCTACTATAAAGGACTAATTTTCTGAATTATGCAAGGAATTATTGGACATACTCAAAAGAAGACAATGATCAACAATCTCTTTATCTTTTTCTTTCACCAACTTGACGGCCATGTCTCTATCTCTAAGCAATTGCAAGTAGTCATCTCCCTTCATCATTGAATATTCTTGCAATTCTTCCCAAGTCTGATATACAAAATCAGAATTCATATGACTTGAATTCACCACACAAATTCCATTTTTAACACCCAATTTTTGAGCACCATCTATAGAGAACTCTATGGTACTATCATCCTTATGGGAACTTGTTACCTCATGGAGTGAAGGAATATGATTGCTGTTATAAAAATTAGAATACCTGTCATATTCTTGTACCATGTCTTCAACATCTCTAATAGGCTGTTCCATGACTGTAATCTCTTCTATTGTGTGATCAACATGAAGACTCAATGGTGTACTATGTATCTTCTCTTGATCCAAAGTTTTTTCTTCTTGTGTAGGTGATGTGACATTATGGGAATCAACTATCACACTAGAAAATGCCTTGAGAACACACAAAGAATCCATACCATTGCTTTCCAAATCACTAACATACTCTATGCTAGCCTCTAATGTAGAAGCCTCAAGTGAAACCTCATGCAAAGATGTAGACAAATCATTACACAAAGCTGTCCTAATGTCTTCTTGAGTCAAATCAGCATGTCTATCAAATTCATAATATAAATTTTTGCATACCTTATTGGAATTTGAAGACACCAAATCCTTCTTATGAAGAGTTGTATCACCCATATGTGAAGATTCTCTATCCATTCTATGTGCAAATAGTTCATCAACTATAGTATGATATTTCTTCCTTGCTTGTGGCCTTTTACCCTTGCTAGTAGAAGAAGATGATCCTTTAGAATGTCCAAACTTAGAAAATGAATCATCTAAACGCTCCAATGTATGTATGATCTTGTATTGCGTTTGTTCAAATTCTTTCCACGCCTGTTTGTTGTTGAACAACTTTACCATGATGACCTTTTTCACTATCCCAAACTAAGAACCAAATCCAAACTGACTTGTACACAACTAATACACACCAATTGAATGCAATCATTACCCAACAGGTTGGCAGGATTGTCTCTGATACCACTGAAAGATCCCTAATGGATATTGGACTAAAATTTTAAAGCTCTGATACTACTGAAAGATCCCTAATGGATATTGGACTGAAATTTTAAATCTCTTATACCACTGAAAGATCCCCTACCAATTCTGATCTGATTTTTATATTTTGATTCACAAAAAAATGTTGTGCAAACTAATGAATTCTGATTTTCTAACTGCTGTTCTGATTTTCTGAGTATGTTATCTGATGTTTGTGTGGATATGAAACGGTTTTGATTGCAATATTCACATACCGAATGAAGAGAAATATACCCAACAAATAAACATTGCAATACCACACCAAAATAAGCTTTATATCTCACTAAACATAAATCTGATTACAGTTTCAGAGGTCTGATTTCCACTAAATTAGACTGTAATAACACTATTAAACCCAATACATATGAAATAATTGAATACCAATATGGTAAACACATACCCAGAAGCCAACGCTTAATTTATGGAACATTTAGTTGCTGAAATCCTAATTCCCAACTAGGATTTGACTGAAAATGACTCCTATTTTGAACAGCTAGCTGGTAAAGGTACTGAAATGAGGATATATGCTGATAAGAAGACCCAATCTGCCATTATACCCTGATTATCCACTGCTGCAATCACTCCAACAACAATATCAACCTGAAATGAAGTCCAATGAAGCCCAAATGGAAACCCAGAGTAGATTTCCCTGTTTTGTGAACTGGGTTTTCATCCAATCCACTGTCCTCTAAGGGGTTTCGTCCTCAGAAGAGCTACAATCTGCTGAAAACTCTATCTAGAGCTCCAAACCTGAATTTGTGTTTTTAGAAAATGATGATTGAATACCAAAAGAGAGCCCAATACATTGCTTTATAGCCTCCATCCTCCTTAATGGGATGCCCACCTTAATAAAATATTCCACCTTCTCAAACAACAATAAAATATTCTCCATAATGGGATGCCCACCTTAATAAAATATTCCACCTCTATAATGGGATGCCCACCTTGAGGGTCTCTAGGATGGGGACATTTTCACTTTTACTCCTCACTTTTCACTCTTCACTTTTTACTATTCATTTTTCACTATTCACTTTTACTATTCATTTTTCACTATTCTGTTACTATTCACTATTCATTATTCACATTAAGGCAAACTTTTAATATTCTCAATTTAACTCATGTATTCATCATCTAACATCAAACTGAAGGCTTGAAAGACTCCCAGCAAAGCTCCACTACCCCTGGATAGGTCCCTTAACCACTCGTTGACCTACGGGAACCCTGGTAATAGGCCAACCACTGCTCATCTATGTGCCATCTAGGAAGGGGACATTACACAGTTATTATGTATAATTTGATATTTGATGCTTGAGCTTAGTTTTGTACATGCATAGTGATTATTATTCACTAATGAGATGTAATTGGAATTTGTAATTGTAAATTTTGTTATATTCTGGTTTAGAATAACATGCTTAATTATTGAAATGATAATGATTCATTTTTGTTTAACCCTAATTTGGGTAATCAAGATGTAATCTAATTCTTGGTTGAAATGAATATTTATGTATATTATTGAGCATTATGGAATGTGATGTTTCACTGTGCCCAATGATAACTGATCTGAGATAGATAATGGTGTAGACTTTGGACTTCATTCTAGGAAGTTTGTAGTAATTAGTGATGTTAGTGGTGGTGTTGCCACGTGTGATCACTGTGACAATGCGGTCAAGCAAGTGGATATATGTGATGTAGCATTTGTTAACAATAATGTAGAGGTTCAGGACAACATGTTCACTCTTTTGCAATTGGATGGGTTGATCCACGGGGATGATGAAAATAATGAGTTTTTATTTGATGAACTCCCATTCTTCATTCCTCTTGAAGATAATTTGGGTGACTGTGATGTTATGGATGCTTGCATGGACATTGAGGCATTGTGTGCTTCAAGTGATATTTCTTATGATTGTCCTTCCTTTGTTGATGACCTATGCATTGATTGGTTTTAGTCAAATGATTCAATGATTGTTTGCATTAGTAGATGCAATTTCCATGATGAACATTTTATTGTTGATCTAGTTATGCAAGCTATGGATAGAATTCCTTGTAATGATGTCGAGAAGGACAATCTTGTACCTATTTGCAGTAGCAGTTGTGGTGCAGTGAGTTGCCCTGTTGAGTTTGAAACAAAGAGGTTATGGGATTAATACAGTCCATCAATAAAAATGCCTCAATATGATTATTATATTGATGATGACGGTGAAGATATGGATTAGGTCTTTGATCCAAGTGTGGAACAAGACATTAGCATGTGTGAGAGTAGTGTGTGTTGGTCACTAGTTGTCCAAGGGCTTGATGTGAATGTTGTTGATTATGAAGTTTTCTTTTGTGATAGGGATGCAACTTCTACTAATTTAGATAATGTTGATATGCTTTAATTTGAATCTTTTAAGTGGACCCAACATACAAATGAAAATAGTATTGAACAATAACATGAGTTCCAAGTTGAAGTCAATATGTTGTTTAGTTTGAAGGTATACCTGAGTTGGAATTTTTCCAGTTTTCTTTTCAAGATGAAGTGTCTTCTCTTGTGCATCAACAGTGCATTCAGACATAGTTTTCCTTTCCATGTGAATTAGAAGTGTTCCTCTTTTTCCTCATTTCACATGAATAGGTCAGTAGGTATGACAACTTGACAATTGATGATGGAGGTTTGTCTTCATCCATTTCTTTTGTTGCTGACTTGGTTCTTGATTTTTCAACCCTTGTTATGAAAGTTCATGATATGGATTGGAATAGGTAGAACACCTATTTATTATGGTTGCCCTGCAGTAGTGGCTTCATTAGTAGAGGGGGCCTTGGCTTCATGAGCATTGGTTGTAGATTAGTGAAGGCATGTGGCAGACTTCCTTTATTGCAGCTACGCGGTGAATGTAGATTGGTTTGAGGGAGATCAACTCCTTCATTCAGCTTGTCTTTGACAGAGGCAAAGTGGTTACAGTAGTCTTGTGCAGGTTTGACTTGCAAGTGCTTGCAAATTTTGATTATAGTCAACTTTCCTATTGTGCCCTAATGCCTATAATTGTGTGCTTTGTAAATATGTCTTTCATTGTTCCCCCTATCAGGTTTGTGCCTTTTTGATTTGCTTAGAGATGTTCTAGATTCTCGATGTGTCAATGCTTGGCACACGTCCCCAACTAGAGCCACTATTGGGACTCTTATTTTCCATGCCTCAAAATTGCAACATCATGCCAAACTCATCAAAATTTTCCTAAGTGGTCCCTATGCCTTTACCCTATTGCGTGCCCTGAAATCCTAAAATTTGACTAAGTTTGATATTTCAAGCCCCTGAAATTTGTCTAACTTTGAAATTTTTGAGATCCTCCAAATTCTAGAATCTATAATTTAACTCCTATGGATCATCTAAAACCACTCTCAAACATCCTGACAATATATACATAAAATATAACTTAAGTATAAGAAATTAAAATATTTTTACTTATACTTAAATGCTATATTTTATGTATATACATGCCTAAACTCTGGAAAAAATCTTGTGAAAATCCTAAGTTTTTCTAAGTTTTTGTCTTTGATGGAAGTTTAGACCCCTACAAGATGTTGCAGGAATTTTTACCCTTTCAGGATGCTGTGGAACTTTTCTTCCATCAGGATATTGTGGGACCTTAATATTCATCAAGATATCCTACAACTTCTTTCATCTCCTCCCCCTCTTTTGCATGTCTTCCTTGGTGCGCCTCAGTTTTGAAATGAGACATATACTAACCATCCTCCAATCCCGGCCATATCCCTGTCACTCCTTTTCTTTTGCCAACTTTCTTTTCCCTATCCAGGCAGAGATTTTGTGTGGATCTGAATATATCCAGTGCACCCCCTCTGACCCACAATGTCTGAATCACCCCAAAATTCATGCATCCAATAACCTCTGGATTCTTGTAATTCACCAAAAAAGGGCGTAAAAACGTGAAGTGACAGTTTCCTATGACTTCCAGATGCACGCATAAACGCACAAGGTTGCCATTATTGTGAAATGGGTAGTTGAAAATGATGTTTTTAATGCAGTTGGTGGGGTTTTTAGGGTTTTCTCTTCCATTCTTCCATCAGATCTGAGTTGTAAAGGCTATAAATACAAGTTTGAAACTCATTTCAAAGAGGTTGGTTTTTGTGTGTGGTCTTTAGAAGACAACTATAGGATCAAAAAGTTGTAGGGTAGCCTTTGAAATGCTAGTTCGACTCATTAAGGAGTGTAGACCCGTGAAGTCAAAAGAGTTGATATTGCATATGGTTTTTGTTGTAGAATGTCTCTAGGTCATTAGGTATGTGTTCAAGAAGATTTCTCAGTCACAGTTGGGTATTTTCCTTTGCCATGCTTGATGGCACGAATGTAATACGAGGTTAGATGAATGTGACAACACTCTAAAAATATTGTAAGCTTTGTAATAATCTCTCTCATGTTATATACGAGCATATGCAGTTATATTTTGGATTACTAAGTATGTTCTATTTCAAGATTTCATATTTTGTCGTGTATGCAAATACATAGCTCATTATTCTTTTGGTTTTGGTTTGTTGTTTTCTTAATGAACTATAACTCTCTCACCCATAGAGTAGGCACCAGTCTAGAGCCATTCTTGTCAATCTCACACCATTTTAAACAAACAAAACATTAACCAATGGTTTAGGGGAAGAACCATTAATTCTATGCATCCTTGACTGTTAGTATAAACAGGGAAGAATTTCAAGTGAATATAAATGAATTTATTTCACGTGGGTCATGCACGAATAGTTATATTGGCTATATAGGGGTTTTGTGATAGCTGGTTGTTCTTGGTGCAGTGACAGTTTTGGGATCAAGATAACAAGTTGGGTTTGGTTATTCATTGGTTTTTAGTTGTTCATGTTTTCTGAATTCAATACCTATTAAGGTATACACCTTGGAATATCCCTCCAGAGTTTAGCTGAGCTCGAAGTACAAGGGATGAAACCCACTCCCATAGAGTTGACCTTCAACCCTCCACGTTCTATTGATGGACCAATTATGCTTGCATGATGACATCTCTAGCCTTGTGAGTATGATTCTGTCCTAGGTAGCAGAGCTATGGTTTTGGGACCCAACACCAACTAGGACTCCATTTCTCCTTCAAAATTTTCCCCCTCTAATATACCAAGTCAACCACATATATATGGATAAGAGAATGAATCATCATCATTTTTACTTAATGAACATCGCTAAAATTAGGATCTGACTACCGCCAAATTGACACTACTCCATGCCAAAAATATTCTCCACTAACTGCCATCAATTAATTCTTATTATGTCGATGATATTTTAGGGGTGTTGCCTACCATAACCACCAGCAATAACTTCACACCACTCTCTCCTACTTGCACCCATGTTTAAATTAGTAGCGGGCCAACTATGCTCTTGCATCAATGCTAACATGTGAAGCAATGAAGGTGATATTTACTAGAGTCAAACTCCAGACTTAGGTGGAAATAATGAAAGATTGTAACCAATTTCCCTGTTCACCTAGAAATTTAAAAAAACATAGATTTTAAAGATAAGCCACAAAATGCATGTCAAAGGTATTCAATGACATCATAGTGGTAGGATAATGGTCAGAGATAGATAAAGTTTTCCAAGGAGTCAAAGGCCCTTTTTTATGGGAATATTTTCCTCTAATGAGGTGTATCATATTAAGATAAGATAAGTTAATCATTACTAGGCACTACTTGAGAAGATGTACTACATAGAAAAGGGTGTAACACTTGAAAATGACTATACTAATATTTTTATCTATTGAGGTTTGTAGTTAAATTAAGCTCCTAATTCGAGGTGAGGTGGGCTAAGTTGAGATTTTGACAAGGTGTGTTTGTAGGTCATTTTCATGGCCATTGTCTTCCTTTCCCTTAGGTTTCTTCCTTTTTCTCTCCTCAATTGCCTTAGTCTTTTCATGCATTTTCCATCCTTCACATCATCCATTATGCACCCTTTCTTGTCCTCATGTTTGATGAACATAATTAATTGATCCAATGATGTTTTATTTATATTTTTCCTTTTCCACATCATTGGCTAATATGATGATGTTTTTCCCTACCTACCTAGTTGACATCATCAATAGAGGAAATGATGTTTTACGTAATCTACAAGATTTACGGTTGATTGCATCATTGGCTAGGATGATGATGCTAACTAAATTTATAAATGAGGTTTATGGTTTGGAACCATTTTTCATGACACTCTTCACCATTTTTTAAGGATAAATCATCTACTTTTCTCTTCTCACACCTGCATATATGCCCTTAGATGTTTAGAGGTGGAATAATTAATCAAAGGAAAACAAGTATCCAAGGCACAAGTTTTAAGTGCTCATGGATAAGGATTTACACATTTATGCCAAATATATAATTTATCTAGTTACATTGTCTAGTAGGATTTCACCAATACATCTTGACTTCACCTATAGCCATCTATACATAGGTGCTTAAGCTAAGGAGGGTGCTGCTACAATTACAAGTCTACCATATTTAAGTATCTTTTCCCTAACTCTTTCATTTATGTAGATATGATTTATCATTGTATGCTTGTTATTTCACTGATACATGTTTGGTATTTTATCACCATATTTCTCCACATGTATTGACTATAATTGTCCTTACAATATCCTCCTTTACCTTATTACTCGATATATTTTCCCTTTTGAATCCTTACATATTCTTGTTTTTGGTGACATGACAATGGGAACCATTCCGATGAGACTTGTTGGGACTTTAAAACATGGCCTTAACCATTTTAATTGGTAATAAATATGACAACAATAACCAAACCCTAGTAAGGTGTCTTTGTTTACCAGTTACATTTGGACCGAGGCCATTCACACTAAAATCATGGTCCTTGATTTACCCCTATCTTACAACCTTCTATTAGCTTGTCCATTGACTTGACATATGCATACAATAGACCTTTCAATAAGAAGTGCATTTGCATAATCCATAATGGTATTAGATACACATATGAAGTTGAGTCCAACCCTTGGCATATTCCTCTTAACTCTCATACAACCTTTTTTCACATCCCTACCTCTAATACCATTCATAATATATCTATTTATATACACAAATTAGCACCTAGTTCACATGTAACTATAGTTGATTATAATGATGAGCTACCAAATGTAATACCTCCAACATACCTCAATCCATCACTGATTGGCTCCCACTTTCACTCTTACCATGTGATAGACATGCTACTATACTTGACACCCCTAGTGAGAAAATGCACAATACATCACCAACAAAACTATTTATAAAAAGGATGCATTTAGATGGAATGAAGAAGGGGTGTCCAAAATCTTCAAAGAGCCACATTAATTTTTCTCGTACATTAATAAACTAGGATATAGTTATAAAACTACAATTGAATAAGGCCAAAATGAATTAATACAAAAACAATCATGTGTGTTATAATCTTCTCATGGTGATAATTACATCATTTACCATGCCCAAGTTGGTTACCTAGATACTCTCCATTATCAACAACAACTAGCCCACACATGTTTTATAACCATGGTCCATCTCATATATATTTAAGACATTTCTACCTTTTTATGATAGTGATAATCATAAAGATGAAATATCTTTTATCCCACACACAAATCCACTCTTGTAAGATCCTATAAGGGTCATCCATAAAATTTTAGCATGCAATTTATTTATGCCTTAATGATCCCTTTCTAGAATATTTCCTAAAGTAGACCCTTACTTTTATTCACCTACTAAATTTTTTGATGATGTTTCCTATCAATCACATACCTTGATGGTGAGTGATGTTTGTTGTCAGTCACTTATCTAGAGAGGACTTGTGATTTCCTATTTGTCACCTACTCAAATAGTTGATGATGTTCCCCACTTGTTACCTTCCCACATGTCCAAAGATATTTCTTCTTTGTTAATGAGTGAAGTGGTTGGTGATTGCACTAAGTCACCTACTCCAAAGACTAGTGATGTTTGTTCTCACACTTTTTAACATGGTTGGTGATATGCAAATTGACATTAGTTTTCCTCCCATAATTATAGAAGATTCATGAACCTTAATGCCTATATCATACCCTATCATAAAGCATGCTTCTAATTACACAAGGGGCACTCATGTGCTAGACACATCCATCCACCAAAAGAAATTATTATTGTCAGTTGCATCACCAAACACCCACATCAAATCCTCAAATGTACAACCTATAAATGACATCTAAAACATTCAACATACAAATGGATCCCATTAGAAGATCTTGAATTCTACTCCAATATAGGCATGAGGGCATCTCATAATGCCTAATCTCCCTTAAATTCATCTTGCATTTGCATGATTAGGTAAATCTAAATATGTACCACTAATAATACCATAACATTAAGCCTACATACCAATAACATCAAGTCCATCCTAAGACAAGAGGCATGACTTGAAGGAATAAGCAACAACCAACAAAATGTTTATTGTTGAAAAAATTATGTGCTTAGTACACATATTAAATTATTCATTTTATTTCACATTATGCCCTACAATAATATTATTATATACACAAACTTGACACTAACACCATTTTTTGGTTTCTATATCTCTCTTGAATTTTGTATCTAGTCTAATTTTACACTTCATAAAGTCTACTCATGCACTTCATATAATCTAATTTTTCATCTCATATCACTTACTTATATATCCTACTTTTGCACCTTATGTAGCATACTTTTTACTCGTACTTCATTTATCCTATTCTTTTATCTCATCTTGCACTTCATACATACATACTTTATTTGACTCTCATGCCCTCAAAACCCCATTCTTTCACCAATAACACCCTTTTGCTTCCTAGGTAGTTTCTCATCTAATGCCCTGATGATTTCTGACTTTCCTTCCCCTTGGCATTGTTTGGACTAATCCTTTTTGGATCTTGCAATGGCCAAGAGAACCTCTTTGATCTCCATAGTCACTCATATTATTGTAATCCCAAATGTTTTTTTTATTGTTCTTACCATTTGCCGTTCTCCCTCCTCTTCACAAAGTCTCTAGCTTTTCTAACATTCTATCCTTTTCACCTGAACTAGAGTTCTCCAATCTTTATATAATTCTTATTTCCACTCCATTTGCTTGCAGGTACATCAAAGTTGGAATTAAGATAACACTATTTGATAAGGTGTAAGAAGATCGCTGACTATTGAGATCTTTTTGATCCAAAATTGGATCAGATAATTTAATAAACTGGCTAATTTAGGTAGTACAACTCATTCTTTGAGACTTCCTAATACTAATACAAGACATAAGACTCAATTCTCCTAAGGAAAAATCAAACATTAAGTTTCATAATTTAAATAGACAAAAAATAGAAACAAAAGTTGTGTGGGTGTTTTGGATGCCTAGATGACTTCACTCATAATTAAAAATACTATTGGTGATGGTTTCAATTAAGATCAAATACATTATACTAGTTCAACTATGGTCAAAGTCATTAGTGATGATAATGGGCCAAAAATGATAGTTTTTCCAATGGTTGAAACCATCATAGATCTACAACAAAAATCCAAAGCATGTGGATAAAGGAGTTAAGTGTTCAAAATTCCTTATTTTTTAATTTTAAAGCTTTAGGGCTTCCTTGTGAGGGTCTCTTTGAAACCTTGGGCTATATTAATTTTTTATGTAATTGAAAAAGGCTTCCTTCATGCTATAACAAGTTGTAATTGTGTGAAGTTGAATTAGTCAAGTGCTCTTGTGTATGTTGGAGTGTAACTTGGAAGGTTACTAAGACTTATCATTTCTATGTAGGTGTTTAAACATCCATTCAAATATGTATAGAGTCTATGAAGGTACCTAAAAGATAGAAAAGATTTGTATTTTAGCAAGGATTTAGTGACTTGATGATATGAGACCTCAGTCCTTTGGAGTTTTCTCCCACATTAGCTTGTCTAGGTCAAAAGACTTTGGTGTGCTCCATTTTCATACTTGGTTATTATCTTAAACTATTGTTATATTCTTTTGAATGTATGCACTTAGCAAAAACAATAAAGTTTTAGGGCTATTATTCTTGTCTTGCATAGTAAAATCATTAGCTATATTTATCATGTGGTGAATGGAATGAATAGGTCTTATGTTAGTAACTCAATAAGTGGAATATCCACCCTATTTGCATATCACTCTTGGGTACAATTTATGATTGTTACCCTATCTTTATGTGATTATTTTTTGAGAAATTCATGTGTTTAGGATGCATTTATCAACAACTTTCCTCTCCATTATCTTGCATTGGATCTCCTCGACGATATTTCTTTGTGAAGGATGAGGCTACCATCTTTTCATGGTAAATTACAAGGAGACTAACCTAGCTTTGAGGTTGGTGGTAAAACCTCCAGCAATCCCATTTTTCTCATAGTTGATATCTATGGAAGAAAGTGACTATCAATTGTCATAGTGAAGATTGGTAGTTGTTAAAGTATTGAATTTTTTCAACATTTGTAAGAGAATTAGTTTCAGTACTTGTATTCCACAAAATAAGATTGTATTTTGATCGAATGAATTATTTATCATCTAGAATAATTTTGTGTGTTATCTTTCTTTGACTTGCAAATTAACATTTTGTATGTACCACAAAATAGAAAGAAAAAAAAGACCAAAGAAGAAGATCCTATTGCTGTCATGTTCATCAACCAAGTGGAATTCCTCAACAAAGAGTGGCAAGCTGCCAATGGGTTATAGAAGTTGGCAGATATCAATTAGTCATGTGTTCTCTTCTGTTGCTCCTCTATCGTCTTATTGTTGATATTTTAGTCTTTTGTTGCTTTTGCTATTTTGGGTAGTTTACTGCTATTGTCAGCCTCATTGCTCATGATACTCTTCTCATCTGATTATAGGCTAGTTCTATAAAAGGGTCTAGGCCCTTTCAATCCAATTTTTATCAATATCAAAAACATTTTGTATGTACCATGGATAAAAAGCAAGAAACACAAAATTATATTATATTTTTTTGTTTTTATAAGTCATAAATAATGGATATGAAACATTATTTTTGTCATTTGATAAATAGTTTAATGATGTTTTCATTGAATGAGATAAACAATATTATGAAAATTTAGAGAAAACTTTTGAGTTGATAATGTTGTGTTGAAAAGAGAAGTTTGAGACTATAGCTTCCATAGATTGTTTATACCTAGCTTCAGAGATACATTGGGTTGCAATCAATATTGGGTGTTAGTAATGAATCCATGTTTATTTCATAGGTGTGCATAGAGATGAGAATTGAATGTGTGGTGTTTAAGTGTCTTTATGTCTTAAAAGAATTGAAGTAGATTAAAGTGTTAATAGATATAAAACTTGTGGATTATAAACTCTATGAATATTATTTTAATAATATGTGCATGGCTTATTTGTAATACATACTTGGTTACTTGCATGGTGTTAAGTCTATCCTTTCCTCGGTTGCTTATATATTTCAATCATAAACCTATTGTATATTTGATGAAGGAATGAAATATGAATAACTTTTGTTTTAGGGAATTAACTCCATTCGTGATTGATTATTCACACAGTAGAAGATCATTCACATTCCTTAACTTAGAATTAATAAGTTTTGGTATGAGAGATGGAATATCACATTGAGGAACACGAGTATTTTTATTTGGATAATCATAAATTTCATGTCTTGATAGGATGTTGATAGTTTTCTATTTGTTTTTGAAAGGCATTAAAACCTATTATAAATAGATCAAGTCCATTAGTTTTTGGACTATAGGATTCATGTGCCTTGCATGGAGCTTTCTAATGCCATTCTCCTTTTTCATTGATCATATTCAACAATGAGGAAATCATTTTTGTTTAAAACTTCAGTTGGATGCTTTTAAGGTGCTATGCATTGTTTTGGGTATGTTTGGTGCCTAGGTCTATAATTAGGCTGAGAGTTTGTCTATCCCTTCACTAAATCCTATTTTTGTTTAATATTTATCCATTAAAATCTTGAAAGTGTTAATTTGGTATTCACTCCATAGTAGCAAACATTGAACTCTTCATGAGAGTTGTAGCATTGAACCTTTTTAGGTACGAAGTCACTTGATTTTGGAAATGATATAAGTTTATTTTATAGAAGTGATATGCATTGTTTTGTTCAAAAACTTGATGTGTTTGTCTTAGGAGTTAGAAGATTTTTTTTTTTTTGAAAGATAACATAGTGCATAATTACATATGGGTGTTTATGGCTTAGATGAACCATTGTGTTAATCAAAATTACTGCCATGAGTTAACTTACGACTAGACATATAATGTAATTAAGAAAATACTATAACTTATGAAGAAGTCTTAATGCATACATTGCTTGTAATTCTTGTAGCAAAATAGATAAGTATATTGGGAAATTAAAGGTGAGTAGAGGCCCACATGGCTTTGTAGTAATGAAAGTTTGTTCAGTGACAAATCATTACATGATTATTCATTTCCTCATGCATTAAACTAGATAGAAATGGGAATTAATCATCTCGATTCAACTTCTTGATAGGTTGTAGTGTAGCTACCCAATAAAATGCATCTTATTATATGCCATATGAAGAAAATGATAATATATAGAGCTAAATTTTTTTATTTATTTTTAAATGGAATTAGGATGATGAATGATCATTTAAAAATATCTGTCAAATAAGCTATTAATCTTGACATATTAATAAATAATTTCTTATTAGATGCATTGAATTGTATTATGTGGTTTATTGTCTTTACTTCATATTTGGTTGCTTATATTGTCTTTTTACCTTGTATTCATTATCCCCCCCCCCTTGCACACAACTAATATGTAGTCACAAGTTTGAATGATTGAATTGACATATGAAGGAGCCAAGAGGTGGGAATACAAATAGTGAAAAGAACCTTCAAATATTTCAGTTGTCACCCCATACCACTACAAGTCTAAGTTACAAAAGAGTTGGTCTCACTTGTTATAATTAAAATGATGAAAATTTATTTTACAAGTGTGAATTACATCTAAACTATATGAACATTCATTTTAAGTTTAATTACAACTCTTCACTTCAATTATTATTAAATATAATTTTTTATGAAATAAAAAGATTATTTAAAAAGCTTAAATATTATATATTTAAAATTAAAATATAAAGTTTAAGACTAAAGCCATAAGAAGATCCACGGTTCACATGGTAAACAAAACTAATTTTTTTTTTTTTTATATTGAACGAATGCAAAGTTGATAAATACACTGATAATTATTAAATTCTTTCCATTCACTGTTAAGATTTAAGGGGCCTCCAACCTGTCAGATTTACTTTGGGTACAATCCCTATGTAATTCCTTTATCCTGTCACACCCTAAATACTAAATAAGATTTGTTTTTTTCATGCTGTGTAATGTTCAAGTCGCATTTAGTTTCAATCATATTAAACCCATATTAAACCCTGTTGTATTATATAGGTAGGGTCTCTCGTCCATCTTCGTATTTTTACAAGCATATTCGCGTTATACATGCACAGCTCTAAAATCTTGAAACGTACTAGTTATTTACCATTGCTTAGCTTAAACAGAATTTAAGCATTTCTGAAAGAGGGTTGAACTTGTTGAAGGCTGAAATGGAAGGCGGGTATGACTCCGATTTTGAGCTCAAATATGCAGACCAGATTGCTGGGCTTCTCAGCACACCTCCACCCCAGGCTATTGAGGTTAGTAGCTTTTTTGTTTTTATTAATTGTACTTTTCTATAAAACCTTCATTCGAATTCAAATGGGAAAGCTTCGCACTACACCCAAAAAAATAAATGAAAATAATATCAACATACAAGGCGAACAAACTACAAGGATCAAGAAAAACAAGTTCACATTTTTGCTTTTGTAAGTTAAACCATTTTCAATCTGCTCTAATTACTATATGAAGCGCTAAGTGTTCATAGGGGTCAGAGACTAAATCACAGGGCAAGAAAAACGAGACAGAGTTGAACATAAAAATGACCTTATATGTCAATGAAACTGTAAAAGTCAGCGTTTTTAGAGTAGACAGACTGAGTGTACAACATGTCTCCAATGATGAACTATAAAATTATAAGAAAATTAGAAATTTGTAACTAACTAAAAGATTACAATCAATGTTGATTATTCACCAGTAGTATAGCAGAAGCAGCGGTAACACTACCATTTTGAAAAATTTCTCCAAGATACAGTCAAAAATGATACCATTTTCATCTTGCATTACCTTTAAGCTTGTTCACCTTCAAATAAGGTTGTCCTGCTTCTGCGAAGTGGCTGAGTAACAATGTCCCAAAGTCTATCACATGCAAATATAATTTTGATAAGAAACTACAGCTAGGTAGCCTTGAGGTGATGCATACATAGAATCTCGTGCCACCTTAGGAAAAATGGTGACATGTCAGACTTAAAAAAAAAAACTGCCTTTGACCATAACACGATGGATGGCCATCCAACAACACAGAAGTTTCACTTCAGTCCGCAATGAGGGAGGCAGAAGAAAACAGATTCTCCTTGTCCAGTTTGACTAGCAGGTGGGTTTTCATCTATTATTGCAGCTGGCCTTGCCTTTGCCAAAAACTATCCATCCTCCACCCTCCATTGATTGCATCCTCCCTGCTTGAACTAGATTTGAGCGAGCTGCAATGAAAGATTGACCCCGTCATAGGGACCTTACCAGGTGTCTGCCAGTGGGCTCTAGCCTTGAAGGCCATCAACACTTGAACAATTGTAGTATCTAGCAAGCCAGGTTGGAAAAACACCTCTCTGGTCTATGAGGACTGCTCAGAGTTTTCTGAATAGATTCTTCCTGTTCTCTAACCTCCTTCAACTGCATCCATGTCTTAAATTTGGGCTTGCAAGGTCACCCAACGGGGCACCCTGGCCCTTTCTTGTTGTTGTTGAATGCACAAGATCCCTTAGAGCTTTCTCTAAAGGCCCTTTGGGCTTATGAGTTCCTCAATTGTCTTACATAGATTACTCTCATCTCTGCCTGATTTCTTTTTGCATAACTCCCTCCACCATGTTTCTCAGAGAATGAGATCATTTGGTGCAAGACTAGGATGGGTCTATTGATAAGGAGAATCAAGGGCATTGTCAACTTCTATAATCGTCAAGTCCTCTAGTTTAACATAATGCCTTTTGAAGGGTTCACAGTTCAAACCCATCAGAAAGTGAATGCACAGCCTACTACATGGCAGGAATTTCTTCCTTTCAAGGGAATCATACTAGGTTTTCGTCCTCTTCTCTAGCCTTTAGATGCTATGCTTCCAACCTTGTTGAAATATCTTTGACCCTTAGTATCCTTGCTAATATCCATGATAGCAACTTTGCATCGTCGATCAAATCGGCTTGTTTTCCAATGCCCCCCTCCATAGAGGAATTTGTCCTCTTATGAGATATCCCCAATTTGTATGTGCTCCAAGATGCCCTTATTGATGTCGATGGTCTTGGCTATCTCAATGTGGAATATGTTCCACATACATCGATGAGTGTCAGGGTCTATGTATGTGTGTCTCCCACTCCCTCTCTTCTCCCCATCCCCCCTCTTTCCTTCCTTCTCCCTTCATACACGCCGCTCCCCCATTTCCTTTGTGTGTGTGTCTCCCTCTTCCCCTCTTGCTTCCCTCTTCACTCCCCGCCCCTCCTTCATGTGCTGCATCAACTATCCTCCCACTAGAGTTTATGTGCTCAAAGCACTTATTTATATGTTACAATTGTCCAATTTTTGGGACTTAAAATAATCTTATTTTATTCCAAAAAACGAGCTTTAATTATTTATAGGTTACAAATGCCCAATCTTTTGGACTTTAAAATAATCTTATTTTATCCCAAAAAGTGAGCTTTAAAACGAAATGCTTAACATTATTGAAAAGTTGGAAAGAAAGAAACCTTAAAACAAATCTAATCTAAACAACTAATAAAAATGAAAACACCTAAAAATAGGCACTCTCCTTTGCCGGAAATAGAACATGACTAGAATAGATTTTGAAAAAATGCTGAAATCTTCAGTCGCATAAATAGGAGAAAGTTGAAGTTCTAGCACTTTAAATAGTCGCCTTTTGCTTTCAAGGTCAAGTATTTTCATGGTGGTGGAGATTTATGACATGTTTGCCAACTTTAATGACTTGGCATAACTTGTAGATGTTATCGCCATCTTTTTTATTTATTTTTAAGCTGGGTGGAGTTTGTGAGTGGCTTAACCACCTTGGACCCGCCCCACTATTGCTTGAGCCATATTCAATTAACTTAGGTGGAATAATTGCTTGGTTGTGCCATGGTTAAAATGCGCCAAGGGAGATGTGTGCTGACCTTGCCACTATTTTGTCTTGGGTAGAAGCTTTTAGTGGCTCAACCACTCTAATTGTGCACCCATGTTTATGAGGAGGAAAACTTAAGTCATGGTGCCACCTTTTTTCTACGCAGAGATATTCTTCACTTGAGCCAATTTTAGGTAAAGGGAAATATCCTTTACTTGTGCCACTATTTATAGCCTTAGGCAGAACTTTTTGTCACTCATGCTACTTTTCCAAGAAATGGGCAGAAAAGTTTAGATACTTAGCCACTCCAAGAGTGTGCTTATCTCATATGAAATGGAACTTTTAAGTGACCAACTTTATATGAAATGGCAGAACTTTACTCTACTTGTGCCAAGGTGGAGATATTGGCCAGTCAAGCCACTTTTCAAATGTTAGGTGGAGTTTTTAGATGGTTAAGCCATCGCAAATGTGCGCCTAGGAGGAGTTTATATCACTTATTGCCATCCTTTGCAAGCTAGGCAGAATTTCCACTCACTTGAGCCAAGTTTAAGACCTTAGGCAGAGAAACCATGTGGCAAAGCCACTCCAAATGTGCACCATAGATTTTGAAGAGGAGATTTCCTTCACTTAAGCCAAGATGGAAAAGTTAAGACACTTAAGCCAAGGTGGAACTTTCATGTACTTGAGAGCTATTTTCATACTTCTCCTTTGTTGTTGATGCCATTGATAACCTTCGAAACTCATCATTATTTCATATTGAATAGCTGCAACCTCCATCATCCTGCAAAAGTTGTTAGTTGAAAAACCATGACCAAGGCATAATAACTTTGCCAATTGAGGGGGAAGACCACAAATTGAATTTGGTTAACACACAATAACGATCAATCTTGACGACATATGAGAAAATGCAAGTACAAACATTGAGTTTTGTAGGTATGCAAAACACTTCTTCCATTATGAATGCCCTATTTCTTTGAACACATCTTGTGAGGTGATCTTTTACTTTTGTATCAAAAATGTCTTTATTTTGTGAATGAGTTGTCTTAGTTGTGCTCTTTGAGATTGCCATGGTGTTTTATTCTATTTCAGTTTAGCAAGGGAATAAAGCTTCTCACAATCAATGAATTTTCATATTACACAGAAATACTATGACAAGCTTGCTCTAGCAGGGCATGGTCAAGGCTTGAAGGTTAAACAAACGAGAGAAATGGGAAAGGGTAACTATTTATTCTTAGCATTATCTTTTTGGTCATTTTTGCCTTATTTGTTTCACATACATCTCATTTTACCACATAAATATTATTTGAAACTAGTTAATAGATGTGAAAGCTTGTAATTTTGTGATGTTCTAGGTCTTTTCACTATCTTTGGCAAACTTTCTAATTTGTTTGGTTTCATATGTTTTTGATTGGATTCAATTTGTTGTTAAATACAATTTGGTAAAACATAGTTTCAGGTCTTCTGATTAGTTTTAGTTCTGTCACAAGTCATGACAAAGCTTATTTTATGATCTTGCTTTCAGTAGCTATGGCTACTGTTTTTATACCTCTTCCTTATTTACACTATAATATCATGTTTTGATTATTGAAAAAGTACAATTTGACAAATTCCAAAACTTCCAAGTATGTGGTAGTATGTTGCTTGAAAAAGGAAAGGAAACAAACATCATCTTCATTTCTAGCTTTGACAAGCTAGACAAAGTTTGGAAATGAACCCTTTCTATGTAATCAATCAAAAGTTAGCCAGTGGATTGGAAGGCAATATAGGAAGTTTTGGTACAAGGCAGGATGGGGCAGAATTAGGGGTGTATGTTTTGGATGGAAGAGTGGGAAATGCCTTTGAAATTCTTTTTTTTAGTATCTAAGGAGAGAAAAATCAGAGAAGATCTTAACCAAAGTTATCTGAGTGTGCAAGTGTGTGGGTAAGCAAGGTACAAATATGCAAAACCAGTTGGATTGTGGGCACAATGGTGCAGCGTTGTGCAAGGTGTGAGGGCGTGGGGTATGTAGGATGTAAGTGTTTTGATTTGTCTATTGCCAGACAACACAAAACAGAACAACACATATAGTAGAACCGTTTTTCAAATTATGTAATATCCCCAATGGGATCTGCCCTAAAATTCTGAATTCTGCCCTAGTTTTCTGCACTTTTAGTTTTCTGCTGAAACCCTAGAATTCTGCTCTGGTTTTTTGATTTTATTTTCAGAAGTATAAACATTCATAGGCAGCCAATAAATATGCTCCAAACATCATAAAATGTATGACAAACATGTATAACCATCAACAAAGATATCAACCATGAAAACCAACTATCCAAAGGCCAAACATGTACCACACAAATCTGATTTCTCATTAAATAGTTCCGCTGCTCCAAAACTGAATATGCTGATTTGTAATTACATCAAATCCATGGGCTCAAACATGACAAATATAGCCCAGATTTCTGCTCCTATAATATTCAACCTAAATTAGGTTATACATACCATGGAATAACAAAAATGACATCAAATAATGAAGTCGCCCTCCTAGGGAAGTGGCGCTCAACTTAGGGCATAAACCCTAGCCAAACTTTGTCCAAGACTCCTCCAAAAGGTGGCGCTCAGATCTGCTCCAAAATGAACTTCAAATGCCGCTCCAAAATGGTATGGCATGAATGCTCAAATCCTCCAAAGGTGGCGCACAAGTTTAGGGTTAAACTTAAAACCCTAGTGCCAAATGAATGCAAATGCCACAACAAAATCTCCTCCAAAGCTGATCTCAAATCCGAATATGCAAATCTGCTCTTCTCCTCCACAAATCTCCAATGAAGTGCAATTGTGAACTCCGTATGAATCCACCTCCAAAGTGTGATTGGGTTTTTGTCCATTCCACTTAACTTCCTTAGGGCTTTCGTCCTAGGAAGGAGCTGAACTAAAAGTTGCAGCCAAGAGAGATAAATCTCAAATGAAAGGAATATGATTGAATGAGCTCCAACACCTTATATTTATACATGACTTTATCTTTCCTTCCTCAAGGCGGACCTAGCTTTGGTATTTTCTTTTTATTTCACTTTATTTCCCTCTCCTAGGGCCAACCTCCTCTTGGGCGCCCAAAACCACAATGAAAGTACTTTATTTTATTTTTTTTATTATTTTCCCTCCTTCCATCCTCCAAGGGCGAACTACTTAGGCACATGGTATAATATATTTTGACCTCAAATGAAGTCCTCCTCATCAAGGAAAAACCTTATAAATTATTCTTATTTTTCCCAAAGGCATTTTTCCATATTTTCTCTATTTTCCATTCTCCAATTGGCTCGCTTCATATTAGGGCAAATTATTTTATTAATGATGACTTTGTCAAAAGTACCACAAAAATATGCCAAGTCATCTTCCATGCTTATTTTGCCCTACAAAATTGGCTGTGAGAAAACTCGCCTATTAGGTCATTCCTTGAGCCCTTCGGCTTAGTCTACAAGAATGGAAATAGGCTAGCCAACTCCACTAGGTGATCACTCCGAAAATGGGGACATTACAAATTATAAGGGCAAGCTACTTGAGACCTAAAACCAAAGCTATTGATAGAATTTACAAGTATGCATATTGTACAAGATTTCAATGGAGTTTTGCATTAAATGTAAATATCTAAATGACTAGTTTTGCCCCAGATGCAAGTATCAGACTATCAATAGGGAACCTTTGCAGCATTATTTTTAGATTTTACGAGGATGAACTAATTTAAGCTTAAACAAAGACAACTTCCTATTGGCTAAAGTAGAGACCAGTTTTTGGCTGTAAACAATGATTTGAAGGGAAAACACATAGTAATGTTTATTACTGGTTAAAACTGAGGCCAACAAATCTACATCAATGATTAAGAATTAGACAAGTGAACACCTCACGATTTCATTAAATAAATAGTTAAAGTGTATACAAAGCTGCAATTTGGAAAGATGGATTTTACCAGTACTAAGCTTGACCAAATATGATCTTTTTTCAATTTAATTTATGAAATTACAAACATTCAATCATGGTTGCACAATCACTTCTGCTGAACAATGGCTTTTGAAGCATAAACGTGACTTACACCAACATTCTTTAACTTTCACAAAAATACAATAACTTGACTGACAATTTCTGCAGCATAGGGTCAACATCAACTATCCTTCTTACCGATTATGTGCTCAAGGCACTTATATATAAGCTCATTAGAGGCAGTTTTTAGAGATCAAGTAATAATAAATTAATGTCTTTAAAGCTGTGTGCTTTAAAGCAACCCTGTCTCTTTCTTCTCACTGCCCAAGCCTTTGCCATTTCCTTCTCTTTCTTCTCACTGCCTGAGCCTCCATTAGCCAGGAACTTCTCTTTCACTTGGCATAGTGCAATCTCGAACAATCTGCAAGAGCTGTTAGTCGAAACACTGAACCATGATGGGACATCTTTGCAATTTGATTAGAGAAGAACTCAGTTGACATTAATAACATGACAAGAATGACCTGATCTAAGACTACCAACATGATTGTAGGCAAAGTTTTGTAGGGGTACCAACTATTAAAATAAATTTAGATAGTTTATATTAATGGTCAATATTGTAATATTAGTAGATTAGATTGTTTCTATTTCATTTGCTTTCTTAGCTTTAGCTTATTTTAGAAACATCTGTATTATTCTTTTAGAAACATCTACTATGTAATTCTTTATAAAGAGCTTTGTCTCTTTCATTTTAAGATATCAAGAATTTACCAAAACATGGTATCAGAGCGGGAAAACGAATTTATTTGAATTTTTTTTCTCTAGCGCTTTCTGATCCGTATGTGGCCGTACCACATCCGTACCGTCCTTGACCTCTTTGCAGGTTTTAGTTTTCAGGCAGTTTCCTGTAGTCTCTGGTCGCGGCTTGCAGGCTTCGGCAGTTTTCAAATCCGTTTGCCTTTTATGATCGCGTTTTGTTTTCTTGCTGTGAGCATCGGAGTTTTTGACCTTCTGTCGGCGTTAAATCCTTGGCCGACGATTTCTGTTGAGGTCGCGATTTTACTTCGTCGTTGTTTGAAGTTTCGTCATCGGCTTTAGGCAAGCGAATTCTTCGGCGGTTATATTTGCATCGAGGGGCTTTCACAAAGGCGGCTCCTTCAAACTTTGGTCGCGGGTTGTCATTCCGTGATTCTGCGCTTACCATTGCTGTTTGAAGGTCTTTTTTGGTGTTTGAAAAGTCTTTTAATATCGCTGTTTAGCAGGGTTTCATTGGCAGTTCCTTTAATTTGTCGCGGTTTATTTGTTGCGAGTGGTGGTCTCTTCTGCTCGTGGACCAGCGTCAGGTCTGAACCCCCTGTTGTTTGCTGATGTGTTTGGTGAATCATTTGTGATTGCTGTTTGAAGCTTGTCGAAGGGTTTCAAGTTCTTCGGTTGCAGTTTGAGGATTTTCTTGATTAGCGCTCAAAGCGCCCAGTTCTCCACATATCAGCTCGCAGTCATTTTAAGGACAAGCCTAGTCTTTTTTGTCTCGAGGTTTGTGCCGTCAAGTCTTCTACCTTGTTTTTTGTGCCTCAGAAAGCGTGAAGGATGGCGTCTTTGTCCAACATCATGTTGGAAGGTAGTCAGAAGTTCAACGACCGCAACTACAACACCTGGAAGCAGCGTATGATGACCATATTTGAGTATCGGTGCCTTGACCAGATTGTTTTGGGCAAAACTACATGCCCTCCAACGGCGGGTAAAGATCAAGACAAATTTGATGAGCAGAATCGAGAAGCCCTGATGCTTATTAAATTGTCGGTCACCAATGATCAGTTGCCTTAGGTGCCATCTGGCAAAACTGCAAAAGGAATTTGGGATCATCTGAAAGATCTTCATGAAACATCCGACAAGAGCTGAGCGTTCTTTCTGAAGAACATGTTCTCCATCATGATGGATGAGAAGACAACTTTGTAGGAGCACTTGACAAAAATCAAGGACATCCATGATCAGTTGGAGGCGATTGGTCAGAAAATGGAGGAAGATATGGTGGTCATAACTCTGAAGAGTCTGCCAAAATCATATGAACACTTTATCGAGACACTCAACATTATAGACATGATGTTTCCGCAGTCCATGGTATAAGAATGAAGTGCTTCTGGAAGAGATTGTGTGTTGCTTTTTTGGATTGACGTTTCAGATCATACTCCGTGATCACTTATTCTCTTCTTTTCATCTTGATGATGGATCATAGAGTGTGATCCGAAACGTCGATCCAAAAAAGCAACACACAGTCTCTTCCAGAAGCACTTCATTCTTACACTCAACATTACCTCAACTAATGTTGACCTGAAGTTTCCTAAGCTGTGCAACAAACTTCTGTAGCAAGATCGTTGGAAACAACAGTTTGGAAGTATTGCTAGCTCATCCTCCACAGAACAGGCATTTAAGAAGAATAAGGGCAAAAGTCAGCCCTCTCAGCAGACCAGTCAAGGTTAATCCCAGGACAGCTCCAAGAAGAACATCCAGTGCAACTATTGCCACAAGTACGGCCACATGAAGAAGGATTGCCGGAAACGCTTGGCTTCTGAACAGTCCAAGCAAGGAGAGTCTAAACCAAAAGCCCATGTTGCAGAGCACACTGAGTAGGAGTCTGCTTTCTATGCCTTTATGGCCAAGAGACCAACAGACCCAAGACAACTCCGAGAAGAAGAACATCCAGTGCAACTATTGCCACAAGTATGGCCACATGAAGAAAGATTGCTAGAAATGCTTGGCTTCTGAACAGTCCAAGCAAGGAGAGTCTAAACCAAAAGCCCATGTTGCAGAGCACACTGAGTAGAAGGAGTCTGCTTTCTATGCCTTTATGGCCAAGAGACCAACAGACCCAAGACAACTCCGAGAAGAAGAACATCCAGTGCAACTATTGCCACAAGTATGGCCACATGAAGAAAGATTGCTAGAAACGCTTGGCTTCTGAACAGTCCAAGCAAGGAGAGTCTAAACCAAAAGCCCATGTTGCAGAGCACACTGAGCAGAAGGAGTCTGCTTTCTATGCCTTTATGGCCAAGAGACCAACAGATCATGTTAAATCCTCTGTTTGGTACATTGATTCAGGTGCTTCTCGGCATTTCACTCATCATCGAGATTGGTTCACAGAGTACACGTTATTCAGAGATTCTGTTATCTTTGGAGGAGGCGAAGAGTATATTGTTGTCGGAAAGGGCAATGTGCAGATTCAATCTGGAGGGAGAAATTTAATATTTCTCGATGTATACTTTGTACCTGGCATGGAGCTGAACCTGCTTTCAGTTAGTCAGATCATGCGTCACTCTCCTCAGCTAGATATTGTCTTCAACATGTACACATGCAGCATTGTTGATAGAGAGACTCACACTACAGTTGTTCAGGGACTTGAGGATCATGGTCTGTATAGACTTGTTGATTCAGGTGATTCTCAAGAGCACGCTATGGCAGTCAGGAGTACTTCCATTAACAATCTCTGGCATCAGTGTTATGGGCATCTGAATATGCATTATCTCTCTCAGTTATCTGGAGATGATCTGGTTGGTGGTCTACTTGCGTTTTAGACTCAGAATCATGGAGTATGCGAAGCTTGTCAGGCTGGAAAGCAGCATCGGACTCCATTCTCAAATGGTGACTCATGGAGAGCATCCAAGGTATTATAGTTGGTTCACGCTAATTAATGTGGACCAATGAATACTTCTATAGTTATTGGGTGCAGGTATTTTTTGTTATTTGTTGATGATTTTAGTAGAAGAATGTGGGTGTATTTTCTTAAAAACAAATCAGAGGTGTTCAGTATATTTCAGCAATTTAAGGCCTTAGTTGAAAAAGAGTTAGGCTCTCAGATAGTCACTCTTAGGGTTGATAATGGGGGCGAGTTTTGTTCTTCTAACTTCTCTAGTTTTTGTGCTACACATGGCATTAAGCGCCAGCTTACTACACCCTACACCCCTCAGCAGAATGGGGTCGTTGAGCGTTGGAATCGCACCATTACTGAAATGGCCCGTTCTATGCTGGAGCATAGAAATGTCCCTAAGAAGTTTTGGGCTGAAGCAGTCTACACTACAGTTTATCTTCTGAACTGGTCTCCTACTTATGTTGTTAAGAAGATGACTCCCGAAGAAGCCTGGTTTGGACGCAAGTCTAGGGTTAGCCACTTGAAAGTCTTTGGCTCTACTGCTCATGTGTGGATTCCAGATGCCAAGCGCACCAAGTTGGATTCCAAGAGCCAGAAACTCATATTCACTGGTTACAGTGAGAATCATAAGGCATATAGGCTGATTGATGTAGATACAGATCGTCTCATCTTCAGTCGTGATGTTGTGGTTGATGAAGCTACTGAGCCCTTTCATCTATCTTCTCCTTCTGTGAGCCATGAGGATCAGCCTCTGAAGGCTTCTGATTTGGGTGTTTGCCTTCCCCTAGCTCCACCTGATGGGACGGATTCTGCAATTGTGGAGGCACTGATGGGTTGAAATATTGACCTCTTTTTATGTTGTTTTTATATGCTTTTAGAACTTTTCCATATGATCCTCCAAACACTTTACCAACATCACCATCATTATATGTTGTCTTTTTATATACTTTGCAAGACTTTGAATCTATGTTATTAATATGGAATATGGTGATGATATTATCAATTGAATGATTTAAATATGAGTATGCATGCAATATAGATGGAATCCTATGGTTTAATTATGAAGGTTATTTGTGTGCATATGTTTTGTGAATTAACCCCTGTGCAGCAAGAACGTGGCATCAAGGAAATGAGCATTTGCAGCGAGTTGCAGGATAGGAGAATTAAAGGAAGTGAAGTTAGGACACCAAAAGTGTAGGCCGCTGGAGGATGAATGTGAACCATCATGGACTGGAATAAATGTAGAATAAGTAGACTTGTTTCAAACGCAGCTTATGTGTGTTCTTCATACGAGCCGTTGTATAAGAGTTCTTGTTTGAATAGGACTCTCCTTCCTTTGTTTAGTTAGATTAATAAATCGATCTTAAAACCTATATCCTAGTATCTAGGAATGGATTGATGATTGAAGTTAGTTGGTAGCTGCATAAAACTCTCCCATTTCTGTATAAGTTAGGAGGGATGAGTTCGATGTCAAGTGAGTTACCTTATTTTCTAGTTACTCAGTTGTTGCTCTGTTTTTCAATATTGGAAGATCCAGACACGTTTAATTAAGGAATGTCATTTCTGAATACAATATGAAAGATTCTGTTTATGATATGAAATGAATGGAACTATGTGTTATGAGGATGTGTGAGTATCTGAATTAGATTTGATTTCCTGTTGTAGCAGTTATCTACAGCTTATGCTGAAGGTACCCTTAGCCACTAGATTCTGTAACTGTTTTTACTGTTCTTGCATTTCTTTGAATTCCAACAAAGTAGAATAATCTGAGTAGGTTTGGATAAGATAGTTTAGAAAGAATATGAGCCCTGAAGGCACATATAGTGCAGTGCCATCATAAGCTTATGCTCCTTGGTTGATAATTTAATGGAGTACAATGATAGAGTGGACTGTTCAGATACGTTTACCCCTGAATTATGTTAAGTCTACAACGCATTAGTTTTCCTCTACATTTTTGGTGTCGTTGCCAAGGATGGTGCTACCTTCATAGGCTCATTTTACATGCTTTCATAGCTTAAAATTTTGATTCCAGCATTAGGGTTAATAGATTCGCCTTTCAGGAAACACCAGAGATTATACTAACATTGTGCAGGACTATTGGAATATAAAGCCAAATTCACTGTATGCGGAGGCAGATTCCTCCCTTCAAATTTTTAGGATAGAGAAGACCCAGCTGACTTTATCAACTATACAGTAGAAAGTGCTGAGGAAGAAGAACTTGTTCTTACATCTTCATCAACACCTTCTACATCTTCATCAGCTTCTTCCACAACTACAGAAGGGACCTTCAGAACCATGGCAGATGCTGCGGTGGAGGATCCACCAGGGCAAGCAACGTTTCCTATCACTGATTAGGAGAGGGCTACAGTGCTGAAAAATATTCCACCATTAGCATTACCAGTCTTCTATGGCCTGGTGACAGAGGACCCAGATACGTTTTTGTTTGAGTTTGATATCCTGTGTAGGAGCTATGACTACACCTCAGATGCTCACAGGCTGAAACTCTTTCCTGCCACCCTCAAGGATGCAACCTTGAGATGGTTTATGGGGCTGGGAAAAGATGTCATACCAGATTGGGATACAATGAAGGATAAATTCTTGGAGAAATACCAAGATTACTGCCGAGGACATGATAGGAGGAGAGATGACATCTTCAGGATGTCACAAAAGGAGGAGCCATTAGAAGATTATGTTGAAAGATTCCAGTTTGCTTTAAAGAAAAACCCCCAAAACAGATTGTCTGAAGAATCATTAAAACTGGTTTTCTTGAGAGGTGTTAAGGATGATTGTATGGATGCTTTGAATCTCATTGGGCAAGGTGATATTTCTTAGCTATCTTTTGAGTCAATTTGTAAAGTTTGCCGAAATTATTCAAGAACTTTTACTGGACGACCAAGAGGAGAAAGGACATCAATTAAAAACAAAGCAACCAATGGAGTTTCAAGAGTTGAAATCAGTACCTTGCTGTCCAATATGAAGGAGGACATAATCAACCATATGGCTACACAGTTGGACACTCTTCACATCAAGAAGAAACAAGAAGAAGCTGATGCAATGCTTACTGAGTACTGCCCTAGTTGTAGGCAAAGGAAGGCCACTTGTAAATGCAAAAGGGTGGCAAGCATCCAGCAAGAGAAGGTTGAAAGGCCAGAATTTCAGCCATTTGAAGGAGAGGATGGACAATTGTTCTTCATAGCTCAAAGGAGACCTTGGTAGCAAAGACAAGGTATGCCCTCTGATCCATTAAGTTTTAGTTCATAGCAGCCAAACCCATGGCCCCAACAAGGTTTTCAAGGTTCCAACTATAACCCCCAGTGGCCTACATAGCAACCTCAATGGAACAAGAACCAATAATGGCAGCAAAATGCAAATTACTAGCAACCTATGATTCCATCTCAACCACAGTAGCCAACCATAATGCCTCCATCAGCACCTCAAAACCTCCTAGACCTACCCAAATCCCTGCCCAACCTGCACCTAATTCTAACAACAAGCCTGTTCAACAGGCTTATACTAACGAGGTGATGCAATACCCCACCTATGGGGTAGAAGTGAGTAATGTTCATCTCAGATCAGGGAAGCAACTTGTGGGCCCTTCATCTCCCCAAATTACAGAACTTGAAGATGAAGAACCCACGGAGGCAGCCTCAGATAAACCACCTTTGGAACCTAAATTAACTCAGGGTCCTCAGATCATTTCAAATCCTAAGCCTCCTTTCCCTAAACGCTTGGCTATCCAGAAACAACCAGCACAGTCTTAAACTGACCTCGTAGGCCAGTTACAAGATATAAGCATAAAGATTCCCTTAATCCAAGCTATCAAAGATATTCCCATCTATATTAAGACTATCGGAGATCTCTGCATAAAGAAACCAGGAAGGAAGAGGATAGACCCAAAGATAGTTCATGTTTTGGGTAACCTTGCTGACATAATGTTGGGAAATATAACTGTTACCAAATATACAGATCCAAATAGTCCAGTAGTGGATGTTAAAATCAATGGGGCTTTGATTAAGAATATTCTGATAGATTTAGGTGCTGCAATTAATGTAATGACTAAGGAGACAATGCAGACACTCCAGTTGAGCAACCTTAGGCCTACCCAGACAGTCTTGCAATTAGCTGATAGGTCTACAGTTAAACCTAAAGGAGTCATTGAGGATTTGGTCATTGCATTAGATTCTTGGGAATACCCTACTGATTTCATAGTCCTACAGCCCAAGGTTAATCTCGTTGGTTATCCTCTTATATCAGGCAGACCATGACTTGCCACAACAAATGTATTTATAGGTTGCAAGTCAGGTAACATGATCATATCCAATGGCACTGTGACCAAGAAATTGGTTTTATATCCACCAACCCAACCATACCATGAGCTTGAGCAGGCCATTTGGCCTACCTTGGAAGATGAGGACAAGTACTCTCTACAAACTTTGATGACTATTGAACGCAGCCCCTTACTAGATATTCAGGATGAAGATGAGTTGATCGCTCACATTATACAAAATGACTGTGGAAGGCACTCACAGTAGCAAGACTGTTTATCTTGCTTGCAAGATCCCTTAGGAAGCATAATACCCACCAGTTCCTCAGAGGAGGTATCTCAAATATTTCATACTTTGTTACCCCAGCAATGCTTGCCAGTAATACCCAGCCTTGATTTGTCCTCTGTGCAAGAAATGTTTAAGCCAGGAAAGATGTTGACTGTTAATAATGCATTGACTGATGAGCAGCAACAATCCCTGTATGCAGTATTACAAACCCACTCAACGTTTGCATGGGATTACAGTGATATGAAAGGCATAAATCTTGCTTTGTGTATGCATAAAATTTACATTGATGATGGCCACAGACCTATAAGACAACAACAGAGATGCATGAACCCTGCTCTCAGAGAGATAGTGAAAGCATAACTTCAAAAGTTTTAGATGCAGGGTTTATATACCCCATTTCAGACAGTGAATGGGTTTCACCATTGGTCATAGTTCCCAAGAAAGGTGGCAATGGAGAGTTTGTGTTGATTACAGAGAACTAAATGCTGCCACCAGGAAGGTTCACTTGATCAAGTTCTTGACTCTTTAGCAGGGAAGAAATATTTCTCATTTCTTGATGGTTTTAGTGGCTATAACTAAATCAAGATTGCACCAGAGGATCAAGATAAGACAACATTTACTTGCCCTTGGGGGACCTATGCATATTCTGTCTTGCCTTTTGGTCTGTGCAATTCTCCAGCCACATTTCAAAGAGCAGTCCTCAATATTTTCTCTGATTTTGCCCATGACAGCATGGAAATTTACATGGATGACTTCACCACATATGGTGAAACATATGATGAAGCTTTACACAACTTGGAAAAAGTTTTAAAGAGATGCACAGAGCACAATCTATCTTTGAGCAATGAAAATTGTTTTATGATGATGACATAGGGAATAGTCTTGGGACATTTTATCTCAAGTGCAGGAATACAAGTTGACCCAAAGAAGATTGAAATTATATCTACCCTACCTATTCCACAGCGATAGAAGGATGTAAGGAGCTTCTTTGGACATGTAGGTTATTACAGGCGGTTTATTCAAGATTTTAGCAAAATTGCTGCACCTCTGTGTACTCTGTTGACAAGACATTGAATTTGAATGGACTCCAGACTGTCAGAATTCATTTGAGAAGCTCAAAGCATCCTTGACACAAGCTCTAGTTCTCAGAGGTCCAAATTGCACACTGCCTTTTCATATCCACACAGATGCATCAGACTTTGCCATTGGAGTAGTCCTAGGCCATCAAGAAGGAAATAAAGAGTATGCAATATACTATGTAAGTAAAAACCTACAGGGAGCTGAGTTGAACTACATTGTGACAGAAAAGGAAATGTTGGTAGTTGTTTATGCCATTAACAAATTTAGACACTACATTACTGGTTATAAAGTGTTCATACATATAGATCATACAACAATTAGATATTTGATGAATAAGCCAATAGTGGGTGGCAGACTTGTAAGATGGTTGTTGTTATTGCAAGAATTTGACATAACAATTGTTGACAAACCAGGAAGAGCTAATGTAGTTGCTGATTTTCTGTCTAGACTGCCTACACAATCATCCGAAGGAGTGGTTGACTCTTTTCCTGATGAGCATCTATTTGCTCTAACTACACACACTCCATGGTATGCAGACATAGCTAATTATTTGGTTTTAGGGCAGATTCCAGGATACTTTTCTCCAAGGGAGAAAAGACAGTTAGTTCACAAATGTTTCCCTTATTCTTGGATTTTTGGATTCCTATTCTACACTGGTCCAGATAGCATTATGAGAAGATGTATCAGAGAGGATGAGGTGTTTGATATATTGAAGGCATGTCATGATAAACCTTGTGGTGGACATTTTGCAGCCAAAAGGACAACTTCAAAATATTGACAAGATATTACTGGCCAACACTTCATAAAGATGCTGTCAAGTATACTAGAAGCTGTGATCGGTGTCAAAGGATGGGGAGACCTACAAGAAGTGATGAAATGCCTTTGCAACCACAAATAGCATTAGCCCCTTTTGATAAGTGGGGGCTAGGTTTTGTTGGTCCTATCTCTCCTACTTCAAACAACAAGGAATATATATTGGTATGCACTGATTACTTAATAAAATGGGTGGAAGTTAAAGCCTTGCAGTTTGCTAGAGATGGCAATGTGGCAAAATTTTTGTATGAGGAAATATTCACTAGATATGGTGTACCAAGGGAGATAGTGACTGATCAAGGCCCACAATTCACATGAGATTTAATCACTAGACTAGTGGAGGAATATCAAATTAGACATAAGAAGTCCACCCCCTACCATCCTCAGGCTAATGGTTAGGTTGAGGTCACAAACAGGGAAATTGAGAATATATTGACAAAAACAGTACAACTTCACAAAAGAGATTGGGTTTCCAGGTTACTAGAAGATGTTTGGGCTTATAGAACTACATGGAAGACAACTACCGGATTCACACCTTATGAATTGGTTTATGGCAAGACAACAGTCCTGCCTATAGAATTTGAATACAAAACTCTCAGGACAGTAGTAGAATTAGGGATGGATTTAACAGAAGCTCAAAAGGACAGACTACAACATTTGAATGCTCTTGATGAAATCAGATTGGACGCCATCCACCACACAGAGGTTATACAGAAACAAAGAATTCAATGGCATAACAAGTATATCAAGACTAAAGAATTCACTGCTGGTGATTGGGCCCTTCTCTATGATTCCAGATACAAAGATTTCAAGGGCAAGCTTCAATCTCGATGGTTGGGACCATATGGGATTAAACAAGTATTCCCTAATGGTGCAGTCCAATTACAAACCATTGATGAGGTCCAATTTTTATTGCTAGTAAATGGACACAGGCTGAAACTGTATAGGAAACCACTTTAGAAAGATGATTTTCTCGTCTCTCTAGCCACTCAGTAGGGTACTCATGGCACTCTTGATGACGGCTCTGTGACACACATTGCTACACCGTCAGAAGATGATCCACCAATCTTGTCTAGTGATGCAGAGGTTGAGTTGCATGACTCAACCCCTGTCACTGAGACTTAATTTTTCTTGCTTTATAATTCACATGCACACACAACACACTATCCATGGTGACCACAATTAACTCCAGAGGGACCTGTTTTTATACTCTTAGATTGGGACCTGTTACAGTTGGGACTTGACATATTGCATATGTAATTATTCAGTCGGGACCTGTGCTGGAGGCATCGGTAGCAACTCATGTCTACAGATGTCTTCAACACTTTGGTGAACAGTACACCATTTTCCCGCTCATTCCATATCTTCTACACATTGCTTCATTCATTGTGAAATAAATCTAGCGCCGTTGCAAAAAGTGTCAACTCAAGCTCATGAGTTGTTCATTCCCGCATTGCAAGTTGTCACATCACATCAATTCCGCATTACCCGCTACCTTACCATTCACTCGCATGCATGTCATCTTGCTCATATAAAATAAAATGCTGAGTACGTGTTCTCAAATTCCGAGGTGCGCTGATCATTTATTTCCATAACGTGTGTACATAAGGTAACTTTCAATGATTATCTTAGCTTTCGTTTTATATTCATTATTACTTTTTATTTATTTCATGCATGCGAAAATATTTTTCACCATTCCAGTTAATAAATACTCTTCGTTTCATATCAATTACCATGTGAAGTGAGGTCACTTCACACATTAGTTGGGGGGAGGGGTTTAATTTTTCGATTTTCACTATCTTTGTCTTTAGAGATACCAGATAGAACATCCTATGCCATTTTCTAAAAGATAGTAAACCTACCTTGTTTCGCCCAAAATATGAATATGAACTTGTTACCCTGAGAAAGTTATAGTGGGAAGAATAGAAAAGGGTAGTAAACTGTAGATTGGTTCTCTTCAAGGTGGTGGAATTGGAGTTTAGCAGAAATTGACACTTCAAGAGGTTGCAGAACACAGAGATAATGGGGGGTGATGTGATACGACGAGAGCCATCTGCACATAAGGAAATATTAGAGGGATGTGTTGGTGCTACCACTCTTCACCAGAGTAGGATGGTTGGACTACTTTTTGAAGTTAATAGAATATGATAATGAAATGGCAAAAGAATTTGCAGCTACATTGCAGTATGATGAGGCAACGGTCAGGGGGTTGGTTGTAGATGCTTTTGAGATGGCCATTGCCCAAGTTGCAGGATTGCCGTGCACAGGGTCCAAATATCCAGCTCGTGCTGATGCAGCTGCAGCAAGGGAAGAATTCTGCAAGCGAGGAGAGCACCTGGACTCGACAACACAAGGTACAAAGAGATTGTCCCTTCGATTCTTTTGGGGAAAATGTGCTTCATATATCATTAAATACATTACCTGTGATGGCCGGCATAATTTGCTGTATACTGTGCATTTTAAGTTGCTTAATCATCTACGCCATGATAAGCTAGTCAACGTTCCCAATTTCCTGTATAACATGTTGAAAAGGATGGCGTTTGAATATCAGAAAAAGCAAGCGGACACCACATTGTCCCATCATTGTTTAATAGCCTTATTGATAAAGAGAAGCCTAAGAATTCAACACCCACAGGTTGATTGGGAGGCTTTTAAACAATGTGTAGATATCACAACACTGTTGGAAGAACCTGAAGCAGAGGATGAACCCCAACATGAGCCTGAACCTAAGATTGAGCCTGAGCAAGAGGGGCCATAGGAGGAAAACACTCCAGAGGATAGGCCATTGGTAGCAGAGGAACCTTTATCTTCTAACCCTAAACCTATGAGAGGCATTGATTCAACACCTGTTAAGAAAAAGAGAAACAAGAAAAGTGTTGAGAAGCATAAAAGCACTGTGAAGGGAGAAGATGCAGGGGAAAAGAAGAAAAAGAGGAGTAAAAAGAAAAGGAAGAATGAAGTCAAATAGGAGACTGCTACTCCCAGGCGCTCAGGAAGGTTGAACAGGCAGAGTGTGAAGGAAAGAATTGTTGAGGAATAGGGGCAGGAAAAAGGTGAAGGACAGCAGCACCACGATCCAACGCCAGTGAATTCAGATTCAGATAAAGGAGGAATTGCCCTTGAAGATGTCTCTGCTGATGCTTGTGAAAATGTTAATGTGTCTGCTAAAAAGAGAAGGTATGTTTATTCATCTTCTGATTCAGATTCAAAAGACATGTTCATTGCAAAGAAAATGGAAAAGTCAGTTCCTAGTAGTTCTACTAAGGAAATTTTTGATATTACCGGGGATAATGATGATGAAGGTCTGAATTTTGCAAAAGGAAAAAGAATTGTTGGAAGATAGGAACATAAGAAAAGAACTTCAAGAAGCTCTTGATAAGATAAAACAATTGGAAGAGCAGGGGAAAGGATATGAAGAGAAGGACAAAGAAAAGGAGAAAAGAATACAAGAGTTGGAGGAGAGAATTCAAACTTATGGCCATGGAACCAATTTGGATTTATTAGCACAGATGGCTGTGAGTAAAACAAAAAATGAAGAAAATGAAGTACTCACTCCACAACCTTCTGTAACAAGGACTCTAGTATACCACACCACTTTGTCTTTGGGTTTTGAATTAATGAAACTCACTCACAAATCCAAACAAGAAAAGGAAAACTGGGAGAAGGAAAAACAAAATCTCAATGCATCAATAAAAGATAAGAATTTGGTGATAAAAAGGTTGGAGGATAAGCTAACAGAGGTAATTGATAGAGCCATACAGATCATTGGGTGTAGACCTCCACCTAGGGTATATGCATTGTTCCTGAAAGAAAAGTTTCTCAGTTTCCAGTTTAATAGGTTCATTAATAATCAGCCTGCTTTACATTCAAGGCATATTTTTTACAGTTATTTTAGAGAAGTTAGTTTAGAGGAGCAAGACCAATTGTGTGAATATTGTTTGCATAACTACTTAATGTCAGAGGATATGGAATGGAACGCTTCAATTTATGTTGGGGATTGCAGGTTAGGGCACTGTTATCATATCTCAAGAATGAGAAGCTCAGAGGGGAATTGATGGATAAGTATGAGGTACAAGAGAAAACAATGGCACTACAGGTTAGAAGGGAAGTATTGAATCCTGATGTAATCCTCACTCAATGGTTAACACTCCTCTCACACAAAGGTCCAGGAAAAATAATTATGGATTTGAGACTGCGAGATCACAGAAGGATACAGCAGTTAGCAGGGCCTATGCTTCAAAATTGTCTAAGGTATGTGCAAGATAGATGGAATAGTCTAATTCCAGCACTGCAGAGGAAAGAGCCTCACTCTTTCCATAATTTTATGAACATGTTTGAGAGACTGCGCAAGTACATCCAGATTTCAGAACAAACAGGAGTGGGATGGCCGCCACTTACTTTTCATCCTCCTATTCTCCTCTATCCAGTACCACACTTGACAGGAGAAAAGAATGATGGATGTAGGAATGCAGAAACAGTCAGGATGGATAGGCTTGCATGTTACAATGGTTTTTATCTTAAGTAGGGAGAGGGAGTCAGAGAAATAATGGACCTTAGGCATATTACTATGCACTACAATCTTCTTCCCTAGATGTTTAGTTCATTGATTTTGCTTGAGGGCAAGCAAAAGGCTAGTTGGGGGGAATGATGGGTTGAAATATTGACCTCTTTTTATGTTGTTTTTATATACTTTTAGAACTTTTCCATATGATCCTCTAGATACTTTACCAACATCACCATCATTATATGCTGTCTTTTTATATACTTTGCAAGACTTTGAATCTATGTTATTAATATGTAATATGGTGATGATATTATCAATTGAATGATTTAAATATGAGTATGCATGCAATATAGATGGAATCCTATAGTTTAATTATGAAGGTTATTTGTGTGCATATGTTTTGTGAATTAACCCCTGTGCAACAAGAACGTGACATCAAGGAAATGAGCATTTGTAGCGAGTTGCAGGATAGGAGAATTAAAGGAAGTGAAGTTAGGACGCCAAAAGTGCAGGTAGCTGGAGGATGAATGTGAACCATCATGGACTGGAATAAATGCAGAATAAGTAGACTTGTTTCAAACGCAGCTTATGTGTGTTCTTCATACAAGCCGTTGCATAAGAGTTCTTGTTTGAATAGGACTCTCCTTCCTCTGTTCAGTTAGATTAATAAATCGATCTTAAAACCTGTATCCTAGTATCTAGGAATGGATTGATGATTGAAGTTAGTTGGTAGTTGCATAAAACTCACCTGTTTCTGTATAAGTTAGGAGGGATGAGTTCGATGTCAAGTCAGTTACCTTATTTTCCAGTTACTCAGTTGTTGCTCTGTTTTTCAATATTGGAAGATCCAGACACATTTAATTAAGGAATGTCATTTCTGAATACAATCTGAAAGAGATTTTGTTTATGATATGAAATGAATGGAACTATGTGTTATGAGGATGCGTGAGTATCTGAATTAGATTTGATTTCCAGTTAAGTGAGTCAGTCCCCTGAGCCGGCCACTCAAGGTACTGATCCTCACTTCATTTATTCCTCATTCCTTTATGCATTCTTGTTAAATCTGTTTTTCATTTGCGTATAAATACATTACGAGTCAATTAGAATACGTTGATTGTCAAATTACAGTAGTATGGTTCATGAACAAATGCATGCTTTGTCTACTTTAAGTCCTCCGGAGGTTAGCATTAGTTCTCTTATCATTTTGAATGTTTTGAATTAGTTCTGTAATTTCCTGTTGTAGCAGTTATCTACAGCTTATGTTGAAGGTACCCGTAGCCACTAGATTCTGTAACTGTTTTTACTGTTCTTGCATTTCTTTGAATTCCAGCAAAGTAGAATAATTTGAGTAGGTTTGGATAAGATAGTTTAGAAAGAATATGAGCCTTGAAGGCACATACAGTGCAGTGCCATCATAAGTTACGCTCCTTGGTTGATAATTTAATGGAGTACAATGATAAAGTGGATTGTTCAGATAGGTTTACCCCTGAATTATGTTAAGTCTACAACGCATTAGTTTTCCTCTACAGGCACCTCAGCAGAATGTTCCACCACCCGCCCCTCCTCAGGACAATCTGGATCCTCATCTAGCTGATTTTGTTCCAGCCACCTCAGCTGATGTTGTTTCTCCTGTTTTAGATGCTGGTACTTCTACTCTCCGGCCTAAATGGTGGGCTAAGACCATAGGTGATCTTCATGATGATGAATTGATTGAGGGTAGATCAGTTCGGAAAAAGAGCAAGCAGCAGAATACAATTAATCTTGCTCTTATGGCCAACCTTCACAGCATCTTATAGCCTCAGACATATTCAGAGGCTAAAGTCGTACTTGAGTGGCAACAGGCTATGGAAGCTGAACATCATAGTCTTCTAAAGAATAACACTTGGGTCCTCTTTGATCTTCCACCAGGGAAGAAGCCCATTGGCTGCAAATGGGTGTATAAAGTTAAGTATAAGGTTGACGAAACTCTTGATAAGTATAAGGTTTGGTTGGTAGCCAAAGGGTTCTCATAGACAGAGGGTATTGATTATGAGGAGACTTTTGCTCCCACAACCAAAATGAGTACCATTCAGCTTGTCCTCACTATTGCAGCTCAGTTTGGATGGAAAGTCCATCAAATGGACGTCAAGAGTGCATTCCTCAATGGGGATTTACAAGAAGAAGTCTATATGACGCACCCTCCTTGTTTCAAGGTTGCTGGTAAAGAACACTAGGCATGTAGATTGGTGAAAGCACTTTATGGCCTTAAACAGGCTCCTCGGGCATGGCACATGAAAATTGATAAGTACCTCATTGATCATGGTTTTCAGAGGAGTCCTTCTGATTCTAATTTGTATGTCAAACAGTCTGGTGATGATATTCTTTTGATTGTTGTCTATGTTGATGATCTGATCATTACTGACAGCTCGGAACATCTGATTGGGGAGATCAAACATAATCTTAGCAAATCATTTGACATGATAGATTTGGGACTTCTGCATTATTGCCTAGGTGTTGAGGTTTGGCAGACAAATGATAGCATCTTTATCTCTCAGTCCAAGTATGCTCGAAGTCTGCTTGACAAGTTCCGGATGACAGATTGCAAACCTGCATCTACACCTATGGAGAAAGGGAGAAACTATCAGCCAAATCAGATTCACCTGTGGAGAATGAATCGGCTTTCAGGCAACTAGTGGGCAACCTCATTTATCTCACTGCTACTAGACCTGACCTCAGTTTTGCTGTGAGCTACATCTCTCGCTTCATGACAACCCCTAAAGCTGAACATTGGGTTGCAACGAAGTGTGTGCTAAAATATGTGAAAGGCACTTCCGACTTTGGCATTCTGTATGGCAGGTGCAAAGATCCTAAGCTGATTGGTTTTACAGACTCAGATTGGGCAAGTTCTGTTGATGACAGGAAGTCTACTTCTGGGTATGTTTTCAGTTTGGGAATAGGTGCAGTTACATGGACCAGCAAGAAGCAGCAGGCAGTGGCTCTTTCCTTGACTGAAGCTGAATATCGGGGAATTGTTAAAGCAGCTCGTGAGGTAGTTTGGCTTCGAAGGATGCTTTCTGACATGCAAATGTTTCAAGCAGGGCCTTCCCCCTTGTACTGTGATAATCAAGGGGTGCTGAAACTTGCCAAAAATCCAGTCTTCCATGAACGGACCAAGCATGTTGAACTTCATTGTCATTTCATTCGCTAGCTTGTCGAAGACGGATCAGTGGTGTTGCAATATGTTCCAACTGAGGACCAGGCTGCAGATATTCTCACCAAGTCTCTGAGTCCGGATAAGTTTGTCAAATTTAGGGGGCACCTTGGTGTAGTTGATAGATTGACCATTAAGGGAGGGTATTAAAATAAATTTAGATAGTTTATATCATAGATGAAAAAATTCTTTAATAACTCGCAAAACTTGCGAGTCTAAATGCAATGCGAGTTTTGGTGTGAAAAACTCGGCCCGAGTTTTCTCAAAAACTCGCCGCGATTTTTCGGCTCAAAACTTGTTGAGATCGCCAATAACTCGCGTCTCCTGCAAAAAAATCGCGAGTCACAAAATTGGGATTTGGAAATATAACTTAAAGGTTTGAAAAAAAAACAAAACGCGATGCACATTGTCGATTGATGCAGCGATGGCATCCCTCCCATTTGGTGATTTTCCTTTGTTGCATTCAACATTACATTGAGTTTGTCTACCACTGTACCACTGACGAAGAGTCGCCTCCAGGCTCGCACAATGCAAGAGGGATTTAGAGTTTGAGAGTGACATTTTCTCTTTATTAAGCCTTAACTCACTATTTGTTTTTAATTTTAGGTTTCGTTTTTTTTTTATAATATTTTATATATTAAAAATGTATCGATTATTTTTATTTTATTTTTTAACTTTTTTATATATTAAAATTTAACACATTACAACTTAATGTTTCAAAATATTTAATTTAGATTTTCAATTATTAATATATTTAATATATAAAATTTAACATGTTTAGTATTTACAATATTTAAATTAATCAAATTTAAATTTATTTATATTTATATTTATTATAATATATTTAAATTTAATATAATAGTATTTTATTACTCGGATTTAATCACAAATTGTTTTGGTGTATTTTATATTATCTCGCCTAAAATCGTGATTTTAATAGTGGAATTTCATATGTATTCGAAGCTTGAACTCTTTTTTTGGTCTATGATATGCATTAAGCTCTTAATTTTGATTTATATATGAAGGAAGCCAGTAATGCATTCTACAATTTCAGAAATGTGTGTTTTTTAAGAATATTTTTAAAAAATTATGCATTTTTAAATGTTCGATAAATTTGCCGAGTTTTTCCCCAAGTCCCGAGTTTTTAAATTTTTTGGGTCTGCCGAGTTTTTGCCAAGTTCGAGTTTTTCAACTATGGTTTATATTAATGGTCAATATTGTAATATTAGTAGATTAGATTGTTTCTATTTCATTTGCTTTCTTAGCTTTACTTATTTTAGAAACATTTGTATTATTCTTTTAGAAACATCTACTATGTAATTCTTTATAAAGAGCTTTGTCTCTTTCATTTTAAGATATCAAGAATTTACCAAAACACCAACATAGTGCATGAACCCATAAAACATGGGTACATTGAAAATTGAAAGTGGAAACACAAAATCACTATGAAGCTTAGTAAATTGGATATATCATATCATATTAGATAAATCAATGCATGAATATATGTCATGAAATACTTCTGTACATATCAGTACACTACAAAATCCTCTGGGGACTGCACTTCTATATCATCTGTAAATCTTAGCAATACCAGTTGAAAATGCATTGCAAATGTACTAGTTGGCTGTAATGTAATACAAACAGTAATGTGGGTTAAGTCTTTTTATGAAATATTCATTTGACATTTAATTTTACCTTTTTAGTTTTTTATAATATTTTTTGAATGGGGTGTGGCAAGAACTAGGATATATGCATTGGGTGTGCCTGGATATACTTGTTTAAATTGGTTGCACAAGAGGTGCAGAATTGGTTGGTTTTCACACCTTGTATAGGTGCATCTTGGGTACAGCCAAAATTTGATCAGGTACACATGCTTGAACATCCCTGGCATTCACACTTAAAATCTCCAATGGAAATTCTATGGAGGATGAGATGTTTTGGTTTCCTAGTCTAAAAATATAAAGTAAAACCCGCAACACAGTTGTAGTATAACCTTAAATATAAACAAGCAATTGAAAAAATCAAAATAGAGATCAACACAATTGAGATGCAACAGTTCTTGTATTTTCATAACAAAGTACAATAGGAAAATGACTCAGAAGATTGCAGACATGAGAGCTCCATGTCCAAGTCTATATCATGACCATAAATATAATGATGGCTGACAGGTTTGGTGGTTGAGGCCCATTGCCAACCACACTCAATGGATGCTAACAAAAATTAGTAAATACTATGCATTTGATACTACCTAGACTTTTTCTAGCACGTGACTTGACATGAATTTGCTGTATTCAAAACATACTTTATTAACACTTGTGTCTGACTTACTATAAAATGTCAAGCCATGGATTACATACATAAGTAAATTAGGATGCTCACGTCTACACCTTCCCTCCCCCACTACTTCCAAAGAAGAACAATCTGGTTGGCATCATTGCTGATAATCAGGGTGAAGCTGGTGGGTGAGAAGGTGCAATGCTAAACACTGAGGGTAGCTTAGAACTAGTAGGTTGCTCTGGCTTTTTTGGATGAAGAGGATGCACTGCTGACTCAGTGATGGACCTGGGTGAACCTTTGACCAAGGTCTTCAATCTTTCAAGCTCTGCTTGCAGGTTCACCAATTCACTCTTCTCTCTTTTCAAGTATTGTAATTTGTGTCCATTTGCTGCATTAACCCATAGAGTTGCTTCTGTTGTCTTCTTCATCTTCAGTCAGAGCACTATTATCTCTGCTTCATTCTTCTGATTCTTGGCTACAATATACCCTGGAGTTGTTCAAGCTTCCTCTGCTATGTCTTGAACTCTGCTGCTTAGTTTCCAATAAGGCACTCATGTCTTCATCCTTGGTGGTTACTTTCTGAGAATTATCCCTTAGTCTCTGGCTTTCAGCATAGAATGTGCTTTACAGCTGCTGCCGTGATTGTTTTTCAGGCAAGAGTTATGCATTTTTTTGTCTGGAGTCACTGTTGCTTGGCAAAAAATTGGTCTTTTTCCTTTTGCTAACTATCCTTATTTGTTTGTAATGACTTTCAGGTCACTACATATCAAATCATCACAATCTTGTGCAATTTTATTGTCTCGACCATGGGTGTGTACAATCAGACATCTCAGGTCCACATATTAGTGTTGAAGCTAATCCATGGTCAGCTAGATGAACAGATGACGGACTAGGGTGTTGGAACCCATTAATCATGGTGCTCAAGTCAAATAGTGAGTGGTCAGTCTGCTCTGCCCAACAAACTACAAAAGCATGCCTCTTACTCTTGAGTGACAAATTATAATCAGGTGTCAACCAAGTTTCCGATCCTGGTACGGGGATGGGTACTGGTTCAGGGTTCAGGTACGTGGATATGGCATTTTTTTTTTGGCCTGGGTACGAGAACAACAACATCTATATAGAGTTACATTGAATAATATTCAATATAAGTTTATAAATATAATTTTTTTTTTGATAATATGACCTGGTTTTAGGGTCCAGGAACCCATCAACAAATATCACCAGAAATTTAGTTTAACAACAGTATCACCAGTATTATCACGCCCACCCTCTTCCCCTAATCTCCTATCGAAGGCTATATTCTATAAACAGTATGCAATCTACTCCCAGCCCTTAACCCTACTAACAAACCCCAGAAACCAGACATAGTTTGTTAACCTGCAGAGAAGGCAAATTACACAAGCCTTACATCTGCAAATACAAAAACTACATGCATAAACTGAAAACCTTACATATTTTCCTCGCCGAACATCTCCACACAATCGTTACCTGAGTCACAAGCACACGAGAAGGAGGGACACGCTCACTCAGGAACAGGAACACCCAGCTTGTCCGCCACACCATCCACCATCTTCCTAGTCTCTAGCACACACGCCATCATATCATGCATATGTCCCAGGACCTTATCCAAATTCTCCTCATTTGGCTTTGTAACCTCTATCATGTCTTCGTGTAGCAGGATGGAGGAGGCAGCGATGGAGAGCATCGTTGCCACTGTGAGGGAGTGAGCTGCCTCGAAGACATTCCAGTGCCCACGGGAAGTGCCTGGATCCAACAGCAGTTGTGTTTAGGCCGAACACACATTGGCCCCTTCCTTACCATCTACTTCCTTTGCCACCCTTAAAAGCCTTCCCAACCAGTCTCAGAGAATCAGGTTCTTAATTTCATTCTCGAGACCATTTATGAAACTTGCCATCGCTTCTTCCCCTGTGATTTTCTTTTGTCACTTCGTCCCCACATTCCCTCTAGCCGGATTCTTACCAAGCATTATCCTGCCTCCCATCGATGAGCTACCTATTCTCCTCCTAGTTTGTCTCCGTGGAACACCGTCCACCACTTTCTTCCCCTTAGCCACATAAATCCTACCTTTGCCTTCCTCAAAACCAGCCACACCATCATAGGAAGCCACGACAGACCTCTCCAATCTCCCAGGAAATGAATGCGATCGTGACCCACGCCACATGCAATAAACCTGCTGAGGGAGATCAACACACCATCTTTTAGAATGATTAGGGACGTCACCTTGCACACTTAAGTAGTCCATCACCCCACTCCACATACTCTGCCAACTTTATTTCCTTAAGTGACTCTTGCTATTCATGTTGGCCCCTTATTAGGCAGGTTTATAACTATAATTTAAATATATATATTATATATTATATAATTATAATTTATAATATTATATATAATTATAATATATTATATAACTGAAATATACATGTATATATGTATGTGTATATATATATATATGTATGTATGTATTTATCTATACATACATACATATGTATATATATAATTTTTAATATATATAAAATTATAAATTATAGTTATATAAAATTATAATTATATATATGTATGTATGTATATATATATTTTTTGTTCAGTAAGCTCTACCAGAGGGGGTAGTTCCCATTTCATTAAAAACATCTTGAAAATAAAACAAAGACACAACATCAGCTCTTTCGAGCATGCAAGCAAGCTACAATCATTTATTGGGCCTTCTCAAGTGCCACAAGAACCTTAAACCTTCAAAGAGCTCGAAGGCTCGATCAATTTGTGGAGGAGATAACAGATCTCCATATTGACTCAGATGGAAGTAAAAAACTTCCATATTGTTTCGGTGAATGCCGTCCCGGAATAGACTTAAAGCCTGCATAGAAATCTTGTTTCTCTTCACTGCAGCGGCGTCGAAGATCCCTCTCATCAATAGTAGCGTACGCCATTTCTCTCTGCTTTCTTGATAAAGCTGTGCGCCATCAATTTTCCACTCTATTTCCTTCCCATTATCAATGTAACATTCATGAGGAACTCTTCATATAGAGTCCCATCGTGAATGTGCTCTTCCCTGAAAATGTGGGAGCCTATAACTTGTTTTATCGCTTTCACTACACCATCCGCCTCTGCATTGAAAATCCTTCTTATCTGCTCCTCTGATTCTTGCTCCTCCTCTTCCTCTTCCTCCTCTTTATCCTTCTATTCTTCCTCCGCTTCCTCATTATCTTCATTATCTGACTCTTCCATGCATCTGCACTTGCACTCACATATCATTCGCTGGGCCATTTTACCTTTGACACCTGAGAAGAGCAATTTTTAATAGCCTTTGAGGGAATCGATTCAGGAATTACCTGTGAGGGGCAAATATTCGACCATTTGATTTGTTGCACTTCATATCTTTGCTCAAGGATTCGAGAGTCCTTCCTTTTACGAAAACTGACTATCATCCTTCAATATTTATGCCAAACCGTCCCAAACCGAATCTGAATTGGATACTCTGCAAGGCTCAGGTTGGTCTATACCTTGATTCGCGAGAAAGTTCGCGGCTCTTTTTGCTTCACTATAGATGTGGCGTACGATGAAGTTGTCTATCTTGTCCAACGATTCCCATATCTCCATCACCAAATTCTTAAGTTTCCAATTCAAAATCTCCTTCCTTATAATAACATTTATACAGATCAGTAAATCCCCTTCAATGTCTATTTGCTTGATGTTCTTTTGAATGCAAATTCTAAGACCTTTCAATGCTTCCATCTTTGCCTCATTATTGGTACCAAATATGAGCTTTTTTGAAGATGCCTAGATGAGGATTCCCGCCTCGTCTCTGATAATGAACCCTGCACCCGAGGCCTTGGGATTGCCTCTAGAGGCCCTGTCGAAGTTTATCTTGAGTCTACTGTAATATCCCAAATGGGGATATTTTCTCCTATTTTGGATTTCCGGGCTTTCCAAATGAATCTTGTTTGGAATGACTGATTTTTCTTACTTTGAAGTCTGCCCTAATTTCTGCCCAAAACCCTAATTTCTGATTTTGTTTTCTGCTCTTAGACATGCAATCATAATGCTCAAATATGCATCCAAACATAGCACATAATGATGACAAATGATTCTAAACATTACAATTCACATCTCCCATGAATTACACCATGAAATACGCATTCTAGGGCATCAAACATTAATCAACCAAGTCTGATTTTCTGAGTTAAACACTGCTGCTACATAAAAAACGGAAGTTCTGATCTGATTTACAAAGGGATTCTAGGGCACAAACAAACCCAAACAATGCCCAGAATTATCTGCACTACAAATCAGATTCAAACACTTGATTACACATACCAATTGCATACAAAACAGGGAGTAATTGATAAACCCTAGCTGGGTGGATGCTCCAAGAGATGGCATCTAGGGTTTGCTGCTCCGAATTTGCTCCAAACAAGAATTTCACCTTCACAATGTGGCGCTCCAAATCTGCTACAAAGTTTAGGGCTTAGACCCTAACAAGTTTGCGCCAAAGTTGTCAATGGATGATGGTTAAATGCTGCTCCAAATTGCATCAGGTCTGCTGCTCCAAGATGTTGGTTTTGCTGGCATCTTCTATACCAACCACTTATTAGGGATTGATCTGTCTCACTTTGGGGACATAATGAGGAGATATGCTGAGGTTTATGTTTTTTGGTTGAGCAGATTATCTTTCCTGTTACCTAGGATCGTGTTAGGTACAGGGATTGTAGTTATGGACCTCACTGAGATGCCTTGGCAGGAGATGTTTCATGGTATAGGTTTCAACCCTTATAGGTATTTCAGTTTGGGTTTTGATGATGGTTACTTTTTGGGGTTCCAGGAGAGGAGAGTGCAGTTTTGACACGATGGTTTTACCGTTATGATCATAGTGACGCAGTGTCAACATGGTGGTTCCTTTCTGAGATTGATGTGGGATCCTGGGATCACATGTGGTTGTAGTTTGGTTCAGTTTGGTGTTTCTGGCGTTGTGCAGGTATTGCTTGAGGACAAGCAATCTTTGGGGAGGGCAGACTGTAATGTCCCCATTTTCGGGTTCCCTTGCAGTGCAGTTTGCACTGACCTTGTGGATGTGTGTCAACATTATCAGAGAAGTTATTTGATGATTCCAATGAGCTCAGGTGGTATGGAGGACTCATATGCCACTTTCCGGGGTGATTTCTGACTTCTGGTGTGCTCTCCAAGAATCTTGGAGAGGGCATCTATTTATAGTAAGTCACAGTTGGCTCCGTTTATCATTATTCTTCATTGGGATCACTCTAGTGCAGTCAGTTTTCGATTCCGGTGCATTCTGGCAGTTTCCGCAAAATGGGTGTATTAATGGCTTTACTTTAATTATTTTACTAAGGTCGCCAAATATTATATAAAATATTTAAAAAACAACTTAGTGTTATAGCTCGTCGAAATCGCGATGAAATGTTTTAAATCATGGATGCATAAAACAGGGACCTTGCGTGTCAAATTATCATTATTTTAATAAAAAAGTCTTTTTTCGAATAAAAAAGGAGTTTAAATTTAAAAGTGAATTTTAAAATATAAGCTTCTTGAGTATTTGGCAGAAAAGTATAAAAGGAGGTTGTGAGAGCTCATTTGGATATGCAGATTATTATTTTTCCTCTTGTGAAACCCTTGTGGTTCTGTGGGATTGAACTTGGTTCATCTCAACCTTCTTGAGGATGAAAACCCTCTTAGAGAAGATTAGCCACGGTGTTGAAACATCCTCCCTAGTTAATATTGTGTGACTCATTCAGAGTTACAATTGTGCAGGAAAGGTTTGCTGATAAATTTATCCAAAATCTACGCTTGTGCTAAATGGAGTATTGGAGCAATTTCATACAGAGATTGCCTGTGTGTTTCATTGCAGATTTCTGGAGTTTGCCGCGAAGGGTTTACTGTGCAAATTTATTGGAGATTCTTCAAATAATAAATTGTGATTGAAAGATATTGTTAAGAGTGTTTGAGATCTTGGTTCATGTTGAATTGGGTGTTGGCGCCATAGCTGGAGCTAAATATATTTTATTTAATGCTAGCCGCAACCCTTTCCTTGAAGTCGCAGCATATATAAGGCATCTAGTATATAATATTTGGAGTAGAGTGTAGTAACAACTGGAAAATATTACTGTTTGGTGGTGATGGGAGGTGTGGAACAGGTAGATCTTTCATATTTTTATATACAACACCATTGTTTCAAGCTACAACATGTATTTATGTGACAGCAGCATAATAACATTGTGGATTTACACCATTTGATATTATATCACAGCTGTTGTAATTCTGTGTTTGTAACAACAAGCATAGCAATTGAAGATCAATATATAATGCTGGAGTTTGAGGTTAGATTGTTGTTATTAATTATTTCTTTATGCATGCAAAGGGTTTGTTGAAATGTTCATGATATTTCTATGCATTGTGGGTTTTTTGTTTGAACAAATATTGTTTCAATTTGCATTTTGAATGATCCCATACCCAAACACATTGAAAATACATTGAAACAATTACTATGCAAAGTGTTTGACGGAATGCTTGCGTGATAAAAGACAAAATTCTTTGTGGGTGTTGGAAAAAAATTGGTTTCAATTTGGGGTGGAACATTAGAGATCCCAAACATCGATTTGAGCTTCGTGACTATATCCTTGAGCCTCAATGAGACCCATAATGCTACTGTGGGCTGATCCCTCCAAAGCATAAGGTAAATCGGTTGGAAATTTATCATAACAACCACAAATCACTTGGGAACTCATCCAAATCAGCACTATGATGGCTGGAATGATTGTCCTCCATAACAGAACCCTTCCACTAACATTACCATGAAGGAAATCCTCTCAAAATGCATCAATCTACCGCTGTCTATGACTAGAAACATCAAAACCAGCACTATTAAAATAATGTAACAGCTGCAAATATGACAAACCCGTGCAAAAATCAGCCATGTGATCAATGTAGAAGCGGTGGGCAGCCATACACGGACTGAAAACTCTCCATTAGAAGTTACCAACTGAAAAATACCCTTTCCCATGGTTGGGAATCCTTGCAAAACCACTTGTGTGAATGCCAATAAAGTAATGTGGTGGCTGATAACAATGATCACAGCAGTGTCAGGGCTGGAAATTAGGTCCATAGCTGTCATGGGAGTGCTTCCCTTGTCATATGAGGATAGCACCTCATCATCACTCAACCTCCTCATGCCTTGATGATCTTTCACACAAATATCCCAATTAGGGATCATCCCATCATGCTCATGTTGTGCTACCCTAGCATTCATGTGAACTTCTCCTTGGAATCTTCTTACGGGGCCTCTCTCTCAATAGGAACACCATGCCTCCTCAACTCATGATGATACTCTCTACTCAATGGTAGCCTTGGAAGTGAAAAATCAAGTACCATGCAATGCTGGTCCAAAGTAGGCCAAATATAGCCACCAAAAGATGTCTCACCTATGGATGAAGTCGTGGTTGCTACCAACTGAAGTTCCATTCTCCTTGCCATGGCAAATTTTGGAGATTTCTCTTTGATGCCTTGAAGCACTACCTCCTTTCCCTTAGTCTTCATCTCTATAATAAACTTTCCAATAAAGTGACCAATGTATGCCCAAAACTATACTCATCCCTCCTAGGTTTATGTCATAATAATTACCTTGTGTTCCAAAGGATCTTACCGCGATACCATCAGCTGTACCCTTTAAAAAATGGTATGGATCAGATTGTATGTAGGCTGGACAGTGGCTGCAACAGCCATGTATCACTTGAAACTTCTTCCAAAACAGCAATATGTAAGAGGGAATAATGTTACTTAATAACCTCAATAGCTGAGACCTCCTACACACAACATTAAGCAACTAGGTCTTCCCAAAATCTGCAGGTCTGTAGCTGCTCATGAGAGATAACATCAGTCCAACACATGAAATCATCAAAATAAACAATTGGAACATAGTACAATAGCTGCAACATTGAATTTCTTTGGCCAAAATCAAGAGTGTAGATGCTGGAATCCATCCTGTAATGACTGAAAGTACTCTAACAGCAGTAATAAATTGATAATTCCTCGACCATGTGACTGAAAACTTGCTCATGGTCGCCAATGATGTAGGGTAGAGGTTGAAAATGGTGCGGGCAGCAGCCCCAAGGTTAGGATTCGTGCCCCTTGGTTCGTTTCTCTTGCCATCAACACTCATCCCCATTATGTTTTGTAGGTGACTCTTAACAAGAAAGTCCCATTTTGAAGTTATTCCATTTGGCGGCAACCTTGGAGGTGTAATATTGAGTACCTTACTATGCTTGTGCAAAATAGACCAAACATTATCATAATGAAGTATCTTACCTAAGGATAATTCCTTGGTTGCCTCTATGCTTGGCGTTGCTTGAGCTACTTGGCTTCCCTGAAAATATCCCTTTAGGCCATAATTCATAACCTTGTCTTCAAGTGTAGATCTTGGCCCTAAGGAGTGACCTATGAATCGTGAACATTGATCCTTCACAACTTTGTTAGAATGCACCACATACCCTATATGATTCCTCATGAACTTCTTTTTTAGTTTTTACCCAAATGCAAGATATTCCTCTATCCACTTTGACCCTTAAAGATCACCTGGATCCCATATGCAGAAACAACCTTGAACTTGAATCAAAGAGTCCACATGTCCTATACTGCTAGTTGTATCCTTTAGTCTATCACCCCTTTTAGCATGCCTTCCACGATGACAAGAATCTTGCAATGACATAGTGGGAAGCAACAAATCTGAAATATTTTCATCCCCTTAGTGGATATTAGGCCTTGATCATCAACAAGCTTCCCCACAACTCCAAGGTGGATGCTTCACAATGTTAGTGCTAGCACCTCCTGTTACTTCAATGCCTACCTTGGGGTTCTGTTCTTAAGCAAAGAAAACATCGACTTTATGATTGAGTTTTACAGTATGGATCCATCCTCATGCTACAACACTATCTTCTCAATGTTGAGTTTACTGTTTAATTTCTCCCCTTTTCTACGAAAAACAAGATGATTATGTAGAGTTATGGTGGTGGAAAGCTGGGCAGAATAATGCATCTGAAATTTAGTACAGTGCAAATTCGATCTTGTATCCTGGTTTAGGCAATTTTACTTGGCCGTTTTCCTCATTGATAGCAAATATGTGTTTAATAAGCAGTGAGGTTATTTTGCAAGTATCATTTATAGTGAAAACACCCATTGTGCGGACTACAGGTGTATTTGCAGAGAGGGAGTTTCAAGAGGATGAGTTGTTATTGCAAGATCGTATGTTGGTTGGGGCACAACATTTTTCTAACAAGGTATTTACTATTTCTTGAAGGCTTCTTTCTGATTCATGAGTATACCAGATTGACATACTGAAGGTCATATGCATTTTTTTCCATAACACTCATTTTTTTCCCCTGTTCTTACGTGGCTACAAAAGGAACCAGTATGATGGTTTCATTTTTCATGTTCTTGTATCAGATTCCTATTTTAATCTTATTTAGTTTTGGTCTATTGTTCTTTGCAGGGCGATTCTTTTGTTTGCAGCTTTTGTTTTTGTTATATTGGCTCAATAGAACTTCAAATCGGAAGACGATTATTCTTACGGTGAGGCTTAATTCAATTGGGAGCTAAGTTCTGTGAGTTCGAGATGAAAAGATCTTTAAATATTTCCCATGTGGAACTTGTGGCCAGGTCTGTAAATATGGAAAACAGAGATGGGTTACCTCATCATCATAGCCTTCAATTACCTGACAGCAAATCAAAGATGAGATCACATATTCCTAAAGAAGTAGTGGAACGTCTTCTCAATGGGAAGCTTTCCTTGCCGTTTTCAGAACATTTCCCATTGCCTGCCATTACAAATTGCATTGGTGGGTGTTCTGATGAAAATTATTGCAGGTTTGCTTCATGTCTTTACAGTCTCTGATCTTAATGATACTGATATCACCATGCCTGTGTTTCTATATGCAAGTGCTTGCTACTGATTTTTTCATATCCTATTGCAGTCCCCATTCATTCCTGCTTCCTTCTCTTGGTCCTGTTTGATCTTTTTGATGATTGAAATACAAAACAGGTTTCCATTTCTAGAAAAGTGTTTTTATGTCTCTTTGTTCTAAATGCTTGTGCCTGTTTTACTATCTTGAATAATTATCATTAATCTTGTACGAGTTATTCTAAATTTGAAAAAACATGCTTATCTTCCCATGTACTTGTTTTGCACCTGAACTGTACTCAAGGATTAGAATTTTTACTGTAATTCTACCTTGCATGGTATGAAGATCATCAATATTTTTAAATATAAACATGAATTATAAATTGATTTTTCTACAGTTATTAGTGATTGGGTATCAAAAACACTATGTGACCAATTTGTAACTAGACATGTGCTAGTTGATTTGTTGTCTTTACCTGTAGAAGGGAGTTTGTATTCCGGTTAAGAAACTTTTTCCTTTTATGTATCTGAGCAATTTCATAGATGCTCTCTGCATTCCCAAAAATATATATTAAACTTGTTTTACTACTAATATTTTGTGTAGCTTACTTAGGGTGAATAAAATAACAAGAGTCTTAATAATACCTTTAAAGTTTAAACATATAATTCTGATGCATTTTGCATGCATTCATACAACATGACATCTATAACCCTTGTCTATCCTATTACTTGCAACACATTAGGAAAGACAAGATGTATGTTCCTCAGAGTTTCTGGGATAGGAACAGCAGGGGATGGGAACAGCAGGGGATGGTGGGACACATTTCTGGAATGGCTGGGACAGGAGGCCTTTTTAAGGCGACAACTGGGGATGACAATTAAAAAAACAGGGAAATTTAAAAAAAATATAGGAATTTCAATTATTCATATATAAGGCATTCATCAAATACAGTGTAGAACCAATTTCATTTACCATGAGAGTCGACACACAAATTAATAAAATTTCATTTATTTAGTGTAGACTATAACACCTAAGGGTTCACTCTTTTACCATTTCAATATGTAATAATAATAACTTTATTTCCTTTCTTCCACAACGAAAAACAACATTTTAAAGACTAATAGTGTATGACGATAACTAATATAAAGTATATTTCATTTAGCAATCAACATTTAGTTATGTATAATATCTAAGCTCTTCTTTGTTACAACCATGAGGAAGAAGTTTACCCCATAGAAGCATTAATTTGCAAAAAAATCGCCAAAATGGTGATTAATCGTGGAACTTCCAAAACCGTGACACCCCACCCCACCCCCAAATATATGCGATTTCCCCAAAAAATCGTTGACCCGATTTGTGGACTGATTTCTGTGATTTTTTGCTGATTAGTCACAATTAAATTGCGGGTTTGACGGTTTTCAACGCGTTAAAGGATTCCCGTGTGATCTATTGATGGCAGTAGGGTTTATAGCCCACGTTTTTTTGCATTTTCTTACATCTTTTTTTGGCGACGATTGGCTTCGTGCAAGGATATAGTTTTATAGACGCGTTTGAAAGATTTTTCCTATGTAGGGTTTTTGTCTTCGTGGGATGGGAAGGTTAGTCGACAACCTCTACGGATGCAGAACAAGGTTCACTGTTATGCTTTATTATGCTTTCAACAATTTATGAAGAAATACCACTACCTACCATTAAATATCAAAAGCTTCGTGTATGTGACATTTGTGGAGCTTTCTTGAGTGTTTATGACAAGCCTTGTACAATGTTTTTCCAAATGCAAGAACAAAAGCTTCAAAACTTGGTTTAATGTGTTTCATCTTGTTAATTGATATTTTGATAATGCATAATGAGCAATCAACGACAACGCTCTTTGGACAAAAAATCCTAACTGTGAGATTTATAAAAAAATTGAAGTTTTGGTGATCTTAGACTTTATCCATTTATCTTATTCAATAGTAAAAAATGAACGTGCTGATATCTTTATCCTCCTTGTATCTACACCTTGTAGGTCTAGATTACCCTTCGTGATAGAAGATAAATTTGCACTTATGGCTTAGCCCCAATGGAAAAGTAGGAATAAGAGGAAGTGCTAATGAATGAAGGATAATGGAAAACTTCAACTTTGATTTATGCAAAAGGAAATGCATGTTTGCTTGAGTTATCTATTCACAATGTCCCAATTATACAATTTATCTGAGTTTTTGATAATAAGCCGAAATAGAGCAACTTGAGAAGACTGATAATATCATCTAACTACATATGGGAACAATGAGACATGCTCAAGAAAATAGAGAATTTTTCATTCAAATATATCAAACCCAGCTTGTCTTTTACATGAGCAATGATGGCTTTTAAATAAAGAACAAGCCTTTACATGCATTTTAACCTTATTTGACAATAACCTGCTAGAAAAAGAATATGCTATTTAATAGAAGACATAACATATCTTCTTGCTAGTTCAATTTCTGCAACCTACATTTTTCTTCTCTTCTAGATGCATTGGCATCCTTGCCAAGTGCCAACGCTCAAGTACTGACTAGAGGGTGAGTGGCATCACAGGCAAATGATGATGTCCTTGATCCCGAGGGTTTTGATATCTTGACAGAGGCTGACCTTGGTAGTGATTTGGTTGAACAACTTAGGAGAGGCTCCGACCCAAGAGCTTCATCATCAGGATGGGCAACCTTCTAGTGTAGCTCTCTTTGTAGCAAGAAGTCACTGGCTATGTCTAATTTTTTGAACTTTGTACTTAATTTGTGTGTAGGTTGACTTTGACAAAGTAGATTATAATTGAAAATTTGAAAACTCTTAACATGTATTTATTATTTATGCACTATGTAATTATTGATATGGACATAAACGACAAAAATCTATATTCCACAATTGATGGGCTAAACTCTCAATTTTATTTGCTCTCTATATCTCTATGCTATTGAAATGCCTTTAAATTTCAAAGATAGCAGGTTTTTTTCCCTTTTTTGCATATTTCTATGTTTTTTGGAAATCCGATTTTTTCCCATTTAAATCCTGATTTAAAAAAAAAATCTTATACATTTGGTTTGCCGATTTTTTCCCCAAAGGATTTTTGCTGCTATGGTTTACCCCACTATGAGAATTTTATCAAAATAAAACAACAATTGAAAAATATTGGTAGGAGAGGTTTCTTTGGTCCTCTAAAGTTTTGCCTAGCATTGTAGTCCTCAAAAAATAATTTCATGAAATTAACTATGAAAAAAAGAAAAAGAAAAAAGAAAGGGAAGTGTGAGAGAAAGACATATCTTGTAATGAGTAATAAGGGACGAGCTTTGCCAATAAATATCCAAAGTCTCCCACTTCACATGATGAAATAAACATTCACATTGACAAAAGTAACGAGGTTTTGTGTAAAATATGATAACAGGGGTGAATAAGTTTTCTATTCACAATTAGAGAAGTAAATGACCAATTAATTTCATTCACATATCATAACAAGAAATGGCATAGAGAGATTGATGACGAATGATGTATGGGCATAAAGTTTCCTTTTAAGCTTCTTTAGTTGACAAAGTTGAGGCAAGGCTTGTTAAGAGCATTTGGAAAATTGCAATTCACAAGAGTTATATGTAATCCTAGTGTTGGGCTATAGTTGTCCCCTGGAGGTTCAAGGGACATCTAGGTGTCCCCTGGCTGTCCCCTACCATCCTTTGCCTTTTTTTTTGTCATTCTGGAAACATTTCTGGTTTTTTTGCACATAGGGGATGGCCCTAGGGACATTTCCTAGTTGTCCCCATGTTCCAGAAATGTTTCAAGCATAGTTGTAAAACCCTGCGAGTACTCGCGGGTCTAAACCTGCCGCGAGTTACTCCTGATATTACTTGCCGCCGTGCAATACCAAAAACTTGCGGCATTTTTTTGCACAAAAACTCACCAAAAATCACAAAAAAATGCGAGTAAGAGGAAAAATGCACCCAACGGAGGTTTAAAAGCAAAAAGGTATTGTTTTTTGGGCGCATTCCACCATTCCAAAACACCGATAGAGGAGAGCCGCAGGAGAAGGGAGCAAACGCGTGACCTAGGGCACAAAAACTGTAGGTATTTAAGCGCCCATTTCATAAAAAATTTCCTTAGAATTTTTACCATTATATGCACAATTTTTAGCAAATTTATTTGCACAAATTTGGACCATTTTTTAGGGCACAAATTTACTGTTTAAAGTTTAAAATATATGCCTATTTTATAAATTTATACATTCTAATTCCTAAATCAATGCATTCTAATATACGCCTGGTTTAAACTTAATAATATATATTTATCCTTGTTTTATATATATTTGTAAAGATTTATCCTTGTTTTATATATATATATATTTCTGCTTGTTTATTAAATGATCAGACACAAAAAAAATTTAATATATGATAAATTTATATTTGTTAACAAACTATAAATTCTTCATTTCTTTGCTTAAAACTTAAGAGTAATTTAAAACTTTATATTTTAAATAAAACACCTTTATATTTATTATTTTATAATTTATTATTTATGTCTGATGTTCTTGCCATGGTTGAAAAACTCGGACTCGGCAATTACTTGGCAGACCCAAAATTTTTGAAAACTCGAGACTTGGCAAAAACTCGGGAAAAAACTCGGCAATAACTTGACAAATTTATCGAACATTTAAAAATGCATAATTATTTTAAAATATTCTTAAAAACACACATTTCTGAAATTGTAGAATGCATTATTGATTTCCTTCATATATAAATCAAAATTAAGAGTTTAATACATATCATAGACCAAAAAAAGAGTTCAACCTTCGAATACATATGAAATTCCAATTTCATTATCACTAGAAAATATAAATCATAAATTTCTTCTACGACTAAAGCTCAAAAGAGTTTTCTTTCTCTGCGTGCGTGGTGTGGAAGCAGATGGTATAGTTGTGGTATCCTCAACAGGAGCCCCATCTATAGGATCATGCAGTACACGTGAGGAACCCGCCCCTGATGGCACATCATCATCCGATTCTGTCTCTGAATCCTCATATGCTGCCACATTCGCTTGCCATTCAGCTGCATCCCTCTCCAAAGCAGCTATATCATCATCAACAGTAGCACACAATGGATCAACATCAACATCCTCAGCAATCCAATCTAAATAAGGATCAATGTCATCAAGGTCCAACGCATGATGTGATTCCTGGCCTTCTACCTTCTTCTCATGTAACCGAAGGTTGTACCACACATAGACAAGGTCATTCAAGCGCTTTTGAGTCAACCTGTTGCGCTTCTTTGTGTGAATGGCCTCAAAAACACTTCAGTTGCATTCACAACCGGATGCACTACAAGGCTAGGATAAAATCCCGATGGCTAGCTTTTGAAGATTAGGCATTGAGGCACCATAATCTTCCCACCATAAATATGCAAGGATAACATTTATAACTTTGTAAGGATTTTTAGTAAACTTAAAAATTAAAATAAATAGTAAATTAAAAGTAAACATATGTTTTTTACCTAGTTGCAAAGTGGATCTCCTATGAACGCAATCTCTTGAAGAAAAAAAGGGCCCTCTGCGCTCTTATAGCTCTGTAACTCATCGAGTACGAGGTCTCGAAGGTTATCATCAAAGACCAACCTCTCAACACACATGTTCAGGCCAAGCATAACCTCTGCATCTGCTCTGAATGAAGAGAAGAAAAACTTGGGGTTCAAATAGTAACCAACAACATGAATATGTTGGTGGAGTTGTCGGTTCCACCTCCGATCAATAATGTGCCATATGGATTCATATTTTGTTTTATTCGACTCATACAAATGCTGAACTGCCTCTTTGGCCTTATCCATGGCCTCATATAGATACCCCATGGACTTTTGATCCCCATCCACCAATCGTAGAACCCTAACCGACAGTTCTGACACCTAAATCAATAGTGGATGGAAATAAAATTAGAGAATTATAGTAATTGAAATTCAACAAATAAAAATATAAATTTTTTACAAAATGAACAAATTTTAACATTAGCAAATAAAAAAATAAATAAAAATTAGTGTTTGAAAACTTACCTTGAAGATCTCGTCCATGACTTTGGCAATGCCATCATCAAAAACTGTTTTCACGACCCTCTTTGCTTCCGACTTCCTATGATAAGGACTCTCCAACCACCTTTTGCTCACAAACATGTGCCTAAGGTGGGGCAATGCTGCTACTATGCTTTGCAAGGCAAGGAAATTAGTGGCAAAGCATGTGACTCCTGATCGCACGAGCTCCTTGCCATCAGTGTGTTCTCTAATAAGATTTAGGACCCATGTGTGGTTGTAGATGTATTTTGTGATATTTCTTGCCTCTTCAACCACATTCTTCACCCAGCTTAGTTTTCCAATGTCCTCAAGAAGAAGGTCAATACAGTGGGCAGCACAAGGACTCCAAAACAATGTTGGATGCCTTGCCTCTAAAAGTCTACCGGCTGCCACATATGTAGCCGCATTGTCAGTCACTATTTGGATGACATGTTCCACTCCCACCTCCATCACCATGTAATGTCCCCTGTTGGGAAGTTCTTATTTTTTCACCTTGCACACAAATATAACCTCTTAAAAGGAACATTAGTAATTAGTAAATTGATAATAAAATCAAAACATAAATTTGGATGAACAATTATATAATTCATACATATTTTCTCATACTTATTCATATGGAGCCTTATAGTATACTTTGGGATGATAGTGCTTGGTCACTAATCTAATCTAGCCCTAATGGAGGATAGGTGTATGTTTATTAAGGTGCGGGATAATAATACCCAAGGGCTTCATGGCACGCTCGGCCATACCTCACCTCTTGGCTCAAGAGCTTCATTGCATGCCCGGCAATACCTCGCTACTTGAGGATCGTGCTCCACTGTCATAGGCCCAAGTACTTCATTGCACACCTGGCAATACCTCAGTACTTGGCTCAAGGGACTTCATTACACGCTCGGTAATACCTCATCCACTTGAGAGTCACCTACCGTGTAAGTCATCTCCATAGGTATAGGCCCAAGTGCTTTGTTGCACGCCTGGCAATACTTCGCTACTTGGCTCAAGGAACTTCATTACACGCCCGATAATACTTCATCCACTTGAGAGACACCTCTCCTATGCAAGGTTGATCATAATAATCCACACTTTCTTACTTAACCGTCCTAGGGAAATAGATAAGATTAAGGACATGACGTGGCAGGACATGCATTATCCCTTGTATATCATGGGCAAGACTGATTTTTAGTATATGTGAGTTAGAAATATCATACCGATTTGACGGTGTGCTCTCCTCAAGGAAATGTAGTGATCTTATAGATCACAATGATGTTGTTTTGCCTTCACTAGGCTATCACAATATTAGAAATCCTTAAGCAAGGATCTATATCTACTTTGTCTTGCTGATATAAAGTTATTCACTACTTGGTAGCAGTTCTATTGCTGATGGAAATCTGAATGCTTGGATGTTATTTGTGATTTGCTGTTGTAGAAAGACTGAATAAATGTTTTTGATTTCAGAATATAAATATATTCTAACTCAGAATATATATATATATAATTCTCTATATATAAATATATAACTCTTATTTTCTGCCCTCTCCTCACTGCCCCTTATCTCTCCATACATATATCCTTTTCTCCTATAAAAGACACCCTTTAGAAGAGTGATGACTCTTCAAAGAGTCATAGTTTATATATTTCAACCGCTGCCTTTTGTTCTCCCTAATTGCTGCTCTTACAAGCAATTCACAGCCTTAACCAATTGCATATATGCAAATCATATCACTTTTATTCATTACCTTTATTTAAGCGCTACCCTTTATATTTCTTATATTTGTTATTTAAGGTCTGAGATGTATTTCTTTAAGTTACTTTACTATAATAAATTGCTGCTGTCTTAGATATTATCGCTGCTTCTTGTATTTACTGCAGCCTTAAGTCTTAATTTTATATCAAATTATTTAAACTATTTTTTATGCTTTAAGGATAGAATCGCTGCCATATAAGACTTTTATCTTATATGACACTACTTTTATAATTATATCTTATTTATTATATTTATATATTTAATATTTATATTTATTTCTATATAATAATATTTAAATTGTTTATATTTATATTTATTAGATATATTAATAATTATTAAGATAATATCTAGGTTAATGGTCACTCTCCTTAGTTTTTTCCTATTAGATAGCTTCTTTTTAGTTTTTCGTTATCTCTTCTGCTTCTGCTTTTTAGCTTTGTGCTAGCTGTTCGTCTATTCTTAGACTCGGTAATCTCTTTATATAGAGCTCTGCTCTTCTTTGTAAAATCTCATTACATAATACATTATTCAGTTTCATAAATCATGTAACATGGTATTAGAGCCCAGGTCGAGAGCTTTCGCAAATCCGTAACTCGTCGGCGTTTCTTTCCTTTGGTTTATGCGCGCCATTTTCACCATTTGTTTTGGTTCGTGATTTCCTTGTATTCTAGGGTCGTGATTTATGGTGGAAATACGTGTTTTGTAAAGGGTTTCGTGGTTTGCTTGTTTCTGAGGTTGTGAGGTTGCGTTTTTCCTCTTTCGTTGCGTCTTCTCCAGATCCTGTTTGGTCGCGGGTTTTTCGCCCTTGGATACGACGTCTTCTATTCCTGGTTGTTTCTTTGCTGAAGAGACTTCGACAAGTCGCGATTTGTTCTAATTAATGGGTCGTTTTTTATTTTAAAGTTTCTGTTCGTGTTTTTCGAACATTTTTGGACGCGACATTTCGTTTTGTTGACTTTTTCTGGGTCGCGGTTCCTACTGTCGGCCGTTTTCATCTGTTTATGGATCGCGTGATATCCAGTCGCGATCTCCAATCATCCGCGGTTTGGATTGGTATTTAGATCATGGTCGAAGCTTTTCTTCTGCCTTTATCGTGGACTTTGGTGGCTCTGTCCCTTAGTCGCGATTTTGTTTTCAGTGGATCTGTTTCTGGCGCCCATGAAATTTGCCATCTGTATTTACATGTGGCGTTTTTTTCTTTGTTTCTTTCAAACCTTCCTGGTCGCCTTTCTCTTTGTCGAAGGTTTCTGGAAGACATGGTTTGCATTTTCGGCGGTTCTCTTTTCCTATGATCAGGTTATTTTCTGAAGACAGACATTTGTGATATTCTATTCACTGGATCGTGGGTTTTCTTCAGAAAATGCGTTTCCCATTTCTGCTCAAGAGTTTCCTCTTGTTTGGGTGTCTATATCCGCAATCTGGTCACGCGATTTAAGTTTTTATTGGAGGTGAACTAGTGGCCTTTTCGATTTCCGGCGTCTTCTTTCATCTGTTTGGAGTTTGTCTGACGTTTGCTTTTGACCTCTGTCTTCGATTGGTGCTTGGCCCTTGTTTTGTTCTTCTCTGGAGATCGGCGGAAGTTCCCTGTGACTTGTAGGTTTTTAATCATCGGCGATCACAATTTGAAAACCTTTTGATCGGCGTTTTTTGGTCGTATCTTCTTCGTTTTTTTATTTCGGTTATGGCTGTTTTGTTTTCTGAAGACGTGATTCCTATGTGGAACCTTTTTGCACCTCTACGTGTGATGTGTACCTGTTTTGGCGGGCTTTCTGTGGGTTCTTTGTCTCGGTATCAACACTCAGTAGTCATATAGAGTTCGTTTTGCCTTGAAATCCGTGTTTAGATGTTCTGAACCTATTCTTTTTGTATTCTCGAGATCAGTATTTTGAAATCCATGATTCGGATTTATCTTGAGATCTGTGCCTCTGTTTCTATATCTCAGCTTTATTCCGTGTTTTCGGAATCTGTGCTTCGTAACCTATGCAAGGGTTCTGTTTAGCGTCAATGCCGTCTATCTGCTTCGATATTCATGTCGGACACTTATAATCTGTCTTTTTGTGCCTTGAAAAATGTGAAGTATGGCATCTTTTCGGACAGCAGTCAGAAGTTCAACGACAACAAACTTTTAATCATCAGTGTTCTCTGTAGGATCTCCTCAGAGTTAGGTTCCTGTTTCGTAGCCCTGTGAATGGGGCTTTGTTTTTTGTTTTCGGCGGCTTCCTTATTTGGCAAATGTTTTTGCCTAGTTGCCGTTTCTGGAGGGTTTTTTGCATTTTTGTGGTTCACAGCTTTGTGAGCTTCTTTGATATGCGCCTACAACGCTTAGCCCCTTCTTGTCACTAGCTGGATCTGCGGTCATCATTTGTGTTCTACTTCTTCGGATTCCTCAGGATTTGTGTTTCGATACCCGTGCTCAGGTTCTGTTCTCTGTTTATGCCTCCATCTATCTCGGAAGGCAGTCTGTTTTAGGGGGCATCTTGGTTTAGTTAGTGGATTGACCATTAAGGGGGGGTATTAAGATAATATCTAGGTTAATGGTCACTCTCCTTAGTTTTTTCCTATTAGATAGCTTCTTTTTAGTTTTTCCTATTAGATAGCTTTTAGTTTATCCTTATCTCTTCTGCTTCTACTTTTTAGGTTTGTGCTAGCTGTTCGTCTATTCTTAGACTCAGTAATCTCTTTATATAGAGCTCTGCTCTTCTTTGTAAAATATCTCATTACATAATACATTATTCAGTTTCATAAATCATGTAACAATAATATATTATATTATAATTATTATAATTATAATAATATTTAAATTAATAATTATATTTGTTTCTTATATTTAATAATATAATTTAAATAAATATATTATATATTATATTTTAATTATATTAATTTTCTAAGGCGAATTTATTATTTAAATAACATATTCGATTTACAATGAACAATTCAATTATAATTCACTAGTATAGGGACATGACACACCACCTCATTCAACATGTTGCACAAGGTTTCTACATTTTTTATTTCATTGGAGGCATCAACTGACTTTAAAAAGACTAGCTGCCCCGTTGAAGCCACTAAAAAATTGATGAGAGTCCTGTACCTGGCATCTGTCCATCCGTCAGATAAAATAGTGCAGCCTTTTCTTTTGATCCTCTACTAGTAGATGTGTGTGTTGGACCTCATGCAATAATGGGCCACTCAACTCATGACGACTTGGGGCCTTGAAACCCTTACCTGCCACAATCAATGCAGTGACCAAGTGCTCCCAATAAGGACTCGAAGCGACATTGAAGGGAATATTGTTGTAGTACCAAAATCGTGCACATGCCCACTTGGCCTCATGATGCACCTTTCTATTCCATGCAGTACCTTCCAATGAAGGTTGCGCACTAGGAGTGTTCCGAGGAACAAAAAAGCTAGCAATCCCTTTGCTTGATCCTCGTATCCGTGGCCCAATGGAAAGAGAAGAAGAGGCCTCTATACCTCTATGATCTGACCTTGTAGAACTAATACCTGGGTTTGGGGCTGCCATTGCCTCTGCTGTTCTCTTTTTAGCTTCTTTCTTTTGCTCATATGCCATAAGGAGGGCTTTTGCCTCCCTCTCAACCTCCTGAGTAGCTTTTGTGCATCCCGTAACATCTCGGCAAGGGACCCGTGCAAGGTTGTATTTGAGTTGATTTATGCCTTTGGTCATAAGTTTAGTGCAATGTTTACAAATAACATCTCGTTTTGGACCTCGTTGTAATGTCCCCTTTTGGGACAACAATATTTTTTCCTAGGGTGACCGATTTATGATGCAGATATGTGCATCAGTCGACTGTGGTAGTGTGATTGATGACGGTCCACAAACGATGTTCCCTGTAGCAGATTGCTGCCCAATGCAGCCTCCCAGCCAACGAATACCTTTGGACTTGTATCAAGATGTGATCAGTATTCGATTGCTGACCAGCATGCTACTTTATGAAGGTGATGAAACTTAGAACGGCGAATTCCAAAACACCACAGATGATTCAGCCTCTCAGCGTGCAGAATGGATGCTCAATGTATCTATCGATCCTTGATTTGACACCCAAGTTATATGTAGCCGGATCTCAACAACGCGGGTCTTCCACCTGACTCCACAATACACACGATGGTTTCTAAATAAGCGCCAACGGTAATATGACGACGATGCTTGAGTTAATGCCAATGGTTCAATGATCAATCATCATCGATTCATATATATCTCTGATACACTCCGTATGATGTTAGTCACTTCAGAGAAATGTCTCGGATGTTAATGACGCCACCTTCAATGTCAAGTAGATCCGTGCCAAGTATCTTACTTCAATCTCCTGCAAACGACGGCTCCATCAATGTCTCCAATCTTCGATAATAACAATATAACAATTCACTCGATAATCCGATCTTCCAACAATAGTGAGTCTTCAAGGATCAGCGTGAGGAAGCTTCCAAGCTAGACTTCCACGATGGTAGTGAATTTTCTGAATAGTCAAACGGCCCACAGCAACAATGACTTAGTATGATCTTCAGTCTTCAGTGCTATGTGATGAGAGCATAAATGATTCACTAACTCAGATATCTCAATTCGGCGCTCAAGGAATAATAATGAATATCTTCAGTAATGCTCGTCCATTGATCTTAGACCAAGCTTCAATAGATATCTGCCACTCTCGATATACCAGTATGGCGCTCCAGGAAGCTTGAGCGATGACTTCAACAAGTGGTTCGTTGATATAAAGGTGATCGCTGCTGATTGAAACAAGTCTGCGGTATGGTATGATATTTTATGTTCTTTTCAATTATATAATGAAGAGTAATTGAATGATGATCCCCCATAGTATTCTCCGATTTCTCTTATAACTTGGATCGGGCTTCCTCCAAGAGTCGCCGCTCTTCAATTGACCTCGTCATAATCGCTTAACACTCTTGATTAACAGTGGCTTGATTATCGCCAATGGCTATGACAACTTAACATTGCGGGCGTCTCAAGGAATTTGGCAAATAACTTATATTGTCCGCTCATGTCATTAGAGGCTAGTCTTCTTGGCGATGCCAATAGGATGAGACTTGTGACTTATACGCCTATTATTATAATATTAAATATATTATTGATATCTATATATATTTATTTATATTTATTTTTTTATATAATATATATCTATAATATTAACAATATTTATATTTATATTTGCTTTCATATATATATATTACTATTTATATTTATTTAATAATATATATATATTATATTTATATTTATATTGACAATTATATTTGTCAATTAGATTAATGTCTAATCTTAAATAATCGATTCGATGGGGATATGACAGGCCTCCCCTCTTAAGATTGCTTGTCCTCAAGCAAGTACAACGAGTTCTTTTATTGCCTTAGATATGATGGACTTATCATTTCTCATCATGAGTGGCGTATCTAGAAGAGCACATCTCTCTCTAGACCCAAAGGCAGAACCCTTCAACTAGAAGGCAGAACCCCTTTGGCTCATGTGATCTTATTACTTCCATCATAAGTGGCGTGTCTAGAAGAGCACATCTCTCTCTAGACCCAAAGGCAGAACCCTTCATTAGAAGGCAGAACCCCTTTGGCTTATGTGGACTAATTGTTTCTCATCATGGGTGACGTATCTAGAAGAGTACATCTCTCTCTAGACCCAAAGGTGGAACCCTTCATTAGAAGGCAGAACCCCTTCGGCCCATGTGAACTTATTACTTCCATCATAAGTGGCATGTCTAGAAGAGCACATCTTTCTCTAGACCCAAAGGCAAAACCCTTCATTAGAAGGCAGAACCCCTTTGGCTCATGTGATCTTATTACTTCCATCATAAGTGGCGTGTCTAGAAGAGCATATCTCTCTCTAGACCCAAAGGCAGAACCCTTCGCTAGAAGGCAGAACCCCTTTGGCTTATGCGGACTTATCATTTCTCATCATGAGTGGCGTATCTAGAAGAGCACATCTCTCTCTAGACCCAAAGGCAGAACCCTTTAACTAGAAGGCAGAACCCCTTTGGCTCATGTGATCTTATTACTTCCATCATAAGTGGCGTGTCTAGAAGAGCATATCTCTCTCTAAACCCAAAGGCAGAACCCTTCGCTGGAAGGCAGAACCCCTTTGGCTTATGTGGACTTATCATTTCTCATCATGAGTGGCGTATCTAGAAGAGCACATCTCTCTCTAGACCCAAAGGCAGAACCCTTCAACTAGAAGGCAGAACCCCTTTGGCTCATGTGATCTTATTACTTCCATCATAAGTGGTGTGTCTAGAAGAGCATATCTCTCTCTAGACCCAAAGGCAGAACCCTTCGCTGGAAAGCAGAACCTCTTTGGCTTATGTGGACTTATCATTTCTCATCATGAGTGGCGTATCTAGAAGAGCACATCTCTCTCTAGACCCAAAGGCAGAACCCTTCAACTAGAAGGCAGAACCCCTTTGGCTCATGTGATTTTATTACTTCCATCATAAGTGGCGTGTCTAGAAGAGCATATCTCTCTCTAGACCCAAAGGCAGAACCCTTCGCTGGAAGGCAGAACCCCTTTGGCTTATGTGGACTTATCATTTCTCATCATGAGTGGCGTATCTAGAAGAGCACATCTCTCTCAAGACCCAAAGGCAGAACCCTTCCACTAGAAGGCAGAACCCTTCAACTAGAAGACAGAACCCCTTTGGCCCATGTGAGTTCATTACATTTTCTTTTGGTTCTAAAATCAATTCTCTTTTCTTCTTTTACTTGGAGTTACCTCGATTTCTTCTTGACTTTCTTTGTTGAATATGACTTCTATATTGTGTGCTTGAGCTCTTGTTCCACATCTATGCCCTGGTTTCCATGCTTCTTTGCATTTAAAACACACTTTTTTGTCTTGTTCACAAACGTGTCCTTTCTCCCATGCTTTCTTGCAATCAAAACAAAGACCCTTCTTTCTTAGCTCTTCACGGTCATTATAAGAAAGATATGGTTTCTCGTGTTTCTTTTCATTCCTTAGACATATATGTCCTGATTGCCATGGTTCCCCACATTTACGACATGGATTCTTATTAAGATTTTCTTTCTTATGCATAGGTTTGGTGAATGATTGAGGGGTCTTACTAGTTTCCAATTGAGTTGCCATTTTGATGGCATCATCCATGGTAGAAGGTCTTAGAGCCCCTACCAATCCTCTTAGCTTCTCATCCAAACCTTGAACAAATAGGAATGTGAGTCTTTCATCATCTATTCCGGGGACTCGAATGGCTACTTTCTCAAATTCACTCACATACTCGTCCACGGTTCCACGTTGTCTTATTAAGGTTAAATCCCAGAAGTCTTGTTGGGGATGTCTTCTATCAAATTCCTTGAGGAACTTATTGGAAAATTCCGCATAGGATGTGATGGAATCATGTCCTTGAGTTCTTTTTCCGTTATGCCACCATTCATAGGCCAATCCTTCTAGGTGTAGAATGGCAAATTGAAGTGCATCTTTTTCAGTCATAGGATTGAGTCGGAAATAGTCATTTAATTTTTGTAACCATGCTTGAGGAGTAATCTTATGGGTTCCATCAAAATGTGGAAGATTGACTTTGTTAGCCTTTTGCTTTAACTCCTTGTTGAGGGGTTATCTTTCCCTTCTTGTTAATTCATTCCTCCTTGAGTTACTATAATCATTGAATGATACTACTCTCCTCACTTCGGGTTCCAAACTTGCGTAAGCCCGAGCAATGTCGTTTGTACTCATTGAGTTTGGAGGAGGTTCTTCCGTTCTTGATGTTTCCTCTTCTGGAAGAAAAGATGGTATAGGAATCCTTGGATTGGATGGAGTATGGCTGTCCTCGGAATGATTAGATCCTACTTCTCTTCCGTTTGTTGAGTGAGTTTTTGGTTGATCCTTATTGTTACCCACTTTTTGGAGTGCCTCTAGAAACATTGGTGTGGTCTTTTCGCCTTGCTCCATCATGGCTTTGGTGATTCTTTCGTTTTGTTCCATCATTGCCTTGGTAGTGGCTTCCACGAATGCCCTCATTTCGTTGTTCATTTTCTCTTCTAGAAGTTGTCGGTTCCTTCTAGTGTACGATTGCATAAAACTATCTCACAGGATGGCAGGAACAATGGCTCTGATACCACTGTAATGTCCTCTTTTGGGACAACAATATTTTTTCCTAGGGTGACCGATTTATGATGCAGATATGTGCATCAGTCTACTGTGGTAGTGTGATTGATGACGGTCCACAAACGATGTTCCCTGTAGCAGATTGCTGCCCAATGCAGCCTCCCAGCCAACGAATACCTTTGGACTTGTATCAAGATGTGATCAGTATTCGATTGCTGACCAGCATGTTACTTTATGAAGGTGATGAAACTTAGAACGACGAATTCCAAAACACCACAGATGATTCAGCCTCTCAGCATGCAGAATGGATGCTCAATGTATCTATCGATCCTTGATTTGACACCCAAGTTATATGTAGCCGGATCTCAACAACGCGGGTCTTCCACCCAACTCCACAATACGCACGATGGTTTCTAAATAAGCGCCAACGGTAATATGACGACGATGCTCGAGTTAATGCCAATGGTTCAATGATCAATCATCATCGATTCATATATATCTCTGATACACTCCGTATGATGTTAGTCACTTCAGAGAAATGTCTCGGATGTTAATGACGCCACCTTCAGTGTCATGTAGATCCGTGCCAAGTATCTTACTTCAATCTCCTGCAAACGACGGCTCCATCAATGTCTCCAATCTTCGATAATAACAATATAACAATTCACTCGATAATCCGATCTTCCAGCAATAGCGAGTCTTCAAGGATCAGCGTGAGGAAGCCTCCAAGCTAGACTTCCACGATGGTAGTGAATTTTCTGAATAGTCAAACGGCCCACAGCGACAATGACTTAGTATGATCTTCAGTCTTCAGTGCTATGTGATGAGAGCATAAATGATTCACTAACTTAGATATCTCAATTCGGCGCTCAAGGAATAATAATGAATATCTTCAGTAATGCTCGTCCATTGATCTTAGACCAAGCTTCAATAGATATCCGCCACTCTCGATATACCAGTATGGCGCTCCAGGAAGCTTGAGCGATGACTTCAACAAGTGGTTCGTTGATATAAAGGTGATCGCTGCTGATTGAAACAAGTCTGCGGTATGGTATGATATTTTATGTTCTTTTCAATTATATAATGAAGAGTAATTGAATGATGATCCCCCATAGTATTCCCCGATTTCTCTTATAACTTGGATCGGGCTTCCTCCAAGAGTCGCCGCTCTTCAATTGACCTCATCATAATCGCTTAACACTCTTGATTAACAGTGGCTTGATTATCGCCAATGGCTATGACAACTTAACATTGCGGGCGTCTCAAGGAATTTGGCAGATAACTTATATTGTCCGCTCATGTCATTAGAGGCTAGTCTTCTTGGCGATGCCAATAGGATGAGACTTGTGACTTATACGCCTATTATTATAATATTAAATATATTATTGATATCTATATATATTTATTTATATTTAGTTTTTTATATAATATATATCTATAATATTAACAATATTTATATTTATATTTGCTTTCATATATATATATTACTATTTATATTTATTTAATAATATATATATATTATATTTATATTTATATTGACAATTATATTTGTCAATTAGATTAATGTCTAATCTTAAATAATCGATTCGATGGGGATATGACACTGGTGTCCCATGTTTCCAGAAAGGATCCCTCAGTTTGCCACCAGTTCTTGTACCTCCAGTTCCACTTGCAGAGGCCATATTCTATTTAGAAAAATGAAGCTGAAACTTGTCAAAAGAGAGACAACAAAAAATTTGAAATCAGAATTTTTTTTTGTCTGATGATAAAACAAGGATATTTAAAATTTTAAATGTTTTAACTTTTTAAGCATATAACAAATTTTTTAGGGCACAAATTTATTGTTTAAAAAATAAATTCGTGCCTTAAAAAATAGTTTTTTTTGTCCAAAAAAAGTGCAAAAAACACCATATACTGGTAAAAAATCAACCAAAAATATGCCTAAAAATCACAGGGTTTTAAAATGGTTTTTGTTTGTGCAAAAAAACTGCAAAAAAAACCCTATTATGGTAAAAAATCGACCAATAAAAGTCTGAAATTTGTAGGGTTTTTTAAAAAATGGGCGTTTTGGCCGTAACATACTACTGTGCTATGTTTGAATCCACGAAAGTTCGAAACCCTCGCATTTTCCTCTGCCTGGCGTCGCGTTTTCCTTTGCTTGGCGTCACTTTTCCTCTCCCTCCCGTGGCTTTGCTCTTGAAAGGCAAAATAAACAAATGAAACCCTAGCGTTTTCTTTTAATCCGTCACTGCGTGGTTTTTTCCTCCAGAACTCGCGAGTTATGGCGATTTTAGGCGAGTTTTAACAGTTAAAATCACCGCGAGTATTAGGTTTAACTCACGACGAGTTTTTCCTCGAGTTACTGGCGGCCTGCAAAAACCCACAAGTACTCGCGAGTCCTGCGAGTACTTGCAGGGTATTGCAACTATGGTTCCTGCAACTTCATATTGCATTTGCCATTCATAAAATAAATTTTTATATCATAATAAAATGTGAAAATTTACCTAAGCACTTGATTTTAAATTTTTAATCGAATTTTTTTTGTTCTCTCTTTTGAGAGGTTTCACCTTCATTTTTCTAAATAGAATATGGCTTCTGCAAGTGGAAGTAAAAGAACTGGTGGCAAACCTGGGGACCCTTGTTGGAAACATGGGACACGAGGACCAAATCGAGGAGAGGTTATTTGTAACCATTGCACTAAACTTATGACCGGAGGCATAAATCGACTTAAATACCACCTTGCACGGATCCCTTGCCGAGATGTTACGGGATGTACAATAGCTACTCAGGAGGTCGAGAGGGAGGCAAAAGCCCTCCTTATGGCATATGAGCAAACGAAAGCAACTAAAAAGAGAACAGCAGAGGCAATGGCAGCCCCAAACCCAAGTATTAGTTCTACAGGGTCAGATGGAGGTATAGGGGGCTCTTCTTCGCCTTCCATTGGGCCACGAATACGAGGATTAGGCAAAGGGATTTCTAGCTTTTTTGTTCCTCGGAACACTCTTGGTGCACAACCTTCATTGGAAGGTACTGCATGGAATAGAGAGGTGCATCATGAGGCGAAGTTGGCATGTGCATGATTTTGGTACTACAACAATATTCCCTTTAATGTCGCTTTGAGTCCTTATTGGGAGCACTTGGTCATTGCATTAACTGTGGCAGGTAAGGGGTTCAAGGCCCCAATTTGTCATGAGTTGAGTGGCCCATTATTGCAGGATGAGGTCCAACACACACTTCTACAAGTAGAGGATCAAAGGAGAATTTGGGAAAAAAAGGCTGCACTATTTTATCTAACGGATGGACAGATGCCAGGAATAGGACTCTCATCAATTTTTTAGTGGCTTCAGCGGGGCAGCTAGTCTTTTTAAAGTTAGTTGATGCCTCCAATGAAATAAAAAATGCAGAAACCTTGTACAACATGTTGGATGAGGTGGTGATGGAGGTGGGAGTGGAAAATGTCATCCAAATAGTGACTGACAATGCAGTTGCATATGTGGCAGCCAATAGACTTCTAGAGGTGAGGCATCCAACATTGTTTTGGAGTCCTTGTGGTGCCCATTGTATTGACCTTCTTTTTGAGGACATTGGAAAACTAAGCTAGGTGAAGAATGTGGTTGAAGAGGCAAGAAATATCACAAAATACATCTACAACCACACATGGGTCCTAAATCTTATGAGAGAACACAATTATGGCAAGGAGCTCGTGCGATCAGGAGTCACACACTTTGCCACTAATATCCTTGCCTTGTAGAGAATAGTAGCAGCATTGCCCAACCTTAAGCGCATGTTTGTGAGCGAAAGGTGGTTGGAGAGTCTTTATTGTAGGAAGCCGGAAGCAGAGAGGGGCGTGAAGACAATTTTTGATGATGGCATTGCCAAAGCCATGGAGGAGATCATCAAGGTAAGTTTTCAAACTCTAATTTTTATTTATTTATTTATTTGCTAATATTAAAATTTGTTGATTTTGTAAAATTTTTATATTTTTATTTGTTGAATTGCAATTAGTATAATTCTCTAATTTTATTTTCATTCACTATTGATTTAGGTGTCAGAACCATTGGTTAGGGTTCTACGATTGGTGGATGGGGATCAAAAGCCCATGGGGTATCCATATGAGGCAATGGATAAGGCCAATGAGGCAATTCAACATTTGTATGGGTCGAATAAAACAAAATATGAACCCATATGACGCATTATTGATTGGAGGTGGAACAGACAACTCCAACATATTCATGCTGCTGGTTACTATTTGAACCCCAAGTTTTTCTTCTCTTGATTCAGAGCAGATGCAGAGGTTATGCTTGGCCTAAAAACATGTATTGAGAGTGCAATGTCCCCCCTTGTCTGTTGTTTTTTTGTTTCCAAACATGTTTTGAGATGTATTTTGCAACAGCTTGAGATAGACAAATATACTGCAGGTAATAGAGAGATTTGCAGCAATAATCAACTCAAATTAAATGCTATATTCAGGGATATAAGAGGCTGAAATTTTGTAATGTCACTTTTTTGGCACATAGAATTTTGTGCGTATTATGCTTGATCCTAGTCTCTCAGAGGCTATCCGGCATGTTTGGGAACGACTCCAATGTTCTTGGAGTGGTCATGGTTCAGTCTGCAGAACAGTTATTGGGGTTTCCTTGTGTAAATGGATTATTTTTCATGGCTTTGAGCCCAGTTGATGTCCAGGGTTACAATGATGGTTTTTGAAGTTTGATCGGGCTTCTGGTTTGCTCTCCAAGATTCTTGGAGGAGCCTTCTATTTTTGGAAAGTCACTCGGAAGGCATTGTTGTGCATCCCAAACCTTACAGAGCATATTAGTTCAGTTTAATTTGCATTCGGATGCCGTTTGGGATTTTCCGCAAAAAATAATATTTAATGAGCTATTTTAAATTTTAATTATTATTTTCACTTAAGCTCCTAGGGGTGAAAATAATTAATTAATACCTAAGTGTTATAGCTCATTGGAAAGGTTTTTAAGTGTTCTAAATATTAGACACTTAAAAAGGGGGCCTCACATTTGATATTTTATTATTATTTCAAAAAGGGCCTTTTTGTGAGAAGAAATATGAAGAGATAAAAAGAAATAATATTATATTCTTCTCAAAAGGTTATAAATAAGGGATGAGAGCTCATTTGGGAGGGTTATGCTTTGGAATTGATTTATTTGCAGATGGATTGAACCTATGGAAAACCCTCTTGTAGAATGCTCTTGAGGACGAAAACCCTCTGGAGATTAATGGTGATTTCATACAGGAAACACATGGAGCTTCATGATTCTGTGGTATTTTGATTATATGATTGATCAAATGAGTTTTTGTTTATATTTTTGGCTTGTTTTATCAAGGTACTGATGAGCTTTGTGTTGGAGTTTGTGAAGACGATGATTTCCTATGCTGGCCGTACATCCTTTGGCCGTACCAGCGCATGAGGAAATTCTGATTTTTGGTGTGATCAATGTTATATAATGCAGAATATGTTTGGCAGATTGTTGCTATGAATGAGGCGCTCATTTCTAGTATTTCTCTTGAAGTTTTAATACAGATTTGGAGTGGTTTGGATCAGCCGTACCTCCCACCTAGGGCCGTACCTGTGCATGCTGAACGATTGGTATTTTTAGCAAATAATGATTGATCTCTTCCTCCAGATTTGTATGCATAAGTATCCTTCATGAGGGGCGATTTTATCTATATATCTTCTGACATATTTGCTGCATATTTAGAGTGACTTATACCCTGGCCGTACCATTTTGTACCTGCTGTACTATTCCATCATTGCTGGGTTTGGAAATAAATATGAAGTCTGTGATGCTTGGTTCTTCCCTGAACATCTCTGCCTAGTTTGATGCCTCAATAAACCTGATTTAACCTGAGTTTTTGGGCTGCAGTTTTAGTTTATGAGAGGCCATACCTGTACCTGATCGTCCTTACTGTAGGGCTGATTCAGTCTTGTGGAGTTGCTGTTGTTTGGGCTTGGGAAATTCTTCATACAGGGGTGTTTGAATGGTTGAAGATATGTATTCCTTCAGGGGTAAGGTTGGATGTTGATCTGAGCATGTTGAAAAGATTGTTTCATGGCTGTCATCTTGATACAGTGCATGCAAACTGTTACAGCAGAACAGAGGGTTTCTCTATCAGCACATGACCATTGGACTCTGCTACCATAATTGCATATTGATCCTTGTTGATTCTTGTTCATTTTTCAGTCCATAGAAGAGTTGTTAAGCTCTATTTGTTGCAGTTGTGACATATATTCAGGGGTAGTGATCTAGCACTCATATTGTTCTTTCATTATAAATTATTTACATTATTGATGCAAACACATTTGTAACCACTGGATGGTTTACCACCAGTGTGGAGTAATTGAACCTTTCTTTCTATCTCTCTACCCATTGAACAAGTGGAGAATACCCACTGAATAAGTGGATGGTTTGTAGTTTCTATTTTGTTTTTACACCCACTAGAAAGTGGCGAATTCCCACGGCAATGTGGATGCATGCTCAAGCAGATGAATGTTTATTTGTTGCACAATGTTATGTTTGTAAACCAAAACGCAATATGCTCTCACCTTGCCCAATTGGGATCTTGGTGATTAGAAGTGTGGAGGTTATTTAGTTGTGCTAACCTTGTTTATCATTGTACAAATTTTCAAAAAATTTGGGGTAGTTTGTTACAAATTTCCATTTATACTCCGAGCAAAATATACAATTTTTTCCAAAACTAAGAGTAACCTAGTTTCTTAAAATGCATTACATATCTTTTCTAACATACCCAAAATATTTTAGGAATTTTGACCATTTGCTGTAGCTGAAACCAACAAGTTGGTAACTTCCAAATTGCCTACAAAATCACCAAACCCTCGGTTCTCCACCGTGAAACTGATGCTTAACAATATCTTCACCCAGACGCCTCAAACGAGAGTGATTACAACCACAAACCCTAGGCGTTTAGCCTAGGAAATGCCACACACCTCTGCTGAAGTTGTACGACCTGCCAGCAAGGTGTAATACATTTAGAAAATAAACTGAACTGCCACTATTAAGACTTGAAATCCTTGGCAAGAGGGGTCGCCCAGATCTAGTGAAGCCTTTGAAACAATACCCACAACACCAAACTCATCATATAAACCTGGAATTCCATACTAGAGGGTACGGCCTGCCTGACAACTCATACAACAAACTCTAGAAATTGTTCATAAACATCAGTAGATACCTTTACTTTGAAATGATGTTCAATATATTTGTAAGCTCGTGATGAATCCTTCAAACCCTAGATTGAATCTTCCTTTGAAATCGTTTATGTGCAATGCATAACCCCTGAATGGAGCTATCCGCAAGCAGCCTTGGGAGATCTTTCACTCTTGTAGCATACTATTCCTCATGAGGGCTTTCGTCGTCAATGAAGCCAAGATTTTCAGACTTTCCAGAGCAAAACCCTTAACAATTTTCTTCTCAACATGCATGTGCAAATGAGCTCACAAATGGCTTTTATATTTCCCAAACTCCCACGCTCAAGTTGGATTTTGAATTATATTTTATTTAATTTAAATTCCCGCCTTATAGCCCCTTTTTAAATTGGGCGCTCAACTTTATATTATAAAGTACTCTTTTTAAAATCACTTTTATCCCCTTTAACATAAAGTCCTTTTAATATATATTAATAACACAAAGTTAAATATTTTAATTTAATTTTATTATTGACATTATTAAAACTTAATACATAGGACCATAATTAAACCAAGATAAATCCAGGATATAAATCCGCCATTATGCCCAATATAGTAATACTACTAACCGACCATACCAGTGACCCCCTGTGACTTACTATAAATAGTATGGACTAAGTGTCCAAAACAGGGTCCGGAAGGTACAAAGTGAAATCCTTGGTAACATTGAGCTGGGACAAACCAATATAACTCAAAAGGTTGACTGAACAAGTCTACAAACGCCCTCAAAGGGCCCCCTAACCACCTTGTTAGTCCACGGTGTTGTGCCCAATCAAATTTTTTGCTTCATTAAGGCATTTTGTGAAAGTCTAGAAAATTTTTCCTCAAAATGTCAAAAAGTCAAAATTTTATTTTTAGAAAGTTTCTAAAAATAGACGTCAAATTAGGTTTTCTGAGTTTCTTGAGATACGGATGCTGGCATAATTTTCTAAAAATAAAATCTCTGATTCAGGTGACGCCTAATTCTGATTGGCTGATTTTGCTTCACGATCAAGGTGGTCCGGACGGAATCTGCAAAAGGTCGTGTTTTCTCTACTGGGTCAATTGTGCTTTTTCAGATGGCGAAGCACGAGCTCCGAAGCCATTAATGGAGGAGGTTCATCTGCCAGGGCTCATTTTTAGGTTTTCAAGGTTGTTCAGATAATGCAAAATTGTCAAACAATCGTCAACTAACATGAAACGGTAAACGGAACATGGTGAATCCGGAAAGCATAGAAAAGTTAAAAATCTTCAAAAAATGGTTAAGGCATGGATTTCCAAGCGCCCGTGGAGGCTAGGGGCGCCCAACTTTAGCAGTGTTGGATTTTTTTCATGTTTTTCGAGAAAATGCGGAAAATGTCTCTGTCGGTTAGTTTTCGGGTTGATAAAAGTAGTCATTTTGGTCAACAGATCTTGAAAAGCTAGGATTCACCTCAGATATGCCCAGGCTATCCAGTTCATCCTTTATCCAGCGGCAGTCGTCCGACAAAATCATCGAAATCAGTAACGGGAAACAGCTACCGGCATTAGAAACGAGGTAAACTGTAAACAGAGCTTGAAAATCATAAATTTTTCTAAGGCATTAAAAACCAAGCGCCCCTGGAGGCTGGGGGCGCCCATATTTTCCTGCCTTAGAATTTTTTTCGCGTTTTTCGAGAAACGTCAAAAAGTCTTTGTCAGCGCGTTTCCGGGAGGTCAAATTTAGTCAAACTCAATCGAAAAGATGAAAATTCATCTCAGGTATGTTCAGGCTACTCAAATCACCTTCCATCCTGCTTCAACAGTCAGACGGACGATCGAAAACGAAGATCGAATGGGACCTGCGGCACGCAAAATGGAGAAATGCAAACAAAATTAAAAAACATCAAAATTTTGTAAGGCATGAAATTCTGGGCGCCCCTGGAAGCTAGGGGCGCCCATCTTTTCCAGCCTTAACCATTTTTCCATGTTTTTCCGGAAAACGATAAATCTTCCTCCGTCATCCCGATCAGATTCATAGAAAATCAGTTTGGCTCGATTTCCCAGGCAGGCAGAAGGTACAATCAGTTCAATTTTCATCAGGCTTGCCTACCCGCCAGATCATCAATCTCAGTTTTGCTCTAGAAGGCGAATTTCGACATCCGAACAGGGGTCCACGGTCACCGGAATGCGCGCAGAAGACAGTTTGAAAAGTTGAAATTTTTCAGAAAAATTTCAAGGCACAAAAAACTAGGCGCCCTTGGAGGCTGGGGGCGCCCAACTTTTCAGGTGTTAGAAATTTTTCATGTTTGACTGTTTTCTCGATAGCCGCTTCTCGGTCTTCGTCTGGCGACAGTTTCCATGGGTCAGATTTGCAGTCAAATGTCATTTGATCGTCAGTTCGAGGCTGGGGATGAAATCACGGTTGATAAATCTTCAAGGTGCCATGATCAGTCAGCTTTTTTAGTCAACGGTGACAGTTTGCCATTTTGTTGAAGTCAGGGATAGGCCATACTGGAGTCAAAAAGAGTGCAAAAGTTTCAAAATGAAGAAAAAATTGGCTAACGCTTTTGCAAACTCGCGTGTTTGATGACATCATCAAAGAAGATATTTTTCATCATCTCACACATGAAGCCATAGGCAGCTATAAAACAGGGTTTCTTCCTATTCGAGGATATCTACTTGGATTTGTGCTTTAAAAGATGCTTTTTTCATGGATAAGATTCAAGCTTTATTTTTTTACAAAGAAAGCTGCTTTTTTGCCCTGAAGTTCTATAAAAACAAGCTTTTAGCTTCTTTATTTATTATTTTTGCAGGTTGCATCCAGAGGGAAGATTTTTATTTTCTTTCCACGAAGATTTGAAGACCCAAACGAAGTGCTTTTTAGTATTTTTCATAGTTTCGGGATGAGGAAGCAAGGAGGCACGCTTTTTCATGGTCCTTTTTCTAGGGGATCGTTTTTTAGAAACAGGGCCGAAGCTTTTTCAATTTTCATCGATATGGGTCCATCCAGAATTTCATCCTCTTGAAGATTGGGAAATTTTATTTTTTCGGGAATCTGCTTTTTTGCTGCTTTTTCGGGAAACCCTCCGCTTTTTCAAAATCCGACAATCTGGGTTACTTCAAAACGGGATTGCCTACAAAACTCATGTGTCAAGTTTTTTTGCTCGGAATCTGCGTTTTAGGAAAAATCAGCAAGTAGTTTTCAGCCTTTTGTCCAAGATTTTTCCGACAAGCGTGTTCACAATCATTTTTCAACTCTTTCAGTATGCAATACTCTCCAATTGAGATCAAGCCTAAAACGGCGTTGGTGCACGATTACCTGAGAACTTTCGAGACAGAGTTGCATAAGGTACTTCCAGTGTTCAATTTGCATCCTTTGGAAGATGCAGGAAACAACACTATCAGGAATCTGAATCACTCCGGGTTACTTGCAGCAGCTTCGTTCCCTATCACAGTGCAAAGTATCGAATTCGTAATTGCTTGTATGAAGCATGACAATTCAGTCACAAGAGAAATCCAATCAGCAGATGGACGGGTGCTCTGCAGTCTCAGGCCAAATGATATTGAGAAGTGTTTTTCAATACCAATATGGAGGGAAAACTTAGTTGTTTCAATTGAAGAATGCAAGAGGGTGTGGCACAATGATAAAGAAAAGTATCGGAAAAAGATTGCTCGGAGGTGGTTGAAAGAAAAGCAAAACGTTATGCCAAAGAACGTTGGACGTGCAGAGTTCAAGGAAGAACATGCAATAATGATTACTTTGCTAAGCCGTATCACAGGTCAAGCAGAAGCTAACAAATTTCAGCCTTGGATGTTTTACATCATGTCCCAAATTGTTGACGGAACTGAATACTATGATTGGTCAACACTCATCAGTGATAGTCTCCACCAGTAGATAATTGATTCTCAAAGGGCCCATGAATTCCACATGATGTCATACCTTGTATATTTGCTGGCTTTTCAGGGTCAATATAGGGGTTTGAATATTGTTGGAACTCTGGGCATTCAACATGTTTATCACCATTTCCCGTAGTTAGAATTTTCTCAGGCTGAGCGACATTATAGGCGGGTAAATGATGCATTTTTTATGCATGCAGTGCGAGATTTGGATGATGAGTTGCATATACGATTTTCGGCTGATGCCAGATTGGCAATGGCGGAATGGGCTGATTGGTTTATCCAGTTTCCCACTTTTTTCTACATCAGAGTATATGGCTTCTTAGGAGAGCCAGCCATGCTGCCGAGATATCCTACAGATGAGGTAGCGTTCATGGAATTTTTGAGGCAAGTTTATGAAGTTCATTCATTTCTGCGTAGCAGGCGCAAGGTGGCTTTCAATTTTCCAATTGGGATGGGTATTTACAGATGTAGATCTAGAGCAGATGCCAAAGTAATTGGTAGTGAAATGTCCAAGTATGGTCTTAAGTTTTTCGACAGGAGGACTTCATATGATCCTCGTGGTGTTTTTGCATCACACCTTGGTCAAAATTATGTACATGCACCTGCAGTTGAAGATTTCTGGGCTAATTGTGCAGATGAGTTTGAAGTGTGGAGACGTAGTTATAGCAGGTTTACTCTTCGGCAGTTGGTTGATATCTTGTCAGAAGATGTAGAGGGCTTGTCAGATGATGGTGAAGTTTTACTTCCCACATATTTCAGAGATCAGGTTGAGCAACAACCATTGCCACCAGTTAATTGGTCAGCCAAAAAAAACACCTTGGTCGAGGAAAGAACGAGCCGAGATATCAAAAACAGTACGATATTCTTGAAAAATAAGCAGAAAGAAGCCATTCCGGTTGCAAAGCCGCCAGTTGTTCAACCATCAGAACCTTCCACTTCCAAACCAAAACAAAGAGTTAAAGCTATGAGCGTCCTTCTAGAAGGAACAAAGATGGCCAAGTTGAAAAGGAAAAAGGTTGAGTCTCCAGTTCATTTTCAGCAGGAATAACTAGCAATTGCATCAGAAGTGCCTACTGAACCAACACCGCATGGAGAAACAATGCTTTCAATTCATGTTTCTTCACTTTCTTCACCAAGTTCTCCTATTCACATTGATTCAGAGCCAGATTCGCCGGTTCATAACTCTGAGACACATATTGGTTCATTAGGAGTTGATGAAGTTAGAAATGAGTTTCCAAGAGAGGATGGCTCATCTTGGCTTGAGAACATTTTGGGTAGGAAGAGGAGAAAGCCTTCATATCAGTTGAACTTGATAGAGCTTAAAAGCGTCTACCAAGACACACCAGATAGGAAACTTAAGAAGCAAGTTCACATTGAAAAGAATGCGGATGGAGAAATGATCCTTGAAACTGCAACACCGCCAGAAGATAAAAATGTTGATGATGTTGAGGTTGATGACTTCAAGGTTGTCAAAGCTAATCTTGGTAGGAGTACCCGGCATACAGATGTAAATTTCTTCGAGGTTGCAGCAGATAATTTGAAGGAGAGGGTGTTGAAGGATGGAGAAGATAAAGCAGCCCTCAAGGCTGAAGTTAGGTAGCTGCGGCAATACATTTCGAATCTTTTTCATGGCACATCACCGGCCGATTAGCAACAGTTCAATCAGTTGGTCATCTATGGGAGGCACATGAAGGATTGGGTGGAAGAATTTGTGACTAAAGGCAGAGTTGTACTTTCACAGATCTATCAATTAAAGTATAACGCACATGATATGCGTCAAGGCATTCAGGGGTTACAACAGACCTTGGCTGAAAATAGACCGGTGTTTGAGATCATTATCTCCGACTTGAAGATAGCACATAATTTTGTTGATTCAGCTGAAAATAAGAAGATTGTTTCTACTTGGAAAGCACAGTAATTTTTCACAGCAAAAACTTATGACAGTATAATCTCGGAGTTAGCAGAATGGAAAGAAAAAGTGGTAAATGTTCTCAAGTTTGTGAGATCTTTAGTTTCTCAGATCTCGTGTTCATATGAAAAAGATGGTACCCTGTATGATCTCAGGGAAGTACAGACAGAGTTCTAGACTCTCGTCCGCAACAGTTTTAATGGTGATATCAGTGCCGACAAGATGGATCATTTTGCTGCAATGACAGTAAAGTTTGATAAAGTTGTGGGCGAAGTTCATGAATTCCTTCAGATGGTTGCAAATGGTGAGGAAATGTTAGAGAATCAGAATATCGTTCTAGAGAGTATTAGTGTTCCTAGCAAGGATGCGGTCACTCGCTTTTTAGAAGATATTATTTCCCAAATTATCAATGGATGACATCACCAATAAAGCAACAATAAAGATAAGGATGTGACTCAAAAGAAAGCAGCTTTAACTCAAATGCTTTTTGTTTTAAAGCATTTGCTTTCATTCAAAGCTTATCCATCCTTTAAATAGTAAAAAATCACTTTGTAACAGTTGGAGCTTTCTTTGCTTTAAAGCAAATTGTTTTAAAGCATTTGTTTGTTGTAATCTTTGTCTTAGAATAGAAATAAAGCTTGCGAGTTGGCAAGTTAGTTAGGGTAAATCAAGGAGATTTTAGGATTCCCTACTCCTTTGATTTAGTATAAATAAGGGCAGTCTTGCCCATTGTAAGGAATGGTAATTGTGATAGCAAAATTTGCTATGCCTATTCTAGCCTGCAGAAATTGTTATTTCAAGTGCTCATTCATTCTGTGTTGTTTGTTTTCCAGTGTTCGATAGCATCTTGTATGCCTGCCTTTTGCTACATTATTGCTGTTTTGGAGTTATATCAACTTTATGATATTGGAAAAGAAGTCTCATGCCTGCCATTTGCTTTGATTTTCTATCTCAGATCATCTAGTTTTGTCGTCAAACGTGTGGCTTGCGTAATCTTATTTCAGTTTTCATCTTAAAGTACAATGAGTCTTCTGATATGAATCTGGAAGAAGTTTATTAAAGCTTTTATGTTAAAAACAAATCATTCCTTGTTAACTTTTAATCCCTTTGCTCTGAATTTACTTAGGAGATTAAAAAAGTCATTTAGTTTAGGCCTAGCTATAGTTAGAAGTTTTAAAAAGGAAAAACCTCTGCTGCAGCAAAAAGAGTTTTATAACCTTGTGGTCACAGCTGAGAATCAAAAAGAAGATAGGCAAATTTGTTTTATTTATCTTTCAAGTGAACATCAACAAAAAGGGAACTCCCCCTCATAATAGGAGAGCAGTTTATCTGTGCATAGCTGTCCGTTTCCAACTCGCATTCCAGAGGTGCGAATTGAAACGCCAACACATGGGTACCAAGTGATGGACTAACCTCTGCAATTGATCATTGCCTAGGAAAAGGGGACATTTTAGTCTTCCCTCCCCAAGATTGCTTGTCCCCAAGCAATCCACACTTGAACACCCTGGCCTGTCATCGAAATACCTAGATCTCAAATAAGCCTGTAGGATGCTCTACCAAAACCCCACTGCATCCACTGGATAATGATAAAGCTAAACTCTGCAGCTCTGATAGTCACTCCAAATTTGAAGCAACCTGCCAAGCATCGAAATCCCTGGAGCCCTCATCCAAACTGGACGTCCACCATACTCAACACCCACTGACTTCCATTGCGCCACTCTGATATAATCATTACCATGCTGAGAGTGGTGGAGTAACTCATCTGGATCCAAACGAACTGAAGTGCCAAGCCTGTCACCACCTGGATCCCAACACACCACAACCTCACATCCATCGAACATGAGAAGATTGAAGTATCTCAAGGTGCTCACAACACAAACCCATGCTCCAACTTCTGTAGGTCTCTCATGGATGTGAAGAATACCCCGCATAGGTGTCGGAAATCGTGTGGCAGCTCCTTTTAGGTTGCTGATATGGAACAAATCAGCGCCCTCAAGATTGAAAACTGACCTATGGGGATGCAAATAATTCCGCCAGGGTCATAGGGTGCCAAAGTATCAACCCTAATGCCGCTCTCCAATGGGGAGGAGATGATGCAACTCTCCTCCAAACTCATGTGCAGCTTCTGTCCTCCAAAAGTTATGAAAGAAGTCTATGTTCCATGAAGTGGGACAGCCATCTCCTAACAAATTATGGAGTAAAACTCCATAACTGCAAGTTGGAACACCAATGCCATCATGCTCACCAGGGCCACAACTCCCCTGAATTCTCGTTCCCCCAAGTGTATGCCACACAAGGGTAAGTGTCTCCATCGGAAATCCCTGAAGCAAGGAAGCTGCAAACTCTACCCAAGAGTCATCTGCATGATGAGACTTTGATTCTTGTACATGTATACAACCATCTGAAGGACACAGAGTAGGATATTCGCAGGTTCTGTTCCACCTTCTGAAAATGGTGTTTACCGCAATATGGTGTGTTTCACAGAATATGAAGTAAACAGAATTAAGTAGTATAGTGCATAACACAGAGCATGAAATTATAACAGCATTGCACAGAATAAAGCATTGTTCCCATTCATTGAATATATCAGTATTACACTACAATCTTACAATGCTGTGGGGTCGTCTCGACTACAAAGTATTAAGCCAATATATAACTTGGCCAAGGTTGGTTGAGATACCAACCGTTGGCAACGACTCTATAACTATCCAACCGTCGGGGTTAATTCCCGATAACACTCTTAACATAACAACACTAATTAATTTATGATTATTTACTTGGCCGACTACGACCGACTACAATTATGACCGACTACATCATCCCCCCCACAAAATTAGTCGTCTTCCAGACGACAGAAAACCATCAAGTGACATTAAGTAAGCTTTTGCCGACAACAATGCTGAAGTAGGAGCTGTGTAAAAGTAGAACCAACACATTTGGAACATCTGCCAGTAGACCAACCAACCAAGGGACCTAATCTGATAGCACACTGAATGCTGCGAATGTTGCACCCCATTGCTCACTGGATCAAGATAGTACTAATTTGATGGGGGTTTGGGTGCAACACCCCCAACGGGGTCGAGGGCCAGCGCCCCTCGCGGGGGTTTGGGGGCAGCGCCCCCAGTGGGGTGGAGGGGCAGCGCCCCTCGCGGGTTCCGGGGGCAGCGCCCCTGGCGCGCTCCCTGTCGCGATACAGGGCGGGGTCGAGGGGCAGCGCCCCCGCCGCCAAACCCAAAATAACACCTTCAAAACCATTCGAACCTTCATTGCGCACATAATTTTTCTAACAAAATCGAACACTCGTCTGCAATCTTCTTGCCCTTGTCCATTATCCAATTTTGAGTGCCAAAGTGCTGATGTTGAGCGGATGCTTTCTTTTCCCCCGACGGTCGACCTCGAGAATGCCAAGAGAATGCAAGTACGGACGAAAATGCCACTTCAAAACTGACAAGTACGGCTTGGTACGGCCCTCCTCTTTGAATGCCCAGTTCAGCCTAGTACGACCAAGTACGGCCTTTTTTTCGCTGGCCGTACGGCGTACGACTCAGCCGTACTACGTGCGGCATGGCCGTACGTCGTACGATCAGCTCGTACAGCGTACGTCGTACGACTTGAAATTTATTTTTTTCCTGACCGTACGGCCTGGTCGTACGTCGTACGGCATGCCTTAATTTTTTTTTCCATCATTTTTTTTAAAACGTTTTTTCAAATTTTTCTGACATTTTATTTTTTTCGTCTTTTCCATGTCAAACTGACTCTGATTTGTCTATTTTTCTCCGACGGGTTCCACGTTCGATCTACAACTCCGACTGGAATTGTTGTCTTCAAGAAAATTAAACTATCTGACTTTTGAACATTATTTTTTCTCTGTTGATTGTCACCGATCACCAAAACATTGCAAGTCGATGGAAATACTCTATAGTCTTTATTCTTTCTGTATGGTCTCTTTCTGGCAGGAGTTTTCAATGCCGTGTTCCTGTCGTTAGTTTCATCACCCCGTTTCACCTTGTTTGCCAATGGCTCCTCATACCTGATCACCTTGTTTGGTTCAAATTTATGTGCAAGTGTATTATTTATCTTCGCTTCATCCTCTGTATATTCTTTCTGTGCCTCTCCTGGTCGACTTGTCTGTTTTGGTCGACTTGTCTCTGCCACTATTTGCTCTGTTACTTTCGGCTGATTATTGCCTTCCTCCCCTTTGCCACTCATTACTGGTTCCTTCTTACCAAGTGGTCGAGTGTTTGTCAATCCATCAAGTGCTTCATTCGTGAACAATGTTTCACTTGTCGGCCTAGAGTTGCCCAAACTTTCACTCGTCGGCCTAGAGTTGCCCAGACTTTCATTCGTCGGCCGAGAGTTGCCGAGTGTTTCACACTTCGATCGAGTTTTGCCAAGAATTGCACTGCCATGACTTGCATTGCCAGGACTTGCACTACTAGGATTTGCATTGTTCATCAGAGAGCTCTCGCCGACTTCTTTTATTGAAATCATATTACATTCCGGTTGAAAGAACTCGTAATCTTCCATCTGCCAGTGGAATAACCCGCTGAATGAATTTGTCTCGTCTTCTAAGCATCCCTGTAATTCCAGCACCCCTTCATCATTGGGCTCCATCGGCCCTTTCCCACTTTCTGTCGAGTCCCCTCCATTCAAGTCAGAATCTGAGGCCAACTCTTCACTGACAGTTTGCGTCCTCAAGTCAATGACAAACTTCTTATGCCTATTTTCTATGGACAGAGTGTTTTTCTTCCAGTTGTGGTTGGCCTTGGCGGCTATTAGCCATCCTCGGCCGAGTAATGCATCGTATGATGCATTCTGTGCTGTTATGACTACAAAATTTAACAAAAATTGCTGGGTACCGATTCTTACTTTTTGAGCCATTAGCACTCCCAGCGCCTTGATCCCGTGCTGGTCGGCTCCCACTAACTGGAAGTTTTGTGGCCATAGAGTAGGCTTCCCGAGGCTTTTCTAGGTTTCTTCCGGTAATACGTTTACTCCAGATCCCTCGTCGACTATTGTATTTGTCAAATTTCTCCCAAGTATTTCCATATGCACTACGGCCGGTTTCTTCCCGGTGTCAACCGCTAGCAACCTCGGGTCGAGTACTTGTTCTCCCGTTGGCAGTGGTTCCACTATAACATCTTCTGTTGTGTGGGTTTCGTCTGCGTGCGAGTTACCTTCTATTACCTTGGATAGTGCTACTTTTAACTGAGGTAAGCTCTGGAGGAGGTCTGCCAATTTGATTGGTACGGTAGTTTGCAATACTTGACTTGCTATGTTCTTATCTGATTCCGATCGTAGGGTTGCAGTTACCTTCTTGTTTGAGTTCCTCTGTTCGGTTTTCATGGCAGCTTCTACTTCCTTTCGTGCCTCACGGAGTCTTTCTTTTTCCGTACGGGGATCTGGATAAGTGGCCTTTTTCCACTGTGCTCGGGTGATAGCAAGGATTTCTTCATTATTTTCCTTGAGATTGATAAGGTTTACCCCTTTCTGCTTTGGACAGTCTTTTTCTTCGTGGTCACCAGGCCCACACCACTTGCACAATGCATTTATTGTGTTCTGATTGTTGTTCGGGCATTCTCTTGCAAAGTGTCCCCACTCGTTGCACTACCGGCACTGTATCATAGGTTGCCCTTTGCTGTCGTACTGCAATCTGTTTCTCGGACTTCTATTGCTTTGGTAACCTCCAGGGGATGCATGGCTATTGTACTGGGGCTTTGGTGGTGTGTTCGGCGGTGTTGACGGTTCTCCGTGAGTGAAGAGTACTTGCGTACCCCTTGCTTTTAGATTGTATGGGCATTCCTTGATGGAATGTCCCATCACTTGGCAGATATCACAAATCAATTTTTTTGGACAATTTGCCTTTGTATGACCTTCCCCCTTGCAATCTGTACACCACAGTTCTCTAGCTTCCCTCGTACTCTCCTTGTCGGCCTTTAGTTCTTTCATCATTCTCATCATGTCCTTCCTGAGTGCTTGCACGGTCTTGGACTCACTGTCGCTGTTGTCATCTGTACTATCCTCATCGTCCGTCTTCCTTTTCCCTTGGAAGGATATTTTATTTTCACTCTCTATATCTATCGCTCGATTGTACGCTTCATCGTATGATGACGGAGGCACGACTTTCATTTTCTTTCTCAGCGATGGATGCAACCCTTCGATGAACCATCGCTTCTTCAGCCCGTCGGCCGGCTGAGTCTCCAGTTTTCCCAACAATTCTTTCAGTCTCTGGTTGTAGGTTCGCACGTTCTCGGGCTTCCCTTGCTTCGTACTGTAGATCTCCGCTACAATTTCACTGTCATCCCTCAGAAGTTTGAATTTGTCTTGGAATGCCTTCTTAAGTAATCTCCATGATGCCTTGTGTGCTTGGGCCAACTCTGTGTACCAGTCGATGGCACTATCTCTCAGTGTCGCTGGAAATGCTTTCAGCTAGTAGTCCACATCATCTTGCCCATTGGCTAGCCAAATTGTCTCGCACGTCTTACAGTGTCGTACTGGATCTTCTGACCCATCCCCCGTAAATTTTGGCAGCTTCTGCCTCTCGGCTGGCGGAGTCACCATCCTTCCCCGATGCCCTCCTTGTGCGTTGGACCTGACTGGACTGGTTCTCTCGCAACGTCCCGGTGCGTCACTTGCACTCTCTGCCACGTTCGAGTCTTCCCCGCGTCCTCTGTCAGCGTCCTCTACACCTTGAGTCTCGTTGAGTTCGTTCTGATACTCCCTCTGCCTGGGGTCTTGGGCTCAGATCTTCCAACTCTCGACCCTTCGTCGTCCGATATGGATAACTCTTTGATGCGGCATATGCTGTTTTCAATTTCTTCTGTCAATTCATTTTTATTCCCTTTTTCTTTATTTGTCAGCGGTGTCTTGAAAATTCCTTCGTCGGCATGATGATGTTCATTGACAATTTGTCTCAGTGTTTTCCTTCATTTTTCTTGTTCCTTTAATCTCAATGATCTTCGTGTTCTTTCCTCTGGTGTTTCATGCCCACTTGGTACTCGGTTCTTATCCTTATTGAGTTGTATGGGCATTAATTGCTACTTGGGTGAGGAAATGGTCGACCTCTTGGTTGACGTGCATTTGATCCCAGATGACCGACTGCAAACTCAGAGGTCTTCCGTCAGAGCGTCTTGATCCTCGTTTGTTTGTACTGCTCTTCGGTCGGCTGCCCCATCATGATGCCATCTTCATTGTGTTTTTTTTTTTTCGACCCTGGTTACACCCGATGGTTTGCTTGTTTCTGACGATGCCACTTGTCCAATGGTTTTCAACGACTCAACTTGTCATCGATAGCCAACTTGTCATCCGATGGTCCCAACTTGTCATCTGATGGTCTCAACTTGTCATCAACTTGTCACCCGATGGCATCGGACGACTCAACTTGTCATCGACTTGTCACCCGATAGCATCAGACGACTCAACTTGTCATCGACTTGTCACCCTCGACCCGTTTTCGAACTGGCAACGGCGCCAAATGTTTACCGCAATATGGTGTGTTTCACAGAATATGAAGTAAACAGAATTAAGTAGTATAGTGCATAACACAGAGCATGAAATTATAACAGCATTGCACAGAATAAAGCATTGTTCCCATTCATTGAATATATCAGTATTACATTACAATCTTACAATGCTATGGGGTCGCCCCGACTACAAAGTATTAAGCCAATATATAACTTGGCCAAGGTTGGTTGAGATACCAACCGTTGGCAACGACTCTATAACTATCCAACCGTCGGGGTTAATTCCCGGTAACACTCCTAACATAACAACACTAATTAATTTATGATTATTTACTTGGCCGACTACGACCGACTACAATTATGACCGACTACAAATGGAAACACGCCATTCGAGAGTGGATTATATAATCCCTGAGCCCACCCACATTTGTGCATCATCAAATCATCCGTGTGTGGGATGAAAGAGAAGTGATGAGCACTCCTTACTACACAGTCAAGGTGAAATTCACTTGCTTGTGCCAAAGGAAGACTTGCATAGTCACTGGGATTCCACGCTTCATCATTCTCATCACACGAGTCAGGAGGTGGCTCACATCTCCGATCATGAAGGGCAGATTTGGTATTGGCTCTGTGAGTTCCCTTAGCAAACTTGATAGCTAAGTCCCTATCCAAGAGCAAATGGATGTATTCTGATTTCATTTCCTCTGGGGCATGCTTGATAGTTTGCATACTTGATACAACAATTCCAACCACTCCCCCTGTCTGCCTTCCTTCCAATTGAGCTGACCACAGGAGGTACTCAACAAACTTGTGCGTGCTATCAAAACGGGTTAAGGTTTGGACAACCTTATCCTCGACGACTTTCAGCTGTTGTTTAAGTTCCTGTGACTCACTAGGCTCATGTCTACAATCAGCCTCAACCAAAGCCTTACCTGATTTGTTGGCAAATGTAGGAGACATGCTCCCACAAAATGAAGATGAGTCGAACTATAAAAGGAAATTCACTGTATCCTTCATTTAAGACTTGCTCTCTAGGTGATGCAAAAAACTATTGAGATCTGGTAATGAATCCTTCACATGGACTTTTGATCTGATGAATGGTTCCAAGGCTGAATCCTTCAATAAGTAGAAAATCTTGTTCTTGATCTAACTGAGATGCTTCTTTGATGTCTTGAACAAAAATACCAACCTTTGATGACTAAGTCTTTGTCTCTTCCATTGATATCAACTGAGATTTTCCATAATGATTGCTTATGGAAACCTCCGAATTTCAAGTAACCATCAAATGAAGAAAAGAAGTAATTGGATTCATCATCATCCTCTCTAGCACAACTAATCACTTCTTGCTTGATATTTGGAAAATCACTTTGCTCCTTTGATTCTAGCTTGAATTCATCCTCCAAAGAGAAAATATGGCATACTTGTATAGATTCTTCTTCCATCAACAACCCTTCCTTAGCTTCAAAGAACTTGAGCAAGGAAGGCAAAATTTTTGCTTCTTGTGGATACTCTTTTTCCATCTGTAGTTTCTAATTATGTGAACACATGACATCATTCAATGTATGATTATAAAAATTATTTCTTACCTCGTTAGATTTATATTGGGTATATCCCATCATAGAGACAACATCGGATTTGTCTAAAAGACATTCAAGACCATACAAAAATCCTTGACTTTTATTTGAAGCTCTCAATATTTGTGTGAATCTGTGCATCTCAAGACAACTTTCTCCATCGTGTTCACTTGTTGCATGGAACAAGTAGTAGCTGCATGAAGGAGAAGAAACTTCTTCTACTTGCCTTATTGAAAAAGTAGGTAGATGAGAGCTATCATTGACATAATTGATGAAAGAATCTTTATCACTTGAAGGTGGAAATTGTTGGACATTCAAAGGTACTAGCGACTTGATTGAATTTTTTGTATCTTTCTTGACATAATCATATGGTCCTCCAACTTGATGACATGTTCTTGAGCATCTTGCAATTCTATAGCATTTTCTTGCTTGAGAAAGAAAAAACTTTTTGAAGATAGAGCATTGATGAAACAACTTAGAAGAACTTTAGAAGGAGGATTTAGAGTGTTGGCAATCCTAGCAACTAGGTGGTTGAATCTTGCAGTGAACTACCACACCAGTCTACCTTCTTCTTTCTTGGCATTTGAGAGTTGTGCAAACAAGATATGGTTGTCCTCAACCAACTTGAAACGTGCAAGAAACTTCTTACTCATTGATTCCCAACTCATGATCGAACCGACAACAAGGTGATGAAGCCAATCAGCTGTTGTGCCTTGCAATGTCTCCATCGATAAGCAAACTGCAACATCTTCATGTGCAACACTTAGAATTCCACACGCAGTGGTGAAGGCTGAAATGTGCTCGTCGGGATGTTGCTTGCCATCACCATGGTATTTGGGAAATTCTTCCTTGATCTTTGAGGAAGCTCATGATTTTCTGCCAATGCCAATGGACCAATTTGACTTCCCCATGGCAACATGGGAGGTGGACGATTGTTGTTGATGTAGTTACCCTTCTAATTAGCCATAGCTTGTAGTGATTCTTCTTGTGAATTTGAAATAAAAATATTTGTACACTCTGACCTTTGTGTAGAGTTGGAATGACTTGATGGATAAGATGGTAGTCATATGTTATTCCCCAACAGAGTCACCAAAAACTGTTAGTGTTTTAATTTGCACCTTTCAGTTCAACACAAGACGGAATAGATGTGTGATAGAACAACTCTTCAAATTAGATGGAGAAGCTCCTTGTAAAATAAAAATTAACTTAAAATTGGATGATATGTACTTTCAATTTACAATCTATACAATAATTTTTGGGGTGGTTCATGTTCGCGTTGAATAAAATGTAAATGGATATCGTTTTGGTTTTGCCTCGGGCAAAAGGCTAAGATGCTCTTTCAACACTAGGCAAAGGATTTTATGCCTTTTGATTTAAAACAAATCCTATGACTACAAACTTATGCCATTCAATTAAAAACAAAGATTGAGCAGAGTAAGTACACATGGAGTTGAATAGGCTAACACAAACATAAATGCTATGGTAAAATTAAATGTAGGACTTGGTACAAAGCCACAAGCTACGCCTTCAAGCTCACTTGCAATAAAAAGCTTGCAAATTCGACAAAGCAATTTAACCTTAGCACACATAATGAGACATCTCGATAAATATTTATAAGCAAGATAGGCATAATAAATGTCATAGTGAATAACAAATTTGGGATAACAATATCACTAAATACTTGATGAATAACAACTCTAACAATATGCAAGCATTCTGTTTCGGGGCCTACTTCTGTGCAGCCTCCTGAATCTTCATCTCCTGTGCGGCCTTCGGTGTCTTTTCCCCCTCCCGTTATCCCTATTCCTGTTCTTGATAATAATTTTGATATTCCATCAGAGGTGGAGGATGGCTTCGAGTCGAAAGGCACCTTTCCTTTTATGGAAGATCTGGATGGTATGAATCCAAATTTCTTTGATCATGACATTGTGGTAGCTCCTACACAGAAATGTGGGATTTCTCAGATTGTGTGCAGTAAATCAAAACCGGATTGTGGTGCTTCTAAGTAGAAAAAAGGGAGGAAGTTAGAGGTTGAAAAACTCCGCATCGAAGGCAAGGAAGCTGTTGAGGAGGGATCCCAGTGGACTATGGATGTTCTCCTATCTTGAAAGAATAGAGTTTAGTTTCTCTTTGGCTTTGAGCCTTTAATTTTGATTTTTGATGTAGCAAACTTTTCATGTTGTTTTGAATCCTTCTTTCTTCTTCTGGTAGCTCTTTTAGGCTCTTCCTCTTTCTCTTAGTTTTATCCTTTTCTTCCTCTCTCTTCTTCTCCTTTGCTTCCTGCATGACAGGTATGTTGTAACTAGTTAGCTTTTACGTTTTAATAAAAGGGAGTGGGCCCTCACCCCACAACTTATGAATCAAAACAAAAAAAAAAACAATATGCAAGCATGATAATTACCATTGATAAAATTAAGTGCAAAAGGCATTTATTTATACTATTTACAAAGAATTGCATGAAAATAAATAAAATGAATTAATTGCACTTCTACCCTAACTTCAACTGCTTGTATAATGTGCAAGCTTTATTACAAATTATCTCATCCACTAATACTAAAACTAATACCATGCAACCTCTAGTTAAGTTGTAGATCAAATTTATTAGAAACTATGACTTAGTGCTCACATCTCTTGCATGGCAAGAAATCAAAAATAGATGATCTAAAAATAGCTGACTCCAGGCTATAAATAGTGAATGCTCAAAATAGCAGAAGGCTAAAACTAGCACATGCTAGTTGTGTTAAAAGTAGAGACCACTAAAAATAACACTGGTTATAAATAGCTTTGGCTAAAAATAGCAAATCCCAAAATATGCTCTCTTTGAAAGTGGCGATGGTTAAGAATAGACTTTTGGATAGGTGGCTCTAGATGACTTTGATGATTTTGTAGCTTTTCCTTTGATCATGGCTAACCCTTTGAAAAGCCTTGAAAATCTTCTCATACATCCCTCTTTTGTATAGACGTGTCCTTGCTGGCATACACACCTGAATATGGGTTGACAAAGAAACTCACTTTGTATTGGTGTGCGTCTCAAGTTCTAGGCATGCCTGAACACTAGACCGTGATGTAAACATACCTACTTTGTATTGGTATGCCTTTATATATTGACACATGCCTATGCATTGGGGGCAAAGTTTCAATATTTTAAACAAACTTTTGTTTCTTTGTATTGGTGTGCTGATAGCCTCAAGTGCACACCATTGGTTTGGAGGCATTTTAAAATTGACAACTGCTTCTTTATGATGCGCAGGCCAGCTACTGGGTGTGTGCCATTGCTTTGTAAAATTTTTATTATAAGAATCAAATGCCTTTGTGAAGGCGCGCCTCTAGAACCTCACACACTTTTGAACTCTTTTATGCACCTTAACATTGTCACATCCTTTGCCTTAGATGCGTGACATTACTCTAGATAGGAAATTTGAATTTTTAAAGCTTCTTTACCTTGGCATGTGTTGCACTAAGTTTTTTTGTTGTTGAACTTAAATCTCTTTGTAGAAACACGCTTTTCTACCTCTATACATGCTTGTACACAGCTTGCAAGATCTTTTAAACAAACAACCTTCCTTGTATTGACAACTTTTGATCTCCCACATGTGAGCCAAATTCAACCTCCCACATGCTTGGAGTCTCGTTCACTTTATTGGTGCGCACCTATGCTCAAGTGTGCACTTGAACACTAGGGGAAATTTTTTTCTTAAAAGACAAAAATGTTGCTAGTTATATGGTGTGTACTACCTGATTGATGCACGTCTAAGCATTGGATGGGGAGTTTTTAACTTAAAAACTCAGTTATCGGGAGCAGCCCCTCAGGGTCCTGGTCCCGTGCCGACTGGGAGTGGATCCTGGAATGGCGACGGGAACGTCCCGACCGCTCCCATGAATGTTTAGTTTTTTTTTTTTAATTTTTTTTAACTTTTATTATATAAAATAACATATATTATGTCATTATATTTATTATTATAATATATTATATTATTATATTATATATTATAATATATATTATATTCTATAATAATATATTATAATTATATTATTATATTATATAATTATAACATATTATATTATATTATTATACTATATATTATATTATTATATTATATATTATTATAATTATTCTATATTATAATATATATTATATTAGATTATATTATATTATATATTATAATGTTATATTATTATAATATAATATATATTATATAATAATATAATATATTATTATAATAATATAATTATAATATATTATATTATATATTATAATGTTATATTATTATACTATATATTATACTATATATTATATTATTATATTATATATTATTATAATATATTCTATATTATAATATATATTATATTAGATTAGATTATATTATATATTATAATGTTATATTATTATAATATATATTATAATAATATATATCTATATCATAATATTATATTATATTCTATATTATAATTTATAATATATATATATATATATATATATATATATATATATATATATATATATATAGTACAGCCGTACCCACAGAAAAAAAAATCGCTGTACCGGCGTACCAGAAGCCCGCTCCTAAATCTGTTCCCGTACAAGAACCGACAACTTAGTTTAAAAAACATGCCTTTCATTGGCACTACCAAATGTCTCACATGTGCCTTTGGTCTTAACATGGATGTGTCCTCGCTGGTGTTTGCATGTGAAGATGTCTTATTCAGGGGCGTGCCATTGACCAAGCGTGCGCCACTATCCTGGCGTGTGCCTAACCATTAGAGACAAAAAATCTAAACAAAACGTTGCTAGTTATGAGGTGTGTGCCAATACTTATGACTTCAATTTTTTCATAAATCTCATTTCTTCACATCAGTGCATGCCTAATCTCTAGGTGCACTTGAATACTGAAAAATCCTTTGCCTTTCATTGTGGTGTGCACTTCATTCTTGAAACATGCCTGAATAAAGAGGATTTGATTTGAGCGAGCAATGGATGTCTTTGTATGGGACACCTTTTAGTCCCTAGGTGTGTGCTTGAATGACATTTCAAAACCTTTTGATTTCGTCAAATGGCCGTTTGGTAAGGTGTGTCTTTAGCCCCCAAATGTGCACCTTCTTCATGACTTAGGCAATTTTTCGGATTTGAAAGCCTCCTTTCTTCTATCAAGATTGATGTCTTCAAGAGCCTCATTCCATGATCCTGCAAGGGGTTAGGAAAGAACAAAAGTTGACAAGACTACATGGAGCATAGAAGGTTTGAAACACATTAGGGGTAGGTAAATGATAGATTTTAGTTTAAAACTTGACATAGTACAAAAGTTTCATATGGACACAACAAAACTCAATTCACAAGTTCCAAAAGATGGGGACCATAGTTCAAAAATTCATATGCTGAAAAAACTCGTCATATTAAAAAATCCATAAATTTATAAAATAATCTTAAATAATGTATGAAAACATAAAAGAATGAATTTAGAGACTGCTTAAGTCTATTTTAATCATAGTAGCATTACTCGGAATCAGGATTGACTGGAAAACCAAAAGTACAAATGGAATTCAATTACTCGTGAAAAATTCAGGAAACTAAAAGATACTGAAATATTCATAAAAATAGGGAGAAAATGCTGTTTTTGTTATTTCAAGACAAATAAAGGGGAAAATAATGCTGCTTTTCCATTCAACACAGCTCAAAATAATATTTGTTTTTTGCTTTTTAAAAGTAGAGTAGGGTCTGGGGGTGGCATCCCTTGTGGGGTTTAGGGGCAGCACTCCTTGTGGGATTTGGGGACAGCACCTGGCGCATTCCCAAATTAAGGCCTTTGAAGCCACATGGACCTTCATGGTGCATAACATTTTTCATAATTTTATTGCTTTTAACCAACTGTCGATAAATTGATGCAATCTTGTCAAAGAGACGAAGGCATGAGAAATCATAAAGGAGAGAATGACAAAGAATGAGGGTTTTTGACTGTTTTCTTCTGCAGATTGTTTTTTTCTGTTGGCAGGTGAGTTTTCTGCTTGGACAGGCCAGAATTTGCAAGTAGTTTCCTGAAACTTAGTGACTAGTTTTTAAGTGAGTAACATGCTGGGCTCTATTCACTCGTAAGTAACCACTTGCTGAGTATTTAAACTAACCTCATAAATCAACTTTAAGAATTTGCTCATAAATCAACTAAACCTTACTCTTTGTCAAGTTGGAAAAGCCAATTGAATTCATTATAGTTTGAATATACAATTTCTGTCAAAGAAAGATTCCATACAAGGATTTGTCATTCTGATGCCTTCAAGACAAAGGATTATCACCACAAGCAATGACTGTCACAAAAAGCAGCCAAACATAGAGAAGTTTACAGGCCTCTACCTGGATTGTTTGATGTCGTTTCCATTGAAACACAATCAACAAAAATCAACCTCCATATTATCCAAGTTGTCGTAAATTACTAAAAAAAAAGGATAGGTCTTAGTTTCATAAAAATCAAGTACCCTTTTGCCCAAAACCACAGGTCACTAAAAGACAGAGATCAAGGTGATATATCCAAGTTCTACAAGTCAAAATGACTGTCACAGCTGTGTTATTCTCCCTTTTACGATTATCTTTCTGATTAAAAAGAGTATTTTAACAGATCCAAAATAAGAACAACTAATTCTCATGACAACTAGCTATAACAAAGATCTTATTAACTTTCCAAGGTCATTGTCAACCCATGATAGTCAACAAAGCATGTTGTAACAAAGTTATAAGGATTTAAAATGAAAGAAGAAGATCAACAAGCCCAGCTACAGTGGACTTAAAAGAAGATAGTTCATCTATATACATATAAAACTGTTATGACAGTTAAAAAAAAAAGCAATAAAGAAATCCAAAACAAGGTATTTGTTTAAAACTGAAAATACAGTCCATATGAAGAGCAAACCCTACTCATATTCCTCATCATTCATGACAGCAAATTTTGGAGATCACTGACTTAATGGATTGACCCCCTGATAAGGTTTGACAGGTATAGACATTAAATGCTTATAAGTTATACCCATTCACATGGGATTCAAACTAACAGTTTGAAAGGAATGTAAACACCAAAAACATCAATATAACGCTGCTTTTATTCATGCACAACAGGAAGGATCTAATGTTTCCTCAACAGGGTCAAAATGATTTTTTTAGAAACAGCCATTCCTTTGTTTACTTGAGCATAATATTCGACACAAAAAAGGGACTGTAATCATTTTACACATAGTAGCATTCCATTTACACATTATTGACAGGGAGTGGCAGCATGCAAATGGAATTCAATTAACCAGGTTTAAAACGGGAAAAATTCAGCAAAAACTCAGGAAACTAAAAAACGATATAATATTTATAAAAATAGAAAAAAAATTGATTTTGTTATTTCATGTCAAATATAGTGAATAGAGATTATACATGAACGCAGTGCATTAAAAATAATCCAATTATAAAAGAAGAGTGTTTATTTTTGAAAAGCTATTTTACTTTCATTTAAGAAGTTTTTGTAAAAACCAAGAGGCTGGTCATAAAATAGTAAGTGTTAACTTCATTGAGCACAGCCTTTATGAGCAGCCCCATGTTTTTTTTAACCTAAACCCAAATAAGAGTATAAATTAAAAGAAAAACCCTTATTAGTGTTTAGAATTTTAACTCAAAAACAAATCTATTTGGAGTAAAACTTAAAAAGAAAACTTTAAATGCCCTAGCCTTAATCACTAGCTAAAAGTTTCAAGTCATCTTGTGCTTTAAATTTTCTACTTTTCTACCCCTAAGTGGAAGAATGAGCCAAAACAAGGATAGGTATACATAAAAACATTTGATTAACACTTTTTGAATAACTCAGGAAACGCCACAGCAAACTTGGTGGTTCACAATTTCTCTGGATTAGTCGTAAGTTTTTTGAGTGTAATGCTACTATGATTTTACATAATACCAGACTTTCAACACCAAAAAACAAATTCTAATTGCAATTTAAGCATAGGGAGAAAATCAACATGTCTGTTCAGTACTGGAGTTGTTTGAGATTTAAAAGACAACTCAGCTCTCTTCAAATACCTTCTCCAAAGTCCTCTTACAATGCATATCAAAAATCACAGTTAACGGACAGGTCTGTAAAACCCTATGTGCTGTCAAAAAACCTACACTTACAGCAAATTAAAAACAAAGAACAGCCCTCATGCTCAGATTTAAAAACAAAGAACAACCCTCATACTGGGTTCTGTTCTCAATCTCTCTGCTGAAATGTCCCTCCCTTTAAAAACCCACTTATAACCATTTTAAAACCAAAAAGTTTAAAGATTCCTCAATCTAAGAATAAAAATCATAAATACAATTAAAGTGGGCTGAAGATAGAGGCTGTTTGAACTCCAACTCTTCTTAACAGTTGTCAAAAAATCTATATTTACAGGCTTGGTTTCATAACAGCATAACAAACCTTCTATTCATCCCAAAAACGAAGCAGAAAATCCAGATTTTGAGCTTCCATGATGCCACCATTACTTCAAGATTCAAGAACAAAGAGTAAACAAAAGTGCACTAAAGTCACATTGCAAACATCAAATGCCCACTATTAGGGATGAACAATAATGCCCACTTTATTTTTGACTTCAAGAAAAATCACAACATAATATAATGGCTCAAGAACATGGTCGCACCCATGCGCTTGTCAAACATTAAACCTACCAATGCATTTAGCCCAAGGGTTTATCAAACAAATGAATTTAAACTCATCAATCAATGCAAAGACATAAGACCAAAATCCTATGAACCAAGACATTGGTCACACTTCGACAAAGCCTAATTAATGACATTATAAAAAACCACAAAATTATGAATTCCACCATGCAAAGCATCTGTTAATTAAATGCATCTACGACATGGGTGGCATAACAACAACATAAGCACTCCAAGAACATTAATGTAGAATGTGACAATACAAAAGTTCACATGCATGGCATCTTGCAAAATGATGAAATGACATTCAAACAACTAGAACATTAATGCCATCCATGCATAGTGAGTGTGTGAGGTTTTGATTCTTCACAGTCAGTTCAACTCGATCTACTTTCCCCTTCTCAATGATACCCTTCCTTAGGTCTTTGTCTACATGAGAGAAAGTCACCTGCAGGCCACTCCACAACCAAGAGTGGTAGTTAGTCTTTATCATTGACCCAAACAAATTATGATAAAATGAGGACTAATCATAATAAAAAGTTAATTGAACTGATTAATTTCTATGTAATTAACCGTAACTGAATCAACTAGTCTGTTGATAATGCAGTAACCTATATCAATAGTATCTCCTGCTATTAATTGTCATATAGTTTAATGATAATAATTATTCAAAATGTTGGATGTGACAATAAGTGTGGGCTAGATTTTGAGTCCCAAGCTTCACCAGCTCCAAATCAAATCACGCTTATTGCTAGAGTATGCGAGCAAATATGCTAACTCTCAATTAGTAAATTGTTCCATGTGGATGTGTTCTCCATGTATGGAATACTGGCCCTGAATAAATACACGGTCCATTTTTAGAGAACTGGTGTTTACATTTACTTATTCTATCTGAAGCTTGCATGAAGCATCTTTTTTGTATTGCCACATTTCTTCTTTTTCATTTCTATTTTTTAAATCTGCTGAGAAGTCATATATAATCTAATTATATCATTTCTTGGAGTTGATTATTGGTGTAGCACATCCTGTGCCGAAGCTGCTTGGGAATCCTTCCATTCATTACTTTGTACTGGGGAAAGATCTCTGTGTAAGAACAAAGCTGGACTACTAGATTTCAAACAACATGCAGATGGTATATTCTTGCGTCCCCTCTTTGTTCAACATGCACAATTCTTTTCAGGATGACTTTTGATTTGTAGTAACCATTCTTAGAAGTGGAGTATTCAGTTTGTAAGATCTCTTAATTTGTGTGAGAATCCTTTATTCCATTTTACTTAGATTTATATTTTTTCCATCTGATTCATTTGGATACTTGATTCTTGCAGAGACAAATGATATTTTCCATGTTGCTGCTCAGGTACAAAAAACAATCTTTTATCACCTAAGCATTAAAAATCATTGTGACAGATTACTACAAAGTTGCCAGATGCACTTCAAAGTTAAAATAGTTGAGGAGAATGATAGATGATTCAAGTATTGTAGCCAAATAACAGAGTAAATAAGGGCAATGCATGCATATGGTACTGTGCTTGGTAATGAATTCTATACTATCTTTTGAGAAGTGAAAATGTTGTTTGTACAATCTTTTTGAGATGCAAGATTTACAGAAAATTCTCTCTTAAACAATTTTATATAGGTCTCCAACATATTGCCTTTCTACGTATATTTGAGGAAGCAAAATCCTAAGATGAAAATAAGAAAGAAAGAATGCATTAATATGTGTGTGCATACACACACAGCATCGGATAGTTTCTGTCTAGTACATCTGGTGGTTAATAAATAATTGTGGGCTCTAGAGATCTGGAAACATAGCAAGAGAGAATGGAATTAATGCCTTTATTTGAAGCTACTACAAGAGATGATATTTTTAATTCTCAAAAATTTGTGGACATCAAACAATAAATCAATCGATCAAATAAATTTTATAATGAAAATATCTGTGCATCTTTGTTAGGTTCTTACTTCTTAGCTGATGCTTATAATTTCTCTCCAACTAGGTTGATTTTTTCCTGTCTCTAACAATATGGATTGCAAGTCAATCAGCTAGCAACATCGATTTCCTGCACGTCAACCTTTCTCTACACCCTCCAATCTGTCACCAAAATCCTGATCTAGTTTTCATTGATACATCTCCCCTCATACATTGACATCTGCCCTTCAATTCGGTTTTCTCTATCTGTCATTTTTCTGCTCTATGACTGCATAGAATGACTCACTCTCTTGTCTAGCATTTCATGACATGAATGTGTTGCATTTCTTTGTCAGGCCTTAAGGAGAAATCAGAAAACTACAAGCACTACATCCTTCTTTCAGTAAATGCGACTTACCATTATTGGTACTTATATTATATCTGTCCTGTGGACAAGTAATTTTGGGTAAATGCAATGATACATAAGGTGTCCATGAAAATCTTTCTTATCCTTGAAATCCATCTCCATTCTGAAGGAAGTTTACGGATTAGAAATTTCTGACTCCCTCTTGTAATTACTTCCCTCATTTTCATTTTCATAAATCAACATTTGTAGATCAAATCACCCTGTCTACCCTTTTTTAGTGCCTTAATTGAATTCATCCATGGAAATATGTACACAATCATAAATATCATCCTGGATACTCAGAAGCCAATCATATACTTGTGTGGATCTGCCAGATAAAGAGACGTCCACTTCTAGAGCTACCAATAATTTCTGATTTCACTAAAGTGGTAATTTAAGTGTTTTTTTCAGTTGTATTATGGGCAATTTTTACAAGTGTCGAGTTCATTCTTTGAGGGTTTCTTTAGATTCCGAGTTCATCTTGAAGAGATTTTCCACAATAAAATTGATTGAAGATGGAATTAGGTTTTGAAACTCACAGATTTGAGTATGAGAATTGACATCTGCACCCTTGTGGACTTCTTTACAATCTCCAGTTTCTCTGATTGCTGGCCATCTACACTCTCATGGCCACCATCACAGTCTAGTTTTCTGTTATCTCACTTCCTAAGTGACATTTGAGGAACACTCATTCCAAACTTGCAGCCAGAAAGAATCTTGTATTCTTTAATGCTTTATTCTCCTCGCAGCGGTCATCTTCCTCCTCGATTTATGCTTCATTTTAACTTTCTCTAACTGCTTCAATATTATCTTAAACGTGTTCCTGTCATAACCCAACTTGGGTTGTGAGAAGATTACACCAAGATCCTATATCTTTTTTTCTGAATAGTCAAGTTCATTGCAACGCATGATTGCATCTATGTTCCCTAGGATATGTATTCATTAGCTAAGGTTAAGCTACCAACAATGTAAATGAAAGTAAACATAAACTTCCATAGCATTGATAACATAATACAATTAGTTGTAACAAGATACTGAATTTACATATTTCTATTAGGAAACTAATTTCAATTCAATGTGTATTCCTTACAATATTATTTCTCTTGATCTGTAATATCCCAATGGATATCTGCCCTAAAATTTCTGATTTTAAACTTGGAATTCTGCCCTAAATTTCTGCAATTTTGTTTCTGTTCAAAACCCTAGGTTCTGATTTGTATTTCTGCACCTTTGGTTTAGATTTCTGCCCTAACCCTAGGTCTGAAAAACTGATTATATCTTCTGAGTATAAACATTTCATGAACAGCCAATAATCATGAGCCAACATTCACAAAACATGCTGAACAATTTCTGTATTTTCTGCCAAACCCTAAATCTTTTCAAACCCTAGTTCTGAAATCTGATTTTCTGATTCTGAATGTATAAATGATTTTGGTAGCGAATAAATGTATGTCAATTGCTCAAATAAACATGCCAATTATGTACCCTTATGGAGATAACATCAACTATGAATTCAAACACATAATATGATCATCCAAATGCAGAACAAATGACATATAATTCTGATTTCTGAATATAAATGACTGCTGCTATGAAACAGATTATCCAGAATTGCAATTACATCAAGTTTATAGGCTCAAACATGCCCGAGCATAGCCCAAATCTCTGCTGTTACAAGTTAGACCTGAACATAGGCTCATACATACCAAGGATGGTGAAGAATGATGTCTAATAGCAAACCCTAGCTGGGCGATCAGCTTGACATTCAAAAAAGTCCATTAATCTCCCTCCAATCTGATATAAATCTGCAAATAGATGTGTCAATGTAGCTCAACAATTCCTCCAACATGAAATCGCCTCTCTAGGAAGGCAGCGCTCACCCTAGGGTAAAACCCTAGCAACAATCCTTCAACAAAACCTCAAAAATAGGCACTCAAATCTGATCTGAAAATCTGCTCCAAAAATGATAAGAAAGCTGCTCCAATGATCACAAAGTTCTGCCTAAACTGATATGCAATTTCTGCTCCAAACTTATATTTCTCTGATGAAGTGCAATTGTGAATTCCGTATGAATCCACCTCCGAGATGCGATTGGGTTTTCGTCCAATCCACCTTCTTTCCTCAAGGGTTTTCGTCCTTGGAAAAGTATTGCAAACAAAGTCACAAATCCAAAAGGAACAAATGGCAATAAGCTGATTGATCATTTGAAATGCTTCATACAACCTTATATTTATACATGTTTTCGTTCTTTTCCACAAGCTGGCTGCAATGTCACAGATGTCCTCTCCCTCATTGAACATCCCCATCCATATTCATGATTGTTTCTCAAAGATCAATGCTCCCCACCATCCATTAGTGCTGAGAAACAATGTCTTTTAATATAGGCTAGCACATTTTTTTTATAAACTTCTTTACATCACCTTCAAATTCTCCCCCACATGCCAACAAAGGGTTCCTATTTTTTCCCCATCTCTATATCCTTCATTATTTTCCTTCAACCCATTGTAATCATTGACTTGTTTCTCCAATCCAAACAAGACAATTCCTATTCTTTTCCCATCTCTATATCCTTCTCCATTATTTTCCTTCAGTCCATTGTAATCATCGACTTGTTTCTCCAATCCAACCACAAGACAATGTTTGACCTCTTTCTCTATATATATTTCTTCCCCTAATGACACATGACAATCCTACTCCTGTCATCTCACAATGCAACCACTTCGACCTCCCAAATCTTGGATACATGTAGTTTCAACTACAACTAGCTTTAGTTGTTTGTTCCAATCGTCTTTGATTGTGGCCAAATGGCAATTTTGGTCTGCCAAGGTGGAGTCAAACAATTACTTTCATATCCAATAATTACTCCACTCATTTTTCGTGTACCCTCCATCCATATTTGAATAAAGCATTGCTTACATGGTTGGTTATTTTATCTGAAATAATCTAATAGTGGAGTTAATTCCTTTCTTCCCAGTCAAAATAATTATTCTTAACTTTAATTTAATAGATTAATTATAATAATCTAATAACTACATTTACACTTTCTTTTGTCTAGCAATGAATTAATCAAAGTAACCTTCCAAGTAGCTTGAGCTAAAGCTTCCACATGAACTGAAATTGACACACTCTAAAGAAAATATTGTTGAACCTGAATTTACTTACAACTTGAGGACTCATACCAACTTGGCAATTGGGATCGACTATAGTCATGTTTCACGAATACTAGTTTTAGTTGGCATTGAAATGATTCTAATATAGTCATAGAGGTTCTACATTCTTGTCTTTTTTGAAGGCAATTTGACAAACACCGATATCATGTTTTCGATTGATCATAAACCCAATAGTGTCGAATTAGGACCGATTTGTATGTATGTATGTATGTATGTATGTATGTATAATGGCCACTTCTTTGTGTGAATGGCCTCAAACAAACTCCAATTGCGCTCATTGCCAGAAGCATTACAAGGTTGACACATAATGCAGAGGACTAATCTTTGAAAATATGGGGTATTTGCACCTCAATCTCCCCACCAAGAACCTACAAAATAAGATATTCAAGAGTTAGTAAGCAAACCATATTTTATCAATAGTTGTAAATTTGAAATTTGTAACTTGTAAGATGCATGTAATTGTAAAGACTCCAATTTTTATTACCTAGTGACTGAGTGGTTCTTCCTCGGATAGCTAGTGATGAAGAAAAGAGCTTCCCCCTAACAAACCTGTAATTTTGCAATTCCTGAACAATGAGGTCTCTCACCTCAAGCTCGGATGGCATCCTCTCAATGCATATCGTGAGGCCTTCCATAACTCTCCATTAGGATTTGCGAAGCTATCCGAATAGAAAAAATGGGGGTTGAGGAAGTACCCTGCTTGATGAATGGGTTGGTGAAGTTGATTGTTCCACCTTCGATCAATGATCTCCCAAATGGGACCAAATTTGAGTCTGCCCCCCTAAAATAGTTTCAGATGGACTCTTTGGCCCTATCCATGGCCTCATAAATGAACCCCATTGGGTTTTGATCCTCATCTACCAAGCGTAGAACTCTGACCAAGGGCTCAGACACCTACAAATACAAACAAATTGAAGTTACAAATTTATAATGAAAGTAAATACTTTTAAAGTTTAAAAATAAAAAAATTAAATTTGAATTTTAAATCGAAGTTTTGACTCTTTGAGGTTGCCTTGACAATCTCTGTAGCTCTCTATGCAAAGAGATTATCAAAGACTATCGTTGCGATCCTCTCTCCTTTAAGCTTCTTTGAATATGATGAGTCTAGCCATGGTTGACTCACAAACATTTGTTTCAAAAAGTGAACAAACCAATAATCCTTTGCAATATTAGGAAGATCGTTGCAAACCTCGTGACACCCGCTCGCACCAACTCTTTCCCTTTGGTGTGTTCTCTCATCAAATTAAGAACCCAAGGATGATTATAAATAAATTTTATTATGTTTCTTGCATCTTCTACAATCGGTCTCACCCAATCAAGTTTGCCAATATCCTCCAAAAGAAGGTCGAGGAAATGTGTTGCACAAGGGGTCCAAAAGAGTGTTGGATCCCTCTCTTGGAGCAATCTCCTAGCCGCCACATACGCTGTTGCATTGTCAGTTATAATTTGCACTACATTCTCTATGCCCACCTCTAAGACAACTTCCTCCAACATTACACTCAAAGTTTTTACATTTTTTATTTTGTCAGAGGTATCAATTGACTTAAAAAGAAACTATCTCACCATTTGAAGCTTCGAAAAAGTTGATAAGGGTGCGGTTCTTTCTATTCGTCCACCCATCTGAGAGAGAATAGTGCAGCCATGTCAGTGCTTCTTTTGTTCTTCCACAACTATCTTTGCATCTTCAACTACATTTGTGAGCAACTTCCCACATAAGTCTTTTCGAGAGGGTGCCTTGTAGCCTTTTCTTGCAACTATCAATGTAGTTGCCAAATTCTCCCAGTACAGGCTCTTTGCCACATTGAAGGGAATGTTGTTGAAATACCAAAAACTAGCACATTCCTTATCTACTTCTTGATGCACCTCTTTGTTCCACCTTGTACCTTCCAATAATGGTTGTGCTCTAGGTGTGTTTCTGGGTACAAAAAAATTGTGTTTGTGTAGGCGCTCTACTCGAAGATGAGGTGGATGCCGATGCGTTTTGTATGCCTTCGAATATTGTATCTTCATCTGTTTTTGCTTGCAATTGAGGACCTCTAGTAGTAGCTATGGATGCCACTATGGCTTCTCTTGTCTTCTCCTTCTATAGTTTTCTCTCTTCTGTCAATGCAAGGAGTCCATTCATCTCTCGTTTTATCTCTTCTGTGGTCTTCTCATAGGGCTTGGCATCATGATGAGTAATGCTTTCAAGATGGTATTTGAGGTGATTGATGCCTCCATGATATATGTTCTTACATTCTGTGCAAATGATTGACTTAGATGTTTGATGCAGGGGCATCAGGAGCCCCATAGCAAGAATGGTTGTTATGTCTTGATTTTAGGTTGATAGGAAATTTTGGAGTCTAATAAGGTCATTTATGACCATGTGGGATCATGTTGATCCATTTTTGGAGTGTTAATAGGGTCTTTGGTTAAAAAGTGTAAAAGTTGTCTTGTAACTTTTGCAGTGTCAAAAATCAAGAAACGGTTACAAATAAATCTAGAAACCGTTATTAAACCGTTGCAAGTGGTTGATAATGTATGAATACACCCTCCAAAGTCGGATGGAGCATTGGAAAAACTGATTTTTGTAGTTTGGTGAATGAAAGCAAGCTTTTTCTGTGCATTTCTAACGCTGCAGGCCTGTTCTTTCAACTTGTACAGATTGTACGGCCCCATTAAAGCACTGTAACTTGGTGTTTTGAAACATGCATTGAATCTACCTTCATTTGCTTCTGGTTGCATCCATTTTTATCAAGTATTTCGAAAGTTATTTCCTTTTCTCTAAAAACTGGTCAAAACCCTACCTAGGTAACCAGTGAATAAAATAATCATGTAACTCGACCTTCCACCACTGGGTAATCGCCAAAATTGGTGGAAAGGTTTGTACTTATGTTTTCTATCATGTCTCAAATTTGCAAGGGCCTAAGAGGAGGTTTGCACGTGCCATGATTCACCAGAAAATCTGATATTTGCATGTATTAGATTGTGGAACAGCATAGACAAGGAAGAATAGTTGAGTAAAGGGCCTAATCTTGTTTGTTTGTCTTTGGCAGTGGTAGTGGGATGTGTGGAGAGGTCTTGCAGACCTGTACAAAAGGTTTTGGAACATTCTTGAAGATTTATACAAGTCTTGTTGTGACTGTCCCAATAGGATTGGTTATACAGTCATAGGTATGATGTTGGTGTCCAAACAAAACAGGGTTGTGTAGGAGTCTTGGCATTGGATACTTGATGGAATCACCTTTGAAACGTTGGAAAGAGGTCTCTAAGTCAATGATTGAGGGTTTAAATCAGTCTATGTTGGTATTGCCTTAGTACATTGAAGTTGTCTCTCCTAGGTTGATCAATACAAGGGTTGTGAGTCCCATAAACTATTGCATTGTGGAGTCATACATTGTAGTTGTCCAAGATCATGTTCAAAGATCTTTCAAGCCTCGAGACAAGTTTTCCCATGTCATTTGTACTGTCCAAACAAGTTGGATCAAATCCTCTAAGGGAGTTCAATGCTAGGGTCTAGAAAGGTGCACCTAGGAGCATCAATGGAGAAGGTGGAAGAATACTTTGTCATTTTGAGTTGTAAAACTAAAGTTTGTAAAGAAATGGCTAAAAGATTGTAAGACAAGGGGTAAAAGTTATGATGCAGGGGCATCAGGAGCCCTATAGCAAGAATGGTTGTTATGTCTTGGTTTTAGGTTGATAGGGTGTTTTGGAGTCTAATAAGGTCATTTATGACCATGTGGGATCATGTTGATCCATTTTTGGAGTGTTAATAGGGTCTTTGGTTAAAAAGTGTAAAAGTTGTATGTAACTTTGGTGAAGTGTCAAAAGTCAAGAAACGGTTACAAATAAATCAAGAAATCGTTATTAAACAGTTGGAATTGGTTGTAAATGTATAAAGGCACCCTCCAAACTCGAATGGAGGAGGGGAGACATTGTTTTTGGAGTTTGATGAATGAAAACCTCAATTTTGTGTGCATTTTCTGAGTCCTACATTGTTTTCAGGCTGAAGTTGTGCACTGTACGACCTGGTACGACCTCCTATCAAGGAATATAATAGATGGATGGAAAGATATTTGTTTTTAGTTTACAATGCCTTTTGTTTTATTAAATTTCATTGAGTTTTGTGGGAGATATGGCCAGTTTGGTGAAGGCTGCCCTGTTCTAACAATGTTTTCCAGAATTTGCAGTCTGAAAATGTACTAGTACGGCCATGTACGGTACAATATTGGGATGAAACCAATTGCAATGGATGAATATATGTTTCTAGCTCTCAATGCTTTTTGTTTGGATAATTTTCATGGAGATTTGAATAAGTTATGACCATATTTGTGAGGACAGGTCTGAACCCTAACTAGGGTTCCCAGTTCTATAACAGTTCATTTTTGACCTATTCTGTACAAAGTAACCCTAGCCCATTTTGATATATGTTGAGTTAGGGCCAAAAGGGTATTCAGAACAAGTTTCATATTTCCATTTGTAGGTCTTTAGGAAAAGTTATGGCCAAAAAGATATGAGTTGCTACACTTGAAGGGCTACTAGAGCTAAGGACAGTTTGTAAAGAAAGGGCTAAAAGATTGTAAGACAAGGGTTCTTTGTGGGTAATTTGAGATTGCTTTAGCTATTTTGTAATACCTCTGCATCAGTGTCGGTCCTTGTATGGCATATTTCCAAGCGGGGTCTCACTCCAAGGGGATGAGTTCCGGTAACTGGCATCGACTGTGCTATAAGCTTGAGCTTGATGTGGAGTGGGAGCCTGATCTAGAGGGCAATGGATCTTTATTTTCCATTGTGTCTAATGGTAACCTACAAGTACAATGTAATATCCCCAATAGGATCTGCCCTAAAATTCTGATTTTCTGCCGTACTTCTCTAATTTATTTTTCTGATCAAACCCTAGGACTGAATTCTAATTTTATTTTCTGAAGTATAAATACTTATGGGCAGCGAATAAACATGTGCCAAACATTCACATAAATATGCCAAACATGTAGATAACATCAGCCATGATTCCAACCATGTAAAACAACCATCCAAGTGCCAAACAAATGACCAATAAACCTGATTTCTGAATGTAGAAGTCTGCTGCTATAAATCTGAATATTCTGAATTGAGTTTACAATACATTCATGGGCTCAAACATGCCAAACATATGCCCAGATTTCTGCTTATACAAATCAGACATAAAATAGGTTTGTACATACCACAAAATGACAAAAATGTCTTCAAACACCAAACCCTAGATGGGCTAATCCTCCATGGCAAGCGCTTAGGGTTTGCTGCTCCAAAATTGTGAAATCGCCCTCCAAAATAGGTGCTCAAATCTGCTCCAAAGAATATGTCATGAATGCTCAAGAATTCCTCAAAATCTCCAATGAAGTGCAAGTGTGAATCCCGTGTGAATCCACCTCAAGATGAGTTAGGTTTTCGTCCAACCCACCAAATATTCCTTAGGGTTTTCGTCCTTGGAATATGTTGAACTAAACGTGCAGCCAAAGAGATAAATCTCCAATTGAAAATGAATTGATTGAATGCTGAAAATTGAAATGACCTCCAACTTGCCTTCTTTATAAGGCATCCAAATAGACCTCATCAAGGCCGACCTCCCTCTAGCAATTTCTTTTTATTTTTGTTTTCTTTTCTCTTCCTTCTTGGCCGACCTCCCTTGGGCAATTATTTATTATTATTTTATTTCTTTTCTTCTTCTCAGATGGCTGACCTCCTCTTCTTTATTTTATTTTATTTTTTTTCTCTCTCCTAGGTCGCCCACTTCTTGGGTAATTTTCTTTATTTATTTTTAATTCACCGAGAGACTTACAAAAATATGAGAAGTCATTTCTCATCTCGAATTGGCTCACTAAAATTGGTTAAATACAATATTTTACCAATTAGGTTATTCCCTAGCCCTTCCGGCTTAGCCTACGGGAATAGAATAGGCTAACCGACTCTATTAGGTGATCACTCGGAAAAAGGGGACAATACATACAAAGTACAACATATTTAATTTTTAAATTAAAAAAATCAACATAAATTAGTATAAATCAGCATAAATTTAGCATAAATCAACATAAATCAGTATAAATCAGCATAGATTAGTGTAAATTGTAATGTCCCCTTTTGGGACAACACTAATTTTTTCCTAAATTATCAATTTCCAAGCAAACAAGGGTTTAGAGAGTATCTTGTCCGGACTTAATCCCTACAACAAGTTAGAAATCTTAAACATCAATAAGTCCATAACAATTAATAAACTCAATTAAACCTTACCTTGGGATGATCAACCATGGGAAAGCATGGAAGAGAGTGACTCAATGGGGTGTCTTAGCCTCTCTAGGCCCAAGGGCAGGACCCTTCAACTAAAAGGCAGATCCCCTTTGGCCTCATGTGGCCAATGCCATTCATATGAGGTGGCGTACCTAGTGAGGATTCTAATTTTTCCGTTATCTCCTCATCTCGTCATCTTTCCCATTTCCTCATGATTGGTCTCCTTATATTGCTATACCATGATAGGGAAGTGAGGTCTCAAAAGGGTGTCCTGGTAATCCAACTCTCCTAGGCCCAAAGGCAGAACCCTTCAACTAAAAGGCATGACCCCTTTGGCCCATGTGAACTTGTCATTTCCCATCATGAGTGGCGTATCTAGAAGAGCACAACTCTCCTAGACCCAAAGACAGAACCCTTCAACTAAAAGGCAGAACCCCTTTGGCCCATGTGAGCTCATTCCATTTCCTCTTGGGTGGCGTACCTAGAGAGGGCACCTTCTGGTTGCATGACTCTCCTCATGGTTGCCTTCCCATTTATATATCTATATCTTAGTGTTTGAGGAGAGTCACCCCCTTTTGAAAGGGTGGCGACTCCTCACAATGTCTCACCCTCTTGGTGGGGATTGCTGCCCCTTAAGGCTGATTGCAGCCTTTTATAACTATTAATTCATTGTTTATTCATTGCCCTCCATCGTAGGCTCTATTCCTTTACTGCCTTATAAGATTCGCTACATTTTATGAAACGCTGCCTTTCTCATTAACTGTTGACTTCTTACTAATCATTCGATGCATGTTTGGTCTCATCCAAAATTCGTTGGATTTCTTGTTATTTTATTTATTGTTTAGTCAGCAGTGTATGCCTTTAATTAAGGCATCTCTTTGTAAGATTCGAGAATTAAATGTTCTCTTGAGGATATCGATCCTTAATTTATAATATCCATAAATTTGTCTTATAATATTTATATTTATTCTTATATAATATAATAATATATATTATAATAATATTTAATATTTTTATTTATAATCATATATTATTATTATATAATATATTTATATTTATATTAATAATTATATTTGTTAGTTATATATTATATATTATATTTTAATTATATTTTTTATAATATTGATTTAGGATATATATATGATTTAAGTAATACTTAATTTATTATTTAAATATATTTAATGTAGGCATATTCGATTTACAATTCATATCATTCATATCTTGAATTTGAATGAATGATATGGGTTCATGACATAAATCGACATAATTTCGATATAATCTGGTGATTTTATTTCAAAAACAAAGTATAAATCAGCAAAATAATTCATTTGTAGAAAAAAACAGTGATTTCATAAAAAAATCAATAAAAATGAACAAAAAATTGCTAATAAATCAGTGTTTTTTGCAAATAAAATCGTAAATGCATGCTTAATATGAAATTATGAATTGTTTACAATCTACATGTTGGATTTTAGCAGCTAAAATGAATTTAAATGCTTGCAAAAAAAAAAAAAAGGCACTAACCTGCCCTTGAATTTCTTCGAATCTGCCCTTCAAATTCGCCTAAAAATCCTTGCAATAAGCTCAAATGCATGCAAGAATGTTGTGTGAGGAATTGTGAGGGGCGAATGAGGTTTTAAAGGCAAAAATTGAGTGTTTTTTGCGTTTTTTTTCCGCGTCCCAGGCATGTTTCGTGTTTTTTTGAGTCCCGGGAATTTTTTTTTACAGAGTCATCGAGTTTTTTGCCAAAACTCAGTGATTAAAAACTTCCGAGTTTTTTTGTGAGTAACTCGCCAGAGTAAAAAATTGGTGAGTACTCGCCTCCTTTGCCAACTATGCCCCCTAGGCCCCACCAATGTTGTTATGGTGGCTTAAACTTTTAATAATGTAACCGTTGATCATTAAATGTTATCTTTGTACCATGTCCAACATAAAAGGTAACCTCTTAATCTGTATTCTGTTTTATTAGCTGATTGACTTTTTCTTGTGGGATTTCAAGCCAACAATGCTGGAAAAGTTGTCGCACGCTAGGAATATTATTCAGTCACTAGAATTGTCTCACTTTATGTGAAAATCCATTCTTCTCAACATAGTGGGGCAAAGGAGAAATTTGATCCATGGACAAATTGGAAAGGGAAGAGGCCTTGTGTTGAAGTTGGATCAAAGTAGGCATTGGGGGGTTCAAATGCTTGTTGTATGTTAGATAGTAAAAACAATAGTGGTAGGAGACAGAGATGGCTTTGGTGCACTTGCAAACCCATTATAATGGCCTTGGCTTAGACAAAAGTGATACTATGCTGCTTGTCAGCTACATCATCCCCTTCCCTTGACATCTCAAGCAAGGCGAAGGCAAAGGCAATGCCAGTGCTAGCATAGATTGCCTCGATGCCATTGTGCTGCGAGTTTGATTTTGTTGAGGTGCCTCTAGCAGGAGAGCAGGGTGATGTCAATGGAGATCTCATCAGAGATTAGTGCTAGAGAAATGTGGCCACAATAATGCCAGACATCTTCAAGCTTGCTACAACCAAAGGTAAGTCTTAAGCCATTTTGTCTTTTTACTAGTTTTTTTTCTTTTAACAATTTTCTTGCTCATTGCATAAATTTGTTACCTACTTTCTCTCCATGGCTGAAAAATCCTATATGCATAAGCTGTTTTGTGTATCTTTTGATGCCAATGAGACAAATGGCTGTCATTTACTGCAGTTTTGAACAAAGCTTTCCAATCTTCTTGTTTTAGAAGAGAGCTTGTGCCTGTTTTCTCAATGGTATGCTCTGATTTGTTCATTTGAAGTGTTTTGCTGGTTATCATATATGTTTGTTATCTGATTTCTCCCTTAGAAATTTTTTGTACACAGGATCTTTGCAATTTTTTTTTCTCTTTTTTTTTTAAGATTCTTTTGCTTCAGGTTAGTGTATTCAAGTGCTTTGCTGTTTATTGTTTGCATTCATTAATCTCATTTCCTGTTTTAGTTGAAATTTACTGTCTTTAACAACATTGTAGCTATTTTATGCATGTTTTCATGAAATTAGGATACATGCCCCTCACAACCTTCCATTTTGGGAAGGGTTTCCTTGGATTTTTGGCTATTTCAAAGATTCATACTCTACATGTCATGCATTTTGTTAAGAAACCCATTATAATGCAAAGCCTAGGTTCATTTTGTTGTATTATGTTGCATGTTTAAAAATATTGTTAAAAAATATTTTCGTAGGAAGTTAACTGATCAATTTACTTATCAGGAGTACTACTTGAGTTGTTCAAATTGTACATTCAAGAGATCTTATTTGTTATTTGAATCATTCTATATATAATTGCTCCCATTTGTTCTCTTAAGATTTTTGTTTTTCAGTTTGTGGGTGTTTAATGTGATTTTGAAATAAATTCTTGTTAGTCTTTTTGAATGAGAATGCTATGTTACATCTCCATCCGTATGATATGTTTATATTAATAATTACATCTAACATATTACCTGTGTTCGACGGGGACACATCCCCTGCCCTGTGACCCCCCGTCCCTGTCCCCGTCCCTGTCCCCAGGCGTCCCCAAAATCAAACATACATTTTATAATGTTTAGAGAAAAAACTCACAGCTGGCAATGAAATATTGTGGTTATACTGCTGTCATGATTAAACTGCTGTTATACTGCTGTCATGATTAAATTTTATTGCTGTTATACTGCTGTCATGATTAAAGTTACTGCCGTTATACTGCTATCATGATTGGTTTTATTGCTGTTAAACTGCTGTTATTCAACTTATAGTCTTTATACTGCTGTCCATTAATTTGTAGAAGTTTGAGTCTCTCTCTCTCTCTCTCTCTAAGTTTAAAATATTTGTAGAAATTTGAGTCTCTCTCTCTCTAAGTTTAAAATATTTGTAGAAATTTGAGTCTCTCTCTCTCTCTCTCTCGAAGTTTAAAATATAAGTTAATGGACAGCAGTATAAAGACTATATTGAATAACAGCAGTATAACATAATGTTTGTAGTTAGACTTATGTTTACCTAACCATTTATGGATTTATAGAGTGCTTATATTGTTTCAGTTTTGCAGGTCATTTCTACAGTCATTCTTAAAAGTAGAAAGGCGAAGGAAAATCTTCATGAGGATTTCAGTTGGTCTGAAGTATTGAATCATTGGGAGCCATTTGCCATGGGATATAAGAGATTGTATGCTCAGAACCTTATGGGAATGAATGGTGCCTACAAGGATTTGCACATCATAATTTAGTCAATGCTAAAACTTCTATGATAAGTGTGCATGGATTCACTGATAATAGCCCCAAAATGCATATGACAATTTCATAGATTGGGTGCTGCCAACATTTAAGAACTGTCTCAACTATAGCTTTTCTTAAATTCTTTATGGCGTCTTGTTTGAGCATTTAGCATTTTCTTCTATTGTTTGTGTTGTTTAATTTTTTTTTTTTTTGTGAATTGACAACATGGAAGATGTAACAGTGTAGGTGATTTTCAACGGAAAGATATACCATGTTCATGTAAATAAGCAATTACATTTGCTTGTAGGTGGTGGGAGTGTGTTGCATTACCAGAAGATGTTGATCCCATTGAAGAGCCTCAATTTAGAAAGGAAATAAAGGAACTTGCATGGACGGTAAGATTCTCTTTATGCATTTGACAGTTGAAATATCCCAGGGCATACATTGGTGGTGCTGTATTATATGAATGAAATATTTATCTCTATATTTCTCTGCATTCTCATTCAAATAAGAAACATTTAATCATTAACGAGGATGCAAATTGAGAAATGGAGGTAGTATGACCTGGTTTAACCTTTGGATCTTGCCTTGCTACCTTGCAATAATAAACGACTCCTCCGATTTAGCTTGATTTGATGCTAATTTTCTTTTGCCATGTGGTGTGGTTAGTGTTTTGTTTTATTATGGTAGATTCTACGGCAATGGAGGCATACCTTGTTAGAAATTTTTCTTGTACATATAAATCTCTTTTCTGATATTCAATCTTTGCACTGCAGTCCTTGCAACTTCTCAAAGGAGCAATTTTTGAAGAAGAATATGCACCACGTATCCATTTGTACAGCATGGGAAACTAACTACCATGTAAACCAGATGTTGATAATGACAGTTAAATAGCTTTTTCCTTCTTTTTTTAGTTTAATTGTGGGGATGGTATCAAAAGCTTCCAAAATGATTCTTTGAAATGTTGAAACAATAGTTGAATATCCCGCTAGTTGTAGCTATGAAATTATATTCAAATAAATTTCCCAATATTTCTCATAGGCTTGACATCATTCTTTGTTTTCTTTAATTCACTTTCTCAAGTATTTTCCCTTCAAGTCTATGGGAACATCATCGGCATGTTTGAATTAAATAACCTGTAAGTTAATTTCTCATTTTTTTGGTTTGGTTATTTACTATTTTGACAGGTCAATGGCTATTTTCAAAAGAAGATTAAGCTTACAAGAAGCAACTTTACTATATATATATATATATATATATATTGTAAAAAAGGTTTCTGAATGGATTTTTTTTTTGAAAATATCATAAATGAATACTTTGTATGTTCCTTATATTATAAAATAGAAAAATTCATGAATGAAATTACACGTGAAATATTGCAGTCCATTAATGTTTCCTTTTGAAATTCTTTCTCCATATCAGTTGCAGTATATTATTGGTAACAATGTTAGTTCTCTTATCAACAATTTAGCTGTGAGGAAGAAAGAAAGTAAGACATTATATTAATGTCCACAGATGGCCCAAAGTAGGTCAATGGGACTAGAGGTTACATCAGTTAACAATAGAAAGTTTGAGGAAGAGAGAACCTAGAATCAAAATAATAAAAATTCATAAGACAAGAAAGCACTGTGCCGCTAACAAATAGCAATGAAGGGCAAACAATAGTCCCAAAAGCATGTGCCAGTAAAGACTGGAAGGAAATCTCATCGAATATCCGTCTGTGTCTGAAATGGAGGAGTCGTCTTAGCCGTCATTGGTCACTATGAGAGATAATGCTCATTGGGGAGTATCCAAGGTTGGAAGGCCACACTGGGATAGCCTAGGAGGAATCAAAGCACTTCATCTAGGAACTCCCCTGACATCCAAGGCTGGCGTAGCTCTCGTAGTAGAAAAGAAGCTCATAACATGAGTCTGCCCTTGTGGTCTGGGGGTGGCCGGTAAGTTGTAGATCCATGAGAGAAACATATTAGAGATCCAACATCAAATTTGTAATGTCCTTTCTATTTAAGTGAAATGTATCTATTGCAGTATTGAGACTTTGTGAGTCTGCAGGACTTACAGAGTCCCGATCTGAGTGGTCTACTGTGATTTTAGCTGCCTTGCCCAGTGGACTCACCAGTCAACACATTGTATTGTATGTTTGAAAATATGTCTTATCCAAGATTCCAAGGCATGTAGAATGAATATTAGAATAACCAGTTCTTTGAACTTTTTTTTGTGAAAATTGTAACACCAAGATTCTCTTGCAACTTTCCTTGGGTCATCATCTGGCCTGAAATAATCAGTGTATACAATTTAATGGTTATATGGGGAAAATCAGTTTTAGAATTGTATTATTATGATAGGAGCATTCCGTGTAATTTTTATTTTTGGAAAACCATCATCATTATCTCAGAAGCTATTTATATGGTCACCCAACAAGTATATTGTGAACTGTGTATAGTTTGGCTTTTGGTTCCAGGCTTCAAGTTGAGAATTTTTTCCGTGTCTTGCTCTAAGTGCTTATATTGAGTTGAACTCTTATCTCTTCCTATTTTTCCATACAGTTTGTTTCTGAAGGTTAATATATTCGAATTTTTCTTTTTTTTTACAGCCCATTTCAGACACTTCCTTTTTCTATCCTAGAATTACCTTACAGATTCACACAGCTGATTGATCTTTTCATAGTGATGAAAGTGCAGGTTGCCACTGAGAGAAATGGAATTTGTTATTGCAACTGGAATGCTTGTTCTATGATTCCTGATACTGTTGCAGGAGCAGCAAAAAATGTCATTCAGTGATGCCTGATATCATTTGAGATATTAGTAAAGTTGGTAATTTGAAAGTGCCCATAGTTCCAGAAGACAGTGGTTATGCCCATTATACTGAGTCATGCCTAGTTTTTACTGAGTCTGTATCTGAGTAAAAAACGTGCTTTGTGAATGCCAGATGAATCCGAGTCTCAATACTATGGTATATATAATTGCCAGAAATAAACTGAGAACTAAGAGAGGATTGTTGATTTTTTCTCCCAGTACAGGAAATTATTAAGCTAGTAATTATGAAGGCGCTTTTGTTTAAAGTGTTGCAAAGTGGTAGAGGTTTTCTTTGTTATCCCAATGTTCAGCCCATGTAATTGACTTATTCATGGGAGTAATATATGATTTTTTAAATATTTTTTCTTCAAAAATTCCAACCATATTTGAGTATTAAAATAGTTCAATTCACCTTGGTATTCATTTGTCGGCAAGTCTGAATTTGGGTGGAGATGTTTCTGTTTGTGCAATTGCATTTCTGTTTTCATTTCTCTGCTAACAAGTTTTTGTGTTCTGCAAGCAGAGATTTAGTTGTGGCCTCACCTGTGGAGGACTATTTTATCTACATTGATGATCTGCCACATTCTGAAAAGGTCATTTCCACAAGTCAGCAATGACAGTTATTTATGGTTTAGGACATAAAATTTGGGAATTCTAACTCTTATTGCTAGTGACTGGCCGGCTTATCTTTCACCCAAAACTGCAATGATTTTCATTTTGTAGAGTTCAAACTTTGCAGGGTTTTAGGCAAAAAATGAAAGTGTCAATGCTGAATATATTTATTTTCATAACCAAGACATTGTTTTGCAGATAGAAGCTGAAAAAATGACACTGCCTTTTCTTGAAGCACTAGGTGATGACTATGCCACTCATTGTGAAGGTTAGATGATCTTCCATCTCCATTCCAATTCTTGTAGAAAAAAATAATGATTTTTTTTGAAAGTTATGTTTTTTTTGGATAGGTTAATTGTGGGTTTTATTGGGACCCATGCCCAATTTAGGAAAAGCCGAATACAATATGGCATAAAAGCTGAAAAGAGCCTGAAACTAGAAAAACTTAAAAACAACTGAAGTCATGACAAAACACTACAGGGACAGCAAACAGAAGGAGGCCAAATCCACCACCTTCTGGAAATCTGACTATCCCAGTACAGAAGCTCCACCATCCTTCTCAATCACCTGGACCCTAGGCTCCACAAACTCTCTATGAACAGTCCTGGTAACACCGTGCTTGGAAATTACAGGGAGGGTGAAGAGACTTAAAATCTCTAAAGTTCTAAACAACCATCGTAAAGGATTATTCTTAGGTTATCAATATCCAAGGCTAGGCCCTGGCTGTAAATAGTGAAATCCTCAAACCTCTTATTCTGAGACAGAGAAGAGTGCCTAGCAGAGCCCAAAAACTCCTGCTGCTGCAGCTGCATACAACCCTCTTCCGGTGCCTATCTGCCCTCATCTGAGTTGTCTACAATGCAAAAAACATATTCCAAGGGAATAATCTTATGTAAAATCCATTCCCACACAAGGTCAGCTACTCTCTCTCCCAATTTCTGGGTGAAATCCTCTGTACTAAAGGCTCTAGTACGCAATACCCTAGTATATTACTTGATCATCTGCACGCTTCATGTCTTTGACAAAAGATATGGAAGCAAAATCCACAATGTCAAAGGTGTGTCTAAGTCTCCTGTCTGAGACCACACCATTGTAGGGAGAATCCCTATCCAGCAACCTCCACTGCACCTGCTACTAAAACCTGTTGGAACCATGGGTTAATCCTTTGGTTAGAAACCATAAAATATAAAGTAAATCCTATGTTCCTTGGGGATGCATCCCATGCCCTTTTTCAGGTTTCCCATACCGAGAAGATTCTGGGGATGTGGGGATGCGTTGGAAATGTCCCCTTGCCATCGCCTAAAACCTTCTGCGCATGTGAAATGTTCTGGAAATGCCAGGTATTGGCAGGGATGGCTTGATGTACCTGGTTGGAAAAGTTCAAAAAGATAAAAAAACTTAATGCAATGACTTGAGTTTATTTATCTGCTTCCTTTAGTAATACTTTACAAGCAGCTGTTCAATATTTTTTTATCTTTTATTTCTGCATCCTCAAAGTTTCTCCCGTATATTTTTTTTCACTTCTCCCACACATGATCTCTCTTCTCTCACTGCGTAGGGGAGAGGACCCAGTAGTTGAGCATGTTCCAATAGTTGTGATAGTATTTGCGGATTTAATGCCCAATATTTTTAAAAGATTAGCACTAGTAGTTGTGACTTTAAAATTGTTACTGTTGACCATAAGTACTTATAATTGAATGAAATGTGTTCTTTAGATCTAAAAAGCAACAAAGCATGTGATGCCACATTAGTGCACCACTAAAACATGACTCAATGCACAACTATCGGTCTACCCTTTTTTTGGGTCTTTTTGGACACCTCAACAAAAGCATGCTGATGTGACATCATATTTGATGATGTGGACCTGAAACCTTAGTTATAAGCAGAGGCCTTGCCAAGTAAGCTGCTGTAAAATTTTTGGTGTAATTCAAAATTAACACGTATGATTTTGAGAGGCGTGAAGCTAGGGTGCTCAACTAGTGGGTCCTCTCTCCTATAATATGCACTATTCTTCCCGTGCATACCTTTCACAATTTCCCATACCTTTCACAAATTTTGACTTATCTATCACAGTATCCTATGCATGATTTATTTTTACCTTTTCTGCGATCTGCAAAGAACATAAAAGAAATGCTTTAATGCCATGCTTTCCTTTTTAACTCTTAACTTTTTAAATTTATATATACTTTTTCTTTTGTCTTTTTCACCTATTTACTTTCTTGATTTATTTACTTAAATAAATAAATAAATGTTTTATTAATTTTTTTAATTTTTAGTTTTACTTTATTTATAAATGTTTATTCTTTTATGATTTAAATAAATAAATATATAAATGTTTATTTATTTAAATATTTATTAATTTATTTTAATATTGGAGATGGTTTAAAGAAAAAAACGTTGTAATTAACCCGAAACAAATAGATGAGATAATATGTACAATTTTTGGGGGTAACCGGACATAAAGAAGGTAACACGTACACAATCAAACAAGAGAGTCTTGAAAAGGTACCAAAATCCCTGGATATCGAGAAGTCAAAAACTGAAATTGTGACATATAATGAATATGGTGAATGCCTTATCATATGAATATTTGAAATTTTTTGTAAATTTTTCCTATTTTTTAAATTGCCATTCCCTAAGAAAAGGTCCCCTACCCTTTGTTGTCTCAGAATTGTGTCCCCCATTCTTGCCATCTCCATCCCCGAAACTTGGTGGAACATAGAGTAAATCTGATCTTAATGATTGATATAAATCAGAATAATAATGATCTCAAATTAAAAATGAGCTCATAAACAACAGCAATAAGAATACCATAAAAAAATTGACACAGTATGTAACATAGAGTAAATCTGATCTTAATGATTGATATAAATCAGAAATAATAATTATATCAAATTAAAAATGAGCTCATAAACAACAGCAATAAGAATGCCATAACAAAGTTGACACAGTATGTAATGTGGGAAACCCTTTCGCGGAAAAACCTACAACCAAAGAGTTATCTTAGCATTGCATTAATCCAAAATAGATATACAAATACACTCAGTTCATCCACACCTTTTCTACAGCAGCAAACTCTCAGTCCTTTCAGCATACAATCAACCCAACTATGTTCTTTCAGCCTGTGATTATAAAACTACTCACCTAAGCCTTCAATTTATAGCAAATAAGCTTTAGAAATATCATCAATAGTATTCAAAACCATGATAGAAATCATGTGCCATGTGCCATGTGCCATAATGATCAACATGTGTGAAGGAGGTACATGCAAGAGCCACTCACCTCATTAAGGCAATCGTGTATTCAAAGATTCCCTATTATCTTTCACCTTCCAAATGGGATGTAGTTTCCCAAAAGTGAACTAGTCAACTAGTAGCTCTCAAGTTTGACCTTCCAATGTAACTCCCTAATACCTATTCAATGCCCAATTACAACAGTATTTCCAAGTCATTGGAGAGTAAATAAATAATTACATATGCCTCCATCCTCACATGGGCACCCCATTTTTTCCACTCCATGAACTTTTGAGTTATATACATGATTGACCATCTACAAACAATTAAGTTACAATAAGATGACTAGGACTTGCGAGGTGAATAGTACACCTAATCCCAACATTCTCCCACTTGATATTTACATTGCAAGAGCACAATAGAGAAACATAAAATAAATTTAAGTGTTAGAGAGTGAAAGGTCTTAGCCTCCTTGCATAAACAAAATTTATCCGTGCTCACTAGTTTAGTAAGTGAATCAACAAAATTCTCTTAAGTATCAACCTTCTCTATTTGGATCTATTTATCCTCAACTATCTTTTGAACAAAGTGATACTAAGTATCAATATACTTAGTACAAGCATGGTACATCAGATTCTTCGCCAAACAGATAGTACTCTTAACTATCACAAGTGATCCTCACTATCTTGCTCTCAAAGCAAACTTCTAAACACAATCTCTATAGCTACACTGCTTATTTACGAGCACGTGTTGCAGCCATACTAAGTTGCCGGTACTGTTACGGGGACGGGTATGGGTTTGGGGTTCAGTTACATTGGTATGCCATTTAATCTATAAAACTTTAAAGAGTAGGGCATAAGATGAAAAAGGAGCTCATCCCAAGAACAAGATCAAATACACAGACCATAGAAGCAAAGACTGGGAAAAACCCGTACTTGGCACTTGGCAAATTTCCCATGCCGGTCAGAATGGCAAGCTTGGTTTAGTCAAAAAACTTGTCAACACCAGTCAAAACTGGGTCAGGCTGCCAAAAAACTCGTCAAAGTTGAAAACGCTGTGGGTTAAATCAAAATGTGTGCAAATGAAAAAACCATGGGTTTTCAAACTGGTGATGGTTTAGGGTTTAGCATTTTTTAATTTGCTGTGTTTTTCTTGTTTCAAACCGATGTAATTGAATTCCATTTATACTTTCAGTTTGCCATGTTGTTGCCATGCAAGTATAATACTACTATGACACAAACAATAGTGAAAGTGAACAAGCAATAATAAAGAAAGGATGCTGATCCTCGTAAGAAGGCTTGTGAGTACTAAAGCATGGGATTTTTCAAATTCATTTTATCCTCAAGAGAAATCTACTTTGAATTCAGTTCTGACTTGACGATTTTGTGACATTAGTGGTGGCTTGCCAAATGTCACAATCTACTCGAGGTACCATTTTAATATTACAACACAAAGAGCAATAGTCGTGAGTGAAAATTCTAGATCATGATTTCTATGAGATGTTGAAGGTAGATCAAGTTTTAATTTGATGACCATGTTGAAGAAGAAAGTTATTTTTTAAGTCATACCAGAGGACGACCTAGGTATCTCTACCATACATGGATATATGATACACTTCTCAAGTAGTATGAAACCCAACTTGATGACAAAGTTGAGAGACAACCACCCAAGCTGTAGTGTCCCTTTTTGTTTAGTTGAGCCATTGTTGCAAAGTGACTTAGATATTTGGAAAGTCAGTTAAGTGAAGCAAAAGTGAGTTAGATACTTGGGAAGTCAGTTAAGTGAAGCAAAAGTGACTTAGATATTTGGAAAGTTAAGAGAGTACTGATTTTATGACTATAGACAGCAGTTCAGTATTTGGTACAGCGGGCAGCTTTGAGGAAGATCTTGACATCATGAGGTTACATAGGAGACCTCCACCTAAAGAGCTGATTATGAGATTGCATTCAGATTTTGATTGTGTTTGGTTTGGCAAAAACATCACTCAATTAAAGTGGTTGTCAAATACCAACTTCAAGTTTTCCAACCTTACACATGCTGATGAACAAGGATATCATATAGGGCAGCTAGTTGAGAGGGGAATTTCAGACTTGACACATTGGTTTTCAGCTCACACGTTAAGTGTTGAGGAGACTTTAACGTTTTATGACAGCAGCAACATGATTATAGGTCTGATTCTGAGTTCTACTAGAGCTGTTCTGTTTCATACCAGCAGCATAGACTGGAGTTGCATGCTAGGTTACACACATATGATGGACATATGGCAAGTCCATAGGACACACTTCAGATTTGGATGGATATCTAGTGATGATAGCTTGATGAGAGATGTTCCTCATTTCATGTTGAGTATGTATGGTGATACAAGAAGGATATGGGATCCTGGTATCTTGTGAAAGTAATCAGCCATTCATATGTGATTGCTTGAGGACAAGCAATCTCGAGGTGGGAGGATTTGTAATGTCCCCTTTTTGTTTAGTTGAGCCATTGTTGCAAAGTGACTTAGATATTTGGAAAGTTAGTTAAGTGAAGCAAAAGTGACTTAGATATTTGGGAAGTCAATTAAGTGAAGCAAAAGTGACTTGAATATTTGGAAAGTTGGTAAAAATGACTTAAAGATTGGAGAATGGAAAGTCACTTTATAAAAGGAGAAAATAAATTATAATCAAATGACAAAATAAAACATTATTTTAATGATAAAGCTGGACGTCCCACTTGGAGAAGGGAAAGTGAAATAAAATAATATTTTATTCCCAAACTATGGCAGTGGACATGAAACTTATATAAAATATTGCAAATTTGAGTGCTCCACTTGAAGGTTATAAAAGGTGTTTGGGAGGTCATTTCATATTGTGAATTTTGTCATTGACATATTGGATAGTTTCCTTTGAGCTGCAACATTGGTTCAACCATTTTCTAAGGACAAAAACCTTTGGAAATTTGTGGATTGGACGAAAACCCAATACCACTTTGAGAGGTGAATCCATATGGGTTTTACTATTGAGCTTATTGCAGGTTTTTGGCATGGATTTGGAGCTTCAATCGACATATTATTTGCAGGTTTATATCAGCTAGGGTTTGAAGACCAAATCGATGCAGATTTATTCAAATATCAATTTGGATGGAGTCGATTTGGAGAGATATTGGCTATAGGGTTTGAAATGGCATCATCATTCATGCTAGGGTTTGATATTGGAGCTAGAGTTTGCAGATCGTGGGCATTTCATAGACATTTCATGGTGAAATTGCCAACTATTTACCATCGCCTAGGTTTGGAGGAGCTAGCGCTTCAATTAGGGAAATTGTGGGAGTTTAACATCATCAAATTAATATCAGATTTTGATTCAAATTTCATCAGACATTTTCAGACTTGCAGACCTAAGGTTTTGAAGGTAAAATTCTCATCCATGGATGGAAGACTCTCCAAGTACTTGCTGAGTCTTGAAAAACTCGCGAGTTTTTTGAGCCGACGAGTTTTCTTGGTGTTTACTCTCCAGAAAACTCGCCGATGTTTGGCGAGTACTTGCCAGAAACTCGACGAGTTTTTGGCGCGGACTCCCTCTACATTGTTAGGTTCTGAAGAAAAACTTAAACCTCTTGCATTAGACATTCCATCTCCATAGAAGATATTGACTAAGATTCTTGAGTGCACTGAAATTCTTTAGCCTTGTCATGAGAAGGTTCTCCAAATAGCCCCTCAAATGAATAGAAAAAGTAATTTGACTCATCATCATCCCTTATGCAGTCATGGTCTTCTTGCACACCAATAGGGACTAGAAGAGCTATTTGATCTTTGGATACTTGCATACCCTCATCTTCTTTAAACAATATATGACATATTGGTGTTATTGCACTTGTATCTAGTATTAAATATTTTCTTCCTTAGTCAACAATCCTTCAATCTCAAAAAACTTGAGCAAAGCCGACAAAACATGCAAAATTTCTAACTCCTATAACCTAAGAATGTAGGGGGAGTCATTATATTCTAAAAATATTATTGCTTCATTTTGAGAGGCAGGCATTGGAGGAGGTGGGTGCAAGAGGAGATCTAGCATTGGATGACATTGATGAGGCTGAAGAGTAGTCATTGCCATCTACTACCAGGATGGAGGTCGAGTCACTGCCTTCCATGCCAAGCGAGGAGCCACAACGGACTCCAAGGACTAGAACCTCTACCTCTCCCCTAGTTTTCAGTAGATTAGGGAAGAGAAAGATGTAAAATATTGTATTTACTTTTAGTTTTACTATTTTCATTTTGTCAACTATCTATTGTATCAGGCTATTAGCCATCAGGGTTCCGCATGAGGATGCGATTTTGTACTCAATTTGCATTCAAATCAATCAAATTTAATAGAAAACACTATTGTACTCATTGGATACACCTTAACATTGAATTTTTTGCAAAAAACATGTGTTTCTAATGAAATTTAAGCAAATTTTTAAGTTGTCGAGTTTTTGCTAAGTTGAGTTTTTTGGGCCTGACGAGTTTTTTCCAAGTCCGAGTTTTTTCCGACTATGTTCTCTTCTATTTGGCATCTATAATCATCTAGGGTTTAGCACTCACCTTGGAGACCTAGCACTACCACTTTGGAGGAAGATCGTGGCATAAAAAGGAGGTTGTATCAAACATTTGTGACAGCAGAAATATTGTATCTGATCTGCCCTGTATCAGAGATGCCAATCAACATTCATACATTATATGTTTTACATTCCTTTGCATCATATCATTGAAACTATCAATTGGGTATGTCATTGTAAATGAATTCCATATTCAAATCTTTAATTTGAATAGGCTTTGCAAACATTTCTTATAAGTTTAATCAGTCTGATATACTCTGTATCAGACCTGATTATTAGTGTAATCAGACCTGTAACAACAATAAATAAAGCATGATTGGGTGTTGAATCATTGATATTTGTTTATGCAAGCATTTGGTTATCTTCTCTATGTTTTGCATATGTATTGGCATTGAAAATCATTCAAACAAACATCACAAAACAAACAAAGAATCAGAAATCAGAATTCAGTTACCTTACAAGACAAGTGTTTGACAAAATGTCAAACCACTCAAACTGAAAATTCAAGACAGAACTACTAAGGGTTCTTACACAAGCAGAAGGCACACTTGAATCTTATTAAATTGCAAGTTGGTTGTGTTGGTTCGCAAAACTGCAGGTCCACAATCCTAGAGTATATCTCCACCTTCTAGGCTAGTGGTGTCATCAAGGTGAGAAAGAGGCTCATCCATAGATTGAGGATGGTTAAGGTCAACTGACGAGAGTGGGTATGCTCTCCTGCACTTCGGGCTCAGCTAGACCCAGGAATGTATTCCTAGAGGTATCAAATGAAACACAAATAAATAATCACAGCCATACCCTACGTATACTTGATCCCTATGATATTCTTCTTGGGAGGAGCTCCTTTTTCATCTTATGCCCTACTCTTTAAAGTTTTATAGATTAAGTTTTAAAGGATTTTTGTGAAGGACTTAGAGGATTTTTGGGGTTTTTACACATAGGCAAACAGCGGAAGGATAGAGGGGAAACAAGAGGGGCCCAAGACTTAGGATTTTTGGCACTAACACTCAGACTTTGGTTGGGGACGTATGCCTCTTGCAAGCACAACGGGGATCCAATTATCTCTGGGAGGCAGACCAAAAAGGCAAAACGAAATAGGGGAAAACAAACCAACTTATGTACAGGGCACAACACCAACAATGAGAATATATACAAGACAGGACGAGACATACAGTCATGGGCATGAAGGCGCAAATAAATGCTTATTGTAAACAAAATTGTAACACAATGCAGGTCAATCCTTCAAAAGATGGACGAAGCTACTTGCCTCTATCATAGACAAGATGAATGAAGGAGCTAATCTCCGTCAAACCAACACTGCATTCACTACCCAACTGCAACAAATCATGACTGCCACCTGTATGCACTATTTTGTAGCCATTGCCCATGAAGTGAAGATTTACTCCACCACAAATATAATTGTTGTAGGGCAACCATAAGTAATATGTGCAGGAACTATCCCACACAACATCATGCATGTTTTCAGCAGCAGGGAGTGAAGAATTACAACTCAGGTCAACATCAAAAGAAATAAATGGAAGCAAACATCCACCAACAAGTGTGACATCATCATCCTTGCTGACCTCTCCATGTGAACGAAGTGAAAAGGAGAAAACCTCCAATTCACATGACAAAGAAATGCATGCTTGACCGCACTGTTGATCTACAAAAAGAGATGAGTTTTCTTACAAATCAAACTGAAAAAATTCCAGCTCTGGCATACCTTCAAGCTGGGCTGCAACATACTGATTTTCAGCTTCATTAAGGTGTTACAACTCAGCTTCATAATCACTTGTATGCTGAATCCACACAAAGGACTCAAATTCAGGTACCCCACTATCATCCGCAACATTAGAAACATGACCTTCATCACAAAGGAAAGTTTCATAATCAACCAAGTCCTAAAGCCCTTGGACAATAGGTGGCCAACATACACCACTTTCACTTGTGCTGATACAACTTTTAACATCTGAATCATAAGCATGATCCAAGCTGCAATTTTAACCATTAGCACAAAACTCAGGACCACGAGACACCTCATATGAAGAACCAAGTTTTTCCAATTGTCCCACTGTTTGGTGCTCATTTAGGCAATTCACTGTGTCATACTTGTTGCCGAAACTAGACTGATGACACACTTCTTCCTCATTCATTCTTGTATCATCTCTCTGTGGCCTTCTTGAAGCACAATATGCACGGGGAAGACAACAAACCTTGCACCAAAGAAACAGGTTCTCATATGCGTCCACATGATCACCATCTCCACATCCATCAAGGGCAAGTTCCTCAAACCGAAGATCATTGCTTGCACTAATATTTATCTTAGATTGGTTATCATTAAATGCAAGCACATCCATATCATTCTCATGCAAACAAACATTAACTGCTTTATCATCACCAATAGGAACAAATGAGGGCAACATATCAAACAAGAAACTAGTTTCTTGCTCACCTTTTGCATCATCTGCATACACACACTCCTCATAATCAGTTTCATCAACTAATCCATATGATTGCTCATTTGTGCACACACCTTCCTCATTGTCCACTAGGCCACATACCTCATTTCAAACTGAAAGTCATCATATATTTCATCATTTCCACCTTCAACTGATGACTTGTCCAGCTAAAGATAAGTTCATACACTATCTTCATCATCTACATCACTGTTATACAATACACCACCTTCATCTTGTACCCTTCCGATCACACATTCATATTCATTTGATGCTGTACCCATCTGATTAATTGCATCCACATCACTGCTATTCACATCAACTTGTTGATTACTAGCAACACTTGCATTTGCAAATAACAACCTCACAATATAATCATTCTTTACCTTTTCCATGTAGTCTAAGCATGAATAGGCTTGCTACATGCTCGTTCGTTTTATATCCTTTTGTACTGAACTTAAACCATCCTCATACGCTTCAAATAATATGTCAATGCAGGCAGGTGTGTCAGGTTTGAAATCATTTGGAATTTTGTAAAGGGTAATTGCAAACCTGTGACTGAAGTCTATGCTAGACTCTCCCTCTTGTCTTCTAATTTTTTAACTCCTGGACAAAATCAGTAGGGTCTAAACCTTTTGCAGATTCCTCTTCAAATGCAGCCAAAAGTTCATTCCAAGAGGCAAAGGACTGCCCTTGAAAACTTTCAATCCAATTCCTTGTCTTTCCATGTAAGGACCTAACAAAAAATCTCATCCACATGTCTTCATCTTCAAACTAAAATTCTTCCACGAATTCTGAAAATTCATCAACATGTGTGTCATCTTCCCAAAAATTATACCCACAAAGATAGATATCTGATTGTAGACCTTGGTTGGCATGGTATGCATTTTGTAATCAACACAAGGGAGTTCTAGCTATTTGTAAATTGTGTACATGAGAATAACAGGGGACTGAGCAACTTGGTTTTTTATAGCAGCAGAGCAAGCATGGGACTGCACCCTAGACTAAAGCAACCTAACATGATTTTCAATTTCACTTTCTTGCTGCAACATGGACTCCAGCAACTGGTTTTGTTTTTCTATTTCATACTGCTGCCTAGCAAGTTCATTCTGACTTTGCATGGGTGCATATAAGTTTGGGCTTGTATAAGAAGTAGAGCCATGACTTGAACAAGCATCACTAGAATGGTCATAGGCACTATATTCATTATAAGATCTAGGGCATGGAATATATGGGGACACAAATGAAGGAGCAGCCCTAGAATTTTCATCTCTAAACCAAGAAGCCATGACTAGAACACTCTACCATGCAAGGCAGAAATTGAGGTATTACAAATTCATGTTTGTTTGCCACGAAAGAAATGGTATCTCAAAGGTAAGAAGAAAGAAACCATGTGTACCTTATTTCCAACTGCTGCACACTTGAAATGTGTTCTTGAATCACCAACAACAAATACATAACAACATCAACAATGTTTCTTTTATCTAATAGCAGAGTCACCACCTCTTCCAAAGAGGAATACCTTGAAGCACACTGGATCTACAAGGCAACAAATTAATTCTAGGTTCAGCCCATCAACAGAGTCTTCATTTCAATTCAGAACCCACAATTCCTTCCCCGGCAATGACGCCAAAATATTGACGTCATAGAAGCAGAAATCGGCAAAAAATCGCGATTTTTTTTGAATCGCCATGTTTGTCGATTTTTTCCCTTTAAAAATCACGATTTAAAAAAAATATCGTCTGCAAATGTTTTTTTTTGGTGTAGACAATTTAGGGTTTCGTCCCTCCCCGTTGTCCTAGCCCTTTCCTCACCCATACCTATACTTTCACTTGCATCATTCCGTCTGGGACTGCCTTAGTATCTCGAGAGAAGTTAGTTGCATCGAGTGGGTTTGCGTGGAAATGGGACTAATGTTTTGCTGTGAGTCTTCAGAAGCCCGATGCGTGGAGTATTAGATTATATTAATATTTTATACATTAATATATAATTATGATATACATATAATAGTTATACATTATAAAAATTTTCAAGGAATACGCCGATAGGAACAATAGACGAGTTTAGAAAATTTTCCACGTAATTTTTTTTTTTTGGTGTGAGACAATTCCGAGCATTATAATGCTCACATATAAAAGCCTATTGGCTAAATATTTATATCATTAATATATTTTAATTATAATATTATTAATATATAATATATTATTAAAATTTATAATATTATAATATAATATTTATATCATTAATATATATAGATTAGTAATAATATAAATATTATATTTGAATATTATAATATTATAATATATATATTAATATTATAATATATATATATTTTTAATATTATAATATTAAAATATTTATTATAATATTTATATTATTAATATATTCTAATATAATATTATTAATATATAATATATTATTAATATTTATTATTCTATTATAATATTTAGCTGATAGGCTTTTATAATGAGCATTATAGTGCTCAGAATTGTCTCACGTTGTAAAAAAATTCACGCCGGAAAATTTCTAAACTCGTCAGTTGTTCCTATCGGCATATTCCTTGAACCTCCTATGGGTGCAAGTGCTAGTTATAATATTATGAATATAGTCATATTAATATATATTATGAATATGTTATGACTATATTAATCTATGAATATTTTTAGTATTATATATATTAATATTAATTATTTTCTAAATTTTTTATAATCCGATTTTTTCCTGATTTTTACCTGATTTTTTGGAAAAATCTTATACTTTTGGTTTGCCGTTTTTTTCCCCAAAAGATTTTTGTTGCTATGGTTGACGTAAGTTGTCGGCTAAGCAAAATTACCCAAACACAATGCACTATTGCAAATCTCTGTTGCTGAGATTTTTTGAAAATATCTTTAGTTGCCTATAACCCAGCAATGGCTGAAGTAACTTTATCCTCGGCAATGGCGCCATAATGTTGGTTTCCAAAACCGTAGGTCCACAATCCTAGAGTATGTCTCCACCTTTTAGGCTAGGGGTGTCATCAAGAAGGTAAGAACGAGGTTCATCCACAGATTGAGAATGGTTAAGGCCAACTGACGAGAGTGGGTATTAACTCATGCACTTTGGGCTCAGCTAGACCCAAGAGGGTATTCCTAGAAGTATCAAATGAAACACAAATAAATAATGACATCCATACCCAATGTATACTTGACCCCTATAATTGTCACTATGCCAAGACAAACTGGTTGCATAAAACCTCTAATTAAGCTGATCACTACACCTTGCAGATGCACCTACAGATAATAACATGATATCCCACAAGATAAATACACTTAACTTCACATACACAATTTGTAAGGTGCAGGCATGCATGACATGATTCACAAATGATTTCAAACATTTGAAGGTCACTTAGGATTATTCCCTGGTCATAATACTGAATCATGAACATGTGAAACCTAATCTATTCCTAACCCTACTCCTACAACTACCTGGAACGGAGGATGATTAAAAGAGAGTGTTGGCCCCTCACCAATCTGCACTGGTGGTTACTCCATCGGGCAACCAAGTCATGAACAACAAAGACGAAGGAGATGAATCCAATAAAACATCAACAGAACCTGATGTGCATTTACATATAGATCAAAGATTACATCTCATACAATGGACATTGTTGTGATGTAATCACACATCGCCCCATTGCAAATGGGGACCCCCTCTTTTTTCTGCTTTCTCGCTTCGTTTTGCTTTAGGGTTTAGTTTGTCTTTGAGCTTGTAGGTTGGTTGTGTATCCAGGTCTCAACAATTTCTTTCCAAGAGGTCTATATGCCTTCATCCTGATGCATGTCCCTGAGACTGTGAAAATGACTAAGTCTGATATCCTGAAAATCCTGAAAAAATGACTAAGTCTGAAATCTGGTGGATCCTCAAAAGTCTAGAATCTGCATGCTAAATCCTATGGATCCAGGACCTATCTCAAACATCCTGGAAGTATATTGATAAATATTTAAAGTATCAATATCTGACTTATACTTAAACATATTTTCAATATACTTCCATTCAGGAAATCCAAAATTTGACTAAGGCAAGAAATTCCTCACTCTATGTCTAAACCCGCCTAGCTTGGGCGGCCTCACAAGGTAGTCATGGACAAGGTCTTCACCAGGACAATCTCTCCACACAAAGTCTCCAAACCCGCCCAGGGAAAGTTGGGATATTTTTACGAGCTTTTGTCAATTGAAGAGAGTTAGGAAGTGATGATGGAGTCTAAAACTAAGATTTTGATGAAAATTCCATGCCTCACCTCCAAACCCGCCTAGACTGGGCGGCCTTGGCATAAGGTCATGGACTCAGTCTCATGCACATGCACTTGTCTAGACAGAACCCTCAAATCCGCCCAAGGAAAAGGTTGTCAAATTTACAAGGTTTTGAGCACTAAAGACGTGGAAATGATGAAACTCCAAGGAAACTCATGAGTTTGAGGCCTCACAAGGTAGATTCCGTGCATCACTTCCCAACCCACTTAGCCTGGGCGGCCTCACAAGGCAGTGATGGACAATATTATCATCAGGAGACTCTCTCCAGACACTTCCTCTAAATCTGCCCAATGAGAAAAGTGGTCAAGTTTAGAAGATGTTCTAAGCACAAAGACAAGGATATGATGAAATTATAAGCAAAGTTTATAAGATTAAAGCAATCAAATGCATTTCATAGAAGAATCCAAGGGTCACCTCCAAACCCGCCCTACCTGGGCGGCCTCAAGAGGTGCTCATGGATTGTGTCTCCTCCCACATCAAACTCTCCATACACTGCCTCCAGAACCGCCCAGGGATGAAGGTGGCATAAGTTGCAAGTTTACTTGATGAGAATGATGAAGATGACACCAAGCATTACTTAAACTCCTCCCAACAAGGATGAATTAATTGGAAAGAATGATAAAAGATCACTAAGCCTGATGTCCTGAAATCCTGAAAATTGGCTAAGTCTGAAATCTGGTGGATCCTCCAAAATCTAGAATTTGCATGTTAAATCCCATGGATCTGAGACCCATCTCAAACATCCTGGAAGTATATTGATAAATATTTAAAGTATAATGACTTATACTTAAACATATTTTCAATATACTTCCATTCAGGACATTTCCAATATGGCGACAAGACTTGCATTCCAAGCACACCTTCTAAACCTGCCCAGCCTGGGCGGAAATTTCACCTGAGCATGGATTCCACGTCGTTCACATGAGTCTATCCAGACAAAGACCTCAAACCCGCCCAGCCTAGGCGGCCTCAAGAGGTCCTTGTGGATTGTATCACCTGTCACATGAAGCACTCCAAACACCGTCTCCAAAGCTGCCTAGGGTGAAGAACAACATAAGTTGCAAGTTTGTTTGATTTGAATGATCAAGATGACACCAGGAGGATGGGATAAGAGTGAAATGTTCCTAAGTCCAAGACTCACTCTCAAACCCGCCCTACTTAGGCGGCCTAGAGAGGTGTCTGGAGTCAGATGTCTAAGCATTGCAACTACTCCATCTTGACTCTCTAACTCACCGTGATGCCTCACATCCTAGAGAGAGTCATTCAAGGATAGGGAAGTTTGAAAAATCACTAAGTCATGAAGATGGAGGATGAGTGTCAAGGTTAAGATAGAGAAGTGTTCACATGGCAAAATCCTTACTAGCACTCCAAAGCCGCCCTTCCTAGGCGGATTTCACCAAGACTAATGGACAAGATCACCTAACATCCATGATGTGTCTTTCAACTTCACAAGCATCTCAAGATTTCACTAAGTCTTGAAGTTGATAGATAAGGAGTAATCAAATGGAGGGAATGAATATCAAATGAAGTTAAAGTCCACACCCTACCTTCCAAGCCGCCCATGCTAGGCGGCCTTGAGCATTTCACTTGGACAACATCACCTCCTCCACAACACATTCTCCATGCACTCTCTTCAAGTCCGCCCTTCTTCCCAAGGTTGTCCATCTCATACAAGGAGGTTAAATTATCAAGGAAGCAAGTGAAGATGTCTTATGTTGTCAAAACCAAGCTAAAAAATCTTTATGAAAATCCTTAGACCTCCTCCAATCCCGCCCATGCTAGGCAGCCTTGAGCCCTTCATCCGGACAACATCATGTCATTCACATGACATCCTCCACCTATTACCTCCAAACCCGCCCAGCATGGGCGGCCTAGAGAGGAGGTCTCGGATTCAATCCATATCCACATACACTCTCTCCACACTCAACCTTCTAACTCGCTTAAGGAAAGATTGGAGAAAGTTAGCTACTAGAAGAAGAGGTAAAGATGATTAAGACAACTTTCAAGTGAAATTGAAGAATTGCAAATATAAGACTCCATGGTGGGCATGTTTAATGGAAGGCCTAGGGAGGTGAGTATGGAATCAAGTGTTTGAGCACTCATGCCACTCATCATTTGTCCACCAACTCCACCCATATGCTTCCACACACATGCAAGTCCAATAAGGAGGTGAAAATCATTGAAAATCATAAGTATTGAGAGTCAAATCCACACGTCACCTTCAAGGTTGCTCATCATAGGCGGTCTCCACCATTACACATGGAGAATACCTCAAATGCCATTCAGATCACTTCTTGACTTCACTCAAATGAAGGTAATTTACATGAAGAACATGAAGAGAACACTAAGTCATGCTAAAGAGTCATCAAAAGAACATCAAATGAAGTCTAAGTGATGAAATCCACTCACCACCTCCCAGCCCGCCCTTCTTAGGCGGCCTTGACCACCTTGCATGGACTCCACGTCCTTCACAATACACTCTCCGGATGACACCCCTAAACCCGCCCAGCCTAGGCGGCTTTCACACCATGACATGGAATTCACATCAAATAATCCATACTACCCCTCTATACTCGCCTAGGCACTTAGGAATGGATTTCACGCGAAAGGGTATGTTTTGAAATGTCATTTTTTGATCCCACATGCATAAGATGATGTCATTTATTCATTTGTTGTTGAAAATCCTCTATATCGAGTCTTAATTTGATGTGTTTCTTCTTGTAGGTGATGGAGGATCCAAGGAGGTGAATGGCGAGATCTCATACATAAGAAGTTTTGAAGATGGAGGAATGTAGCTCAAACTTGTCATCGTCACCACACGAAGGAGCTCCTACATCAAGACTTAGTATGTCTGGATGAGGAAGACATCAACGCCATGCGGAGGGGAGCTAGTCTAAGATGATTGAGGTTACAAGTGTAGTTCATCATCAAGAGCATCATCCGTACGAGGCGAGGATCAGTGGAAGGTTGTCACTTCACCATGCACATCTTGAAGGAGGTCATCATCCAGAGTTGTCTATTTCATGTGCATCCATCATATGCCAGTCTACTGCAAGAAGTCACGCACAAGACATCTTCCACCTCAACACTCCAAGAGTCAAGAGTCCTGCAAGAGTACATCACAAGATGAGAGATGAGCATGATCATCAAAACGATCCATGAGTTATATCAAGACAACAAGAAGAAAATATTCTAAGTAAAGTGAACATGAGGTGAACCAGACTAGTTTGTTTAAAGATGCTGAGGTGACATGTACACATCATCAGGCCAATCGCATTCTGCCATGTCATTCATTCAAGAGGGCCCACCATAAAGATGCTTATCACATTGGGAAACGTGCCTTCATTGCCTCTTTCATGTTCTAAAAATAGCAAATTTTGTAACAAACTGCCTTGTCTCAATCTCGGCCGTTGATTCACGAATCAATCTGAGCCATTCATTGTAATTCTTGAGCTCTATATAAGGCTCACTACTCTCATTTGTAAATTAAGATATAGAGAGAATCATTAGAAGAAGATAGAGTAGTAGTAGATTCTATGGGAATAGGAGTAGAGTAGAAAGAGCTCTTTGAAGTCACTGAAGAGATATATGAGATTGTTGTAAACAAAACACTTCTTAAATCAATACAAGCTCATTGTTGTTGTTCACATGGTGATCTTGTACGATCAAGGAATGTTTGCATGGTTTCTTATTCTCCAAGATGGTTGAGATGTGGTTCCAAGTAGCTTAGATGATAAAGTAGATAGAGTTCATTGATGTAATGGATATATGAAATGATATTTGATAAATTCCCGTTGGTTCATACTTTTGATGGCTTGTCAATGGTAAGTCATCATGTAAAGTTAGCCTGAACCACATCTTGCAAATAGTTCGATTGTTGATGCTCCTTCGAGTTGCGCCAGCTGTGGGTACTTTGGAGTGTGTCAACAATATGAAAATCCTTGGTTTATCCTTTGGAGATTGCACCTATTTCAGGTAGTTGTTGCTTGTCATGGCGAAGTGAAATTTGGTTTCTAAGGGAATTTGTCTACCATAGCATCATTCATCACGTCATTGTCATTAGAATGGCTTTCTTAACCCCTTCTCCTTTTTTCATTTTCTCTTTGTAGTTGATTAGAAGAAGTTTCATTTCACAAGGAAAGAGTACATATTTGAATGGAGTGATGAATAAATTCTGTGTAAGTCCCTTTGTATAAACAACATTATCACATCATACCACCGAGGCTATCCATTGCAAATCACGTACAAGGAACCTTGGAGCGTTCTTGTTTGATCACGTAGTTTAGCATTCGAGACGCTTTGTTCAAGAGAGGATAGAGCACTTGGTGTTTTATTCTAAAGTTGTTGTCAAGAAAACATCATCAACAGACATACTTAATAATCCCAAGCAGAACTACAATAACCCATATGCAATGAAGAGAAGACCAACACAAAAGTTTTGTATTGCATAAAAATGCTATCATACATTTATCTAATCTCTGTTACATTCACACCAGCAAGTGTGGTGAAAGAAAACATACAACTGCAACTATACATTCCTTTGAATAATTGCAAACGGCCATGGAGACATACCACTGCATGCAGATGTGCTTTACAAACCCTTCCTACGCTCTACTAGATGCATTCCTTCATTTACGGCCTAGACTGGCTTTGCTTGATGCCCTAAAATCACTTGTAGACCCAAATTGACTCAGCAACCAACAACAATAACATCTTCTTTCATGAATATATAGCATTAGATTCCACTACTGTAGTTGGGTGGGAATCATCTACCCCACCTACCTCTGTACTTGTTGCATTAAACCATACCTGCCTCCCATTTGCTCATTTTGGGCGTTAATGACATTTTGGGCCGTAGGTAGACATTCGAATTGGAGAATCTGCAAAAAACACTTTTAAAACATGTTAGTGGTACTAAGAAAAGCCTTGTTAGAGTTTTGGGGAACTTCTAAAAACTTTTCGGTGATTTTGGAGGTTCGCGAACCTCTGAAATTGCCGAAAACCTCTTCCACGTTTATTCATCCTTTAATCCACCCTTTCGGTCTTTCGACACTTTGACGAACTTGAAAACCATTTCAGCTTTTTGGCAAGTTTGCGAACTTGCGAACTTGTTGAAAGCCACTTTCTTTTTTCTTTCCCCTCTCCACCTTTGTTCTCTTTTTGACGTTTCAACTCACGAAGTTGCCAAAACAGTTCACTTTTTTCTTCTCTGTTCGCCTTCTTTGTTCTTCGTTTTCAGTGATTCAGCAAGTTCGCGAACCCACAAACTTACTGAAACATTTGAATTTCTTCATCTTTTCTCCTTTTCGGCCTTTCGGGCCGATTGAGAATCTGCGAACCTTTTCAACAGGTTTGCCAATTCACAAACCTGTCGAAAAGCCAAAACTTTTCATTTCCTTGCCCAACTTTCTCCCTCATGCCTTCTTTCTTCTTCTTCTTTAGTGTTTTGGGCCGAACACGAACCCACGAACCTTTTCAGTAGGTTCGTGAGTTCGCGAACCTACTGGAAAGCCAAAACACAATGCTTTTCAAGCTTTCAACGGGTTTGCAAACTCACGAACCTGCCAAAAGGCAAACGCTTAAAGGATTTCTGTGAAGGACTTTGAGGATTTTTGGGGTTTTTACACTTCGACAAATAACTGAAGGATAGAGGGGAAACAAGAGGGGCCTAAGACTTATGGTTTTTGGCAAGTTTAGGGCCAGGAAATATGTGCACTAATAGGTTGTTTTGTGCATGAGAAATATACAAGCATTTATGGAGACCTTGTATTAGTGTCTTGATTTGCACCTTTTGGTACAACACAAATTGGAACAACATGTAAGGTAAAACCTTTCTACAAACTAGAAGGGGAAGCTCCCTTGTAATAGAAAACAAAACTAAACCCTAGAACCTAAGGAAATGACTTATAGCTTTTTACAACATTTACAAATTAAATATTGGGGTTTTGAATATGCATTGCAAAGAAACTAAAGAAATTCCTTGTCTTTTTGTTCTTGGGCAAGGGCACAAGCCTTATCAATACTTCTCAAAACAAGAGATTTTTAATACCTTTTCTTGAAAGCAAATAACCTGAATAGCTATCTAATGCTCACCCTTTCTAGTGAAAAGCAAAGACTAAAAAGAGTGAGTTCAACACAAAAATTCAATTGAAAAGAGACACAATTAGGTAAATTACATCTAAGGGAGTGCGTACAAAGCCACAATTATCACTCTAGTAAAACTTGCAAATTCAACATTGTAATACAATTTTAGTTAAACACATTCACAAGAGCTCACAAAAATCTTTGAACAACAATTTAAGCAACAAGTAGGCTTAAAATTACTATTCCATGATAATCTAAGTGCCAAGCATTTATTTATAAGTTTTTACAAGGTTTTGCATGAGAAATAATTAGAAAAAGCCAGCTAGAAATTCTATGCTATGAATAGTTTGCTTGCACACAAACAAGCTTATTATACAATTTTGATCCACAAATTCAATATCTAAATCAGAACATCTTCAAATAGATTTTTGATTAAGATAACTATCAACTAAAAATAGACCTTCTAGAAGGTCATCTAAAAGTAGCTGATCAATAAATAGTCGTTCTAAAAATATATTTCCTAGAATATGATTATCTTCTAAAAAATAGTGACAGCTAAAAATAGAATGAGGCTATAAATAGCTCGGTCTAAAAACAACTAATCTAACACTTGGCTCCTAACAATGACATAGACAAAGCTTTTACATTCTGACCATGATAGATCCTCTGAAAGAAGCCCTCAAACCTGATGACTAATCTTGGTGACTTAAGTTTGATTCCTTCCTCAAAAACTTATGCAATTTATTGTCTTGAACATGGATCATGTCGATGATGAAGACAAGTGCTGATCCTTGAACAATTGTGATGAAACTTAAATAGTTTGTCAATCAACAAGATGCTGAGAAGCTAGCTCCAATGACATCCTTTTACTTTTTAAAAATGTTTTCATTTATCTTTTGACACCCAACCTCTTGTAGGCATGCCTAAATGACTTAGAACAATTTTGTTATGATTTCAACTTGACAACTTAACACCGAGAGGTCTATGGGCACGCTTGGAAGCATGGGGGTCGCTTTTTCTTCTATTTTTCACTTGACAAATTGACATGAGAATCTTTATGGGTGCACCCAAGGTCTCTGGAACACTTTATTATATATATTCACTTTGGCATCTTGACATCTCTACCTCTAAGGGCACGCTTGATCATTTACTTGCACTTTTTGATTCTAATTTCAAGTTGACAACTTGACATTCACCTCTCTAGGGGCATGCCTAGGCTTGGGAGAAGACTTGTGTTATAATTTTGTGTTGATAACTTGGCTCCTTCGTGAGTTTATGTGCCATATTTCATTTGCATACACTTTTGTCATGTTTGTAACTTGACAACTTGACACAAGTCATCCTAGATGTCCCTTTTTACTTAAGTGTCAAAAAGTCACTTTTTCATTCTAATTTGATGTTGAGTTTGGTCACTTAAGTGAAAAAGTGCACTCTTGTTCCAATTCTTCATTGACATTTGCCACTTAAGTGAAAAAGTGCTTTTTGAATTACTTAAGTGATCTATTTCTTCATTAACATTGAAAAGTGCAAGCACTTTATGGCTTAAGTGACTTTTTTCCTTGCAACATGACATTGGATGCTCTAGGGGTACACCCAAGATGTTTGGAGTCATTTTCATGTGATTTTGTCTCTTAGACATGACTTTCTTTAACTTTGACATGCTTTGGATCACCTATATGCCTTTCCTTGGCTTGGAATAATCCTTAGGTACTTTTGCTTCATCAAAACATGCCTCAAAAGATTTGTCATTCATTTACTTGCCTCTGCATGTCATTGCTTTTCCTTACAACTCTAAATGACCTTTGGATACCGCCACTTCTCTTATAGACATAGATAGATGTGAGATGGCTTCTCTCACAGCCACTACCTCTACATGTTGCCCTAACATTGTGATCTTGTTTCTTCCCCATGGTGCAGTTTAGCTTCTTCTTGTCGGCATAGATCTACACCTCTCTGGCCACCCCTCCAATCACATGGGCAGATGCATATTATGATCTTTTTCACTAATACAGGGGTTACTTTGGCCTTGGATGTTAGATGTGATTTTGGGGTGGGGGGGGGGGGAGTATCTTGCTTAACCCTCCTGGCCCTTGCAACTCTGTAATGTCCCCTTCTAGCAAGCCAAAATTTTTGCAACCTTGCAAACAATTTCAACTCGTAAAAGAGTACATTAGAATTCAATTCTTCTTATTCACTATATTAACCACAAAGATATCTTAAATCAAGCCTTATAATCATAATCTATATGCATTATACTTTTCACTGTCCACTATACATTTTTCAAGATTTTCTTTGGAAGAGACATACTTGGTCTACATGTTCATCAAACCACTTACCCAACGAGAGAGGGCTTATAAGGGAGCAATATTGTCATGGATCCTAATGTTCCATTCCTTTGATCTGGAGGGGTACTCTTGACCAACACGAATCAAAGGCCTATCCACTTGTCCCGGAGGGGTCTTCTTGACCAACACGAGACAAGGGCCTATCCATTTGTCCCGGAGGGGTCCTTTTGACCAACACGAGACAATGGGCTATCCACTTATTGCAGAGGGGTACTCTAGACCAACTTGAGATAAGGATCTATTTGCTTTAGCCCGGTAGGTGCTCTTGACCAACTCGAGCGTTAACCATGATTAAGCCAATTTGCTCACCCTTACCCTTGGTCTCTCTCTTATGGGTGTTGGTAGATTAACCATGAGCCCTAATTCTCATCTCCTATCTTTCATGATTATCTTTTAAGAACTTGTTCTTAGTCATTAATGATACAATTGTCTAACTTGCTACCTTGTAAGAATAACATTCGTTATATAAGCAATGTTTATGACTTAGTGTTTCTTAGGCTATTCCTTCTTTTACTTACCATGAACATTTTGATTCTATGTCCCCAATTACCAGTTTACTCATTCTATGATGGTCTTTCCATACATTTATATACTTATGCATCCTATGCTAATACACACTTATTCTATATGTTGCTTATCCAATCTATGATAGCAATTACAATATATTCTATGCATTCATTTACAATAGTATCTAACTCTATATTTCATTTGATTCCTATTCTTATTCTATGTTATATGCATCTGTATGCTAATTTATCATTAGGAGATATGTAATTTAAATTAGAAGGCATATCTTGATACTGCTGCAATTTGCTATCTGATTTCTATAATTTATTTCTCAAGTTCATATTCTAGTTGATTCGCTTTTATATATCCTATATCTGATTTAATCCTTCATCGTGATACTATTATATTCTTATTTTGTATTCTACTAATTTAAATCTAATAGAACAACAGACGGTATTATAACATGGGATATATGGTGATAGGGTCGAATGTCATACCTGCGCCGAATTTTGATCGTTGGTAATACTGAAACAATGTTCACTGATTTCCTCTTAAAGTTTGTCCCAATGATTGCTGTATATGTATGTATTGTTTGCTGATGTTAAGGAGGGGCGAAGAGGATTTCTATCCCTCTAAATGATGATGATTGCAACTATTCCACATTGCTCCCCCTAATTGATTGCCTTTCTTTTTCGTGCTGCCTGAATTTTTTTTTGGTGCCTTGATCGATCTTTGGGCTATCCTTATATAGCCCGATTTGTGAAAGGTCGCGCCTTCTTGGACAGGGATCGGCACTTGTCAACAAAACATCATATTAATATCATTTGTCTTGATGCTTAATTAACCTTTGTCTTATGCATTTTTGCTCCATATGACTAACTCTTCATTGATCGGCACTTATATGGCCATGTAATCATATTGATTTAGTTCTCTTAGGAATTGTTATTTTGAACTTGATTATGATATCATGAAGGTATTACTATATTATTCCAATCTTTAATTGGAATCGGCCATCGAGGGACATGACAGGCCTCCCCTCTTAAGATTGCTTGTCCTCAAGCAATGCTCAAGCTTGGGTGTTTGAGAATTTCTGCTCCTTCCCATGTGACATCGTCCTCAGGTAGATCTTTCCACTTTATAAGGTACTCGGATATAGTTCTATGCCTCAATGTTCTTTCCCTTGTGTTAAGTATCCTTTCCAGCTCAAGGACTAATTTTCCTTCATCATCAAGTGGGGGTAGTTCTTCACATGGAATAACTCTTTGTCCAAGCACTTTCTTAAGTCGAGAGACATGGAACACATTGTGAATTTTGCTATCTTTGGGGAGATCCAGTTCGTAAGCAACTTCACCAACTCGTCTTAAAACCTTGTATGGCTTGTAGAATCGCGGTTTGAGTTGCTCAGTTCCGCTGCTCTTAATGGAAGTTTGCTTGTAAGGTTGTAGTCTAAGGAACACCATATCTCCCACTTCAAAGGATCTTTCCACACGCTTAGGATCTGCATAAATCTTTTGCTGATTTTGTGCATGATGCAAGTTATCCTTAAGGACTCTCATGTTGTTGCAGGAAATCTTTCACCTTGGGTACCTTACTATTTGGCAGAAGTAGCTTCCCAAATGACATAGCTTCATACCCATACAGGGCTCGGAATGGACTCATCCCAATAGACATGTGATGAGTGGTGTTATAACAATACTCTCCCATGTGTAACCATTTGATCCATGCCTTCTGCTGCCCGGTTACATAGTTTCTCAAGTAGCCTTCGATCCATTTGTTCACTATCTCTGTTTGCCCATCGGTTTGTGGATGATAACTTGTGCTCTAGGTGAGTTCTGTTTTGGACAACTTGAATAGTTCTTGCCAAAATAGGCTCATGAACTGGCTATCTCTGTCACTGACTATATTCTGGGGTAACCCATGGAGCCTGAATATCTCTTTGAAGAACAATTCGGCCACTTGAGGGGCCTTGTACTCGGATGAGATGGCCATAAAATGTGCATACTTGGTGAGTCTATCCACCACCACATAGATACAATTGCTTCCTTGCACCTTAGGAAGTCCGGTAATGAAATCCATGGAAATGCTGCTCCATTTTTGTTCTGGCACAGGTAATGGTTGCAATAGTCTGGCTGGATGTATGTGCTCTATTTTGTTCCTTTGGCATGTGACACACTCTTGAACATATTGGAGTACATCCTTCTTTAGTCCTTTCCAAGCAAACCTTTCACGTACTTGTTTGTATGTCTTATAGTATCCTTGATGCCCGGCAAGGGGATTGTCATGGAATTCCTTGATCACTTTTTCCTTCATTTTAGAATCAGCTGTCAAATACATTCTATCCTTGTAGAGGATGAGATCATCTTTCACAGTATAGCCTTCATCTTTTATGTTTCCTTCCATCATATCATTTGTATAGGGATCATTGACATATTTCGCTATGATGAAATTCCTCCAATCTGGTGATATACTAGACATGGCACATAGATGTGGTCTTTGAGATAAGGCATCGACTACCACATTATTCTTCCCCTTTACATAGGCTATGTCAAAATTGTAGGCTTGCAATCTACTCACCCATTTATGTTGTCGGTCATTCAAATCCCTTTGTTTTAAGAAGAATTGTAGACTATTATGATCAGTTTTCACCACGAATTTTCCACAAACCAAATATTGCCTAAACTTAGCTAGGGCGTGCATAATAGCCAACATCTCCTTATCATAGGTGGAATATAGTTTTTCGGTGGGAGTTAACTTGCGACTCTCGAAGGCAATAGGATGTTTATCCTGCATTAGCACGGCTCCGATGCCTTCGCCGGATGCATCACATTCAAGTTCGAAGGGGAGTGAGAAGTTCGGAATGGCAAGTACGGGACAAGTACTCATTGCCTCTTTCAAATGTTCAAAGGCCTTTTGTGCTTTTTCATCCCATAGAAAGGATCCCTTCTTGGTTAGATCGGAGAGTGGAGCTGCAATTTTGGAGAAGTTTCTAACGAACCTTCTATAATAGTTGCACAAGCCTAGGAATCCCCTGAGATGAGTCAAGGTTCTTGGTTTTGGCCACTCTTTAATAGCTTGGATCTTTTCTTCATCTACTTGAACTCCTTAAGAACTTATTTTATGTCCTAGGTAGAGGATTTCTTCCATTCCAAACTCACACTTGGATGCTTTTGCATATAGGGACTCTTGTTCAAGAATGGACAATACTTCATCAATGTGCTTGAGATGATCTTCCCATGTCTTACTATAGATCAAGATATCATCAAAGAATATTAGTAGGAACTTCTTTAATTGCTTTCGGAATGTATGGTTCATGCATGATTGAAATGTAGCCGGAGTGTTCGTCAATCCAAAAGGTAGAACCAGGAATTCAAAATGACCATAGTGACATCTAAATGCGGTTTTTGGAATAACTTCTTCCCTCATTTGGATTTGATGATAGCCCGATCTTAAGTCAATCTTCGAAAAATATTTTGCTCCATGTAATTCATCAATTAACTCGTCCACCTTTGGTATAGGGTATCGGTTTTTTATAGTTTGTTTATTTAGGGCTCGATAATCCACGCACATTCGCATGGTCCCATCTTTCTTCTTAACCAACACCACGGAGGATGCAAATGGGCTGGAGCTTGGTTGTATGTGACCCATTTCTAAAAGTTCATTGATTGTTTTCTCTATCTCTTCCTTAAACTTTTGGGGATGCCTATAGGGGGTTGTGATAACAGGTTTTGCATCTTTCCCCATTTCAATTATGTGCTCAAACCCTCCCTCGCTTGGGAGGCAAACCCGGTGGTATGTCATCAAATGCTTTTTTATGTTTCCTAAGGATAGGTTGGATGTCAATGTGGATGGCTTTTCCCATCGGAGTTGATTTGTCTAATATCAAACATTGGGCTGCCCATTCTACTTGGTTATGCCTAAATGTCCTTTCCATCCTTTTTGAAGAGACCACTTGAGGTGATCCATTGGATAGGCCATGTAGGGTAATCCTTTCTCCTTGGTTTGTAAAGGAAAGTTCTAATTTGGGAAAGTCTAGTGTGACCCGACCTAGTGAGTGCAACCAAGTTGTGCCAAGGATCATATCTGTGTCTCCCATATTTACTACATAAAAATCATCTTGAACGGGGTTCCTTCCTAGGGTCAATTTTAGTTGAGATAACATCTTTGAACAACCCTTGGTGGATCCATCGGCTAAGGATACCATGAATCCTTCAAAATCTTGGGGGTCTAGTTTCATTCTTTTGGCTAAGGATTCGTCTATAAAGTTATGTGTGGCCCCACTGTCTACTAAGGTTGTTATTTTTTTCCTTTAAGGATGCCTCTACGCCTAAAGGAATGATGTTTAGATACCTTGGATATAGCAGCTAACGTGACTTTTTCTTCGGTTTCATACTTTCTCCTTTTTGTTGGGTTTTCTATTTCCTCATTATCGGACAAGGCTTCTATGATATGAACTTGCCCACATTTGTGACCCTTTTCCCATTTTTCTTTACATTTGAAACATAAGCCCCTTTCCTTTAAATCTCTTAAGTTTTGACACATATGACCCTTTTCCCAAGGTTCCCCACATTTGCGATAAGGATTTTTAACCCTTCTTTCGCCCTTATGGTATGATGTTTTATCAAATCTTCCTTTCTTGTGGAAGGGTTTAGTGGCTGGTTGATATGATTTGCTTCTTTCTAGTTGAATCACCGTTTCAATGGCACCGTCTAGTGTTGTAGGTTTGAGTGCTCCTACTAACCCTCTTAGTTTTTCGTCCAATCCCTCAATAAATAGGAATGCTGGTCTTTCATCATCAATTCCGGAAACTCGGATGGCTATCTTCTCGAATTCATGTACATATTCATCCACGGTTCCTTTTTGTCTTACTAGGGTCAAGTCCTTGAAGTCTTGTTGTGGATGTCGTCGCTCAAATTTCTTGATGATTCTTTTGGAAAATCCCATATAGGATGTGATGGATTCATGGCCTTGAGTATACTTCCCATTCTGCCACCATTCGTAGGCCAATCCCTCCAAGTGTAGGATGGCAAATTGGAGGGCATCCTTCTCGGTCATTGGGCTGAATAGAAAGTAGTTGTTCAACTTTTGAAGCCATGCATGTGGGGTGATCTTATTGGTTCCATCAAAGTGTGGAAGGTTCACCTTGTTGGCTTTTTGCTTCAAATCTTTGTTAATGGTTCTTCTTTCCCTTTTCTCTAATTTGTTCCTCCTTGAGTTGCTATAGTCATGGAATGACACTACTCTCCGCACTTCGGATTCCAAGTTTACATATGCTCTTGCAATATCATCCGTGCTTATTGAGTTTGGAGTGGACTCTTCCGTTCTTGATGTTTCTTCTTCGGCAAGGAAGGATGGTATAGGAACACTTGGATTTGATGAAGTGTTGCTGTTTTTGGAGTGACTGGATCCCACTTCTCTTCCATTTGTTGAGTGAGTTTTAAGATGGTCCGTAGTGTTCCCCACTTTTTGGAGTGCTTTAAGACACATTTGTGTTGCCTTTTCACCTTGCTCCATCATGGCTTTAGTGGTTTTTTCACCTTGCTTTATCATGGCTTTAGTGATTCTTTCATTTTGGTCCATCATTGCTTTAGTGGTCATCTCCATGAATGCTCTTACCTCATTGTTCATTTCCATGTTATTGTTGTTGTTACGGGCTGATTGTCTTGTATAGTGTTGCATTAATTTTCTTCACAGGATGGCAAGTCGATGCTCTGATACCACTTGTAATGTCCCCTTCTAGCAAGCCAAAATTTTCGCAACCTTGCAAACAATTTCAACTCGTAAAAGAGCACATTAAAATTCAATTCTTCTTATTCACTATATTAACCACAAAGATAAAATCAAGCCTTATAATCATAATCTATATGCATTATACTTTTCACTATGTCCACTATACATCTTTCATGATTTTCCTTGGGAGAGACATACTTGGGTCTACATGTTCATCAAACCACTTACCCAACGAGAGAGGGCTTATAAGGGAGCAATATTGTCATGGATCCTAATGTTCCATTCCTTTGATCAGGAGGGGTACTCTTGACCAACACGAATCAAAGGCCTATCCACTTGTCCCGGAGGGGTCATCTTGACCAACACGAGACAAGGGCCTATCCATTTGTCCCGGAGGGGTCTTTTGACCAACACGAGACAATGGGCTATCCACTTATCGCAAAGGGGTACTCTAGACCAACTTGAGATAAGGGTCTATTTGCTATAGCCCGGAAGGTGCTCTTGACCAACTCGAGCGTTAACCATGATTAAGCCAATTTGCTCATCCTTACCCTTGGTCTCGCTCTTATGGGTGTTGGTAGATTAACCATGAGCCCTAAGTCTCATCCCCTATCTTTCATGATTATCTTTTAAGAACTTGTTCTTAGTCATTAATGATACAATTGTCTAACTTGCTACCTTGTAAGAATAACATTCGTTATATAAGCAATGTTTATGACTTAGTGTTTCTTAGGCTATTCCTTCTTTTACTTACCATGAACATTTTGATTCTATGTCCCCAATTACCAATTTACTCATTCTATGATGGTCTTTCCATACATTTATGTACTTATGCATCCTATGCTAATACACACTTATTCTATATGTTGCTTATCCAATCTATGATAGCAATTACAATATATTCTATGCATTCATTTACAATAGTATCGAACTCTATATTTCATTCGATTCCTATTCTTATTCTATGTTATACGCATCTGTATGCTAATTTATCATTAGGAGATATGTAATTTAAATTAGAAGGCATATCTTGATACTGCTGCGATTTGCTATCTGATTTCTATAATTTATTTCTCAAGTTCATATTCTAGTTGATTCGCTTTTATATACCCTATATCGGATTTAATCCTTCATCAAGATACTATTATATTCTTATTCTGTATTCTACTAATTTAAATCTGATAGAACAGCAGACGGTATTATAACATGGGATATATGGTGATCGGGTCGAATGTCATACCTGCGCCGACTTTTGATCGCTGGTAATACTGAAACAATATTCACTGATTTCCTCTTAAAGTTTGTCCCAGTGATTGCTGTATATGTATGTATTGTTTGCTGATGTTAAGGAGGGGCGAAGAGGATTTCTATCCCTCTAAATGATGATGATTGCAACTGTTCCACATTGCTCCCCCTAATTGATTGCCTTTCTTTTTCGTGCTGCCTGAATTTTTTTTTGGTGCCTTGATCGATCTTTGGGCTATCCTTATATAGCCCGATTTGTGAAAGGTCGCGCCTTCTTGGACAGGGATCGGCACTTGTCAACAAAACATCATATTAATATCATTTGTCTTGATGCTTAATTAACCTTTGTCTTATGCATTTTTGCTCCATATGACTAACTCTTCATTGATCGGCGCTTATATGGCCATGTAATCATATTGATTTAGTTCTCCTAGGAATTTGTTATTTTGAACTTGATTATGATATCATGAAGGTATTACTATATTATTCCAATCTTTAATTGGAATCGGCCATCGAGGGACATGACAAACTCCCTAATGAGCATTATTAGATCTTGTATTAGTCCCTTCATAGTGATTGATGATGGCACTAGTGACTTCACCATTTCCATTCCAGATAGTGATACTTGATGATCTCTAGTTTTCCTCAACAGGTGCTCTTTGGGGTTCTTGTTCCCCTTCTTGGCTATATGTACTAGTTTCTTGACCACTTTTGTTCATGATCCCTTTGTTGTTTTGTATCTCTTTGCTTTTGCTCATCCCATTTATGGGGCCTTTCTAGGTCTCTCTTCCTAGATCTTTCTTTTGTATATTGGTGTACTCTTGAGTCCCATTGACCTACTTTGGTCATTGGTGGGCATTAATATAATTTCTTTCGTACACCTTAGCTGACATGTCCAACATGTTTGGTGTGCTTGAAAACCTCCTTCTGTGGGTCCTGCATAGGTGCTAACTAGAATTGATGATGACAACATTAGCAACTACTGGCAACAACGACTCAAAAACATCTTGCAAATGGGAAATGACATGTTTTATACTTAAAGTTAAAATCTAACTTAATATGAATTTTTTTGTATGGGTACAACACATTGAAGGAAAAAAGTTTAAAGTTCAAGACTATCGAAATTTCGTTTGAAGATAAAACTTGATGCCATAGACTCAAGTGCATAGAGAATAAAATATAAATTACTTAAACTTTTGGTACAATTATTGTCAATGTAGGGGTGAAGTTCAAAATTTCAGCTGCCAAATCCATTCTACTTTATCAAGAGGTTAACATCTCAGTTTCTAAATTCATTGTACCTAGGTAAGAAAAGATTTTAAAATTCTCCAAGTATTATTTTTTTTTTTGAGACCTTGACTTGAATTTCTAAGTTTTTTAGAAGCAATTAGAATAGTACAAAAAGTCGATTACAAAATTCAATAATTTGAAGGCTGATAGAGACATCATTAGAAAAATGATTTGCAGGAAATTGTAGAAGTGACGCCAGCTAGGAATGACAAGAGAGTGGCATCACACTTAATGTGTATTTTGATGTCTAACAAAGACAAAGTGATGTTAGTTGTCCAATAGGTGATATTATCTTAGGAAGGATGGCATCATCATTGGTAAGATCAACGTCAAGATGACATTATCCAAGACATTTGAGGGACTAATTTTAGAAGAGACATATGTAGATGTTGAGAGAATGTGAGGATGATGTCAAATGTGAGATCAAGAGGAGCATGAGTCATGTTGGAGCAACATTGATGTTAGCAAGGGTAATGTCATCCGACTCATACTTGATTTTTGGGACATCTACAGCCCAAGAAAAAATTATAATTTTTAAGGTTAACAATGGCACTCATCTTTTACAATATGATACTTGTCTTGCAGAAGTCAATAGAGTTGCAGATAAATATTGTGCCTTTAAGTGCACAATTAGCTTGAGTTTCTTGGGAAGGGTTTGAGTTAAAATTTGATTTTCGAATGATATCAAGGAAAAAAGAAAAAAGTGACAGATTTTTTATTTGCACTAAGATATTTCATGGCTGGAGATCTTTTGAGAAATCGTTACTATCACATTAACATTTAGGGCAGAGCAACAACACTATTGAGTATTGTGCCCTCATCCTCCAGCGAGTTCATTTGTGTCAAGAGAGATGTTGACCAGTCGTAGGGAGGTCAAGGTAGGCATTAGATTTGACTAAATGTAAACAGAATGAATAAAATAACTATCTTCATCACATGTTTTGGCATAATGTATAAGGTTATGGTAAATTGTGTTCGGCCAAACTAGCACACGCTTTCTGTGAGGCAGTTCTCCAACCAACATGCCTCTTAGGCTGTTGTATTTTCATGATCCCATTTGTTGAGGGGACTTGTTGATGATTGTTTTTCGACAAGTCAACAATTAGAGTGAAATACTAAGTATCTGACTCCCTCTTGAGCAAAGCCTCTCGAATGCTGAACTATGTGATCAAACAAGATGACTCCAAGGTTCCTTTCTGATGATTTTGTAAGAGATAGCTCAGTGACTAAGTATGATTTTGCTGTTAAACACAAAGGGACTTACGCAGACTCTTCTCCATTCATGTTTAGCTTGTTCCTCCTTTTAGTGTGAATGACATATATACAGAGTCTCAATGATAAAGAAAAGTAAAAGGGCAAGGGTTTAGGAAACTAATCTAAGGTCAATGAAGTAATGATGAGGTATTGAATAGACAAACTCCCAAGTAAACCGAACTTCACTTCGCCAAGGGTGCCTACAACTACATGAAGTTGGTGCAATCTCCTAAGGTTCGCGAATGGTTTTCAAATCATGAAGACTCATATGAGCACCCATTGAACGGCGCAGCTCAAACAAACATCCACAATCGAACTTAAACAAATTAAGCTCAGACTAGCTTTACACAACACTTCATCAGCGATGAATGTTAAAAGCATGAGCTAGGAGTTGATCAAATATCCAACAAATACATGCATTACATCAAAGAACTTCTACTCTACTTCTAATCTAATTTGAAACATCTCTCCACTTCCTTAAGATACAAGAAACCATGCGATTCCACAAGACAACACTCGAACACCAAATAAACTTCCAATGTCTTTTGCATTAACTTTGGGAAATATTTACAACAATTCCAAGTCTTCTCAGAAAATTTTGAGAGTCTCCTATTCTACTCCTATTTGCCTACAATCTAATTTCTATATTCTATCTCTTACAAATGAGGCAACAAGGCCTTTATATAGTGCCCAGAATACAATGAATGGCTGAGATCAATTTGATAGCCAAGGGCTTAGATCGTGCCACCTCAGAGGTAGTTAAAACAACTTGCTATTTTTAGCAAAAAAGAGAGAGGCAATGAAGGCACGTTTTCCAATGTGATAAGGTAAGGCGAAAGCATTTAAAATATTCCTCCACATAGGAATCCCTTTAGCTTTTTTCATTAAATGATACATTGAATGCATTAAATAATGCGGCTAATCAAAATTAAATGATGTGTTCTCGCCACATAGATGCCAACTCAGAATACTTTGAAAATTGTATCATCTTTGTGTGATGTATTCAATGTGATTGCTTGATACTTGTATGTTTAGGAATACATCTTGTAGATCTTGCCTTGTTCATTCTTCTTGTAGACTGGATGTATGATACTTGTTGCTTCACTTGATTAACTTCATGATTCTGCTTCTTCTTCTTGTAGGTAAGTTGATATGATGATCTTCTTTGACGATGCTCCTTCTTGAAGAGTAAGTAATAGAGTAGATGATGATGATGCTTCCTTCATGTAAGAGTAGGAGATCTCTCTTGAACTTGAAGGTCGAATGGGACTTGAAGTATGATAGATGATGCAACTTGATGAAGAAGTTGATGAAGTGATCTTGAACGATGATCTTCGAAGTGACCCTTCGGAGTGTAGTAGATGACCTCTCAAGGAGACTTAAAACTTGATGAATCTTTGAAGATTGGGAGAACTTTACTTGAAGCTTGGATGGATAGAAAGTCTTTGAACATGTGATCAAACATGAAGTGCTCTAGGTACTTGCTCTTGATGATCTTGAAGTATTCTTTAGATGACGATGACTCCTTGAAGGTGATTCTAAGCTCCTCGCTCAAAGGTGACTCCTCGAACAACTCCTATCCTTTTTGATGTACCTACAAGACAAGATAAACAATATATCAATTACTTCATAAGATCGGAATAACTTTAAACATGTAATAATGCCACTTCAAACTTAGGCGCAAATATAGGTGAAAATAGGAACAAAGTGCGCCTAACGTCATTTAGTCCCACATTCATTATTTCAAATGATTTCTAGCAATTGTAAGGGTTTAAAAAGACTTCTCCCACTTAAGAGATTCATTCAAACATGCCTTTCAACACAATTTCTTCTAGGGCGCTCACCTCTAGACATGGATTTGAGTGGTTGCTTCTAGGGCGCCAATTGAGTTGGCAGAGGAGTAAAAGGGTGCCTTGGATTAATGGCCTCATACTTATCATTTTTATGATTTAAGACAGTAGCAAATGCCTTGGGAGGACTTCCACACCTAGGCGCCCATTCAATAAAATCATTTCGCACAACTTACCCTTAGGCGCTCATGGGGAAACAAGTCAAGGCGCCCAACATTATGAAGCTGATTTTTCAATATTTGAATCAATAAACCATGGTTTTGGCTTCCCCATTTCTAGGCGCCACCTTAGATTGTTTACAACTGAACCTTTAATCCTTATTCCTCCTAGGCGCAACTTGGAGTGTTTAAACATGTCCTTCTATACTAGGGCGCCACAAAAGATAATTCAATGCATGAAGGGCGCCTATCACCCTAAGGCGGGGTTTTGACAACTTTTCAATCAAGGCGCTCAAAGTGGTTTGCTCTTGTATTCATCTCATGTCAAGGCGCAATTCTGAAGTTGGTTGGAATGATGGGAGGCGCCCTGAGTTGCAGGCGCCATCTGGAGTCATTGCGAGTAGAGAAATGCACCCAGAAAAGGAAGTCCAAGGAGTAAGGTATATTGAAAAATATATTTAAGTATAAGTTTCTTATACTTTAAATATTTTTCAATATACCTTTCAGGATGTTTGAGATAGGTCCCAGATCCACTGGATTTAACATGTAGATTATAGAATTTGGAGGATCCACCAGATTTCAGACTTAGTCAATTTTTCAGTGTTTCAAGATTTCAGGCTACCAGACTTAGTCATTTTCAGGATCTCAAACATAGTTGATAGTTGATTCTCTTTCAATTTTGGATCAAGACAACATTTAGACCTCCTCATGCTAAGGCGCTCACATATGACTAATGTGGAGTGTATTCTTTTCTAGGCGCTCATGGAGGATGAATGGAACATGAATGGGCGCCCAAACTATCTTTTGTTCTTTCATTGTTCAATTTTCAATTTCTTGAAGTCTTCAAGCAGCTTCCGTCAAGGCGCCATCTTGATGGGGTGTTCAAAGCTAGTTCTCTTCCTTTAGGCGCCTTCTAAAATCTTCTTAGGCGCAATCTCCTTAAGGCGCCATCTATCACTGTCTCAAACTCCATCCTCACTTCAAGGCGCCTAAAACTGGCAGGAGCAATAAGGAATGGTGCCTTAGGTCTTTTCCTTCAACTCAAGGCGCAATCTTGAGGTCATCTAGATGATGGAAGGCGCCCAAACTGTCTAGGCGGAGTTTTGAGGTGATCTTGGAGCAATTTCGCGCCCAGAATTGACAGTGCTCGAGGTAAGGTATATTGAAAAATATATTTAAGTATAAGTTTAAATATTTTTCAATATACCTTTCAGGATGTTTGAGATAGGTCTCAGATCCACTAGATTTAACATGCAGATTCTAGATTTTTGAGGATCCACCAGATTTCAGACTTAGCCAATTTTCAGGATCTTCAGGATCAGGATACCAGACTTAGTCATTTTCAGGGTCTCAAACATCAGGATCAGGTCATCAAGGGGCTCTAAGACTCAAACACCACTGACTTCATCATGCAAAGGACATCATCCTGGACTTAACAAAGCACTGGAATTCAAAAAAAAGGGGGTTCCCCCATTTGCAATGGGGCGATGTGTGATTTGGTCACAACAGGACTTTCTTTGGTATTCTCCCTGGTTGTATTGTTCTCTAATAGGGAATTGTACACTGCAGCGGATATGAATATATGCCAAGTTTCTATTCCATTTGTGAGTTATATTGTTTGTTCCTTGTGAATATTATATGTTTTCTTTGGCACATTATAGTCTGGTATATTTCCTATACTCTAAGGGAAGAGAGAAGATAGTCATCTACGTTGAGAACATTCACATTAGATAGATGGAGTCATAATTAATGAGTGGTATGATCACATCATGTATGCACAGAATCAATGTGAACAATGTCTAATGAAACTATATTAGTACAAGTGTGGGAAATACATGGTAAGAGATCACCAAGTGGTGGTGACGCTCACATTGGATATGTATACGATCTCAAACAAAAATGAACAGTCTTTACAAAGACTAGAGATTCTATACACAATTGATTAGACATGACACTTGGGAGCAACAGCTTGCTGATGATTTGTCGTTGCTACACTTCCTTTGATATCATAACACAGACTACATAAAGGTCCACAAATAATCATGCAATTACATGGTTTTCCTCATTAGGATTTCATGATTACATATTGAGACTTTTGTGACTGCATGAACCTCATGTTCATGTCATAACATACTTATTCTTGATACAAAATTGACTTTTGATTGCTTGTTTTGTTGAAATTTACAATAAGACATAGAACTTGACGTAAATCCAATGATAACATTTTATTTGCAAATATATCTTTTCACTACAACCTTGTTATTTAGTGTTTCAAGACTATTCCCTTTGGAACAATCCTATGAAACTCTGTTGTAAGTACTTCAAATAGTATGAGCATTAGACCAGTCATTATAGAGTGTTTTAACAAGGATGTCAAAATACATCCTTTGGATTGAAGTCAGGATAATCTTCTGTAGAAGTATTATTTTCTTACATGATTCTTGTTTCATTGTCTTAGACAATTAATATGTGATGTAAAGAGGTACGGACTATCAAGTACTTGCAACATTTGTCTGATTGTTCTATATTTAAAATTTTTTGATGCGAGCCTAGTGAGAGTCAACCAAGTTTGCCACAAGCCAACCAACTAATTTCTATGATGGAATTCAACGTAATGTAGAATACAAATGTTATGTCAAATTTGCCACATATCATTTTCCCTGGTGCCATTATCTTGTTGATTCGCCCTTGTAGGTGTTGAACTTTATTTAGTTTGTCCATATTGTTTGCTGACAAAAGCGGTTGGAGAATTGTAAATTTCAATTTAGTGTGATGTTCTTTATGTTCCATTGATGACCCCTTTAACTCTAACGATTAACTTGATATGCTTATATGGTTAGAACTTAAAACACATTAATGGGAGGGGCACTGAATTGATGATGAGTATTTTCTGTCATGATCCAACTCAAATGATAGTTCCATTTTGCAAGTAAGAATCTCTTGATTCAAGCCGTAAATCTCTGTTTTGAATTTCATCCAACACTCAGCCAACCACTTTACTACATTTAATCATTCATCTCAGTTAGCAATGGAAGACATAGCCCTTGTCAGCTCAAAGGATTTTACATTTATCATTATGCTAGTCCAACTATTTATAAAAGTATGTGATTGTTGTTTTTCAGCGAAGGGTTGGACTGTCCATGCTCAAAACAAGTCACTACATTAGTCTTGTCTCTTGGTATTGTTCTTTGTAATGCCTTGCTGTTTATATTGCATTACTGAATAGCCATTTAGCCTTTTTAGATTTTTTGTGATGTGATGCATACTTTTCATCTACTTTAAAATAATTTAGAAATCTACTTCCATCCATGTTGATGTATGCTTGTGTATCGTTGCAGGCACTGCATTCTTTCCACTGCAAAGCTGCATCAATCATTCTTGCGAGCCAAATTGTAAGGCTTTCAAGCGAGAACAGGTGACATACTAATTTCTGGAGTGAACAAATCACAAGCCTTTATATAAGGATTAAAGTTGGGTATATAGTTCCACAAATAGATATAACTCTTGTATAGTATCAAGACCACACACGAATATCATCATGATGCGTGCCTCATGGAGACATTAAACTGACTTAGAATTTTTGTTATTATGCTGATTATATGAATCATATATTTGTGATTTACCGAATATAAACACCACTAATGTAACTTCAGAAATATATAACTCCCTGAAATTATAACTCCCTGAAATTAGTGGTCCGTCTCAACTGCCACTTATTTATAAAGGTGACTCATCTTTTAAGGCTAATTTTCCTTTAGATGATCTCCTCAGTTAGGCCACTAGGTCTAGTTATAGGTGTCAGTATACATGAGGAAAATCCAACAGAACGGCACCAAATATAGTAAACTTCTTAATCATGCCATGCTTTTTGAAGTTTGATCGTCGTTCATTAAGATTGAAAATTTATTGACGAATCATCAATTTGCAAAGCAATTCTGTAATTGTGGAGGCTGTAAAGTTTTTATAGTCAACCTCAATGTTTAGGAATCAAACAGGAGAGCAAATATTCTCCCAAACCAACCAATATGAATATCAATGCATTTGTGGAGTTTTCCTATGGTATTAAACTTAAAAAGAAATCTCTAAAAGATAAGCGATACTCTGTTGCCTAGTACCCTGATAGTACATAGCTGACTCCTGATTTCTAGCAGCAAAAACAACATTTATACCAAAAAAAAAATTCTTCAGAGAATTCACCATAACCAAGAATAACTCAAGTGCCATCGTTAGAATAGAGAATAACATAACTGTAACCAAAAAAATGAGGTTATGCAAAAAAAGTACTCGAGCCAACTTGCTAGCCTAGCATGATGATAATTTCCTAACTTTATGATCCAATACGCAACTCCAAATAGCATGGTGAAATTGGATGCAATATCATTTTTATATTTGCAGATTTATCGTGCCATCTTGTAATGTCCCCATTTTCGGAGTGATCACCTTTGGAAGAGCGGAGGGACTTGTTTTCACACTCCAAGTTTTTGGAAGGAGACTTGAGGTTTGGAGATGACTTAGCATACTTTTCTGATGGTCTTGAAGTGTTCATTTCATTTGATATTTCTTTCTTTCCATGGGAGTGAACCTTTTTGAGGAGTTGAGTGTGGAAACTTGTCATATTGAGGAGGTTGTGCTAAGAGATGAATTTGCTAACATGTTCTATGTCGATGCCACCTTGATGATGGATAGTGATATTGCTTTGATCATATGTGTGTGCGCCAACTTGTGGAGAACCTAGTTGATGCCTTATGGGTTTGGGACAAACTATGAAGAAGAAAAAATAATAAAATATTGCTCTATCTTGGTGCACTTGAAGGAGACAACTTGGAGAAGAGAAAAGAAACTAAATTCAAATTATTTATTTGACTTTTGGCGCCTAGAGTTTCTCATTAAGGGTCAGCCTAGTTAAGGAAAAAGAAATAATAAAAGCAAGTCCTAGGTCGGCCAGAATTAGTTGGACGCCAAGAAAACATAAGGGTCGGCCTTGAGAAGGAGAAAGGTGGTAAAATAATAGTATTTTCTGCCTAGGTTGGCCAGCAATATATGGAGGTGAAAAACATGTATAAATATAAGTTGTTTGGTGGCATTTCATCATCATTCATTCGCTCTTTCACACATCATTTGGAGTTTATCTCTTGGAGAAGGACTTGAGAAGAAAACCTTGAGTTCTTGGGAGAAGTTGGACGAAAACCTAGCTTTTCCTTTGGAGGATTCCATGACGGGAGTTCACTTGTGCTTCATGGTTATTTATTGAAGAAGAGCAGATTGTCAAATCAGATTGGAAGATCATTTTGGAGACCTCTCTTGGCGTGGATTAATGCATGATTGACTAGGGTTTACCTTAGACTTGGAGCGCTACCCATTGGAGGAAGTTTATTTGCATTTTGGAAGACTATCTTTGCTGATTAGGGTTAGAGAAGAGCAGAAATTGGAGCAGCAGAAGTGCAGACCAGAATTTGCCCTTGTTGAAGAAGATTCCTTGGTGGATTATTGTCATTTTGCTTAGGGTTCCAACCCTACCTTGGAGCGCCACCATTGGAGGTTCATTTTGTGGAGTTTGTGTTGCTGATTTAGGGTTTGAGGAGCAGAAATAATTACAGCAGCAGAGCAGACCTGAGTGCATCATTTGAGGAGGTTCTTCTATTGCATTTGAGCCTTGAAGATCTGGGGTTTGATGCCCTAATTGGAGCAGCAGCATTAGAGGCCTTTTCCTATCATTTTGTAAGGTCAAATGTACAACATTCATATTTAGGGCAGAACTTTGCTGGGCATGTTTGCCCTAATTTGTGATTGTATTTGGAGACATAATATATTCAGTTTTATAGCAGCAGACTTCTTCATTAATTTTCAGTCAATTGTGTGGATCATCAAAATGGATTTGTTGCTCATATGATTGTGGAATACAAGTACATTATGGATTATTATGTTTGCAATGATAATATATGGATTTTAGATGTTTGGCGGGCTGCCCTAGTTGTTTGTTCAAGTCTGATTTTTACTTCAGAAATTAGGGTTTGGCATAAATCTAATTTAGATATTTTGGAAAGTCCAGAAATCCAAAATTGTCCAAAAAATCCTATTTTGGGATATTACACATCTAGATACAACAAATTGCTCCTAAGTAAACAGTGCACAATGTAATTGTTGGAGATGAAACTATGTTATATCCACAAATTGTAAATTACATGTGAGCATCGACATGTAGGGAATGACCACCCATAACTTCTTTAATTAATAGTGTATAGGTACAATGTTTATGAAGAGATAATGGTTGGAAATAACCTTACACACAACTCCTGCAGTGACTAAATAATACAAAAGTTAAACATGCACTCATTTCCTTTACATCAAACCAGTGTTACGAGACTCGCAAGGACTCGCCTAGACTCGGCGAGTCCGAGGTGAGCCAGGCTGGGCGAGTCTGGGAGACTCGAACTCGGACTCAGCCAAGTTTTTCCCAGACTCGCTGATTTCTCCAGACTCGCTGGAATTGCCTGGTACCGGTGAGTTCCGTCAAGGAAACTCAGGAAAAAGTGAAAAAATTAGGAACCTAGTGACAATATATAGAATTTCTTATACTTTAAATATTTTGAAATATACTGTCAGGATGTTTGAGATAGGTTCCGCATGCAGATTCTAGATTTTGGAGGATCCATCAGATTTCAGACTTAACCAATTTTTCAGGGTTTCAGGGTTTCAGACTAAGTCAAATTCAGGGTTTCGATTTTGCACAAAAAGAGTAGAGGACAAATCATTGGATCCTATTGATTTGGATGAGATAGATCCTATTGATTTGTCGAGTTTTTGCCGAGTTTTCTCCAAGTTTTTGTTGACTTGTCAATTTTGGCATCATTTAAGACCTACCATTTACACCTTCGTAGGAAGGCGAAGGATGCAGGCTCCTCTGAGCCATATACTTCTAGACTCTAGTTATTGTTTTGATATTTCATATTTGTTTGGAACATTTGATGTCATGGATTTCATATTCCATGAGTTTTGTATACATTTGACTATATTTATAATTTTATATATCTAAGTGTGCTATTTCCTTCAGCAGCTCAGCTACAATTTGTGTTTATACTTATGTGATCGATGTATACTTGTGTATGTGATCAAATTAGCTTCTATTTGATGATGTTATTGTGTCTTTAAGGTTTATTTATTAAAGGGTGCATGAAACAAGTTTTAAATCCTTAAAAATCTCTGAATTTCTTGGGTTTTTCAATTTGCTGAGTCTTTGCCGAGTTTTTGCCGAGTCTAGGCACCGAGTCCAAGTCCGAGTCCGTGCCGAGTAACTATGCATCAAACACATCATTTTTGTGACATGCTTATGTTCCAAAAGCATATAACAAATGTTTATATCTCAATTTATTTGTTGACAAAATTCACAACACAATGGCTGTACCTGCTAAAACTTTGGACAATTAGTGCAACCTATATTGACCACTTCAACAAGGTATCCATCATACTTGAGGTTATCACAGTAATGAAGTTCTCAAGATAAAGTTCATGGAAGGACTATTGCACATCTACTATGAGAGACCTGTCTCTTGGAAACTGTGGGCTTGATTAAATCATGTAAATGATCAGTGGCATCACTAGCTCCAAAACAGTCTACATTCTTGGACGAGTCTTTTGGGAAAACAGTCTACTATTCTGTAAAACCCCTAACTGGATCTGCCGTAGAATTCTGATTTATTTTTCTGTTCAAACCCTAATTTCTGAATTCTGATTTGTAAACAAATATAACAGCAAACATACAATTCCAATAATGCCAAATAATGCTTTTAAATGATGATCACATCAATCATGAATTCCACCATGAAATACACAAGATATAGCCATCCAATTGCAACACAAAGGTCTCAATTTCTGAATATAAATCTTCTGTTACAAATCAGAATATGATGACTGGAAATTACATCAAATAATGGGCTAAAACATGATCAAACATGGCCCGGAATACTGCTGTCCAAATCTGACCTAAAACATAGGTTTGTACATACCAAATGGTGAAGAATGATGCACAACAAAGCCTCCAAAATGGTGGTGCTTGCAAGGATGATGGCGGCTGCTAGGTTAGGGTTCCAAAACCCTCCAAATGATGAAATCGCCTCACACAAGCCAAAATCGCCCTCCTCCAAAGGTGGCGCTCCAAATTAAGGCAAAACACTAATGCAATGACAACACAAAATACCACCAAGGATGCTGCTCCAATGCTGATCTGAAAATCTGAATATGCAATCAAGCTCCAAGTCTCCAATGAAGTACAAATTGAACTCCGTGATGAGTCCACCTCAAGCTTGTTGGAAATGTTGTCATTGATGTCAAATGTGGACGAGGTTGTCATTGATGTCAAAGGTGGATAGACAAGATGGTTGTCATTGATGTCAAAAGCAGAGTCATTGACAGTCATTGATGTCAAAGCAAAATAAGAATAGTTCGTTATACATTCCCGTTGAAGAGAGATGGTGAAATGAGAAGACCGACATAGAGATATTCATATGTTTAAATTAAAGATTTAAACATAATAAACAAGACTATGAGAAAAACATTGGAGAAAGAGTGGCCGACTTCATTCAAGTAATAAAAGATAACTTTATTTAATATAGCGGACTAAGGAGGAGCGATCAATTTTTTAGAAGAGTAAGCATTGACAAATAAAAGGCAGTGAATATTTTTAAAGACCGACTTCCACATAAAGCAAAGCATCTTATTTAAATCGATTTATAAGTAATGCGATTGATATGATATAAAGAGGCCGACCTCCTAATTGGAGTGCCATATTTAATAAGACAAGAGTCTTATTTATTATCTATTATGTTGAGCGATTAAAAGAAAAAAAGTAGACCGATCAATTATCTAAAAGAATGTGCGATTTGGACAAAAGGAATTATCATAAGGTCTGATTAAGAGAGCCATGAAGTGATTAGTAATTATAAGAAGACAAGTGATTGGTTATAAGGAGGCAGCGATTAATATTGTTTTGGAGATGATTGGCAGCTCAATTCTGCCCCAAAACTCTGTCCATTTCTTGCAATCTGCCTATTTTTATGCAACAATAATTATGGTGGCAATCATTTGATGAAATCTATGTGTTCAATCCCCTGTGATAAGCTCCAAAATCTTCAAATTGTGTAACAATGAAGCACAATCACAGCCACTGAATATGACTGTTCTCAAGCCCCCTTAGATGGTCTTCCACACCCGCGGCAAGTTGTTGCAAATGGTGGTTTTCATCACCAAAAGCCCAATGGTTTCTTCAAACCCTCATACATTGCAGAGCAAATGCAAAATGAAAATAAGTTGTCATGAATGAGCTCTTCTTTTTTCATTTTTGCTTCGATATTTCCCTCATGAGGTGCACTTTACTTTGCGAGGGAAAATATTTCATTCAAATTACTTTATTTCCCTTACTTTGGGCACCCAAGTCCTTTGTGACTTAATTTTACATTGCATTACTTTATTTTCCTAAATCACCATAAATATAATAAAGTCCATACATTAATTATTATTATTAAATTACGGACTTTAATATGAAAGCCCAAACGGACTCAGAATTACAAGATCTTTAGACAGTTGGAAAGGTCTAATCAAATCGCTTTGCCTCCAACCATGAACTCCCCTATCCGGAAGAAACCCTAACTTACTAAAAATAGTAAGTTACCGCCAAAGTGTCTGAAACCAACCAAATAAACGGCCAGAGTTCCCTAACCACATTGGTTAGTCAACGAGAACCGAGTATAGACTAACCCATCATAAAATGGGGGACATTATAGTCCGCCCTCCCCAAGATTGTTTGCCTCAAGCAATCTCAGATTTGGATGTGACAGGATTTGTTCATTCTCCTATGTGGCATCTTCCACCGGCAGGTTCTTCCATTTTATCAAATATTCCCCGATGACCCTTTTTCTCAATGTCCTCTCCCTGGTGTCAATGATGGCCTCAGGTACCAAAATCAGCTTCCCCTCTTCATCAAGAGGAGGCAACTCTGTAGAAGGTATCACATTGTGCCCCAGTGCCTTTTTGAGGCGAGACATGAAAAACATTATGTACCTTACTCTCTGCCGGCAACTCCAACTCATAAGCGACCTCTCCAACCCTCCTGGAGACCCTGAATGGTCCACAGTAGCGTGGCTTCAATTTCTTTGCACCACTCTTCTTAAGAGTGGATTGTTTGTATGGCTGCAGCATAAGATATACCATGTCACCAACCTCAAAGGATCGCTCAACTCTGTGCTGATCTACATACTGCTTCTATTGGTTTTGCGCCTTCTGAATATTCTCCCTCAAAGATCTCATTATGTCCTGACTTTCCTGCAGGAGGTCTTTAGCCTTGGGTACTCTGCTATCCCCAAACAACAAGTCTAGAAAACTTGGAGCCTCATACCCATAAAGTGCCATGAAACGTGACATCTGGATGGACATGTGGTAGGTGGTGTTATAATAGTACTCCCCCAAATGGAGCCACTTGACCCATACCTTATGTTGCCCAGCTATGTAATTCGTGAGGTATCCCTCCACCCACTTATTAACTATCTCAGTCTGCCCGTCAGTCTGGGGGTGGTAGTTTGTGCTAGGTGTGAGCTCTGTGCCTGTCAATCTGAAAAGCTCCTGCTAGAAATTGCTAAGGAACCTGCTGTCTCTGTTGCTCACTATACTCCTAGGCAACCCGTGAAGGCAGAATACCTCTCTGCAAAATAAATCAGCAACCTGAGCTGTTGTATAAGTGGCTGAAATGGCAAAGAAATGGGCAAACTTCGTCAACCTATCAACCACCACATATATGCAGTCCCTGCCTTGGGCTTTAGGCAAGCCCATAATGAAATCCATCGAAATACAGTCCCACTTCCTCTCAAGAATGGGTAAGGGCTGCAATAATCCACTTGGAAAGGAGTGCTCATGTTTGTTTTGCTAGCATACCGGGCACTCTCTCACATACTTCTGCACTTCTATCTTGAGGCCCTTCCAAGTGAACCTCTCCCTAACCTGCCTGTAGGTTTTGAAAAAATCCGGATGTCTTGCCATAGGCAAGTCATGGAATGCCCTCAAGATCTTTTGCTTCATAGCAGACCTTGGCACCAGAAAGATCCTCTCCTTGTAAATGATCAAGTCATTTACAATAGTGTACCTGTCATCACGGATGGTGCCATCAATCACCCCAGAAGCCCACTTATCCTTTGCATATTCTGCAGTGATCATATCTTTCCAGTTCTTTGCAATCTCTCCTAAAGCACACAAGTGTGGTCTCCTGGATAAGGTGTCAGCAACTACGTTCTTCCCTTTGACAAAGACAATGTCAAAGTCATATGCCTAGAGTTTGCTGACCCACTTCTGTTGTCGCTCGTTCAGGTCCTTCTGACCAAGGAAGTGCTTCAGGCTATTGTGATCTGTTTTGACGACAAATTTGCCCCCAACCAAATACTGCCTAAACTTAGCTAAAGCATGCATAATAGCTAGCATCTCCTTATCGTAGGTGCTATAACTCCTCTCGTGACCCCTCAGCTTCTGGCTCTCAAAAGCAATGGGGTGCTTGTCCTGCATTAGCACCGCTCCTATGCCTTCCCCTGAGGCATCACATTGAAGCTCAAATGGCTTCAAGAAGTCTGGAATGGCCAAAACTGGGCAAGTACTCATCACCTCCTTAAACCTATCAAAGCACTGTTGAGCACTATCTGACCATTCAAAAGCTCCCTTCCGTGTCAAATTTGTAAGGGGGACAACTTTCTGAGAAAATCCCCTCACAAAACGGCAGTAGAATCTATAGAGGCCAAAGAATCCCTTGAGTTGGGAGAGATTCTTCGGTGGTGGCCAATCAACTATAGCTTGGATCTTTTCCAGATCCACATGAACACCTTCTGCATTGATGATATGTCCCAAGTACAACAACTCTGTCATGCCAAACTCACATTTGGACATTTTAGCATATAAAGACTCCTGCTCAAGTATACCCAATACAATGTCAAGGTGCCTCAGGTGATCCTCCCAAGTCTTGCTGAGGATGTCGTCAAAGAAGATAAGTACAAATTTTCTCAACTGTTCTCTAAAAACCTTGTTCATGCAAGACTGGAACGTTGCTGGTGCATTGGTTAAAGCGAACGGCATAACCAAAAACTCAAAGTGCCCATAGTGGCACCTGAATGCGGTCTTCTCCACATCCTCCTCACGTACCCTTATCTGGTGGTACCTTGACCTCAAGTCTATCTTGGAAAAGAAACAAGCACCATGCAACTTGTCAATGAGCTCATCAATCCTCGGAATGGGATACTTGTTCAGTTCCCGATAATCAATGCACATCCTGAGTGTGCCATCCTTCTTAACCAATACAACCGAAGAAGCAAAGGGATTCTTGTTGGGCCTGATGTGTCCCATCTTGAGAAGCTCCTGGATGGCCTTCTCAATTTCATCCTTATATCTTTTGGGATGCCTGTAGGGAACTGTGATAACTGGCTTGGCATCCTTTTCGAGCTCTATGACATGTTCGAACCCCCTATCAGGAGGTCTACCTGGTGGTATCTCACTAAACACTTTGGTGTGTTTAGTCAATAAGGACTGGATCTCAACTGGATACTCCTCTTTTTGCTGCTTAGGCACCTCAGGCATCACAAGTACTTCCGCTACTCACTGTACCTGATCATGTCGCAGTATCCTCTCCATCCTCCGAATAGACACTGCCCTTAGACCACCATTTGACATCCCTCTCAGAATATGTTTCTGACCATTTATTTCAAATTTTATCTCCATGGTCCTTAAGTTGAGGGAGAAATCATCAATCATCTGTAACCACTTCATACCAAGGACTACATCCATATCACCCATACCAACTACATAGTAATCTGCCTGGAACTCAAAGTTATTCAACCTGATGGTTAGATTCAAGATCCTACGCTTGCAGGTGATGACAAACCCATTTGCAACTCTGACCCTGAATCCCTCAAACTCAGTTTTGAGCCCCCTTCGTGCTACCAACCCTTCATCGATGGAGTTATGGGTGACTCCTGTGTCTAGTAGAGTGGTCACTCTCTGTCCCTCCAATACTCCTCGTATTCTGAAGGAACCTTCTCTCTGGATGGAAGAAAAGTGTGCTGTAGGGAACTCCTTAGCCTGTGTATCCTGAACCTCCTCAGCTGCACTCTCCACGTCACTATCTGAATGCTGATCACTTTGCTGATCTGAATGTTCTAAAGCTGATTCTTCAGCAGAGTAGTATTCTAACTGTTTGGCCTACCCCTTCATTGGGCACTTATGATTAGGATCCCACGGACCCTTGCATTTGAAGCATAGCTTCTTCCTCTTGTACTCATTAAATGCATCATCATCCAGTTTTGTGAATGGTTTCCTTGGCTGCCCTGTTTCACGTGATGCAATGTTATTATCCTTATCTTTTCTGTGCAGGAAACCCTTTGGTTGAAACTTTCTCTTATAGGAGGAATATTCCATGTCCTTGGCCTTCTTGATGGCCTTCTGTAAGGTTGGTGGATTAAACCCTTTGATCCATCCCCTCAAGGGCTTAGATAGACCATCTATGAAGAGGACAATGAGCCTACGCTCTGAAATATCTGTGACCTTAACTGATAATCTCTAGAAGTCAGAGATGTATGCATCCACTCCTCCATACTGTCTAAGCTACGCTAGCTCCTTAAAGTGCAACTCAGGATCTCCCTTGTCGAATCTGTCAATCAACCTCTCTGTGAACTCTGCATAAGAGACAATCTGATCATGGTCCAGTGTAACTAATCCATGATACCACCACTCATGCGGCTCCCCGTCCAAATGCAAAGTTGTATATTCTATGGCATCCCGTTCAGTGGAAGGATTGGGGCGTAAATATGTGTCCACTTTCTGAACCCATGCTCTAGCTAATGTCTTCCCTGAACCATCGAAATAAGGGATGCTTATCTTTCCCTTCTTCTGGAGGTCTTGGTTTTGTGGTCTTGCTCTTGCTTCACCATGTGGTCTATTGTGTTCCCTAAATGCCAAATAAGCCTGAAAAAGCATATCGGTACGGAACCCAACGTCCATCGATCTCCAATCCCGCCAATATTGTGCATGTCGAACCGTATCATTTGGTTTAGGTACCCCCTCTGGTGGGTTATTCTCTGGTAAGAACTGAGGCATTGAAGGCCTCGTGCTAGCTGAACCTTTGAATGTACACTGCGGGGTGGCCCTATCATTCACTGAATGTTCACCATTGTTGCCATTATTCTGATTATTCTCATTGTTACCCCCGACATTATGTTCGGCTCCTCCATTATTATTTCCATTGTTCCCAGGCATCAATCGAGCTAAAATCTGTGTCAACTTTGTTTGAGATCTGTCCATCCTCTCCAACATGTCTCGCTGCCCTTTCGCCAAATCATTAATTGCATGTAACATGCTATTCTTATCTGCCCTGTCATCATTGAAGGGGTCTCTGCTCGACCTACCCTCTCTATCTCCCATGGTTTCTACAATGGGTTCTTCTTCCTTGTAAAGCACTATGTCTCTTGTAACGGGTTCCTCTTCCCTGTAAAAAACTACCTGTTGTTCCTTAGGTTCTGAAGGTTCACTGTATAAAACTGGTTGTTGCTCTTCAAACCCTGCAAGCCACTCTTCCCACTGATCCTGTTCTGCTTCCTTTTTCCTCAATCTCTCCAAGTATCTTTGTTCTCTAGCACTGCCTCATAGATTTTTACATCCAGTCACCGTCCGGCTATCAAAACTGACATGCAAATGAAAGACACCAACATGCAACTGAAGATATGTGGCATGCAAACATATACTGATCTGTGTTCAACAGGCTGGCAAGAAAACCAGCTCTAATACCACTGAAATATACCACCCCCTTATGTGATTTACTGAGTTTAGTTGGCACCTAATGCGGTTTAGGGTTTTTTGCATTTGACAAACACACATATACATATATATATTTTTGGAAACACAAGGAATATAGAATACCCAAATGAATTATATTAATGGAAGCACATCACACATTGCAAATAAGCAACACCCATAAGATGGAAAGCCATAAAATTGGAATTTCTTCACATACCCATTAGCTGTTGTAGATAGTACAATGTTGGTGTTTGATAGCACAGTTAGAAAATTGAATAAATCTCCTCCCAACCAGGCAATAACGGACCAGAACTCCAGTCCAGCAATGAACAACACTAATTACAAGAGATTCGACCCTTATGGAGAGTCTCACAAGTACCCAGAACTCCACGTGGCTCCCTGGTATGCTGGGATGGCGTGCTATGAAATGAACATCTCCAAAAACTCAGTATAATCTGCCTCAATCTGCTGTAGATGTCACTGTTATGTCAATACTCTTCCAACGCCACCAAGAAAGAAGAAACTGCCCCAAGACCCCTTTCAAAAAAACACAAATTACCCTAGCTGTAACGACCATGTACAACAAAGGGTACGGTCAGCATGTGAGATGATTGGCAGCTCAATTCTGCCCCAAAACTCTGTCCATTTCTTGCAATCTGTCTATTTTTATGCAACAATAATTATGGTGGCAATCATCTGATGAAATCTATGTGTTCAATCCCCTGTGACAAGCTCCAAAATCTTCAAACTGTGTAACAATGAAGCACAATCACAACCATTGAATATGACTATTCTCAAGCCCCCTTAGATGGTCTTCCACACCCGCGGTAAGCTGTTGCAAATGGTGGTTTTCGTCACCAAAAGCCCAATGGTTTCTTCAAACCCTCATACATTGCAGAGCAAATGCAAAATGAAAATAAGTTGTCGTGAATGAGCTCTTCTTTTTTCATTTTTGCTTATATATTTCCCTCATGAGGTGCACTTTACTTCGCAAGGGAAAATATTTCATTCAAATTACTTTATTTCCCTTACTTTGGGCGCCCAAGTCCTTTGTGACTTAATTTTACATTGCATTACTTTATTTTCCTAAGTCACCATAAATATAAGAAAGTCCATACATTAATTATTATTATTAAATTACAGATTTTAATATGAAAGCCCAAACAGACTCGGAATTACAAGATCTTTAGACTGTTGGAAAGGTCTAATCAAATCGCTATACCTCCAATCATGAACTCCCCTGTTCGGAAGAAACCCTAACTTACTAAAAATAGTAAGTTACCGCCAAAGTGTCCAAAACCAACCAAATAAACGGCCAGAGTTCCCTAACCACATTGGTTAGTCTATGGGAACCGAGTATAGACTAACCCATCATAAAATGGGGGACATTACACTAATCCATTGAATTTTAACTCACACATTGTTGGTTGATTGTTGTTCCACTTTGCTGATCACGGAGTTTCCAGATTATACATTGAGGTTTGCAACTGTTTGGGTGGATTGGAGTGTTTGGGATTGCCACCACAGTGTTGGGAGTTTGCATGATGATGAGATCCTATCATTCGATGACAGCAGAGGCATTCTTGACACTATCATAGGTATAATTTTCAGTTTTCTTAGTGTTGTTCTGATTTATATCAGCAGCCTAGAGTGGATTGGCATATTTGTTTATGCACATGTGATGGACACTTTTCACATCCATATGAGACCATTCAGATTTGGATGGATAGTTGGTGATGACAACATGATGCGAGACACTTATCTCTTCATTTCCAGTTGGTGTGATAATTTGGGATCCAGGTATTGGTGTGATTGGTACACTACTTCATAGGGATCTTGGTGAGTTGCTTCACAACCTTTGGTTGAGTGATGTTTATATCAGAGTGGAGCAGCGGAAGGTTTGGTGTAGGTGGTTGTGCTTCAGAGATCATATCACATATCACTTGTTGATGGGCATGAAATTCCTCAGGGCTTTGGATATGTATGATGCTTTGTCTTTGATAGACTTAGCATTTGTGGATAGAGAGGCCTTCAGAGGAAGAGAGTTGTTGACATTTGTGGTTGATGATTTGGCATTCTTGTTCCTATGGAGACACAGGTAGGTTGCATGGAGGAGGAGCAAAATTTCAAAATTTGGGGGATGGAGTTGAATTGAGTTCGAGTGTGTATGGCTAGTTTTGTCTCATTGTTGGCCACCGGAACTCACTTTGCATATCATTCTTCATATTCACTATGGGAGATACAACCACAGGTTGAGGAGCAAGGTGGTCACAGTGTACTTGATTGGATGGAGAGGGTTGCCACTTGAGGATGTTTTGCAGTACCCAGGTTTGCAATTGCTTGTGGGGAAGCAATTCCAGGAAGGGAGGACTGTAATGTCCCCATTTTCCAAGTGATCACCTAGTGGAGTTGGCTAGCCTATTCCATTCCTTTAGGCTAAGCTGGAGGGCTAAGGGAATAACCTAATTGACTAGATTCTGTACTGAGTCAATTTTATTAGGGCAAATTTATGATATGAGATGACTGTGTATTTTTGTGGGCTTATTGGTGAAGTCAAAATAAATAAGGTAATTTGTCCTAGAGATGAGCGACCAAGAGGAGAGAAAGAAAAATGAAAGGAAGAAAAAGAGGGAAAATGCCTCGGAGATTTTGAGGAAAAATAAGAATAAAATAAGATAATTTCCCTTGGAGATGGATGACCTAATTTAAGGTCAAAAACATGATGTATGAGATGCCTAAGTGGTTCGCCCCACTTGGAGAATGGAAAGATAAATAAGAAGAATAAAATACCTTGTCTAGGTTAGACAAGGAGAAAATAAAATAAAATAAAATAATTTTTATTTGAGTTGGGTGCCTAGCATGAGGTTGGCCTCATGGGGAAAAGAAAAAAAATAAAATAAAAGAAATTGCCAAGAGGAGGTCGGCTAGCATGAGATTATTTTGAGGGCTATAATGTAATGTTCCTATTTTCGGATTCTCTTGTAGTTCAGTTAGAGCTGACTTTCTGGGTTGGTGACAGCATAATCAGAGGAGTATTTCAATGTCACCAGGGTGTTCGGGTGATCCAGTGGAGCTGGTTGACACTTTCCGGAGAGAGTTCAGACAACTTGTCTGTACTTACTATTTATAGTAAGTGCTTGCATGTCGACAATCTTTCTGGGTTTTTCTGGGTTTGTTCTCTTTGGTCCTCGGAGAACACTGCTATTTTTAGTAAGTGTCAGTTTGGCGTTGTTTTGGTGACTCGACAGTCAGTTGTTGGCTCTTCCTGGCGTTGCATTGAGCTCAGAGTTATTAGATGGTTTGTGGGACCAATTGGCACCCTATGTGTGGGCTCAGTTGCTTATAGTTGTTACTATTTTTAGTAAATTTGGGTTTGGTGTCAAAATGGGATTTTGAGAGTGGGTTTGGATTCGTCTTGTCAAGACCTTTCCAAGGAGCTATAGATCATTGATTTCCGACATCATCTTGGCCTCTGTTTTAAAGTTCGTAAATTAAACATTATTATTTAATATTGGACCTTGGTGCCTAGGCACGACAACTTAATGTTGTTTTAAAAGAGGGGACTTTAAGGGTGATGTTGAGAAAAGAATTAAAGAGAATTATAATATTTTAAAATGTATTTTCCCTCTCATGTTTTATCCCATATGCAAGAGGATTTTAGAGACTCCCAGCTGAAAAAGTATAAAAGGAGGAAAAGGATCTTCATTTGATATGCTTGGATTATTATTTCTTCTCTCTTCAAAGATTTTCCCTTCGAGGGTTTTTGGAGCTTGGCTCCCGGGTTTGGTATTGTCTTGTTGAGACGAAAACCTTTGCAAGATAGGATTTGATCTTTGGCTTTGTGGACGAAAACCCACTTGGTCATTTTATTGGAGTCTTCATTCAGAGGATTCATTTGTGCATTCAGAGAATTCATTTTGGAGTTGTTTTGAGCATAGATTGAAGGTATTCAGAAGAGTTTTATACTGCAGTTGATAAATGAGTTTTGAAGAGCAGATTTGAGTGATGTTAGCAGGGTTTATTGCTGCCAATAACACACCATAGCGAGCCGTACATCTTCTTTAGCTGGCCGTACCTCTACTGGGAGCTATAGTGAGTTTGAGGGCCTCTTTCTGGGTGTTATTCATCCCCAATCTGATCGCCATACCTTGTAGACTTCAGAAGTGCAAAACAGAGATTTGTGAAAGGAGTTTGAGGAGTTTTGTTGCTGATTCTATGGTGCAGCTAGGCCGTACAACTAGGAAGGAGCAGCAGCTGACATTAATGTATTTCAGTCATCAATAGCAGCTGAAAAAGGGTCCATTTGAGGCGTCTAGAGTCTGATAGAGGATTGCTTCCATTTTTATGATCATATCTCTTCTCATTTTGGAGTTCGGTGCCTTTACTGTGGGTTTTTATGGCTGGTCCGGCAATGACCCCGACATGAAGTTGTAAAACTCCATATGGGTATGTTATGATAATTCATATTTTGGCTCATTACTATCTGGGTAGCTGTTATTTTGTTGATATCTATTTTAGATTTTCTGGGTTTATGCTATATGCTCTTATTTCATGTATTCAATGCAAATATCAAACATGCAATATATTCAATGAAACCTTAAACTCAAAACAATCAGAAAAACAAAAAATTGGCATCAAAAGATATACACAACAGGGGTGTACATTACATATAAATATAAGAAGTTTTGAGGTCATTTCATCATCATTCACATCACATTTTCTTCTTGAGTTTTATACTCTTGGCTGCAATATTGCTAGCCTTCATTCCAAGGATGAAAACTCTTAGGAATGTGGTGAGTTGGACGAAACCCTAGCTCATCCTTGTGGAGGATTCATCATGGAATCCTAATTGTGCTTCATTGGCGACATTTGGAGGAGAAAAACTACATTGCATATTCAGATTTGGAGATCATTTTGGAGCAGCATTTGGTGGCATTTCGGAGCAAGCATTAGGGTTTTACCCTACTTGAGCGCCACCTTTTGGAGCAGATTTGGAGTGCTCAATCTTGAGGGCAATTTCACTTGTTTGGAGGTCGATTTGGAACAGCAAACCCTAGGCACACCTCATGGAGATTTCACTCAGCTAGGGTTGATCATTTGCCTTATATTTTGCATGCAATTGGTATGTACAAACATATTTTATAGGTCTGATTTGTAGTGCAGAAATTCTGGGCATTGTTTGGCATGTTTGTGCCCTAGAATCCATTGTAAAAATCAGATCAGAACTTTCAGTTTGTAGCAGTAGAGTTTATACAGAAAATCAGAATTGATTGTTGCATTTGGATGCCCTACACTGTGGTGGAATTCATGTTTGTTGTGGATATCATTTGATAGCATCACTGCCATGCTTATTTGTCATGTTTGGGCATATATATGTTCACTGTAATAATTTGTTTAAGAGCAGAAAATAAAATCAGAATTTAGGGTTTTGAGCAGAAAACTAAAATGCAGAAAATTAGGGCAGAATTTAGAAATTTATTTTCAGAATTTTAGGGCAGACCCCATTGGGGATATTACAAAAGTCACATGTAAACTATTCCATACAAAAGTTTTTAAATTTGCATATTGAAAATTAAAAAAATCTTTCATAGTTTTAAGTTTCATATTAATATTTATTGTTTTATAATTTTTTTTTTGATTGGTGAATTGTGCTAGAGGGAGCCACATCCCATTAAAATAGAGAAAAACCAAAAATAACCAAGTCTGCAATATATTACTGTAAGAGAATATACATAACCAACTTATGTAACTAGGCTAGGACTGGCAGCTAATACTGGATATCCACATCTATTCTAAGCTATATACATAAAATTTAAGACCAGACTTCAAACCCCACCAACACCATTCAACTCCTCCTTACCCGAGCTCTTAGACACCACCTCCATCGACCAGTCAAAGCCACTAGAATCAGCCAACCTTGCCACTATCTTCAAAAAACCCAACCCCCACCAAGCTTCATTCCTCTAAGCCTCCCGCTCTCCCCAACAACTGGAATAACAAACGGTGCCCATGGACCACTGTAGGAAGGTAAAATCGCCAACTAGATCCCATTTGTTGTAGGAAACCCAATGCTAGGAATCATTGTCTATAATATTTTATCTAAACCCACTCTCCACTCGGCCCTAATCAAGGACCTGGCCATTTTTCTCACATAGCCCTTGGATTCCCCTATGTCTAACGTGACTACTAAAAACATAGAAGAAATCTCGGAATCGACACGATACTTAATGCAAATTCAGAAAGGAGGTTCCAAGGACCATACCACAACATGTAGCACCACCGGAGAAGACACTTTGAAAATTCTCTTAAGTCTCTTTTCAGTAATGTCGCCACAGAAAGCCATTTGCCTCTTCTGGATTTGCAACCACACCGTCGAATCCATCACTATAGAATGCTTCAAAATCCCCCAGCCAAGCCATTTAACAATGCCTACCCTGGCAATCAATGCCGATGAAGCCATCACTGAACCATAATGCCACTTACCAAATTTTGCACAAGCCATTGTACTCCTCTGCCGTTGCTGTCTCTTCCCTTCATAGACAATGAAATAAACAATAATTAAAGTTCGTGGGAGCCTTCCACCAGATCAACAACTCATACCATCCCACTATCATCACCTACCACCTTGCGCTAACTCATTTAGAAATTCGAGTCACCATCTCACCGTAGTCTACGCCATGTCTTGTATTTGCCTCCCCCAAATCTTGGCTTAGCAATGATTCCAAATTTGGGATGCGCTTTTGCCATTCCATAATGGAATGACAAACAAATAGATCCCGTTCTATTTCAAATTCAAATGTCGTGTTTGCTATCTTATCTCCTAAGCGGTTTGCTTCTCTATATATATGGTTTGCTTTATATTCTCTAATAATTAAAGTTCGTGGGAGCCTTCCACCTGATCAACAACTCATACCATCCGACTATCATCACCTGCCACCTTGTGCTGACTCATTTAGAAATTCGAGTCACCATCTCACCGTAGTCTACGCCATGTCTTGTATTTTCCTCCCCCGAATCTTGGCTTAGCAATGATTCCAAATTTGGGATGCGCTTTTGCCATTCCATAATAGAATGACAAACAAATAGATCCCGTTCTATTTCAAATTCAAATGTCGTGTTTGCTATCTTATCTCCTAAGCGGTTTGCTTCTCTATATATATGGTTTACTTTATATTCTCTTAACTTGTCCATCAAATCCAAACCTCTTCTCAGCAGATTATTCAACCTCCAGTTAGTTGTTTGTCTATTGCAAATGGCATTTATTGTCAGTAGTGAGTCACCTTCTATGTGGAGTCTTCTTACTCCAGAAGCTAGTCCTAGCTGCAAACCCATTATTAGAGCATGAAGCTCTGCTTCATTGTTAGACATTGACCCCAACATCTTAGACGCTGCTCCAAAGAACTTGCTAGTGTGATCTCTCAAAATGTAGCCTGCACTTGCCCTACCTGGGTTGCCTCTCGAGGCACCATCAAAGTTTACCTTTATCCATCCTGGATCCGGGGGTATCCATTTGGCTTCTCTCCTCTTTACTTTGCTCGGATGATCTCAGTCCACCCCATTAACGGGGGTTGTTTTATAAATTATTATTATTAATATTATATACACGATAAATTTTAGTTTTTAAATTTGTTTAAATTTTAATAATTTTAAATTTATATGAGTGCTAATATTTTAAAATTAAAATTTAATATATTATATTTAATTTTTTAAATAAATATAAAATTGTAGATTTATATTATTCGAATTTTGTAATGAATTAGGCTGACAAATTTATTTCAAATGTGGTATTTTGAACTTAAGTCTTGTTTTTTAGGCTGCAAATATGTATACATTTATGATTTTTATATGTTTTTTGTACGGACATACCCAAAATTGTTGTACTGGCATATTGCACCCATGTACCCATACCTGTCCCTGATTCTAATTCGGCAACTTAGAGTAAAAACAACCTTCACTTATTGTATTAACTAAATCATTCACAATACAATAAGATATTTCATGTTTTAACTTAACTCTAATCAATGTACAAGTATTTATAGGTACATTAGTATAGGAAACTGCTAAGTGTTATTTCAATACAATAGTTATGAAACCATGGACTTAAAAACCACCTATAAAAGGACCCAAAAAATGTTGCTGTAGAGCTTCCACACCTAGACCCCTACACGGGAACACTATCACCCAGACCCCACAAATTGTAACAGGGTATATAATTTATAAGAGATGTAGAACATACACAATATGCAATACATATCCAACACATGGAAAGGTGTATATTGAAATAATATGTCGTGTAAATTATTAATTGATAGTATTGTATTATGTTGGTTCAATAACACATGTTGCCTTCTCGATTGGATTAGATCTCGAAGCTAAAGACAACACATTAAAATAAGAGTGTCATAAGTACACAAAATAACAACCCAATAATCAAGACCAATTCATTGAATATTTATCGTTAGAGCTTTCAAATTTGAAAAGTGGAATTACTTTGATAAAGAGTTATGTTTAACTTTGATAATTTGGCACATGAGATAATTTGAAAAGAATAAAAAATTAAGCATATTTCATGGTGTAGGGGGGAGAAAGTAGTATAATAGTATAGTTTAATATATTATATTAGTGATGAATAATTCTATATATGAAGATTTATGTTAGAGAATGCAAGCATGTGTTCCATGTAGTATAGAAAAGAAGCATATACTATGCTATACTAGAAATAGTTTCCACAACTGCCCTCTGCACAAAACTTGTCAGCAGCCCTATTGACACTTCAAAACTAAGAATTGGTTGGGGCATGTGTAGCATCCATAGGAGAAGCAAGGGCAGTAGTGGTAGAACTCCCTCAAGAACTATCATAATGTTTGTGCCAACTTTAGTATCATGACTTAGGAGCTACTCACCACAGAGAATTTCCAGACTTAAGAAGCCTCCAAAGCATACAAATGTCTAATCAATTCTGACCACTCTGTCTCAAAGCTGCTTTGCTAGTCTGAAAGTATCCTCGTCTTTGTGTTGTGCCTTACCCAAGTTTGCCTATGTCTTCTCATGAGTGAACCTTATATCCTAAGGGGCCTTAATCTGCTATCATGTCTCGAGCTCTGCATCTAGAGTATCCAGAAGCCACTGCAGAGGATCCTGGAATTATTGTGCCTGCTCTACTTCTTGGCCCTGTTGCTAGAGATTTTTTAGGGTTTCTGCCTTGCCTTTTATATCCTTAACTTAGTTTTTAATGGATTTCTTTAAAGTATTCTCATTAATATCTTAGGCAGTCCATTTGCTCTCAAATTTATCGATAATATCCTGCGATTGCTCAAGTTTTACTTGCTGAAGTAGCATAATTTGTATTTAGCTCCTCATTCTTCTCCTTTGATTGCTGGTTTTTGTTTTATAAATATGCTTTGTCTGCCAATACTCCCTCTGCAGATAAAATATATAATAATGCTGGATGTCACCATAAAGGTAGGATAATTTGTCCAAGGTCGTTTGTACAGGCCCATAAAGATCTGGAAATTGTGGCAAATACCTATCCCACACTAAACTTTGGAATGACCTTTCACTCTTACTCATTATGACTTCTAAAATTGATTCTCATGTTCCTCTCAAGAAAAAATATACTTCTCTGTTTCTCGAACCTTCTTTATGCTCCAGTCTTCTTAGAAGAAAATATCAGCCTCGTGTATATATACCACAGTATCGACATATAGATTGGCCATCCTCATATGGAAGCCTACCCATTTGTCTATACCTACACTTGAGTCACCGTTGAACAACTTGAGTACTTAAATCCGTTACTGGTATCAGAGTGTGATACCAAACACTAATGTTCCTTTCTACAGGCCTGTTCTGTAGCATACTCTGATCCCTTTGGATTATCATTCTTGTTATCCTTATCTACCTCACCATTCCCAGGTTGCTTGATATATACTTGGGTGTGATCCGTGTGGCCTTGCTCATCTTCAAAATGATCTTGATTCAATGTCACGTGCTCCCTTATCTCTCTCTTCTCCAAAGGATTACTTGAGAAAGGATGGTCTGCTAAGGAATGATGCTTAGGATGCTTCACTTGATAGAAGTGCTCAGGTTGTTGGTTGTTGTACTTGGGGAGACTTGAGAGGTGGATTAGGAATGTCTAACTGTTTAGGTATAGGGTCATCCACAATATTTGCATATTGAACTTGCCCCTCCCATGTGGCTATAAAATCCATATCGTCGTTTTGTGTCACTGCACTATCCCCCAAACCCATTGTAGTGACTTTAGTAGACTCAATGGAATAGCCACTACCGAAGGACATGCAATAGGTGTATCTTTGACAGGTTCAGTAGGAATAGCAATTCAAGTGAAATCTAGGGAAGTGATCACTAGAGTAGATTGCATGGTAGAGTGCTCATGCTTATTACTGGTTTATTTATTTGCAATGTATGGGAGAAAAAATTGCTATCCTATTTTCTTTCCAACTTGTGATGTCATTATGTGGAATCTGCAGTGATGGTAATGTGATTTTTAGCCATGCTATGTGTTGTTTCTATCTACTACGTTATGATTCATTAAGTTTTTCCCCATGATTGTTGTTTTTTGAAATTAAGCATCTTTAACACAAAATCCAAAAAAACATTTCTTTTTTTTACTTGAATGAAAGTTCTGTAGTTTTGTGAAATATCTTTCCTTACTCCCCTCATAAATGCCTTGTGAACTGTGATAAATGTTTGCTAAACTTTGTGTATAATACAAATTCTAGGGAACCCTTCCCTTCCTGAAAGAGGAAGGACTTGAGTCCTGCAAACTGTCCCTATTAATTTTTTCTCCTTGAAAATTTTAGGCTAACAACAGCATTGAACAAGATGAGCATTAAATCACATGTTTTGAGAAGCACTCTATTGGATAGAGAAATCCCTCCTTCCATTTCTGCAGATTGGGATTTTACCTTTTGCAAGGCATTCATCCTGCAATTAGGTGCAGTTCCTGGGTCATTTGCATCACCAGTCAATGATGACTGGTGTATATCCTCTATTGAATGACTTCTCCTGCAACTGAGCTCCAACTCAAGTGGGTAATAAGCCCAAACGTGTATTCAAGCCATGAGCCTCTCCAACCCAAAATAAGAAAAACTAACTGCAAAGCATATCCTTTTCTCTCTGGTAGAGCACACAGAGTAAATGGGTGAAATATTGTGCCATAGATTCGTCAAATGTTCATAAGTTCCTTTTCTTGAATAAATAGTCCTGTCAATAAATCATTACCCCTGAAACCATTACATACAATATCTGTCTAAACTTGGTCACTAAGAAGGATGTGGAACTATGCGATGTACCACAGTCAATTCATTAAAATGTTTTTACAGTAAAACTTGTTTTGCTCATTATCCTTGCTATTATCGAGAGGGAAAACAACTAGGACAAACTTTGCAACATGTTTACAAGGACTGCCATTGCATACTAGCATGCATTTATTAGATGCAAACACGACACCCTTTCATTATGAATTCAGAGTAATATTTATGGCAAAGGTTTTTTGAGAAGTTCACTGTGTTATTTTGTGACACTCACATTGTTATGTGTAAGGAATTTAATGTCCTTTAAATATCTTCTTTATTATGTAACTGTCACTAAAGTGTAGTGTAAATTGTGTGTTTAAATAAGAGTGGATTTAATGATTCAGCTAAAGTACTGAAGATTTGTGCATTGACCTTTGTAGGATAGGGATGGTAAAGCTATATTGGTGGCTACTAGACCTATTGTGAAAGGTGAACAGGTAAGAAATTACAATTTTGAATGACTAGAATGGAATTATGAAGACAAAAGAGATGGTCAAAATGCAAAAACAGTGGTATTCAAAATATTATATTCTATTTATGTACATGTTGAGAAAATTTTTATGGAGATCTGATTTAGAAGTTAATTTGCTATTTTATATCAAATTTATATCAAACTAAGTCATCACAAATCTGAAACATAAAGTAAATCAGCAACAATGGAGATAAGAGCAATCACACCCAGAGTAGTTACAACACCAAATTTACCCCAAGAAAACCATTTCGGGAAAAAATCTAACATCAAATTAGTACTACTGACTACATTATCAGTAAAATAGGTTTACAATACAATGAGAAAGCTGATTTATGGTGTTGTTGTACCCAATCCAAAACTTTTTCCTTCGTCATCAAGTTGCCTGCTTCATTCAAGTTGTTGTGTCGTTGTGCCTTGTCAAAAATCAAATTTTCGAAATGTTTGCCTTGTCGAATTCACTCACCGATGTCGCCGTCGTCTAATCCAAATATTAAGTGATCGTCAAATCTCCCCTTCAAGTATATGTGTTCTTATTGTCGTGTCCAAATTTCAAAGTCTCAAATGTCAAAATTATGTTTTGTCATTTGTTTGTAATTTTAGTTATTAATGATTTATTTTTAATTAATAAATCATTTTTAATGATTATTAATTATTAATGATTTTTAAAAAGTTAAAATATTTGTGATATGTTTGTAAAATTTAATATTAATTAATTTATGATTAATAATTTATTATTAATTGTTATTAAATAATATTTAAAATGTAAAAAATAGTTATTTTTATTGTCAAAAACGGGTAAAAAATCTAAAAATTAAAAAACGTTATTTTTCTTAATAGATTATTATTAATTTGTTAATAATAACCTAATGATAAAAATAATAAGTAAAAAATAAAAATATATATATAAAACAATGTTATTTTAATTGATACCTATTATTAAGTTTTTTTTAATAATAGTTATTTTTAAAATAATAAAAAAGCAAAAACCAAAAAGATTGCAAATTTCCTTCCATTCAGCAGCATAAGTATGAAAACCCCCTGAAGACACTGTAAGGGTTGTAAATTGTGAGTACATACTTTGTAGTTTTAAGTTTGTTTTATTTTATAGGGAGCTTCCCCTACAAATTCAAAGAGCGGTTCTACTGCACATTTGTCCGTTTTGCTTTCCCACCCAAAGGTATGAAATAAAACGCTAATGGTTTTTGGCGACTCTGCTGGGGAACAACATAAGACCTCTGTCTTATCCATTGCAAATTCAACAAGGTCCAGAGTTCACTCAATTTTTCCAGTTTCAGAAGAAGACTTTCTATGGATGATCAAGAGGGTAATCACATCAACAACAATCACTCACCTCGGCCATGGGGAAATCCGATAAGATTGCAAATTTCCTTCCATTCAGCAGCATAAGTATGAAAACCCCCTGAAGACACTGTAAGGGTTGTAAATTGTGAGTACATACTTTGTAGTTTTAAGTTTGTTTTATTTTATAGGGAGCTTCCCCTACAAATTCAAAGAGCGGTTCTACTGCACATTTGTCCGTTTTGCTTTCCCACCCAAAGGTATGAAATAAAACGCTAATGGTTTTTGGCGACTCTGCTGGGGAACAACATAAGACCTCTGTCTTATCCATTGCAAATTCAACAAGGTCCAGAGTTCACTCAATTTTTCCAGTTTCAGAAGAAGACTTTCTATGGATGATCAAGAGGGTAATCACATCAACAACAATCACTCACCTCGGCCATGGGGAAATCCGATCGGTCCGTTGGCATCGACAGAAAACCATGAACTTCCTGAAGGCTCAAGGAAAATTTTTCCAAAGTTTCATGGTGATGGCAAGCAACATCTTGATGAACACATTTCAGCTTTCACCACTGCCTGTGGGATTCTTAGCGTTGCACATGAAGATGTTGCAGTTCACTTATTTGTGGAGAGCTTGCGAGGCACAACAGTTGAATGGTTTAATCACCTCGTTGCCGGCTCTATCACAAGTTGGGAGTTGATGAAGGAGAAATTTCTCGCCCGTTTCAAGCCTGTGAGGATAGTCATGTCTTGTTTGCGCAACTCTCAAACATCTAGAAAGACAAAAGTGAGCCGATGCGAGAGTTCGTGGCCAGGTTCAACCGTTTGGCTGGAAAAGTTACAAATACCCTGAATCCTTCATCAGAAATCCTTCTCAATTGTTTCAGAAATGCACAATCTTCTGAAGTCTCTTTCTATCTCAAACAAAGACACGCTACAGAATTGCAAGAAGCTCAGGAGTATGTTGTTGAATTAGAAGATCATATGATCACTTCAGGAAAGATCTAGAGAGATTCAATTAAGCCATTGGTGCCCTTGAACGTTGTACCGCTTCGGCAAGTTCATCTCCTTCAAATATACAAGACTCTTTCATTAACTATGTCAGTGATCAACCTGCTTCACCTGTGCGTCAAGTATCACCTTTGTGTCAAGAGGCAGATGTGTCTTCTGCAATACAAAACTATTGCTTGTTCCACACAACAAACCAACATGATGGAGAAAATTGCCCTGAGATGAGAAGATTCATGCAAATATTAAACGCTTCAAGTGAAAATCAAGGATTATCGGATAATCCTGAACGTTTTTTAGACGAATCCAATGGCGGCTCTGTGAAGGGATTTACCCAGTGTAAATCAAATATTAGAAGGAATCATTTTCCTAACTTTGTTTCAAGCAACATCATGTGTTTGCATATGGAACATGAATGTTCATCAGAAACTAAAAATTTGCATAATTTCTTCGAACATGAAGAAGGATCGTTGATGGAAGAACTTGAAGAAATGCACGACTTGCATACTTTCTCTAAGGAAGAAGAAGTGCAACACATCTCTCGAGAGCAAAATTGTGAAGAAGAAGAAATCAAATGTTTTGAAGAGAGCAATGATGAATCCGATTTGTTCCTGTCATCATTTGAAGGATGGTTTGAAGAATTTGCATTAGATACACTCAAAGGAGAAAAGACCAAATAAGCATTGCAATTGGAGCGAGAACGAGATCTTCATTTTCAAGATGGTTCATCATTGGCGGCACTCATCAAATTAGGAGACCATATAGAAGATTCTTTACCTGATCTTGATAGTTTTTTGCATCACTTGGAAAGTGAATCTTCAGTGGAGGATACTGTAAATTTTCTTTTGTAGTTTAGCCCATCTTCATCTTCGCCTCCAGAAGATCTCATACGCACTGTGCAAGAAAAGGGCATCATTGATGTGATAAAATCAACACAAGATGTAACATGTGAAGAAGCTCATGGAGAAGAAAAGCTCATGGAATATTCAGTCTTGGTCATTGAAGAGAATCATATGGAGAAATCAGAAATTCTCGACAAGTGTGTGGTGAGATATGCCGTATGTGAGATCAATCAAGCACCAGAAGAAGAAACACAAAGCTTAGAAGAATTTGTGCCTAATCCTGCTTGCATGTTAGAAGAAGAGAGGTGTATGTTTGCCGAAGATGAGATGTTGCTAGATATCCGCATTCATGTTCTTAAGGACTCATTCATTGAAGGCGATTGCTCCATGGTAGCTGACGAGACTCAAAATGATGAATGGCGAAGTGAGCTACTAGGTGAAGATGTTATTCAGCAGGTGTACTTTGATGATGATCAGGTGCTTGGTGACTCAGATCTTGATGATCTATCACAGTCCGATTTTGACGATTGGATGGATGAAGACATAGTTGAAGAAGACCATGACGAAGTACCTAAATCACTAGATAAACTGCTGTTAACATAGTTGGAGAAGTGATAATGTCTGAATCATAAGTATACGCCATCCTTGTGGAGATTCCTTTTGATGCACTATTGGTTTTGTACGACCTTTGAAGAGAGATAAATGATAAAATAAGACCTATTCCTTGAGCACTTGAAGGAAGTCAGCTTGGAGAGGATAAAGAAGAGTAAATCCAAAATTTGGGCACCTAGAATTCTCATACTAGGTTGGCCCAGTTAAGAGGAAAAACATAATGCCCTTTCCTAGGTCGGCCAGATTACATACAAAAGGAGGTTGGCCCTTGAAGTGGGAAAAAGGTAATAAAATAATGTTATATCTGCCTAGGTTGGCCAGCATTTGAGGGAGGTGAAAATATGTATAAATACAAGTTTGTTTGTGGCATTTGCATCAGCATTCATACACACATTCATTCGACATTTGGAGTTTATCTCTTGGAGAAGGATTTGAGACGAAAACCTCAAGTTCTTGGAAGGAGTTGGACGAAACCCTAGCCCTTTCTTGTGGAGGATTCTGTGACAGGAGTTCACTTGCACTTCATTGTTTTGGAGCAGAATTGCAGATCTGATTTGGAGATTGTTTTTAGGCACTTCTTTGGTGTGAATTGTTCATCTTTTGTGGAGAAGTTGGCCCTAGCTTTGGAGCGCCTTCATTGGAGGAGAGCGCCTATGTTTTTGAAGGTGATTTGTGAAGATCACATTGCTGATTTAGGGTTTGAGCAGAGCAGAAATAATTGCAGCAGCAGAGCAGCCCTGAGTGCATCACTTTGAGGAGGTTATTCTATTGCATTTGAGCCTTGAGGACTTAGTGTTTGATGCCCTAATTGGAGCAGCAGCATTAGAGGCCTTTTCCTATCCTTTTGTAAGGTCAAATTGCATTGTTTGTGGTATGTACAACATTCATATTTAGGGCAGAACTTTGCTGGGCATGTTTATCATGTTTGCCCTAATTTGTGATTGTAATTGAAGACATAATATATTCAGTTTTATAGCAGCAGACTTCATTAATTTACTGTCAATTGTGTGGATCATCTAAGTGGATTTGTTGCTCATATGATTGTGGAATACAAGTACATTATGGATTATTATGTTTGCAATGATAATATGTGGATTTGAGGGCTGCCCTAGTTGTTTGTTCAAGTCTGATTTTTACCTTAGAAAATTAGGGTTTGGGCAGAAGTATAAGTTAGACATTTTGAAAGATCCTAAAATCCAAAGGTGTCCAAAATATCCCGTTTTGGGATATTACAGTCATCCAATTTTGTTTACATGCATTAGATATGAAAACACATGAGGTGAGGCTTCCCATTGCACTAGCATATGGAACATGTGACATGTCTTCTATGTCCTCTTGAGTTACATGGCATTGCTCCAAAGACAACTTAGTACCAACAAGAAAGGGAACATTAATAGGATTACAATCTTGCATATTCAACTTTTGCAATATAGAATCAACATACTTTCTTTGCCTAATCCAAAGATTTCTGTTAACGCTATCCCTCTTTATTTTCATTCCTCAAAATGAATTTGCAGACCCTAAAGTCCTTATTTCAAAATGAAAAGAAAGTTGGATTTTCAATTCCTTTTTCATGCCCTTATTGTTTCCAATAAGCAACATGTCATCCACATACAAACCAATTATAACAAAGTGATCACCTTCATACTTGTAATAAATACAATGATCAACTTTACTACGAATAAACCCAAGCTTCAATACATATATGTGAAATTTTGGATGCCACATTCTAAGTGACTGTTTCAAACCATAGACAAACCTTTTTAACTTGCAAACCAAGTTTTCCCTACCCTTTTCCACAAAACTCTTAGGTTTTACCATGTACACATCCTTCTTAAGATCCCCATGCAAGAAAGTTGATTTTACATCTATCTTGTTCTACCTCGAAATCAAAAGGAAAAACAACAAACAATAAGAATTCAATTGAGTTCAACTTAGCAATAGAAGAAAATATCTCACCATAATCTATTTCCTCAACTTGAGAATGTGCTTTTGTCACCAACCTTGCTTTATACTCATTGAAATTTCCTTCAAAACTGAATTTTTTTGAAGACCCATTTGCAGTGAATGACCTTTCTTCCTTGAGATGACTACCAAATCCCAAGTCTGATTTTTAGTAAGGGAAGCCATCTTTTCGTTCATGGCCCTTATCCAAAACATACTCTCCTTTGATGACAAAGCCTCATGCACAATCCTAGTATCATCGTTAATGGTAGATAAAGAAAAAAATGCAACAAAAATTAACAGGGTTATATCTTTTTGGTTTCTTTCTCTCTCTTGTGGACATTCTCAAGGGTGGATTATGAAACTCTATCTTTTAAAGTCCCATCTGAATAACATTTCAAATCTCCCCCTTTACCTTGTCCACCAACCTCAACAGATTCATTTTCAGATACTGGTTTTTCCTCTTTTGCATCAAACTGTATCTTAACCTTTTTATCACCTTTGTCTTCACTTCCCTCTGGTTGTTCAACATTAAAAGAACTTCTGGTTATCTGAAAAGCACATCCCTACTATGAACCATTTTTGAAGAAACAAGATTCCAAATCTTATAGTTATAACCTTTTTTCACTAATACATTTCCACTTTGTTATCTAATTTGGGGGTTTTCTCCTTAGGTACATGGACATATGCATCACAACCAAAGATTTTTAAATGACCTAGAGAAGATTTCTTATCATCCCAAACCTCATATGGAGTTTTATCAAGAAGTATTGAAGTAGGAGATCTATTCATGATATAACAAGTAGTACTTACTACTTTGGCCCAATTTTTTTCTCTAGACCAGCACTCCTTAACATGCTTCTTGTCTTCTCCATCAATGTCCTATTCAACCTTTTGGCCACTCCGTTTTGCTGAGGTGTGTATGGGGTGGTCTTTTGCCTTGTTATTCCATTATTCTTGCAAAAATCTCAAAATCAACCAAGCAAAACTCTCAGCCATCGTCTACTTTTAGGATTTTTATCTTTCTCCTTGTTTGGTTTTCAAGAAGAGCCTTCCAATCCTTAAACCTAATAAAAACTTCAAACTTATGTTTAGAAAGAACACCCCAAGACATTCTAGAGTAATCACCAATAAAAGAAACATAATATGAAGATTTTCTAAGAGAAAGTAAATTCTTGGCATTTTGAATGCCTTTTCTTTAGTAACACTTGCAAGCTCCTTTTGAGCACTCTATTCTATCTCATTACTGTTGCCATGTGAAATTGCACCCTGCTTGAAGCTTGTTCAAGCACTCCAATGACACAATGAGACTGATCTCAAGGTGTGGGACCTTGCTGATGAGATCAGACCTCCAGAGAAGGCTGGTTCCTCATTCTGAGCTTAAGGCTCAAAGAATCGAACTAAATCTAGTGCTAATACTTGCAGGGGAAAAGGGGGGAAGAACTACTGAAATTAAAGAGAGGTGATGCACCAGATTAAAGATGCTTAGTTGCAACCGACTCAACACAGTAATGATCTCAAAGCTGAAAAGAACTCACACAGACTCATACCAATTCAAACAGAGGTCAGGATAGAGAGGTGAAGATATGAAAGGAATTGTTTTATCCACAATACACAACTCACATCAATCAAATAGACACAGCGCAAGAATAATAAGAGAGGCAAAACATCAGTTTATATTGATCATAGAGGCCAAATAGCCATTACAAAAGAGAGAATTATTGTAGAGAAAGTAGACACAGAATAATCAATTACATTCATTGGTGAACTATCAACTAGAGACATCAAAGGCTCAGAATTGAGCACAATGTATCAGATCCAGTTGGTTCTTGCAATTGCATTACAAGGTCTAGTCACAAAAAACTAACCTGTATAATAGCCTAGAAAAACAACTAACAAAAATACATTGTTTTCAGATGTATATATAACATTTCATCATCACTCTGCTATAGTGGGCGTTGAATTCTGATCAATCGACCCAAGACATGCCCACGCTTCATTAAATTTTTGGCTCAGAAGTCCTGCAAATTGGAACAAAACCTGCAAACTGGGACAGTAGCCATGCCCTTGACGAGCCTACAAACGTGCAAAAGAGATTGCCTGCACGCATGGGTGCCAGGCACATTTATGAGAGGAGACCTGCAAATCTATTTTGTGCCCCTTCAAATCCATCTTGTAGCAGCATCTGTACAGCAACATTGAAGAATTCACTATTCAAACTACCCTCATTAAGCCCTAGCCTGCGGAGCTTTGAATGTTGGGTACTTCTCCCTGAGAAACGATGTGATTTCAGGGAGCAAGCTTGTACAACACTTTAAAGTGTCGTACCTCTAAAATCTCTCATGGTGCCTCTGAATTTGTCATGGTAGGTGAATTCACCTCATGCAAAATTACATGTATTTGATTTCCCTTTGATCAGCGAATTCTTTGCTTCTAGAACCATCGGGCTTCATCTTCATTTCTTCTTCCACCCTATCGGCGAAAATGTATCCTTTTGAGCTTGCCTTTGCGCTTGCTTGCCCATATCGGATGACCACCCTTTTGCCTATCGGCAAAACTTCATTTTCTGGAACTACTCTGGCCTCCTCTTTCGCCTTATCAACGAATGTTTGCTTTTGTGAACCATCAAGCCCTATCTTTTGCCATATCGGCGAATTTGTCCTTTGCCGAACTTTTCCCATTTGGTTCATTTTCGCCTTATTGGCAAATTCTGCATTTTGCAAACCAAGCTTTATCTTATCTTTTATCTCTTTGGCGCTAATTTTGCCTTATCAGCAAATTTCCCATTTGGTGAATTTTCCTTATCCTTGCTCTTTCCTTCTTTATCAACATACTGCCGCCTTTTCGAACCAAGCCCTTAGCGCCTCCTTTATCGGCTATTTCGCCTGTCGATGAACCATGAGAAAATTGAACCTTTGCCTTGTTCTCCACTTTGCCGATTTACCAATTTTACCTTTCCTTTGTCGGGAAAGTTCACTTTCCCTGAACTTTGTCTTCTTTTGATCTCCTTTATCGAGGAATCGCCAAATTGGCGAACTTGAGAATTCTTGAACCTTTGAAGAGTTCGCGACTTTGGAAAATTGCCGATAAAGGCATCTTTGGCTCCTTACGCCTTAGCCAAATTTTGAAGAAACTGCTCTCCTGGCGCATTGTCGGCGAGTCGGCCAGTTGGCGAACTGGTAGGTTCGCGAACCTGAAGTTTTGCTGACAAAGGCCAAAAAAGGGCCAAAAAACTAAGGGAAGGACTTAGAAAATTTTGGGTTTTTCTTGGGTTTTTTGCAAGGATATTCTCTAGGAATTTTTAGAGATTTTTGCAAGGTTTTACACTGAAAACTAAAGGATATCAAGTTTTTAAGGGATTTCATCAAGATTTTCAAGCTAGGCTATTGGACTCTAGGAAGGGAAAAATAGGTCAACAATTACCTTCCTTGTTTTTGAACTTTTCTATAGCTGGTTGAGACTCGTGTATATACAACCTTGATGTTGTTATCCTTGGGCTTGTTGGTAGAACACCCTTTGGCTATGAAGTTAGGTTTGACAGAAATGGAGCTCAACATTGCCTGGGTTTAGTTCAGGTCTAGGTATGGGGCCGGGACATGCCTGGATTTGCCAAGGGTTTGACCCAAACAACACGGTCTCCTTGTGGGTCTGTCCTAGATGCTTAGAGTGTGGCAAACTATCTGTGGAACAACTTTTTGGGTGGGTAGTCTACATGGTGGTCTTTGGGTGATGCCCCTTAGATAGCTATGAGTTAGGCATTGAGGCGATGACGTAGCACTGAGATGCCCTAACCAAAGTCGTGTTCACTCTCTCCTCCCATGGTGGCAAAAAGGTGTACCTCACTGCCACCCCACAATGTCCTTATCTTAACCTCTCTAGGAAATGCCTTGCAGATGGGTCTGTTTGACTACGTTTGGTTTCAATTCCACAACAATGCCCTCTACTAGTACAACAATGGAGATGCTTCCAATCCTATCAGTTCGTGGAATTGGTGGACCACACACATACCCAAAACCACTAGTTTCTTTCTGGACCGTATTGGGTCTTGCTATTGGATGGAACATGCAACAACTTCATTTCTGCCACTATTCTCAAGTTGAATGTTCTGCCTTAGATCCAAAAGTCATGCAAATATGTGAGAGTGATGTGGTCCAATGAACAAACCCAATATAGCATGTCCATTAAAAAAATCTGCTGTATTGGCGAACTTGAGCCCAAACCGGCAACTTAGTCCTTTGGTTCATAATTCTGCTTATCATTATTCATACATATACATATATCCTTTAGTCTATTAATTAGCATCTCATGATCTTTTTGCTTGAGTGTTGTAATAGGTCTAGAGGTACAGGGGATAGTCTAATTAGCCTTTATATTCTTTCCCACCCCAAATGTTTGGTATATAAGATGCAACAACGTCAAAATATCAATAGAAAAAGAATTTTTCAAAAATAGACTTTGGAAGCACAAAGTGGATTTTTTAATTTTTTTTTTTAAATTATTTTGGTGCAAGATGAGCAAAACCAAATAAGCAAGTGTATCTAAATTTCTCCGTGCCTTGGAAGTTCCATAGCTGCCTATGCATATTCTTTACAATGAGTTTAGCAAAGTCAAAATATTCTAGAATAACAATGCTACTATTTCTTAATCCAAATATTACAGCAAGATGGAAGGATCCCACTTGCTTATAATCATTTTGAAGAGCAATATATGGTTCATGCTAAGCATTTCATGCATGCTGCCATGAAATTTGGCTATAGAGAGCGGAAGGTTGGGCTCAGTTTTTGGGTGGGAATTTCATCTCCTAGCATAAACATTTCAATTTGTCTATAGTATCATGCTAGAAGTTATTTAAGGCAGCAATAGATACATCAATTCCTCTTTGAGAAACAACAAACATTTCTTTGATGATGTAATAGCCCACTTAGGATATTCTCTTAAATTCTGAATGCTCTGATACCACTATAATGTCCCACCCCAGTTGAGACAAATCGTTTACAAATTTAGCTTGGTTTGACAATGCAGGCATTTTGTCAAACAGTTGGGAAGTTAGCTGATATGAAATTTTTTCTGATCTGGGTATGTTCGTTTGTGTTTGCCAGTGGTTTATGATGCTCATTTAGCCACAAGAAACCCATACAACACATAAAATCATACAACATATATATTCAATTACCAAACTGAAATACTCATGCATTCATTGGTTTGTATAGAGACAATTTGTCAAACATTTGACACACATATATTGACTGTAATAATCAGAAAATGAATGTTACAGTCTGCTCTTCTAATCAGCGAACTACAGAGATATGCATATCATGTTCTAACCTCAAGAAGATGCATTTCTGAGTGCACCAGAGTAGTTCCAGCTTGTATTGCCCATGCAAGGATGGAGAAATAGAATAATGGCAGCTCTGTATAGTCTGGAAAAGCTGCTGTATGGCCTGTAGGTGAAAGGCAGCAATAAATATGATCGTGAAAGCTCACCAACACTGCTGTAAACTCAGTAGAAGGTCTACAGAATATCCATGCCCAGCTTCCCAAAACCACCAAACAACCCCTTTAGTTTCTTCTTAAAACATTGGCAATACTGTAGCAGCACTATAGCGAATACTGTAGCGTACTGTAGCAGCCAACAATAAATGTATTCAACAATGCATCTTCAATGTCTTTATAACCTGCAAGTAGATATTCATCAAACCCTTTTGTATTCTTTGTATTTCTTCTCCAATTTGCACAAATTGGACCTTTGAATGAAGCCCATAGTCAAGCAATGATTCAACAGGTCTTTCACAGCGTCAAGATTGCATCCTTCCTTGACTTCTTGTAAGTGTTGTCTTGCTTGGGCAGCAAGCATCTTGGCCTTCTTAGCTCTTAGAGACCACCCACCACACAGAGCTTGTGTCTTATTCACATCTTCCAAGGTCTGATATACAAAGTCAGAATTATTGTCATACCTTTGTGTCATGTTTTCAACGTCTCCAAGGACTTCCTCCTTCCCTGATACATGTTTTGTATTGGTAAAATCATTTGCATTAGCATTTGTTTTCCTTCCTTTTGCAAACAATGAGCTCTGGCATGAGTTCCTGTAAAGACTTCACTTTTCCCATGACTGAAACAATGCAAGAGTGCTGGTCACTCAAATGTCAACCGTGAGCTCAATGTTTTTTAAAAAAAAAAAATAAATTTAAACCCCAAATCATTAAGACTGATACCACACATGCAACCATTAAAACTAACATGCAAGTGCTGATCACTAACATGCAACCTCAAAACTTGACATGCAACAAGAAATCTCTGACATGCAGCTGAGAATCTCCGACATGCAACTTGATTAACCCGACAGGATGGCAGGGAACCGCTCTGAGATATTTTTATGCAAGTGATGACTGATTTTTTTTTATATTTATGCTATGTTGGGTATAACAATGTAGTGCAACAGAAAGAGATATTACAATGTATATATTTTTCACACTAACAGAATATTTCAAAGGAAATGCACTGTTGAAATTTCCAGATTTCTATATCTTCAAAAATACTCAGTATTTTGTCAAAATATTAAGAACCCAGTTGAGAGAATATCCTCTAATATCTAAATCACAAATACCCAGAAAATTGTATGGCCAAAATACGAAGCATTATCACATACCCATTTGCTGAAATGTGAAATACATGGTTGGAAACAGCAGAACAGCAATATGCAAATGAAATACAACTCCTTGAAGCACATGCAACTCAGATTTGTTACTTCAAATCAGCATATACTCCGAATACATAAGAAACACTCACAATGAAGATCAAATAATGCAACAAATATTTGAGCGACTTGATATTCTCCTTTTAAATGCTCTGTATAAACCCTTATTCTGATCTGCAATTGATTAATCTTCAAAACCCTTGTAAAATCTGAAGGTAAACTCTCCAAATTAGCTCATTATAACTTCTGATTTGCATATGATTAACCTTTGGAATGCACAAATTGACTACCCCTAATGAAGCCACCACACAAGCAATAATTTGGCTGATCTCTCACAACCTCAAAACTGCATAAACATTGAAGATATTTCGTTCTCCAATGCTGAAAATGAAGAAATCTCAAGAAACCCTAGGTTTCCTTCACAATTCCCAAAGCTCTCACAAAAAGCAAAGGCAAATGATCATCAATAATGAGTTTGATTTGCTTTTTGAAACCTTTTATATCCTCAAACTCCTTAATAACATTTAAATCCACTTTCAAATCTATTTTTAGGTTTTTAATAAAAACTTTATATTATCTCCTTATGCTTGGGCGCTCAACTCAATAAATATAAATGTATTTTAAGTTGTTTTTAATTGAGGGTCATGGCCCCATTGATTATAAAGTACACTTTATTTTATAATTTAACTTTATAATAAACCCTTTTTAATTAAATATCATTTAGGCCACTTTAAAAATTAATAACTCCTTAAATACTTATGATTTTCCAATTCCGTCTGAACAAGGAGGTTCACCATGATACCCTCTCTGTATCCAACCACCTTACCAAAAATAGCAGGGGTCCATCTCTACAACCACAGATTCACTATAAATAGTAAATCCCTCATTATTTGATCAAACCAATGGTGTAAGGGATTGACATTACAAATGAAGCTTGTTCAGGTGCCCTGCTATAGATAGTAACCCTTACTGTCCTAAAATAGTCACCTACTATAAATAGAAAGTGTGTGAATCTGAATCAAACAAAGGCTAAACCTGAACTCTGGACGGGAATAAGCCTCCCGCTCTACCAACTAGAACCCTCTAACCATTTGCCTTAGCCTACAAGGGCCAATAATAGGCTAATCCCGTCACAAACCATGGTGAGCTAAAATGGGGACATTACAGATGACCTCAGGGGTGATATTTACATGAAGGAATATTTACATTAAGGTTGTGTAGGGTAGATTTTTAACCTGTCTTGTGGAAAAGAATAGGTTAAACTATCTTACTTTTCATATTTACCAAGATTACGACATTCATTTATTCATTGCATTTAACCATGTAAATAACAATAAACTATCCGAATAAACATGCTAGAACTAGGTTTTACACAAGATTTGCTAAGCTATGGAAACGACAAAGAAGGTTAAGAAAAGTGTCCATGATTCGTCAATTGAAGTTGGACAAGGTTGACTGAAGCCAAAGAGAATTGGAACAACGAGGCATAGAGGTTAGGAGTAGGTGTTGAGCCAAAATTCGGTAGGTTGTGATAGAGACCACAAAATGATCGCAACTATACCAACATAGTAGCAACCTAGTATTAAGAGGATGAAATGTACAAAAACTAAAGAAAGGTTATCTAAAGTAGAAATCAAGAAATTGCAGTAGTGATTGTCCAATGCGGTGGAGACTATACTAGTGCGATAGTGACCCTAGCTTGCAAAGACTTCAGATTTTCAAAGAATATACGCCTTGATCGGTTGGTCACCATAGTGCTTGCAAATTTTGGATTTGATGTACCTGCAAGGAGATTTGAGGGTCAATAGCTATAGGGAGGCAATAGAAAAAAAGGTTATGATTTCTTGGAGCTTGCCTTAGTCAAGCCCCTATTTGGTGTGTTTCAACCTCCATGTAGCAACAAATGGTAAAGTTGGATTGTGTGCTCTCCTAGGTGCCAAGGTGCTAAATAATAAAAACTTCAAAATCCTAAAGCTTCTATTGTTTGTGTCATTCTTCTTTGTGTAGAAGATACATGGAGATGGATCGCCAAGATTTGCCAAGGATAAAGAAAAGGGAAGAGTTTATCTCTTTGAGGATGAGTAAGAATGGTGGCAGTAAAAGTTCGCAGAGGCTATGGAGGAAGAGAGTTATAGGTTAATAAAAAAAATAATGGAAGAAGCTTTGGAGTGTGTTCACTAGAAGAAGAAAACATAGAATTTTCAAGAGGAGGAAATCATCTGACCATTTGAATGAGGCAAAAAGGCACTTTTATGAATTGATTTGAATGAACCATTCAAAACACACAAAAATGTCATAAGAAACAAATTTTTAATGTATGAAGATGGGTTAGAGACCAAGGTCGCCACGACGATTGCATTAACATCCAAGAGGGCAAAAACTATAATCAAAGTCTGAAATGGGTATGGGTTAGGTAGAAGGTTCAATTTGGCATCTTGGTGAGGCTGATAGGTATAGGAAACAAAGCAAATGAACCCTAGAACATAGTACAGGAATGGACACTAAAACGAGTGCACGACATATAGTGGAAATTGCAAAGTAGGTGATTTCTGACTGTACATTTTCCCCCACTTTAGCAGGCTTATGAAACTAGGTGATAAAGCATGCTAAAGTAAAGTGCTACATATAATAATCACTAAAAATAGGAGGATATAATAAAGGATATATAAAAGAGCTATGCTCTTCGTCTTCATTTGTCCTCCATTCCAATGAATGCTCCTTGTTGGTTCCCAAAACCCTAGAGTATGTTCTTCACCTTCTAGGCCAAGGGTGTCGTCAAGACAGTAGAACAGAGGCTCATCAATAGGTTGAGGATGATTAAGGGCCAATTGACGAGAGTGGGTATGCTCTCTTACACTTCTGGCTCAGCTAAAACCAAGAGGGTATTCCTAGAGGTATCAAATGAAACACAAATAAACATTCACAACCATACCCAACGTACAGTTGACCCCTATATTTGTCATTAGGCCAAGGCAAACTGGCTGCATAAGACCTCTAATTAAGCTGATTATTGCATCATGCAAATGCACCAACAAATGATAACAATATGATATCCCTGAAGATGAATCCACTTAACTTCACATACACAATTTGTAAGGTGTAGGCGTGCAAGAACATGATTTACATATGATTTAAACAATTTTAAATTGCATAAGATTAATCCCTAGATGTAACACTAAATCATGAACGGCACGAGAAATTTAATCTAATCCTAATCTACTCCTACAACTAACAGGATAGAGGATGATTAAAAGAGAGTGCTGGCCCTTCACCAATCTGGACAGGTGCCTACTCCATTGGGCAACAAAGTCATGAACAACAAAGAGGAATGTAATGTCCCCTTTTAGGGTATCCTTGATTTCTTCACCTACACACCAGAATAACTCCTAGAAAGAAACATTAGTACTTTTAAAGATCTATTCCATAATGAAATCAATACATTATAATTATGATCAATAACAATGAATACAAATGTAAGGTTACCTGTGCATACATATATTCAAATCCTGCATTCAAAGACATTGACACATATACAAGTACATATAATCTTTCATGATCATTAGGGGTAGCAACATTATGATTATAATCAATAATAATGAATAAGTACATAAATCTAAATGTATTTCCTCATAGTTATACTTTAACCATGTGGCCTCATGATATACTTCGGGTATGGTGATCGTCGTGCCTGGTCGCTAATCTAACCTAATCGTTAACCCTAGCGAAGATGGGAAATATATTCGTTAGGGCGCTGAATAACAAGGCTCCACTGCCATAGGCCCAAGGGTTTCATTGCTACACCCGACAATTCTTCACCACTTGGCCCAAGGGTTTCATTGCTACACCCGGCAATTCTTCACCGCTTGAGGGTGACCCACCGTGTAAGACTATTAATAATGATAAATCGCCGTTCCCTAACGATTTCTCGTTAAGGCGCTGAATAAAATCGCCGTTCCCTAACGATTACTCGTTAAGGCGTTGAATAAAATCGCCGTTCCCTAACGATCCACTCACTCTTGTAGGACGATAGACAAGATTAACGACATGACAATGTCGCACTCATGCCTAGTATATCATGAGTAAGGTTAGAGAGATCATACCGATATTGAATTCGTCTTCTCAAGTTAGTGATCCCATGGATCACGAAGATAATACTTATGAATATTGTTCTTTCAATGGGAACTAGATAATCTTCTCTTTTGAATATTGTTCCTTCAATGGGAACTCTCTTATGAATATTGTTCCGTCAATGGGAACTAGATAATACTTTCTTAAGCATATTGTTCCATCAACGGGAACTAGATATCACACCATCACTATCGTATGGATAAATATATATATGGGGCAATACTATGCCTTAGTAGCTTTATTTCAATATAGATATATATTTATTCCTTGATCAGATTGCTTATAATAATGATCAAATGATAATGTTATTTGATTGATAAGGATTGCTTTTATGAATACCTTGTAATGCTATAATGGCTGCTCCTTGAAGAATATAATTTGCATGTTGATCAATTGTTCGATGAGATGATCTGCCTGTTTGATGCTTGATATGATTGATTGGTAATAATACTTAATAATGATCAATGCTGATCTGAATGCCTGTATGGCTGGGACTGATTAATATTATAATTACGGCTGCAATATATTCGAATGAGATATGCCATGTAATAAATGGATTTCTTGCTGATATAATCGATCATGATAGTGTAAGTTCATGAGATGACGGAAAGCTGATATCTTCAAGTGTATTCCTGGATATTATTCAATGAGATGATAATGAGATAAGATCAGATATTATGTCTTCTTTTAGACTATTCAAAATGTATTCTTGATGTGATCATTAATTGATTGATGCCCTGAAGTATATGTTTCTTGCTTGTTGAATGAGTAATGCCAATGGATTGATGGTGTTGATCCTTGATAATGCTGTATATTGAGTATGGATAATCCAATATTCTTGAATGATTCTTCCTTAGGCTGTATTGTTCTCCCTTGTTGTAGCTCGTTGCTAGTAAAATGATTTCTGAATGGTGATGCTAAGATCCCATGATTGATCCATTGTGATTGTTTACTCCTTGATTACTTGACGGATCGATTGCTACTGATGGATTATATTCCAATAAGTATTGCTGACAATATGATGTTTGTCCAATGCCCATGACCTCTTTAAATACCTTTGAATAATCGCACCTCAACGGCCCGTTGCATCCTTCCATTATTGACTTGTTTGTCTTCATAATCGGCGCCCTATCACTTAATCGCATTGGTCTTACGATCTTCATTATGTTTAATCTGTGTTTTGCCTTTTATATAAACAATGCCTTCTAATCGCTTTATGATCATTGTCATATCCCTCGATGGCCCTATTCCAATCAAAGATTGGAATAGTAAAACTAGCTATCACGATCGAACCAAATCGATAATGAAGATAACCTCCGAGTATGATTGCAACATTTGTATCTAAACATAGTCATGAAAGCACCGATCGAAGAAGACTTAGTCATATGAAAGATCCACTTAATAAATATAATAAAGGCATAAGGCAAAGGCATCGATCAAATAAGGATAATCAAGACAAGTCTTAAACAAGTGATAACAATAATTATAAATCATTAATGAGCACCGATCCTCATGAAAAGAGGCGACCGATCTCCAAAGGAGCATGACCTTCCATGAATCGGGCCTATATGGGGAGCAAGGAAGGATCGACCAAGGCATTCCATCAGCATTCGATACACAATCATCAACCAGAAGTGCATAAGCAGATCAAATCATATCATCTAATCAAACAGAGTTATTCCCTGTCGTCACCATTGATAAATATATAAGGGACTGTGAATATAATATTCATCAGCTTATTTACCAGTCATCAAGGAGTCGCCAAAGCCAGATTAAGATAATAGAATCATAAAGCATCGATAAGAATTACAACCATCAATTCGTGAAGGATTAAAAGACATACAATTTGTGGCATAGCAGTCTTAAAAGAGATAATCAGTTTGGAGGATAAAAGCATCGAACTTCATTCAATACACAATTACCATCATCAATTCAGAGGATTCGAACACAATATAATTCACTTGGGAGCAGTCTAAATCAAAGATTATCAATCCAATATAAACAGCAGTCTCTGTTATCTATAAGAGGGAAACGGTGAACGTTATAACAGTGCTTCCAGCGATAAAAGCATCAGCAAAGGTATGCCATATCCCAATTCCTCCAAGTTTATAATATTACTTACTGATATAAGAGATTTAAATGATAGAACCGTTGAATTAGATTTGTATTGGTATGCATTCGATTTATATTGAATATGTCTATAATGAAAACATCGAATAGTCTAGAATATAGTAAGCAAATAGAAAATGCAGTCCCTTTAATATGTTAACACCATGATTGTATAAGGAAATATCATATAGGATTGTATCTAAAATATGAGCAAATAAATTATGATGAGGAAAAGAAATGAGTTCTTAACTTGGAATATTTAGCTTATGAATGAGATCAAATATAAGGCAATGAAATCATTTATATGTTAAGCACGAAAATAAGCATGAAATGAATTATCAATGAGCCAAGTATGAGGCTATGACTAAGAAATGATAAGGTTCCCAAGTGGAATAAGAAATATGATATCATGATCCGGAAAGGATAATATTATCATCGATGGATTCATAACTCATAATCTCATAACCTATCAAGAAGGATGTCAAGCCTCACTCTTAATCATCTTACCACTTGTGAGTTTGGGGTTAAGTTAAGGACGTATGATTAAACCTAGGTGACCCTCAAGTGGATGAGGAACACCGGGTGTGTGTGAAGTCCCTTGAGCCAAGAGACGAGGAACACCGGGTGTGTTTAAAGCTCTTGGGCCTATGGTAAGTATGAGCTCATATTGTTTATAATTGTGCCCAACGGTAGGTGACTCTCGATGGGATGAGGAATGCCGAGTGTTGCATGAAGTCCCCTCAAGCCAAATGGCGAGGAACCCCGAGTGTTGGGAGAAGCCTTTGGGCCTTCGTATGGGATGGATATGGACGCCTTAACAAACCATGCTCATATGGGAGATAGGATTGATTAATGGTAGGGCTACCCTAAGACTCCCTCGAGATAGTGCATGAGAGTTGTGAGAGAAATAATGTGAATATGTTATGCATATGTAACTAATGTAAAGAGAAATAATGTGAATGTGTAATGTATATGTTTATAATAATGTGAATGTATAAGGCATATGTTTATTATGTTACAAGCCTTAAGTACAATTGGGGAAAGTATATGGATTTGATTATTGATCATTAATCCTAATTATGATATGAAAAGAAGAATTGAACACTAATGTTCTCTTTTGGTGAGTTGAAATTTTGTGCAAGGTTGTGAAAATTTTGGCTTACTAGAAGGGGACATTACAATCATTGCTTATATGTATACAGTCATCATTGGTCTTTCTACGTTGGCGCTGGCTTCTGGATTCCAATCGGCGACTGTTATTTCTTTTTATTTGTTCTGCATACAAGTAATTCATGTCTTCTTTATTGATTCTTTTATCTTGCTTTATCGAAGGAATTGCCTTTACTAAGGCTCTTTGCTTGGTAATGTTTATTATTGATTTCCTTATGATTGGTCGGCCGGAAATTAGCATGACAGCCACCTTACTAATATTTTATTATAATAATTAAATTTATAATATTTTGTCATATTCCAATATTAAGGCATTGTTTAAAGATCTAAACATCGTGATAAGGACGGAGAAGTCGCTTCCGTCGCTAATGATGTTATCATCAATAAGCATATATAATATTATATAATAATAATCTTATTTTATAAATAACTAAAATATAATATATTTATTGTATTTATAAATTATATAAATACAAGTATAATATTATTGTAATTGTAAATAAATATGATATATATATATATATATATATATGTATTAAATATTATAAAATTATATATATATATATATATACATATATATATATATATATATATATATATATATATATATATATATATATATATGTGATAATAAATAAAATTTAAAATAAACAAGAGATAGTGGAAGAGGGATCGGATCTCTCTAAGAGACACCGATCCCACACAAAGGGAAACAAACGCATTAAAACAGCATACATATTTAATAAATGTTAAGAGCAAGCGATGAGGCTGTTTACCAATCGCTGTCTCTTAAGAAAACAGACCCATTCATGGGCTTTTTAAAGGACAACGTTCCTCCTCCCAAAGGCATCGATGAAGATACAATTCTATCTATGCAAAAAGGAATCCATACAGGCATACAAGTGTTCACAATAAGGGATCGAATGAAAGGTTTTTAAGAAGATATCACAGAGAAAAGAGGAATAGATAGCAGGCGGACAGGGAAAAGAGCAGATCTGCAGCACGTCTGCCAAGAGCCTTCCAACAAGGCTGTAGGTAAGCTTCTATTCAGTCAATCTGTATTTATAAGAATATAAATAATAAAAGGAACAGGTATGTATATATTGTAAGTTAGAATTCATTAAATGGTAAAATATAAGGACAGAGAAAAGACTAGTATATAGAATAAAAAAAATTTAATAAAATGGACATTACGTATATAATCTTGCAATTAGCATTATGACATGTTTTAGATGAAGGTTTTTACTAGGAATGTTAATTAATATAAGAATAATAAGAATACAAGAAATTTATAAGTTCATAGTATAAATAAGAGAAGAAATGAAATAAGACTAACATAGATATCTAGTGTGCATACTTCAATAAAGGATTGAATAATTGCATAAATAAAAGAGCTCAATATTGGGATATATGGCAATGCCAATTTGGCATTATATGATCTTAATGACTATGGGCATGATTACCCAAGGGTTAGATAGGAGACCTTATTATTAATCTACCTAACACTAAGAAGGTGGGGTAGATAGTTATGGTAGGTATAGATCAATCCATGGGAATGGGCCTTGATTGACGAATCAAGGATATTGCTATGGAACCTCGATTTAAATATCGAAGGAATGGGCCTTAGTTGACGAACTAAGGAATAATGTTAATGGACCCAAAGGATTGAGATGACATCGCCTTCCTAATGAATCTTCTCTCACAAGGTGGGAGGTGAGGTTAATAAGAGGCCTAAGGATTATCTCACCCAAGGAGAATCATGATGTTTGGAAAAGTGGATTAACGAAATGGCAAATAGTGTATGGTTATGTTTATGATTATCATTAAGATTAATTAGAAATGGGAATTGGAAAAATTAATGTTCTCTTTTACAAGTTGAAATTGTTTGCAAGGTTGCGGAAATTTTGACTTGTTAAAAGGGGACATTACATATTTAATTTATATTTATTATAATAATTATTTTATAATCTTTAATTTATAATATTTATTTATATTTATAGAATATAATAATATATTATAATAATATTTAAATTATTAATATTTATATTATAATATGTTATATTATATCCAATTTATAATATTTGATTATGGGTCCAATATAGGGATATGACAAGGAAGGAGATGCATCTAACAAAACATCAATAGAACCAGACATGTATTTACATACAAACCAAAGATTACATCTCATATAATAGGCATATTTAATAATTCAGAAAAGAATTGCAATAACCCATACGCAACAGAGGAATGACTAATACAAAAGCTTTGTATTGATTTAAATAATGTCACACATTATCAGACCTTAGTTACAATCATACTAGCAAATGTGGCAAGAGGGGATGAGTAATCGGGTTCAACCATCCCTCTAAATGATCACAATCTCCCATGGAGACATACCATTATATGCAGATACGCTTTACAAATCCTTTCTACACTCTGCTAAATACATTCCTTCACTTGCAAACCAGACTGGCTTTGTTTGATGCCCTAGAACAAGCACGAGAACTTGCACGTCCCGAAAATTGGCTTAGCAACCAACCCTTTGAAATGAAGATAAGCCAATACTTATAGCGTTTGATTCTACTCTAATATGCATTGAATGAGATCTGTGTTTGAGGTTTTTCCTGCTTCAAATGAATGGACATGATTGTGCGCAAGGACAAATGGTCACTGAGAGCTCACCTACCACATTTATGGCGATCCTGGAAATGTCTTGGGGTGGTTGGGGCGTTTGGATGCGCACCTGCACTTCATATTGCTTTTGGCGCCAACCTATTGGGCTATTTTTACTTTGGTGGCCTTTTTCCTTATTATCCTCAACATGTTTGACATTTTAAAAATTCTTTCCATTCCTTTTCAGCAATTCAGCTAGTTCGTGAACTCAGGAACTAGCCAAAAAATTCATCTATTTATCCTTGTTGTTGGTTTTTCGAGCATTCTGGCAACTCACGACCCTTTTCGGCCATTTGTCTTTTCTTTTCTCTTTTCCTTTCTTCTTGCTTCCTTTGGCAATTCAACAAGTTTGCGAACCTATGAACTTGCTGAAATGTATGACTTTTCTTTCTTCTCATTTACTCTTTGTTCTTTTTCTTTCTTTACGATGTTTCAGCAAGTTCGTGAACTTACGAACTTGCCGAAAAGTTTGACTTTTCTTTCTTCGTTCACCTTCCTCATTCTTCCTATTTGGCGATTTAGCAAGTTCGTGAACCCACAAACTTGCCAAACCATTTGACTTTTCATCTTTTCTTTCTTTTGGCCTTTCGGGCCTTTTCAGAACCTGTAAACCTTTTTGGCAGGTTTGCCAGTTCACAAACCTGCCGAAATGTCGAAATATTTCTTCCTTGCCAATTTCATCTTTCTTTTTGTCCTTTCGGCTACTTAGGAAACTCTCAAACTTTTTTTGTAGGTTTGCCGATTCGCGAACCTACTGAAAAGCGACATGAGATCTCATGAACCTTTCAGGGATGTCCCCGGGACGTTTCGTAACATTTGAAAAAAAAAAGGGGATGGGTAGGGGACGTTTCCTACCCGTCCCCGCGTCCCCAAAACATCCCCTATAGGGGACGGGGTGCTTTGGGGCAAGGGATGCATCCCAATGGAACATAGGATTATTGGGCTAATTGTGTCAATGAGTTCGAAGTGTGAAGAAGGGGTTTCAGCCATTTGATAGTTCGTCAGTATGTTGATTTTTTGTTGGAGAATGTAGATGGGATTTTAGATGATGAAGAAGATGTCTTATCACCACAGTTCGTAAAGAATAAGATGGATCAACAACCCTTGCCCACAGTTAATTGGCTGAACAATTTCTTCAAATCAGGAAAGGGCCAAGAGTGTTTTTTATGCAACAGGTTCTTCTTGAGTTCAAAAATGACAACAAAATCGACGGTTCCAAAGGAGAAAACCCCAATTGTAGAACTGCCAACAAAAAACACTTCCTTCTTCAAAACTATTGATAAAAATAAAAATCAATGATAAGGATACAAAAGAGAAGGAGAAGAAAAAGGGAGAAAGTGATCCAAAAGAAGGGATTTTGAGGGAAATCCAAAAGAAGAGAATCAATATTGCAACTTAGAGACTACATTCCTCATCTTCTACAATTGACTTAAAAGCCCACAGTTTTTATGCCTTAGGTTTTGGACTCTACCAAAAAACACAAGCAGCTAGATCAGCTAGTCGTGTACGAGAAGAATTTGGAAAAATGGCTTGAATATATTTGTGATCAAGGGACCAAAATATTGGAGAGTTTGTATCAATTGATTGTGAATGCAAAAAGGGTTATTTAGGGGATTGAGGATATTGAAAAATGCATGATAGAGCCATTTCCGTCTTATGAGCAAATTGTGAAAAACTTAATAAGGCAGAGGCTCTAAAACTGAATAAAGAGCAAAAGGAAAGAGTGTTTATGTGGAAAGGGCAATATTTGCTCCTCACGAGAATCCTAAACAACACTTCATCCATGTTTATGGAGCAAAAAAACAAGTTATTTTAGGTGGAAAATTCTATTTCTGGATTCATTATGCAAATTCCATGTAAATATATTGATGATGGAGTCATCCACAACTTAGATGAGGTTTAAGGGGAATTCCAGCAGCTAACAGGGGAAAAGCTCAGCAAGGACCAGAAAGTGGACAAGATGTATATTTTGGCAGCTATTATAGTTCACTTCCAGAAGGCAGAAAAAGAATCAGAAGACTTTGAAAAACTGATTTCTGAAGCTGAGTTTGTTTGTGCAACTAGATTCGGTGTCAGTGTGAGGAGAAGTCAAGGTTGATCAATTCCTTCAAAGTTTGTAGAAGATTTCAGCACGAAGGAATTCCAGTGGAGATGCTAGAGAGCTATTTTTAGCCTAGTCAGCTATTTTGAGGAAGATCTATTTTGGTAGAGATTCCTATTTTTCAGGCTTAGATTTCTTCTCATGCAAATTTTATCAGCTTTGGGTAATATGTTATTTGTTTTGTAATAATCACAACTATCAATTTAACTGATATGTTGCGTGTTTTAGATTTGTTTTTAGTGGCTAGGATTAATTTACAATAAAGCTTGCATTCATGCAAAGCTATTCATAGGGTAGAAGTAGCAGTTAAATTCTTTTATTTATTTTCATGTAATTCTTTGAAAACAGAATAAATAAGTGCCTTTTTGCAGTTGGTTAATGGTAAGTTTCAAGCACACTTATTGCTAAAATTGGTATTCACAAAGTTATTATTCTCTCAATTGTTCATATTGTGAGTTGAGTGTTTTCAATGACCTTAGCAAGCTTTGTATTGTTAAAGTTACTGGAAAAGGTATTTTGGCTTTCTACACAATCCTTTGTACTTGATTCATAATTTGTGTTTATGTCCTTGTGTTTGATCATTAAATCTTACTTTGTTCAATTTATGTTTTTCAATCTCTGCATTTAATTGAAAATCATAAATGTCTTTTAGTCGTGTTAGTTTATTTTCTGCAATATATAGATTTGTATAAAAAACTTATTATCTAGTGTAGATATGCTGAAAATGCTTTGTGCTCTAGACTGAGAAATAATCGGTCTTATATTCAATTTGTTTGCAACTTTGTATTGCATACTTGATAAATCTTTTAATTCCAAGTCAAAGGGAGCTTCCCCTTTTAATTTGAAGAATAGTACCTTCTATTCCCTTTTGTGTCACATCGAAAGGTGTGGATTAAAATGCTAACACCGTATCTAATAATTATGAAGTAATAATTATATTGGTTGGAATAGTTAAGTTGTTATGTAATATGAGTTGTATGAGCAATACAATATAATTTCATTAAGTGGACTAATTTTGTTGTTTGGCTTCCATGAACCCATCCCCCCTTCCTCCTTGAGGGTACGTATGTACATTGCTCCTTGTTGAACATTTCATTGTGAAGGGACTGGTGAACATATGTGGTGATATACTAAAGCTATGATATAATCTAATGACCAGTATTAGTGTGTATGCCTCTATGTTCAGATTACCTCTCCCCAATCCCTCAATGTTCAAGTCCAATAAGAGATCACGTACTTGGAACTTAAACCAATTCGTCTCTTCCATCTAGGCCAAAACCAATAACTTCAGCACTGCACTTGAGTGGTCAATGAAAGTCAGTCAGTCAGAGTAGTCAAGTGAGTTGAAACAGGAGTCAAAAGTCACAACAGGTCCTCATTGAAAACACCAGGCCAGATGCTGATGTCGGCAGCTCACTTTCCATAGTTAATTTCCCATGCCTCCAAATCCTCTGTTTATAAAGTACATTTATTCCTTCCCTAGATGGTCATTCATGATGGCAGTCGAAAGTATACATGTTTTTATTGGCATTTGATGTGAGATGGGTCAGCATAGTTAGGGTTAAATAGTTTATTAATTCTACAATCATAGTTCCAAAACTCGATGAGAAATTGTGGGTTTTGTGGCAGACAAGTTACTCCCCTGCAACTCACAAGTTGATTCTGTCAAAAAAAACTCACAAGTATTTGGTGAGAAACTCAGTGAGTTTTAGCTGAAACTTCCTCAGACTTGGCAAATGTTTTGCACAAAACAGCTGACGAAAAAAAAGCAGAAATCCTTGTTGAAACCCTCTTTTTTTGGTTTTTGTCATTTTCATCTTCAGTGATTAGGATCTCAGCCGCATGAATTGACTGTCTAGTGATTGAAAGGATTTATTGATGGTTGGTTAAAAGTGATAAATTTTTTTAAAATGGCATGCGCCATGAAGGTCCCCATGGCTGCTCCTCGATCCTGATGGGGGCTGCCACCCCCAGACCCCCACTCTAGTTTTAAAAGTAAAAAATAAAAATTGTTTTGGGCTGTGCCAGATGGAAAAGCAGATATTTTTTCCCTTTATTTGGCTTGAAATAACAAAACAGCCTTTTTTTCTATTTTAATGAATTTTTCAGCGGTTTTTGTTTTCCAAGTAATTGAATTCGATTTAGACTTCTGGTTCACCAAGTCAGTCCTGATTCTGAGTAATGCTACTATGATCAAAATAGACTTGTGTTCTCTAAATTCATTCTTTATGTGTCACATGCATTATTTAAGTTTATTTTTGTATTTATGTAATTTCTTATTTGCCAAGTCCTGATTCCAAAATTTTGGGCTGCTGTGTTTTTGCCTTTTCCGAGTTTTCAAACTATGGCTACAGTAAATGCAAGGTTTGCCAGCAGAGAATAATAATTTTCCTGACGACTTTTGTGATGATTTATAAGAGTTTTGATGATGACATAGAACAGTTTTTATGTGATAAATGAGTTGTGATGATGTCATGGGTGATGTTACCCTGTCTTTCTCTGCCAAACTTGTATATTCTGTCTTGTATTGCTCGTAAGCTTTCTTCAACTAATTTGAAATTGAAAATACAGTTGGCAGTTTCTCTTTGTAGTGTAGTCCTGTTCCGGGACATAACATGTTACTTTGACTTCATTATGCAAACAAATTACTGATGATTATTAGGATCAATTACGATGACAGCTTAATAAATGACACTAAATAAACTAACTCACTTTACGGTTGGCACTTTGCGGTTATTGTTTACAAGTTAAATATATTTTCAATGTCTCACAGTTTTTTAGATATATCTACAAGCCAATATGTCAATAGGGACACTTTTATGCACCTGGAAAGCTTCTTGTATTAATTAGATTATTTGAATTGCTGATCAAACTGAATTTTAGTTCTACAGATATTTATTTCTTACATTGAAGAAGACATGCCGTGGGAAGAAAGGGAAGCATCACTTTCAGATTATGGATTTGTTTGTAAATGTAGCAAATGCTTACGAGAAAAAAGAAATACTTGAGTAGCTGCACCAAATATCTGAAATGCCAGTCTTTCATAAATGCCTTGTAAGCTATGATGTACTTAAGTTGATCTCGAAGGAAAACATTTGGATATGTGAGGAGCAAATCATTTGTCTGTAGTCACATTAATCTTCTGTGGCAGCAACACTATATTGAATTATACTCACAAAATTGGAAAAACTAAAGAGAATTGAATTTGGAGAAAACCAAGAGAAAATTGATTTGTATTGACAAAATTGAAAACTATATGTGGCCATGTCTTTAATAGAAGGAACCAATGATTAATCTTCATATGCAGATCTTAAATAATAACAGCAGCTGCGCTGGTGGATCTTGAATTGCCTCATTTTATGGACTAATTGCCTTTCGTAGGTGATTTACATATAAGGATAACTTTCAAAAAATAGATTGGCTGTTGATGCTTGTGCAGTCAGTAAGATGATCATGATAGAAACGTTAGATGGGTGTCACACATGTTTTGTCAATAAATTTTAAAATTGGAGTTAAATTATTTACCATGCATGATAATAAGCATGAGTTTGGCATACAGGCATCCTTGGGCCAAGAAATCTATTACAACATTCTTCATGCATAATATCTTTTTTCTCTTTTCAATGGGGTGGGAGGAGCATGTTGTCAATATAAGAGTTCTGTGTTGTCAACATTACTTGAATATAAACTTGTTATTATATTATTGTTGAATGATTGTTTGGATTAGCACACCCAATGAAATTATTGGGGATGATGAGGTGAGAAAATGGTTGTCCAAATTATTGTATTCTAGATTTTGTTAATGGGTTGGAGAAAAATCAAATGCACCGGTGGCTTGAATTGATGTGCTAAATCACATTTTTTTAATCACAAGAGGTTATTTAATTGGCAATTATAGTTTCTCTCTAATCCTGAGAATGAATACTAAGTTCCTACAACTAAGCGTACTACTGTTAATACCTTATGCCTAGTTGGCGGCTAGTTGGTTGTACCCTAACTAGTAATAGGTAGTTGTAAATTGTAATGTATTTGTTTATGGAAGACAATGAATGAACTAAAGCAAGCTGTGTTTAGTCTATCTGTGTTGTCTATGTCCCTTTCTTTAATAGTCCAATATATGGTATCGGAGCCTTTCAACTTGAGAGCCCTATAAGATTGCTTGTATAGTTAAAGGTGGTTGTTGATAGTTATGAAGAAAGGAGTTGGCTTAATGTGAAGCATAGGATGAGGGAGCTTGAAAGAATTGTTCCACTGAATTTGTGTGGGATGTTGTTTTAGGCTACATCATAAAAGGATCAAAACTTGTGGGTGGTTATCGAACATGAAGACACCATCGTATGAGTTAAGGCATTGTATGCATTTTTTTTGAAACATAAGATTGTGCAAAGGAAGTATGAGAAATTTGTAAACAATGAACTGGTACAAGTTTCCCGAATATGCATATATGAGTAAGTATATAAATTTCTGAATTGGTAAGAAAATACTAGAAATTTGGATTATATAAAGGAGACGTGTATGAGAAATTCAATAGTAGAGAGTTGTACAAGAACTTTTTATGTTTTGTACAAGAACACACATTATAAGTACAAAAAGAACCTATAAAACACAACAAATACAACAATTTGCTCAAAGTACAAGGACTTTGAGACCCCACATGTATGATAAATATCATGTTTGTATGAGAAAATATGAGAATTGTTATATAGAAATCAGATATAAGTGTTAACGTGTTTGTTGTGCCCAATCAATTTTTTTTTTGCTTCATTAAGACATTTTGTGAAAGTCTAGAAAATTTTTCGTCAAAAAAAGTCAAAAAGTCAACATTTCTAAAAATAGACGTCAAATTTAGGTTTTCTCGGTTTCTTGAGATATGGATACTGGCAAAATTTTTTAAAAATAGAAAGTTTCTAAAAATAGAATCTCTGATTCAGGAGCCCTCCCTGGTTCTGATTGGCTCATTTTGCTTCACGATCAAAGTCACCTAGGCGGATTCTGTAAAAGGTCAAGTTTTCTCTACTGGGTTAATTCTGTTTTTTCAAAAGGCGAAGCACGAACTCTAAGGCCATCAATGGAGGAATTTTCATTTGCCAAGGGTAGTTTCAAGGTTTCAGTGTTGTTCAGAATGAGAGGAATCGTCGACTGACGAAGAAAGGAGAATGGAGAATGATGAATCCGGAGAATGAAGAAAAGTTGAAAATCTCAAAAATTTGAATAGGTCTGGAAAATTCAAGTGCCCCTGGAGGCTAGGGGTGCCCAACCTTCCCAGTGTTAGATTTTTTTTGCGTTTCCTCGAAAACGTCAAAACTGCCTCATCAGTGCGCCTCTAGGTGGTCACAAATCAATCAAATTCAGTCAAAAAGCCTAGAAAAGCAGGGGATTCATCCCAGATATGCTTAGGCTATCCAGATCACCTCTCATTTAGCATCAGCAGTCAATCGGACGACCAGAAATAAAGATCAAATGGGACTTGTGGCACACAAAACGAAAAAAAGATATAAAGATCGAAAAAATTCCAAAATTTTTCTAAGATGTGGAATCTTAGGTGCCCCTAGAGGCTAGGGCGCCCATCATCTCTAGGGGTGCCCGTCATCTCCAAACTTAGCCAATTTTTCGTGTTTCTTAAAAAAATGACAAATCTTCCTCTGTCACCTCAGTTGAATTCACAGAAAATCAGTTTGGCTCAGTTTCCGAGGCAGGCAGAAGGTACAATCGATTCAGTTTTCATCAAGCTTTCCTGATTGCCTAACCATCAGTCTCAGTTCTATTTCGGCAGGGGAGTTTTATCATCCGAACGGGGCCCACAATTATCGGAGCGCCCGCACAGAAAACGAAAATTGAGCAAAGTTGAAAATTATCGAAAAATGGCTAAGACATGATATCCCAAGTGCCCCTGGAGGCTACGGGCGCCTGGAGTCTCCAGTGTTAGAATTTTTTATGTTCCGACAGTGTTTCTTGCAGCCGCTTCTCAATCTTCGTCTGGCGATAGTTCCCAGAAGTCGAAATTGCAGTTAAACATCGTTAGATCGTCAGTTCATGGCTGAGAATCAAATCAGAATTGATAAAGCTTCAAAATGACATGATCGGTTAGCTTTTTCAGTCAACGGTGACAGTTTGTCATCTTGTTGAAGTCAGAGGAAGGCCACACCAGAGTCGGAACAAGTGCAAAAGTTTCAAAAATGATGGAAAATTGGCTAACACTTTTGCAACCTCGCGTGTTTGATGACATCATCAAAGAAGCAATTCTTTTATCATCGTCACACGTGAAGCCATAGGCAGCTATAAAATAGGGATTCATCTTATGCGAGCATATCAACTTGGATTTGTGCTTTAAAAGTTGTTTTCTTCATGGATAAGCTTCAAGTTTTATGCTTTCATAAAGAAAGTTGCTTTTTTCACCCTAAGTTCTATAAAACAAGCTTTTGGCCTCCATTATTCATTATTTTTGCAAGTTGCATCTAGAGGAAGAAAGGCATCGTTTTCTTCCATGAAGATTTGAGAACCCAAACGCAGTGTTTTTTCAGTGTTCTTCGTAGTTTCGAGATTGGGAAACATAGACATGCTTTTTCAAGGTCCATTTTTCTAGGGCATCATTTTTCAGAAACAGAGCCGAAGCTTTTTCAGTTTTCATCGAAATGGGTTTTTGGAATCATGTCCTCTTGAAGATTGGAAAATTTTAGTTTTCCCAAAATCTGTTTTTTTGCCGCTTTTTGGGAAATCTTCGACTTTTTTGAAATCCGACGATCTGGGTTGCTTCAGAACGAGATTGTTTACAAAATCCACGTGCCAACTTTTTCGCTCAAAAGTTGCTTTTTAAAAGAAATCAGCAAACAATTTTCAGCCTTTGTGTAAAATATTTCCAAACATAGGCGTGTTCACAGGCATTCTTCAAATTTTTTAGTATGCAGTACTCTCCAATAGAAATCAAGCCTAAAACGACGTTGGTTCATGATTACCTAAGGACCTTCGAGATAGATTTACATAAGGTGCTTCCAACATTTAATTTGCAAGCTTTAGAAGATGCATGAAACATCGCCATCATGAATCTGAATCACTCCGGGTTGCTTGCAGCAACTTCATTCCCCGTCACAGTGCAAAGCATTGAATTCGTAATTGCTTGTACTAAGCATTACGATTCAATTACAAGGGAAATCCAATCAACAGATGGATGTGTACTATGCAGCCTCAAGCCTAATGACATTGAGAAATGTTTTTCAATACCATCGTGGAAGGAGAACTTTGTCATTTCCATTGAAGAATGCAAGAGGGTGTGGCACAATGACAATGAAAAAGATCAGAAAAAGATTGCTCAAAAGTGGTTGAAGGAAAAGCTAAATGTTTTGCCAAAGAACATTGGACGTGGAGAGTTCAAGGAAGAATACGCTAATAATGATTACTCTGCTAAATCGGGTGATAGGGCAAGCAGAAGCCAATAAATTTCAGCCTTGGATGTTTTACATCATGCCCTAGATTGTTGACGGAATAGAATACTTTGACTGGTCAACATTAATCATTGATAGTCTCCACTATCAGATAATTGATTTTCAAAGAGCGCATGAATTCCACATGATGTCATACCTCGTATATCTGATGGCCTTTCAAGGTTAGTTTAAAGGTTTGAATGTTGTTGGAACTCTGGACATTTGACATATATATCACCATTACCTGCAGTTAGAGTTTTCAGAGGCTGAACGACATTATAGGCGGGTAAATGATGCATTCCTTATGCATGCGGTGCGAGATCTTGATAATAAGTTGCATATATGGTTTTCAGCTAATGTCAGATCAACAATGGCAGAGTGAGCTGATTGGTTTATCCAGTTTCCCACTTTTTCCTACATCAGGATATATGGCTTCTCAGGAGAGCCAGTCATGCTACCAAGATATCCTATAGATGAGGTAGCATTCATGGAATTTTTGAGGCAAGTCTATGAAGTTCATTCATTTTTGTGTAGCAGGCGCAAGATGACATTCAGTTTTCCTGTTGGGATGGGTATATACAAATGCAGATTAGGAGCATATGCCAAAGTAATTGGTAGCGAATTGTCCAAGTATGGCCTCAAGTCATTTGACAGGAGGTTTTCATATGATCCCTGTGGTGTTTTTGCAGCACACCTTGGTCAGAATTGTGTACATGTGCCTACAGTTGAAGATTTCTGGGCTAATTGTGCAGATGAATTCGAAATGTGGAAACGTAGCTATAGCAGGTTTACCTTGCAGCAATTGGCTAATATCCTGTCAGAGGATGTAGAAGGCTTATCAAATGATGATGGTGAGGTTCTTCTTCCCACGTATTTCAGAGATCAAGTCAAGCAAAAGCCACTATCACAAGTTGATTGGTTTGCCAAAGAGAGCACCTCAATCGAGGAAAGAACAAGCCGGGTTATAAAAAACAATATGATATTCTTGAATAATAAGAAGCGGAAAGAAGTCATTTCGGTTGCAGAGTCGCCAGTTGTTCAACCATCTATACCTTCCACTTCCAAACCAAAACCAAGAGTTAAGTCTTTGAGCGTCCTTCCAGAAGGAACAAAGATGGCCAAGTTGAAGAGGGAAAAGTTTGACTCTCCAGTCCATATTCAGCAGGAACAGCCAGCAGTTGCATCAGAAGTTCTGGCTAAACTAGCACCACATGTCGAAAGAACGCCCTCAGCTCATGTTTCTCCACCTCCATCACCGAGGTCTTATCCCATTGTCATGTCCCGATACTAAGGGTTTATAAGTAAAATTGTTATAATAAAATATATAATATATTATTTAAAATTATATTATAAGAAAACAAATAAATTATTTTTAATATTATCATAATTATAATAATTATGATATAATATATCAATATATGTAATATATATATATAAATGATATAAATATAAAATAAATCATAATACATATTCAGTGATATGTATTGTTATATTACATAAACATAAATAAATATTAAATAAAATGTATATTCTCAAGAGGATCGATATCCTCTAAATAATCCTAAGAAAGCCCATGAATGAGGGCCGACATAATGCAAGGACCAATCAATCAAAATAAGGCTTAGGGAGTAATTATCATAAGCAGCACTTGTGTTTCTAAAGGCTGCGATTATATTTCAAAAGGCTGCGATGGTATTTCAAGAGGCAACGATTATTATCATATATATGGGCAACACATGGAAGGAAGAAGGACAAAAAAATAGTGGAATCGAATCCATTCAGGAATGTCAATCAATAGAATAATCTCATATCATTTACATCAATCAAACCAGTCAGCAAACAAGTCATTCTCAGCAAACAGATAAACAAGAATCTTATCATTATCAGTAAGCTCCATTACAAATTAGTGGAATGCATATTACACACGTATGTAACCAAAGGAATCAACGAATGATATGCAGAGCCATCCACCACCAAAGGAACGATTGATCAAGCATTCTTCATCAAGCAAGAGCATTGAACAATCACATCAGCATATTGAACATCGAACAAGATCTTCATAGCATTGAATCATCACATCTGCACATCGAAGCATGGATCATACAAATATATCTGAAACACAATTCATCACATATTTTCAGGAACAATCAAAGGTATGTAAATTACAATATCTCTTTGTTGTTTTATAAATTACTTAATGTCTAATTCAATGATATGATGCACATAATTGAGTAAATGTCTTACAATTAAAGTGCTGAAAATTATATGAAATAAGCTATAACAGTGATATAATATCATGTGCCATGAAAGTAATATATTAGTCTCATATGGGAAAGTGAGCATGAGATGCTTAAGAGGCCAATCATGGGTATATAGAGGCCTTTGTCACATGCTGGTACAAAAGGTACCCATAGTGCAAAGGATATCGATATAGTGGCTTTGGCTGTAAAGGGTGCAAAAGGCATCCCTAGTACCAAGGGATCTTATAGAGGCCTTGACTCCAAGGGTACAAAAGGTACACCTCGAGTCTAAGGATAGAGATAGAGGACCCATGATGGATAGTGGCAAGTGTCATCTCATCTCTCTCATATGAAGCTAATGATTAATACATGGGAAAGTGATAGAGAATGTGAAATATATATTGATAGAGATCATGACATTAATGATAAGGAATGTGAAATATCATGATAGAGAATATGAAAGACATTGATAGTGAACTTAAGAGGGAACATGTGAAATATATATAATGATAATGATCATAAGATTAGTGATAGAAAATGTGTATTGAAAGTAATCATAAGATTATGGATAGAAGATATGAAATGATAATTGATGTTGATCATAAAAATTATAAAGGCAATGTTCTTATGTTCTTTGAATATTTCATATATCTATTGCTATAAGTGAAAATCAAAGAGGGTTTAGTATACTAATGTTTTCTTTTTGCAAGTTGAAATTGTGAACAAGGTTAAGAAATTTTGATTTGTGACAAGGGGACATTACACCCATTCACATAGATTCAGAACCAGATTCACCAGTTCATAACACCGCAACACACATTGATTCATCAGGAGTTGATGGAATTGGAATCAAACCTCCCAAGGAAGTTAGCTCTTCTTGGCTCGAGAACATTTTGGGTAGGAAGAGGAGAAAGCCTTTGTACTAGTTGAACTTGACAGAACTTGATAGCGTCTGCTAAGACGTACCAGAGAAGAAATTTAAGAAGCAACTTCACATGGGGAAAAATGCTGATGGAGAGATTATTCTTGAAACTGCAACACCGCCGGAAGATAAGAATGTCAATGAGATTGAGGTTGATGACTTCAAGGTTGTTAGAGCCAATCTTGGTAGAAGTACCCGACACATGGATGTGAATCTCTTTGAGGTTGCGACATATAATATGAAGGAAAGAGTGTTGAAAGACAGGGAAGATAAACAACCCTCAAGGCTGAAAAAAGGTAGCTGCGGCAATATATTTCCAATCTTCTTCAAGGCACTTCATATGCCAACTTATTGTTTCCTCAGATTTTGGAATCACCATCCGATCACCAGCAGCTAAGTCAGTTGGTCATCTACAGGAGGCACATGAAGGATTGGGTGGGAGAGTTTGTGACTAAAGGCAGATTTGTACTTTCACAGATCTATCAATTGAAGTACAACTCTCATGATCTGCGTCAAGGCATTCAGGGGTTTCAACAGAGTATTTCTGAAGACGAGCCGGTATTTGAGATCATAATCTCTGACTTGAAGGTAGCATATGATTCTGTTGATTCAGCAGAAAATAAGAAGGTTTCTACTTGGAAAGCACAATATCTTTTCACAGTAAAAATCCATGAAAAGATATCCTCAGAGTTAGTGGAATGAAAAGAAAAGGTGATAAGTGTTCTCAAGTTCGTGAGGTCCGTTGTTTCTCAGATCCCGTGCTCATATGAGAAAGAAGATGGTACCCTGTATGATCTCAGGGAAGTACAGACAGAATTGCAGACTCTCGTTCACAACAATTTTAATGGTGATCTCAGTGTCGGCAAGATGGATCATTTTGCCGCTATGACAGTAATTTTTGATAAAGCTGTGGACGAAGTTCGTGAATTCCTACAGATGGTTGCAGATGGTGAAGGGATGTTAGAAAATCAGAATATCATCTTGGAAAGCATCAGTGTTCCCGACAAGGATACGGTTACTAGCTTTTTGGAGAACATTGTTTCCCAAAATATCAGTGGATGATGTCACCAACGGGGCAGCGATATAGATGAGGATGTGACTCAAAAAAAGAGGCTTTAACTCAATGCTTTTTGATTTAAAGCATTTGTTTTCATTCAAAGCTTATCCATCCTCTAAATAAAAAAAAAATCACTTTGTAATAGTTGGAGTTTTCTTTTCTTTAAAGCAAATTATTTTAAAGCGGGTGTTAGTTAGAATCTTTGCTTAGAATAGAAATAAAGCTTGCGAGTTGACAAGTTAGTTAGCTAGGATCAAGGAGATTTTAGGGTTCCCTACTCCTTGGTTTGTGTATAAATAAGGGAAGCCTTGCCCATTGTTGAAAGGAACTATAATTGAGATAACATAATTTGATGTTCCTATTCTAGCCTGCAAAATTGTTATTCAAGTGCTTGTTCACTTTGTGCCCATTGTAATCCAGTGTTTGATCGCATGTTGCATGCCTGTCTTTGCTGCAATACTGATGTCCTGGAGTTGTAACTACTTTTTTGAATATTGAGAATAGAAATCTTATGCCTTTCATTGCTTCGATTCTTTGGCTCAAGTTCATTTAGTTTATCGTTTATGTGTTGCTTGCATATTCTTAATTTCAGTTTACATCTTTAAAGTACAATAAGTCTTGGGGTGCGATCTAGAACAAGTATATTTGAGCTTTTGTGTTGATAAATCATTCCTTGTTTACTTTTGACTCCTAAGCTTTGAGTTTACTTAGGTTGTCAAAAGCGTCATTTAGTTTAGGCCTAGCTGTAGTTAGAAGTTAAAGGAAAAAACCTCTGCTGCAGCGATAGAGTTTTATAACCTTGTGCTCGTAGCTGAGAAACAAAAAGATAGGCAAATTTAGTTTATTTATCTTTTTAGCAATCATCAGCAAAGAGGGAATTTCCCCTCCTAATAGAAGAACAGTTTATCTGTGCATAGTTGTCTATTTCCAACTCGCATTCCAGAGGTGTGAATTGAAACGCCAACAATGTTAATCTTCTGGGTTAACACAATTTAGTTTTGTATTTAATCTTTTCAGTTTTTGTATTTAATCTTTTTCAGTTTTTGTATTTAGTTTTTCCTTTCTAGTTGGTTTGGCAATTCAACTGTTTTATGACTGCGTATAAATAAGAATGTAATCTTCATTTTGAAATTAATAAAATTTACACCATTCTGTTATGTTTTTCAATTCTGGTCTGATAGTGGTATTAGAGCACATGCAATATAATTTACGGTCACAAAAACTCCCAAATTTTATTCAATCCATGATCTCATTGGTTTTAAGCACAAGGCAGAGATAGAGGAGAGCAGGCAATCCCTCAAGGTTAGAAAAAACAAATTTGGTTGACTGCATTAAAAGAGGTATTATCCATGCCAATAATCCTGAGTACTATTCAAGTTTTAAAAAAGGTAAGAGGATTGAATATTGTTGTTGTTTCATTAGAATTCCTTTTATTTCCTCCCTGTTGCAAACAACAAAGTCACATAGGGTTTTATTTTTTTATTTTTTACCTTGTTTCCTTTTTCAATCAAAATTAAAGACATAAATTTGAATATGAAGATTTGTGTGTAATTTTTACAATTCACAATGCAATCTATTATGTCAATGATGGTGAAACTTTAACTAGAAAAGACATGGATAGAATGGTTTAGAAAAAATAGAAAACACTCTTATTTTCAATTATTTGTGATGTAATATTTGTGATGGAGACACCCAACCTACAACACCGATTGTTGTTAAAGAGAAGGAAGTATGGCAGTATAAAAATTCAAAAGCCTTGGCCTTGATAAGGGCTTTCATCAATGGAGATGTGTTTCAACACATATAAGGGTGTAAATTTGCTTGGGATGCCCTTCAAAAATTGTGAAATCTATATGATTCTCATTTCGAATTGAAATTCATTTAGTTACAGTTGAAGTTATTTAACCTTGAATTGAAAAGTGGTGATGTCACGAGTTTGGCTTCTAAAATTCGAGTCATAAAACAAGATGTTGATGTTGTTGGTAGAAAAGTTGATATCTATCTCACAACCTTCATAAAAACACTTCTTCCAACACTTCTAACTTATTTGAAGTCTCTTCAAGCAAGTAATCAATTGAAGACCATCACTTTTGATCAATTGGTTGAAAAGTTGGCAAAATGTGAGAAGGCTTTTGGGAGAAAATTTGACAGCATTGGTGAAAATGTTTGTCTTGCTCAATAGAAAGACAATCCTCCTAATAAGAACTTCTCTTCTATAGGTGGATGCAGTGATCGAGGAAGAGGTAGAGGTAGAGGAGGTGCAAATGGCATAGGACACTCCCAACATGACGACCAAAATGATAGACACCACTTGTAAACAATGTGGTAGAAAAGGTAGTCATGAAGCACATGAATGCAAACTCTCATGGGATAAGATAGAAAAAAATTTCAAACAAAAAGATAAAAAACATACGATGATAAAGCATCGGGAGCAACCAAATTCGCATGTGGTAGTGATAATGATGAATATTTGCTTTCTGTATTAGATTTTGCCTATTGTAATTGAATAAATGCTTCATGGCATGATGCTTGGGTGTTAGATATTGGAGCCACACAACATATGACATTTCAGCGTGATTATTTTAAAGAATTTCATGAATGTGTTTGTGGTCCAATCTATTTGGTAGATAAATCAAGCCTCAAGCCTATTGGAAAAAGGAACCATTCAGCTCAAGTTGTCTGGCCTTCTAAATTTTGTACTTCATGATGTCATGTATCTTCCTCAATTACAACGTAACTTGTTGTCACTAGTCTTGATTCGACAACAAGACCACTCCATTTTGTTGGAAGATGGACAAGTGGTTGTCAAGAGGAAGTCAAATAATCAAGTTGCATTTACCGGTTGTGAAGATGGCAAGTTGTTAAAACTCCATGGCAAATCAACCATTTCTAGGAGTTTTGCATATCTTATTGAAGGTAATCTTTCTCTTAGTCTTTTATTGCATGCAAGATTTGGGCATGTTAATTATGACAACATTCGTATCATGCAAAAGAATGGTGTTGCAGGTTTGCCCATTTTGCCTAAGATGAAGAATGTAAAGCTTGTATTCTTACAAAACAACATAGAGATTATTTCCTTTGTTCCACTTGGCGAGTACATACAAAATTGCAACTCATTCATTTTGATTTATGTGAGCCTTTACCAGTAAATTTTGTTGGGGGATGTAAGTATTTTATGTTGTTCATTGATGATCATAGTTGTGTGATTTGGATTTACTTCTACAAGCAAAATCTTAAGCTTTTGAAACTTTTAAGAAGTTTTGCATTATGATTGAAAATCAAGCACAATCTCAAATTGGTACTCTTCGAACAAACAATGGTGGAGAGTTTACTTCCATAGTTTTTTAGGATTACCTCCATCAAAATGAGATTCAACATCATCTCACTATTCCAAGTACTCTTCAACAAAATAGTGTTGTTGAAAGAATGAACAAAACTATCATGGATATATTTCAAGCAATGTTATTTCTCAAAGGAATCCAATTGCATTTTTTGGCAAAAGTAGCAAGAACAATAGTTTATCTTCACAATAGATCTTCATTTTCTCTTCAAGTGACTCCATATGAAGTTTGGTTTGGTTACCCTTCATTTGTTCAACATCTTTGAATTTTTGGCTCCACCTGCTATGCTTTGATTCCCAAGGAGAAAAGAAGTAAGTCACATCACTGAAGTTATAAATGCATTTTTTAAGGCTATTTTGAATCTTCAATAGCATATAGGTTATATGATGAGGCTAACAAGAAATTTCTTATTGCACAAGATGTTATATTTTGTGAATCCTCCAAAAATATTGCCAATGTTGACTACCAATTACAAAAACTTGAAAATTTTGCCAAGTTTATTCCTTGGAAAGAACATCCATGTGGGATTCCTCACTATGGGGATGGGGGAGGGGGCGATAATTCATTTGGAACCACCTTTGTTGGATCCACATATAGAATCTCCAACCTAAGATACCCAAACTCTAGATCTCCAAGAAGAAACCTCCTCTAATAATGACTTTCAACCTTTAGATGAACATGGGATTTCAAAACAATTAGACACTAATGGAGCTTCTAGTCAAGAAATGGAAGCACCTTTGGTCGAACCAAAATCTTCACACAAATGGGCAAAACAAATCCAGCAAACTCTTAAAGATTTACAACTTGCTGAAATTGGTAAGATGGGAACAAGTTCTTACAAAGCAAGGCACCAAGCTCAATCTAATAATGAAGGTAACTTGGAGTCTATTGATGAAATCAATATCACAATGGACTCACAACCAACTTCCTATAAAGAAGTTGAAAATATTGCAATGTGGAGGCATGCTATGCAAAATAAGTATGATGCTATTTTAAAAAGTGGCACTTTGGAGTTAGTTGATCCTCCACTAGGTTGTAAACATATTGGTTGCAAGTGGATCTTTTGAAACAAGTATAAAGCAAATGGTTCACTTGAAAAATATAAAGCCCGACTTGTTGCAAAAGCTATGCTAAAAAAGAGGGCATAGATTATGATGAAACTTTTGCACCTACAACGAAGCGGACTACCATTTGTGCTTTGTTGACTTTCTTGGCACAAAATGGATGGAAAGTTCATCAAATAGATGCAAAAACTACATTCTTGAATGATGATCTCAAAAAAATAGTATATATGACTCAAGTAGAAGGATATGCAATCAATGGTCAAGAACACTAGGTATGCAAGCTAATAAAATCATTATATGGTTTAAAGCAAGACCAACGAGCTTGGTATGAAAAACTCACCAAGCACCTCTTGAAGTTGAATTTCAAGCAGTTTGAATTTGCTGATGCAACTCTTTTTGTCAAAAAGGTTGATAGAATTATTCTTTTTTTGTAAAAACCTTGGTTTGGGACCAGGGACCCATCCAAAAATAGGGCTTAGCCCTTAAATCTGAAACAAAGAACTGTCTTAATAGGATACATTTGCATATAAACAGGATGAGAGGGCAAATTATGAGGCCCTCTCCCCAACTTCTATCTACAGTCTAAACAACATAGACTTATATATCTACCTTCCCAACCAGGTCCACCAAATCTCCCTCCTCGTCACAGGCGCACTTGAAATCTGGCTGAGCATGCTCCTCCACGACACTCCCATTTTGACTGCCATTCACTCCACTGTCCTCTGAGTCTCGATAACACCTAGCATCACATCATGAACATGGCCAAGAATCACCTCATGGTTTTCCTCCGCAACCTTAGACACCTCCACTATATCTTCATGAACTAGCACAGAGGCTGCTGCAATGGACATCAACGTCGCCAGGGTTAAAGATTGTGCTGCCCCAAACACATTCCAGCAACCACACAAGGTGCCCGGGTCAAGCAAAATATTAGCCATCACCTCCATACCTTCCCTTCATCCTGACCATCCACAACTTTTGCAAGGGATAGCATCCGACATAGCCACTTCCACATAATTGGATTTTTGATCTTGGATTCAACCAAAGCCACAAAATTAGCCATGTCCTCCTCCCTAAAAAGTTTGATTAACCGCCTATGAGGGGTGTATGCCTACTTCATCCTTCCCCCCACCGAGTTGCTCACCACCTTCCTCTTAATTTGGTGATGTCGGGGAGTGAAAGACCCCACCTTACCTTTTCCCTTGTCGTTTCTATGGCTGCTACCACCACCCATCTCTCCGCCTAAGCCAAAAGAACCCCTAATCTCTGCTATTACAGAAACAAGATGGAAGAAAGTGATGGACACAATGAACACTCATCAGAAATAAAGAAAATTCCTTCACCACTGCCACACGCCACCCCAGTTAATGAGCGACCAGCCTAGCCTCCGTCACCTCACACATATCTAAACGCGAGAGAATAATTATCATGTCTGCCTAATGATCTTGCCCATTATCAGGAGGGTGTTCTTTGATGTCATACTGAATCAGTCTTATCAACTCATAGGGATAACTATTCTTTAATCCTTCCATTTCTGAATCTTCCCTTCTCCTAGAATCAATACCTTGGCTGGAAGCCCAATCGACGGCTTAGTTTCCATCTCTCTTTATGTGTGGCATGTAATATGCTACCCCAATTTTTTTTTCAATTTTATACAATAATATCATAGCAATGTTAGAACAACAATGTATGCAACTAGAACCTCCACACTTTCTGATCACCAAGTTCCTAGGATGGGCGAGGTGAGAGCATACAGTGCTTTAGCTTAGAAATCAAAGCTTTGCAAATAAATTGAGAATAATCTTCTGCTAACAATAGGCATTCGTTTTCAGTAGGCATCCACTTATGTAGTGGGAATACTCCACTTATTCAGTGGGTGATAAAGAAAGATTAAATGTCTATTCCTCCACACTGGCGGTAAACCATCCAGGGGTTACAACATGTGTTTGCAACAAACAAAGGTTACAATGCTATTTATAACTTGCAACTAAGCCCAATACCCCTATATTTACACAGTGTCACATCTGCAACCAGTTAGAGCATTAAAACTTCAAGAAAGCATGAATAAACATACATATAAGATCATAGTGTCATCATGAATATACCCCATATGAAAGAATAGAAGAGTAAGCTCAAATTGTTGGTCTCAAGACACTACTAGAGTTGATCGTCGATCTGCAACACTTTTAGTCAACACTATGGAACTCTTCAAAACAGTTACAATTCCCCAATCTTCCATGCTCAAAATCCACAAAACATAACAACTTCTATCATCAACACAATAGACAAGATAATCAACAAGTGTTCTACCACTAGAGATCAGATGCATTTCTTTGTATATGATTGACCAAGCCTGTTGTACTGTCAGCCCAGCCACTTATGAAGTCCACAACAGTTCACATGGAATGATCTCAATTTATCCTCACCCCTAATGACTCATTTCAGACTTATAGTACCAACCAATGTAATGTAATTTTTAGATTTCAAGCTCCAAAAAACCTTAGAATTTTGTAATGTACGACACACCTGGGTATGCATAGAAGACCATAGCAAGGCATATACAACACCAAAAACCCTCGCCTTATGATGACACACATTCTCAAAAACACACAATCTGATATCTTAACACTCGGTCTCTTACACCTTGGACAGACCACTTAAACCTCTACAGACTTCCTGTCCTCAAAGTGACGGGAACCAGAACACCAAAATAAACATTTCTTTAACAGAACCTTTTAGGCGACAGGAACTTATAGAGATACAACATAGTTAACAAAGCAACACAAAGATCGGTCTATTATCAATTCTAAAACAAACAACTAAATCAAACAGTGACACGAATGATTATTTTATTACTGTCACATGCAATGATGATCACAATCAAATGATTAAACATTTATTCTTTCCAATGTAGGCCTTTAACCTATTCAGCCTATTCTTTTTGACCCATCCAACTCAGCCGCATCTTCTCTCTTGGCATTTCCAATCTACCAATGACTCCACAAATCAAACGGATCAGCTCTCGAACCGCCTCTCTTTTTCCAAGTCTGTCGATCCTATGTGATTTACCAATTGGCCTTCAACTGCTCGGCGTCCTTCCTCTTCGATTGGCCTCACTTCTTTGTTCGTCTTCTCTCTACCCCTCTTCCCCACTCATCCTTTCTGATTGGCCTCTTCCATTCGGCCATCTCTACTCCTTCAAAATTGTCTCTCTTCTTTCTGGCCTTCTCCGCGACCCTTTCCACTTTGTGTCTTTTTATTGTTTAACCTCTCTTCTCTGTTCTTTTATGTTTTCCCCAACGTCCAAGTAGTTCCTCAAACTGTTTTGGTCAACGAAAGGAACCAACTTATAATTGTTTTCCTTCTTTGCTCGCTCGATCAATGGGAGGCCGACTACCTAGACAATGGATCTTACAACAATACTAAACACAACAAGATTGATGGGGATGCCCCTGCATCAGACTCCCCAGGAGATAAAAGAAAACATGTGCTCCTGCACATGAGGCTATCAATCAAACTTATCTGCCACTGTTCTTTTCTTCCTTTTCTTCCACAATCATTCTGGATCAGTTATCACGTTTCTCCAACATTGGAGATCTTTCCTTAGCTCTATAATTCTTAGTTTTCTTCGAAAAAGTTCTCTTTCCCCCACATCGTACACAAATCAATGTGTCCAAATGTACTAAATTAAAGATATCCACATTTACTTCTTCAAACATTTCCACCTTGCCCATTTGTCTGTCGACTTCATCAAAGCCATTCATAGCCTTATGTAAATCTGCATTCACCATTTCATAATCTTCTTTTGTGATAACCAAAATACACAACAGCAAATCATATGTGACTCCTCTATTCTTAACATAACCCCCAATGTCTTCACTAAAATTTGCATACACTATTCTAGACTCTTGCCCATACTCCTTATCATTCAACATAGCAAAAGAATACATAACAACATTCTTATGGAAGACGCTCATACTTACCTTTGTTTTAATCGTTGCACCAACTTTTTTGTCAACAGTTGCAACCTTCCTTTCTATATCCTTCACTGTCCTACTTGCATTCATACCTTCATTAGCAATCTTCGCCCTCCACTCTTGTTCTATCTCAGAGAATTGTACCCACAAATCATCTGCACTATTATTGTTTACTGCTCCTCTTTCTAATTCCACCTCTATTATGTTCCCGTCATGAATCTGTTTGCCTTCATCTTTTGTAATATCCACTGCACTAATATTTGCTTCTAAATTTTCTGCCTTTTCTTTTCCTTCTTCATTCCTAATGCCTTTATCATACCATTTTTCTATTGTCCACTCTTTTTTTCCATTCCTCTTGTCCAACTCATTCGTCAGACTCATTCCACACATATTTATTCATTCTATGCTTTCCAATCTGCCTCCTTTTTCTTTCCTTTTTCTTCTTGTATCTTTCCCTTCTCATATCTTTTTCATCCACAAGCCTTCACAACTCCATCTCACATTCCAATATCTCATTGTCACTATTCAGTTCCACATCCTTATCATTTTCTTCTTTAAAATTCTTTCTTTCAACAATTTCATTCCAAAATTCAAAAGTACCAACATCAAAATCAACTTGTTTACCTTCCACATTGGATGTACTCTCCTCCAGCTTCTTCCAAGTTGCTACCTCATTCTCCTTTTTTTTCCTTTCTTCAAACTCCTCTGTCATGTCATCTTCATGGAGTGCTAATGCTTCTTCTTTCATTTTGAGTTCTACATAAGTTCTCACTTGTTGTATACCCTGCTGCAATGTCCTCTTGTCATCCTTTGTTGGCTTCCTCATGATTCTTTGTTCATTAGACTAGCCCTATTCTTCACCTTATCTTACATTACCACGTTCCTCTATTGTTGTCCCACACTTCACTACCCACATTTTGTTTTCCATCTTCTTGGATTGATGTTTTTCTATTTTTGTACTCGACCTACCTTCTTGTCTACTTGGAAACTTTGTCATTTATTCCATCCTTTGTTTTGGTTTGCTGTCACAAACTCCATCATAAACCACTCATTGTTTACATTTTATCTGTTGTCCTTTAACAATTTTCTTTTGCCAACTTGGAACCCTATATCCATAGTCTTCTGATTGTCTTTTCTCTCTTTTAATTTGCACATTTACATTCCTATTTTAACATATATGATCAAAATTAACATTCATACTCACATTTACCTCTTCATTGGCTTGTTGTCCCCATTTGCTTCCATGGCGTCATTGCTTGTCATCTCTTCCTTTTTGTAGGTTTCCTTCCTTTCTTCAATAACCCTCTCTTCATCTTCAAGTACCTTACAATGTACCTCCGCTGCAAACTGTTTTCTTTGGTCTATTTGGCATATTGCTGCAACTTGTTTTCTTTCTTTCTCATCTTTATCTTTGTCTATGGGTACTCTTCTTGCCCCTACTCTTATCGTCTTCAAGGTCTTGTTCTCAACCTTCCTCTTACCTGTATTCACATTCTCAAACATCATTAGCAAATAAATCAAGAGACCAAGATGTCTCCTCAAGTGTCTCCTTCATGGACACTTTCCTCTCCTCTTCCAATAGGAGATCTTCCTCATCTTCATCTATTTCCTTGTCAAAATTTGGATTTTCAAAGTCCATTTTCTGACCTTTTCATCTTCATTTCTTGCACACAAAACATCACTTGCAAACTTGTTATCATAAAAAGAATAACAGGGCTCAACTTCACCCATTTTCTGATTTTCTTCATCCTTCTCTTTCTCATCTGTATCTTTCTTTTTCAACCCATTTTGAAGGGCATCCAATCTTGCTTCTATTTTCTTCAATTCTTTATAGAGCCTTCTATTTTGTTTTTCTTCCCACTATTGTTCCATAGTTTCCCACACAACTGGCTTCTTCAAGACAATTTTACTTCTCTTTTTCAAATACATCTTGCTGACTACTGCAACCTTCTTCAACAGAATCTCTCACATTCAACAACTGCCCTCTACCCAACAAAGACTCTAGAAGATGCACCTCTCAAAACCCCCTCTACCCACTCTCTCTTAGTGGAGTAAGTTGTACACCTTCTACCCAACTTTATCTCTGCTGGAGGATAGTAGTTACAGACCCTCTCTCATGCCTGCAACAACAAATTCTCTCATACCTGCGACAAACAAATCTTTCACAACTCTTTCCTTCTCAACTCTCTCATACCTCAATCTTCAAACATACTTCTCGTCATGCCAGTGATCTTCTGGCTCTAATACAAAAATGATGGCATGCATTCTCAAACACACACACTCTGATATCTTAACACTTGGTCTCTTACACCTTGGACATACCATTTAAACCTCTACAGACTTCTTGTCCTCAAAGCGACAGGAATCAGAACACCAAAATAAACATTTCTATAATAGAACCTTTTAGGCGACAGGAACTTATAGAGATACAAAATAGTTAACAAAGTAACACAAAGATTAGTATATTATCAATTCTAAAACAAATAATTGAATCAGACAGTGAAATAGATGATTATTTTATTACTGTCACATGCAATGACGATCACAATCAAATGATTAAACATTTATTCTTTACAATGTAGTCCTTTAACCTGTTCAGTCGATTCTTTTTGAACCATCCAACCTAGCCACATCTTCTCTCTTCACATTTCCAATCTACCAGTGACTCCATAGATCAAACGACTCACCTCCCAAACTGCCTCTCTTTTTCCAAGTCCGTTGATCCTCTGTGATTTACCAATTAGCCTTCAACTACTCAGCCTCCTTCCTCTTCAATTGGCCTCACTTCTTTGTTCAACTTCTCTCTGCCCTCTTCCCCACTCATCCTTTCTGATTAGCCTCTTCCATTCGGCCATCTCTACTCCTTCAGAACCATCCCTCTTCTCTTTGGCCTTCTCAGCAGACTTTTCCACTCTGTCTTTTTATTGTTTAACCTCTCTTCTCTATTCTTTTCTGTTTTCCCCATCCAAGTAGTTCCTCAAACTGTTTTGGTTGGCAATAGGAACCAAATTATAACTGCTTTCCTTCTTTTCTCGCTCGATCAACGGGAGGCCGACTACCTAGACAACGGATCTTAAAAAAATACTAAACTCAAGAAGCTTGATAGGGATGCCCCTGCATCACCTTATCAACAACAATAGATCTTGAGCATAACTATCAAACTCAAATCAAGATTTACCTTAGATTATTATCAAACCATCCATAGATGAGATCTCCCTCAAGAGCATGTGCAGATGGCATGAAATCGTACGACCAACATAGGGGATGAAATCACTTATATCATTCATTGGTTTTGTTGTCCATAAGTTTGCCTAGGCCTGAATAATACTCCTGATCATTGGAACAATATTAAATAAACTAACCCTTAACTATGATTGCTTTCTCTTGTGCAGCATGGTAGGGTGTACGACCTTCATAAATTCATATTAATCAGCATAAAATCTACTAAAGTCTGCTCATATTTAAACACTATTATCAAACATGTATTTTATTGATCTTCAAAAGAAAATAATACAAGGCACAACACTCATGGAATCTATAACCCATGTCTAGGTACAACTTATGTTGTATGACCAACATAAGGGTATTTCACAATCTTCACAAGACCCCAAAAGCCATCAATATTAAATTAAACAATCTAACATTTATTCAATATCCAAAATGATAAGCATCAAATCAAAAGATAACACACGCCATGAAAGAACAATGGAAAACTGTGTATAAGCTTGCTCCAAATCCGCCTTCAACACAATGGTGATTCTTGTATGAAACCACGCGCAATCTACAAGAGGGTTTTCGTCCTCAAGCAAATTCTATAAGAGGGTTTTCATCCTCAAGAGAATATGGAAGAACTCACAGGTTCAATCCGTCTGCAACAATATCAATTCCAAAAAACCCCTCCAAATGACCTCTCATTCTCTTTATAAGGCACTTTAGGAGTTACAAAGGAAATGAATTATTTCTTGAAAATAATAACATTTTCCCTCCAACTTAAATAATTTCTTTTTTCTCAACTTAAGTTCTCACTTTTAAGTGCCTAAATAAAAGAATATATTTTCCCCTTTCCAATGAGCTATAACACTTAATTACTTTTTAATTATTTTCACCCTTAGGAACTTAAGTGAAAATAATAATTAAAATAGCTCATTGAATATTACTTTTTGTGGAAAATCCCAAACTTCATCCAACTATCAAATAAACCAAACCAATATGCTCTGTAGGGTTTGGGATGCGAAACGATGCCTTCCGGGTGACTTTCCAAAAATAGATGGGTCTTCCAAGAATCTTGGAGAGCAATCCGGGAGCTCAATCAAACTTCTGAAACCATCACTATAACCTTGGACATCCACTGAGCTCAATGCCATAGAAAACTAGTTCATTTTCAGAAGGAAACCTATTTTAATAATTAATATTACACTAATTTGCTATAATTAAACATAATCTTAGGCAACCTTAGTGAAGTATTAATTAATTATCTAAATAATGGTCCCAAGCCATATAAAGCAATAGAAATGCACTGATTAAACAACTTTGACCATCCCTTGGTGAAATCAAAGACTTGAGACACACAACTATTCTGCAGACTGAACCATGACCACTCCAAGAACATTGGAGTTCTCCCAAACATGTCAGATAGCCTCAGGAGACTAGGAACAAGCATAATGCGCACCACAATCTATGCGCCAAAAAAAGGGACATTACAGTCCTCCCCGCTCAAGATTGCTTGTCCTCAAGAAATACATGCTATCCAACAGAGATACGTGCATGATTAGCAATAATATACCTGTATCCCAAATCAACCTCAATAATTCTCCACACCACTTTTGCTATGCTACTCTAATGTATCTGTGAACTGCACAATTAGTACTCTGCTTACAACTCTGAAACATTCTTTCAATCACACATCTTTTTGGATCCCAAACATTTGTAACATCACTAACCCTGAGAGTGCAAGAGTTAGCATCCTTCAACAAATCATCAATACAATTTATCAAACCTAAAATTTCAACTGGGAACCAAAATCTAAAATGTTCCTCCAAGGAAGAACATAAATCAGCTTGAACACAAGCTGAAAGTAACTCAGAACAACCATGAATCACCTGGTTTTCACCATCCAAAAGAGCAATATTAGCTGAAACACTTGTCCTTTTCAGCTAAACCCTTCTGTCACCTTCCCACAAAGAGCTAAAAGCAACAAAATGATCAATCTCATGGCTGCAAAAATCTAAAATAATCTCCTAAAAATCTGATTTCAATAATTTTATAATGGGACAACCACAACAAATCTAAAATCTTAGGAAAACAACAAGAGATTTGGGCCATCTATAACCAAAATATATCCAAGTCATGACCAAAATTTCTCTCCAATCCATCAGTATGTTTGCAATTGAACACTTATGATGGCTGACTAGATAAAGGAAAACAACTTCATGACAGAAATTTGACTCCAAAATCATCCATGAAACATTCTTACCAACACCACTATCCTCCACAGAACCCTGAGGATAAACTCTATTATGAAAGTAAGCCATCATTGAACTTAACTTATTGCATACCTTGTCCTCATGCCAAACTTCAACAACTGATGATAACCTCAATTTGGTGAAGTCTTTGTGCAAATTAACATCCCATGAGTGCACTTCACTCGAATCCCATATCCTGTTACTAACCTCCTCCGTGTTACTAACATCAAATAGGTCCTCATCATTCAATATGAGGAGTGGATTATCTAGATTTATCTCAACTTCCATCATAAAAAAAGAATTATCAAATGATTGGAAGTTGTTTTCATTTCCATGTTCAAATAAATCATCAATTTGTTCCAACTCTGCATCTGCATACTTAGGAGGCTGACCTAATTCAAAACCTTCTTGGAGAAAATCAAGCTCTTCAATCACCAACTTGATTTCATCTGCTCTAGCAACTCTATCTTGCTCCCTGAATTGATGTTCATCATCAAGCTGATTTTCAACTTCTAAGAGAGCCATTTGGGTACTCTCTAAAGAATTTATTGTTGATTTAAGCTTAGATGTAAGATTATCAACTTCAGCCTCTCTTCCCTTCAATGCATCACATATTTGACTAGCAAACTCAAGGACATGATCTCTATAAATAAGCAGGTTCAAATAATCTAATTTCAATGTTTCTAATGCCTTCCTGACTACACACCAATGTTCAAGTGAAGATCCTTTTTCTATGCCCATTTGTCTCCTTTCAACTTGTGCCCTCCAAATGTAATCTTCTACAAACTTATGTATGCTATCCAAGTGAGTTAAGGATTGTACAACCTTATCTTCAGTGACCAATAATCAATTCTTGAAATTCAATGTTGCATCAACAATGGAGGCTGATCCAAAGCTTTCAACAAACTCCCCATCAACATGCTCATCAACTGACTCTTTTAAAAAGACACTTGGTTCTTCAATTTGCGTGGGTTCTGATATTTCCTCTTCTCAATCACTATGATCAAATGATATGGCAGCGTCAAATTCAAACATTGAATCATCACCAATGGCTGATTTAAAGTCTTCATCAGCATATTCTTCATTTAGGATCTTTGAGGAGTCAGACTGCTCTTCACTTTGCATGGGAAATTCCCACTCATAATTAAAACTAAATCCACAAGAATGGTGAAGATGCTCTCCATTAGGTGTTGTTCTGAAAATTTTAGCAGCATCAACTTTTGCAACCTCTGTAAATTCTCCCTTTCCCATATCCTCATCAGGACACTCTGCTACAATGCTCTTAGGTTCGCTTGCAAAGTCTCCTTCTAACAATCTATGAATCATTCTTAGCTCATTCTTTAATGTAGTGGCATCTTTAGGGTCTTCATCAAATGAAGGACTTGCAAAGTCCACTTCTGGCTCATTAACTTCATCAAAGCAAAGCTCAGCTTCACTAATTTTTGTTGTAGTCTTCCCCAAATCAGCTAGCTCCTCTATGCATGCCTCTTGATTTGTGACCTTGTCTTCATCATAAAAAGGCTCAGACTCATTTCTTTCAGCTATCAGGACTTCATCTTCTCCCTTATTGGATTCCACATCATCCTGAAGGAAAGAACATGTTGTGAAGGAACTTACTAGTTCATCGTCTTTGTTTTTACATTGGTGGTTAGGCTCCCAAGAATCCTTGCATAGAAAACAAAGATTTCTTCTCCTGAGATCATTCTTATTGTCCTCTTTCTTTCTCAAAATGAGAGAGTTCTTGTTCTGTTGGCTAGAAGGTGATGTCTTGGAATAGTTCTTGGTACTCGCCATTGGAGTGGGTAACTCGGGCTTCCATAAAGACATTTTCATCTTCTCCTCTTTCTTCCTCATCCTTCAAAAGTATGTTATAAGACCCATTTTGTCAGGATTCCCCTCCATGATTATTTTTGAAAAAGCATCCCATGAAATTTGATGCTTAAAGTCATTTGATAGACCTTGGTACTCATCAATAATTTTTGTGGCCTCTCGATCATACAACCTTTGATTCGACTCCTTATGAATTGTTCTTTCTAATTCATCCTGACTTTGTCTAAGAGAATCAATCAAGACATATGTCTCAATTCTTCTCCCCATGAGAGATGCCATGATCTCACATTCACTAAACAACTTCTTTCGGCTGCCAAATCTCTGAACACACATGCAAATGCTGATCACCCACATGCAAGGCTAAAAAATTGACTCGCTCTTGAAGATCTGCAAGGAATGAGTAGCAACCCAAATAGGTTGGCAAGATCACCAGCTCTGATACCACTGTAATATGCTACCCCCAAAAAAATCAATTTTATACAATGATATCACAACAGTGTTAGAAAAACAATGTATACAACTAGAATCTCCACACTTTCTGATCACCAAGTTCCCAAGATGGGCAAGGTGAGAGCATACAGTGCTTTGGATTACAATTCAAAGCTTTGCAAATAAACTAAGAACAATCTTCTGCTAACAATAGGCATCTGCTTTTCAGCAGGCATCCACTTATGTAATGGGAATACTCCACTTATTCAGTGGGTGATAAAGAAAGATTAAATGTCTATTCCTCCACACTGGCGGTAAACCATCCGAGGGTTACAACATGTGTTTGCAACAAACAAAGATTACAATGCTATTTATAACTTGCAACTAAGCCCAATACCCTTGGATTTACAAAGTGTCACAACTGCAACTGGTTAGAGCATTAAAACTTGAAGAAAGCATGAAGAAACATACATATAAGATCATAGTGTCATCATGAATATACCCCATATGAAAGAATAGAAGAGTAAGCTTAGATTGTTGGTCTCAAGGAACTATTGGAGTTGATCACCGATCTACAACACTTCTAGTCAGCACTGTGGAACTCTTCAAAATAGTTACAATACCCCAATCTTCCATGCTCAAAATCCACAAAACATAACAACTTCTATCAACACAATAGACAAGATAATCAACAAGTGTTCTACCACTAGAGTTCAGATGCATTTCTCTGTATATGATTGACCCAACCTACTGTATTGTCAGCCCAGCCACTTATGAAGTCCACAATAGTTCACATGGAATGATCTCAATCTATCCTCACCCTTGATGACTCATTTCAAACTTATAGTACCAACCAATGTAATGTAATTTTCAGATTTCAAGCTCGAAAAAACCTTAGAATTTTGTAATGTACGGCACACCTAGGTATGCATAGTAGACCATAGAAAGGCATATACAACACCAAAAACCCTCGCCTTATCAACAACAATGGAGCTTGATCATAACTATCAAACTCAAATCAAGATTTACCTCAGATTATTATCAAACCATCCATAGATGAGATCGCCCTTAAGAGCATGTGTGGCTGGTATGAAATTGTATGACCAGTATAGGGGATGAAATCACTGATATCATTCATTGGTTTTGTTGTCAATAGGCTCGCCTAGGCCTGAATAATACTCCTAATCATTGGAACAATATTAAATAAACTAACCCTTAACTATGATTACTTCCTCTTGTGTGGCATGGTAGGGTGTATGGCCTTCATAAATCCATATTAATCAGCATAAAATCTACTAAAGTTTGCTTAGATTTAAACACCATTATCAAACATGTATTTTACTAATCTTCAAAAGAGAATAATACAAGGCACAACACTCATGGAATCTATAACCCACATCCAAGTACAACTTATGTTGTATGACCAACATAAGGGTATTTTACAATTTTCACAAGACCCAAAAAGGCATCAATATTCAATCAAACAATCTAACATTTATTCAATATCTAAAATGATAAGCATCAAATCAAAAGATAACACACTCCATGAAAGTACAATGGCAAACTCTATATGAGCTTGCTCCAAATTTGCCTTCAGCACAATGGTGATTCCTATATGAAACCACACCCAATCTACAAGAAAGTTTTTGTCCTCAAGAGAATTTTATAAGAGGGTTTTCGTCCTCAAGAGAATATGGAAGAACTAGGTTCAATCCGTCTGCAATAATATCAATTCCAAAAAAACCCTCCAAATGAGCTCTCATTCTCTTTATAAAGGCACTTTAGGAGTTGAAAAAGAAATGAATTATTTCTTGAAAATAATAATCTTTTCCCTCCAACTTAAATAATTTCTTTTTTCTCCACTTAAGTGCTCACTTTTAAGTGCCTAAATAAAGTGCCTAAATAAAAGAATATATTTTCCCCTTTCCAATGAGCTATAACATTTAATTACTTTTTAATTATTTTCACCCTTAGGAACTTAAGTGAAAATAATAATTAAAATAGCTCATTAAATATTACTTTTTGTAGAAAATCCCAAACTTCATCCAACTGCCAAATAAACTAAACCAATATGCTTTGTAGCGTTTGGGATGCAATACGATGCCTTCTGGGTGATTGTCCAAAAATAGATGGCTCCTCCAAAAATCTTGGAGAGCAATCCAAGAGCCCGATCAAACTTCTGAAACTATCACTTTAACCTTGGACATCCATTGAGCTTAATGCCATAGAAAATTAGTCCATTTCCATAAGGAAACCCATTTTAATAATTAATATTACACTAAGTTGCTATAATTAAACATAATCTTAGGCAACCTTAGTGAAATATTAATTAATTATCTGAATAATGGTCCCAAGCCATATAAAGAAATAGAAATGCACTGATTAAACAACTTTGACCATCCCTTGGTGAAATCAAAGACTTAAGACACACAACTATTTTGCAGATTGAACCACGACCACTCCAAGAACATTGGAGTTGTCCCAAACATGTCGGATAGCCTCCAGGAGACTAGGAACAAGCATAATGCGCACCACAATCTATGTGCCAAAAAAAGGGACATTACATTGCCTTAAAGCTTCTAAACCAACCAACTAGCCTTCTTATTTCCACCATAATCTGCTCCAACCTCCAATTGTTAGAAGCATCCTTGTCCAACAGGCCAATTACAATCTTCAAGTCACCTTCCACCCAGAGGCTATCCCAATTATGCTCCCTAGCCAACCAGAGATCTTTCCATAGTGCTCCAGCCTCAGCTAGCTTGTTGGAATCAATTCCAAAATCCAGGGCATAGTATCCTAAAGGTTGGCCCTTGTCATCTCTAAATATTCCACTTCCTCTAACTCTCCTTGGATTGCCTCTAGCCGCTCTGTCAAAATTTAGTTTTATCCACCAGGGTTCAGAGGAAAACATCTAACATATTGATCCTTTGAACTGTTATGAATATAGTTGCCAACACTGCCCAACCATCAAAATCTCAGTTATTCGTTGGCCATCCCATTCTCCTCCAAAGACACCTTCCAGTCCTTATTTCTAGTCTCTCCAAGCTCATTGATAGCACATTTAATCTGGTCCCAGATTCTGTCCACACCCCTTTCTTGTTCTGAGAAGATTATTCTATTTCACTCCAACCATACATTCCAAATCAGAAGAGCTGGAAACACTTCCTAGACAAATTTAAGCCCCTAGCTTTTCACCTTGAAGTTCCAATTTTCTAGTAGCATGTTTACATTTGGCATCTTTGCCCTCTCAGTTGTCCTTGATGTCAAATGCACAAACTCTCAAGTTTGTGGTACAATGACAGTTGCATCTCAGGTTTGTGGTTCGAGCTTGGCCATTGGCCACATTTGATTGACATTCTTTGCATAATGTGGTTATTATATTTGGAATGCATTCTTGGTCTATGCTACGGTGATGGCAGCTTTTGGTTGACTTGGCATATGATAGTTAGACAGTTGGCTAAGATATGGATGGTATCTTTGATGTCATATTCATAGTTTATTTGGTTTCATATCAGTTTGTTTGGTTTCATATCCAGCTGTATTGATTTCATATCAGTTGGTCCTTAGTTGGCATTAGTGTTTGGCAATGATGTCAAATGTCATTACAATTGGCATGAGTTCAGTAAGGTGGATAGTTGGAATCTCACAAGTCCACATTTGATTTGAGTTCATAAGATGATGATTACTCTTCTTGGAACTAAAATAGCTATGGTTGCATTAGAGTTAAATGATGAACTCTTATTCAGTTTGATATCTTCATTTTATATGGGCTACAAAGGTCATCATTTGATACATTACATTAAGGTGACTAAGGGTCAGTAAAGGTATGTCCTTATCATTTAATTTGTTCAAAAAGGTGACATTTGATTTTATTTCAATGTTATAAAATGCCACATTCGAGCCACTTAAGGGCTCAACTTGTTAAGTAGGTTCTGGGCTCTAGAAACAGCTAAGAGGTTCTTTTTGATAATGAACATTCACTGGGCCACTTAGGGAAAACTGGGAGTAAAGGTCACTGGGATATAAGTGAACAAAAGAAACACATTTCATTTCATTTTACAAAGTTTCTACCTTTGAAAATGGGCTTTGCTGATAGGGTCTGACTCTGTGATGTGAAATCATGAATGTATAAGGTGAAATCTATGGATTATCTTGGTCTATGAGGTGACAATGCTGACTACGGAAGTGAGACAGTTATAGTTGAGCTCTAAGTGAGAAAAAATAGCATTCTTTCAGGTGTTGTCATTTCATTTGAAGTTTCTATTTTTACATTCAATTCTACTTTCAAGTTTACTCATGCAAATTCAGTTAAGGTTTTTGGGTTTGATTTGTTTGCACCTCATTAACAAAACAAAAGGGTTTACTTGATAAAGAAATGTGAACATAGTTAAAGGCTTCTGTTAAGAAATGATATACAGTTATGGGTCTTTGTGAAGGATTTGTTAAAAATAAAAAGGTTTACAGTTTCTAGTAAACGACTGCCATTTTTTTTTGTGATACCCATAACAAATAATGCTAGGGTTTCCATTTCTGGTAACAACAGTTTGAAGGTCAAGTGGTTAAACTTTGGTTACATTTTGTTAAGGTTGCTTTCACCCTTGTCTGGGGTTTGAGACAGTTCGAAGATCTTAACTATTGTTTCAGTTATGCTTACTCTATGATGGCAAGTTTACTTGACTGTGATTAAGACTATGATTAAAGGATATAATTGCAAGACATATTTCTTATTACAATTCTTTGGTTACTTGAATAGTTTGTTGAACTGTAGTTACACTTTGTGATTCAATTTTGATAATTGTGGTTTGCATAAGTAGTTTGATTGTATAACCAAGTACATGGTTCATTTACTGTGAATAGAGATTTTATTGAAGTTTTGATTGATTTTCATAAATTAAGACATATACAGACACATTCAAACCTATTTTACTTGGGATAGTTTGACCTTAACAAGGACAATTTACTTGACAGTTGTCTTAGATAGTTGCATAATTTCAGTTACAGATTCAAACTGTTTCATGAAAGAAGGAAGGCATTATGAAAATGTATAAAAGGCATGATATGTAAACACCTGATATGAGATTGATGAGTGTGTATCTTACACTATCATTGAGATTGTAACAGTGTGTTAGTGCAAAATCTATTCTGAGTTGATGTGCATGGTTGTAGTTATGCATTCTTGAGTCTCAAATAATGAGACAATCAAGAACTGGATTGTAGTGAAACAGAGAAACCCTATGTATTGTATATTTTCATTTGAACTTTGAGAAGTTGTAAGTGATCATGTCATCGAGACAATATGATCATTGCCAGTGAGGCTTGTGTTGCCAGTGAGGCTTATGTTGCCAGTGAGGCATTTTGTAGTCAGTGAGACATAAAGGCTAGTGAGGCTATGTAATTGGAGTTTTTGATGATTAAACCAGTGAGGAATTTTTTAGAGTGGTTTTTCATCCCTAGAGGGTTTTCCACTTGTCAAATATTTGTGTTATGATCGCTTGTGATTATGTTGCTCATAATACTCTATTTATGAGTTTATGTTCTTTGTTGCATGATTCAACTGTTGCATATTATTGTTGACATGATGCTCATTTTGAGTCAGTACAAATGCATGATTATCACAGTCCAATGAAAGTTATAAAACTGCCTCTTTTGTTTGTCAGTCTTATAGTTCTAATTCAGCAAATATTAATATGATGTTCATAAATTGGTTTTGATGGTTCATCATAGTTCATCAATAGTTTTCCTATTCTCTCATGTGCACAAGTTGTGATAGTCCATTGCAGTTCATAAATGAATGTCTTGTTTTCATTATAAAAAGGTTGAAGTTCATAGTTTGTAAAAATTTGTTAATGGTTGCCAAAAACAAGTCTATTTTATAAGACACTGATTCACCCCCCGTCTCAGTATCTTTCGTACTCCAATAGGCGTGACCCAGATTAATTCCAGCACCTTAGGAATTTGCCCCACAGTTCCTGAGTGAAATCATAGAGCAAGAATATGTGATTCTCATCTTTGCTAGCCTTCTTGCAAAGAATACATCAGGATGGACCCAATTTTCCAAGCTTGACCAGTCTATCCCAAGTCAAGGCTCTGCCTTTCCAGAAAATCCAAAGGAATGCACTAGCCTTAGACAGACCCTGCTTACACCAAATCTTTGACAGCACTGAGGAGCTCACACCCTGACCATGGTAGAAATATTTTGAGTATGCCTCCTTGACAGTCACTCTACCTTCTCCACTGAACAACCACATGAGCCTATCCTCTTCCTCCGAGAAAGGCACCTTTTCACCTTCTTTAAAACATCATTCCAAGTCATGCTCATTGCTCCATCCAAACCTTCAAGAGCCTTCGAAGCCCAGTTACTAAAAGGAAGCTAGGTGTGCAAAAATCGCTTCCTACACTAATCTAATGAGGGGAGAGCTATACAAATTCAATTTAATCCTTACAATTACAGCAACATGAAACATATAACAAAGATATTTCAGCAATACACATAGAAACCGAAAGAAGACAAAAGAAGAGAGACAAGATATATCATGGGGAAAACCCTTATCGGGTGAAAAACCCCACACTTAGAAACCTGCACAATGTATTATCAAAACTGAATATGGTTTACAATACACTTGTAATGCAAGCTTCAATAGTCTTCAACACTCGTGTCTGGAGTCAATCTGGTAGCATAACAGTACCTGTCAATCACACACTACATCTCCTCCTCCAAGCACCTGTTTATGGGAGTCCAACTTGGCCTCATGGCTAAAAACCCATGCCTATGGACACTTGGTCAACATTGTAGAATGTTCCTGACACTTGTCGACAACTCCCATCCCAAAGAGAACACCTATTTCTAAAATGGGCTATGACAGATGCTCTTACGACTCTTACGACCGTCATAGAATCTGTCATAGCAATTACAACTTATAGCTGTAAGAGAATCTATCATACATAAGATATAAATAGCATATTCTCTTACAACATGTCATAGTCCACCTTGGGATACCCAAAGATGCCTTTTTCAAAGATGCTTCATGACACATGTCTTCACCTATCTTACAAACTTCTATTTCCAACTCTTACATGTCATAACTTCGTCATAGGAATCCATCATAACTGTTTCAGTCAACATTCCCTTACACAACATCCAAGATGCCGACACATGGAAAAATACTCCTACCACAAAGTGGGATGCCTATTTCCTCATGTGAGGACAAAATTACAAGTTGTCATCTTCCATGTAGGATGACACATCACCGTGCCACATCCTACAAAATGACAATATGGAATTTACAATTAATTTACAACATAGGCAATGAATAAATAAATACAATCATAAATAATGCAAGGAATTACCAAGGTTGAGACACCTTAATTCCCAACATTCTCCCACTTGTCGAACACCTTGTAAGAGCCAATAGAATAACAAGATCTAACTGCTATAGGCCGAGAGGCCCATAGACTCCAAACACCATCTAAACTTCTCTGTGCTAACTGGTTTCGTTAATGCATCTGCAACATTCTTCAAAGTATCTACGTTCTCCAAATTTACCTTCCCATCCTCTACCATGTCTCGTACGAAGTGAAACTGAACATCAATATGCTTTGTTTTGGCATGGAAAGTTAGATTCTTTGCAAGGCAAATCGCACTCTGACTGTCAGAACTGATTGTAATCTAACCTGCATCAACACCAATATCTGAACACAATCTCTTAAGCCAAATGGCTTCCTTACTTGAGCATGAGTTGCTTCCATATCCTCAGCTTCTGTCATGGACAAAGCAACCACAGGTTGTCACTTACTCATCCAACTAATAGCACCACCAAATAGTGTAAACACATAAGCAATGGTGGATCTCCTGTTGTCAATGTTACCTGCCCAATCTGAATCCATGAATATCAACAGAATGCGGAGGTCCTGTAACATTACCATGATATCATATGGAATATTTGGAAGTACCCCTCAAAAATCTGAACACTCGCTTAACTACATCCCAATGTACCCATCCAGGATTAGCCATAAATCGACTAAGGACTCCCACTACTTGGGCAATGTCTGGTCTTGCGCAGACCATAGCATACATCAAACTGGCAACAACACTAGCATAAGGTACTCTGCTCATGTCCTCTACCTCACTAGGAGATTTTGGACAATCCTCAACAGATAAATTTGTCCCCAAAGAAATAGGAACACACAATTGTCTACAATCTGCCATGTTGAACCTATCCAACACGGTCTTCACATACTTACTTTGGCTTAACCAAAGTTTTCTGTTAGTTCTGTCTCTTCTGATTCCCATTCCTAGAATGTACCTGGCTGCCCCTAAATATTTCATTTCAAACTATGTTGACAACTGGGATTTAAAATTAGAAATCATATTCTTACCCTTCCCAATGAGCAACATATCATCAACATACAGTGCAACAATGAGAATACGATCACAATCAAACTTAAAATACACACAGTGATCCGATTTCGATCTCACAAATCCAATTGACAACACAAAGGCATCAAACTTCAAGTACCACCTCCTAGGAGACTACTTCAAACCATACAAAGACTTCTTTAACTTGCAAACCAAATTTTCTTTACCTTTCATCATGTCATGCTCTGGCAGTGACATGTAGATTTCTTCCTCCAAATCACCATGAAGGAAAGTTGTCTTCACATCCATCTGTTCTACCTCTAAGTCATAAGCTGCTGCAAGAGATAACAAGAATCGAATGGATGTCAGCTTTGCAATGGGAGAGAAGATCTCACCATAATCTATACCGTTCACTTGTGAATACCCCTTCGCAACCAATCTGGCCTTATACTTATCAACACTGCCATCTGCACCAAATTTCTTCTTGAACACCCATTTGCATCCAACGGGTTTCCGTCCAGGAGGCAAAGGCACCAAGTCCCAAGTTTGATTCTTTTCCAAAGAAGCCATCTCATCCTCCATGGCCTCCTTCCAGGAACCTGCATCTTTCATATCCAAATCCTCTGACATAGTTCTAGGTTCATCACTATTAGTAAGCAAAGAAAAAGCACAACTAGAATCAAGCAATGTATAACCAAACCTTTCAGGTTGCTTTCTTATCCGTGTAGACCTCCTCAAGAGCTGAGGTTGAGGTTCAGCTTCTTCATCTGAGCTTTTAGAGCTGCAAGAGCTCTCCTCATCATCAGGTCCAACATTGTCTTTCTGTTCAGTCTTCTCAGGGGTAGCAGGAAACTGAACAACATCCTCTTTCTTTTCTTTTTCTTCTGGCTATAAAATAGTGGAAGAAGGTGTTAGCTCTCTGAAGATGACACTTCTACTATATAACATTTTTTCAGCCATAGGGTCCCAAAGCTTGTATCCTTTCACACCGACTCCATAGCTAATGAAGATACACTTAACAGCCTTGTTCTCCAATTTTGACCGCTTCTCCCTAGGCACATGTGTATATGCCTCACAACCAAAAACATGAAGATGCCTTATTGAAGGCTTTCTACCAAACCACACCTCCATGGGTGTCTTACCAACAAGAGCTGATGTAGGAGATCTATTTACAAGATAGCAAGCAGTGGCAGCAGCTTCAACCCAAAAATTTTATTCTAGGCCAACTCCACTAAGAATACTCCTAGCCTTCTCCATCAGTGTCTTGTTCATCCTCTCTGCAACTCCATTTTGCTGCAGGGTGTATGGAGTTGTCTTATGTCTTTCAATCCCAAGTTCCTTGCAATATTTATCGAATTCTATAGAACAGAACTCACCACCGTTGTCAGTTCTCAAACATTTAATTATTTTATCAGTCTGATTTTTAGCAAAGGCCTTAAACTCCTTAAACTTACTATAGACTTCATATTTGCTTCTAAGAAAATAAATCCATGTCCTTCTACTGTAATCATCTATAAAAGATACAAAATATACATACTTTGATAATGAAGGAACATTAACAGGACCAAATACATCAGAATGAACAAGGTCCAACACACCAGAAGACTTATGAGAACTCAAGTAAAACTGAACATGGTTTCGTTTTCCATATATGCAATGTTCGCAAAAGTCAAACTCAAGATTACAATTATCTAACCCCTCAATGAGGTTCTTATTTTTCAGGGTACGCAGACCCTTCTCACCAATGTGGCCAAATCTCTTATGCCATAACATTGTCTTTTCAGTAGGAAGCTTAACTTCCAAGGCATGAATACAACCATCAGGACTAGATACAAGAAATTTCTTCACTGCTCTTTCAGATGGTGGGGATAAAGTGACTGCTGCCCTCTTTCTTGAGTCAGAAGAACTATTGCATTATGAAATGCATGCCTCCAGCTGAAACAGAGTACCTCTCCTAGTACCCTTAGCAAGCATCATAGCTCCTCTAGTCATCTTACATCCTTCTTTCGAAAAGACAACCTGCACACCTGCATCATTCAACATACTTACAGAAAGTAGGTTCTGTACTAAGCCTAGGATGTGCATAACCCTAGAGATCCCCTTCACTCATCCATCAGGGAATCGAATAGAGACTCTTCCATGACCAACAATCTTCAGATGAGAGTCATCACCCAGGTACACCTTTCCACCATTGAACTCCTCATACTTAGTGAACTAGTCTCGATGCGAGGTCATGTGGAATGATGCACCAGAATCAATCAGCCACACATCATCAGATGCATGGGTTACCACGGCTGCAATGAAGGCATCACCATCATCTTGTGACTTGTCAAAATCTGAATCTAGGTTCTTCTTCTTCTTTTTCTTTTCCTCTTTGTATTCCTTTCAGAAATGCCTAGATTTACCATAGTTCCAACAGAGAGCCTTGGACTTTCCAGGAGATTTAGATCTCCCACAAGATTTGGATCTACCCTTCTCAGCTTTCTTGTCCTTCTTTTTCCCTTTCTCCTTGGGTCTTCCACGAATTGCAAGAGCCTCTTTGGTTGCCTCAGAAGACTTTCTCCGCATCTCTTCAGACAATAGCAAAGAAACCAATTCATCCATTTTGAAAGTGGATGTGGTGCTTCCAATAGCCATGACAAGATGATCCCACGAGTCCGGAAAAGAACGAAGCAAGGTCATACATCGATTCTCCTCTATCTTCACACCAATGGATGTCAATTGTGCAACCAACATGTTGAAAGCATTCATATGTTCTGCAATAGATCCTCCATCCTCCATTTGAAGAGAATACAACTTCTTTCTTAGGAAAAGTTTGTTAACCAGGGATTTGGCTTGATACACATCTCCCAACTTCTTCCAAAACAAGTTTGCAGTAGCCTCCTCATGGACATTTAACAGGACAGAATCAGCAATACTAAGTCTCATGAGACCCTTAGCCTTCTGATCCTTGAGATCCCAATCAGCTTGTGACATTGCAGCTGGTTTTGTTCCATTGATAGTTTCCCAGAGGTCTTGATCAACAAGCATGTCTTCCATCTTGAGCTTCCACAGCTCAAAATTAGTGCCATTGAATTTCTCCACCTCTATCCTTCCGGATGTGCTTGCCATCTTCTTGCTGCAATAAGATTCGGAATACTCTGCATAGACTCCCACTCAACTTAAGATCAGCACAAAAAACCCCTACCCAACAACTAGGACGGAAGGTGATCAAGCTCTGATACCAACTGAAAGGAAGCTAGGTGTACAAAAATTGCTTCCTACACTAATCTAATGAGGGGAGAGCTATACAAATTCAATTTAATCCTTACAATTACAGAAACATGAAACATATAATAGAGATATTGCAGCAATACACATAGAAACAGAAAGAAGACAGAAGAAGAGAGACAAGATATATCGTGGGGAAAACCCTTATCGGGTGAAAAACCCCACACTCAGAAACCTGCACAATATATTATCAAAACTGAATATGGTTTACAATACACTTGAAATGAAAGCTTCAATAGTCTTTGACACTCATGTCTAGAGTCAATCCGGCAGTATAACAGTACCTATCAATCACACACTACATCTCCTCCTCCAAGCACCTGTTTATATAGAATATACAAGGCAAAATTGGCTCTATCTTGGAATGGGCATCCAACTTGGCCTCATGGCCCAAAACCCAAACCTATGGACACTTGGTCAACATTGTAGAATGTTCTTGACACTTGTCCACAACTCCCATCCCAAAGAGGTCACCTATTTCCAAAATGGGCTATGACAGATGCTCTTACGACTGTCATAGAATCTATCATAGCAGTTACAACTTACAGTTGTAAGAGAATCTATCATACACAGGCTATAAATAGCATATTCTCTTACAACATGTCATAGTCCACCTTGGGGTGCCTAAAGATGCCTTTTTCAAAGATGCTTCATGACACATGTCTTCACTTGTCTTACAAGCTTCTATTTCTGACTCTTACATGTCATAACTTCGTCATAGGAATCTATCATAACCATTTTAGTCAACATTCCCTTACACAACATCCAAGATGCTGACACATGGTAAAATACTCCTACCACAAAGTGGGATGCCTATTTCCTCATGTGAGGACAAAATTACAAGTTGTCATCTTCCATGTAGGATGACACATCACCGTGCCACATCCCACAAAATGACAATATGGAATTTACAATTAATTTACAACATAGGCAATGAATAAATAAATATAATCATAAATAATGCAAGGAATTACCAAGATTGAGACACCTTAATTCCCAATAGTTGCCATCAATCTTCTCCTTCTAATCCCGCACTAAATTTCCCATCCTGGGCTCATCCTGGGCTCTACAAAGGTAGCTAAGGAAGCAAACAGGGCAGTATGCTTTAAGGGATTTTCCTCGATCCAAGGGTCATTCCAAAATTTAAGTATGTCCCCTTTGTGCACTTTCCATATTAGATCAGGCAAAAGGGGCCTGATACATATTCTCAAAAGATTCCATATACTAGATCCTATGGGTAGGTTTATATTAGCATCGAACAGAAAGCCAACCTGATTTTGAATATATTTGGCCTATAGGACTTTGCTCCACATTCTATCTCATTCTTCATAGATTCTCCAAACCAGTTTGGTTCTAAGAGCTTTGTTCATGTTCTTTAAATTCTAGAATCCCAATCCGCCTAGCTTCTTCAGCTTGCAAAATTCTTCCCATTTGGCCAAACTATATTTGCAAGTCTCTTCTGTACATCGCTAGAGAAAAATTCTTTGTGTTTTTTCTATATTCTTGGCCACTTTGCTAGGAATTTGAAAGATAGACATCATATAGATGTTAACCCCCTCCAAATAAGCTTTAATTAAAGTAATTATTCCTACCAGGGAAAGCCACTTACCCTTCCAAGATGCCAACTTGCCTTGAACCTTGTCCACAACTTTCCTCCATTCTTCCTTTGATGTCATTTTACTTACCAGGGGCATGCCTAAGTAACTACTAGGAAGAGAATCCACCTCAAATCCCAGTATCCTTTGAACATCAAAAGAGTTGGGGAAAAAATCTTTAAGAAAGAAAATGCGAGACTTACTCAGGTTCACCTTCTAGCCAGCCACCTGCTCATATGTCTAAAGAATTTTCTTGAAGCCCCAAGCCTCCCTTGCCAAAGCCTCCCCAAAGAGCAGGGTGTCATCAATGAATTGAAGATGTGTCAGATTGGGGCACCCACTTGAGACCTGTAGACCCTTGATCCTACCTTCAGTACCAGCCCTTTTCAATACATAACTGAGAGCTTTGGCCACAATAAGAAAAAGAAAAGGGGACAGTGGGTCCCCCTGTCTTAGCCCCCGCCTTGCAGGGAAGAAATCAATGGATCTCCCATTGATCAACACCGCATATTACATAGTGGAAATACAACTGAAAATCCAGTTGCACTAGTCCTCGCTAAAGCCCATTCTCCTCATGACCAAAAAAAAATTCCCAGGAAACTTTGTCATAGGCCTTATTCATATCCAGCTTAATGATCATTCCTTCTTTCTTTTTTTCCTTAATCGAATGTATGGTTTCATGAGTGAGTACAACTCTGTCAAGAATTTGTCTACCTTTCAAAAAGCCACTCTGCTCTTCTAAGATCATTCCTTCCAGACAAACTTTTAATCTTGGTACCATTGGCTTTGTTACTATCTTATATATTACATTACATAGAGCTATTGGTCTAAATTCATCAAAGAATTTAGGGTTTTTGACTTTGGGGATAAGAGCAAGGAACGTCATGTTCCAAGAACCCATCATAACCTTTCTACCTCTGCACTCCTCAGTACCCTGCCAAATATCCTCACCAACTACATCCTGAAACTTTTGAAAGAATCAACCTAGAACCCGTCAGGGCCTGGAGCTTTCATAGCACCCAAAGAGAAGGTAGCAGACCCGACTTCATCCTTGGTGAATGGAGCCAAGAGCTTTACATTCTTATCATTATCCATTATATGTGGGATGTTACCTAAGCATTCATTCTGGGCCTCCAAGTTCCTTTCCCCAGCTACCCCAAGCAGGTCTATAAAATATCTTCTACCCTCTTCTCTGATCTAGCATCCACATCCTCGACCACTGAACCACCAGGCAAAGTAAGTTTCAAGATCTTGTTCTGGTTCCTTCTAATACTAGTGGAGAGGTGAAAGAATTTCGTATTATTGTCTCCTTCTTTCAGCCATTTGACCCTAGACTTCTGCATCCAAAAAATTTCTTCCATACGCAATAGTCAATTGAGCTCATCCACCTTGTCTTTCTCTTTGTCCCTAGAAGAGAGAGATAGACCATTCATAGTAATTTCTCTTTCAATAACATCCAAATCCTCTTCAGCTTTAATTTTGGAGGCGAACAGATTCCCCATCACCTTTTTATTCCAATCATTTGCCTATTTTCATACTTCTTGGAGTTTTTTGAGAACTGTAAACCTTTTATTCCCCTTCACCTCCTTATTCCACCACCCCTTCAAAGAATCATTAAAATCTAGATGCTCATACCAAAATGTCTCCATCTTGAAAGGGATACCTTTTAGTTTTGGCAAAGGGAGCATTGCAGCCTGATCAGCCAATGATCAAACCCCCCAAATTCGCAAACCTCTAAATAAAAATGAACCTAATCAAGGAGCCACTCAGAATTGACCAGAAATCTATCTAACATGCATAAAATGTTGTCCTCCCCAACCCTTCTATTGGTCCATGTGAACCAACCCTCTTTAGGCTGTATATTAACCAAGGACAACTCCTCACAAAACTTCCTAAACCCAACATAACCCAAACTACCTAGAGTTTGACCACCTCTCTTATCCTCTGGCGCCAAAATGGAATTGAAATCACCTCTAAGAATCTAATTTTCATATGGAAAGGAAGACCTAAAAGTTTTCAAGAAACCCCAACACCTTACCCTATCTCCTTTAAGGTTGGGGCCATAGACATGAGAAATCAAGAACCTACCACTCCCTTGCAGATGCCTAAGATCAATGGAAAGCACATGATCACCCACAAAAATTTCCATCCCTGTGAATCTAGATTTGTTCCAAATAATTGCCAATCCACCTATCATGCCAACCACTCCAACTGCAACACCTTCTCCATTTCTCCATAGTTTACAAACAAGACTAACCATTTCTTCCTTATCCAACTTTGTTTCTTGGAACAAACATACATCAGGAGCCTCAATCAGTGTCAACCGCTTGACCAAGCGATGCTTCTCCAAGCCATTTAGGCCTTAGACATTCTAGCTAATCACCTTAATTTTTTAGGTGGGGCCAAAAGGTGCTCACCTCCCTTCTTAACAAATTTATTCAATGTATCCTGGGTTCCTTTCTCGACCTCCAACATAATCGTGTGCTTGGCTTTACTTACATCCGTTTTCCTACCTCACAAGGAGGGGCCCTCGACATCCATGAACAAACTAGTTTTCCCTTTCTTCCCACTCCTTGTCACAATTTTCCAATCATTTTCCTTATCCTTTGTTTCATCCTCTTCATCAGACACCACCTTCGACTGCCACCCTCCCTTAGATTTTGTACCCTTGGATTCTTTGCTAATGCAGTGCATGGTCACCCTATTGGATTCCATCAAGACTCCAGATAAACCTTCCCTAATTTCCATATTGGTCCCTTCCTCTTGGCCCTGTGCTAATACACTGGTGCCCGCTTCCATCTCTCCATCTTCCAAACCCGTATCCACATAGGTATTCTCTAGAACCACCTCTAGAACTGGTGTTGCTAATATGGGGGCCTCAAGCTCATTTCCAACTAGCTTGTCACCTGAATGTCCTAAGGATTTCTTCGAACAATCACCTCCTAATGGGGTGCTAGAGAATCTACTTTTGTCCTCAAAATTACCTTCATGGTTCCTCACCTTCCTTTTATCGCAACTCTGAGCTATGTGTCCCACCTTCCAGCAATTGAAACACCTGATCGGGAGGCATTCATAATCCAACTCCCAAAGCCAAATTCCTATCACCGATGATAATTTTATTGAATGGAGAATGGGTTTGCTCAAGTCAAAGTTGACACAAATTCTTGCATAAGTTTCTAATCTTTCCTGATGGGAGGCATTTGAGCATGAGACATATTTGCCTAAAGCATCCCTGATCAACTTAAAAATCTCCTATGTTCATAGCTCTTGGGGTAGCTTGTACAATCTTACCCAAATTGGCGATGTCTATATCAACTCTTTATGAGGGTCGAAGCTAGGCTCGCAAACCCTAATATAAAGGCTTGCGTTGTCCATGAACCACAAACCGCCTTTGAGGATGTCTCTTTTGAATTTTGATTGAAATACAATTTGTAGAAACCCTAATGTTAGGAAACTAACTTCTGTCTTGACACCTAACCACTTGTGTTTGATCCAATCTTTGATTCTTTTAATTGATGGCTAGATGCCAATAAATTTGGCAATAACAATAGTCTTCCTAAATTTTTCTACCTTAGAATTCGGGAATTCATCCAGGATTGCCAGCACGGGAATATCCTCTGAAATTTACAAATTAACATTGCCAACGAACATCCATCTCTTATTGATTTAATCCTTAACTCGATTCGCTTCTGCTTCCAGCAGCAATTCTCCAATCACCACAACCTCCTCGCTCTTAATGTTATTGAAACCTTCTCCATCCTCCTGCTCTACATCTTTTGCAACTTTCACTTCCATTACAAGCCTCCTATTAAAGTCCTTAATTTTGTAAATGTAAGGTTGATAGCTTTGTTGTATATCTAGTTGTTTATGTGGATGATTTATTTCTAACTAGTAACAATGAATAATATATTCAAACTATGAAAGACAAATTGAAGCAAGGGTTTGAAATGAATGACTTGGGACATCATTACTATTTGGGTATTGATGTGATTTAAAAACCCAAGTATATCTTCATCACCCAACAAATATATATTGGTGAACTTCTAAGCAAATTTGGCATGTCTAACGACAAACCACTTAGTACTCCTATGGATAAAAATTTGAAACTCACATCAAATGACTTTGCAACATTGGTTGATGCAACTAAACACCACCAACTTGTTGGTAGTTTGATATATGAAACAACTACACATCTAGACATTTCTTTTGGTGTTGGAGTTCTCTCTAGATTCATGCAACAACCTAGAGAAAATAATTGGTTAGTTGCTAAAAGAGTTCTTTTGTATCTAAAAGGCACTCAAAACTATGGGCTCAAATACTCCAAAGAAACACATTTCTCTTTGATTGGATATTCAGATTCTAATTATGCAGGTGACTTGGAAGATGGAAAATCTACTTAGGTTTCCTAATGCATCTAGGGTCAACAATCATTTCTTAGAAATCAAAGAAGTAGTTAGTGCCAACTCTATCCTTTGTAGAAGTTGAATATATGGCAACTTCTGTGGCAACTAGGGAAATATTATGGCTCCAACGGATTCTTGAAGATTTGCAGGAACACCAAGTTTCATCCACACCACTCCTCGTTGACAATCAATCTACAATCAAACTAGCAAAAAATCTAATCTTTCACAATCAAACCAAACACATTAACACAAAGTTCCATTTGATTCAACACCACGTGAAAGATGGAAGCGTACACCTCAAATATTGTCCCTCTACAGATCAGCCCGTAGATATTCTTACCAAAGTGCTTAGGCGAGAGAAGTTTGAGAAATTCTGAGGAATGCTTGGTTTAACTCCCTTAGATTAAGGGGGGATGTTAACGTGTTAATCTTCTAGGTTAACACAATTTAGTTTTGTATTCATTTTTTTAATTTTTCTATTCAATTTTTTCTTTCTAGTAAGTTTGGTAGTTCAACTATTTTATGACTACATATAAATAAGAATGTAATCTTCATTTTGAAATCAATAAAATTTACACCATTCTATTTTTCTTTTCAATCCTAGCTTGACAGTAAGAACCATTTTACAAAAATGACAAAAAAGTGCTTGTTTCTATTGAATATATAGTTTGTGCTTTTCCCTGCATGACTTCATTGTTAAAGAATTGAAAAAGATAAAATAAATGATAATTAAGTTGATTCCATATCACCCTTTCCTAATGTGCACAACAACATCCAATTACCCTATTTAGGGGTCCATTTCCAAAGCATTGTTGATTGGATGACTAAAACACCCAAAACATATTATGTTTTGTGTGGGTAGAGAAGATCAGTATAAAGAAGCCTTGAATTGATATGTGAAGCTGCCAATTATAAATAGGATACCATAATTTAATATTTAATACACCAATTCAGTCATACAAAGTGCTTGAAAGAGAATCAATCAAGTGTTAGGAAACAATCTAGATGTGCAAACTGGTTGTTTATGTTTATTGTAACAAATTTAGAAGTGAACGAAGAGAGAAGTTTCCAAAAGTGGGAAAAAAAAAGGTTTGAAACACTAAGACAATTACATTGAAAAAGGGAAGATGACTTTGTGGAAGAAAGCTATCTAATAGAACATCTAGGTAGCATGGAGGTGACATCAAAGAGAAGGGTGCACCATTTATTAGCAATCCAAAAAACTCACTATGAAAAATACATTGTTTTTATCTTTAGGGAACTTTTTTTTACCTTCAGTGAAGATTTTAAATAAAAATTAGCATGCAGATTACAATGTCTTAAATCATGCAAATTGCTCATATTTGCTCAAGTCATCTACTAGTTTTTCCATGAACCTACAAATATTTTGTTTAAATCTCCATTCAAACTGATTAAATATTGGGTAAATATATTCCACGTAGTTCCATATAGCTAAGTTGGTCACTCAATCTTTATTAAAAAGGTTGTGTTGCGTGTCTAGAGGTAAGTGTTGAAATCTCAAATTCTTTTATTGCAAAATTCTAGATTGTTTTCCCTCTTGCTACCTTTTCTCTTGTACTTCTTTCATACAACCATATTTTTCACGGTATCTCCTTTGCTAGAGAGAAGACCATTTTTGCTATCTAACTAACCATGGTACAACATTGTTTGCATAGCAAGGAAACATATTTTAATGCTTGAACTACGCTTCAAAATTTTGCATTTGTATTGGTGAGGGATCAATTACCTCATATATATATGAATTATGTTGAATATAGAATCAAGGATTTCATCAAGAATTATCAATCTATTCAAAATTGATTCTGTAATGAACTTAGTGGGCTCATTTCTAACATAACGATGTTTGTTGACAAAACAAGTGGTTTTACCAAAACAACTACAAAGTTCAAGATCAAAACAAGAACATATAATGTGACCTTTTCTATGATAGGGGAAACACACATCAACAATAGGATTTGAGGTAACAATTTCATTTGGCATAGAATTTTGACTTGTGCCAAACAACTTTGACTTTGAGGGATTGTCAATAGAAGATTTTGACTGTGGATTAAATAATTGACTCATATTGTAGTTGGTCAAATTGATGGTCTCATTTGGCAAACTTAATGGGATTTGTGAAGTTGGGTTCAATAATATGTATTACTACACTTGTGTATCTAAGACCAACTCCCAAGTTTGTCTCTTTTACTTCTTTGCAAAGTCTCTACTTTAAATTTATCTATTTTGATTTAACATGTGCCTATGAAGATGCAATTGAATTCAAACAAACATCAATTGAGTGAACATCTAATGTGTGTTTAGAAACATGCTTCTTATTATGTTTCCTAGAATTTAAGATAGGTTTGTACTCTACATATTTTTTTTAATTGGTGCATGTTCAATTAAGTATACAACAAGATTTTCTTGGAAATGAAGTGCTTGAAGTCAAGTGATTTTAATTCTAAAAAAATCGCACCATTGACAAAATTGCATGAACATAGAAATGAAATTTTAGAGATAGTGTGGAAGGTGGAGAGTTGTCCTCCATTGTTCCTCCTAGCTCTCTTTCTTCCTTGTCCCTTTTGTGGTCTTGGTCCCCTTGGTGTTCTTGTTGCATTTTATTCTTGTGGTTTTTGTTTGTTTTGTGGTGAGGTTAATTGTTTGGGTGCTTATGTTTTATGTCTTTTTTATATTGGTTTTTCTTCCTATGAGTAGTTTGCAAACCTAGCTTGTTGGTATGTTTTATTCTCCCCTATGTATGAAGGTACTATAGAAGGTTGCTTGTGAACTAGGGGAGGTTGTTTATAGTATGTAATTAATGGAGGTTGATATTGATGGCAAGATTGTGGAAGTTGGGCATAGTGTTAAATCCTTCAAAGAAGTTTTGGTATTTGACAAACAAATAATGACATGAGATGGTGTTGTGTTCATCATTCATGAAGATGGAGGGCCATTCTAGGCACAAGTGTAACCAAATGGATTACAGGGGAAGCTACAAGGGAAGCAACCATCTACCCTAACCCTATTGCCCATTAATGATATGCATGGTGTTTTGGAGAAAGAAGAAAATATGTTGAAATTTGTGGGATTTTTTTTTGTTTATCTCTCAAAGCTTTTCTTGTTAGAATTTTTTTATGATTAGTTAGCTTCAATATGGGGTAAAAATTTGGTTAAATGTTATATTTTCTCAAATGATTTAGAAGGGTTTATTCTTTATTTGTTTGAAGAACAATAACATGTAAAAAAGGATATTAACTAAAGGTTTATGGAATGCTGGGAGGTCCCTTTTTAGGGATTTTTCTTGGGATCCTATTGTCAATCTTGATGATCTTATCATAAACTACTCCCCTAAGTGGGTTGAGATTCATAATGTGCCACCTTGTCTATGGTTTTTGCTTCTACAAGTATGAAACCCCTTGGTGATGTTATAAAAATGGAAGACACAACATGTTCTCTTTTGCATATGAATACGAGAGTCCTAATTTCCTTAAAGCATAATATTAGTCTTCATGAATTCATTGTTGTTCATTTGCATAGGTTAGTTTATACTTGTAAAGTCAATGGTTTGGGAGGGTTGAATGCTTTTTTTTGTAAAAAGAACAAGAATGTGAAAATGGGTTGCCTAATGTTAAGCAAGAATTCTACAAGTAAATCTTATTTTGATAATAATGAGACCCATATGGTTGGTAATAAGATGGAGGTAAATGAAGGATTAAATAGTTGTGAAGAGGTTGAAGTTTTGCAACCTAAAATTGTTGCTAGAAGTTAAGAATACTGTTGCTATACCTATGGATTCAAGGACTAGACATGGCTCTAGAAATTATCCCATTGCTTTAAACCCCTCCTCTTTTACTATAGATTTGAATGACAACAATAAAAGGTTGATGGATAGTCAAGAGTTACTTGAGTGCCCTCTTGTAAAAACTTGTAAATGTAAGACTCCCTCTGGGAGCAGTGGAAAAAGATCTAGTGGAAGGAAATTGGAGCTAATGGAGTTATGTTAATTCATGAAGTTAAGTTTAGGGTTTCTATAGGTGGGGTAAATAGAAATGATTTTCCATATTATTTTGAGACAATGAATAGGGGGAAATTAAATTTGCTCCTCTACTCTCCTTGCCCCTTCCCTTGCTTCTAATTAGTAAGTTTTTGTCTTTCCCTCTATTCTACCTTGATGACAATTTTAAGTTGGAATGTAAGAGGCCTTGAGGCATATGATAGGAAATATATGGTCAAATCCTTGTGTAAATCCAAATTAAATCTTCATAGTCTTTTGCTACAAGAAGTCAAAACTGTTGGATATGTCTTAAGAGGGTGCCTTCAAGTTTCTCTGGCCCAATGCTATTGTATTTTCTTCAAAGCATGTTGAAGGGAAGGAGGGTTTTTATTCTTTTGAACCCCCTTTTAGGCCCTAATGTGGTTAATCATGGTCCTCCTTGTAATATAGTGGTGTGATTGATTTTAATATTGACAAGAATTTTTTTTATATCTATTCAATTTATGCTCCTAATGAATAAGGAAAGGATTGATTTGTGGAACTAGTTAGCCAATAACTTAAAATAAATCTCTTGGGTTTGTGGTGGTGACTTTAATATGGTTAAGTTGTACTAATAAAAAAGGGAGCTACAAATTTGTTTAGAAAGGGAATGAGATTTTTTTTGGGACTAAATTTAAGGGGAAACAAACATTGTTGACCCCTTGCTAGGGTGTAAGCAAGATAGCAAGACGATTTGGTTCACTTGGTCTAATTTTTAAAAAGGTAATAAGAGGGTTTTCTCTAGGTTGGATAGATTTATGCTTAATTTTTTTTATGTTCCTCCTATACTGGATAATAATGCTCTCAAAGTGATTTATTCTATTCTAGTTGATCATCATCATATTGAGCTTGAGTTCTTCCCTTTTTGTTTACTCCCTAATCCCTTTGGTTCCTTTAAAGGCCTCTATAAGTTCAACATGTCTCATTTGGAAGACCCTTCTTATTGTAGTATCTTGTTCAATTTGTGGGTCTTGAATTTTGGCAAATTTTCTAAAGGCTCTAATATTAAAAGGTGGAATAGTGCTATGGAAGCCTCTAGTAAGTTTATGAGAATTTTTGGAAATGGTAAGGCTAAAGAGAGAACTCTTAGGCTTGGTAGGCTTCAAGAATACCTATGTAGGGTGGAAAGTTGTATTTGAAATAACCCTTCTAATGTTGTCTTGCAGAAGAAGGCTCAAGATGTGAAACATTTTTTGAGGTATGATCAATTCTAAAAGGCTAGAGGGGCTAGGTACATATTAAGGATTAGGTGGTTGCACTTAAGTGACAAGGTTTCTATTTTCTTTTTCAATCATATTAAGATTAAGCATAAAATGGAGAAAACCAATATTGTAGAAGTGGGGAGTTCTTGTTGATGAGGAGGCTGAGATTAGGAAGTACTTTCAAAACTTCTATGGTGGTTTGATTGCTTTTGGGGGTAATGATGTTGTTGTCTCTAATGCTAGGAGTGTTATTTCTAAGGTTGAGCCCTATGAGTTAGAGGCCAAAGTTGTTTCTAATCTAGAGGCTATGATTTCCTTGGAATTAGAAATGCTTGCACTTGTGGGCTTTTTCTTAGGTAATTTCAAAATTAAACTATTCAGGTCTAAATGTGTTCTATTCTATTCAGAAGGCTTGACTTTGTGTTAATGGTTTTACTAAAGGGCATGGTGTTTTCTTTGAAAATAAGGATAATGTGTGTAATTTTAAATATCTATGGTGGGCACTTGAGAGAAAAAGATCCCTTTTGGCTTCTACTAGAGGTTGCTCTACAAAGTCTTGGTATAATATGGGGATTAATGCTATTAACAATTTATTAGACGATGGAACTTTAATGCAATGGGAGATTGTTTAAAGCAAGTTTGGTATTCCTAATCAACATAAAATGACTTTCACTATGGTTAAGAAGGTTGGTCTTGATGGAAGGCTTGAGGTTGTTCATTGGTAGGATAATCTTTAAGGTGAAATTCAATGGATGGGAGCAAGAAGTTTTTACGTGTTATTCCAAAATATTTATATGCCTTGTTATCTTCTTTGATTGACTTGTATAGAAAGTTAAGCCTTCTATGGGATCTTCATGATTTGAGGGATGTTTGGTCTAAAAGGTTAAAAACAATATGGCTGAATTTTATTGAGCCCAAGAAGGCTTTTTTAGATGGTTGTTATTGTTTAACAAGCTTGCAGTTGGTGCTCATTATTTTGCCTCTAAGTCTAGGGTTTATCTAGTGTGTGGGAATGCTGAGTTTAGTGTACATATTTTTTAAGTGTCCTTTTGCTAAACATATTGGGAATTTTTTTCTTTCCACTTGGTCTTCATGTGATGATAATTATTTGATAAGTTAGTATGATATTATTTTTGGCTATATTCAATGTGCTTCTCCTATTTCAATTTTTTTTGATAAATTATGGCTTGTTACATCTTCTAATATTGTATGGTGTATATGGATAGAAAAGAACAATGAGATCTTCTAGGGATACAGATGTCTACACATTGAATTTTCTCAAGAAGTCACAATCTTTGTTGTTGCAAATAACATTGCTTTGTAGGTTCACATGAAGAATGAAGATGTTAAGAAGTTCCTTCAAGATGGTTCTCCTATTCCTAATTCTCAAAGTTTATAGTGGAGGGTTAGTTCTCATAATATGCTTTTATGGAAAATATGTTGAAGTAGGGTAGCATTGAGGTAGTCTCTAAGTATAGGATCTATTGGCAATTTACTAGGTGAGTAATTTTTTTTTGTTTTTTCCCAGAATTTGAATTAGATTTTGTTGTTGTCATATACATCAACTTTTGTTGTTGTCATGTACATCCAAATAGTTTATTTTGTAATGGGGTATGTTTTCTCAAATCAAAGTTTTCCTCATGTAAACCATGTATAAACCTAATATTCTGATGAAAATAGCCTTTGATTTTTATTGATTGTATTATATGTTTCATTTAGTGGTCAAATTCTATCCACCCCCTTATGTGTGTTTCTTGCTCTTGAACATATTGATTTGCACACCATTATGATCACTATGCTAACTTATTTTGGTTGTATATCAAACTTGGTGCATTAGCACAAACATTCAATTAAGTTTTTATTATTCATAACAAGCCTTTTAAGCTTTACATTAGCTTGAACCCATGTATTATGCTTTGTTGTGTGCAGATCGGAAGGTGGTAGTGGATTGTGATCTCCAAGTAGTGAAGAATGCATATAAATAACCACATTTCATATTGGTTTCTTCATGGCACCGAGTCTCATTACTAGTGTAGCCCAACTCAATGTATTAACACAAATAACCTCGACCTTTTATAAAATTGTACTTATGTAAGCCAAGGACCACTTGCTAACCCCATGTCCCCATGCGGCTACATAAGTGGATTTTTTGCTTAAATTTGAGCAACATAGGTGGTCCCATGCAAATTTTAAATTATGCACAAAGGATAATTTGGAATCTTTCCCTATTATAGTGGATCAACTATATTTTAGGGATTGAAAATAAGTTGTGAAAAAAAGGTGGGGTGGAATTATGGAGCAACTGCATAATAAAAATATGCAATGTGGCTACATATATTTCCTTCCCTCTTTTTTTCATTTTCTTCTAAATCTTATCTCCTAAATTTTCTATATCAATAAATAATTCTTTATTAATATTTAAAAAAAAAAAATTTATATAATTAAAAACTACATTTTAAGATAACTGCTTAAAATAAGCAGAAAACTAAAATAGTCATGGGATCACTAGCTCCACAAATATGTCCTTAAAAAATTCAGTAGTGGCTGCTAGCCAAAATAAGCTAAGTAGCCGCATGGGGCCCTTCCCTCAGTCATTCTATTTTATACACAATCACCTAATGCCATACATTACCATGACATATACACGCACACATTTCATTTGGCTTTTAACTTTCCTCATTAGTTACTACTACTCTAGGTTATAACATTGTTTTGAAAAGGTCTTGATAACCTTGTTTTTTCATGTGTCTGCTTCTTTGCCTTGTGCCAGACATTCTTCATTGTGTTGAGCCAAAAGCCTCACTTAAATCACTCAATGCACACACACTTAAGCTTCCATTTGGTGTTTTCCTATTTGTTGAGTCACTACCTTGCTAAAACCAATGAAATGCTATCATTTCAATGACATCAACAATCCTCTAATGGCTTGTGTTTCCCTTGTTGGCTCGACCACATCAAATCTGCATTTTGAAGCACATGCCTTTTAATCCCACTAGGTGCTCTTCTATGTGGGTATCTCTTATTCATGCCTTGGGAAATGTTCTTTGTGGCAAGTTGAGCCCTTCACTAAAGTTCCATCAGTGCATTGGCACATTTTCCATTGATCTTATGACCTTGAATAATTGATGACTAAAATTAACCCAATCTTTAAAATATTTAACTAATGTTAAGTTCATCCTATTTTTCAAACCTACACGTGAGTGACACCATTAATGAGTCCTCCATATAACCAAGGTGTCTTGTTTGTAATAAAATTTCAATGTGAAGAAAATTGTACTCTTTCTATTAAGCATCTATTGTGCCCTAGTTTACAATTGTATTCAATCGACCTAGAATTTGTAGATAAATTCAAGAGATCACCCCTAGAGTCTGTTCAAACATGAAGAAGTGTAATCATAGCTAGAAGTCTCAAGCATCATTTTATTAGGTGAGTTCATTTTCTATGTTTCCCATATCCTCTTGTTTCAGTCTTAAAGTTATTATTCCACTAAGATTGGACTAATATTCAACATCATAACTATTTCTGCAACACTACATATCATTTGTGTCATGTCTTGTGGTTGCATCCAAAGTCTCTTAGAATCCTAACCATCCCTAATCAACTCCAAACTACTAAAATATCATCCAAGTGTAGAGCCACCAAAGACCTAACTGAGCTAAATCCTTGGCCAATAAAGACATTCAAGAAATCAATAGAAAATGGAATTTTCACTCAACTCGAGGATTGCATGGCTACAACTAGAGACCTTATAGCCTTCAAAAGTGGACAAAATTTATTTAACACATTTTTTAACAAGTTAATTGGGAGGATTCCCTTATGTACCCATGAACATTTTATCTTATAAATGTTGTAGTGCCTAATTGCTTCATTATCCCTACCCTTGTTGAATCGACTACCAAAATGTACAACTCAAAGATCCATGTTGTTATGGATGCACAGAGAAACAAGATTTTCACTATAAATAGAGAATTATTCCAAACAATTTTTTCACATCGACACCAATGCAAAAGGTGTATTAGACATGAAAGTATTGGCCATGGAATACAATAAACACAAGATAAGCTATAGGGTGAAGTGGCTCCCCTATTATAGAGCCAAGGAAAGTGATAGGAAATTGGAGTCAATCACTGATGATGAGATTGAGCTCCTGAACACAGAAATATTTGAGGACTATTTCAAAGACACCTATGAGGGTATTTTCCAAGTCATGAGGATTGATGTGCAACCTAAGATCCCTAAAATAGCCATGCTATTGGCCTCTCATATTTAACATGCCCAATTATATACACTATATGAGTATTAAAGCTTCTTAGCAAAGCACATGCAAGGACTAGAAAGTGTAGAGTAGTAGGGAACTAACAAATCATTTAGGTGGTATTCACTCTAATGCCACATATATCTTCATGTATTATCTGGTGAATGGGAAAAAAAGTTGGGAGTTGAATTAGTGTAAGAAGAATTGCCCAAGGGAATAGTAAAGCCTCTCTAATTATGGATTGTCCATCTTAATAGACATAATCATGGTGTTTATTACTACATATTTGAAGACAATTTTGTTACTCCCATTATGAGAAGGCTTGAATTTGAAAGACCTGTTGAAAAAGGAATTTCAAGATTTTTTAGGCCTCTTCCTTTCAGAGAAAATTCAATAGAGGGCCACAATTGAGGAGACTAGTTCCTATATGAGAAGTAGAATATCATTCAAGTTGTCATGCCACATAAGTTGCCAATTTGGGTCCCATCTAGAATAGATTTTCTAGAAGGTACGTTGCAAATGGATAATGCAAATAATGAGCATTTTAAGATCTAGAAGAGAAAAGGCATATTGCCCCCTTAGGCCAAGTTCTCCAACTTCACTATTTTGGGCAAAGAGGGATATAATATATTAGGTGACATTATCTACAAATACAATATGGAATTGAATAAATCTAGACAATATGATCCTAAGGGCTTTATCCATATTTTGAGGAAATAGGTTGGTAGAGCCAAATATGAGCACCGATATAATGAGTGAAAGAATCTTATCAGGAGTGACAAGAATAAAATTAAAAAGGATATGAGAAGGGGTAGATGGAGGATTATAGTACTTGCTAAACATAGGATAAAATTGAATGACCTAGATTACAAGGGAACATACCATGAAATTTAGGACCCAAAGAATGAGGACCAAGATGGAAAATATGGACACTACAGGAGTAATTCCACCTAGGATAAACAAAGTAGAGGTTTCTACTCAAAGTATGATAGCCCCTAACACCCCAATGATTCCTATGAATGAGGTTGCAACACAAGTTAAGGTTATCACCTCTCTGCTAATGCAATCAAAGGGGAAATCCCACATTGTTGAAGGTTCCTCTATGTTGCTATAATAAATCAATAATGTTATAGATAATCATCAAGCCTTGATCCCTTCACAACTTCTTGCCACTTGTGATGACACAAAGGGATATGATTAGTTTGCACTACTTGGTAACCCCTTCATGGATGTGAAATCACTTGAGCACTATTTGAGGATTGAGGCCACAACTCCTAGATCTATTACTTTACTAGGATATTTTGATGGTGATGACATCATAAATGATGTGAGAAATAAATCTTGTGAAAAATTCATTTCAGATGATAATTTTATTAAAACTTGAGAATTTAATAATTTTGTATTCAAATTGAAGACACAAGATAACAAAGATTTGGCAACCATAAGAGTATGCCAAAATGATGGGAAATGACCCAAACATTGTAGAAAGTGCATCAACTTTTGTGGTTAATGTCAACAATATGACCCCAAAGTAGTCTAGAAGATTAATAATATAGAGTGCTTTCTTGTTACTCCTAGGATTGGATCTTGCCACTGTAATTGAATTTGATGCCTTAAGAAGAAATGGCGAGTAATTTAATTATATTTTAGAGAATTGAACAAACAAGAAAATTCTACTTATGATCAAAAAACTGCTCCACTTAGGAAACTATGGCAATGTGGGCAATTGCCCTAGACCGTGATAGTCCATAGGTATATGATGATCCTTAAGGATTAATTGGGTACTTGGTAGTCAAGAGAGCAAGTGATACTCCTGCGCCAAAGGCATCCTCACTAGTGGTAAACACAACATAATTTAGTGAAGCCACTACCACAAAGTTACAAAGTGATTACAATTAGTTTCTACAATATGTTAGTAAACAAAACAAAGAGCTTGGTGAAGAAAGGGAAAAATCAAAGGGGTATTTGGATCAAATCTAATAATAGAAACAAAGATCAATCATGCCTCCTCCCAACACATCCCAAGGTGGTATTACCTCTCAAGAGGAAATAAATAAATTAAAAGATTAATTAAAATCCTTGTAAGAAGAAAAGAAAATTATATGGACAACCAGGAATAGGCATGATATTAAGTAAAAGGTGTATTTAGGGCCAGAGTGTTAAATCTTACCATGATAGATGATTTATGGGAATGCAATGCTAACATTCAATGCTAGATTCATGATCTAAGCCCAAAGTTGGTTGAAACTAATATAAAATGGCTTCCTAGAGTGGTTCCAATGAAGACCATCTACAAGAATGCCAAATACACACCTAGAAATTGCAACAAAATTGTAGATACATATGAAGTATCATTAATGTCAACATGTTTGTGTTGTCATTAGTGCTGACTGTGTCTTCTGATATTGATGCTTGTTGATTGATTGAGTTGTCATGTTAAGAACACTGTCTGAGTTTTTTCTCCGCATTTCCTCTGTGTTGAAGACTAGAGTATGAGATTTGGATATGATTTAAAGAAGTGTTTGAAGATGCTAAATACAAAATTTGGTGGTCCAGATCGCTGTGCAGCAAAAGTTCTATTCACCACTTTGAAGATTGTGCCTAACAGCATTTGCAATGTGTCAGGGAGGAAGTATTTTGCTCTGCATTTCTCTGTAGTTTGGATTTTGGTCTTGCAGTTTTGGGATTAAGTTTATAAATTCCTTATATATCTTCATTCCAAAGGATTTGTGATTTGATTCTCTCAAAATCAAGTTATTGATTAGAAAAGTTCGACAGTGTTTGTTGTGAGCAGTTTGTGATATGTCTTCAAGTGATATTTGTTGTCCTCAAGTGAGATCTATTGCGGTTGGATTTGTCAGCTCCCAGGTGATTCTATGTTGTTCATGGATGTCTCTAGAATGTATTGAAGGTGTGTGCTTGATCCACAAGCTATAATGAAGTTCTTGGAAGCATGTATCTAAGTATTCTTGATGTTTCCACCAGTTTGGCCGACTTGGGTGTTAACATTCTTTGCGAATGTGTTTCTTGGATTGTAGAAGCATAAGGAAGCGTGTAAGGATGTGTTTGGGTCTGAGCTAAGCCATGAAGTGTTCTTCCTTTATTCATTTTCTCCACAAGTTTGTTTAGGTCCTGTTGATGAGGTTTTTGTGACTACAACAACATTAGAATAAAACACAGAGTATCCTATCCTCTCTTGAATAAAGCTTCTCAAACGCTGAACTATGTGATCGAATGAGACTACTCCAAGGTTCCTTTTATGTCAGGTCTTGACATGCATAGGGATAGACTCAGTGGAATGATGTGATTTGCTGGTAATCATGAGGGGGACTTACGTGGGATTACTCTTTCGTGGACGTGGAATTCACTCCTGGGACTCAGACTTATGGGTGAATGGAATTCCTTCACAAATGGACAACTTGACATTCCTAGGTTCCACTCTCTAGTTTAGGCAGATGATTTGGCAATGAAGCTTCTAGAAAACTAATCCTAGTGAAAATCTAAAAGAAAATGCAAAAGATGAGGTAAGGGCTTAGGAATTTAATCAATGGAAATGACTGCTGTTGAAGATGAAACTAGAACCAGTCCTCTGCTTCGCCATGAGACAACAACTAGGCAGGGATGGTGCAATCTTCTGGGGTAGAGGTAGAGGTTTTCATACTGTCCTGTCATGGAACATGGAATTGATCATACAGAAACAGCCGAAGTTAAGCATGGATCACGTTCAGACTAACCATACACAGTGATTTGCAAGCCACAGATCACAAATGGTATGAACAAATCAACTTCAATCATTCAACAAGAACATTTCCATCGCATCTATCTAACAAAGGTAAGAAAATACAAGAAATAACTTTAATATCCTTCAAATTTGCTCCAAGAAATCAATAAGACCATGCCAAAAATCTAAAGAAATATATGAACACCATTCTTCAATGCATATATTATTGCTTCAGATGTCTGTATTACAACAATCTGACTGATCTTTGGAGTTTCAGCTCAGGAAGAACAATGCAGAAATAAAAGCTAGCTACTAAGGTGCTCTAGGAGCATCAGACTGATGGAAAAGAGAGAGCGATAAAATGAAGCATCCCTCAACCTTTATATAGGCTAGCTAGCAAACAAGGAGGTGAAAAAAGATCAAATTTCCTTGAAATCTATGTAAACCCTAAAGAGATAGGGATGAATATGTCATAGGCTCCATGGGATGCTGCCACCTGTCTTGGATGTCAGGCTGACTAAGCTGCTTGGTAGGTAGGTGAGACTAGTCAACTATCTGTTTGTCCTGCTCCTTGGTCGCAAGTGTCTTGGAGTCCACTTGTCCTGGTCGCAAATTCCACTTAGAACGAGATTTTGTGACCAGGAATGATTTTCTTCCTGGGCGCAAATTCCAGGGGGTCAAGGAACTTTGTGTGGAGGAATCCTTCCTTGAGCAGGGGCGCACTTTCCTTAGGGTCCTGGAATGGAATTCCTTCCTGAGTTGGAATTCCCTATCGTGGAATAGAATTCCCTGTCCTGGATTCCTGGGTTGGAATTCCTCATCCTTGGCGTGGATTCCCATTCTTCCTGATGGATGGTGAACTGTACTTTTGTTCTTGGCTCTCCAAGGATTGATCCTCTGGTCCGGAACTCGAATCCCTGATACTGGACTTGGAGTGATTTCTCCCATTCCGCCATCCTTGACGCAGGCATTCTCTATGTCATTTGAAATCTTTGGAAGGACATCTTGATCTTCCTTATCCCTTTGTGTGAAGTCTCCCTGTCGCCGAACTGGAATATTTGATGTTGCCTTCCCTTCCCTCGGTATGCATGTGTAGTCTTCTTATTGTTGGAACTCCTGGATCCTTGAAATGGTCATCATTTCATGCACTTGAACTCTCTGCATCCATCCTGCTTGCCCCGGATCATCCTTGTTCATCCTCCTCATGGAACTTATCCTCGTCTTGGATTCCTGCAAAACATGGGAAACCTCGAATAGTCATGATGCACAAAATCCATAAATGCAATGCAATATGAAATGAAACATGAATGATTTTGCAAGTTTTGATCAATTTCACTTATAAATTCCTGAACAAACAAAGGATTTCCCTCATTCTCCGGCATTCTTCATACTCGACTGACTTTTCCTTCATTCTAGGGTTACCAGGCATGGACAAGGGGAATTTCTAGGTCAGGGAGCAATTTCCAGGTGGTCGGGGATTCTATGGAGTCGGGGATTACTGCTCATCCTGGAATTCCACTTGTCCTGGAGGATGAATTTTTGCCCTTGAAGAATGAATTTCTGCTCTTGGAAAGTTTAGAAATCTGCTTTAAACCTACAAAAATTTCTGCCCTAATGAAGAATCTACCCTTGGAAATACTAAAATCTGGAATCCTCCTTGGACAAAGTTGTCCTTCTCTTGATGGAATCTGTCCTTCAAATGAATTTCTGCTCCTAGAATGTAGTTTTCTGCTTTGGATTTGAATTGGAATGATTAGAAATGACTTGGGCGCTGCCCCTTTTATAGGTAAGTTGTCCTTCTTTGCCACTTGGCTGACCTGGGTTAGAGGAAAAGAAATTTAGCCGCCTAACTTTATCACTAGCTGACTTAGGTTCTTGTCCTTTTCTCCCATGTCGGTGGTTGGGGATTTATGAATGTCAGGGATTTTGCAATGTCAGGGAGTTTGGCATGTCGGGGATTTTGCAATGTCAGGGAATTTGGCATGTCGGGGATTTTGCAATGTCAGGGAATTTGGCATGTCGAGGAATTTGCAATGTCAGGGATTTTCTGAGGTTTTGGATTTTCTTCCTTAGAATGATCCTTGAACCTTTTGTCAAAAAACTAGTTAGGTCTTGGAATATTGCCCCTTGGAGGATGATTTAGACGGAAGTGTCGCAATTTTGCGATCTGTGGACAGGAATTCATTCAAGCTGAAACTCTCGGAAGGAGTTGGAATCTATCTAGTACATCCTCCTACAGGTCCTTGATCAAGTTGTTCAGTTGCATTCATGATTGGGTGAGGAGGATCATTCCACAGGAATTTCTGAGTTCAAACATCCCATGACGGACTGAAGTCTTTTGTTTGATAACTGGAGGGATTTGTCCTAGATTGCAAATTCTTGAAGGTCAGGGATTTTGCGGTCAGGACAAAAATTTGTCCTAGAGCGCAAATTCCTGAAGGTCAGGGATTTTGCGCTCAGGACAAAATTTGTCCTGGAGCACAAATTCCTGAAGGTCAGGGATTTTGCGCTCAGGACAAAATTTGTCCTGGAGCGCAAATTCCTGAAGGTCAGGGATTTTGCACTCAAGACTTATAGTTTTTTTAGTTTTGGATTGGGAGCATGGTTCATTTTCTTAGCTTTTCTACGGAAGTTTAGTTGTCACTATGAGATCAGAAATATGAAGTTCATTTCTTCCATCCTCGTTTCTTCCATCCTCTGGGAATCTGCCTTCGATGGCGAGACACGAAGTTCGTTTGTTCCATCCTTCGTTCCTTCCCTCCTCCAGGAATCTGCCTTTGATGGCGAGACACGAAGTTCATTTGTTCCATCCTTCATTTGTTCCATCCTCTAGGGATCTCATGTTTCAATGGCGAGCTACAAAGTTTGTTTGTTCCATCCTCGCGGAATTTCTTATTTCTATGGCGAGATACGAAGTTCGCTTGTTCCATCCTTCGTTTGTTCCATCCTCGCAGAATTTCTTATTTCCAAGGTGAGATACGAAATTCATTTGAATGATTTTGCAACTTCCCTGTTTGGAATTGGCTAAGTCTGGTAGCCTGAAATCCTAAAAATTTGACTAAGTCAGAAATCTGGTGGATCCTCCAAATTCTAGATTTTGCATGTTAAATCCGGTGGATTCGAGACCTATCTCAACTTATACTAAAATATATTTTTTAATATACCTTTACCCTAAGAGACACTGAAAAAAGGCTGAGTTCCCCAAGAGCACAAATTTTCATTGGTGCAGGATTTTGCGTCCAAGGACAAAAATTGTCCTGGAGCGCACTTTCCAAGCAGTTAAGGATTTTGCGCCCAAGGACAAAAATTCTCCTGGAGCACACTTTCCAAGCAGTCAAGGATTTTGCGCCCAAGGACAAAAATTGTCCTTGAGCGCAAATTTCAGTAGATCAGGGATTTTGCGCCCAAGGACAAAATTTGTCCTAGAGTGCACATTTCAGTTGCTCATGGATTTTGCGCCCAAGGACAAAATTTGTCCTAGAGCGCACATTTCATCATGTGCAGGATTCTGTGCTTTTGACCTTGCCTGTCCAGTTTCATGGATTTTGGCCTTGGAAATATCTTTTCTTCAATTTTGAGTGGGATTTCAGTTTTGCAGTAGGTATACCTTAGCTGTTTTTACGGAGGTCCAATTGTCGACATGGGATCAGAAATACGGAGTTCATTTCTTCCATCCTAGTTTCTTCAATCCTCCGGGAATCTCTTATCTCCACGACTGAAGGATGGATGTTCATTTCTTCCATCCTCGAGGAATCTCTTATCTCCACGACTGAAGGATGGATGTTCATTTCTACCATCCTTCATTTCTTCCATCTTTTGTTTCTTCCATCCCCTTGAGGAATATCTGATTTCAATAGCGAGATTCAGAGTTCGTTTGTTCCATCCTTCGTTTCTTCCATCTTTCATTTCTTCCATCTTCATAGTGGGATACGGAGTTGGTGAGCTTGGAGTCTTTCATTTCTTCCACCCTTTTATTTCTTCCATCTTTCATTTCTTCCATCCTCCAGGAAATCTCTCATTTCCATGTCGAGAAAAGGAGTTTCAAAGCCAGACTATGAATTACAGGGTTCAAGCATCCGCAAAGGAGTCAAGGAAAGATTTTTAAGTTAACTGCATTGACCGGACAGGACTGAAGGCAGAACTGGACACTTCCAGTCCTAGGGTGCAAAATCCAGTAGGTACAGGATTTTGCGACCAGGACAAAAAACTATCCTGTGCACATAATCCAGTACCTACTAGATTATGCGACCAGGATAAAAATTTGTCCTGGGCGCATATTCCAGTTGGTACTGGAATATGCGACTAGGAATATTCTAAGGTCTGCATTTCCAGTTTCTTTCTAGTGTTTGGAACATCTTTTGCATTGAAACCATCATAAGTTCCTGAAAAAGAGAGACTTCATTGTTTCGACTATCCTCCGAGCTATGACCCGAGATGGAATCCCGGACTGGGGATCAGAAGGATATCCCTAATTTCTGAACTTCCAGACTGGAGTTGTCAGGCCAGGAATTGAGTTCCATGACTGAAGGATGATCATGCCAAGGAGTGACAGTCCTTGTTGAATTCCGCCTAGTCAGGATAAGAATATGGATAAACCTTGGAACAGGAAGTCTGAGAATGAATTCCTTTGGAATAGGACTCAGGGATAGGAACTTCCAGACAGGACTCTGGATTGGTCTTCTGGACTGGATTCCTGGACTGGAATCCGGATTGGAACTGTGGAACAAGAATCCAGATTGGACTTTCGGACAGGATTTTGGATTGGAACAGGAACTTCTGGATTGGGGTGTTGGAACAGGAACTTCTGGACTGGGGGTGTTGGAACAGGAACTTCTGGACTGGGGTGTTGGAATAGGAACTTCTGGACTGGAGTCTTGGAATAGGAACTTCTGGTATAAGATTCCTTGTTCATCAAGGAGTTTTATGCTGAGGGCGAATGATTTGGACCCTTTTCCATGGAATGATAGACTCCTTCCATGGACTGGCCAGATTTAATTGAGGAATGATGGGTAGGGCATTATTCATTCTCAGGAGAGTCACCCTTTTCTTCACTACTTCAAGCACTCCTAATGTTCCCTGTGAGCTAACTTCTTGGACATTCTTATCTAGCTTCATGGATTCGAGCAAGAAACTGCAAGATCAAAGCAAAAATGATGGCGAAAGTGAGAAAAAAGGGGGTCCCCATTTGCAATGGGGCGATGTGTGAAAATGTCACAATAGGTCCAGACCTAATTTGATTTATGTATGTATGTTGACCTTGGAGATAGTTCCAATGGTTGTAAGTTGTATTTTTGACCTTGATGAGGGTTCCAAGGTTGATGATTGGTATAAATATATGTAATGAAACCATAAGTGATGTGAGAGTAAGCGAAGATGCGAAGATAAAGTGTGTGTGTTGTGAAGGCAGAGAAGAAGAGATGTACTGCACTTCAATGGAACTGAACTCAGGCATGTTGTAGATGCTATTATATCAGTTCATGGTAGTGAGACACCCTTTGACAGTGAGCCACCCCTTGGCATTGAGCCTTTTTGGAGTGAGCATTCATATGGACAATGAGCCCTAAGGTAGTGAGCCTCTTTGTTATTCGATATTGTTACTACATTATATTGTGAGCTAACACCCACCATGGTTTTTCCCTTTTAGGGTTTTCCACATAAAAATTTGGTGTTCATGTGTGTATGGTGTTGATGTGTTTATGTTTTGATTCTACTATTCATGTTTAATCTTCATAACAGATTAAGGAGTTAAAGTAAGTGAATGTGAATGTGATTTTGTTTAAATAAGTTAAGGTTTTTGATACAACTGATTCACATCCCCTCTCAGTTGTCTTGTGCCTTCAACAATATGATGTGTTTGTATTTGTGAATAAACTAAAAATCATATTAAGAGAGAAGGAAGAGGAGATCCAATATCTTATTGACTCTGAAATTCCTACCATGGTGGAGTCAAATGGACAAAAAAAGGTATTGTGGAGTTGGAAAAATGATTTTTACATCTATCTTTGTTATCCCTTTTCTATAGGAGGAAAAGGTAGATCCAATTTTGTTCATCTATAAAATTAATAAATCCCTAGCCCTTGAAACAAAAATAGATAATTTCATTAGAGAGGCTAGAGTTTCTTTAGATACTAGATATATTACTAATATGAATCAATTGAGGATGATCCTTGAAGTAGATTGTCCTGGTGATGAAGAATTTGATGAGTGGACAATGGCCTCTGGAAAGGGTTATTGATTATTCTATGTGCATTCTTTCCATTCTTTCTAAATTTAATTTTTTTGGTTATATGCTACCATCAAAACATAAGAATTGAGTGCCGCATGTGACAACTAAGCATATGGTCAAAGACTATAGTGAAAACTAAGATAGGTGTGGTAGATTTATGCATTGTTGCAATTAGTGTCATATGGGTGCTAGAAAACCATTAGATTAAGAGTACATATACAAGAGAATTAAGTTGACTATATACTAATCTTGTAGGATATATCATGTGGTCAACAAACAGAGGTCATCAAGGGACACTCCTATATAATATGGGGTTTTGGGTATCCTCACAAGTCTATAAATCAAAGTTCACTTCGAAGTAGCTCATGAAGGACTATATCAAAGTTAGAACTAGGAGAATTCATGGAAATGGAAGAGTACAATTATAAATTTAGAATGGATTCAACATCAGGAGGTGTCATGAAAGACATATCATGGATAAGCCAATATAGGTTAAAATGTCTTGTTAGGTACAATGACCAATATGGAGAAGACAAATATTTGGCAAACAACTAAATCCAAGAAATATCGAACCATCTCTCTTTGCAACCTAAAGAGAGTGATAAACAATATGGTTGTAAGAGATGGATGAGGACCTAGGGTTCACAAGGCACTCAATCTCATTGATGAAAAAGGAGGGGGCCATTTCAAAACTCACATCCTTCATGTTGGCAAATTCCCTTCTTGTGTTAGGGAAATGATTTTAGTTAACCGTGAAGGAATAGTCTCTAAGTTTAATGTCTTAATGGAAATTTCCTTCCTTCATTGGTGTAATTAAATTGATAATGGAAGTTGTTGGTCTTTGCATAAGGGATATCTTTCACAATAGTTTTCAACCCAATGCACAACTTCTACCCTCTAAAGATTCTTGACCTAAGTGTAAATTTTAAAAGTGCTAACCAGTAAATGAAACTAATTGTAAGTCTATTTGAAAAGTTTCAATCATCCAAGTGAGACGAGTCTTTTAATTTAGTTATAATTAGAAGTTATTGGTAATGTAATAGTGGTTAGAAAAATTATGTAAACTCTCAGTACTAGGAATCCAAGACTTTTCTCTAGGCAAGTAGTGATAGAAATCAAGTTTTGAAAATGTCTTTTGTAATGAACATGTATTATTTCATTAGAGAAATAATAGAAGACTTGTTTCCATTTGTTGATGCAAACTCGTTGTAAGGTTTGGCTATGGAGATAGCCACCCAAGATCTAGAAGCCTAATGGAAAGCACAAATAAATGAGAAGATAAATATGACAAGAATAAATTGTATTCCTATCAAAGAATGCAAACACAACAATATGCAAGATTACACTCCCATTACAATATGCTATGACATACCTTGCTTATAAAGGAAAGGGTGAGAGCTAAGATATTGTAGTCATGTGACAAGTGTCTTAATCCTATGACATGTGGCAACTATAGGATAAGACAACTATATGACAACTATCAACAACTAGAGACAACTCTCAACATCTAGAAACAACTAGAATGTTTTCTAAGTCAACTTAACATGTGAATATGTGTGAATATTATTTAACTAATAAATAGTTAAATAATATGAATTATTCACACAAGGGATAAGTAGCTAGTAAATAATAAACTAGATATGAAATACCCCTATTCACACTAACAGCCCCCCTTAAGTGCAACTTAGGGAGAAGCTAACAAATGCAAGGATGCAATGATGGATGGGTCCTGACTACTAGGCCATGTTAGGTACCCATGTACAACAAATCTCAAGTGGAGTAAAGGAGAAAACCACATGGAAAAAACTCCTCCCCAAAAGTGAGAATGCATGATGTGTGGAAAGGTAGAGTCAACATGAATCATATGCTACCAATTCCAACACATATATACAATGAATAATCCCCCCTAGAAGAGAGGAAAAGAAGAGAGACCAAGTAGCCCCCCCTCAATGTAGAGTCTCTTGCACTAATGGTAGATGCCTGACAATGAATGCTGAAGATGATCCACAATCGTCGAACAACATTCCTCCCCTTAGGAAGAAACAAGACCAAGAATGTATGCAATAAGTCTTCCCATTCCTGAAAGGAATATGAAGCAAGAAAACTCAAAATGTATGAAGTCTCTGAACTCTGCTTAGGTGTCGCCATGTCGATGCCGAAAGAAGCCACAATCCAATCAAGAGTCTCATGCCAAACTGAAGAATGTGACAATCTAGGATCTAGTGGAAACTGATGTAGAACATGATCCAAAGACAAAGGTGCTTCCTCCAAATGTTTCTCAATAGTAGTCATAGTCATGTCAAACTGTGATGAATGATCGTGTGGGTAAAGAACAAGAGGGTCAAAAGGTTCTCCCTCAACATCTGAAGAAGATGAAGCAACTTCACCAAAGAGAAGATGTATGCACTTAATAGTGTCCTCCAAGTCTACAAGATAGGACTCACAAAACAAGCCTGCAATACCTGTGAAGTACTCATCCCAAGTAGCTAAATCTGGAAGACTATGAATGTCCTGCTGCACTGAATCATTGGAAAACATGGATGTAGCAACACTGAATTCTGTAGATGTAACAAGAGATGAAGGAGAATGAATGTCAACACATTTCTCTAGAACCTCAGTCGATGAAAGAACACCAAGATGCAAATGACCATACTGAATCTCCTCAAAAATGTCCACATGATTGTGATCCTTAGCCGAAGGAACAATAGGAGCAAAATGTGAGAAGGTGTATACTCGAGATTGATGATCTACCTCCCCAACTATAACTATATCTCTGCTATGTAAATCCTAAATAATCATAGAATCAGGTGTGAACTCAACACTCTTTCTTACACCACCATGTGTAATCTGATAGATAGAAAGGATATTGGTAGACAATGAAGATACACAAAGGACATCATTGAATGATCCTTTGTCAATGTCAATCGATCCTTTCCCACAAACACTCATAGATGTGCTGTTGGCCATCAAAATGAGTGGTGATGAACAAGTCTCAAATGAAGAGAACATACTCTGTGATGAAGCCATATGATGTGAAGCTCCAGAATCAAGGATCCATTTCCTTGACTCAGAATCTACAACTAAAAAAAGTGTTTTCCCCTTTTGTTTCTCGAACTTTGACTTTGAAGATGATGAAGAAGAAGATGAACCCCCTAAAGTTGAATTTGTTTGAACCTTCTTTAGTTGATGTTGCAATTCATCAATTTTCTTTATGTAACATTGGTGTTCATCATTCCCCAATTTATTAAAATGTGCACACTGAGGATTCTCCTTCTTAGATGATTCCCCTTTGGAGAGAGAGGACTCAGATTATTTATGTGGCTTGTTCTTTTTCTTCTTTTGTTTCTTCTCAGGATTCCCTGATTCTTTATGTACCTTAGGTTCACTAGACACCAATGCTTATGGCTTGGAAGTCTTGAGGATGCCCATTTGAATTAACTTTGCTTCTTCTTGGATTAGAAGATTTGAAAAATCATCAAAAGTAGGCTCAACATATGTAGGTCCCATAGAAACCCATTGAGTGTGAAATCTAGAAACAAATACTGAATACTCAGGACCAAGATTGGATAACACATTTAGAATCATTTGTAAACCCTCCTCATTAATCTTGCAATCCTTTAGTTGTGTTCTCAATTGCTTAATCTTGGAGATTTAGTCTTGGATTTTGTCAAACTCCTTAGGATCAAGACTCATCAAATCATTATCAATATGATAACCCCTAATTTTATTAGATATACCATACAATTTTTCAAAAGTATCCCAAGCCTCCTTAGGTGTTGTACATGATTCAACATGGAATTGCAAGTCAAAAGAGACAAATGAGCAAATGTACCCAAGAGTTTTCTCATGATTGATCTTATTACAAGTATGTGCCTAATCGGTGTTGTCATTGATGTCAACATATCCTTGTTGTCATTGGTGTCAACTATATGTTATTCTATTACTTGTTTAGAATACTTGTATGTTGAGGATATTGAGAAAATTAGCCTCTCCAGAAGGAACAAGTGAGTTACAGAGAAGTGCAATACAGATAGTGAGTTGTATGCTGAAGAACAGTCTGATAAACTACTCCACATTTATTTCTACTTGAAGATCATGGTTTACGGATTGGAAGCAAGTTAGAGGTATGACTAAGGATGCTACATTTTGGGTTTGAGCCCTTTGTATGAAGATCTGAGTGAGTTGTGTTCACTAAAGTGAAACCTGCTTTTTTTGTAAGTTCAGTTGGGATAGGGAGAAAGTGTTCTACTCCACATTCCTCCGCAATAAAGTATTTTTTCTCTATGGTTCTAGAAGGAAGTCTGGGATGATGATAAGTGCCTACAATTGCAGTGTTTCTTCGTTTGGTGGTCCACAAGCTATCTTTCCTTTATGACAGTTGAAGACAGTAAAGTTCATGTGTTCCAGTGAGAAGATTCCTATGGATAAAGTGGTTAAGTTTCGTGTGGTTGCTCCTGATGATTATAATGTGCTTGTGGATGTCTCCTGATCATGTTCCTATCTTGATATTGGTCTGCGTTAAGGATTTGAGATCATGTTCAAAGATTGTTCCCAGATAGTGTAATGTGTAACCAGTTTTGGCAGACCTGGTTAATCCCAGTGATTGTGAAGAAATCTAGAAGTTTGTGGAAGCGTGTTATGGTGTGGAAGATTATGTTTGTGTCCCAGCTAAGGCATAGCATGATCCACATTTTATTTCCTTTGCATAATGTTGTAATAGGTCAGGACCTTTTTTGTAAATGTTTGTAATGCCGACCTTGGAGATTGTTCCAATGGTTGATGATTGTGATGCCAACCTTGATGATCATTCCAAGGTTGATGAAGTGTATAAATACTTGTAGTTGAGTCATGGAAAAGGTGTCCTTGAGCAAAAATGGAAAGATATTAAGAAAGGTCCAAAAGGCAGAGCAGAGAAGAGGTAGAGGAAAGAATAGGAAGAGTAGAATAGAGGCAGAGTAGAGTAGAGGAATTATTGTACTTCAATCATAGATATAAGAAGGTGTTGATCATGACAGAGAGCCTGGTAGTGAGCTGCCAATAGGGTTCAATAGCCCTCAGGGTTTAACAGCCCTTATTGTAATCTTGCTAGGTTTAGGGTTGATGCAGTGAGCCTGCTAGACCTAGTTGTTCTTCATGGAAGTAAGCTAGTATGTTTAGGCCTGTGGAGTGACCAAGCCTGAACATCATTATTTCAAGATTGCAATATATATTGAGAGATAATCCTCTTCGTGGTTTTTCCCCACCTTGGGGTTTTCCACGTAAAATCTGGTGTCTCTTGTGTTTGATGTTGTATCCGTGGTTAAGTTTTTTATTTCATGCACTCATTGTTAAATCATAATAATTGTGGATAAGTGATGAACGTTTAATTGCAAAAAGTGTTTAAGTTTTTGGGACAACTAATCACCCCCCTTTCAGTCGTCTGGTGCATGTCAACAATTGGTATCAGAGCCAAGTTCCTCTGAAGAAAGTTTAACAACTTGAGGAAGATCCAAAATGTCTTACAAGAAGGAAGCACTGCATTTTGATGGAACAAATTATGTTCTCTGGAAGGCTCGAATGAAAGGCCATCTTCTTTCTCTTGGTTACAAAGTATGGAAAGCTGCAGAAATAGAAGACACCATACCTCAAAATGGTTTGACAACTGAAGATGAAATCAAAGAATATGTGATAGATATCAATGCAAAGGATGCTCTTCTAAGCTCATTAACTGACTCAGTTTTGACGAAAGTTGTGAATCTTGAAACTGTAAATAAGGTATGGAAAAAGTTGAAAAATCTGTATGAAGGAGATGATTCTGTGAAGGAAGCCAAGTTACAAAGTCTGAAAGTGAGATATGAAAGTTTGAAGATGAATGATGATGAAAACATATCAGTCTTTATGCAAAGAGTTGATGAACTTGTTACAGGGATAAAAGCCATAGACAAAACTCTCGATGAAAAGGAAGTTGTTATGAAAATTCTCAGATCTCTGCCCAAGTCCTACTGTCACAAGGTAGCCGCAATTGAAGAATTCATGCAAGTAAAAATGGTTGATAGGGATCAGCTACTGGTAAGATTACTGCCTTTGAAATGAGAGTTTGATGATGCTCTGCTAAAAGTTGAGATGGCCTTCAAAGCTAGTACTCCTGGATGTAATTCCAGATCAGAAAAGTACAATGTAGTATCCGATGATGAGTTTGATGAAGTTGAAGCCAACTTTGTGGACAAACTACAAAGATGATCCGGTAAGTATAAAGCCAAATTACCTTTCAAATGTTTTTCATGTGGTAAAGTAGGTCATTTTACTTCTAGATGTCCTGAAAGAATTGAAAGAAATAGAAGAAGATATGAGAATAGGCCCAGGACCCAAAAGAAGTGTTATTATGTTGAAGATTATCATGATGATGAAGGAGTATTAGACAATGGTGAAACAGATAATGCTATTTCCTCTATAAATGAATGCTTGTTTATTGCTATTAAGGAAGATCATGTGTCTACTAATTCTACTAGCTGTGTGAAGGAAGAAAAACCAATGGAAAGTGCTTTGGTTGCTCAGGTCATTAAGGACAAGGATGAATGGGTTATTGCTAGTGGCTGCTCTCACCACATGACTGGTGACAAAAGTAAGTTTGTGAGTTTGGAAAGATATGATGGTGGACTGGTTAGGTTTGGAGATTATGTTGGAAACAAGGCAGATAACTGAGAGGGGGGGTGAATTACTTATCTTAAATATCTTAATTTTCTTTTCTTCTTTTATATTGTTGTAGCATCAAAACATAAGAGCATACATAATCATGAGAGTAGAAATAAAATCAACACACATAACACAAGGATTTTTTATATGGAAAACCCTGTTAAGGGAAAAACTACGGGGTGACTAACCCAAGATTGTATTCTCTGTTAAAAGAATAAGAAGTACAAAATGGCACTTGCCAATTACGGCTCACTGCCTGAGCACACTGCTCACAAGAGGTACACTACCTACAAGAGACTCACTGTCTACAATGTTTATGAAAGGTAACCAAGTGTTTGAACTAATGAGAGGCATCCACATATGTTGAGTTTCAGTTCTGGTTAGGCTCAATATACTGATCTATTGCACTTTATTCTTCCTCTGCTTTAGTGATGTTGTTATGTCACATAATGGACCTGTATTGTTGCCACCACACTACTCTCTGTCTTTCGTCACACATACCAACATACATACATGCCTTCATACCGAAATCCATCTAGTATATATATCCACACCAAGGATTTCAACATCTTTCTAGTCAGCAACCGGAATACTTAAGATATTTCCAAGACATTGATCTGTCGGCTAAATCCATGCTTAATATGTGATGTGTATCAAAGACATAGATCTGGAAGTCATCAATCATGTCGGCCAACCATGAATGATCCCTCAAAAAGCTTGATCACCATCAATTTCTCATCCGGATTAAGGTCTAATGCTCTGCTGGTCAGTTCTTCCTTAGTCTACTCTGCCTGTCAGGAACCCAACACTTAGATGCTCATATCTTTTCACTCATTCATCACCGAAGGCTCAATCTCTGGAATATAGTAGACATGATACTCCTATTAACTTGCCCAAGTCCACACTTTGCTGAGTTACACCATCTAAGAGATCCAAACCTGATTGTCGGACCTTGCTGCATGCTCTGTTCTTGTTCACCAAACTAGAACTTCTTCAATCTAACTTCCGATATAGGCATACTAAGTTCTACGGATGTGTAGGATATACTTTGTTGCCATCAATGACAACAATCATGAAGCCACATAGTGTCTCTTGCCAACAATCTCCCCCTTTGGCATTGATGGCAACACTTAGTGAAAAATGACTAAGTGTCATAGCAAACTCCCCCTTGGTTGATGCTCTGTCTTATGTACATTTTTATCGGAGCTCCCCATTAGCTAGATTCCACATTTTTCACTACTCCTCACTCCCCCTTTGACATCAATGGCAAAAGGTGGAATCTGCACACCAAAATTTGCAAAAATTATCTTATACATAGTCGCATAAGTATTTATACATGTTATACTTACATATACTTAAGTATATCCGCAAAGGTAGTCTTCAACTGTACAACTTCTGTCACCCAACTCTGCTTCATCCTATCCAAAATTGAAATGTGGCCACTCAACAAGAGTGCAAAAGCTTCTCCCCTTCTTAAATCTGTCGGATCACTGGTATGGGCTGTGGTCTGAGCATCAATTAAGGCCTCATGCATGGCCTCTAACTTGGGGATAATTATCCCTCTTAGTTCACTCATCCTACTTATTATATTCTTCCTCTCTTTTTCAAGCCTCTTTATTTCATTTATAATGACAATGGCCTGGCATTCTTGATTCATTAAAGATGTGGTGAGGGGATCAAAATTTTGAGATAAACTTGATAGTTTATCTTCTTGTTCTTTTACCTTCTTTTCAATATCCTCTGTCACTTTAGACCAGGATAGACAAAATTTGTATATTTCTCCACCATCTTTAAGAGCATTTTATAGGCTTTTTATGCCAATATCCAGGGTCCTCCTATCATTAGTTATGAGTCCCTGCACTTCAGTGAATCTTTTTCCCAAAAATTCTTTTCGGACTTTCTCTTCTGCCGATTTCTCCAAAGAATCAAAATGGGTGCTAACAAAATTAACAAGAGATTTCAAATTATCGGATGAAGAGGCCAAAAGATCCTTTTAGAAGGATGGCATGATCTTCTCTAGCACACCAGATGCAATCTCTATCAGCTCACAGTCCTTCATGTGAGACTTCAGAAGCTTTTCTTTTTCTTTAGCTTGAGCAAAAGATGCTACCTTCATTGTCTGGACCGGAGAGAGGGAGTCAAAATTGAGTGGTCCTTGAAATAGTTTTGGTTCATCTATTTCCATCATCTCTTTGGTCAAGAAGTTTTTCACTGCTTCTGCAGTGTCTCTTGCCGAAGACAGAGTCTTCTTTCCTTTTGCATCCTTAGAACTATTATCAGAGATCTTCTTTGTGTGTTCTTCTTCTCTTCCCTTTTCCTCCTCTACTTGACTCAATTTCTCCTTTTTTCTTCCTTCTCCTTCAGTTTCAGAGTCTGCAGGGGGATTTGGAAGAGAGATGTTTACTTCTTCATGGACTTCCTCTTCCGGAACAGAGGAATCCAAGTCCTTAGTTTTTTCTTCACCTATCTCCTTTGACTCTTCTAAATTTTTCTCAGTAGATTCTTCTTTTGATGTACTTAATCCTTCGACATCCATGACAGAAGGTTCTTCATCTAATTCCTCTATGATAGGAAGGTTAAATATTTTAAATGCATTTTGGAGGATGTCTTATGTTTCCTTTGCTACATGATTAGTCTCTCCAAGATTTAGTTTGTTCATTCTTGCTTTGCTCCAGAACTCATCCTTGTAGTCCTTAAAGATCATGTACATTTGTTTTGGAGTAATAGAAGGATAGAGCTGAATAGCAATCTACTCTCGGATCTCTAAGTCCTTAGCTTTAGCATTCTCCTTTCTCAGTTCAAGTTCCTTCTCTAGACTTTTTGGGATTAGAGAGATGATTTCAATGAATGCTTTACTATAAATGTTTAGATACCTGACTATAGCATCTTCCAAGATCTTCTTGTCAGTGTCACTATATTCATCAAAAAATTTAGTCATTGGTTGTAGATTCCCATCCACAGTGACTGATTTGATGACATCATCAATAGAGAGAGTAGGCCTTTCAACAAATTCTTCTACCTCTTTTTCCTTGTTTTGACTGGTAGAGGATTCCTCGGATGTTTTCTTCTTCTTCCTCATTTTCTCAACTTCCTCATCTGACTCTGTTTCTTCATCATCCTTTTGGCTTGTGTATGACCTTGTGGCCTTTGTCTTTGTTCTCTTCTCTCCCTTTTCAGATGTCTTGGCTTCTGATTTTGAGGCTTTTGGATTCTTAGAGGTGGCAGGTGCAGAGCTCTTTGAGGATCTAGTCCAAGAGGGGGCTTGCACTGGAACACTTTCTTTTTCTGCTTCTTGTCTCTCTTTCTTAGCTCTTTCTACTTTCTCTCTGTTTGCATCAACTGCCTCTTTTGATATCCCATATCTCTTGGCGATTTCCTCTACTTCCTTTCTGACTTTTCTTTTTATTTTAGGTTGCCTTAGTTCAACATGAATCTTTATACTCAATTCTTCAAAGGTTCCAAACCTTTCTACCTCAGGGTCCTTAGGCTGACTCAGCAAATGTTGGACATGCAGCTCCAGGATTTTCTCATCAACCTCATAGCCCATTGGCATAATCCAAACTGTTCTGGGTTCCACTACCTCCATTAGGCATTGATCAGTGTCTACCATGAAACACACTGTATCCTTGTATTTTTCAACTAAAGATTTGGGAATTCTTTCTCTTTGCTGCATCATACTTTGGAAGTTCTTGAAGAATCCCCAAAGTACTGTACTTTGAGCCTTCACATCACCAAGCCCATACATGTAATCTCTTATTTGTATGGCAACCGGTCTATCATTTTGCCATACCCAACCACTTGATCTAGGTAGCTCATTCATATAGTAAAAGAAGAGACATAGTATTAGGCCACCATACTTAAATGAGTTCTTCTTATCCTTCTTTATCTTCTGCAAGTTCTCTAACAGTTGGTTCAGGAGAAGGTCGCATAGATCATAATCTGCATTTTCCCTTAGCATCTGATATGCAGTGTATATTGCAGTTCCGAACTAGAATTCTCCCTGCTGGAGTGATATATTTTATAGCCAATTATCATAGAGAAAAATTTGATATCCGGATCTATGATATCTTCTATTGTCATTACTCTCTTGTCAAACTTTGATTTGGTAGCCTCACTTACTGTCTAGTTTTTGACAGATTTGAGAGCAGGCAACCCACCGGAGGAGTGGAATCCGGTTACTGCCCTAATGGCATCTTTTATTATCTTGAATGGCCTCATCAACCACATGAAGTTGTCATGTATTCTGCTAAGAACATACCGGACCCATTCATCTTCTGTAAAGCAGGGAAAGTGGATGCAATGTCCAAAATGTTTGTCCCGGAGGGCCTTGTATTGAGGTTTAAGTTCAAACGTTTCATCTATTAATTGTTTGTGATAGATATCCATCAGCTTGGATTCCCCAAATTCCTCGATATTGACATGTATGTATACCCTAACATCTTCTACATGCAGAATGCTAGAGAAGGTGCCTAAGGGATCAACTTCTAGGGATTTGTAAGGATGTTTCTTGAACTTTGGGTGCGGCCTGTCAGTGATCTTAACAACATTTGGAGTAGCCATCTTTGTAAAATATTTAGAGAGAGATATTTGAAAATGGAAATACCTTTTTACGCTTTTAGGGTTCACAATATGAGCCAGAAAAGATCACTGGTTGAATCAAATTCTGTGGTTGATCTTTGAGGAGGTTGAAACAATCTTGATGCAGAGCTCTTCTTTTCTTCTTCTCGAATGCAAATGTGCAAATGATGAATAAAGAAGCCCTTTTATCTCTGCATAAACCCTAATTTCCCATTGCAATAAATGTACAACTTAAGTTATTCCAGTTCCCTTGTTCTTCCTTGTTCTAAGAGAGATCTTTCTGAATCATTGAGGTGCACTTGGAATCAATTTTAGTGATAATTGACAATGTATCTCCTCTCCTTCAATCAAGCCATTTATCCGTAGGTCAAGATATTTCAATTTTGAATCATACCGGATCTAACTGTGAGAATCCTGCCTTTACCAGATGGTTGTCAAACCGGATCAATCTTGGATGATTAAATTCTTCAAAACTCCTTGCGGATCTTTCATATTTTTACCGAGGGTTATTTAGATATTTATCTGAGAATCCTTTAATCTGCAACATTCCATGTGCCAAAGTTAGGCACCAATTGACTGGCTGGGGGAATTTGTTAGTGTAGATTTTTTATTCCTTATTATAAGGTTTTTCCTACACATCTTTTTAAAGCTTGCTTAGGTAGTTTAATAATGTGAGCTATTTAATAGGCCTTTTATGTTAGTGGGTGCATGTGTGTGTGGTGTCAATCCATTCATGGAAGTTACTCCACCTCCCCCTATTTTTGGAGATGCTGGAGTTACATTTCCTATTGGTCAATATTGACACCTCACCCCACTCACCTTGCCTATAAATACTCACTCCTTTGCATGTATTTTTCATGGGTTATTCAATGCATTTCTCTAATATTTTGCATCAATATTCTCTTGGTTTTTTTCATAACTCTCCTGTAGATGAATGCTTGCAGCTGATCCTGGCTCTAACATGGTATCAGAGCTCCAGGCTTGCAAGTTTCTTCTCAAATCTATGAGGGTTTTAGCCATTAGAATTTAATCTGTGCCTCCTAGAGAAAAACTAACCCCTCCATTGTGCTCAGAAGGGTCAAAAACCCTAGAAATGCCTGTCAAATTGCTGAAATCAGAGAGCAAAAATTTGTTGTGATTTTTTTGTGGGTGCATCCTTTTATCCAGCGGTCCGAAGGGTGCTTCCGCAGGGTGCATCGTTTTATCCAGCAGTCTGAAGGGTCCTTCCACAAGGTGCATCATTTTATCCAGTGGTCTGAAGGGTGCTTCAGCGTCCTTTTATCCAATGGTCCAAAGGGTGCTTTCGCAGGGTGCATCGTTTTATCCAGTGGTCTGAAGGGTGCTTCCGCAAGTGCATCGTTTTATCCAGCGGTCCGAAGGGTGCTTCCACATCCTTTTATCCAACGGTCCAAATGGCGCTTTCGCAGGGCGCATTCTTTTATCCAGCAGTCCGAAGGGTGCTCCCACATGGTTCGGCTTTTTATCCAATGGTTAAAAGCAATCCCCCATTTTGCCCTTCTCTCATGCCCTAATGGAGCAGTTTCACAGAAACTGTCATAACTTGGGCAATCGGAGTCAATTTTTCACAAACAAAATATTGCCGGAAAGCTGGTTCTGTAAACTTTCTAATGGTATGATCAGTTTTTTCTGATTTTTTTGTTTGACACATATTTTTTCTGTTTGAAGTCAAGGCATCGTTTTTGGCTTCTGAGCTCCGTTCTTGCACCCAAAATCTCTATTTTTTGAAAAGAAAAAGGCGTTGTAAAGGTATCAAAGAGTTCTTCACATCCACCTAAGTACTTTTTTCATATTTAGCCCCAGGTATCTTTTATTCAGTTTGTCAATTTTATGGCTTTTGTTGGATATCTTGGACATGCTGCCTCTTAGAAAGGTTCTATTTGCTTTGATAGGCTTCATTTATCAGCAATAATCTATTTTTGGTCTCTCTTGCACTTTCTATAGCATAATGGGGATATCAAATTATTTGTACTTGTGCTTATGCTTCCTTGGTTTCACCCTAGAGGCAACCTTCATAGTTTGTTCAATATTTTTGAGATCATTGGTACCTTATGTTACCAACCTCTTTGATCCTGATATTCAGTGGGGTCTTCCAGTACAACACAGTTCTTCTTCAAGAGTCATGTGCAGTAGATCATTTTTAATCCTTCTATCACCTGTTGCTACATCAGAGTTCAGTGTTGCATCATCATTGGCTTCCAGTGATTCTTGCAGCAGGTCATCTTCTATCCTCTATTGCTTCATCAGAGTTCAATGATGCTTCATCAGAGTTCAATGATGCTTCATCATGAGCTTCCAATAATTGAGAGTCACTTCTTCATGAGATTCCAGTAATTCAGGGTTGCTTCTTCGAATGCTTCCAGTAATTCTTTGTAGTAGAAACAATCATTGTATTTGGGTACCTAACATGGCTTTATTTGCCGGGACCCATCTTTGCATCCACCTAAGCTATGCTTAAGGGGGGGTGTTAGTGTAGATTTTTTATTCCTTATTATAAGGTTTTTCCTACACATCTTTTTAAAGCTTGCTTAGGTAGTTTAATAATGTGAGCTATTTAATAGGCCTTTTATGTTAGTGGGTGCATGTGTGTGTGGTGTCATTCCATTCATGGAAGTTACTCCACCTCCCCCTATTTTTGGAGATGCTGGAGTTACATTTCCTATTGGTCAATATTGACACCTCACCCCACTCACCTTGCCTATAAATACTCACTCCTTTGCATGTATTTTTCATGGGTTATTCAATGCATTTCTCTAATATTTTGCATCAATATTCTCTTGGTTTTTTTCATAACTCTCCTGTAGATGAATGCTTGTAGCTGATCCTTTAATTTCTGAAAGAATTATCAGCACCAAATTCTGGTGCGGATCCATCCCCAACATTTTCTGTATCCCTCTTCACCCAAATCTTGTTCATCTCCCTTTGAATTTCATCCGCATTCACTTTGCCTTTTCCTTTATCTTAATTTTGATTATGATGCACCGGACCCTTTTTGTCCTAATTCTTACTTCTACAGAATTTGGCAGTATGACCGGATCTATTGCAATTGTAGCAAACAACATTTCTTTGCATATTTGTCTGATATCCTCTTCATATGCATTGATTAGCCATATGTCCCATTCTATTGCATGCAAAGCATCTACCATTGAATGAATTATTTATTTACATATTTCTGCATTCATGAGATTTGTGACCATACTTTTTGTAGTTGAAACACTGTCTGGAGAAGGATGAATTAGTCTGATTCATTCTTCTTCTGCACTGAGTTGCTTTATGACCAAAGTTATTGCAATTGTAGCAGTATCCATTGAAGGATGGATGTCTTTGAGCATTTGGTTGCCTTACCGGAGGTCTTCTAGGCCCGTTTCTTTGATTTCCTGATCTTGAGTTCTTCTAACCAGATCCAGAGCTTTCACCTTTCTCATAACCCAAACCACACTTGTCATCTACCCTCTTTTGGCTTTCAAGAAGAACTTCAAGTTGAGCTGAACTTATCTTGAATTTTTCTTTGTACTCATTTGTTGTTTGAAGATCTTGTTTAAGAGTGTCTATCTGATTCTCAAGTTGTTCTTCATTATCTCTAGATTCTTCAAGATCAGATTCCAGATGCCTGATTATTCTATCCATTTTGTGATAGTCCTCTGACTTCTCTTTGAGAGATTGTTTTAGATTATCTTCAATTTTTCTTTTCTCTTCAATTTCTTGGGTGAATTTCATAACTCCTGATTCCATTTCATGCCTTACCATAACGATCTCTTTTGATAGCTTCTCACATAGCTTGTTTTTCTCATTCAAATCTTCATTAGTATCATTGGCTTCACTTTGACTTGCTAATTGTTGAAGAAATTCCTTTCTCTTTTTCACAGAGATACTCAGTTTTTCTTTTAGCTCATTTATGAAATCATCAGCTTGTTTGAGTCTTTCTCTCAAGTTATTGACTTCAAAGTGAGAGTGCTCAGGATCATCTAGGGCAAACTGAAGTTGTTCCTTCATACCATACATATCCATTGAGATTCCTAGATCTTCCTCAAGCTGTTAGGCTTTGTTTGGAGGAACTTGGCTCTGATACCAATTGTTGGAAACAAGGCAGATAATTGAGAGGGGGGGTGAATTACTTATCTTAAATATCTTAATTTTCTTTTCTTCTTTTATGTTGTTGTAGCATCAAAACATAAGAGCATACATAATCATGAGAGCAGAAATAAAATCAACACACATAACACAAAAATTTTTTATGTGGAAAACCCTGTTAAGGGAAAAACCACGGGGTGACTAACCCAAGATTGTATTCTCTGTTAAAAGAATAAGAAGTACAAAATGGCACTTGCCAATTAGGGCTCACTGCCTGAGCACACTGCTCACAAGAGGCACACTGCCTACAGGAGACTCACTGTCTACATTGTTTATGAAAGGTAACCAAGTGTTTGAACTAATGAGAGGCATCCACATATGTTGAGGTTCAATTCTGGTTAGGCTCAATATACTGATCTACTGCACTTCATTCTTCCTCTGCTTTAGTGTTGTTGTTCTATCACATACCAGACCTGTATTGTTGCCACCACACTACTCTCTACCTTTTGTCACACATACCAACATACATACAAGCCTTCATACCGAAATCCATCTGGTATATATATCCGCACCAAGGATTTCAACATCTTTCTAGTCGGCAATCAGAATACTCAAGATATTTCTAAGACACTGATACGTCGGCTGAATCCATGCTTAATATGTGATGCGTATCAAAGACATAGACCTAGAAGTCATCAATCATGTTGGCCAACCATGAATGATCCCTCAAAAAGCTTGATCACCATCAATTTCTCATCTGGATTAAGGTATGATGCTCTGCTGGTCATTTCTTCCTTAGTCTACTCTGCCTATCAAGAACCCAACACTTAGATGCTCATATCTTTTCACTCATTCATCACCGGAGGCTCAATCTCTGGAATATAGTAGACATGATACTCCTATTAACTTGCCCAAGTCTGTACTTTGCTGAGTTACACCCTCTGAGAGATCCGGACCTGATTGTCAGACCTTGCTGCATGCTCTGTTCTTGTTCACCAGACTAGAACTTCTTCAATCTGACTTCTGGTATAGGCATACTAAGTTCTGCAGATGTGTGGGATAGACTTTGTTGCCATCAATGACAACAATCATGAAGCCACACAGTGTCTTTTGCCAACAAATTATACAACTGGTAAGATTTGTGGGAAAGGATCTATTTCTTTTGATGGCAAGCATAATACTAAAGATGTCTTGTATGTGAAAGGATTAAAGAACAATGTTTTGAGTGTGGGTCAGATGTGTAACAAGGGCTATGATTTAAGCTTCAAGGACAATGGATGCAAGATCAGAGAAAACTCCAGAAGAGTCATTGCGACTGGTAAGAAGATCAGAGGTAATATCTATCACTTGAAAGGAACCGAGAACTATTGCTTGTTGACTTAGACCGATGAGAGTTGGTTATGGCATAGAAGGTTGTGTCACATAAATTTTGATAATATTATGAAGATAAGTACTACACAGATTGTTAGAGATTTTCCTAATCTTGTGAAGCCTGCTAATCCTATTTGCAAGGAGTGTAAATTTGGGAAACAGACAAGAACAAGTTTCAAAAGAAAGGACCAATCAGTTGAAGGACTACTTGAGCTAGTGCATATAGATTTATGTGGACCTACCAAAGTAAGAAGTTTGCAAGGAGACAGGTATTTCTTGTTGCTCATTGATGATTATTCTAGAATGACTTGGGTCAGCTTTTTGAAAGAGAAAGCTAAAGCTCTAGATAAATTCAAGGCATTTAAGGCAATGGTTGAAAATGAGATGGATTTGAAAATCAAATGCTTGAGGTCTGATAGAGGAGGAGAGTTCACATCAAATGAATTCAATTTATTTTGTGAAGAACATGGAATAAAGAGACAACTATCTGCACCTAGAACTCCACAACAAATGGAGTAGTTGAAAGGAAAAATGGAATAGTTAAAGAAGCTGCTAGAACCATGATGAAGGAAGCTCATCTTCTAGAAGCATATTGGAGAGAGGCAATTCACACTGATGTATATATCCTAAACAGAGTTCAAGTAAAAGGTAACAGTTCAAAGACTCCTTATGAATTGTGGCATGGTAGAGTTCCTACTGTGAAATATTTCAAGGTTTTTGGTAGCAAATGTTAAATTAAAAGAGAAGAAGAATTAGGCAAGTTTGATGCTAGATGTGATAAAGGAATCTTCCTTGGTTACTCCACCAAGAGCAAGGCCTATCGGTGCTATAATAAGAGGCTGAATAAGATCATTGAAAGTGCAAATGTTAAAGTTGATGAATATAAGGAAAGGTCTTCAGAATCAAGTGATTATGAGTCAGATGATCTAGATGTTTCAGAAGTGGTGCAACATGAAGACAACCCAGATGAAGAAGAACAAGCTCCGGTAAGTGCTACCAAAACTCCAAGATATGAAAGAATCAGTCATTTGGAAGATCAAATCATAGGAGATAAGAGCAAAGGGATCTTAACTAGAAGAAAAGTTGCAGAAGAACAAGTAAATTTTTGTCTGATTTCTAAGATTGAACCTAAAACTGTGGATGAGGCTTGCAAAGATGAGAATTGGATAAAGGCTATGGAAGAGGAATTGATGCAGATAGAGAAGAATCAGACTTGGGATCTTGTTCCCAGACCAGCAGATAAGAATGTAATTGGTACAAAGTGGGTCTTTAGAAACAAGATGAATGAGAATGGTGAAGTGGTAAGAAACAAAGCAAGGTTGGTACGCAAAGGATATGCTCAAGTTGAAGGAATAGACTTTGAAGAAACTTTTGCTCCAATGGCAAGGATTGAATCAATAAGGATATTTTTGGCTTTTGTAGCATACAAAGATTTCAAGGTTTATCAAATGGATGTGAAGTCTGCTTTCTTAAATGGAGAGTTGGAAGAGGAAGTCTATATAGAACAACTGGAAGGATTTCAGTCATCAGATTAGGGTGACATGGTATGCAGATTAAAGAAAGCTTTGTATGGATTAAAACAAGCTCCCAGGGCATGGTATGCATAGTTGGGCATGTAACTGATACGGATAGGGTTCAGTAAAGGTACTACAGATAACAATCTCTACTTCAAGATCAATGATGTACAAACCCTGATTGTTGCAATTTTTGTTGATGATATTATTTTTGGAGGCAATGAAGGTATGTGCTCAGTTTTTGCTAGAGAAATGCAAAGTGAATTTGAAATGTCTATGTTTGGAGAGATAAACTTCTTTTTAGGTCTGTAAATAAGTCAATCAGATAAAGGTATCTTCATTTCTTAGTCTAAGTATGTGAAAGAGTTGTTAAAGAAATTTGGGATGGAAGACTCTAAACTAGTATGCACACCTATGATAACTGGTTGTAAGTTAAGCAAAGATGATAACTCACCCATGGTAGACTAGAAAAGGTATAGATCTATGATTGGAGGATTACTTTATCTGACTCAAACTAGACCTGCCATAATGCATGTAGTATGTCTTGTGGCAAGATTTCAGGAAGAACCCAAGGAATCACATGTGATGGCAGTCAAGAGAATTCTGTGATATTTAAAAGGTACAATAGATTATGGTTTGTGGTACCCTAAGGATTGTGACTTTACTCTTAGTGCATTTACTGATGTAGATTGGGTTGGAGGTGTGGATGATAGAAAAAGTACAAGTGGAGGTGCATTCTTCTTGGGAAAAAGATTAGTATCTTGGTTGAGCAAGAAACATGATTCAATAGCCCTGTCTATTGTAGAAGCATAATACATTGCAGCATCATGTAGTTGCACTCAAGTGTTATGGATGAAGCAGACTTTGAAGGACATCAAAATTGTGTATGAAGATCCCATTACAATCTTTTGTGACAACACAAGTGCCATAAACATATCAAAGAATCCAGTGATGCATTCAAGGACAAAGCACATATCCATCAGGTATCATTTTATGAGAGCAAAGGTGACAGAGAATGAAGTCAAGTTGGAGTATGTTTCTACCAAGGATTAGATTGCAGACATTTTTACCAAGCCTCTGCCTAAGGATACTTTTGAGTATCTTAGAGAAAAGTTAGGGGTTATCACCCCTCCTACTCTAAACTAAGACGCACAATAGTGCATCAGTCCAGAGGTGCTTAGAGGTCCAGATTGATTCTTTTTAGGGCTACTTCTCAAGGGGAGTAGTCAGAGAGTTTAGAAGAGAGATTAGATCAGAGTAGAAGAGTGCAAGTATGTGCCCTTTGCCATTGATGTCAAAGGGGGAGAGAAGTCATGTGAAAAACTTAGAGTGCAGATGTGTAAGAGAAAGAGGGAGAATTTTGGAGAAAGAAAGAGTGTAGGTGTGTAAAGAGAAAGGGGGAGAATCTTGTCTTGATGGTTACAATTTTTCACATCATATGTTGCCATCAATGACAAAGGGAGAGATTGTTGCAAATATGTGCCTAATCGGTGTTATCATTAATGTCAACATATCCTTGTTGTCATTGGTGTCATGTGTATCTTATTCTATTACTTGTTTAGAAGACTTGTATGTTAAGGGTATTGAGAAAATTAGCCTCTCCAGAAGGAACAAGTGAGTTACAGAGAAGTGCAGTACAGACAGTGAGTTGTATGCTGAAGAATAGTCCGGTAAACTACTCCACATTTATTTCTACTTGAAGATCATGGTCTGTGGATTGGAAGCATGTTAGAGGTATGACTAAGGATGCTACATTCCAGGTTTGAGCCCTCTGCATGAAGATCTGAGTGAGTTGTGTTCACCAGAGTGAAACCTATTTTTTCTGTAAGTTCAGTTGGGACAGGGAGAAAGTATTTTGCTCCGCATTCCTCTGCAATAAAGTATTTTGCTCTGTGGTTCTAGAAGGAAGTCTGTGGTGATGATAAGTGCCTACTATTGTAGTGGTTTGTGGTTTGGTGGTCCGCAAGCTATCTTTCCTTTATGACGGTTGAAAATAGTAAAGTTCATGTGTTTTGATGAGAAGATTCCTATGGATAAAGTGGTTAAGGTTTGTGCGGTTGCTCCTAATGATTATAACATGCTTGTGGATGTCTCCTAATCATGTTATTATCTTAATATTGGTCCGTGTTAAGGATTTGAGATCGTGTTCAAAGATTGTTCCCAGATAGTGTAACGTGTAACTAGTTTTGGCCGACCTAGTTAATCCCAATGATTGCAGAGATCTCTGGAAGTTTGTGGAAGCATTTTGTGGCATGGAAGATCATGTTTGAGTCCTAGCTAAGGCATGGCATGATCCGCATTTCATTTCCTTTGCATAATGTTGTAATAGGTCAGGACCTATTTTGTAAATGTTTTTAATGCCGATCTTGGAGATTGTTCCAATGGTTGATGATTGGGATGCTAACCTTGATGATCATTCCAAGGTTGATGAAGTGTATAAATACTTGTAGTTGAGTCATGGAAAAGGTGTCCTTGAGTGAAAATGGAAAGATATTAAGAAAGGTCCAAAAGGCAGAGCAGAGAAGAGGCAGAGGAAAGAACAGGAAGAGCAGAATAGAGGCAAAGAAAAGTAGAGGAATTATTGTACTTCAATCACAGACATAAGAAGGTGTTGATCATGGTAATGACCCGCCAGTAAGGTTTAACAGCCCTTATTGTAATCTTGCTAGGTTTAGGGTTGAGGCAGTGAGCCCGCTAGACCTAGTTGTTCTTCATGACAGTAAGCCAGTATGTTTAGGCCCGTGGAGTGACCAAGCCTGAACATCATCATTTCAAAATTGCAATACATATTAAGAGTTAATCCTCTCTGTGGTTTTTCCCCACCTTGGGGTTTCCCACGTAAAATCTGGTGTCTCTTGTATTTGATGTTGTATCTATGGTTAAGTTTCTAATTTCATGCACTCACTGTTAAATCGTAATAATTGTGCATAAGTGATGAATGTCTAATTGCAGAAAGTGTTTAAGTTTTTGGGACAACTGATTCACCCCCCCTCTCAGTTGTCTGGTGCATGTCAATAGATCTCCCATACTGCCTTTGCATTCACATCAGTAGGTTCAGGAATAGATTCTTTTACACATCCTATGAAACCTTTTCCCATTAGATAATTCCATACTATTTTTTCCATGATACATAATTATATGGAGTTAGGAGTTCAATTTGAGATTTCCCCATTGCAAAAAAACACAACCAAGAACTGAAAGCAATCAACCACTGCAAGATCACCCAGCCAAATTCACTCAATCAATGATCCCCCCAGCAAAATATGATCTTGGCACTTTATACTTAGTGCGATTACAGTTTCCACAAGCCAAAATAGCTAATTGGTCTTTTGATTTTGGTACATGCAAATGCCAAAATTAGGCTATAACTGATAGTACAATTTATGAGAAAAACTAGACTAAACTAATTGCAAATCTGAGAAGTACTCAAAAAATCATGTACTTTCCAAAAAAATTGCCTAAAAATGTTACCGTATGACCCCAAACAGAGCCCCTGAAGTTCTAAAAATGAGGATTGCTCATCAACAACGATGAAAATCTGTAATTTCTAGAAAATCCAGATACCAAAATCAAAAACCATCTGCACCACTATGAAGCTTGTGAAATTCTGATCTAAATAAAAAAAAATTCACCAAAATCAGAGTCCAGATGACTAAGATAGAGGCTTGCAAAGTTTGAGTGTCAAATCAAAACTGCCATTGGAGCAGGGGGAGAAAAAATAAAATTTTATCACCGCCAAATTTGGCGGAACTGCTAAATGTAGAGGTCACTAGATAAAAATAGTCTTTGCTAGATGTAGAACTCCACCAGCTAAATCTGGGACCTTGCCAAATTTGGTAGACTACTAAATCTGGAGAATCTGTCAATATATCTGCCAAATCTGGAGATATCCAAAAACCATGCCAATTTTGGCAGATCTAGTGTTTGTAGAGAAAAATAATATTTTTTAAAGCCCTGACCTGTGCCTAGGCGTATGGGTAGCATATCGCAGAGTTTTTGCAGAGAATAATAAATATTAAAAAAACTTTATAGGCTGAAGCCTTTGGAGAGGGGGTGATCCCCTTATAAGGGGTCCGTAGCCCCTTGCAGGCCGTGGGGACTAGGCCCTTGCGTAGGCCCCTACAAGGGCTGCGGGCCTGACCCTGGAGGCTGGGTACCCGCAGTACCCTACTGGGTACCTGCTGACGTAGGGTTGCGCCCAACGCTTAGGTGCTTTACAAAAAAAATTTGATTTTTTTTGTTTTTCAATATTTTCAACAATAAAAATTTTCAAAAAAACTTTACAATCTGCAATTTTTCCAAACAAAAATTATTTTTTGACCATACCTCCGCTGACCCCTGCTTGCACAGGCAGAGAATATTCTGGGAATATTTCGTACGGATGGCGAAGGAGGGTGAAAATTTCCCTAATAGCCCCGGGCAAAGTGCTCCAATTTTGACGATTTGACAGTTGAACTTAGGGTTTTTGGGTCTCCTGAAAGCGATGGCAAAGTTAGATTTGACCCAAAATGCTCTAAAGGATCAAGTACCTATTGGATCTTGCATGCACCTCCCAACTTCAAACCCTCATAGATTTGGCCTCCGATGTGGATGAAACAAAAGGTGATTTCGACTATCTTCACTGCTCTGGATGTAATGGTGATCTTATATTTGCACCAACATGCTCCAAAATCAACCTGCAATATAAATCCACAAGAAGGAAGCCCTCCCAAATCTGGTATCTCTCTCAAATTTTTATGATTCTCCAGGTCTTCATGCGATGCAAGAGAAGAGCATACTCAATTTTTCAAGATCCACCATGATTTGCACTCAAGATCTCTTAATAGACTAACCAAAGGCAATCTACAAGCTCTAATACCATGTAAGATTTAGCTATGGAGATAGCCACCCAAGATCTAGAAGCCTAATGGAAAGCACAAATAAATGAGAAGACCAATATGACAAGAATAAATTGTATTCCTGTCAAAGAATACAAATACAACAATGTACAAGATTACAATCCCATTACAATATGCTATGACATACCTTGCTTATAAAGGCAAGGGTGAGAGCTAAGATGTTGTAGTCATGTGACAAGTGTCTTAATCCTATGACATGTGACAACTATAGAATAAGACAACTATATGACAACTATCAACAACTAGAGACAACTCTCAACATCTAGAAACAACTAGAATGCTTCCTAAGTCAACTTAATATGTGAATATGTGTGTGAATATTATTTAACTAATAAATAGTTAAATAATATGAATTATTCACACAACAAGGGATAAATAGCTAGTAAATAATAAACTAGATATGAAATACCCCTATTCACACTAACACTCGTCTCCATTATTTGGTTGGTTGTTTCAAGAATTTTTATTCATATTTCTACGTATACATTTGTTATGTTTGTACTACAAGTTGATTAGTTTGCAACCAAGTGTTGTTTGTAAATCTTTTCAAATGCAATGTGTGGGATATCTAGTCTAAATAATGAATAATTAAGAATGAGTTGCATTGAATGAATTGGAATGCATTTGAGAGCATGAGATTTGCAAGACAAAGCCTAGTAAATCATGTTTTACTAGAACTATAGTTTACACATGAAAGTGCTTAGATGAAATCATTTTTTACTTTATTGCATAGGAATAGGCATTTGTCTGCAAGTTTCTAATCATGTACTTTACAAATTTAAATGACATTAGAATAGTAATTTATCTTGTTTATTCATTTACATTTCATATAATGGTATAGGGGAACATATTCACTTGACCTTGATTTTTCTTCTTCTACTTCTACACTCATGAATAATTGTTAGAACTTAATGTTATTAGGGTTCATACCCGTATAACATTTATATTGTTATAATATAAAGTTATATTACATTATGCCTTTTATATGCTTTATAAAGCATAGTTTATAAAATACCATTGAATAATAATCTAATAACTATTAGATTATTAATTATTTATGAATGGTAATTGTTGAATAGGTGTGGCAACTACCCTTCTAGGTACTTTTCCATCCCTTCTCCTATATTTAAGGGGATTCTGTCACATTTGAGAATATACGGAGATTTGGAGATAACATGATATAGTGAACATTATCACTCTGCATAGGAGATATTATTGGCCATGTGGAAGTGGGAAGTGAATTCCCTAGGTTTAGTCTATTAATTTATAGACATAAATGTAGATGTTTTATATTACAGTGATGCTTTGTGGGATTTTTACCGTTTATGGTTTTCCCACATTAATTTTGTGTATCAATGTAATTTGTGAGTATTTCATCCATTTGTAGTTTTATTAATTTGTAACTTATCTAAATTAATTAGTTAATGCTATGTAAATAATATTAATCAAATTGTTAATTTACATTACTTAATTCAACATGGTATCAAAGCCATAGACAATGTAGGTTAACATTTTAAAATATATATATATAAACAATACTTTTTTAAAATTATTGAAATTAAAATTTAATTATTTATATATATATGTTACAATTAAGCTTGAAAGGCTTCACTTTTTTTATAAATCCTTATCACATGATTTTTTATATTCTAGTTACAAACATTATATAAAATTTCACTCATGAAATCCTACTTCCAATCTCTTTCTCCTTCAATATGGGAAAATCAAATTTTAAACCTCCTAAGCTCTCCATCTTTTTCACATAAAAATATGTAGAAAATTCATAAATAAATAAATTGATATAATAAATAATAAAAATTTATATTCGGGTAATCTAATTTTTATACCTCATATATATTATTTTAAAATAAGTGTTTTTAGAAAAAGATATAAAATTTTATATTCAAAAAATATATAAATAAAAATAAATAAATTTAGAGTTGCAGTCCCATGGAGGCCATAGCCACCATGGACCTAAGGTCTTTTTTAAAGCCATGTTTGTGGTTGTGGCTAACCTTGGCCACCTCATGTGGTTGTGTCCCATAAAGGGTGTAGCCCCACGATGGCCAAATCCATTGGTCTAGTTGTGTCCCATATGGGCATGGCTCACACCTTGCCATCCTTTAATTTTTTTAATTAAAAAAAACACAGGCATTCAAACAAAAATATAATAATACCCACAACTTAAAACATTCTCTTATGGCTACAATTACATGAAGTAATCTTGAGTGTTCAATATTTGTAAGCTGCCATTATTCCTCAAAACCCTTTTTGTCTCTCAACCCATTCCTGTCAAACAAAATAATGCTATGAGTGAAAAGATTAAATGTTAAAAACAAAAAAAAAATCCTTAATTGATTAATTAGGCTTGTTTTCCCCTACTAATTGATTTATTATAGCTTTTGTTAATAAAATTATATGCAATAGGTATGGTTAAAAAAAATTCATGAAACAAATCTATAAAAAACCATACTATTATATATCATTCAATTGGATATAGGTCCTACATTTTATTTATTTTGATTAGTATATAACTAACATGTTTTTGATGTGTGGAAAAATTTGACATTTAGCACATACTACTATATATCATTTAATTGGATATAGGTCAAATGGCATCCCACATTTTCACAATCAATATGGCACATATGCTAAATAGAATCAAATACTTTGCGTGGAAGATCATAATTAAATCAGAGTTTATGGCTAGAAACCTATGAGTGATTATCAAAGGGAGAGAAATTCAACCTTCAAGTGGAAGTCCAAATCTTGATCTTGTAAACACCTTTAAAAATAAATCTCAAGAAGCATTATCAGTATTGTTAAGAAGTATAGGAGATGAGTTTCCTCTACATATTGGAAACTTGGAATCATTGTCTAAAGGTTGGAAATTATTAGAAACCATGCATGTAGGATCTAGGCTATCCAAATTTATTAAATTAATACTAGAAATTTGTACAACTCCCATGAAAAGAGACAAAAAATTGATTAACTATCTTGCTAAAATCAATGATATCAAATATCAACTAGATGGTTATAAATGTAACCTAATAAAATTTAAGATTTTATATATTTTATCGTACAAATGAACATTCATGAACAATTCAAAAACTTTATTTCAGTCTTGAATTCAAAATATCTAAACAAGGATGGCCTTCTTGATTTATCAACTCTATTTGCTCTTCTTATTCAAGAAGAATAGTTAATGTCAAATGTTGACTCTTAAAGAAAAGGCATCAGAAGCCTTACTGAGTCAACATAAATTTAAACCAATATAAAGAAATAAAGATGATAATCAAAATCACTTTAACTCATCTGATTGCTCTAAAAACTATCCTAAAACATTTAGATACAAACCTATAGTGAAATACAATAGCTGTGGTAAATTAGGACACAAAAAAGTAAATTGTTATTTTAAAAATAAAAATAATTTAAGATTCTTCAAGAACAAAAACACTAATCAAAACTTTAAAGGTAATTCAAATTAGAAGCAAAATAAAAATATTGCTATTTATACATCTCTATCTACATCATCAAATAACAAATGGGTCCTAGATAGTGGAGCTTCTAGACATATGACCTATATGTATGACATCTCATATTAAAAAATGTAATGAGAAAATATATCTAGGAGATAATTTTGTGATAGAAGCATTAGGGCATGGGAAATTAAAAATCTTAGACAAATCCATTAGAGATTCTCTATTTGTCTCTAAACTAGGAAATAATCTTTTATCATGTTTTCAACTCACTAAAGAAAATTTCAAAATAGCTCTTCTTAGAGATAGTTGGTATATCAAATATCAAAATAAAACCATTGTTGCTCAAGGTTCTCATAAAATGGTCTATTTATTTTTAATGACATTTTAAAACAAAACTATTTATCTATGCAATTAAAAGGAGAAACTCAGCTTTGGCATGAAAGATTAGGGCACCCGAACATCAGAAGCTTAAATGAAATGCTTCATCATAATCTTGTAATAGGATTACCTAAGATTAAAAACAAATTAGAAACATGTAATGGTTGTCTCCTAGGTAAACACCATTCTTTACCTTATAACAAAAACCATGTCTAATCCTTTTCTAAACCTTTAGAATTGGTTCATAGTGACCTAATGGGGCCATTTCAAATTCCTTCCCTGAGTGGGTTCCTTTATGCCCTTACAATCATTGCCAATTTTACTAAAATGAGTTGGGGTTATTTTCTTAAAAATAAATTTGATGTTTTGTCTAGATTCAAAGAATTCAAATCTCTAGTTGAAAATCAATCTAATTTCAAAAAAAATTTCCTTCAAACAAATAATGGGACTAAATACATAAAAAAAAAAATTTTGACAACTTATGTTTCTTATGGGGAATTTAGAGAGAATTAACTTCTCCTTACTCTCCCCAACAAAATGGTGTTATTGAAAGAAATAATCAGACTCTCATAGAAATGATCAGATCTATGATGCATTTATCAAATACACCTGAATTTTTATGGGTTGAATCCATGAACACAACTATCTATATACTAAATAGGGTACATACAAAATCCTTACATCTTTCTACACCTTTTAAAAAGTGGTCAAACTAAAAATTAAATTTCTGCTATTTTAGAATCTTTGGGAGTTTTGTATCTATTCTTATTCCTAAACAAAAAAGACAAAAATTTGATTCCATCTCCTCTCATTATATTGGTTTTGGGTATGGAGGGAAAAAAAGATCTTAGACTTTATGATCCTTCCAAATGAGATATTATTCTAAGTCAAAATGTTCACATCCTAGAATCTCCTTTATCCATTTCTCATTTGATTGATAACATTATTGAATCTTATACTTCTAAAGATGATTATCATAATTCTTCTTCCAAAAGACCTAGATGGGCCCAATATTTGATTCAAGATTGAAATTTATAGCCCTCCTATCTTCCTAAAATGACCAAAAGTTGATGAAGGGCTACTCCACCCAACACTCACACACGAAACAACAACATAGATTCTCACCAAAAATGTGAGGAATGAAATCAAGCAAATTTTATTTCTTCAATAAAATGGAGTACAAAATCTAATATTACATGCTACAACAACATGGGTTGTTTCACAATAGAGAAATTTCTACTCTATCAGAGATTTCTACAATCTAGAGCCACTCTGCGCATATGGAACTATCCCCCGTAACCTTTCTGTTTTGCCTTTTTATTTGGAACCAATAACTTCCACACCACTTCTCCAGTACCTTCCTAAATGTTCTAGAAAGTGTAACTCCCCTTTTGGGCGCCAAGTCTAGCTGTCCATTTTCCCACCCAAGAAATTGAAATTTGAAAATTTTAAAGTTTTTGAAATTTTGTAACACAACTTTCGAAGGCCATAACTTTTGAATCGGGCATCCGATTGACAAACAAAACCAAGTGTTAGAAAGCTTGTGAAGAGGTCTACGATGCCCAAAATAATCCAAAGATCATTTTGTCCACTTCTTGAACTCTAACGAGGATTCTAAAGGCCTCAAATTCAAATATGATGTTCATCAAGAGCAATTTTTCATGATGAAAACTTTGATATCTCTCAAACTATAAATGATATTTAGATGATTTCTTCACCATTTGCTTACTTTTACAATTCCACTTCTGGGTAAGTGCAAAAAGTTGGGGGGCCAAAAAGTGGCCAATTTTTTTTCAAAAAAAATTAATACATAACGCGCTCACGTTATGACGCGAGCTCGTTATGACTAACTATAAATAAAAAAAAGAGCATTTGTGCTCATTTAATTTCTTTATTTTCCTCTACACCCACGGCCTGCAAACCCTAAGAAGTGCGCTCGTGTTTTGGAAAAGTCTATTCAACACCAAAATCTTACCGATTCACCGCCAAAATGCCGCCACGACGTCGAGCAGGACAAAGGAGTGAGTTTTATTTGTTGTTTTGTTTGAATTTATTTTTAAATAGGTAGGTTTGAGTTGATATTTTATTTAAATTTTGTTAATTGTTAGGAAATGTTAATGCACCTCCTCCTCCTCCTCAAAATCTACAAAATCCTGAAGAGGAAATACCTGTCGAACAACAAACTCCTCCATCCATTCCTCGACATGCCCTGGAACACAAGAAAATCTAATGGGGCAAATTAAAAATAATAAAAAAGAAATTGAAGACATAATTGCAAGGTTGAAAGATCCTTCCACTTCAACCTTGCATAGGTCCATGCTTGCTGAATCTCTTGAATCTATGTTATCAAATGTAGATTCAATTAGCAAGCAAATATCTAGTTAGATGGATAAGAGGAGAGAGTTTAGAGACTATTATGTAGACAAGCTGTCATATAAAGATGTGAAAAAATTACAAATTACAAAATTAGACTTGTGTTCCATTTTCACAAACCCACAAACAAATCAACCTCCACCCATTACATGCAAGAGGTTCCCTATCCATTGTTGTAACAACCAAGCGATAAGGGACAATTTTGGGCAGAGGTGGTGGATAGTTTTTGACCATCCTCCATGCAATAATAATGAGGTCCCACAATACTTTTTGAGGAAACTCTACTGCGAGTTTGTCCTTAATAAAGTGCTAAACTATTTTGATATGCGAGACTTCCAGGGTAGAGGTGGGGGTCAGCACAAGATAGACCAGGGGCACGTGTTGACCCACAGTGGGCAGTGAGACGAGTAATCAGGAGACTAGCCCATGAGCATGTTTCTATCCCTTCCATTGTGAAGGAGAGTGTTGAGGTCGATACACTTCAGTCCATTAGTGCCTTGACCCAGAGCATCATAGAGCATGCCAGTCCTGCAGCACAGCGTGGGTTGGGAGATAGTGCGAGGAGTAGGGTCCCACCCCATGCTTGTCAAACTTACGGGTCAGCCTGTGGTTATGACCCCATGGATAGTCAGGACGCAGGTACATAGGCTACATCTATAGCTGAGCAGATGGTGATGACAGATACCCTCCTAAGTGAGACTTTCGGCCTTGATACTTGTGTATATGGAAAATCGATCTATTCTAAACTAATAAAAACCAAAAATCCAATAACATAAAGAAAACGAATTTAAATAAAAGCCATAACAAATAATCAATGCAATAAAGACTTTTACCGAAATTTATGTTGTTTCTTTTGGATTGAATGTAGAATTGCTCAATGAAATTGCAAAGCCATAGCTGCAACAAGCAAGTGTAGTGCTCAAGAGATCAATGTCAAATAATCGTAAGGTTGCTCAATCGACGCGTTGTGTATACTCAAAGCTCTGTTAAGTATGCCTAAAAATACAATCGAAGAGAGAGACTAAATGAAGGAGATGAGGGGGGTTTATATAGATTTCAAGGAAGATCGATCAATGGTCCAGATAATTCAGAAGAATCAACGGAGGAGATAAGTTGAGGAATGTGCAACGAATGAGAAGAAGACATGTGTCTTGCTTGCTTTTGCATGAGAGGAGTTATCAAGAATAGAAGAATGAGTTAACTAAAGAGATAAATCAATTAAAAGAATAAAGCAATCAGTTAAGTGATTTAAAACAAGAAGAAGGGATTTGCATGAGAATAAGAAGATATTTTGCTTTATTAAATATAGAAATATTTAATTGATGAGCAAGAAAGCTTGCGTTATATTAGAGATAACTCAAATTAGAAGAAAAAGCAATTTAAATAAATAATTGATTTATTTAAATTTAGAGAAGATATTTTGGAAGAAGTAATTAAATAATTAGAATTATTTAATTTAGAAGATTTGAAAGCAAATTAAATAAATAAATTTATTTAATTGTTGTGCATGATTTTGGGAGAACAGAAGATTATAAATAAAATATTTGATTTTATTTATTTTTAGAGGATTGAGATAATTTAAATAAATTTGATTTGATTTATTTAAATTTAGAAGAACAATTGATTTAATTAAATAATGTAAATTATTTAATTGTAGATAAGATAGAATTGTGATGAGTTAATTAAATAATGGGATATATTTAATTAATGTGGATTTGATTTTTGGAAAGAGGATAATGATCAAATTAAATAATTAAAATTATTTAATTGTGGAAGAATATAGAGAAATTTAATTTAATTAATTAAATAAAGAGGATTTATTTAATTAATGTTGAATTTAGGAGATTTAGAAGAATTGGATGATAATTAATTAAATAATTAGATTATTTAATTAACGTTTGCAATGCAGGTGATTAGACAGATTATGAAATGCAAGTAGCATGACAAGTTGGTCATTTTAGGGTGTCTACATTTTGCCCCTCTTTGATGCAATGCAGCATGTAGCGTTGCGTCAAAGAAAATCGATTGTTGAAGATGTGATACAATGTGTTTTTATTTTTATTTTTATGCCCCAGTGTAGGTAGTTGCCCCAGCATAGTTAGTGTAGGGTGCCCCCTCGAGAGGAAAAACAGGGAAGTGACAGAAGAACTGTGTTGACGCTCGACTAGAAGATTTGTTGGAGATAGGCGAGGTTGGGTTGATGATAGATAGAAGAAAGGAGATAGGAGAGAACATAAGAGAAAGACTGTTGATCGATTATTGTTGGAAAACTATATAAGGCCATGGATGAATGGATGGGTAGATGGATGAGCTTGTTGCAACGGTTTCACAAATAAAAAAGAGCAATCCTTATTTTTGATATAGCACGTGGATAGTTTGCCACCAAGGTATAAAAGACCAAGGTGCTGTAATATCTGAGTGCGTGGACGTTGACTCTGCAAGCAAGTGGTTTGAACTTAGATCCCCTTAGACATAATATAACCTTGTTGGAATATGCGAATAAGCCATAGTCTTGAACATAAAATAAACTTCAATACATGTAAATGCAAGAAGAATTATTAATATGTAAGATGCTAGGTCCTAACACACACAAGATAAATAGAATGCCAAGAAAGATACTAAAGATCATTCCTCAAACACGGCACACGAAAAGCAATGACTATGCCCCAAATCCGTACTGCATCGCAACATACCAAGATTATGGATAAATCAAGGTAGTCTTGAATAGGTATTGGAAAAGGAACAAAAGATAAACCATAACACAAATTGACTGACTTACAAAGTAAACATACAGCCAACATATTCTCTTGCCAAAGAGGTTGCTCAGGATAGATTGGATAGGAAAGATAACAACCTTATCGTAGGAACTCTGTGTCCGTTAAAGGGGGCTATCTACCTAAAAAGACAATGTCTCACTTGCAGGAAATGCCACATGTTGCAGGAGACGCGTGTGTTGGTCTCGACAATGGAACACTTTGTAGAAGACAAGCTTGTTGATCTAGGGCTTGGTTAAGCGGTACTTAGCTGATGTTGGCAATCGGTATGCAGGAAAGTAGATGACTCTGGAAGAAAGCCTCTTTGCTTCAAGTTTGTTAAGGACTTTTGCTTTGAAAGGATGCGCTAGCTTGCTGCTTGAGTTAGTCAAGTCGAGGCGAATGGATTTTGACAAACGGAAGACTAGAAGGGTGACAGTGCTAATGGATTGAAACGGGTGGAGAATGGTGGATCGTGTGTGCCTGAGTACTAGATACATCCTTCGTATTCCAGACTGCCTACATACCCTGTGTCCACGGGATCAAGGCACACTTACGATGGAAGATGAACGTGATAAATATGTAGTTCTGGATAGAGTGATGAATGGGTCAAGGTGAAAGGGGGAGATCTTATGTACCTGAGTACTGGAAACGTCCTTCGTATTCCAGACTGCCTACATACCCATATCCATGGGATCAAGGTACTTTAAGACTGAGAAGATGATAATATGTAGTTCTGGTTAGATGTGAGGATGTAGAACAAGCGCGGAGAAGAGGTGATCTTATGTACCTGAGTACTGGAAACGTCCTTCGTATTCCAAACTGCCTACATACCCATATCCATGGGATCAAGGTACTTTAAGATTGCGAAGATGAAAGTATGTAGTTCTGGTGGGAGGTGATGATGTAGAACAAGTGTTGAGAAGATAGCAGCCTTATCGTAGGAGCGAAGTGTCCGTTAAAGGGTGTTACCTGTGGAAATGAGACAAGATTGAAGTATGCGCTGCGAACCACGAACAAGGAACCAATCCTAGACCGACGCTAAGGAAAGAGTTGCCCCCATTCTGGTAGAGGAAACTGTAGGGGTGACCGCCGAAGAAGACACTGAAAGCTTTGACCTAGGACAAGACAGTGTTAACTGTAGACACAGATCAAGACATGGGAAGACGAAGATGGACACTGACAAATTTCCAAGCTATACTAGATAGGGAGATGGAAATGCAAACAAGGTCAATGGTTTTATTATGGATGGATGGATGAAGCAGGTTACGAACTGGACAAGGAGTGGACAGGACTCGATAGACGATGGATGCTGACTCTACGCATAGCGCCTGTTTGCCAAGTTTTCACTATGGTACCTATCCAAGGCGCCTGTTTGCCAGGTTTTCACCAGAGGATGAATGTTTTTGTATTTTTGTATTTTTTTGATTTTTTTTTTTTGATTTTTTTTGAGTTTTTGATTTTTTGTGGGAATACTCGGAGGATCAGGCATAGAACTTCTTGAGATGGACACTGTTAAGTGGCTCATCTAGAGGAATGCCATCAGGTGTAGCTAAAGTATAAGCTCCCGATCTATATGCTGTTGTGACAATGAAGGGACCTAACCAGTTAGGCTCAAACTTACCCTTCTTCTATCGATCTGCTTGATTTCTCTGATTCTCCTTAAGTACAAGATCACCAACTTAAAACCGTCTTTCTTTGATCTTTTTGTTGTAATTACGCCGGAGGCGGTTTTGATAGACATGGAGATGATTAAGTGCAGCAAGGCGCCTCTCATCTAGTAGTTCAAGCTCAGCTAATCTGGAAGTGCGATACTCATCTCCGCTGATCAGGTCCTGCATGGATACTCTGAGGGATGGGATCTCGACCTCTATAGGTAGGATGGCTTCAGAGCCAAAGACCAAGGCATATGGTGTGGCACCAGTTGGTGTTCTGATACTAGTGCGGTAGGCCCATAGGGCGGGATTAAGTTGCAAGTGCCAATCACGACCAGCTTCATTGACTATTTTCTTGAGGATTTTGAGAATGGTTTTATTGGAAGCCTCAGCTTGGCCGTTACTCTGCGGATAGTAGGGAGTTGAAAAGCGATGTTGGATATTGTATTGTATGCATAAAGCACAGACATCTTAGTTCTTGAATGGTCTCCCATTATCAGTGACAATAGCTTGGGGAATACCATACCGGCATATGAGGTAGTTTAGAATAAACTTGGCTATTTGCTTACCGGTGATATAGGTCATAGGAATGGCTTCCACCCACTTCGTGAAATACTCAGTGGCGGTAATGATAAACTTGTGGCCATTTGAGGAGGAAGGGTGAATTTGTCCTACGAGGTCGAGACCCCATTGAGAAAAAGGCCATGGAGTTGTCACAGGTTGTAACTCATGAGCGGGTGCGTGAATCAGATCTCCATGCTGCTGACATTGTAGACACTTCTTAGCAAACTGTACGGCATCTTGCTCTATTGTAGGCCAATAATAACCTGTTCTGAGTATCTTCTTAGCAAGATTAGGACCGGTAGAATGTGCGCCACAGACACCTTCGTGTATGTCTCGTAAGGTAGCTTCAGCTTCTTCCGCGTTAAGACATCGTAAGAGGATACCATCGAGACTCCGGCGATATAGTGTATCACCCAGAATGATGTAACGAGAGGATCGACGGATAAAGGTTTTGCGTTGAGTGGATGATAGGTCAGGGGGAAGGGTATTGTTCTTGAGGTATTCATAGATATCTTCGTACCATGGGGAATTGGGACCAACAAGTTCGCAGATGATTTCAGTAACAGGAACATCGACGGCTGGTATCAACAATTGCTCGATCAAGAATTCACACTTCTGTGTATTTGCAGGCATATCAATCAATGACCCTACAGAAGCCATAGAATCTGCAGCTTTGTTATGTTCTCTTGGAATTTGCTCAAATGTGATGGTAGAAAAATGTGGTTTGTAGGCATCCACTAGTTGCTTGTAGGGGACCAACTTTTCATCCTTGGTTTGGTATTCATCCGTGACTTGGCGGATGACTAGCTGTGAGTCTCCATATACTTGTAATTCTGTGATGTCCCATTGAACTGCTGTGTTGAGACCTATGAGGAGTGCTTCATACTCGGCTATGTTGTTGGTGCAAGGGAATGCAAGCCGATATGACTTTGGAATGTAGTCATTCTGAGGTGTAACAAATAAGATGCCAGCTCCTGAGCCATGCTGTGTGTAAGAACCGTCAAAGTACAACTTCCACATTATGGAGTTAGCAAGAGTGAATAGATTCTCATCAGGAAAGTCTGCAACCATAGGATGTGTATCTTTCATAGGTGCTTCTGCTAGTTGATCCGCGAGGGCTTGTCCTTTGATTGCTTTACGATCTGTGTACTCAATGTCGAACTCGCTAAGGATCATGACCCACTTAGCTAGTCTGCCTGTGAGAGCTGCTTTTGCTAGTAGATACTTCAAGGATCAATCTTAGCTATCAGATTTGTGTGTTGGTTCAGCATGTAATGTTGCAACTTTTGGGAGGCGAACACTACTGCTAAACAAGCCCTTTCCATTGGTGAATAATTGAGCTCATATCCCACCAAGGTTCTACTAATGTAATAAATTGCATGCTCCTTTCCTGTGTCATCATTCTGTGCTAGCAGAGCCCCTAGGGCTGAGTTTGTAGTGGAGATGTACAATATCAAGGGTTTGTCCGCCACTGGTGGAACCAATACAGGAGGTGTAGCTAGATACTCCTTAAGTTGATCAAACGCTGCCTGACACTTGTTGTCCCATCGAAACGAGACATCCTTTCGGAGCAAGTGCTGAAAGGGTTGACATTTATCTGCTAGCTGTGATATGAAACGCCTGATGGACTGTAACCTTCCTTGGAGGCTCCTTAATGCTTTAAGGTTCTTTGGTGGAGGCATCTCCACTATAGCCTTTACTTTTGCTGGATCTACTTCGATGCCCCTACGAGATACTATGTATCCCAACAGCTTCCCTGATGTGACACCGAAGACACACTTCTTAGGATTAAGTCTTACTTGGTATTTTTCAAGCCTGTCGAAGATCTGTCCTAGGATCTGTATATGTTCTGCTCGAGAAGATTTAGCCAGTATATCATCCACATAGTCTTCCATGATGTGATGAAATAGATCGTGGAAGATCACTGTCATAGCTCGCTGATAGGTTGCTCCTACATTCTTCAGACCAAACGGCATAACACACCAACAGTAATTGCCCCAAGGACATGTAAAAGTTGTTTTGTGTTGATCCTCCTTAGCTATTCTAATCTGGTTGTAGCCTGAGAATCCATCCATAAGAGAAAGCATCTCGTGACCTGCTGTCAAGTCCACTATAATGTCAATGTTTGGTAGTGGAAAATCATCTTTGGGACATGCCTTGTTGAGATCTCTGAAATCATTACACATGCGGATGCGCCCATTAGGTTTAGACACAGGTACAATGTTTGAGACCCAATCTGAATAGTCAATGGGTCGTATAAACTTTGCGTCTAACAGCTTCTGTATTTCTACTTTCACTAGGAGAGCGATCTGTGGGTGCATCTTTCTCAACTTCTGTTTGACTGGTTTCACTTTGGGATCAACTGTGAGATAATGAACTACCAGCTTAGGGTTGAGCCCTGGCATATCCGCATAGGTCCATGCAAAGTTGATGGTTCGTTGTAAGAAGAAGTTGTTAAGGTTTCTGTGCTCTGTATCAGATAATGATGCTGCTAGAAATGTTGTCTTTGGATTATGTTCTGTACCTAGGTTGATCTCTGTAGAATCTTCCACTAGTAGAGTTGATTTCTCTTGATACTTAGAAGGTAAGGGAAGGTCAAATCCTCCATCCTCAGGTGCCACAGTTGGGTTTTCACCTTTGGATACGTCCTTTATTTTTACTATTTTGTGATCAGGAGGTGCCACAGTGTGGTTTTCACCTAGAGATCTTTCTTTATTTGTACTTTTACGACTAGAGGATTTGGCATTCTCACCAAAATAAGTCATGGGCTCAAGTTCCATTACAAAACCTGCCTTGTGATCGCCAAGAGGGATACCTTCCCGAAGTCCCATGAATTCAGCTAAAGCTTCGTCATTCTAAAAGACATCTATAACGGGGGCCCCTTGTTGGTCCCAATCGATAAGTTCAGGGTAGACAAGCGTGACATTCTGGGTGCTGGTGTTGGAAGTTAAGGATACGGAGGATAGTGTAAAAATGGAGGATTCTGCGAATAGATTGGTCATGTGGAGGGAAGAGTCATCGGTGATATCCTCTGTAAACGTCGTATCGGCGGGAAAAGTGTCAGCTACCTTGTCGAGGATATATTCGATGTCCGAGGCGCACGGTACCTTCTTACCAAATCCTAATCCTTTCTTGTCTAGCTTCATTGTTACCACAATGGGCTCCATAGTTCCTTGATTCTGTTTCCCAAGGCCACCTTTGCCTTTATAGCCCATATTTTTCACTATCCTTAAGCCATTGCCATATTGCTTGACTGGTATCGTGACTGGTTCTTTCTCCTTGTAGAGCCAAGAAGAGATGTTCTCAATGGTTTCCTCTTCCAATAACCGTCCCTGTTGGAATTGGGTTAGGAATGGTGGGGGAGGAATATTTGCTTTTTTGGTAACTTTAGTAATGGGTGGTTTGTCGTAAGATTTTGGAGATAAAGGCATCCGCCCTACACAACAAGATTCGGAGATATCATAAGTGCCAAAGCCTATATCTAGGACCCGTGCTGTGATTTTGGGGAGGGGTGTAGGCTCACTTGTAGAGGCTTGCGTGAGAGTTTCAGGGTCAACATAGAGAGGGGACTCAAGGGCTTTGTCATTTTTAGGCACTGGGTTGCAATTCTTATAGCTTCCTTGCAAGACATGACAAAATTCAAAAGGATTAGGGTCTCCTGGGATGGTGATCTCCGTACCATTGTATGGGAACTTGAGGGACTGATGGTACGTGGAGGGGACAGCTTTCATTGCATGGATCCATGGGCGGCCAAGAATAATGTTGTAAGGCAGCTCAATATCAAGAACTTGACACCTGGTTTCAAGCATAACGAGGCCCAGCTGTATAGGCAAGTGAATAACACCTTCTGAACGGCGTTCTGCATCATCATACCCCTTGATTGTAATACTATGCTCAGTGTTGACGTGATCCTCAGAGTATCCCAATTGCTTTAGTAACTTTAAAGAACAGATGTTGAGACCAGCACCACCATCTATGAGGATGCATTTGATTTTGCGCTTATGGATGAGCACTTCAATATGGAGGGCATCGTTGTGACAAGGATCATGGGAGGGAAGGTCTTTCTCAGAGAAGACCACATTGTAAGGCGAAGCAATATTACCCACTATAGCTTGGAAATCTGCGACTGCTATGTTGTTAGGAACGGAGGACTCTTGGAGGGCTTTTTCTAGCACTACTCTATGTGCAGGTGATGACCGTAGAAGGTCCAAAATAGAGATCTGTGCTGGTGTTCTCCCTAGATGTTCGACAAGATTATAATTAGACTGAACCGGAAGCCTAGGTGTAGGTGCACGAATGGTGACATGACCTCGACGAGTAGTAACAGCACAATCCATAGATTTGCCTTTGATGGTGAGGGTAGACACTTGACTCTCTTCAAAACAACCTACAATGGAATCGAAAGATGTGGACGCGTGATTGATACCTTTACCTCTATCCTGAGGAGGAGGTGGACCGTGATGAGGGAATGGTTCCTTGTACATATCGAGATCCTTGTTCGTCTGTTGCGCTGGTGATTCATTCTCAAAAGTGATTTGATTAGTGTCGATGAGGTTTTGGATGAGGTGCTTAAGCTTCATGCAAGACGCAGTTCTATGACCTTTGCTCCTATGGAACTCACAATACTCATTGTCTCTGTAACGTGCAGTTTTGTAGACAGGTTCTCCATATGGGGGAGCATCAGGTAAGGTTATGAGCCCTTTCAGCAAAGCTTGCTGTAAGACCGATTCGATGGGCACTCCCAAGGGAGTGAATTGACGTCGCGGAGGGTAGTCTTGTTGCGGCCGCTCTTGTTGTCTTTGCTGTTGGTTGGGATAAGGCTGTCTTTGTTGCTGTTGTTGTTGAGGTGGAGCTTGACTTGGTTTGGAGAGTTGCAGCGGTGTTTGCAACGTTTGGACATGCTTAGCATCGACCACTCCATCATTGACCACATTTTTGTTCTTGTTCCAATATTTGGGTTTATCGTTCGATTGTTGATGAGAAGAGCTATCTTTCGTCTCTTTAAAGATTTTGACCACACCCTTAGCAATGAGGGCCTTCTCAATGTTGATACCCTTGTATGTGATTTCATCGAAGGTTGTAGCACTAAGGATTTGCAAATGGAAACCTAACTCTTGGTTGAGGTTCTGTACAAATATGCTAACAAGTTGTTTCTCTGGAATCTTGAAAGGGAATTTACTAGCCATTTGTCTCCATCGTTGAAGGAAAGAAATGAAAGTTTCACCATTTTTCTGTTTATTGTTGCATAGGTCCATCATGGAAATCTCATGCTCTGCGTTGTAAGAAAAATGGGTGGCAAACTTTTCTGCTAGCTCGTTGAAAGTCTTGATACCCATCGGTAAGTGTGAGAACCATTCTATTGCTTGTCCTCCAAGACTGCGAGGAAAAAGACACATAAGATATGTGTCGTTGTGAGAGACCTCGAAGCAAGCAAGATAGAATTTCCTAAGATGGTCTTTTGGGTCACCTTTTCCTTTGTACTTATCAAACTTGGGAATAGTGAAATTTTGAGGAAAAGGGATCATTGGTAACGACCGATCAAAAGGATAAGGGCACACTTCCTCCAAGGAGAAGGTCTTTTCGGTGTGGCCAAACGTAAGATCAGATAGCTGTTGTTGCACCTCCGCAATCTTTAGTTCCATAGTCGTGGGAGGGGTTGGTAATGTCTCCTGTTGTCCAAAAAGTAGTTGGTGTTGCCCATATGGAAGATTATAGTGTGAGCCATGCGTACTAGTATTGTAAGGGTCGTAAGATTGATTGGGATTGTATGGATTGTATGATTGGTTCAGATTGGGTTGGAATTGGGGGTTTTGATTAGGCAGAGGTGGAGGTGGCGCTAGGTAAGAATGTTGGCTCTGCGATGGTTGAAGAAACGTATTGGGGGGAGGAAAGCTAAAGTGTGTTTGATTAGGTTGTGAAGGTGGCACATAGCTTTGGGAAACCTGATGTTGGGAATGTTGAGAGTGGCTAGGCAATGTATGAAAGAAGTTGAGCGTGGATGAACGTTGTGGAGGAGGAACATAGGTAGAAGTGTTTTGCGATGGTGGGGGTTGATTGAAGATGAGAGTAGAAGAATGTTGTGGTGGAGGAACATAGGTAGAAGTGATTTGCGACGGTTGGGGTTGCTTGAGGATGAGAGTAGAAGAATGTTGTGGTTGGGGCTGCGTGACTCCAATTGGTTGAGAGACATGCAGGTGTGATGATATAGGAGGTGGCATTTGTTGAGACCCTTGTTGCATGGCTACATAAGTGTTCCCCAGATTGTAATTGGGTGGGAAACCTACGCGTGATGGGGTAACCAAGATTCCACTTGCGCTTGGGGTGGACACTTTAGGAGGTGGTTGCACATTCGACCGAGCTAAGGTGGCTTGCTTAGCTAACTTTGCTTGATGTTGGAGAGTTTCTTGTTGGTTTTGATAGATCTCCATAGGAGTCAAAAGTGGTGATATGGGCCTCTCCCCTGTTGGATTTTGAAAAAGGGGATTCCTATACTGCGAACCTTGAGTAGGTAAGGGCGTAGTTGCCGTGGACATGGTTTGCACTGCTTGTATGGTTTCTTGGGTGTTGTTGCTCTCCTTGAGAGTGGACACATCAAAATTTTGAGGTAACTTGGCACCTTGCTTTGCAAGCAAGCGAAAGAAATGATCCTGGTTCTCACTAAGGATTTTATCAAAGGCAGCTATAGCTCTAGGATCTTGTATAAATTCATCAAGATCTTGCCCATCTTCTTGAGAGGATTGACCTATTTCAAAGTGTCGCTCTTCTTGAGATGGGGTTTGATCTACGATATAACCTTGTGGGACAAAATTCGGAGGCAAGCCTGTGGTATACTGCGGTGCATTTAGCAAAGGGGTTCTATCCTCATGAGGATTGCTTGGTTCCTCTATGTGTGGCATGTTTGGAGAGCTGATTGGTTTTGCCGCGGGTGTATTAGGAGTCACCTTGGGAGTAATGTTGAGACGACCTGATTGTGGTGTGTGAGGGGGTGACTTGTGCTTCTTAGGGACAACTTGCCTAGACTTCATAGTTTGCTGTAGCCTAGTGGTGACCATGGGATACACTTAGGACACAATGTAATGCTGGGAATCTGTGAGATGCTTTGAAGAAACGGACAAACTCTGATGCATAAAGTACTGAACCAAAGGCGCTATACTGTTTGACCAGAGGCGCAGGACTGTGCTACCAAAAGCGTGCTACTGTGGGCCAGAGGCGATGGACTGAGCTGCCAATAGCGAGTTACTGCTATGCCAAAGGCGAGCTACAGTGACCAAAAAGTGAGCTACTGTTATACCGAGGGCGCTGAAGTAGAGTGTTAGCCAGAGGCGAGGTACTGCTATACCAAAGGCGATCTACTGTATGACCAAAAGCGAGCTGCTGTAATACCAGGGGCGCTGAAGTAGTGTCTGATGTTTTTCAAAGGCAAGATTTTTCTGTTTCTGATTGGATTGGTTTGGCAAGAGAAAACACAGCAAACAAGTGGTCAAAAAAAAGGCACAAGGACTGACACAACAGATAGTGTATGTTCAAGGCTCCGAACAAGCCCAATGTTTCCACAGGTCTAATACAGTTGCAATCAATAACAAGCACTTTTTATCCCTAGAGACAAGGTTTCATTGCAGTAGATCAGCTCACAGCTTAATACTCCGTCGATAAAAATATCATTCCATAAAGGTGTCGGATATTTAGTATCTTTGCGAGAGACGATAGGTAGGGATATCTCACCCTCCCCTTGGAAAGCTCAAGTAGGTCACAAGAGCTTTATGTCCGAGGGAATACTATCTCTTCTCAAGGGAGCCAATGGTGAGTGTCTTAAGGGTTTAAATCGATTTCCCTTGCACTGATGATTACCGCAATGTTCGGAGGTAGGTCGGGTAGTCTCTATCTAAATTGGTTCTTAGTGACTTTGAGGGACCAACGCCTTACGAGCAATGCGACAAGCTACTAAAAGCTTTAACCAATCCTACTAAGAGTTTCAAACACTTCGCTCAATGTGAAAATCGTTTCCACAAAGGGCTAGTACACCTCTTTTCAGTTTGGCATCACAAGGTAAGGCTGACGTCGGTTAGGACTTGGCTTTCGCCTTATCCCTTTTATATAGCGGTTCAAAGGAAAACTCCGCTTAGGGTCGTCCCTTTTGGATGAAACGCAATCCAAAAGCAGGCCCTTCTAAAGGAAGTACAAAAAATGTAAAATCAAGCACGTCAAACAATGGTTCAATTGTCCCGTTATAAGAAAAATAAGGTGCAACTAAGCTATGCACACACACGATTGTAGTTGTAAATTGTCCCTTATGAAATGAAGTGTTTGGCATTCATGTCCATTGTCCCTTAAGAAAATTAGTATGTTCCTAAGACTTAGATTTGCAAAAAGATTTGTTCAATTACTCCTTTTAAGCATGCAATGTGTTTCTAAGACTTAGTAAGGTAAAACAAAAGGGTCTTCAACGCTCGTCCTGCATAAACATGTTAAAAATACCTATTGGCTCTGTGTGAGTAGTAAGAAGTTGCAACAATTCCGTTAGTTCCACCAAAAATTCACAAGTTAGCAAAAATAAATCAACTTTGACCAAAAGCGTGTTACTGTCTTACCAGACGCGATTCACTGTAAACAAAAAAGTGCTTACAGACAGACCAGAAGCGTCAGAGAATATAGCCAGATGCGTTGTAGAATAACCAGAAGCGTGGTAGTATGATTCCAAAAGCATTGCGATAAATACCAAAAGCGTGCAACGATAATAACAAAAGCGCTGTAAAAGATCCAGGAGTGCTTCACTGTGTAACCGAGAGCGCGATACTATGTGGCCAAACGCGCTGTTCTATCTCAGATACAGAAAATATTAGTTTTGTTAACAATAACCAGGTCAAAATAACTTTTCATGGTGGACCTATTATCTGAAGGATGATATCTGATAGATCTGGGTTGTGTAATCTGGAAAACTCAGAAAAATGGATCAGCCCAATAGATTAGCACAAAAAATAAGGATATTCCTAAATAAATCAGTTTAGGAGATATCGAAAATCAGGTTTGGAGGACAAATACAACAGCTTGTCCGACAAAACGACAGACCTGAAATGAGAAATTACTGCAAAACCCTGAATGAAGTCAAAAACCTAATTTTAACCAAAAGCGCCTAATAGCACCGCCAGTAGCGCTTCTCTGTGCTACCGATAGCGCTTCTCTGTACTACCAGAAGCGCGGCTGTGCTGCGAAGAGCGCTGAACTGTTCCTGCAAAAGCGTTGTAAGATACTGCCAGAAGCGCTGTGAAGTGCCGTAAGCGTCGTGCCGTACTGTGTCGAAATTTGAAACAAATTTTTCAAAGAAACCAAGGGATTAGTGGGTCCCACCGGGCATGCCAAAATGTGTATATGAAAAATCGATCTATTCTAAACTAATAAAAACCAAAAATCCAATAACATAAAGAAAACGAATTTAAATAAAAGCCATAACAAATAATCAATGCAATAAAGACTTTTACCGAAATTTGTGTTGTTTCCTTTGGATTGAATGTAGAATTGCTCAATGAAATTGCAAAGCCATAGCTGCAACAAGCAAGTGTAGTGCTCAAGAGATCAATGTCAAATAATCGTAAGGTTGCTCAATCGATGCGTTGTGTATACTCAAAGCTCTGTTAAGTATGCCTGAAAATACAATCGAAGAGAGAGACTAAATGAAGGAGATGAGGGGGGTTTATATAGATTTCAAGGAAGATCGATCAATGGTCCAGATAATTCAGAAGAATCAACGGAGGAGATAAGTTGAGGAATGTGCAACGAATGAGAAGAAGACATGTGTCTTGCTTGCTTTTGCATGAGAGGAGTTATCAAGAATAGAAGAATGAGTTAACTAAAGAGATAAATCAATTAAAAGAATAAAGCAATCAGTTAAGTGATTTAAAACAAGAAGAAGGGATTTGCATGAGAATAAGAAGATATTTTGCTTTATTAAATATAGAAATATTTAATTGATGAGCAAGAAAGCTTGCGTTATATTAGAGATAACTCAAATTAGAAGAAAAAGCAATTTAAATAAATAATTGATTTATTTAAATTTAGAGAAGATATTTTGGAAGAAGTAATTAAATAATTAGAATTATTTAATTTAGAAGATTTGAAAGCAAATTAAATAAATAAATTTATTTAATTGTTGTGCATGATTTTGGGAGAACAGAAGATTATAAATAAAATATTTGATTTTATTTATTTTTAGAGGATTGAGATAATTTAAATAAATTTGATTTGATTTATTTAAATTTAGAAGAACAATTGATTTAATTAATAATGTAAATTATTTAATTGTAGATAAGATAGAATTGTGATGAATTAATTAAATAATGGGATATATTTAATTAATGTGGATTTGATTTTTGGAAAGAGGATAATGATCAAATTAAATAATTAAAATTATTTAATTGTGGAAGAATATAGAGGAATTTAATTTAATTAATTAAATAAAGAGGATTTATTTAATTAATGTTGAATTTAGGAGATTTAGAAGAATTGGATGATAATTAATTAAATAATTAGATTATTTAATTAACGTTTGCAATGCAGGTGATTAGACAGATTATGAAATGCAAGTAGCATGACAAGTTGATCATTTTAGGGTGTCTACAATACTCAGGTAAATATTAGCAAGTTTATTAAATTTAATTTATTAAATTTTATTTTTGAAATGCAAGATTAACTAATTTAGTTTGATAATTTTAATAAAATTTCAGGGTCATAGCGTTGATGCAGTTTTCAGTGGTTCTCCACCTGCATATTACACTACATCATCTACTATCGGGGTATGTAACTAGTAAACAATTATAAATATTACATGTGAATAGCATCGTTATATGAATGGTATTCTAATATCTGATTTTGGATGTTGAATAGGTTAATATTAGAGATTTCATGGCAACACCTGCCAGTGGTGGTGGACTTCAAAGCTTCATGGAGGTAATAAAATAAATAGTTTAATGAATGAATTGTACTTACTAGATTTTTGTATGTGACTTGTGTGCTTTATTGTGTGTACTTCCATGTTTAGATGAATGTGTGTGTATGTTAGGAGCCATGATTTGCATCACTATTATAGTTTTCATAATTGAATAATGTTGTTTTATTTCCAGATGATGCAGGCTGCGGAGACACCTCCTGATGTTCATAGGGCAATGGAGCATGGTGTGACCCCTGCGATTCATAGCTCCATGGCATTGACAGGGGTATGAGGCAGATTAGTAAATTTCAATTTACATTCATTGTTATAGTTGTTTATTTTTGAAAAATCAAAAGATTATCGATTTGAAGTTTAATTTCTATTTGGATGGTTTCTATAGGACATGACATCACCACAGCCTATTCCTGCTACTGAGGCAAGTGAGGAGACAGATTATATGGTAGCGGTAAGTGATTATTTTGTTAAATGTTTCATTTTTTATAACATGTAATTTCTGTATATTAATGTCTATACTTTTTATTGTAACAACTAAAGATGCAGGAAGAACTAAATAGGAGGAGCAACCCTCAGATTTGTAGTAGACCACCCACATATCCGTCTCCATCCCCTAGAAGATCAAAGGCTTCCCATGATCTATTCTCTTCACCAGCCAAAGGGGAATGACTTTTTATTGTGTTCCTTTGTTGTATGCCTATATGGCATTTGTGGACATATATTTTGTATTGCATATAGTTGACATTGTATGCCTATATGGCATTCTTGTAAGCCTATATGGCTATTTTGTATATATGTTATACTTATATCGACAGATATTGATGTATGCCTATATGGATATTTGGTTAATACAAATCTTTTTTATTGATGGCGTCCATACTTGCATTATAAATCCACGTTTGAATGGATATTTGTAGATGGCTACTTCAAATATTTAAAGTCCAATTGTATGAGTTAGTCAATTGAAAATATTTCTTAATTTCTTGTTATTATACCATATTGGGATGCAATATTATGTTTGTTGTTTTGAATAAGATAGTCAAAATCATATGCTTATGAGCACCTGATGACCATTGTGGTTATTAAATGTAATTCCTCTTGCTTATAAGGTGAGGTTATGAGATTACATTGAGTCTTACCTAATTTTAGTATGCAACATAACATTGGGGCTATAGGCTTCCATAAGTCATCAACAATCAAGGTTCAAGGTTGTCATTGAATTCAAAGGGTCAAGGTTGTTTGTCATTGATGTCAAGGTTGATGCCATGATGTTGATAAGGTGATACAGTGATTCAAGGTAGGTGATGGTCATGAGGTGCATGATATTGTGAATATGGTTTTCATGATAAGGTCTCTCAATTCATGTTGATGCTGCACAAGACAAACATGGTTCATATGATGCAAGGTTCATGTTCATGGTGGATGTGGTTTTGTTCATGCAAGGTTTTGTTGTGAATATGGTTTTCATGATAAGGTCTATCTTGAAAGGTTGATATGATGCAAGGTTCATATTCATGGTGGATGTGGTTTTGTTCTTGCAATAAGAAGTTAGAGAAGACACAAACTTTCATAATCATAATCTTATTGATAGTTAGGGTTTGCATATTGGGCATTAAACCCTAAAAAGAATCTACTTTTCTTAAGACTTTAAAACCCTCAATTGCTTGTCGTGTGTAAAGTGCACTTTTGTTTTAATTTAATATTGAATTATAATCAGAAGTCACTTCACTTAAATCAACCTACTAAAGGGTCTTTAAGTCATTAGTTCACCGGCCCTTTAACCTAACTCAACTGGCATCTCTGGTAAACTCTCATAAGCTCGAGCGCCATATCATAATCGAAGGTTATATTTAATTGATATGAGGGCGGGAAAAAGGATTGGATCAAACACATCAAACTGAGCATCATACCTCTAGGTGCATTTTTGCCTCTCTCTAAACTATCCATTTTGGCGCCTTGATGTAAAGTGAAGTCTAAACTTAGTGAAGATTGCGCCTAGAAAGATATTACCTTGGATATGCACCTAGAGTCATCCTAGATCATCCATTTGCGCCTAAGGGTCAATATAACATAATATAACTTAGGAAGACTTTGAAAATCGTCAAAAGAAGCCTAGGCACCTTTTCTTGTCTCCACCATCCATTTTGGGTGCCTAGAGGAAAATGAACTTCAAATCACTTCCAACTGTAGCACCTAGTGTTAGAACCTTCAAAATGACTAAATCTTACCAAAGGAAGTCTAGGCGCCTATTGTCACTTGAATCATCATGAATGAGCACCTAAGTGGAAGGAGAATAAGCATCTTGTATGCAGGCGCACTTTTGTGTCTAAATAACCTCATTTTGGCACCTTGAAGGAAAATGTTCTAAATCCTAAGATGTAGCGCCTAAGTGTAAAATGGTCTCTTATAGGTTTGAACAAGTGATTGAAGCCATCAAATTGCCAAGAAATGAGCTAAGTATACTAAGGCACCTTTTCTTGTCTAAACTATCCATTTTGGCACCTAGGAGGAAGGAGATTCAACATCATGAATCAAGGTGCCATTTTCCATTAAAACAACCTCACATTGGCGCCTTGGAGGAAATCAACTTAAAACTACAAGTCTTGGAGTTTTTTCATGTTTTGATGATGTCTTTTGAGAACAATTATAATGATTGAAGGATGAGGTGGGTAAAAAGTCTTCATCTAGCTTAGGTGCCCATTCAACTCTGAACAACCTTACATTTACGCCTAAGATGAAGGGGACTTTCTTAAATATTTAAGCATTGATTGACAAAAATGAAAACCTTAGGCGCAATTTTCAACTCATTTTACCTTTGATGAGTGCTTAACTTGGAGAGAACACCTATTAGCATCAAGGCACTATTTCATGCTCAGAACATCACATATCAGCACCTAAACATGAGAAAGCTTAAACTATGAAATCTGATGTTACTTTGACTCAAAAATGAAGAAAATAAGCCAAAGAATCTAGGCGCATATTGTCACTTGAAAAACCTTCAACTAGCACCTAGTCTTGTGAAGGAGGAAAGAATCAGGGATAAAAGACCTCACCTTGTTTGAAAGTGTTGAAAGGCTAAGGAATGGGCTAAGTTAATCTAGGCGCACTTTGACTCCCTGCACACCTAAATGAGCTCCCAGGAAGAAATTAATATGCCGGTACAATGTAGCTCAGACTATTTCGGCATGTTTGGGTGCAAAACAGGACCATGCCTAGCCTAAATGTACCCATCTAGATGCATTGGAACTGTTAGTTTGGCCACACGAGGAGAAGAATAAAAGTTACCCCCCTTTGCAACTTTACACTACCTCCTTCTGACGATTTTTGGGGCAGTAGAAAGCCTTTCACTAAGGGCAAATGCCTCAGAGATATAAAAACTAAGAGAGGTTATTGTAGAGGCATTCTACGTGATCACGTTGCCTCAGAAAGAATGTTTCTAAGTGACAGTTTTTGAGTAACATCTCGTCAAAGATTGTTGCCTTTTTCGCTTTGGACTCTTCAGGGATATCGTCGGTACAATGTAGCTCGAACTGTTGCGACATGTTTGGGTGAAAAACAAGACCATGCCTAGCGTAAATGTACCCATTCAGACACGTTGGAATAGTCAGTTTGGTTGTATCAGGAGCAGGATGAAAGTTACCCCCCTTTACAACTTTACACTGCCTCCTGACAATTTTTCGGGCAAATGCCTTAGAGATATAAAAAATTGAGAGAGGTTATTGTAGAGGCGCTCTACGTGATCATGTTGCCTCAGATAGAATGTTTCTAAGTGATAATTTTTTAGTAACATCTCGTCAAAGATTGCTGCCTTTTTGCACTTTGGACTCTTCAGGGATATCGTCAATACAATGTAGCTCAGACTGTTTCGACATGTTTGGGTGAAAAATAGGACCATGCCTAGCATAAATGTACCCATTTAGACGCGTTGGAATAGTCAGTTTGGTCGTATCAGGAGCAGGATGAAAGTTACCCCCCTTTGCAACTTTACACTGCCTCCTTTTAACAATTTTTGGGGCAGCAGAAAACCTTTCACCACAGGCAAATGCCTTAGAGATATAAAAAACTGAGAGAGGTTATTATAGAGGCACTCTACATGATCATGTTGCCTTAGATAAAATATTTCAAAGTGAAATAGTTTTCAAGTAACATCTCATCAAAGATTGCTACCTTTTTACACTTTGGACTCTTCAGGGATATTGTCAGTACAATGTAGCTCGGACTGTTTTGATATCTTTGGGAAAAAAATAGGACCATGCCTAGCATAAATGTACCCATCCAGATGTTTTGGAACTATCAGTTTGGTCGCATCAGGAGCAGGACAAAAGTTACACCCCTTTGCAACTTTGCACTGCCTCCTTCTGATGATTTTTGAGGCAGCAGAAAACCTTTCACCACGGACAAACGCCTTAGAGATATAAAACACCAAGAGAGGCTATTGTAGAGGCACTCTACATGATCACGTTGCCTTAGACGTAATATTTCTAAGTGACACAGTTTTCGAGTAACATGTCGTCAAAGATTGTTGCCTTTTTGCACTTTGGACTCTTCAGGGATATCGTCAGTACAATGTAGCTCGGACTGTTTCAACATGTTTGGGTGAAAAATAGGACCATGGATAGCCTAAACGTACCCATCCAGATGTGTTGGAACTATCAGTTTGGTAGCATCAGGAGCAGGACACCAAAAATACAAAAGTTGCTTTGTGCAACTTGACAACATTGACACTTTTTGTAATAGGACTCAAAGACTCAAACTGACCCCAAATGACTCAAAGTGACTTAAAAACAAATGAAATGGTCTTAGAAGATCTTATTACATACAATTAACTCAATCAAAATAAAATTTCATTTTTTGACCCCTCTAGTTAGAAACCAAGACACCTAGAGACACCTATATTTTATACATTACCTAGATTTTATACATTATTCTCAGGATCAACTTCATCCATCACTTAGGTCTAACCCCATGAAGCATAACATGATGATGTAAAAATGTGTATATGTGTAAAAATTTAGCAGGAAATAAAAAAAGACAAACCTTACAAATTAATGTGCATACTTACAACTCAATGTAACATGACTTTACATAATCAATGTGAATACTTACAAATTAATCTAATAAACCATCTGGGTCTTCTCTACTCTTTATTGTGTCAAGTATTGCTTCATGGTCAGACTCACGCACCTTCCACAAGATTTTGTTCAAAGGTCTACCCCGATACTGTATCAAATGAACATTAGATGCCATGACAAGGTTAGAGTAATGAAGAATCTTCCGATGCATGTCAAAGTCCTAAAACAACCAAACATTAACACTCTTATGTGGGTACCTTCTAAGCCATGTTTCAGTAATAACCACTGAGCTTGTAGGGTATTCGATGTTTTCTCCATCTATAACTGGGGCCTCCAATTTCTTTTTGGCCTCAACACAATGACATAAGTAATAATATGTTCCCTCTTCATTATCTTCATCTGCAATAACTACATATACGTGCCCTACATTGATATGTGTAGCAAATTAGATGAAATTAGTCAACATTACAAAAACACTACAAAGTAATATGACATTAGGAATTTCAAAAACTATGCAAATAGATATATTACCTGGTTGAACTAGATCTGATATGTGGTCAAAGTCAACTGATGATTCCATCTGTATTAGTTCCAGTGCCGTCAAGGGTCGATACGTGTCAAGTCGGCTAAGATAACTTAACTGCCATTTGTCAACCCACTCCTTTGACTTGCACTCATCCCAGGCTTGAATTGTATAGGAAGAACAAAAGCATGACATCTTTCACATATGGATACTCCATGAACCTACAACTGAGCTTCTGAAAGAGTGCATCTCATTTGATCCTGTCAGTGTACAATAGTCCTCATATGGTGCAATGTTAGTATCATCTATCAACCAAAAAAATCTACGAACTGAAGACTTACTTTTATTAGCTGGACCCATGGAAGCATTACACCACTCAACAATCAATTTTGCATCTGTCAACTTTGCATTGTCTTTATACTTTAACTCTTCTCGTGCTATGGCTATTTTGATACATGCTCTTGCACCATCATGCTCCCCCTTTCCATGCTCGGCCTCACAAAAGTTCCACATATGCTGAATACCTGTAAAATTATGCTCCTACTTAGCCAATAGAAATTATGTGAGTTCTTGAATTGTGACGCACAGTTATTTGACCATATGATATGTTGACTGAACAATATGCCCCTTCTAGCCAAATCATTGTAGAACACCTAAAAGCAACCTTACATGAACTCCGTAGAATACGTGCTATCATTACTAATATTGAAATTATACTCCCTTATGATCTTTCTGTCATCCTCTATACTATCATTTGCATGAATGAATGTGATGTACACAAATATAGAAACCTATGTGGAGTTGTAATATTGTGATTGCACCTCACGTTGTGGCTGTAGACTGTAGTTCTCTGCAAAGTCAATGATTGAAACAATGCTACCAACTGGAAATGTGTCCTTGTATAACTTGAATTGCAAGTCCAACCATCAAGCTCTATGGGCATGTCTTGCATACTCATACACTATGTTGTCACAAAATATAGGCATAAACTGATACACTGGAATCTTTTCAATAACCAATTCACACCTTTTTGCTTCTTTACCATCTTTTGTATTGTATGCCACTGTTTTATACTTGCCAAACTCTACTAGTTTGTTTCCAACCGCATGTGTTCTTTCCATATGTTCACATATTGGCAAATGTTGCAAGCCACCACAACAATGACATGTGCCATCCAAGCATAATTTCGTGTAGAATATTTGACCTTCCTCTCTTTCACATAAAATTCTTGATATGAAGTCTCTTGAAGATGTTGGTGGGGTTTATGGCACAACCCTGCAAAACATTGTTAGTATGCATATCTAAACATATAGACCTATAAACATCAAAATGGTTAGAAAATTCAATATTTAATCTACAACAACAAGTAGTGCATGTGTGATTTATCTTGACATAGAAAGGTTTTAGCATTTCAAAATATCTTTGACAAATTTTAATTTGAGGATACTTCTCTAGAAATTTACCATAAAACTGTGTTTGAGTCTCATCCAAAAAATGCTTTGGATGTGGCTCACGGTTCTGACTACCGATTCTCCTTCTTACCACATCCCTTTGATTCGGAGATACCCTTGTGTAATTCTTCCAAAAGTCTTCAATTAGTGATCTCAATGCTTCAACAGTTGGTTTATCTTTTCGTGGTAGTCTCCCCGAGAACACCCATAATTCATTGGCATTAGTGTCCTCAATTCTTTGGCGTCTTCCAACGGCTCTTGATAAAGTTTTCCTAATAATTCTCAATTCTTGACTTGTCTTTCTAATGAGACGAGATTTTCTCATTTGACTACTTACTATAGTCGATGTAATCACATGCCGTGTTGCATTACTATCTTTTGTGCATGAGGTGTTACCCACACTCTCATACGCACTCATTAGATTCTTGACAATAGATTTTTCACTTGAAGTCTCTGATGTTCTCAACCCAAGAATCTTCATGATGGACCTATACTTTATACTTCACATCATTTAAACGAATAGTTGACATCTTGCAGTCTCATTTAACTTTTCAAAGAACAATCTCCAAATCTTATGAGCATATCTTCTACAAGTGCGTTTTGGAATCTTACCTTCCATTGGCTGCAAAATATTCTCATCAATATCAATCAAATACTTTGGTTTTCTATGCAAAATTCTAGGTGGTGTTAAGTTAGGTAAATTCATCTCAACATTAGGAATTTCATCAATATTTAAATGAGATGGGCTAGATGGCATACATTCGATCGAAGATGGAATAGATGACATACCTTGAGGTTGAGGTGGGAATGATGGCATACCTCCTTCATCACATGTGAGTGATGATGTACTCTCAACTTGAGATGTGGTAGATGGTTTCCCTACATGTTGACTTGCGGTAGAGGACATGTCTCCAACTATAGTATTCAAATCTCTCGTAGCACAAAGTTTTTGCATTCATTCTCTTTGTGCCGCCAATACCATATCTCTTTGTGATGGTTGTTGTTCCTCTTCAATTGGCATGTCTTCATTTATCGTGTCCAATTTCCTCTTCTCATGAGGTTCCCTCATAGCCACTGCTTTCTTTGCATTCTTAGATTCTATCTCTTCCTGTGTTGGTTTAATTTTTTATCATTTCCTTGGCATGATGGAGAATTTGTCTGTAGCATGATAAAGAGACCAATATTAGTTCCTAAGAAATGAATCCATACAAATAACTAAAATATATGTCATTCAACCCTAAACCCTATCCCTAATCCCTCTACCCTCGACACTCTAACCCTAACCTCGACATTAAACGCTAATCTGTCAACCCTAAACCCTCAACCCTCAACACTATACCTTAAACCCTAATCCATCAACCCTAAACCCTATCCCTAAACCCTCAACCCTCAACACCATACCTTAAACCCTAATCCATCAACCCTAAAACCTAATCCCTCAACCCTCAACCCTAAACACTATCAATAAACCCTCAACCCTTGACACTATACCTTAAACCCTAATCCCTCAACCCTCAACCCTAATCCCTTAACCCTAATCCCTCATCCCTAAACCCTAAATGCTATCCCTATTCCTAAACCCTCAACCCTCGACACTATACCTTAAACCCTACTCCCTTATCCCTAAACCCTAAACCCTATCCCTCAACCCTTAACCCTTAAAACTTAAACCCTAAAACCTATCCATAAACCCTTGATGCTCAACACTATATTTTAAACCCCAATCCCTTAACCCTTAGCCCTAAAGCCTCAACCCTCAATCGTTAAGCCTTCAACCCTAAACCCTATCCCTAATCCCTCTACCCTCAACACTCTACTTTAACCCTAATCCCTTGACCATCAACCCTATCCCTAAACCCTCAACCCTCAGCCCTCACCTCTCAACATTAAACCCTAATCCATCAACCCTTAACCCTAATCCGTCAACCCTAAACCCTCAACCCTCAACACTATACCTTAAACCATAATCCCTCAACCCTAAACCCTAATCCCTCAACCCTAAACCCTATCCCTAAACCCAACAAAATTGCTTTGCCTTATGTTAGGTTGTTAAACCCATCATTTTTTACTCTTCTCTTAAAGATATCTGAGTTGCAAGAATATGTCAGAAAAATGGCTATGAACTTTTTTAATGTTAGTAATGTTTATGGCATGTTTTTCTGGCCCATCTAGGGTTCATTATGCCAATAGGTGTACACAGTATGAGAAAAGCTTGGCTTATGGTACATCCATAGTGAGTAATTAATAGTTGAAATCAGAAGGATGATCATTATGAGAAAAGCTTTGCATTGGGGTACATCTATGTTTCTTTCTGTCCACCCTGCACTTAGGGGAGGTATATTGTTATGAAATAGGCAAATAATCTCCCATTATTTTCTGGCTCTATCCACAAGAACTACTAAACTTTTTTCTCTTGGTAATTGTAGAGGACATTCACCTATTTTTGGCAACTCCTACATTCCCAAACCATTACAAAAACTAAGTTATTTTAACCCAATAAATAGCTGATTGCATTGATTTAATACTCTACTATATTAAAGCTTAGCATTCACACAAATGCAGATGTTCATATTATAGAAGACTACATTATATTAGACTATTAGAGATCCCTCAGAAAAATGTAATAACAAAACTGCTTTGCCTTATGTTAGCTTACAATTAAACCCATTCTTTTTGACACTCTTCTCTTAATAAAGTAAGAGTAATAAGAATAGAAGGCAGAGAATTTGATCTTACTAGTATGCATGGTCGGTTTATATTCTGTGACTTCATTTTCATTGAATAAAAAGGTAAATATCTGATTTGAAAGGTGGGGCAAAGTTCACTGTCATGTACTTTTCTAGATGATAGGGTCCATAATGTCCAGGGTTCTTCATCCCACTCCTGCCCACCTAGGCCTTGAAGAAGGAGGCACGCCCATTAAACCAACTCATTCGACAACTTGATGCCCATCAGTTGACTTGAACTGTATACTCTATTAGAAGAAGGGCATCTTTTATCTGTATCAATGTTGGTATTCATAAGCTGAAGAGCATTGATGTTTTTCACACACCCTGTTCTTTGAAATATCTTAACCTTAAAATATGACTTGGATATGTACTTGAACACAACGAAATCTCCAATCTCTAGCCCATGATGATTCACAAAATTTTCCCAACCCTACCTAAATTCCAGTTTATTTATATGGTACCCCGTAATTGTACATCCCACTCTTGAAGAAGGAGGCACGCCCATTAAACCAACTTGCTTCCCATTGGTTGACTTGAACTGCATACTCTGTTAGAAGAAGGGTATCTTTTATTTGTATCAATGTTGGTATTCATAAGTTGAAGAGCATTGATATTTTTCACACACCTTGTTCTTTGAAATATCTTAACCTTAAAATATGACTTGGATATGTACTTGAACACAACAAAATCTCTAATCTCCAGCCCATGATGATTCACAAAATTTTCCCAACCCTTCCTAAATTCCAGTTTATTTATGGTACCCCTTAATTGTACATCCCTTAACCCTAAACCCTAATCCCTAGTCCCTAAACCATAAACCCTAATCCCTAATTATAATTTATGGTACCCTAATCCCTAAACCCTAAACCCTAATCCCTTATCCCTAAACCATAAACCCTATCCCTAAATCCTCAACCCTCAACACTTAAACCTTAAATCCTAAACCCTATCCCTAAACCCTCAACCCTCAAAACTATACCTTAAACCCTAATCCCTCAACCCTAAACCCTATCCCTAATCCCTCTACCCTCAACACTCTACCTTAACCCTAATCACTCGACTCTCAACCCTAAACGCTATCCCTAAAGCCTCAACCCTAAACCCTAATCCCTCAAGGTCCTAAACTCTAATCCCTTATCCCTAAACTCTAAATCCTATCCCTAAACCCTAAACCCTTAACCTTAAACCTTAATCACTCAATCCTTATCCACCCCTCTCCTCCCCTATCTAGCTCACCCCATCTCTACCCTCCTCTACCCTCGACACTATACATACATACATATAGGCATATATAGATACATGCATACATATAGGCATACATACATACATACATACATGATTAATAACCTTGAACATAAAAAAAATTCAAGGGGACATAACGCGAGTGCGTTATAACGCACTCGCGTTATGTTTTGCTTTGGGAATCCCAAGCCTTGGGCTTGGGATTTGCTTTGGATTTCCAACCCAAAGGCTTGGAGTGCCTTCCCAATGTCTAGAGACGTGTTTTTCCATATTCTATAGGATTTCACATAATTTCGTTCGTACTAACCCTCAAATTTGCACGTGTTTCAAGGTCAAACAAATCGAACACCTGAATAATGTTAGGCTTTCTCTTAGCTATTTGACGATGTGATTTTTTTCACATTTTGACAATGTTAAGCCTTTCATCTTTAATTTCTTTTGTTTGTGTGTCCGTTTTTGGGCAAAAACCACTGTTTGGTCTTTTTTTATTGTAAATTAACTATTCATTGAAATTTCAAAAAAATTACATATTTAGAAACTAGACTCCATTCTACACATATTAAAAAAAGAAAAAAAATAATTTTCAATTAGTTTTCAAAATTTATAGGGGTAGCACGACTAAAATTCTATTTTTTTAAGATGTGTCCACTTTGAAAATTAGTAAAAAATCAAATATTCATCAAAAAATTATCAGAAAAAATGGGCATAAACTACATGTTGTTAGCTAATTTCTCACTGAAGCAATTTTAAAAATACCAAAAAAAAGTTGACCTTTTGAGGGAGCCACAAAACATGCTATGTTATTTTTTTTTGATAGAAACAACACCAATTTATGTGGCTCCCTCTTTTGAACCCCTTAATCTATAGCATTTTTTTTTTTAAAAAGTAGTTTAGAAAGTAGACTCAGAGTACTATGAACATTGTTTTGGTTGCATCTCCAAATTTTGAGTGTAACTATGCTCAATTTCTCATCCAAGGCCAGCATTTCCTGATTTCAGAACAACAAAAAAAAAAGTGGCCACTTAAGACCCCTTTTTGGCTCCCCATCTTTTTGCACTTACCCTTCTTGGGGTAAATTTTTAGGTCCATACGTATCCAAATAGGACAGATTACTAAAAATAGCAGGTTACTATTTTTAACCTTTTTGAACTTCTAATAGTCTCGAACCATTGAAGTGTCAACATGGACTCCAACAAAACTAAAGAAACCTACAAAAACAAAGAAATCCAAAATGACTTCAAATATTTTTAGGTGATGCAAGATTGCCCTTACACCACTGGATGCTTCTGCATCAGACACCTAGGGTAATTTGAGAAGTGACCTTGTCACATCTCAGGTGTTTAAGAAAAACCAAGACAGTCAACCTCTACCTTAGACAACCAAGAATAATTTTTGACAGGCCTTCCTTTCCATTTAACCAGATATTCTTCATATTGCCTATTCTGGGTACTTCTTCCCACACGACTATCCAAGATTTCTTTTATCTCCTCCTTTGAAGTAGATGCTAGGATACTCCACTGTTCTTATGTTGGTCCATCCTTTGTGCCACCTTCATGATACTTTGTTAAATCAGAAATGTTGAACACAAGGGAAATGTTGATTCCACTTGGCAACTCTACCTCATATGCATTTCCTGAATCATGCTTCTTTTGGATCCTGCATGGTCCAAATTTCTTCATCTTCAATTTATTATATGTTCCCACAAGATACATTTCCTTCCTTAGGTGAGCCATAACTTCATCACCAACCTTGATTTCCTTAAATTTTTGCTTTTGATTTGCCTTAGCCTTGTATTGAGAATTCATTTAATTAATGTGTTGTCATACCTCTTCATGCAAGCTCTTTAGGTGCTCTACAAAGTCTTTGGCCTTGACACTACTCTTCTCTCCTTTGTCTATCTTTCTCAACTCAAAAGCATTTCTTGGAATACTCCCATATACAATTTGGAATGGTGATTTACCAGTACTCCTATTGATAGAATTGTTATATGCAAACTCTACTTGTGGTAATATCAAATTCCATCCCTTGGGCTTATCTCCTACTAAGAATCTCAACAGGTTGCCCAAACTTTGATTGACTACCTCTTTCTGTCCATCAATCTACAAATGATGTACAAAACTGAACTTCAACTCAGTCTTCAATTTCTTCCATAAGGTCCTCCAGAAATACCCAACAAACTTGGTATCTCTATCTAAAACTATACTCCTCGGTAGACCATGTAGTCTAACCACCTCTCTGAAAAATAATTCTGCAATATGAACATCATCACTAGTCTTATGGCATGGAATGAAGTGTGACATCTTTGAAAACCTATCAACCACCATAAATATGGAGGCATGTCCTCTCTGTGTTCTCAGTAAAATAAGAACAAAATCCATGATGATGTCTTCCCATGGCCCCTTTGGTATAGGTAATGGTTGATATAGCCCAGGATTTTGACTCACTCCTTTGGCCATCTGACATACTCTGTAACTTTGCACAAATTTCTTCACATCCTAGTGCAATTGTGGCTAGTAATAATTCTCACTAACAAGAGTGTAAGGTACGCATTCCACATGCTAAAAATATGGAAGTAAAAATAGCTCATTCACTTAAACCTTTAAAGGAAAGATAAAGCTTTCTAATAATAATAATCAATAATGTTACAATATATAGATATCTTACCAATTTCTTGGCCATAACCAAGAGATAGCACAACCAAGGAATATACAAAGTTTCATCTCTTGGCAATCATGCTATACAATCATAATGATATAACATAATGTCAAAATTAAACAGTTATGAACAAGTATACAAATATCCATCCTTGGCCGCCATAATCAACTAGTCTTCCACAAGCCAAAGGACAAGAGCATGGTTAAGGCACTTTTTCCACCCAACCACGAAGCACTAAACTTCCCCAGAATTCTTCATATCTCAAAGAATACCCGACCCTACATGAAACTCCTACCAACCTAGAACAATTGGCAGGAGGGAAAACTCGATGCATGCCTGATGCCTATATGCATTCTAATCTAGAATGATCATAATCTTGCAAACAAGATATGGCAGAGAAACACATTAATATAAATTTGCTAGGCATACATTCATCTATTTCAATGAATACATGGCTTTGGCCAAAGCACTTTAAAATATCGGTCAAATCATGAAAAAGAGGATCTACCTTCTCTATTAGTCCATATTCGGCACCCTATCCTAGAAGGTAAGCTCAACACACAGAAAAAATAATCTATTTCCAATTACATAATAATATAGGCATTTGCTTAAAAATAGTTACTATCATGTTCTTGCAAAAACAACATGAATACACTTTACATGCATCTCATACCTCTTAACAAGGAGTTACATGCATGATCTATTTAAGATACAAATAAAAGATAAACAACTGGTTATATTCATTAACCCATATTCACCTATTTATTTCCAAATAAAGCAGGTTTATAATATCATAACCATTAATTTGTGACAGGGAATTTAAGAAGATATAAATTATTTAACAATTCCATAAAAGCCAATGAAACGCCATTTAATCGAAGGTGTGAATCAAATTTATAGTAGTCATTCAAAACACATGGTCTGACTGCTACAGAAATGCATAAAGGTCTACTATAGGAGCTGAGTAAAATCTGCTACAAGAAGTATGTAAAGACTACTACAAAAATTGTGTAAAGTTTGCTACAGGAAGTATGGCAGTAACATAATATTCGCATAATAATTTGTAACAAAAAGGAATAATGTGTTGGCCATCATGAAATCGACCGCTAAGAAGATATAGAGACTGACTAAAAATGACTACACAGGCTACTGTAAAAACAAGCTAGAAGGTGTGATACTCACTCCAGTGAGTAATGATACAGAGATGATTATTGATAGGTTAGTAACATCTTTTATAGCTAGTAAGATTATAGGTTGATCAAATAATAAACTACTAGTAATAATAATAGGAACCAATCCATAATCACAAATCCAAACAAGAAAGAGGTCGATAAATAGTAAATACAAAGGGTTGAATTTCTTTAAGTAGAGTGATAGAATAACAGTAAGGACAACAATATATCACACAAGATTTTAACATAAATCCATTGTGAAAAGAGTAAAAGATAATCAATCCAAGGAATGAAATAATAGATGTAGACTAGGGTTCATCCATCTAGTATATTTCAAAAATTAATTTAATAGAGGCAAAATGGATAAGAGATAGATAGTCACTAATTAATACATATCTCCAAATTGACAAACTGAGTAATGCTAATTTTTGGATATGATTTAAATAACTAAGTTTCACACCTCATGTATAAGTTTCAGAGAAACCTAGTTCATAAAAATAACGTTATTGGTGACGCAACATACTATTTTAACAAAGACTAAATGGGTAAGAGATAGACAATCACTAATTATTATATATCTACAAAATGACAAACTGGGTATGGCTGATTTTTTGATATGATTTAAATAACTGAGTGGTGCACCTTATATAAAAATTTAAAAGAAACCCAGTTCATAAAAAATGAAGTTATTGGTAACACAATAGTTCTCATGACAGATTACATACCCAGACCTTTCTAACAACAAGGCAAAAATAAACAGATTGTGCAAAAGAGAATTCACATAATGAAACAATTCTTACATATTAGAGAAATTGATTTCAACCAACTTTAACACAAACAATAAATCATTTTCATAACTAGGTGCATACCCAGAATTTATCTGATCACTATTGCTATCCATTCTTCCCAGAATTCCCAAGCTTCTATCCATTTTTCCCACATCCTTCCTTGTGTTGCCATTTTTCCTTCTGTTGCTCCTTCTCTATTCTACCTTCGATCCCTTTCTCTTTTTCTGTATTTTTTTTTTCTTTTTTTTTCTTCAAATGCGTATCCCCCTTTTTAAAGACTTTCATCTTTTTAATTTTAGTTTGTTTCCTTAATTTTTCTCTTTCTTTTTAATTTTGATTTTTGCATACTGAGGCTTTTTGGCTTTTCTGCTTTAAAGCTTCTCAATATTATCTTTTAAAAATTATCCAAAAAGGAATATTATCTTTGCATATAAATAAGAGTACAACATAATTTAATATTTAAATATATTTTTATCAGTTATATTACACATTATATCTAAAACACTTTAGATATTAAATGTAATAATCTAAAACATTAAATCATTTAATTATAATCCTTAAAGAAACATAATGATCTTATGATTTTGGAAGGAACATTTTTAAACAATGTTATCTCATGACTACTTAATTATTTTTCATCCATCATGCAACTATTTCTTATTAAAAGCATAGGTAAAATTATGCTACTAAAATGAAATGTGAAACATCAAACCAAAACAATAATGCAACATGCAGTATGAACTACGTGATTGTGTGTGCGTGCATCAAAGTTCCTTCAAGTCAATTCTTGTTGGGCGGCTAGGACGCCTCTACCTTAACCATGCCCTTGCTTCGACACTTCCATACACTCAATTGCACTCAAGTCTTGATTAATAGGTTAGTCAATAAAACCACAGCCGAAGCACGAGAAAACATAAATCCATAATCATAATTATAATAATCCATCATTACATCAATTCTCAAATTTATAGAATTTCATAGTAATGCTAATTTCCTTTTATGCACATGTAATTATCCAATTGTAATATAATTATAATAAAATATCCAATAATTTAATTTATATATGAAATAAAAAATTGGGATGTGACATCCTTCCCCACTAGGAAGAGACATCGTCCCCATGTCTTTTTCACAAATACTGAAATAATAATGTTTCCCACAACTAATATCAATGTAACAACAAAATATCATAATTATGCGAATTAAAAAAGTTTCTTCTAAATTCTCAAATGAGGAAAAGATCTATCTATCTCATTAGCATCCTTCCATGTGGCACTATCCATAGAATATTGGTCCTACTCGACCTTGTACTAAGAAATATCTTTATTACACATTTACTACACACATACTGAGATAATAAAGTATCTTATTAATTCCCTTTGCATCTATCAAGAATTCAAGTGGGCTCCACCAACACCACTTCTAGGTCCAGTAAAGCATGCCAATCAATACAACCAATACACTTGGCCCAACTGTCAATTACCATCCAATTATATACAAGTAACATACAGTACTCTTATCATAGCATAATCAAAATATCATCACAACAATGAAGTTATAAGGAAAAATAATCTCACCACCAAAGCACACCAAACGAGGCAAATATTAGTCCATCATAGACACATATAAGCATGAATCAATCATCATAATGCACATGCAATCACATAGAAATCATAACATAATTTCAAGAAATCAGTTCTCCTAACTAACACTAGGTTGAGATTTCCAATATCAAAACAAATCTCCAAAGGTACACCAACTAGATCAAAACTAACCATCGTGCATACAACTCCTTTGAGACTATGCCACTCCATCCTCCAACTACCACTATAATGAGAAGAGGCTCTAGCCCAGAAAGCGCAACAGATCTCAAGCAAGTTTAGTCCATAAATCTTGGAACCACAACTATGCTGGCATAACCTCTCAAGCTCTCAACTAAGTTTGAGGAGACTCAAAAAGCTACCATATCCACTCTCAAGGACAATTGTAACAAAATATTATTATTTCAATAGACCTTCCTCAAGCACTACCCACAACAAAAGAATTCAAGGATCAGGTAAGCTAACTCAAAAGGTTATAGGCACCGCTACCACATGTCTCAACTCTAGACATGGTTTCCCTACATGAGATACTTTGTCATGCTCCACTCCTGGGAGAGAGGGTTTCTTTAACACTCTAGCTCTACACTACCAAAACTAGGATCAACCAAACAGATTCTTAGAGGGAAGAATCTAACCACACCTTCTAACAGCGTAAACACTTTTATCAAGCAAGGCTTAGCAACTTGTTACTCACTAGGAGCACATCTAAGGCAACAACAACACACTAACAAGGAGCAAGACTACTCCACCATACCACCATTTTCTCTTAACTAAGCTAGACTAAAAGGTCAAACTACACAACTCAATCACGAATTCATAATCAACTAGGCAACACAAGGATTCTTCATGACCTAACACCAAGTATCCATAAAATGGAATACAAAGGACAATAACTTATCCCATCCAGAATCAAGCTAGAAAACCTCCAACTACTAAGAAGAAACTCTAAAGTAACTCAATTTCCAAGGTTGGCAACTCAACAAGAGCAAAAAGACAACTATAATACCATAAATATCTATATACATTACATGCTCATGCACTAACTAAGGCTCCATCATACCCTACGCTATGTCAAAACATGAGGGTAGTTATGGAACTTACATACAACAGACACCACATCATAAATTCTGCTAATACCAAATACTAAGGGCATGGCATCACATTCAAGACAAATAGGAACGAGACAAGCAAGAACAACCAAAGTTGGTGGACTAAGCCAATATTCAGCCAATTACACTTACTAAAAGCAAGATTTAATCCAAACGAGTTCTCTACACAGTCATGAATCCACATTTAAGCTCACACAAGAATACATTTCTCATCAAGTGATTCATAGAAACACAAAACCATTACTCAACATTTCATGCAATATTCACTTGCATTTATCAACAAACCAAGGAATTTAACCCACCATAGCTCTAGTAATACACACATCAAGTACTAGTGTATTCTCCGCATTCTACTCCCTTATACAATCCATTAGAGGCCCATCATGGACATGATAGAGAACATAACATGATACATGACATAACATGATACTTGACCGGCATTTAAAACATTCAAGCATAGCCATCAATAATAAATAAATAATAAATTATCAAAATGGAAGAAAAGTCAATTTCAACAATAAGGCATAAAATGAGCTCAATTTCAACAGTAAATCAAACATGACCGTAAAGTTCACAAGATAAATAAATATCAAACTTTGATGGCTATACTTATTCATAAATAAGAATAAGAATTCAATGATGGCCTTTACAACATTTATAAAATTTACCAAAGTCAAAATAAAATAAAATATTAAAGTTTAAAAGTTCCACATTACATGAACTGCGTGACTAATTCTAGCCACTAGAAAGGGAGTACAATGCTACACTACACCTTGATCTAAGGTGAGTAAGAGAATACACTCAATCACATCAAACAAACAAATCTTCTAAGATTCCAATCACATCTATACCATAAGATTATTTCTACTTAACCACACGAACATCACTCAATGATGCCAAGCAACCAAAAGTTGCATACAATCACTACAGAAAGACACACACAGTCATCCACTAGCAACCAACCAGAAATCAAGACTAATCTAAGACAAAATCAGGTTCACAACCAAGATATCTAAGCACATCAATCTCTTCAAATGGCAGTGGTTAACACTTCTCACCAACCAAGCATATGGATAAGAGAACATAAATTAAAACATGAGGGAGGATTAGGTTGGGGTCAAGCAATTACCCAACATTCCTTTCACATGATGCTAAACTTCTTCACAACATGATGACAAGCATACTGAATGCATACTAAGGGATGGGGAAATCACAACTCAGGTCACAAGATGTAGGGTTTGCTAATTCACTCAAGATTCTAACACCTCAAACATCACAAGGACTATGTAAATGATCCTTTTCAAAACCCCTTTTTCTCATTAACTCTTCAAGTAATGCAATGCAATAATTACACCTAGGTTCCCACATGAATCCTAGGGAAGAATGCAATCTAAGAATATAAGTCATTACCCAAATGATCTATTCTAGCAATGCGATGCAACACTATCTATCTTACAACTGCATAATTAATCCATACCCAGGGACATGCTCTCAATAAGGCAATGCAATATGTATTTCAAGCAAGCATTACCAGTCACTATACAGAGGCAAGCATTACGAGGATATGCTACTCTTGCACACAACAAGGTTCAACAATATTCTTTACATATCAAGCATATGATCAAAACATCCTCTTGTTCACACACGATGCATAATTCCTAAAAGATTAAACCAAGTTCGATCACACTTGGAACATGGTATTTACTTTCACACAAGGTCCTCATAAATCCACTATCATAGGTGGTCACACAAGAACAAGCATGACCCTACAAAGGTCACTCAAGCACTCTCACACACTGCAAAGGCTCATTCTAAGCAATCAGAGCATCAAGAAGGAAAATACACATAAGCAACTTCTCGGCAAACACCAAGGTTTATCTAACCTGTAATAACGCATTACTCACCACACACATGCGAGGAAGACATATCAATAGAGGGCACATGCTACTCACATCACACAAACACACAAGGACCTACACATGCTCGAACAAATTGAGAAACACAAACACCCTAGAGCTCCCAATGCTAGAACTGTGCTTTGATACCAAATGTAAGGTACGCATTCCACATGCTAAAAATACAGAAGTAAAAGCAACTCATTCACTTAAACCTTTAAAGGAAAGATAAAGATTTCTAATAATAATAATCAATAATGTTACAATATATAGATATCTTACTAATTTCCCATTCCATAACCAGGAGATAGCACAACCAAGGAATATACAAAGTTTCATGTCTTGGTAATCATGCCATACAATCATAATGATATAGCATAATGTCAAAATTAAATAGTTATGAATAACTATAAAAATATCCATCCTCGGCCGCCATAACAACTGGTCTTCCACAAGCCAAAGGACAAGAACATGGAAAAGGTACCTTTTCCACCCAACCATGAAGCACTGCACTTCCCCAGAATTCTTCCTATCTTGAAGAATACCTGACCCTGCACGAAACACCTAGCAACATGGAACAATTGGCATGAGGGAACACTCAATGCATGCATGATGCCTATATGCATTCTAATCTAGAATGATCACAATCTTCCAAACAAGATGTGGCAGAGAAACATATTAATATAAATTTGCTAGGCATATATTCATCTTTTTCAATGAATACATGGCTTTGGCCAAAGCACTTCAAAATATTAGTCAAATCCTAAAAAAGAGGATCTGCCTTCTCTATTAGTCCACATTCGGCACCCTATCCCAGAAGGTAAGCTCAACACACGTAGAAAAAATAATCTATTCCCAATTGCATAATAATATAGGCATTTGCTTAAAAACAATTACTATTATGAACTTGCAAAAACAACATGAATACACTTTACATGCATCTCATACCTCTTAACAAGGAGCTACATGCATGATCTATTCAAGATACATATAAAAGATAAACAACTGGTTATATTCATTAACCCATAGTCACCTATTTATTTCCAAATAAAGAAGGTTTATGATATCATAACCATTAATTTGTGACAAGGAATTTAAGAAGATATAAATTGTTTAACAATTCCATAAAAACCAACGAAACACCATTTAATCGAAGGTGTGAATCATGTTTAAAATAGTCATTCAAAACACATGGTCTAACTGCTACAGAAATGCATAAAGGTCTGCTACAGGAGCTGAGTAAAGTCTGTTACAAGAAGTATGTAAAGACTGCTACAAAAACTGTGTAAAGTCTGCTACAGGAAGTATGGCAGTAACATAATATTCGCATAATAATTTGTAACAAAAAGGAATAATGTGTTGGCCATCATGAAATCAACCGCTAAGAATATATAGAGACCGACTAAAGATGATTACATAGGTTGCTGTAAAAACAAGCTAGAAGGTATGATACTCAGTCTAAGGTGTAATGATATAGAGATGATTATTGATAGGTTAGTAACATCTTTTATAGCTAGTAAGATTATAGGTTGGTCAAAGAATAAACCACTGGTAATAATAACATGAACCAATCCATAATCACAAATCCAAAAAAGAAAGAGGCCAATAAATAGTAAATACAAAGAGTTGAATTTCTTTAAGCAGAGTGACAGGAATAACAGTAAGGACAACAATATATTGCACAAGCTTTTAACATAAATCCATTGTGAAAAGAGTAAAAGATAATCAATCCAGGGAATGAAAGAATAGATGTAGACTAGGGTTCATCCATCTAGTATATTTCAAAAATTAATTTAATAGAGGCAAAATGGATAAGAGACAGATAGTCACTAATTAATACATATCTCCAAATTGACAAACTGGGTAAGGCTAATTTTTGGATATGATTTAAATAACTAAGTTTCACACCTCATATATAAGTTTTAGAGAAACTTAGTTTGTAAAAATAACGTTATTGGTGACACAATAGACTGTTTTAACAGAGATGAAATGGGTAAGAGATAGACAGTCACTAATTATTACATATCTACAAAATGACAAACTGGGTATGGTTGATTTTTGGATATGATTTAAATAACCAAGTGGCGCACCTTATATAGAAATTTAGAAGAAATCTAGTTCATAAAAATGAATCTATTGGTGATGCAATAGTTCTCATGACAGATTACATATCCAGACCTTTCTAACAACAAGGTAAAAATAAACGGATTGTGCAAAAGAGAATTCACAGAATAAAACAATTCTTACATATTAGAAAAATTGATTTCAACCAACTTTAACACAAACAATAAATCATTTTCATAACTAGGTGCATACCCAAAATTTGTTCGATCACTATTGTTATCCATTCTTCCCAGAATTCCCAAGCTTCCATCCATTTTTCCCACATCCTTCCTTCTGTTGTCGGTTTTCCTTCTGTTGCTCCTTCTTCTCTGTTCTGCCTTCGATCCCTTTCTCTTTCTCTATATTTTATTTTATTTTTATTTTTCTTCTTTTTTTTCTTCAAAGGCATAACCCCCTTTTTAAAGACTTTCATTCTTTTTAATTTTAGTTTGTTTCCTTAATTTTTCTCTTTCTTTTTAATTGTGATTTTTGCATGCCCAGGCTTTTTGGCTTTTCTACTTTAAAGCTTCTCAATATTATCTTTTAAAAATTATCCAAAAAGGAATATTATCTTTGCATGTAAATAAGAGTACAACATAATTTAATATTTAAATATATTTTTAGCATTTATATTACACATTATATCTAAAACACTTTAAATATTAAATTTAATAATCTTAAACATTAAATCATTTAATTATAATCCTTAAAGAAACGTAATGATCTTATGATTTTGGAAGGAACATTTTAAACAATGCTATCTCATGACTACTTAATTATTTTTCATCCATCACGCAACTATTTCTTGTTAAAAGCATAGGTAAAATTCTGGTACTAAAATGAAATGTGAAACATCAAACCAAAACAATAATGCAACATACAGTATGAACTACGTGATTGTGTGTGCATGCATCAAATTCATTCAAGCCAATTCTTGTCGGGCAGCTAGGACGCCTCTACCTTAACCATGCCCTTGCCTTCGACACTTCCCTGCACTCAATTGTACTCAAGTCTTGATTAATAGGATAGTCAATAAAACCATAGTTGAAGCACGAGAAAACATAAATCCATAATCATAATTATAATAATCTATCATTACATCAATTCTCAAATTTATATAATTTCATAGTAATGATAATTTCCTTTTATGTACATGTAATTATCCAATTGTAATATAATTATAATAAAATATCTAATAATTTAAATTATAAATGAAATAAAAAATTGGGATGTGATAACGAGAAATGGTCTTATCTCAACCAAAGTGTCCTGCCAACCCTCCACTATGCTTCTCCTTGATCAAATTCTCTCTCATGGAACTCCTCAGAATGCACAACTGGCTTCCTTTTAACAACATATCATCTTGGATCATGAAATCTAACCACCTTATCTTATCCAAAGTAATAGGTTCCAAACAAGATTTCCAAGCCTCTGCAAAATCTGGATCTTCAGGATATGAACTTTTGAGTTCATTAAACCCAACAACCTCTATCTTCATCTCTGTCAACAAATTTTGCCTTTTGCTTAAGGCATATGCAACTCTATTTGATCTTCCACTCCTGTGCTTCAAAAAAAAGTATAACTTTGCAAAAACTTGACCCATTTTAAGTGCCTTTGATTCAACTTCCCTTGACTATTAAGATACTGTAAAGCATGATGATCAGTATATAGAACAAACTCTTTTGACAAAAAATAATGTCTCCATTTCTTTAAAGCCTGAACTATGGCATAAAACTCCTGATCGTAGACATAATACTTTTTCTTGGCATCATTAAGCTTCTCACTAAAATAGGCAATAGGCTTACTTTCTTGACTCAAAAAAGATCCTATGGCACTGCCACTAGCACCACAATCTACCTAAAATACCTTGTTGAAATTTGGAAGTGCCAAAATAGGTTGTTATGTGACTTTCTTCTTCAACATATCAAAACTCTCCGCTGCTCCTCTGGTCCACTTGAACTCTCTTTTATCTCCTCTCATTGTTTTAGTTAGTGAGGCACAAATGTCACTGAAATTCTTGACAAACTTCCTATAAAAACTTGCCAAACCATGAAAAGATCTTACCTATGTAACACTCCTTGGCATGGGTCATTCAACAATAGCCCTTACTTTTTCTGGGTTTATCTAAAGACCCTCAGTTGAGACAACAAATACTAGGTATACCAACTTTTTTACAAAAGTACATTTCTTCAAATTAATCAACAACTTCTCCTCCTTCATCTTCTCTAAAACTCTTCTAATATGCATCATATGCTCTTCCCAAGTCTTACTGAAAATCAAAATGTCATCTAAATAAACAATAACAAACTTTCCCAAAAACTCTTTCAATACCTTGTTCATGAGATGCATGAATGTGCTCGATGCATTGTATAACCACTCATATAGACCCTCCTTAGTCTTGAAGGATGTCTTCCATTCATCTCTTTCTCTGATTCAGATCTGGTGATATCCACTCTTTAGATCAAAATTCGTGAAGTACTTGGCTCCACTCACGCAATCCATAATATCATCCATCCTTGGCAATGGAAATTTGTACTTGATTGTAATTTTGTTGATGGCTTAGGAATCTGTACACATTCTCCACTCTCCATCTTTCTTTAGTGCTAGAATTGTAGGTACCACACATGGACTTAGACTCTCCCTTATAAGTCCTTTCCTTAATAGCTTGTGAACTTGTCTTCTCAGCTCTTCATTCTCTATAGGAGTCATTCTATGGGCTTCCTTATTCAAAAAATTGGCTCTTGGTATCAAAACTATTTGGTGACTTATCTTCCTCACCAGTGGTAAAGTTTCTGGTACATTATCATAGATAATGTCCTAAAATTTTTCCAACAAGTTTGATACTTTTGCTGGCACATCTTCACATTTCTCCTGGCTGATCGTAGGAATCAACACAAAGAAATGATGCTCGTGCCTCATACCATCTACCAAGCAAATTCTAGCAGTACTACATACCTTTTCTTCTACCTCCTTCAAGAGATTCAACTTATGACAAACTCCATCCTTTGTCAAGGAATAGGTATTTGCATGGCCATCATAGACAACACACCTATCATACTGCCACAACCTTCCCAATAGCATATGGCATGCATCCATTGGTATGATGTCACACAAGACCTCATCATGGTAGTCGACAATCTTGAATTTGACTAAACATTGCTCATTCATCAAAGCTCTATAGTTCTTCTACAACCATGCAATCTAATATGGATGTGGATGCCTCTCCTTGTCAACTTCAACTTGTTAACCATCTCTTCTGAGACAATATTATCAGTGCTTCCACTATCAATAATAATATCACAATACTTACCTTCATACTTGCACCTTGTGCAGAATAAACTCTTCCTCTGATCTGGTTCTTTCTCCTCATTTAACAAGGTTCTTCTGACAACTAGGGTTTCTCCTCTTTCAACATCTTTAGAATGTTCAGACTGTGTATCTTCATCTACATGTACAACTCATGCATTACCTTTAGGTCTTCTATTTGTCCTTCCTTGATGTTGGGGACACTCGTAGCCTCCATGTCCTTCTTCTCCACATTGGAAATAGGTTCTTATGAAACCTCCTCTTCCAGGTCCTTGCCCAGGTCTTCCTCTTTGCTCACCATTATTTTGGTCACGAGGGTGATAGGAATTATCTCCTTTTTTATTTTGACTGGTGCCCACTTCTTCACTTTTCATTTGATCTTCATTTAAGCCTCCATAGGATCATCCACCAATCCTTCAGCCATGACCTCTTCCTCTTTGCTTGCTTTTGAATCTTTTATTCATCTTCTCTTCCACCTTCAGTGCAAATTAGTACGCATCTTCTATGGTGGTCATTCTGACCAGGCTTAGCTCCTCTTGAATACTTGGCCTCAACTCATTAATGTAATGAGCTACCTTCTCCTTGTTGGCCTCTGCATGGCCTATTTTGATAATAATCTTATAAAACTCTTATGTATACTCCTTAAAAGACTTGTTACCTTGCTTCAATCCTTGTAACTTCTTCAACAACTCCAACTCGTAGTCCATAGGAATGAATTGCTTCTTTAGTTTGTCCATGATCTGATCCCATTTGGTAATCTTTCCTTTCCTCTTCTATTTCTCTCTAACTAGACCTCCTTCCACCAAATATTGGCATGGCCCTTCAACTTTGGTTTTGCAAACTTGACCCGTTCTAGATCCTCCACATCTTCATACTCAGAATATTCCTCCATATCATTTATCCAATCAATGAGATCTTCTGGATTCAGATCTCCAAAATAGGTGGAAACTTCAACCCTAGGACTCTTTCCAATCTTCAAAATGGCCGTCAACCACCTATCTTGCTCAGGATCTCCTGCGACACCTTGTTCTTCCTTGAACAACTCTTCTTCTTTAGTTTCATCTTCACTTTCTTCTCTTCTCTTTGGATCAAACCCTCTTCGCAACTCCTCTTCCAATGCATCAATTTTCCTTTGCAAGGCTCTAAACCCTCTTCTGTTAAAGCATTTCTCTCACTGCCACGGTTTCTTCATGGAGGCATTTTGACCCCTACAACAAACCCACAACCTTAGGTCCTGGTGCAAACTGCCTCACAATCGATGATCTGTCTACACACTCAATAACCCTCGCTTTGATACCATTTGATGAAGGGCTACTCCACCCAACACTCACACACGAAACAACAACAAAGATTCTCACCAAAAATGTGAGGAATGAAATCAAGAAACTTTTATTTCTTCAGTAAAATAGAGTACAAAATCCAATATTACATACTACAACAACATGAGTTGTTTCACAATAGAGAAATTCCTACTCTATCAGAGATTTCTACAATTTGGAGCCACATTGTGCATATGGAACTGTCCCTTGTAACCTTTATGTTTCCCCATTTTATTTGGCACCAATAACTTCCATACCACTTCTCCACTACCATCCCTAATGTTCTAGAAAGTGTAACTCCCCTTTTGGGCGCCAACTCTAGCTATCCATTTTCCCACCCAAGAAATTGAAATTTGAAATTTTTAAAGTTTTTGAAATTTTGTAACACAACTTCCAATGGCCATAACTTTTGAACTGGGCGTCTGATTAACAAATAGAACCAAGCATTGGAAAGCTTGTGAAGAGGTCTATGACACGCAAAATCATCTAAAGGTCATTTTGTCCAATTTTTGAACCCCAACGAGGCTTCTAAAGGCCTCAAATTCAAATATGAAGTTCATCAAGAGCAATTTTCCAGGACGGAAACTTTAATATCTCTTAAACTATAAATGATATTCAGATGATTTCTTCACCATTTTCTTAATTTTACAATTCTGCTTGTTAGGGTGAATTTTTAGGTCCATACACACCCAAATAGTAAAACTTACTAAATATAGCAGGTTACTATTTTTAGCCTTTCTAAACTTCTGACAGTCCTAAACCACTGAAGTGTCAACATGGACTCAAACACAACTAAAAAAACCTACAAAAACAAAGAAATTCAAAACAACTTTTAATATTTTTAGGTGATGCAAGATTGCTCTTAGACCATTGGATACTCTCGCATCAAAAGTCAACAAATGTATTTTGCCTTAATGACTCTATGAAGACAAACCTCAAAGCTTTGAAGAGGATAATCAAAATTCAAATTAGAAAAATGCCATGAAGTCAGAATATTATACTCTTATCAAGAATAACACTTGGGAGCTCATTCTATCACCCTCTAATAGAAACATTATAGATTGTTGTTGGCTTTATAAAATTAAATGACTCTCAAGGAAATTTTGACAAATATAAAGCTATAATAGTGGCTAAAGGTTTCTCTCAATGACATGGCATAGAAACTTTTGCTCTAGTAGAAAAACTGAGTACCATTCATTTTTTCCTTACCCTAGCTGCCCAAAATGGATGGGAAATTCATCAAATGGACATTAAATTTTCTTTTTTAAATGGAAATCTTCAAGACAAAATATATAAGTATCAACCAAAAGGTTCCTTACAACCAAATAAAGAAACCTATGTCTATAAAATCAAAAAATCTCTTTATGGACTCAAACTGGTTCCTCAAGCCTCATACTCCAAAATAAATAACTTATTTCAAAATCTTGGGTTCTTTAATCGCCATTCTAACAATAATCTCTTCGTCAAATTTGAAAATGATCAAATTGTTATAATTGTCCTATATATGGATGACTTTGTCATCACAAGTAGTCTTACTTCTTTAATTACAAATACAAGTATATATTAAATCTTACCTTTGAAACTACTGATTTAGGTCATCTTCATCATTTTTTAGGTATGTTAATCTTGCAAGATCATTAGTCCATTGTTATATCATAAGCAAAATATGCTTAAAATCTTCTTACTAATTTTAACATGATTGACTGCAAACCAACAATCATTCCTATTGAAATTGGTATTAAACTCAATTCTCATCCTCCCTATGAAAATTTAACCCTAATCGTTGTCATCAATTAATCGGGAGCTTAATTTATCTCATAATATATCACCATGAAATTGTCTATGTAGTAGGTGTAGCTTCACGATTCATTCAAGAACCTTATATTCAACATTGGAAAATGGAAAAAACATATTTTAATGTATATTAAAGGCACTATTAACTTCAATCTTTATTATACTGATACTAAAATGCTCAAATATATGGATATTGTGATGTTGGCTTTGCAAGAGATTCTATTGACAAAAAATCTACTTAAAGATATGTGTTTAAGTTTGGTACAAGTGCAATTACATGGAGTTCTAAAAAACAACCAAATGTAGCCCTCTCTTCTACACAATAAAAATATTTAAGTACCACTAAAGAAGCTACTTGGTTGAATCGTCTTGTAAATAAAATTTAGATGAATTATAATTCTAGTACCACACTCTATGATAATCAAAGTTGTATTGCACTTGCCAAAAATCATGTTCATCATCAAAGAACAAAACATATTGAAATCCAAGTTCACTTTATTCATGAGAAAGTTTTAGCCAAACTAAAGATCAAGTTGTAGATATTTTTACCAAACCTCTATACAGTACCAAATTCTCCAAATTTAGATCAATGCTTGGTCTTAAGGAGTTGCCATTGAGTGGGAGTATGCATGACAATGACACCTCCTAATGGTTATCCCATTATTGTATAATTCCTTCGAGCATATTGTAATTCTTCCACTTGTAAAGCATTATATTATATAAGATTTACAAGTACTATGTAATGAACTTGGGGGAGGTTAGTTTGAGGAGGCTTGGGTTCCAATGAAAATTCAAATGACCTCATTAAAGCATCATTATTTAAAACAGTGGGATTAGAAATTATGACAAGATGAATTTCATGTAGTTTGTATTTAGATGAATTCTAATTCCAATAGCACACTCCTTTGTGATAATTAAAGTTGTATCGTGCTTTCCAAAAATCATGTTCATCATCAAAGGAGAAACATATTAAAATACAAGCACACTTTAATTGTGAGAAAGTTCTAAATAAAGATATTTCTCTTAGTTTCGCCAAACTGAAGATCAAGTTGTAGATATTTTTACCAAACATCTATGTAGTACCAAATTCTCCAAATTTAGATCAATACTTGGCCTTAAGGAGTTTCCATTGAGGGTGAGTATGCATGACAATGAAACCTTCTAATGGTTATATCATTATTGTATACTTGTCCTTCAGTCATATTGTAATTTCTCTTTGTAATTCTTCCACTTTTAAAGCATTGCATTATATAAGATTTAAGGGCACTATGCAATGAACCTAGGGGGGGCTATTTTCAGGAGACTTGGGCTTCAATGAAAAATCATAAGACCTCATTAAAAGCATCATTATTTAAAACATTGGGATTAGAAACTATGACAAGACGAATTTCATGTAGTTTGGAATACATGATCTTCATTTTGGCATATATTTGTGTCCCTATTTATCTTTGTCAAAGAAGACCTACGTTACTAGGGCACTTCATTTTTTCTCTTATATAAATTGACAGGTTATGCCCCCTATTAAAATTAAGGTGGTGTTTTAGAACATAGTGTTATTAGGGGTCATACCCTTTTAACATTTATATTGTTCTAATATAAATTTATATTACCTTATGCCCTTTATATGCTTTATAAAGTATAGTTTATAAAATACCATTTAATAAACAATAATCTAATAACTATTAGATTATTAGTTATTTAAGAATGGTACTTGTTGAATAGGTGTGGAAACCACCCTTTTTGGTATTTTGCCACCCCTTCTATATTTAAGGGACTTCTCTCACATTTGAGAATATGTGGAGATTTGGAGATAAAATAATATAGCATGAACATTATTATTTTGTACATGAGATATTATTGGCCATGTGGAAGTGAGGACAAGTGAATTCTCCAAGTTTAGTTTATTAATTTATAGACATAAATGTAAGTTTTTTATATTATAGTGATGCTTTGTGATTTTCTTACCATTTACGATTTTCACATGTTAATTATATGTATCGATGTAATTTGTGAGTATTTTATTCATTTATATAGTTTATCAATTTGAAAATTATCTAAAATAATTAGTTAAATAATTAATTCTATGTAAATAATATTGATAAAATTATTAATTTACTTTACTTAATTCAACAATAGACATATACATCCATAAGTGCAGTGTCGTAAATTGTCACCCTGGATAATTTCACACGGGTTTTAGCACCTTCTAGAATGTTGTCAATTTTGGGTCTTGATTAAGGATCTTGGCTAAGTCCCTAGGAAACATACCCTTTTAGGAGCTAATTGGCCAGGACCCTAGCGCCCAAGCGCTAGTGTCCTACCAATTAGGCCCTAAAAAGGTTTTGGATTAAAGTATATTGGCCTTATTTGCCTTGGGTGATGCATCATGTTGGCCTCAACTCACTTGGGCCCCTGACATGTAATTAGGATTCATATATATATATATAAGTCTCTCTCACTCATTTACACCTAATGATGCTCTAGCTAATGACTCTCTATGATAATTCTCTCTAACAAGTGTTCTATCTACAAGCTCTCTAATTTTGTAGATTATTGTTGTGTTCTAACCCTTGTTGCAAGTCTTGGTGGAAGCTCCTTCCTTCTTTATTCCCTCCTTGTGGCAATTTGATAGTGGCATCATCCCATCAAGAATTTCATGTTCATGGTAACATCCTTCCATTATGCTTGTTTACATTAGTCTTTTATCATTTATATATGCCTCTACTCATCTAGGGCACACACTCTTCATCTTCACTAATCGTTGTTGTGGAGGTGGGAACACCATTCATGGGATTTGACTTAGGCAAGCCCCTAAACAACACCAACATTTTCTCTCTTTTATGTGTGTAGGTCGAAGAAGTTCCAAATAAAAACGGTCGATGGAAGGATGAAAGTATAGGTGTCGGGAGTTCCTCAAACTTCAAACAACTTGAAACCCTAGGACACTAGTACCTGGATGCCCTAGTCCTCTTAGATCTACCCTATTTCTGGTAGTGGTCCTTGACAGTCCTGCTCTATTTATTTTAGGTCCCGGTTTATGGGTTTTTGGTCTCGACAGGTCAGTAGCTTCTATTTTAGTATATTTCATCATAGAAACCCTAGATCTAGCCTAATTGCCTCAATCTTTTTTATTACAACAAAGGAATAGAGCTCTCACCAACCCAAAAAAGGCTCTTCTTAAGGGACAACAACCTTAGCTTGAAGTCGTTGGTGGCTTGTGTTTTAATGTTTGATTGAAAGGATTGACCTAGTTAGTTCATAATTGATTAGGCCCTTCTTTTCTATCTTATAGTAATATCTTGTAGGAACACCCTCCCAATCCTTGCAAAGCTCAAAGTGTAGGAGAGGGCCTTCTTTCATTATTGGGACTATTCATTTAGTAATTCTAATTATAGAAGTTAATTCTAACTTGCTAAGCCTATTATTGTTGTTGATAACTTAGAAAAATGCATTTATGATTTTACTCCTAAGCCAAGTGGTATACATAATGTAGAGAGAAGCTCCTTTGATAGTGAGAGTGATGGTGTCTCTACACCTTGCCTTGCTATCCCTATTAGGTTCTACCTAGAGTTTTGGTTGTAGGAAGCATTGGTTTCAAGGTTCATTCTCTAAAGAGTAATGTTTAATTTTTTATTGATAGCCTAGATAAGAGGAAAGGAAAGAAAGATGGAAATAATGTAGTTGATGGAAATTGGCTAGATGGTTAGCATTTTATCCTTTGGTTCTTATCTCTTGACTAGTTTCACCTGAATTGTGCTTGTTATTGTTCATGCTTATGTTTGGTTCCTTGGTAATGATGATTTTGGCAATACCATTGATATTAGTATATATATGGAACATATATTCTATTGGTGATGGTTGATGACATGTTAATTTGGATATATACTCATTTTGGCTAGTGATATTTGGTTATATATAGTTCTTGCTTATATGGACATCTAATTTTGGTTGGTGCTGACCTATTTTAGTCCTCTGATCTTAAAATGGTCTACCTAAAAATGATGCACTTCTTCCATCAAAAATATCCGATCTGAGATACCCTAAATGGAAGAAAGTCCCCCTTCAAAAATCCCAAAAAAAATTTAAGTTTTTGCCTTAGTCTTTTTTGCCTTATCGGCAAACTTGAAGGTGGGAGAACTAAAAAGTTCGTCGATCGGAAGATTCGCCAATCGATAGGTTTGCCGATAAGGCAAAAAAGACTAAAGCAAAAACTTAGAAATTTTTATAAGGCAAAACGAGGAAAAGCAAGTGTTAGTTGGAAAAATGTATGGTTCGTGAACCTTTCAATTTGTCGACCGACAGGTTCGTCGATGGTGAGAGTCACCGACTGAAGGGGAAAACAAGCAATAATTTGCCAAAGGAAGGATGAAGTGCAAAAGATCACAGAGAGAAAAGAAAGCCTTTATCAGTGAAGTGGCCAGCTCACAAACCATTTTGTTCATCGATTGTCCAAATCGCCAACAAGAAAGATAAAGCAGAGAACAAGGAGGTAGAAAAGGGAAAATGAGAAAGTGAAGGAAAGAAGATAGTTCACATTGGGCCAAGTTCATCGATAAGTGAACGGACCAACGAAGAAGCTCCAACAAAAGACAAAGAACGGGAAGAAAATTGGCTAAGGGAAATGGTTCACCAAAGGGTGATTTCACCAACAAGGAAAGATAAAGTGCCAAAGACAAAGAAGGATGGAATATACAAATCAGCCAAGCATGCATAAATCAAAGGTGAAAAGATGCCAAAAACAAGGATTCAAATATAACACTTTTGAGGTGTTACAAAAGCACTAAGGCATGATTTTCTGATAATACGCATTTTTCTGTGAAGGTTTTTCCAACTACCTGAAACTCTAGATCACCATAACTATTGTATCTGGTCAACTCCCTAGCTGGAATTAGTTGTTGGGTGTTTATTGTTGCAGGTGGATGAGTCAAGTACTAAAATTCAACACATATATTTTATGCAGCAACTTCACCCTCCAGGTCTTGCATATTTATTGTTGTAGATCATATCGAGGTCTTTTTTGCATTTATGTTCTACAGAACAAACGTGGGCAGACATTCCCTTATAGGGATATCTTTTGACAAGCCCATGGACAGATTTATTACAGTGGATGCCCTGGGTTAATGTGTTATCAATTAAGTAAAATGCTATATATAGCTGAAAATTGAATGTAATAAGGGTTGGACGTAGAGGATTATTTTGTGCTCCAAACAGAACCATATCTTGTTGTAACCATGCCTTATAATCAATACAATACTGGTTATTTTTTGTCTTTTCATGCTATTTTTAAATCTGTGTAAGCTTGAACTAGTTATTGCTTGTGAATGTTTATTTCCTTGCAATTCTCTTCTTATTCTTTATTTTTGTTAGGATCTACAGGATTTGTGTGAGTCTATCATCTATGTGAAATTATTCTGAGCATCTTAGTTTTGTGGGTGTTCTTCATATCAAACCTAGTGTATCACCTTTTCCCTTTCAATTTTCCCCTTCTTCCCTTTTCCTAGTGGAGTTAGATTAGGTCTATGTTTATAGTTTTCTCTGAATCTTCTATTCAGAAAGAGGAACTAGTCTTCTCTAGAGGTTTGGTCTCATTTGCAAGTCCTGCACCTTGAGATCACTCCCATATTTTACTAGATTGTTGCAGCAAACAAGCTTCAACACAGGGTGCAAATCCAAGTGACAATATTTTTTGGCACGCCCGATGGGACCACTTTACTTTGAGTTAAGAGTTAAGCTAAGAAATTGGTGTTGTTCTTAGTATTCTGCATTTTGGTGGACAATTTTCATGCACTTGGTGACTCTATAAGCTCCTGGTTTCAGGTTAGTCCAACATTACATGCTTAGAGTGCAAACTAGGGCTTCTTCAAGAGGTAGGAATTATCAATTTGTTGAACTACCTTTAGCTACTCATTTGTACTCAAGTTTGTCTACAAACCTCCCTCTCCCCTATCCAGCATGTGTAGGGAAATGTGTATAATAGATATCTAAATGTAAATGAAACTCTGCATATAATTGTTTACAAAAATACAATGGCAACTCATCATTGTTAGGCCATTTGTGATGTGCTGCCAAAAATCTAGGATAAATAAAAGGACCCACAACTGGATCCTCGCACTTGGTGGGGGAATAGCCTCGCACTCTATCTTGTCCCCTATAAAATGGGAACATGCTGAAAACATTGTCTATTGAAACCCGCCTAGAAACATATGACCATTTCTCACGGCCACCAACACTCTGAGAAAGTGAAGCATAAAACATGTCAATACTAATGTCATCGTAAGGGTTGTATGATCAAACAATGTTGATCATACGTGTAATCCCATCTCGGATCATGACCAACTTGTCTCTATTTGTCAGGTTTGGGGTATTATATATTGTTCGATCTAGTTGTGTCAAGGCATTTTTAAACCTTTCAATTGTCTCAACATAGAGTAAATCTATTAGGGGTCCCATGATGATTAGACTAATGAGAAAGCTGATTAGATTGATGAGAACTCTGATCATCCATGTGGACATATCTACAACATGATAATTAAATAATTTAAAAATCTATTCTTTGTTTTTCTAGCATGAAAACTAAAATCTGTTTGCTTGCTACAAGGTAGACGTAAGTACCAAGAGAAATCTAGCAACAAAGAAGCCCTTTTTACACTTCATGTTGACTGCTACAATTAACCCAAATAAACTAATGATCCCAAACAAAATTAATCCAGTTGATATAAGTGGTATTAGTCGCAAATTAAATACAGGGGCACCATTTATCTAATCATAAAATTTGCTAGGCATGCTCAACAACCAGGCTTAACTAGTATGCAGTCACAAAACTCCTACAATGGTAAAGTCGTATTGCTATCAATATGACATTTACCTCACAGTGCATATCTAATCAGTGAATACACAACCTACAGAAATTTTTAAAATAGAAAAGAGGCCAAGAAAGTCACAAAAAATAAGTAATTTGCACAAAGTGGCTATTCCAAAACAAGAAGGCATGCAACAGACTGGTATGAGTAACAACATCCCACAACCTACTGGCTACACTCATACAAATAACAAAATTCATGCCACAAAGGATTGCTCAAATTTGACCAAAGGCATAAGAATAAGCAGTATAACAAGAATAAATGTTGCCAAGCAGACTTAATCAAGTTTCACCCAAAACAAAATAATAGGCACCAACAAGAATGAAAGGTACAGGAAAACTGGTATATAAGAAAATTTTGCTCACCTTTATTTTTAATATAAACACTAAAATAGTAAAATCAATCACAACCAAAAATTGAACCCCTATGCCATATGTTATTTTCATCCAAATGCTAACTTGTGCAAATGCTACTTATAACGATCAAGAAAATTTTACAGGCGATGTACCTTGAGAAGTTATGATCCATTCTCAAAACCCCACTTTTTTATTACAATTACTAATCACCCGGGAAAATTTACAAGAAAAGTAAATTGGAGTTTAAACTTGTTCATACATTTTTGTCTTTCTTTAAATAAACACCAAGAATAATCACCAGCCAAAACTGGGGCTCTTCCCAAATATGATACCACAAATTCAAATGATAATTTTTAACTATAGCCAAATTTATAGGCAACGTCTCTCAAAGCCCAAATTCAAATGATCATTTCTATGGAATATGGAGGGTTTAGAAAGAATAACAACTTTACTTTATTTCTTTTTTAAAATAAATTCCAAAATCAATCGCTGCCAAAAATTGAAAAAGCAAATCACATTTTATGCCCTCAAAACCCTATTCTAATTTTCTAAATAAATTTTATTTACCAATCGTGAAAATTTTACTTGCAATGGATCTCAGAACCATGATCACAATCAAATATTCAACCAACTTCCTACTATTATATCACATCAAAACTTTAAATTCAAACAATGAGTTTTTATGATCATGAAAATTTAGGAGATAATGTATGTCAAAAACCACAAGTTACAATGACAATTTGTAATTTTCACAGAAATTTTACAGGCAAAGTAACTCAGAGATTAAACTCATTCCTTACTCTCTTGCCTTTAATTACATAAACACCAAGTCAATCATGGTCAAAATTGAATCCATTCCCAATATCATACCACTTCTAAACCCCCAAATTCAAATGATAAATTTTTACAGTTATGAAAAACCTTGAGTGTCTCGTGTTTCCTAATAACCATCGAAAATTTTCATGCAAGCTGACTCAGCGATGAAAGTATTTCCTTGCTCTCTTTGTACAAACATGAAAATCAATCAGAGCTAAAATTGAAACCCTCACCCATACACCCGACTCAAATTATATTTTTTTAAGTTTTTAACCATCAGAAACAAATTAAGGCAGTGTACCCCAAATTCTGATAACAATTTCTACCCATCACATAAACTTTACAACCAAAGTAAGTCTAACATGTTCCTCATTTTATTGCCTTCTTTAAATAAAGACCAAAATCAATCACAACCAAATTGAACCCCGTCACATGCTTATCACATCAAAACCTTGAAATTCAAATAGGAATACACAACAATCTTGAAAAATTCACAACCAAAGTTACAGGCAATGTATCTCAATACCCCCAATTCTTTAAACAATTTCTAGCAACCCTGAAAATTTCAACTCGATGCCTTCTGAAACATGAGGACCAAAATCAATCACAGCCAAAAAGGAATGCCTTCCCCGTTACTAACAACATAAATGAAGATTATAGAGGTAATGTACCTCAAATTCTAATAATTATTTTTACCAATGGAAGGGCTTTTAGAAGCAACAAAAGCAACAGAAAATAAGTTTAATGCATTTTTAATAACATTCTTTAGTAACTAATTTCTACTAATCATCTCATAATTTACGAGGATTTTATAGGCAATGTAACTCAAAACGACAAATTCTAATAATAAAATCAACAAAAAAATTTACTGCGTTGCCTTACCTGATGTGTCGTTGGCAGTTGTTGAAGGTGGCGAAGAATCAAGGTTGGCGAAAAAACCTCGTCACTGTTCAGGTGAAAAATGCCTGCCCTGAAAAATACCAATTTTTTTTTTGTGTTTTTAATTGCTTGGTTTTGGGTGAAACGGACTCTCTGGAAACTCGCCCGAAACTACTTTGCCACATATGTCACATAGTTTCCACGTAGTTTCGGGCGAAACTTACTCACTTGAAAATGACTCGCCCAAAACAATTCGCTAGGAACTTTTTTGTTAACCCAAAGTGTAACATAAGTTTGTGCTTTTACCCAACAAGAAGATCATTGAAGAGGAGTATATAGCAAATTTGTAAGAAGAGTATATGCAGATTTAAAAAGAGGAATTTATGGTAGATTTGTACGAAAAGCATATGCATAGTTAAAAGAGGAGTTTATGCAGATTTAAAAGAGTACATGCAGATTTGAAGGAGATTGTAATGTCCATCATCTGTTGAAGAATGAAGATTTGAAGGAGATTGTAATGTCCATCATCTATTGAAGAAGCAACATTCAGAAGGTGGAACTTTGTTGTGGAAGTTGGTGCTTCATAAAGGAGAGATTGGTGTCTCTCGCTAAGTTGGTGCTTAGCAGTGGGGGTTAGTGCCTCCAGTGGGTTGGTGCTCACAAATTCTTCAAGTGGGGATTGGTGCCTCGAGTGGGTTGGTTCCTAGAAATCATATGAAAGGGGATTGGTGTCTCTTGTAAGTTGATGCCTACAAAGATTGTAAGAAAGAATTATATATAAGCAATATTTTGTCGTGGTTTTCTCCTAAGGGTTTCCATGTAAACCTTGTGTTCTTCTTTTGTTGCATAATTGGTAGATCTTTGGTGATTGATATTGTTATGGTTGTTAAGGTTTGAAAAAATAAAAGTTTGTCTTATACTGATTCACTCCCCTCTCATGTGCTCATCAAAATTGACTAACTTTTTGAAAGGAATTGTACATGGCCACTTGAACCAACAAGAAATGTACATTTTAATATTATTCAAAATAATATGATTTTTTTTGCAATTATCATTATTTTTTTATTATTCACTATTTTTTGCCTTTTGAATATCCATAGTTTCCAATTTTTGGTTAGATTCAAAACTATATAAAAATTATATGGATAGGATGGTTGTAAACTATGTGTAAATGAACTAACACTATAAATTTACAAAAAGTATATTTGTTTTCAAATGAAAGTTAAGAAATTTATCTCTTATAATAATTCTAATTTGTGATTTTTTTGTGTTTGACATAATAATCTTTATTAGAACATGAATAGATTGAATAATATTAAGTTACTATTTATAGTAATTTGGTTTTTTTATGACATTTCTATATATAGTACTTTCGTAGGATAAAAACCACATTGTGAAAATTTATCCACACAATTCAATATAAACATTGATCTAAAATATTACCCATCTAGGAGTAATACTCAAGTCTAGATTATGGGTGATAAGTATAATTTGTGAATAATTAACCAAAATAATTCACAATATGTATACTATTAATCTAAACTATTTTGCATATATGAATGATATTCCAAGTCTAGATTGTGGAAATGAGCAAATTATTAAAAATTATATAGAGAAATAGTCTAATGTATTTAGAATGAAATTCTCTCCAATCTAGAAAAGAGGAGGACATGAGTCCAAATTGGTTAAGCTACATGGTGTAGTAGTGTTTACAAGATTGATTTGAGATCTAGTTACCTCTAGATAAGGGTTAGGGAATGTGATCAATTTAAGACATAATTTAAAACTCATTATGGCCACTGTAAATTCTGGGCCATGTCTGTTAAACATATAGAGGTACTAAGAGGGGGTGAATCAGTACTTAATCAAATTATTTCCTTTTAAATGCATTCAATTCAAACTAAACATTTAAACCAAGTGAATCATAAAAGCACATACACACATGACACGAAATTTATGTGTAAACCCAAGATGGGAAAAACCACAGTGAGCAAGCTGCTTGGATCTATTGTCCAAATCCAACCTCACAAATAAAAATAGATTTACAATAAATTTTATGGGCACCAACCCAAAGGAAGCTCCAACTCCCTGAAACACAGTTTTATGGGCTCCAACCCAAAGGAAGCTCCAACTCCTTAAAGTGCTACGACACTTACAACACTTACAAGATGAGACACCAACCTCTGTACCAAAACACTTGATTGATTCTGATGGTTCAATCACCTTCGCAACATCATCTCCTTTAACACTTTGACATTGACATATGATTTCAACACCTCTGCTCAAACATCTCTCTGCAACACAACACAATACTACCTTTGTTATGAATCATGCATTATAGATTCCAGAGTTTCTTCTCAATTTCTAGATCATTCACCTTTCTGCATACACTCTCACACACTCACACACCTTGAAATAATCTTCCATCCTTCATATATATCATCCACAAGTCTTCAAAACATCATCTTCATTGACCTAAATGAAACTTGTAACATGAAATGTGCAACGTCCTTGCTTGTTGGCTCCCAAATCATCTACGATAATGTAGGAGTGAAATCCCACCATGCGGTTCATACCAATAGGTCTACTAGACCCAATTTACCTTTGCATACATTTCTATGCTGGCCCACACTTCCAAACACATGGCACAATCACTCAAGTATACCATCTCGACAATGTAAACAATTATCCTTTCATACATTAGCTCCAAACCCAATGCGGTACTGGAGATGAGAGATATCATCATGCGGTTCATATCACAAACACTACATGACTTGAAAAACCTTCTCATGAACTCCTCTTTCTATTTCATGCTTCATCTTGCTAGCATAAATAATCAATCTTTGATACTGATATCCCTTACACAGTCTAGTTACACTGTCTTGATATAGAACATTGAAAAACATACTTGCGGTACTCCAAAGCACTTGAAACCTGAGAAGAGAATACATACTTACCATTTGAACTTATCTTTCAAACAACAAAGTCAAACATCAAAGTATGGTGAAAAGTGGTGGCTTTCTGTTCTCCCAGGCTAATAACCTTAAATAGCAACATGACTTGTTCTTATTCTACTAGTTGAGTAAGTGCAAAAAGTTGGGGGGTCAAAAAGTGGCCAATTTTTTTTTTTTAAAGTTAAGACATAATGCGAGTGCATTATAATGCGCTCGCACTATGGTTTGGTAATGATGAGCCTAAGGCTTGGCAAAACCAAACCATAACGTGCTCGCATTATAATGTGAGCACGTTATGTTTAATTATATATATATAAGTGTTCTGCTCATTTTATTTCTTTTTTTCCTCTACACCCGCGGCCTGCAAACCCTAAGGAGTGCGCTCACATTTTTGAAGACCCAATTCGACACCAAAATCTCACCATTTCATCACTAAAATGCCGCCATGACGTCGAGCAGACCAAAGGATTGAGTTTTATTTATTTTTTTGTTTGAATTTATTTCTAAATAGGTAGGTTTGAGTTGATTTTTGATGTAAATTTCCTTAATTGTCAGGGAATGTTAATGCACCTCCTCCTCCTCCTCCTCCTCCTCAAAATCCACAAAATTCTGAAGAAGAAATACCTGCCGAAGAACAACCCGAACAACAAACTCCTCCATCCATTCCTCAACATGCCCCTGGAACACAAGAAAATCTAATGAGGCAAATTGAAAACAATAAGAAAGAAATTGAAAACATAATTGCAAGGTTGAAAGGACCTGCAACTTCAACCTTGCATAGATCCACACTTGCTCAATCCCTTGAATCTATGTTATCAAATGTAGATTCAATAAGCAAGAAAATCACTAGTTGGACAGAAAAGAGGAGAGAATTTAGAGAGTATTATGCTGACAAGTTGTCATATGAACAAGTTTAAAAGGAACAAATTACAAAACTCAACTTGTGTTCTATTTTCACAAACCCACGAACAAATGAATCTCTACCCCTTACATGCAAGAGGTTCCCTATCCATTGGTGTAACAACCAAGCGATAAGGGACAATTTTGCGCAGAGGTGGTGGATGGTTTTTTACCATCCTCCATGCAACAATAATGAGGTTCCACAATATTTTTTGAGGAAACTCTACTGTGAGTTTGTCATAAATAAAGAGCCAAATTATTTTGATATGCGGGAGTTCCAGGGTAGAGGTAAGGGGTCAGCACAAGATAGACTAAGGGCACATGTTGACCCATAGTGGCCAGCGAGACGAGCACTCACCAAACCGGCCCATGAGCACGTTTCTATCCCTTCTGTTGTGAAGGAGAGTGTTGAGGTCGAGGCACTTCAGTCCATTAGTGTTTTGACCCAGAGCATCTTATAGCATGCTAGTCCTGCAGCACATGATTCGAGGGAGAGTTCAAGTACAGTTCCACCCCATACTTGTCAGACTTGCAGGTCAGCATGTGGTTATGACCCCATGGATAGTCATGACGCAGGTGCGCGTAGGCTACATCTGTAGCTGAATAGATGGCAATGACAGATGCCCTCCTGAGTGAGACTTTCAGGCTTGATACTCAGGTAAATCTTAGCAAGTTCATTGAATTTAATTTATTAAATTTTATTTTTGAAATGCAAGATTAACTAATTTAGTTTTATGATTTTAATGAAATTTTAGGGTCATAGTGTTGATGTAGTTTTTAGTGGTTCTCCACCTGCATATTACACTACATCATCTACTATCGGGGTATGTAACTAGTAAACAATTATAAATATTACATGTGAAGAGCATCGTTATATGAATGGTATTCTAATATCTGATTTTGGATGTTGAATGAGTTAATATTGGAGATTTCACGGCAACACCTGCCAGCGATGGTGGACTTCAAAGCTTCATGGAGGTAATAAAAAAAATAGTGTTGGTAGGTGGCAACTGATCAGGAAAGTACTATACACTAGCCATGTATCCTCGCCAGGGTTCGTGGCCGGGCCGGGCCTCGAGCGGGGGTTGGGGGGCGGCAGCCCCCGAAGAATTTTTTTAGGGCCGACATAAAAAATCCTATTTTTTATGACCAACATAAGAAAACCCTAATTTTTGTAACTGACAAAAAGGCTTGATAAAAGTGGCTAAGGGTTAGGGTTTTGATCTATTGTATTGTAGCATTTGCAGCGGTATTGAGTTGCAGGGATTACTGATTGTAATCAGTTTGATTTACTGGATAATAACATTGGACTCTCTGTTTGGTGGATGTAGCCCAGGTTTGGGTGAACCACATTAAAACTTGTCTCTTGTTGTTATTATTTCTGTGTATTTCCATTTCTCTATTTAATCTTTATTTGCATTTAATTGATATCTTCTGCCGGCTAACCTAACAAGTGGTATCAGAGCGGGTTGTGTTCGATTATCATCTGCAGGAAGGTCTCACGGTTGAGTGGGAGCAATGGCGGATGAGGGTAAATTGAAGATCAATAAATTCAATGGGCAGAACTATCAGTTATGGAAGATGCAGATGGAGGATTACCTCTATCAAAAGGATTTATGGATGCCATTGGAAGGAGTAGCCAAGAAACCGGCAACAATGTTTGATGAGGATTGGAATCTTCTTGATAGAAAGGCACTAGGAACCATTTGGTTGTGCCTGGTACCATCGGTGGCATTCAATATAACAGAAGTGAAGACAACAGATGGTCTGATGAAATCTTTGGCTAAATTGTATGAAAAACCCTCAGCCTCAAATAAGGTATTTCTCATGAAGCGTTTGTTTAATTTGAAAATGGTTGAAGGTGGATCTGTGACAGGTCATTTAAATGAATTTAATATGATTGTCAGTCAATTGACTTCTTTAAATGTAAAATTTGATGAAGAAGTTAGAGCTCTCTTTATATTATGTTCATTGCCTGAAAGCTAGGATAGTTTGGTAATGGCGGTTAGTAACTATGTTTCTGGTTCAAATACCCTAAAATTTGATGATGTTATTGGTGTTATTCTGAGTGAGGAAATTTGTAAGAAAAGCTCAGGTGGATTCACATCAGGCAGTGTTTTGAATGAAGAAAGCAGGGGCAGATCAAAGGAGAGAGGAAAAGGTTCTGGAGGTCATGGAAAGTCACGAAGAAAATCAAGGGACAAAAGATCCCAAACCAGAAGAGAGAAGGATTGCTGGTATTGTGGGAAACCAGGTCATCTGAAGAAAGATTGCTAGTCTCAGAAAAATAAAGGAGACAAACAAGAAGGCAATAAGGAAGCAAATGTGGTAAGTAATAAATCTGAAGATGATGCCTTGATTCTTTCCCTAGATAATGCTGATGATTCATGGGTTTTAGATTCAGGGGCCTCGTTTCATGCTACGCCCCATAGAAGTTATTTTCTTGATTATGTCCAAGGGGATTTTGGGCTGGTTTATTTGGGAGATAACAAACCCTGTCAGATTGTTGGAAAGGGAAGAATCAAGATTAAGTTGCAGAATGGGAATCATTGGCTACTACAAGAGGTAAGGCATGTTCCAAGGCTCAGTAGGAATTTAATTTTAGCAGGGCAGCTAACTGAACAAGGTTGCACTGTTACATTTACTGATAAAAATTAGAAGGTTTCAAAAGGTGCCTTAGTAGTAGCAAAAGGTGTGAAAGTAGGCACCTTATATCTTTGTACAGGTCATACTGTTCCTTCTACTTTAGATGTTACAGAGGAAAAACAAACAGGTTCAGGAACAGTTGCTGCAGGTTCGCAGGAAGAGACTGGAAAAGTTGCTGCAGGTTCTGAGACAACACTGTGGCATAACAGACTTGGGCATATGAGTGAGAAAGGTATGAAGGTACTTCATTCTAAGAAAGATTTACCAAGTCTGAAATGTATTAATATGGATTTCTGTGAAAGTTGTGTGTATGGAAAACAAAAGAGAGTTAGTTTTCTCAGAGATGGGAAGCAAAAGAAAAATAAAAAATTGGAGCTTGTGCATACAGATGTATGGGGACCAGCTCAGGTATCTTCTCTCGGTGGCTCTCGATACTATGTTACATTCATAGATGATGCAACTAGGAAGGTCTAGATTTATTTCCTTATATAGAAATCTAATGTTTTTGAAACATTTAAAAAATGGAGAAGCTTGGTTGAGAATGAGACAGGTAAAAGATTAAAATGTCTCAGATCTGATAATGGCAGTGAGTATTGGAGCAAAGAATTTGAAGATTATTGTTCCTTTAATGGAATTCATAGGCAGAAACTGGTTCCAGGGACTCCACAAGAAAATGGAGTGGCTGAACGCATGAATAGGACAATAATGGAGCGTGCAAGGACCATGAGATTGCATGTTGACTGCCCTTAAATATGTGGGCAGAGGATGTCAACACTGCTGTATATTTAATTAATAGAGGTCCTTTAGTTCCTTTGGGCTGTGGTATTCCAGAGGAAGCATAGACATGTAAGAAGGTGAGTTATTCTTTTCTCAAAACCTTCGGATGTGAAGCATTTGCACATGTAGATTCTGAAAATAGAACTAAGTTGGATGCAAAATCAAAAAAATGTACCTTTGTTGGCTATGGCATTGATGAATTTGGTTATAGGCTTTGGGATTTTGAAAATCAAAAAATTGTGAGAAGCAGGGATGTCATATTCAATGAGAAGATGTTGTACAAAGATCAGTTGCAACAGCATGTGAAGAAAGCAAAAGATTATGTGGTGCTAGATGATACTCCAAATAGTGATGTTCTAGTGGTTCCTCATACTCCGCAACAGCAACCAGAAATACCACAAACTCCAGTGAATGTTAGACGGTCCACAAGGCTAAGTAGACCTCCTGAAAGGTTTTCTCCCTCTTTGTATTCTATTTTGTTAATAGATGTTGGTGAACCAGAAGGGTATGATGAAGCTATGCAGGTGGATACACAGGTTCAGTGGGAGCTTGCAATGAAAGAAGAAATGGACTCCTTGCTGAAAAATTAGACTTGGGAATTATGTAAGTTACCTGCAGGAAAAAAGGCTTTACCAAACAAATGGGTTTACAGGTTGAAAGAGGAAGATGGAGGTAAGAAAAGATTTAAGGCCAGGTTAGTTGTAAAAGGATTTGCATAGAAACAGGGCATTGATTTTGATGAGATATTTTCTCCAGTTGTCAAGATGACTTCAATTCGTACTATTTTAAGTATTGTGGCTGCTGAAGATTTGCATTTGGAACAGCTAGATGTGAAAACTACCTTTCTCCATGGTGATTTGGAGGAGGAGATATACATGGCACAACCACAGGGATTTGAGGTCAAAGGTAAGGAGAAACAAGTGTACAAATTGAAGAAGAGTTTATATGGCCTAAAACAAGAACTTCGGCAATTGTATTTGAAATTTGATAGTTTTATGGCTGAGCAAGGCTACAGCAGGTGTAATTCTAACCATTGTGTTTATTTTAAGAGGTTGGATAATGACAGCTACATTATTTTATGTTTATATGTTGATGACATGCTTGTAGCTGGGTCTAACATGGATCACATCAGAGAGTTAAAACATCAGTTAGCATAGTCATTTGATATGAAGGATTTGGGGGCAGCAAAATAAATCCTTGGTATGAAAATTTGTAGAGATAGGAAGAACAGAAAATTGACTCTATCTCAGGCTGCTTATGTTGAAAAGGTGTTGCAAAGATTCCATATGGAGAATGCAAAAGCTATCAGCACACTTTTGCCTAGTCATTTGAAATTGACTAAGGAGATGTGTCCAAAGACACAAGAGGAGGAAGAAAAAATGTACAAGGTACCATATGCTTCAGCTGTAGGAAGTTTAATGTATGCTATGGTATGCACGCGACCGGATATTGCACATGTCGGAGTCGTTAGCAGGTATATGAGTCATCCCAGATTTGAGCATTGGAATGCAGTAAAATAGATTCTCAGATATTTGAGAGGTACATCTAATAAACACTTATGTTTTGGGGGCTCTAATACTGATTTAGCAGGTTATGTAGACTCAGATTTGGCAGGGGATATTGATACCAGGTGGAGTACTACAGGTTATGTCTTTACTGTAGGTGGAACATCGGTGAGTTGGATTTCCAGGTTGCAAAAGGTGGTTGCTTTATCCACCACAGAGGTAGAATATGTAGTTGCAACAGAGGCAAGCAAGGAGATGATATCGCTGCACTCTTTCATGGAAGAATTGGGTAAACAACAGGCTAACAATTCTTTGTATACAGACAGTCAGAGTGCCATACATCTTGCAAAGAATTCTGCCTTGCATTCAAAGACCAAACACATACAGTTGAGGTATCACTTTATTCAATTGGTGTTGGATAATGGACAGTTAAGGCTGGAAAAGATACATACAAATGAAAATCCAGCGGATATGTTTACAAAGGCAGTGACAAGGGAGAAGCTGAGCTCCTCTTCAGCTTCGATTGGTCTTCTAGACTGAAAATAATAAAAATAGAATAGTAGAGTCCAAGGTGCTTATTTCCAGTGGGAGCTGCATGCGTAGCGGTGTCGTCTAGGCTCAGTCTCCAAGTGGGAGATTGTTTGGTGTGGAGCCTGATTAGTCTCCAAGTGGGAGATTGTTGGTAGGTGGCAACTGATCAGGAAAGTATTGTACACTAGCCATGTATCCTCATCGGGGTTCGGGGCTGGGCCAGGCCCTGAGTGGGGGTTCGAGGGCGGTAGCCCTCGAGAAATTTTTTTTAGGGCCGACATAAAAAATCCTATTTTTTATGAATGACATAAGAAAACCCTAATTTTTGTAACCGACAAAAAGGCTTGATAAAAGCGGCTAAGGGTTAGGGTTTTGATCTATTGTATTGTAGCATTTATAGCGGTATTGAGTTGCAGGGATTGTTGATTGTAATCGGTTTGATTTACTGGATAATAACATTGGACTCTCTGTTTGGTGGATGTAGCCCGGGTTTGGGTGAACCACGTTAAAACTTGTCTCTCGTTGTTATTATTTTTGTGTATTTTTATTTCTCTGTTTAATTTTTATTTGCATTTAATTGATATCTTCTGTCAGCTAACCCTAACAAATAGTTTAATGAATAAATTGTACTTACTAGATTTTTGTATGTGACTTGTGTGCTTTATTGTGTGTACTTCCATATTTAGGTGAATGTGTGTATATGTTAGAAGCCATGATTTGCATCACTATTATAGTTTTCGTAATTGAATAATGTTGTTTTATTTCTAGATGATGCAGGCTACGGAGACACCTCCCGATGTTCATAGGGCAATGGAGCATGGTGTGTCCTCTGCGATTCATAGCTCCATGCCATTGACAGGGGTATGAGGCAGGTTAGTAAATTTCAATTTACATTCATTGTTATAGTTGTTTATTTTTGAAAAATCAAAAGATTATTGATTTGAAATTTAATTTCTTTCTAGATGGTTTCTATAGGACATGACATCACCACAGCCTAATCCTGCTACTAAGGCAAGTGAGGAGACAGATTATATGGTAGTGGTCAGTGATTATTTTGTTAAATGTTTCATTTTTTATAACATGTAATTTCTATATATTAATGTCTATACTTTTTATTGTAACAGCTACAGATGCATGAACAACTAAATAGGAGGAGCAGCCCTCAGGTTCGTAGTAGACCACCCACATACGCATCTCCATCCCCTAGAAGATTCAAGGCTGCCCGTGATCTATTCTCTTTACCAGCTAGAGGGGAATGACTTTTTATTGTGTTCCTTTGTTGTATGTCTATATGGCATTTGTGGACATATATTTTGTATTGCATATAGTTGACATTGTATGCCTATATGGCATTCTTGTAAGCCTATATGGCTATTTTGTATATATGTTATACTTATATCGACAAATATTGATGTATGCCTATATGGATATTTGGTTAATACAAATCTTTTTTATTGATGGTGTCCATACTTGCATTATAAATCTACGTTTGAATGGATATTTGTAGATGGTTACTTCAAATATTTAAAGTCCAATTATATTACATAGGATGTTTGTTGATCCAATAAGCTAGCTATTGTTATTCAAGTATCACCTAAACCTCATTTTGGAACTAAAAGATAAAAGTTGTATTTAAAATTAAATTAAATCATCATGTTGAACAGAAAATATTCATATTCTTTATGAGTTGCTCAATTGAAAATATTCAAATGAGTATGCTGATCCATATTCTTTGAGTTGGTCAATTGAAAATATTTCTTAATTTCTTGTTATTATACCATATTGGGATGCAAAGAGTATGTTTGTTGTTTTGAATAAGATAGTCAAAATCATATGTTTATGAGCACCTAATGACCATTGTGGTTATTAAATGTAATTCCTCTTGCATCTAAGGTGAGGTTATGAGATTACATTGAGTCTTACCTAATTTCAGTATGCAACATAACATTGGGGCTATAGGCTTCCATAAGTCATCAACAATCAAGGTTCAAGGTTGTCATTGAAGTCAAAGGGTCGAGGTTGTTTGTCATTGATGTCAAGGTTGATGCCATGATGTTGATAAGGTGATACAGTGATTCAAGGTAGGTGATGGTCATGAGGTGCATGATGTTGTGAATATGGTTTTCATGATAAGGTCTCTCAATTCATGTTGATTCTTCATAAAACAAACATGGTTCATATGATGCAAGGTTCATGTTCATGGTGGATGTGATTTTGTTCATGCAAGGTTTTGTTGTGAATATGGTTTTCATGATAAGGTCTATCTTGGAAGGTTGATATGATGCAAGGATCATATTCATGGTGGATGTGGTTTTGCTCATGCAATAAGAAGTTAGAGAAGACACAAGCTTTCATAATCATAATCTTATTGATAGTTAGGGTTTGCATATTGGGCATTAAACCCTAAAAAGAATCTACTTTTCTTAAGACTTTAAAACCCTCAATTACCTATCATGTGTAAAGTGCACTTTTATTTTAATTTAATATTGACTTATAATCAGAAGTTACTATCACTTAAATCAACCTACTAAAGGGTCTTTAAGTCATTAGTTCACCGGCCCTTCAACCTAACTCAACCGGCGTCTCTAGTAAACTCTCATAAGCTCGATTGCCATATCATAATCAAAGGTCATATTAATTGATATGAGGGCAGGAAAAAGGATTGGAAGGTCAGTATTTAAAAGGAATTTGAAATACAAACAATCATCTCTATGTGGTTGAATTTGATGGGCATGCCTTTATAAAAGGCTAAAAGATAGCTTTATGCAGGATATCATGGTATTTGTAGTGTTTGAAGATTGAAGACTAGTTAGTGTTTGTAGCTCGGATTGTTTCGGCATGTTTGGGTGCGAAACAAGACCATGCCTAGCCTAAACGTACCCATCCAAACGCGTTGGAATTATTGGTTTGGCTGCACGAGGAGAAGAACAAAAGTTACACCCCTTTGCAACTTTACACTGCCTCTTTTTGATGATTTTTGGGGCAGCAGAAAACTTTTCACCATGGGCAAACGCCTCAGAGATATAAAAAACTGAGAGAGGTTATTGTAGACGAACCCTACATGATCACGTTTGCTTACATGAAATGTATCTAAGTGACACAGTTTCTGAGTAATAGCTCATCAAAGATTGTTGCCTTTTTACACTTTAGATTCTTCAGGGATATCGCCGGTACAATGTAGCTCAGACTGTTTCGGCATGTTTGGATGCAAAACAAGACCATGCCTAGCCTAAATGTACCCATCTAGATGTGTTGGAACTATCAGTTTGGCCACATGAGGAGAATAACAAAAGTTACACCCCTTTGCAACTTTACACTACCTCCTTCTGATGATTTTTGGGGCAGCAGAAAACCTTTCACCACGGGCTAACACCTCAGAGATATAAAAAACTGAGAGAGGTTATTGTAGAAGGACCCTACATGATCATGTTGCCTCAGATGAAATGTATCTAAGTGACACGGTTTCTAAGTAACATCTCGTCAAAGATTGCTACCTTTTTGCACTTTGGACTCTTCAGGGATATCACCGGTACAATGTAGCTTGGACTGTTTCAGCATGTTTGGGTGCAAAATAGGACCATGCCTAGCCTAAACGTACCCATTCCGATGTGTTGGAACTATCAGTTTGGTCGCATCAGGAGCAGGACAAAAGTTACACCCCTTTGCAACTTTACACTACCTCCTTCTGACGATTTTTGGGGCAGCAGAAAAGCTTTTACCACGGGCAAACGCCTCAGAGATATAAAAAATCGAGAGAGGTTATTGTAGAGGGACTCTACGTGATGGCGTTGTCTTAGAAGAAATGTTTCTAAGTGATACAATTTTCAAGTAACATCTCATCAAAGATTGCTACCTTTTTGCACTTTGGACTATTCAGGGATATCGTCGATACAATGTAGCTCGGACTGTTTCGACATGTTTGGGTGAAAAAAAAGACCATGCCTAGTGTAAATGTACCCATCCAGACGCGTTGGAATAGTTAGTTTGGTGGCATCAAGAGCAGGACAAAAGTTACACCTCTTTACAACTTTACACTACCTCCTTCTGACAATTTTTGGGGCAGCAGGAAACCTTTCACCACGGGCAAACGCCTTAGAGATATAAAAACTGAGAGAGGTTATTGTAGAGGGACTCTACATGATCGCATTGCCTCAGATGGAATGTTTCTAAGTGACATGGTTTTTGAGTAACATCTCATCAAAGATTGCTGCCTTTTTGCACTTTGGACTCTTTAGGGATATCGTCGGTACAATGTAGCTCGGATTGTTTTGGCATGTTTGAGTGAAAAAAGGACCATGTCTAGTGTAAATGTACCCATCTAGATGCATTGGAATAGTTAGTTTGGTCGCATCAGGAGCAGGATGAAAGTTACACCCCTTTGCAACTTAACACTACCTCCTTCTGACGATTTTTGGGGTAACAGAAAACCTTTCACCATGGGCAAACGCCTCAGAGATATAAAAAATTGAGAGAGGTTATTGTAGAGGAACCCTACATGATCGCGTTGCCTTAGATGGAATGTTTCTAAGTGACACAGTTTTTTAGTAACATCTCATCAAAGATTGCTGCCTTTTTACACTTTAGACTCTTCAGGGATATCGTCGGTACTGTGTATGAGAAAAATTTGATTAAATCAAAACTGATAAAACTAAAAATCAAAAACATAAAATGAACCAATCTAAGTAAAAGCCATTATCATCAAATCAAAAAAAAATGAAAGCTCTTACCAAAATCTGTATTGTTCCCTTTGGAGAAGTGTAGATTGCTCAATGAAGTTGTGAAACCATAGCTGTAACAAGCAAGTAGAGTGCTTAATGTGCTCAAAGACTAATGTTAAGAGATCGTGAGGTTGCTCAATCGACACATTTGTATGCTCAAAGCGTTGTTAAGTATGCTCGAGAATACGATCGAAGAGAGAGAGACTCAATGAAGGAGATGAGGGGGGTTTATATAGGTTTCAAAGAAGATCGATCAATGGTCCAGATAATTCAGAAGAATCAATGGAGGAGAACAGTTGAGGAATGTGCAACGAATAAGAAGAAAACAAGTGTCTTGCTTTCTTTTGCATGAGAGGAGTTATCAAGAATAGAAGAATGAGTTAAAGCAATTAACAGAATGTAATGATCAGTTAAGTGATTTAAAACAAGAAGAAGAGATTTGCATGAGAATTAGAATATATTTTGCTTTATTAAATATTAGAAATATTTAATTGCATGAGCAAGAAAGCTTGAGTTATTTTAGAGATAACTCAAATTTAGAAGAAAAAGTAATTTACATAAATAATTGATTTATTTAAATTTAAAGTAGATATTTTTGAAGAAATAATTAAATAATTAGAATTATTTAATTTAGAAGATTTGAAAGAAAATTAAATAAATAAATTTATTTAATTGTTGTGCATGATTTTGGAAGAATGATTTTGATTTAATTAAATAATTTAAGAATTATTTAATTGTAGATAAGAGGGAATTTGTTGAATTAATCAAATGATTAGGTTTATTTAGTTAATGTGGATGTGAATTTTGGAAGGTGACAATGATCTAATTAAATAATTAAAATTATTTAATTATGGAAGAATGATAGAGGAATTTAATTTAATTAATTAAATAACAAGGATTTATTTAATTAATGTCGCAATTTTGTGATTTAGAAGAATTTGGTGAAATTAATTAAATAATTAGATTATTTAATTAATGTGTGAAATGCAGGTGATTTGACAGATTACGAAAAGCAAGTGGTGCGGTGACTTGGTCATTTTAGGGTATCTACATTTTGCCCCTCTTTGATGCAATGCAGTTTACAACGTTGCTTCAAAGAAATCGATTGTTGAAGACATGATACAATTTACTGATGCCCCAGTGTAGGTAGTTGCCCCAGCGTAGTTAATGTAGGGTGCCCCCTCGAGAGGAAAGACATGCAAGCGATAGAAGAACTGTGTTGACACTCGACTAGAAGATTTTGTTGGAGACAAACGAGGTTAGGTTGATGATAGATAGAAGAAAGGAGATAGAAGAGAACATGAGAGAAAGACTGTTGATAGATCCTTGCTGGAAAACTATATAAGGCCATGGATGAATGGATGGGTAGATGGATGAGCTTGTTGCAACGGTTTCACAGTTGTATATAAAGAGCAATCCTTATTTTTGATATAGCACATGGATAGTTTGCTACCAAGGTATAAAAGACCAAGGTGTAGTAATATCCGAGTGTGTGGACGTTGATTTTGCAAGCAAGCGGTTTGAACTTAGATCCCTTAGACATAATATGACCTTGTTGGAATATGTGAATGAGCCATAGTCTTGAACATAAAATAAACTTCAATACATGTGAATGCAAGAAGAGTATTAAATATGTAAGATGCTAGGTCGTAACACACACAAGATAAATAGAATGCTAAGAAAGATGCTAAAGATCATTCCTCAAACACGGCACACGAAAAGCAATGACTATGCCCCCAATCTACACTGCATCGCAACATACCAAGATTATAGATAAATCAAGGTAGCCTTGAATAGGTATTGGAAAAGGAACAAAAGATAAACCATAACACAAATTGATTGACTTACAAAGTAAACATATAGCCAACATATTCTCTTGCCAAAGAGGTTTCTCAGGATAGATTGGATAGGAAAGATAACAGCCTTATCGTAGGAAATCTGTGTCCGTTAAAGGGGGCTATCTACCTAAAAAGACAATGTCTTGCTGTAGGAAATGCCACATGTCGCAGGAGACGCATGTGTTGGTCTCGATCATGGAACACTTTGCAGAAGACAAGCATAGAACTTCTTAAGATGGACACTGTTAAGTGGCTCATCCAGAGGAATGCCGTCAGGTGTAGCTAAATTATAAGCTCCTGATCCATATACTGAGGTTGCTCAATCGACATGTTTGTATGCTCAAAGCGCTATTAAGTATGCCCGAGAATACGATCGAAGAGAAAGAGAGAGAGACTCAATGAAGGAGATGAGGGGGGTTTATATAGGTTTCAAGGAAGATCGATCAATGGTCTAGATAATTCAGAAGAATCAATGGAGGAGAACAGTTGAGGAACGTGCAACGAATAAGAAGAAGACAAGTGTCTTGCTTTCTTTTGCATTAGAGGAGTTATCAAAAATAGAAGAATGAGTTAAAGCAATTAACAGAATGTAATGATCAGTTAAGTGATTTAAAACAAGAAGAAGAGATTTGCATGAGAATTAGAAGATATTTTGCTTTATTAAATATTAGAAATATTTAATTGCATGAGTAAGAAAGCTTGAGTTATTTTAGAGATAACTCAAATTTAGAAGAAAAAGCAATTTAATTAAATAATTGATTTATTTAAATTTAAAGTAGATATTTTGTAAGAAATAATTAAATAATTAGAATTATTTAATTTAGAAGATTTGAAAGCAAATTAAATAAATAAATTTATTTAATTGTTGTGCATGATTTTGGAAGAATTATTTTGATTTAATTAAATAATTTAAGAATTATTTAATTGTAGATAAGAGGGAATTTGTTGAATTAATCAAATAATTAGGTTTATTTAATTAATGTGGATGTGAATTTTGGAAGGTGACAATGATCTAATTAAATAGTTAAAATTATTTAATTATGGAAGAATAATAGAGGAATTTAATTTAATTGATTAAATAACGAGGATTTATTTAATTAATGTCGCAATTTTGTGATTTAGAAGAATTTGGTGAAATTAATTAAATAATTAGATTATTTAATTAATATATGAAATGCAGGTGATTTGACAGATTACGAAAAGCAAGTGGTGCGGCGACTTGGTCATTTTAGGGTGTCTACATTTTACAATGTAACTCAGATTGTTTCGACATGTTTGGGTGAAAAACAGGACCATGCCGAGCGTAAATGTACCCATCGGGATGCGTTGGAATAGTTAGTTTGGTCGCATCAAGAGTAGGACGAAAGTTACACCCCTTTGCAACTTTACACTACCTCCTTCTGACGATTTTTGGGGCAAGAGAAAACCTTTCACCACAGGAAAATACCTTAGAGATATAAAAAACTGAGAGAGATTATTGTAGAGGGACTCTATGTGATTGTTTTGCCTCAGACAGAATGTTTCTAAGTGACCCAATTTTTGAGTAACATCTCGTCAAAGATTGCTACCTTTTTGCACTTTGGACTCTTCAGGGATATCATCAGTACAATGTAGCTTAGACTGTTTTGGCATGTTTGGTGAAAAATAGGACCATGCCTAGCCTAAATGTACCCATCCGAATGTGTTGGAACTGTCAGTTTGGTCGTATCAAGAGAAGGACACCAAAAATGCAAAAGTTACTTTGTGCAACTTGACAACATTGACACTTTTTTGCAACAGGACTCAAAGACTCAAACTGACCCCAAATGACTCAAACTGACTCACAAACAAATGAAATGGTCTTAGAAGACCTTATTACATACAATTGACTCAATCAAAACAAAATTTCATTTTTTGACCTCTCTTGGAGGCATGACAACCTAAGTGCCCCTGCACCATTAGTACAACTAAAGTTGATAAAGTTTTCCTATTAAGAAAAAGAGCTTCCCTTAGCTTCAAGAAATATAAATATTCTTTACTAACAAGGCCAACCACGTGAAAGTGGAAGCTCATGTAGCCTCATCTAAGACATAACACACATGTAGTCTAATAGACATAGGACACCTAAGACACCTATTGTATAGTATGTACATCTAGATTTTATAGACATAGTAGACCTAAGACACCTAGTCTTTATACCTTATCGTAGTCTAGACCTAAGTCAACTAGACACCTAGATTATAGTTCTACCTAAGATACCTATTATGGTAGACCTAGTTGACATATAGTACCTACCTAAGACACCTAGATTAAATTATAGAAGACACCTGCCTAGAAGACACGTAGATCATTCTAGATTATACCTTATTCTAGTCTCTAGACAGGTCTTTGATATATAGTATCTACCTAAGACACCTAGATTAGATTAAATACCTTTTTTCTAGTCTCTATCTACCTAGTTGACATATCGTATATACCTAAGACACAATTAGAGACACCTATTATCTAGTTAGAAACCAAGACACCTATATTTTATACATTACCTAGATTTTATACATTATTCTCAGGATCAACTTCATCCATCACTTAGGTCTAACCCCATGAAGCATAACATGATGATGTAAAAATGTGTATATGTGTAAAAATGCAGCAACAAATAAAAAAAGACAAACCTTACAAATTAATGTGCATACTTACAACTCAATGTAACATGACTTTACAAAATCAATGTGAATACTTACAAATTAATCCAATGAACCATCTGGGTCTGCTCTACTCTTTATAGTGTCAAGTATTGCTTCATGGTTAGACTCACGTACCTTCCACAAGGTCTTGTTCAAAGGTCTACCTCGATATTGTATCAAATGAACATTAGATGCCACAACAAGGTTCGAGAAATGAAGAATCTTTCAATGCGTGTCAAAGTCTTGAAATAGCCAAACATTAACACTCTTATGTGGGTACCTTCTAAACCATGTTCCAATAATAACCACTGATCCTGTAGCGTATTCAATGTTTTCTCCATCTATAACTGGGGCCTCCAATTTCTTTTTAGCCTCAACACAACGACATAAGTAATAATTTGTTCCCTCTTCGTTATCTTCATCTGCAATAACTACATATACATGCCCTACATTGATATGTGTAGCAAATTAGATGAAATTAGTCAACATTACAAAAACACTACAAAGTAAGATGACATTAGAAATTTTAAAAACTATGCAAATAGATATATTACCTGGTTGAACTAGATTTGATATGTGGTCAAAGTTAACTGATAATTCCATCTGTGTTAGTTCTAGTGATGTCTGGGGTCAATACGTGTCAAGTGGGCTAAGATAACTTAACTGCCATTCGTTGACCCACTCCTTTGACTCGCACTCATCCCAGGCTTGAATTGTACAGGAAGAACAAAAGCATGACATCTTTCACATATGGATACTCCATGAACCTGCAATTGAGCTTCTAAAAGAGTGCATCTCATTTGATCCTGTCAGTGTAGAATAGTCCTCATATGGTGCAATGTTAGTATCATCTATCAACCAAAAACATCTACGAACTGAAGACTTACCTTCATTACCTGGACCCATGGAAGCATTACACCACTCGACGATTGATTTTGCATCTGTCAACTTTGCATTGTCTTTATACTTTAACACTTCTTGTGCTATGGCTCTTTTGATACATTCTCTTGCACCATCTTGCTCCCCCTTTCCATGTCCAGCCTCACAAAATTTCCACATATGATGAATACCTATAAAATTATGCCTCCTGCTTAACCAATAGAAATTTTGTGAGTTCTTGAATTGTGACGCACAGTTATCCGACCATATGATATGCTGACTAAACGATATGCCCCTTCTAGCCAAATCATTGTAGAACACCTAAAAGAAACCTTGCACGAACTCCGTAGAATGTGTACGATCATCACTGATATAGAAATTATACTCCCTTATGATCTTTCTGTCATCCTCTATACTATCATTCACATGAATGAATGCGATGTGCACAAATATAGGAACCTGTGTGGAGTTGTAATATTGTGATTGCACCTCACACTGTGGCTATAGACTGTAGTTCTCTGCAAAGTCAACACTGAAACAATGCTACCAACCGGAAATGTGTCCGTGCATAACTTGAATTGCAAGTCCAACCATCGAGCTCTATGGGCATGTCTTCCATACTCATACACTATGATGTCACAAAATATAGGCATAAACTGATACACTGGAATCTTTTCAATAACCAATTCACACATCTTTGCTTCTTTACCATCTTTTGTATTGTATGCCACTATTTTATACTTGTCGAACTCTACTAGTTCGATTCCAACCACATGTGTTCTTTCGATATGTTCACATATTGGCAAATGTTGCAAGCCACCGCAATGATGACATGTGTCATCCAAGCATAATTTCTTGTAGAATATTTGACCTTCCTCTCTTTCACATAAAATTCTTGATATGAAGTCTCTTGAAGATGTTGGTGGGGCACGTATGTCACAACCCTACAAAACATTGTTAGTATGCAAATCTAAACATATAGACCTATAAACATCAAAATGGTTAGAAAATTCAATATGTAATCTACAACAACAAGTAGTGTGTGTGTGATTTATCTTGACATAGAAAGGTTTTAGCATTTCAAAATATCTTTGACAAATTTTAATTTGAGGATACTTCTCTAGAAATTTACCATAAAATTGTGTTTGAGTCTCATTCAAAAAATGCTTTGGATGTGGCTCACAGTTCTGACTACCAATTCTCCTTCTTACCACATCCCTTTGATTCGGAGATACCCTTGTGTAATTCTTTGAAAAGTCTTCAATTAGTGATCTCAATGCGTCAACAACTAATTTATCGTTTCGTGGTAGTCTCCCTGAGAAAACCCATAATTCATTGGCATTAGTGTCCTCAATTCTTTGGCATCTTCCAATAGCTCTTGATAAAGTTTTCCTATTTATTCTTAATTCTTGACTCGTCTTTCTAATGAGATGAGCTTTCCTCATTTGACTACTTACTATAGTCAATGTAATCACACGCCGTGTTGCATTACTATCTTTTGTACGTGAGGTGTTACTCACACTCTCATATGCACTCATTAGATTCTTGACAATAGATTTTTCACTTGACGCCTCTGATGTTCTCAACCCAAGAATCCTCATGATGGACCTATACTTTATATTTTGCATCATTGCAACGAATAGTTGACATCTTGCAGTCTCATTTAACTTTTCAAAGAACAATCTCCAAATCTTATGAGCATATCTTCTAGAAGTGCGTTTTGGAATCTTACCTTCCATTGGCTACAAAATATTCTCATCAATATCAATCAAATACTTTGGCTTTCTATGCAAAATTCTAGGTGGTGTTAAGTTATATAAATTCATCTCAACATTAAGAATTTCATCAATATTTAAATGAGAAGGGCTAGATGTCATACCTTTGATCGAAGATGGAATAGATGACATACCTTAAGGTTGAGGTGGGAATGATGGCGTACCTCCTTCATCACATGTGAGTGATGATGTACTCTCAACTTGAGATGCAGTAGATGGTGTCCCTACATGTTGACTTGAGATAGAGGACGTGTCTCCAACTATGGTATTCAAATCTCTCATAGCACGAAGTTTTTGCATTCATTCTCTTTGTGCCGCCAATACCATATCTCTTTGTAATGGTTGTGGTTCCTCTTCAATTGGCATGTCTTCATTTATTGTGTCCAATTTCTTCTTCTCACGAAGTTCCCTCATAGCTGCTACTTTCTTTGCATTCTTAGCTTCTAGCTCTTCCTGTGTTGGTTTAATTCTTGATTGTTTCCTCGGCATGATGAAGAATTTGTCTGTAGCATGATAAAGAGACCAATATTAGTTCCTAAGAAATAAATCCATACAAATAACTAAAATACATGTCATTCAACCCTTCATAGTAAATGTACATACAATCATCATGCAAAAGAGTAAATGTCACTCAACCAAAATAGGTACAAAGCATACAAAGCAAATTATTGCAGCCATACAAAGCATTATTGCACAATGTTATTGCAGCCATACAAAGCATTATGGTACAAACTTCACTTCAATCCTAGATGAGGATAAGGTCAAAAGAGAGTCACCTATTGAGGCTACAAGTGAAGAGTACATGGGACTTCATGCTTGAAAAGGTTGAGGCAGACCCAATTTGACATGTTTATTATTACTAGGGCTACTAGGATTTGGAATTGAGAAGGTGTTTTGTTGGTACTAGGGATACTAGGATTTGGGTGGCTTGTGATGGAATAGACAACAATTGAAGAGTGTAGACTTGAGTAAGGCTTTAGAATGGTTGTGTCTAAGTTCCTAAGGGGTAAGAAGACCTCTAGTAGCCTTATTATGTTTTGAAGTATTGAAGACCCTCTTTGTGCCTTTGTATAGGGAGATTGCTTGAGAGGAAAGCTTATGAAATTGAAGAAACTATTGGTATGAGCCCTTTGGATTGAGTTGAACCCTACCTCTACATCACATACCTAGGATTGTCATAAAAATCATTAGACTAATCTATGAAATTTAGGGTATTGAATGGTATATAGTCGATCAAGATAACCACCATCATGTGCTAACAAAGGACAATTAGGAAATTTTGAAATATTGTTGTGTCATGTGCATACAAATCATCATGAATAGGTGCATAAGGAATGCCCTAGCCCAAGATATGTGCATACAAATCATCATGTCATGTGCATACTTGTATGGTCTTGGCACCTATTCATTTAACTTGTTAATATGACAAGATAATAGTGAGATTGTATTTTTATTATGTTGTAAGGATTTATTCTTGTCTCATTTGACATCATGGTATGTTAAGGTCTATTTATTACACATAATTATTAAAGAGCCCAAGTGTAGAAAATATACATGGCATCATGTGAGATTGTAGGCTGCTTTCTTGATTGGGAATGTGTCTATTTTAAACATGTATAGTAAACCATGATAAAGTAATTCAAATAGAATTAAGGAAAATGTAAAGAACATGCATGTAAAGACTTGACATACCTAAAAAATAGAGATTCGAATGGAGAGAGTACCCAATTATGTAGTGTTTTTTCTTCTTGCATCAAACTCCTCAACAATTTGAGTTTTTCACCACTTGCTTCCTTTTCAATGTTAAAATGAATAACACTCAAATATAATTAGTAACAACAATACTATTAACCAATCTATAATGTTAAATTCCTAAAATTGAATCACAATTAACATTGCAACACTACAAAAATTGAAACTTAAATAGATATATATCAAATTTGGTGTGAAAACTATGTTATTTCCTCCTTCTCAAGTTGGCAAAGCAGAAAAGGTGGTGGAAAGATCATGCAAAGGTGGTAGAATGTGTAAAATGTGCATGTGAACTTCCCAACAGCATGAAAGCACTTCTTTTTTGTCAGAACACATGCATAATCAGCATGAAAACAGAGCATGTGGGCCTGGATCATGGGGGTCAACACTTTTTTACCATTTCTATAGTAGGACAAAACATGAGCGCATTATAATGCGCTTGTGTTTTGTCTTGCTATAGATTGATCCATAAATATTTGTGCCTATCTCACCTTTGATAGCACCTTTACAATATCCCACCTCTCTACCTCTCCCCTCTCTATGTCTCTCAGTCACTCCTTGTCTACCTCTCCATCCATCCTCAGCCTTCTAGGTCTCGCTTAATCCTAAACCCTAATCCCTCAACTCTAATCCCTCAATACTAAACCCTAAATGCTATCCCTATTCCTAAACCTTCAAAAGGATCAATACTATACCTTAAACCTTAATCCCTTATCACTAAACCCTCCAACCCTATCCCTAATCCTTATACCCTTGACACTCTAGTTTAATCCTAATCCCTGGACCCTCAACCCTATCCCTAAATCCTCAACCCTCAAACCTCAACACTCAACCCTCAACGTCAAACCCTAATCCCTCAACCCTTAACTCTAATCCCTCGACCCTCAACCCTATCCTTAAACCCTAAACCCTAAAACCTCAACCCTCAACCCTCAATGTCAAATCCTAATCCCTCAACCCTTCACTCTAATCCCTCAACCCTAAACCCTATCCCTAAACCCTCAACACTATACCTTAAACCCTAATCCCTTAACCCTAAACCCTAAACCTCAACCCTCAACCCTAATCCCTCAACCCTCAACCCTAATCCCTCAACCCTCAACTCTAATCCCTCATCCCTAAACCCTAAACGCTATCCCTATTCCTAAACCCTCAATGGGCTCGATACTATACCTTAAACCCTAATCCCTTATCCCTAAACCCTCCAACTCTATCCCTAATCCTTATACCCTCGACACTCTACTTTAACCCTAATCCCTTGACCCTCAACCCTATCCCTAAACCCTCAACCCTCGAACCTAAACACTCAACCCTCAACGTTAAACCCTAATCTCTAAACCCTTAACTCTAATCCCTTGACCCTTAACCCTATCCCTAAACCCTAAACCCTAAAACCTCAATCCTCAACCCTCAACATCAAATCCTAATCCCTCAACCCTTCACTCTAATCCCTCAACCATAAACCCTATCCCTAAACCCTCAACACTATACCTTAAACCCTAATTCCTCAACCCTAAACCCTAAACCTTATCCCTCAACCCTAATCCCTGAACCCTCAACTCTAATCCTTCATCCCTAAACCCTAAAGCCAGTTATCCCTATTCCTAAACCCTCAATGGGCTCGATACTATACCCTAAACCCTAATCCCTTATCCATAAACCCTCCAACCCTATCCCTAATCCTTATACCCTTGACACTCTACTATAACCCTAATCCCTTGACCCTCAACCCTATCCCTAAACCCTCAACCCTCAAACCTCAACACTCAACCCTCAACGTCAAACCCTAATCCCTCAACCCTTAACTCTAATCCCTCGACCCTCAACCCTCAACGTCAAATCCTAATCTCTCAACCCTTCACTCTAATCCATCAACCCTAAACCCTATCCCTAAACCCTCAACACTATACCTTAAACCCTAATCCCTCAACCTTAAACCCTAAACCTTATCCCTAAACCCTAATCGCTCAACCCTCAACCCTAATCCCTCATCCCTAAACCCTAAACGCTATACATATTCCTAAACCCTCAACGGACTTGATACTAGATACCTTAAAGCCTAATCCCTTTTCCCTAAACCCTCCAACCCTATCCCTAATCCTTATACCCTCGACACTTTACTTTAACCCTAATCCCTTGACCCTCAACCCTATCCCTAAACCCTCGTCCCTCAAACCTCAACCCTCAACCCTCAACATTAAACCCTAATCCCTTAACCCTTAACTCTAATCCCTCGACCCTCAACCCTATCCCTAAACCCTCAACCCTAAAACCTCAACCCTCAACCCTTAACGTCAAACCCTAATCCCTCCACCCTTAACACTAATCCCTCAACCCTAAACTCTATCCCTAAACCCTCAACACTATACCTTAAACCCTAATCCCTCAACCCTAAACCCTAAACCCTATCCCTAAGCCCTAATCCGTCAACCCTCAACCCTAATCCATCAACCCTCAACCCTAATCCCTCATCCCTAAACCCTAAACACTATCCCTATTCCTAAACCCTCAACGGGCTTGATACTATCCCTCAACCCTTAACCCTTAAAACTTGAACCCTAAAACCTATCCCTAGACCCTCGACACTCGACACTATATCTTAAACCCTAATCCCTTAACCCTCATCCCTAAAGCCTCAACCCTAAATCCTTAAACCTTCAACCCTAAACCCTATCCCTAATCCCTCTACCCTCGACACTCTACTTTAACCCTAATCCCTTGACCATCAACCATATCCCTCAACCCTCAACCCTCAACATTAAACCCTAATTCGTCAACCCTAAACCCTAATCCTTCAAACTTAAACCCTATCCCTAAACCATCAACCCTCAACACTATACCTTAAACCCTAATCCCTATCCCTCAACCCTTAACCCTTAAAACTTAAACCCTATCCCTACACCCTCAACACTTGACACTATATAATAAGCCTTAAACCCTCATCCCTAAAGCCTCAACCCTCAATCCTTAAACCTTCAACCCTAAACTCTATCCCTAATCCCTCTGCCCATGACACTCTAACCCTAACCTTGACATTAAACGCTAATCTGTCAACCCTAAACCCTAATCGATCAACCCTAAACCCTATCCCTAAACCCTCAACCCTCAACACTATACCTTAAACCCTAATCCATCAACCCTAAAACCTAATCCCTCAACCCTCAACCCTAAACCCTATCACTAAACCCTCAACCCTCGACACTATACCTTAAACCCTAATCCCTCAACCCTCAACCCTAATCCCTCATCTCTAAACCTTAAACTCTATCCCTATTCCTAAACCCTCAACCCACGACACTATACCTTAAACCCTAATCCCTTATCCCTAAACCCTAAACCCTATCCCTCAACCCTTAACCCCTAAAACTTAAACCCTAAAACATATCCCTAAACCCTCGACACTCAACACTATATCTTAAACCCCAATCCCTTAACCCTCAGCCCTAAAGCCTCAACCCTCAATCGTTAAACCTTCAACCCTAAACCCTATCCCCAATCCCTCTACCCTCAACACTGTACTTTAACCCTAATCCCTTGAACATCAACCCTATCCCTAAACCCTCAACCCTCAACTCTCAACATTAAACCCTAATCCCTCAACCTTAACCCTAATCCCTCAACCCTAAACCCTATTCCTAAACCCTCAACCCTCAACACTATTCCTTAAACCCTTATCCATCAACCCTAAACCCTAATCCCTCAACCCTAAACCCTATCCCTAAATCCTCAACCCTCAACACTATTCCTTAAACCCTAGTCCCTCAACTCTAAACCCTAATACCTCAACCCTAAACCCTAAACCCTATCCCTAAACACTCAACCCTCAGCAAGTTATACCTTAAACCTTAATCCCTCAACCCTCAACCCTCAACCCTAATCCCTCATCCCTAAACCCTAAATGCTATCCCTATTCCTAAACCCTCAACCTAAGACACTATACATTAAACCCTAATCCCTTACCCCTAAACCTTAAACCCTATCCCTCAACCCTTAACCCTTAAACCTTAAACCCTAAAACCTATCCCTAAACCCTCAACCCTATACCCTCAATAATATACTTAAGCCCTAATCCCTCAATAATCAACCCTATACCTTAAACCCTGAAGCCTACACCCTCAAACCCTCATCCCTAGACCATATAACCTCACCCTTATATCGTAAACCTCGAATATTATGCCTCAACCCTATACTTAAATTAAACCTAAACCATACGTGCTCTCAACCCAAGTCGCCCTATGCCTTATATACCCTCAATCCATATCGTAAACCCTAAACCCTAATCCTCACGCCTTAACACTTAATCTTAAACACTCAACAACCTAAATATTAACCCTCAACTGTAACCCTCAACCCTCTAATCTCTACCCTCTACCCTCTACCTATTACTTAAGCCCTAATCCCTTAACCCTCAACCCTCAAAACTATACAGGCTCAGGTCCTTATATACACTAAACCCAAAACACTTACATACATACATACATACATACAATGATGCATACATTCAAGCATGCATACATGTACATACATAAAAGCATGCATACATGTACATGCACACATACCTACAAGAATAGATATAAACATCCATGAAACATACTTATGAAAGTTGAATATATCTCATTCAAAGGAAGACATAACGCAAGCGCGTTATAACGTGCTCCCATTGTGTTGAACTGGGAAAACACCGGCAAACATGCAAAAAAGCAAAAAAAGCACAACATAACATGAGCGCGTTATAACACACTCACATTATATTGTGCTTTGGGAATCCAAAGCCGTGGGCTTGGGATTTGCTTTGGATTTCCAACCCAAAGGCTTGTAGTGCCTTTTCAACATCCACAGACATGTTTTTGCAAATTCTACAAGATTTCACATAATTTTTTTCATGCTAACCCTCATATTTGCATGTGTTTAAAGGTCAAACAAATCGAACACCTGGGTAATGTTAGGATTTCTCTTAGATATTTAATGATGTAATTTTTTTCACATTTTGACAATGTTAAGCCTTTCATCTTTAATTTCTTTTGTTTGTGTCTAGTTTTGGGCAAAAACCACTGTTTGGTCTTTTTTTCATTGTAAATTAACCATTCATTGAAATTTCAAAAAAATTACATATTTAGAAGCTAGACTCTATTCTACACATATTAAAAAAAAGAAAAAATGATTTTCAATTAGTTTTCAAAATTTATAGGGGTAGCACGGCCAAAATTCTATTTTTTAGGATGTGTCCACTTTGAAAAATAGTAAAAAATCAAATATTCATCAAAAAATTATCAGAAAAATTGGGCATAAACTACATGCTATTAGCTAATTTTTCACCAAAGCAATTTTAAAAATACCAAAAAAAATTTAACCTTTTGAGGGAGCCACAAAACATGCTATGTTATGTTTTTTTGACAGAAACAACACCAATTTTTGTGGCTCCCTCTTTTGAACCCCTTAATCTATACCATTTTCAAAAAAAAATAGTAGTTTAGAAAGTAGACTCAGAGCACTACAAACTTGTTTTGGTTGCATCTCCAAATTTTGAGTGTAACTATGCTGAATTTCTCATCCAAGGCCAGCATTTCCTGATTTCAGAAAAAAAAAAGTGGCCACTTAAAACCCCTTTTTGGCCCCCCATCTTCTTGCACTTACCCAGCTCTAGAAAACTCTATGATACTTTGTATCCTTTGAAACTTGAGTATATCATTCTTGTATCTTTTCTTTACCTAATCTCCAAACCACCAGGCTATATCTTCAAGTTCAGAGAAATGCTCTGGAGCATCGTTCTATACCTTTGAGACTACAACAACACTATATCACCATTGTCTTCACTCTACTAACTCTAAAATGCTCTGCAGTAACTTTTATGCTCTGAAACTAGGCTCATGTATACTTCATGGCTATCTCTATCTAACCTCCAAGCCACAAGACCATATCTTAATCTGCGATAGAATGTGGTACAATTTCCTATGCCTTTGACAGTTTGAAACCTTATACATTTTCCTTCATATCTCATGCACTGCTTTTCATCAAGAGGCAATGAATGAAACATTCACAACACTATAGACAACGATCATAACTCTTTTCATCAAAAACAAGAAGCCACAACTTTTCATGTCAACATATCCTTCAACCTAATAACTTTCACCTGTTCATGAATTTCATAAGATAAGGTACAACTGTGTATAGATGATACTGATCCAACAACATGCTCATGCCTTTCATCACCATCACAACACCTCTGATCATCCCTATTTTGACTACTCTGAACATATGCAACAATATGTATTCTACATCACAACACATCTGATCACTACTTTCTTGACATTAATGATTACCACTCTTTTGACATTAATGGCAACATATGCAACAATCTCCCCCTTTGTCATTGATGGCAACACTAACTTGATATACATTTTTTTTTCTCCCCCTTTGACATCAAGGGCAAAGGGCCAGTGGTCTTCCTCTGTACTGACAAAACACACAAGCTCCCCCTGTCTGTGCAATCCTTGTCATCCTTCATAGTCTCTTATCTCCTTGCTCCCCCTAAGATGTAGCCACCATCAATCTAACGATAATAGATATACCTTGAACTGACCCCCCTGGATAGATGCATTATCTGTGCATCTAGTTAGAAGGAGGGGCAACAACTCCTAACTTTTGCCTAAGATATTCAAATGTGCCCTTAGAAAGTGCTTTTGTAAAGATGTCTGCAACCTGATCCTTTGTAGGTAAATACTCCAATTTTACTTCTTGATTTGCAACCTTTTCTCTTAAAAAGTGATACTTGATGGATATGTGCTTGGTTCTAGAGTGCATCATTGGATTCTTTGAAATATTGATGGCACTAGTATTGTCACATAGGATAGGAATGGGCTCATCATACATTACCTTGATATCATTCAATGTTTGCTTCATCCACAACAATTGAGTGCAACAGGATACTACAGCTATATACTCTGCTTTTGTTGTTGATAAAGAAACTAAATCCTATTTTTTACTAAACCGTGAGACCAATATGTCTCCCAAAAAGAAAGCTCCACCACTAGTACTTCTCCTATCTACAATGCTACCATCCCAATCTACATTAGTGTATGCTATCAGTGAGAAGTCATTACCATTTTGATACCATAATCCATAATCCGGAGTGCTCTTCAAATATCTGAAAATTCTTTTGGCTGCCTTCACATGTGTTTCTTTTGGATCAGACTAAAACCTTGCAAACATACAAATCACTTGCATAATGTTAGGCCTTGATGTTGTTAGGTACAAAAGGCCCCCAATCATAGACCTATATAGAGTCTGATCAGCACGAGGTGACTCATCATATTTACTTCTAAAGATGGCAGCCTGTTACCATAGGTGTACTCACTGGTATGCAATCTTCCATACCAAACTTTTTCAACATCTCCTTGACATACTTTGCTTGTGAAATGAAGATACCTTCATCTGATTGAGTGATTTGAAGTCCAAGAAAGAATGATAGTTCACCTATCATAGACATTTCAAATTCCTTCTACATCTCTTCTGCAAACCTCTTACACATTTCATCATTGCCACCAAAGATAATATCATCAACATATACTACTACTATTAATATTTGTTATATATATATAACTATTTTTTGTACCTTTCTTGAATCCCTATTGGAGAAAATACTTATCCAACCTTGCATACCAAGCCCTAGGGGCTTGTTTGAGACCATATAAAGCCTTCTTAAGTCTGCATAGCATATTCTGATCTTTTGATAGCTGGAATCCTTTAGGCTACTCTATATAAGCTTCTTCTAAGTCACCATTCAAGAAGGCAGATTTGGCATCCATTTCATATACCTTGAAGTCCTTGTGAACTACAAATGCAGGAAACATCCTAATTGCTTCCATTCTTTCCATAGGAGAAAATATCTACTCAAAGTTAATTCCTTCCATTTGTGAATAACCCTTGCAAACCAACCTTGCTTTGTTTCTAACTTCTCCATCTTCATTCAATTTATTTTTGAACACCCATTTTGTGCCTATCACATTTTTGTCTGTAGGTCTTGGCACCAATTCCCAAGTCTAATTTTTCTCTATCTAATTGAGTTCTTCTTCCATTGCCTGGATCCATCCTTCATCCTTGCTAGTATCAGCAAAAGTTTTAGGTTCTATCTTAGACAAAAAATAGAAGTATACATATTCATTTGCCCTTGCAAATCTTCTTCTAGTTTGTATTCTTTCATTCTTGTCTCCAATTATCTGATCTTCTAAGAAGTTTTTTTGAACATACTTGACAGGAGTCTTAGTGGCCTTCTCTTGTGTTTCTTCCTTTTCTCTAGCTTCTTCCTCTTCTTCTGTGCAAGCAAATTCATTTGAACAATAATCTTCTTGCTCATGTGTGAATGGATGTGACTCTTCATCAACCTTAACATTTGTACTCTCAACTATCTTCCTCAGTCTTTTATTGTAGCATCTGTAAGATTTGCTTCTAGTTGAGTACCTAAGAAAAATTCCTTCATCAGATCTTGATTCAAACTTTTCCAAACTTTCCTCATCTCTTTTGACATAGCATTTTCTTCCAAAAAATTTGAAATACTTAATAGAAGCATGTCTTCCTTTCCATAGCTCATATGGTGTCTTAGTGTTGTTCACTCTTAGTTGACCTCTGTTAAGGATATAGACAAGTAGTATGGACTACTTGTTTTTTCCATCTCTTGGACTATTCTATTCTTCCTTTCCACTATTCCATTTTGCTGAGGAGTTCTTGCAACAGATAGGTGCCTCCTTATCCCTTGTTCTTCACAGTATTCCTCAAACTCATTTGATGTGAATTTACCACCTCTATTAGACCTTAAGTACTTGTTTCTAGAATTTATTTCATTTTCAACCATAGACTTGAAGATCTTAAACCTACTAAAAGCTTCTAATTTCTCTTTCAAAAATGTAACCCATGTCATCCTAGAGTAATCATCAATAAGCAACATAAAATACCTCTCACCTTGGAGACTTCTTGTTTTGGTAGGACCACACAGATCAATATGAATCATTTCCAATTGCTTTGTAGAAGAATACTCCTAGGTCTTGAACCTTGTCCTTGTCTGCTTCCCAATATGATATTTTTTACACGGGGTGCTTGCAAGCTTGGTAATCTTTGGCATGTCTCTTACTGCTTGTATGAAGCTAATTTTCACAAGATTGTCAAAAATGATGTGTCCCATCATTTTGTGCCACAACCAACATTCATTTGTGTTGGCTTCATTTAGGGATTTTTTTTCTTTGTTCTCTTTCCTTACACATTCCAAGTCTTCAAGAGCAGAAATAAGTTCACCTTCAAAATCAACTTCACATTCTTCTTCATCAATAGTCTTGTCAGAAATGACAGAGACTTCCATAGCCATGAATAACGATTCTCCTCTTTCATCATCCGATGATTAGTGATCTCCTTCCGAAGAGTTGTAGTCTTTTTTGGAAAGGAGGTTCCTTTTGAAGTTGCTTCTTTTGAAACCCTTGCTACTATTTTCATTTTCTCCAAAAGGACATTTAGATGCATAATGACCAATCCATTCACATTTAAAACTTTTGAAAGGTAACTTACCTTTATACTTTCCTGAACCCTTCTTTAGCTTTTTCACAAAGTTTGCTTCTTCTTCCTCAAACTCACTGGATGGACCAAATGTTCTTTCTTTACAACTTTAAAAGTAAATTCCATTTTGAATGTATCTTTGACTTCATTTCTCATCTCATAGGCAGTGAGGGACCCAAACAGATCATCCATGGTAAATGTGTTCATATCTTTGGCTTCTTCAATAGAAAAAACTTTTGAATCAAATCTACAAGGGAGAGATCTTAGAACTTTCTTCACAACCACTGAATCCTTCACTTCTTTGCCTAGCCCTTTAATTCCATTAACAACTTCATCCACTCGCTGCAAATAGTTAGCAATGGTTTCCTCTTCTTTCATTCTCATATTTTCAAGCATTCCTCTGTAAGTTTGTAATTTTGCTTGCTTTACTTTGTCATTTCCTTCATAGAGGTTTTTAAGTTTATCCCATATATCCTTGGATGTCTTGCACTGCATTACCTTGACAAACTCTAAATTGGTTAGACCACTTAAGATAGCATTCTTAGCTTTAGCATTGTTTTCATGGGCCTTCTTGTCCGTCAGATCTATAAGAGGATGAGCAGGCTCAGTATAAGTATCCATTGTAGCTCTTCAAACATCATACCCTAGAGAGGTAAGATAGGCTTCCATCCTCACACTCCAGAAGGCATAGTTAGTTCCATCAAATAGAGGTGTTCTATTAGAAGAAGAGGACCCTTCATGATCCATGTGTTCAAATCCAAGATCTACCTTCAACTGTTAGGCTGCACCAAGGAACCTTGCATTGATACCAATTGTTGAACACACACAAGTACTGAGAGTGGGCGTGAATCAGTACTTAATCAATTTTTTTCCTTTTAAATGCATTTAATCCAAACTAAACATTTAAATCGAGTGAATCATAAAAGCACATACACACATGACACCAGATTTACGTGGAAACCCAAGATGGGAAAAACCATGGTGAGCAAGCTGCTTGGATCTATTGTCCAAATCCATCCTCAAATAAAAATAGATTTACAATAAATTTTATGGGCAACAACCTAAAGGAAGCTCCAACTCCCTGAAACAAAGTTTTATGGGCTCCAACCCAAAGGAAGCAACAACTCCCTGATACATAGTTTTATGGGCTCCAACCCAAAGGAAGCTCCAACTCCCTAAAGTGCTACAACGCTTACCAGATGAGACACCAACCTCTATACCAAAACACTTGACTGATTCTGATGGTTCAATCACCTTTACAACATCATCTCCTTAACAATTTAACATTGACATATGATTTCAACACCTTTGCTCAAACATCTCTGTCATCTTCAAAACACCTCTACAACACAACATAGTACTACCTCTATTATAAATCATGCATTATAGCCTCCAGAGTTTCTTCTCAATTTTTGAATCATTCACCTTTTCACACACTCTCACACACTCACACACCAAGAAACAATCTTCCATCCTTCATATATATCCTTCGCAAGTGTTCAAAACATCATCTTCATCAACCTAAATAAAATGTGTAACATGAAACATGCAACGACCTTGCCTGTCAGCTCCCAAATCATCTACAGTAATGTAGGAGTGAAATCCCACCATGCGGTTCATACCAAGAGGTCTACTAGACCCAATTTACCTTTACACACATTTCTATGTTGGCACACACTTCCAAACACACGGCATAATTACTCAAGTATACCATGTCAGCAATGCAAACACTTATCCTTTCATACATTAGCTCTAGACCCAATGCAGTACCGGAGAAGAGAGATATCATCATGAGGTTCATACCATAAACACTATATGAATTGGAAAACCTTATCATTCACTCCTCTTTCTATTCCATGCCTCATCTTGCTAGCACAAGCAATCAAGCTTTGATGTTGATATCCCTTACATAATTTGGTTACACCGTCTTGATATAAAACATTGAAAAACATACTTGCGATACTTCAGAGCACTTGAAACCTGAGAAAAGCATACATACTTACCATTTGAACTTATCTTTCAAACAGCAAAGCCAAACATCAAAGTGCAGTGAAATATGGTGGCTTTCTGTTCTCCCTCTGATAACCTTAAACAAGAACATGACTTGTTCTTACTCTGCTAGCTCTAGAAAACTTTGTGGTACTTTGTATCCTTTAAAACTTGAGTATATCATTCTTGTATATTTTATTTATCTAATCTCCAAATCACCAAGCTATACCTTCAATTGCGAAGAAATGTGGAGCATTATTCTCTACCTTTGAGACTGCAACAACATTGTATCACTAGTCACTATCTTCACGCTACTAACTCTCAAAATCTTTGTGGTAACTTTTATGATCTAAAACTAGGATTATGCATACTTCATAGTTGTCTCTATCTAACCTCCAAGCTACAAGACCATATCTTCATCTGCGGTAGAATGTGGTACAACTTCCTGTGCCTTTGATAGTTTGAAATCGTATACATTTTCCTTCATATCTCATGCACTGCTTTTCATCAAGAGTCAATGAATGCAACATTCACAACACTATAGACAACAATCATAAATCATTTCATAAAAATAAGAAGCCACAACTTCTTCATGTTAGTATATCCTTCAACTTGACAACTTTCACCTATTCATGAATTTCAGAAGATAAGGTACAACTATGTACAGATGATATTGATCCAACAACATGCTCATGTCTTTCATCACCATCACAACACCTATGGTCATCACTCCTTTGATTGCTCCTCTGACCATATGCAACAATATGCCTTCCACATCACAACACCTCTTATCACTACTTCTTTGAAATCAATGATTACCACTCTTTTGACATTAATGACAACATATGCAACAATCTCTTCTAGGGTAGCCAATGCCACAACCAAAATTCAAATGAATTGAATCTTCAAGCTTTAATTGAGGAAGTTCATTCTTATTTTGTTTTATTATATCCTTGTCTATAACAAAAATATGGATGATCATTTGAAGCATTTGAAATCTCTTTTAGAAATGTTTAGCTTAAACTCATTGATTGAAAAGGAATCAAAATGTGGCATTGCAAGCACCAAGCTTGTGTATTAGGGGCATACAATTAGTAAAGAGGGAGTCAAGGTTAATCTAGTTAAGATTCAAGTTATATTTGATTGGCCAACTCCCAAAAATGTGAATAAATTGAGAGGATTTAATGGGCCATGCAATTTTTATAGGAGATTTGCAATTGATTTGGAGGTCTCATGGCACCTCTCCCTAATTTTACAAAAAATACTAGTTCACAGGGATAGACGCAACATAAGTTGCATTCTAAAATATGAAGTTAATGACTTCTAGCCTTGTACATGTACTTTCAAATCTTTGACAACACTTTATAGAGGAATGTGATGCTTCATGGAAGGGTATAGGAATAGGTTTTTGTGCTAGTGCAAAATTAACTATCTATCTTTTTCAAATGAAGCAAATTGAATGAGAAGGAGAAGCTTGTGTGCATGTATCATAAATAAATATTAGCCTTTATTAAATTCAAGTCATATCTATTGGGGTGGCACATTATTATCCAAATAAATCATTAAAATGTAAAATATTTATTGTTTCAAAATAATCTGAATGAACAAGTGACATAGATAACTAAACTACAAATTTGTGATTTTGAAATTCAATATAAGGGGTGTATATAATGTTGTTGATTCCTTATCAAGGCAACCTAAGCTACATGAAATAGCATTGGTGGAATTGGAATGGAAAGAAAAATACTAGTTGAATATGCAAAAGATGAGATGACACAGTGATGTGGCAAGACCAAGAAAGAACCCAAGAGGATAGCAAGTATATTTTTTTAGGTAATCTAATTTTTATAAGAACCATATTAAGTCTTATAGATAGACCAAAATTTAAAATGAAATTATTAGAATAATCTCATTCATCATTGATAACATTGATCTTTTAAGACATATTATAGCATAATAAACAAATCTTTTTGGAGGGAATTGAAAGAATACGTAAAAAACTTTGTGGTTTAATGCAAAACCTATCAAAGGAAAAAAAATACAAAATGTAAGAAGCCCAAATATGTTTCAGCCATTGACCATTCCAACCAAAAATGGAAATCCATTACCATGGACTTTATTGTTACCATGGGTGGGTGGAAAAGGCTCAATTTATGTAGGAGTTAACCAGTTGACATAATATGTCCATTTTATTTCTATGCATGTTTAGGCATTAATAAAGGCAAACCAATTTCCCCATTTATGGCGTCAGTAGAGTCAATTCTACAAGAAACCCAAGAAAAAAAGTGAAATGGATGGCTCCACCATGTGGATGGGCTAGAATAAATTTTGACGATGTAACTAGAAGCAATATTAGAAACTTTGGATCGGTAAGTTTAATTAGGGACTTACAAGGGAAATTGGTTGTTGTTGCCTCAAGGAAATTAAATGATGGAACAAGTAATGAGGCTAAGGCACAAGTGTTGGTTCTTGGGCATCAAATATGTCATCAGTTTGGAATTAGATTAAAGGAGACTCAATGGTCATCATCAATTCAATTCACAAATGAGGATTGACAAACTAGAAGATAAATAGTATACTCCACCTTACATATTGGCTAATAATTAATTTACTAAATACCTTCTCCATCTAACATGTGTATAGAGAAGCTAACGGTGCAACTAATTATCTATTTAATTCTGTCATTGATATGAATCAGTATTGGATTATAAGAAACATAGAAAATTCATGGGATTGCTTGCATTCCCATCTCACTCTCTAGGCTTGGATAAAGGTGATGGACCATGATGTAAATAAATCCCCCTAATGTACACATGGATATCTCAAACAAGATGATTACAACCTCAAAAAAGGAGTACTAAACTCACAATTAGAATTCAATCCTCTTGCAAAGTAGGGAGTGCAAATAACTTCCCACACAAGCCACCTAAGATGCAAATGTAAGGAACAACCTTACACAATCGTTAGAATCAAAACTAGATCACATTGACCAAATTGCCATTATGAGAAGGATAGGATCGAAAGAAATTCTTTGGAAGAAAATATCCAATACAATTCACATCCTCCTCATATCTGGTTTATCAACAAAATAGACACAAATGTGTGTCTGGTTAGTAATATGCGCTAAATGGAATTTTTGGGCACCATAATTGAGCTATGGCTTAAGAAGGTTTTCAAACCAAGTTTGGACTTTTGCTATAGGCAATTCAATGCTTCCTTGGGGAAGAATACTTGGTGACTGATTATAGGTATCATGTCAATTTATACATAGCATCACTATTTGTGGGTATTCTTTTGGATTTGGGTGAGGACAAGGTGGTCATCGACTCTTTGGTGAATATCATGATTAAAAAACACCTCCTTGGTGGCCTCAATTACTCTTTGTAGGCAATAGTCCTTGGTCTCAGTCTCTCTTCACTAGTTGGTGCTCTAAAGTGACAAACAAGAACATGACTAAACAATTGAGGCCATTCATTATAAAATTCAATTCATAGTTAGAGAATAGAATGAAGAGGAAGGCATTGAAGGCATTGGAGTTCCTGAAATAGGTAGTGGGATTTATCGAGACTCCTAGTATCAAATGGATGATTACTCTATTCACAAATAGATTTGAAGAAGATCAAGGTTAGAGGTCTAAATTAATAGTTATATATGGATATTTAAGAATTTTGTTTATCACCCATAGCTAATAGAAAATAGGCCTACTATGTTTGGGTGAATTTTTTATAATTAGTCCCACATTATCTTGATAGAACTACAGACTAGAAAATGTAATCTTAATCTGACTGTTAATACAATGGGTGTGACCCCTTATATCTAAATTTACTGGCCAAGAAAAAGACAAAACATGTTGTTGAATTGTTTATAGAGCATATTTATTGGTGCATGGTCTTCCAAAAAATGTTATCAATGATCATGATACATGAATTTATAAGTAATTTTTAAAGGATTTGTTTAAAAGTTTTGGGGCAAATTTAACTCCAAGTACTAACTATCATTGTCAAACAAATGGACAAATAGAAATTGCTAACAATAATAAGCTTGAGCACTAAGCATTGTCCATTTGGGTTTTCATTCATGTTAGGTTTATTTTTGTTAGTTACTAAAACAAAAGTAACTTTTATCTATCCCAAATTCACAAATTGAAGAGTTCATATGGGCAAAAATCATTATTTAAAAAGGCCCATACAGAATAAGAATGTTATGTTTCGGAAAAGAAACTCTTGTGCACGTCCGATGGATGTATTTATCCAAGAGGGCATTCATATTATCCTAGACTCAACCTAAATTGGATTCCACACCTCCTTAAGAAAGCTTTCTTCTTTTTCATGTGATGTTAATATATTTTCAATAATGTCATAATATGGTTTGTTCATCTATTTTGGAAATGTTGATGTACATCCCCTAAAGGTACCAATTTTTAATTTACTGTAGATAGGCACATGGGATTCATTCCTCACATTAATTTGTATTTGAGGTTAATGCTAGTGTGTCTGATGCATTTAGTTTTATGGTGTTTTCTCTTTTTTATCCCTAAGTTTTGAAACTATTCTTTGCAGAAAATTGGGGATAAAGGAATTGGTATGATGGGGGAGCTTAGTCCGTTAAATGTGTAACTTGGGATTTGCTAATATTATGCTATATTTATTAGTTATTGCATTAAATATTAGAGGTTTGAGTTCTTTGAATAATCATTTGTCTTCATAAGGTAGAGAAATTGAAAATACTTGCTAAGCATCTCTCTCTACTTATTATCTCTTGGCTTGCATTGGGGATTATCTATTTTTTCCTACTATGGTGTGGCCTTACTAGTGTATGCCAAATGGTTCCCTCAATACTAAGAAAGAAATGATTCCCTTTCAATGGGAACTACCATGGCCAAAAGCTTGTAAAAAAACCATAGAGAGTAAAGTGTAAAAAATGATTGGGGAGGATAACCTTCTCTTTATTACATTCAAATTCTATTTAGTCTTACAATTGGAGTATTTTGTTCTATATTAAATACCTATATGTTTCCAAGTAATCACCTTTCTTTTAGTAAAATTTTATTTAACAATTCCTTTCAAAAGTGAAGATCTTAGCCTCCCTATGCATGAATGTCAATCTATGTAGATGTCCAGTTTGTTGGTGCATATTAAGCTTACTTAGGAGTGCATTTTTAGGTGTCTATGTTTAGCCTTGAGCTATACTTGTCATGCCTAGATTAGCTTTATCTAAGTTAGAGGTTGATTTCCCTATTCTTGGAGCACCACTATTCTTAGTGAGATTTTCTTATTATTGACTCTTTTTAGTCGATTATGCCCTATATGTACTACATCTTGTAAGCTAATTTATCAATCCCATTATTTGCATTCTAAGTGTCTATTATTTTGCAATACTTTTTTTTGCAGATTGAGCATGCCCTTATTGGCCTCGGGTGGCTCCATTTGGTACTCACATTCCCTCAATGATCTTGGTCAATCTCACATGGTATCAGAGCAGGATTGTTTGAATGTTCGTTCAAATTTTTTATGAGATCTTGAAAGTATTTGCATTATTGGATCCGTTTGAGTTGTGGGATCTATGCCCTTGACAAAGAGTTTGTCTTGGCAGATCTAGAGGCAACATAAAGCAGCAAAGGAGGTACCCAGAGGCGTCAAATAGTAGTGGAGGAGGATATTTTTATTTGTAGAGGAGGTCGACATCTGTGTAGAGGTTGATTTGTTTGTAGATAAGTGTTTTGATTGTGCAATTCATGTCCAAGTCTATTTGTTGCAGGCCTATGGCCTATCCTTTCTTGCAAGGCCTGACACCTCCACAATCTTCACCTCTTCACAACTTCGGCCAAAAACAATTCAGCCTGGTGGAAGCATTTCGCATTTTCTTTTTGCCTTGTTTTAAACTCTTGTTTAGAAAGTGATTTGGTGGTTGAAGGCATCAATTTTGAGCAAGGTAAAAGCTGTATGTTTTAAACCCCAATTTAGAAAGCAATTTTGTGATTGAATGTGTCAAAGGCTTCAAAATTTTCCTATGGAAAAGCATCAAAACCTTTGCTCATGGGAAAAATGCCAAAACCCCTGCTCCAAAGAAACCTCCATCGACCCTATTCACAGATCAAATTGAACCTATTTGATGCGTTGAGGCATTCATCACAAGCACCCCATTTTGCAAGTTACTGCCCTTGTGGGAAGGTGTATTTAGTGCCCTTATTTGGTGTCTCAACCACCCCTATTTTCAAGGTCATTGGCAGCTGTTTGCAAGGCCATTGATAGGGCATGATGGGTTGTTTGCAGGGCATGAAGGGTTTGCAAGGCATCAAAATAAACCCAAGTGGACTATTATTTTGCTTTTTATATTTCCCAAATTGATTTTAAAAGACAGATTTTAAAAAAAAATTCTTATGCACTAAAAATAGAAAATTGTCAAATCTAGGGGGGATAATTTAAGCAATTTGGGGTTTACATACACTCACTTATAAAGTGTTTTTTTATGTATTCTTTTGGGGGAATTATACATAATATTTTGTAATCAATGAACTGAGATAAAGTTCCAAATTTGGGGGTATATCATGGATTTCAATATTTATTTCCATCCTTATGAATGTTAGAGAACTATTTGTCCTAGAAACAAGGGATAAAGAATCACTGTTTTGAATAGGGTCTATTGCCCTATCTCCTTAGACTCAGTCCTGAACCAAGTGACTATAAACAAAAGAATAAATGGTTTAACAAAAAATACATGGTCTATGGACTAATAGTTCTTACTGTTTCTACGGATATTTTACATCATATAGGCCACATTGAGTGCCCTTTCATTGCTTGGACTATCATCCGACAATTGTATAGAGATGTTGATTCTTCATCTGAAAGTGATGTTTCTATGGATAACTGGGCTCTTGTGGATGATACTAAGACTTCTATTTCCCCATCTTGTATGGACACATACTCATGGGATTATCAGTCTATTTTGTTGACATACATTGATACCCCATATACAATTAAGGACACTCCTACAATATCTATTGCTACTTCAGAGCTCAAAGTTACTTCTTCGAGAGCTTCGAATGATTCTCTACAATAGGGTCATTTATGTCTTCTAGATACACCTCATTGGGACACATTTCTACCAAACATCTCTTTCTTGTTTGTAGAGTCCCAAATTTTGGATCTTGATGACACTTTGGAGGATATTGTCTTTCTCTTTGATGATAGTTCTTTTGTCCTTGCACATATTTCTACTACAGAGTTTAGAGATGCTACATTGAGGGCTTGCAAAGATTCTTTGCAATAGGACATCACATGAGATTTGCTTTGTAGCCACATGGCATGCATTGTCATTCCACACATTACTTCTTTGGATCTTGCTCTTCATCAGGTTTCACATGATTTTGAAAAGGTCACTTGTTTTAGTTAGGCCCGAGCCTCCTAATTTGATTGTTGTTGGGATATGGTGTTGTACACCATTGCATAATTTGATTTATTTTATAATGTTGTAATTAAATAATTATTTAGTTGTGATGCACCTAGGTGGTGTGGTTAGTCACACTAGGTAATTATTTGGGGACCACTTTATGTTGTATTGTAACATTGGATATTATTTGTATTATTTGATTTATTAGGAAAACTTAGTACCAATAGTCAAATGTGGGGTCAAGTGGTTTTGTGCTACCCATGGTTTTGGGGCACATGGTTTTCTCAATGTAATGTGTGAGCTTATATTATAAAAGCAAGAACAATATTATTATTTGAGGTTGGCTGGATTATTCATTATAGGTGAACGGAGGTTTTGTGAGAGGCTATCATTGTATTGAGCTCTCTCCTGTAAGTGCAAATTGTGAAGTAGGCAGGTGATATGTGGATTCATGCTTGTACACATGGAGGTTGCATTGGAGGTGCTTGATGGTTCAAGGGTATTCATGGAGGCTCAGAGATTGTATTGTAATGTTCTCATTGTTGAATAATACATGTGAGCATGGATGCTTTTGGATGCTGTGTTTTTCCCTGTAAAGGGTTTTCCCAAGGTATATCTTGTGTTCTCTTGTGTTTGTGATTTGATCTTTTGCATTATGGTTTGTTTCTTCATCTTATTCTCCTATTGGGTTATGTGGAATTGGTTTAATTAGACCTGCAAATTCCTAACAGTTGGTATCAGAGCCATGTTTATGGTTGAGGGAGGTGTGAGCTCCCTAGATGTGTATAACCCATGTGTGTGTAGATCAGGTGCAAAATGGAAGCCATGGCAATGCATGGAAGGATTGAAGGCATTACAAGGTTTTGTACAGGTTGTATTACAAATTGGGGGTTCTGGGTATTGGAGATTTGATGTGCATGTTGCAGATCTGGTGATTGAAAAATCATGGCTAAAAAGGGTTTCTCTATTTTGACTTCATGAGGGTTTTGAGGAGGAAATTTTCACAGATGACCTCTTGAGACAAAATAGACCTCGCCCTTGAGTCCAAGAGGCTTGAGAGATGAAGATTCATATAAAATTTGCCTATGTTTGGTTACTGGACAAAAATGTAAAAATTTTTACCCTCCCAGGGTGACGGTATGGCCGTACGGCGTGTCGCAGTCTACAGGTATGAAAAATTAAAAAAAATAATTTCATGTGCATATGGTTTTCACATATAGTTTTCAAAAAAAAATTGTTTGAAATAAAATTAATAAAACTATTACATGTGAAATGATAAAAATGCAAGGTGAAAAATCTTTTTGAAAAGAAATAATTTTTTTTTAAAGTTGCGGGGGGGTACCCCCAAGCCCCCCTGCACTACAAGTTGCAGAGGGTACCGACAGGGTACCGTTGGCGTACGTCGGTCGGCGTCGTCGGTCCCCTCATCCCCTCCTGTCAGCCTTTGGATCGGGCACCTCCACCGGCGCCCTTTGCCAACACTTTATGGGCTTTAAAAAAACTTTTAAAAATTTTTATTAAACACTTTAAAATATTAAATGGCAGTGGGTATGAAAATATAAATGACAGCGACATTTGAAAATTGAACTTTATTAAAAATTTAAACCCTCCATTTAATACCATGAGGTCCGATGGAAAATATTAAACAAATTTGAAAACTTTTGAAATCTCCTAGTAAAAACCCAGTCAAAGATGCCACATCAGACACCTTATGCCCAATCATATTGCACAGTCAGCAATGACATCAGCATGTACTAGGGGCCCACCAGGGGTCCTCTTTTAGCCTTCGGAGTGCCTTTTCTTCCAGGAGGCATAACTTTCACATACGGTATCAGTTTTTCGACTTCCTATAGGCGTCAGAAAGCTCTCTCCGAGAACTACATAGTGGTGTAGGTTTCATGACCAGATTTTGCTGTTTGTGTCAGAATTTGGTGTCTGAAGCCCGCTTTGCTCCGGTACAGTTTTATGCTCATAACTTTTGCATATGGATTCAAATTTTTGATTTCGAATAGAAATTAGAGAGCTCTTGCAGTGTCCTATAGTTTGGATAATGTAGATTTTCAGTTTGGTGTGTGGAGAGAGTTTGATAATTATTTGATCACTTGTAGGAGCCTGAGATTTAGAGTGCGTCTATGGGTGCATTTGGATGGATTTTTTGGCAAAACTTGTGTGAGTGCATGTTGTTATGAGACCATCAGCATGGTATAGCAGGTTTTCAGATGTGATGCTTCCTGATATAGGGTTACAGGTGTTTTTCAGAGTTTGGACTTTGATGGAGACAGGTACGGGTTGTCTTCTAGTTTGAGGACATGGTTGATACTTGTGTGAGACTTGGAGTCTCGTTTCAGTGGGAGTTTAGTACATGTATAGCAATTATTATGATTGTGGTGTCATGGATATATAGGCACACTTTTGCATTAGCATGACATGATCATGTATGTGATTGACAAGTATGGGCTATGATGTTCGATTCATGATTACAGGTGGTGTTGTGGTGTTGTTTTAGAGGATTGTTCTTATCTCCTAGATGCTTGATTAGTTCCTTGACTATGGTTACTAATTTGTGGACTTGTTGGCAAAACGAATCTAGCGTTGATTTAGTGTTTGAGTCTTGGAGTCTACAAGTTATCTTCTTTGATATCTCAGTTTGCAAATTACTAGTGTGATGATGAGTTTGCATATGACATTTATCTTGGATCTACGAGTTATGTAGTTTTGTAGGCTGATCACCTATTTACCTACAGTGGGATGACTTGGATGTGGACTATCTATATCCACTAGATTGATTCAGTGTTTATGCAGACGTTGTTAGTTGGACTTGTCTGTGGTCATTTGTGCATTGGTATGTTGTTTTGGGATAAGAGGATGGATGAGTAGAGTGCCTGGATAGTTGGTTGTTGGGACTTGCAGCATGTTTATCACAATTTCATGGAGAGCTTGGATACATGGTTTATGTTAGCTTTTGATAGTGATTCTTTTATCTTCTTGGTTGGAGAATTTGGTTCACTAGACCTTTTGGGAGCTATTGACTTTACAGTGGGATTCCTTGATTGGTTTGGAGCCATGGATAATTGTCATTTAGAAGATGGTTACTTTGTTGTCATGGATAGCTCAGTATCACGGTTCAGTGGGAGCTTTAGCAGCATGTTGGATTCATCATACGTGATGGATGATCTTCTATAGTGGATGTTGGTGTCATGGAGGAGCTCTTGGTTTTGAGAGTTCTTTGACATTTTCAGTTCAGTTATCAGGAGATGGTTATCTTCATATGATTGGAGATGTTGACATCTTGGTTTACCATGGAGGACTTCTTTGAGTCTTTGGTTGAGGTGTTGGTTTAGGATTTGTCAATGTGACATGTTTATTCTTATTTAGAGATGTTGATATTGTGTCTTGATGGTCTCTTGATATTAGATTAGAGTTTTGGCATGGTACGGGTTCTCTTGAGACAGGATGTATGCATCACTGTACGCTTTGTTGCATGTGATCTCTTTGGAGGAGATGGTTAGATCATGATGTCATGATGGGCTTCTTGATTGTGCAGATTTGTAGTAGGAGCATTGACAGTGGTCTTGTTTTTTCTCTTGGTATTGAGTACTTTGATCATTTATTTGATTACTTCATGATGGTGCTATGTTGCATTTGGAGTTTGGCATGTATTGGTCAGTTACAGGTGCTCATGGATACTTGGAGACTTAGGTGAGGCTGGAGTTCTCTTGTGATTAGAGACACTTGCTGAGACGGTTACTCTTTGGAGGTTTCAGCAGATAGACCGAGGAGCCTTACACCTGGATATGGACGTGAGTTCATTATGGACCTAGAGGAGATTGTTCTTGGAGAGAGTCTTTGTGGCTTGGTGTATCCTGGAGGAGCATTCTTATTCCCCACTCTTGGTCTACTCGGTGGTTTATCATCTATGAGGTATTGCCCATCCTTTTAGATGTATTTTGTTTTATGTTTCATCTTCTCATAGATATGGATCTTGAGCTACAGTTATTGGTTCTAGAGGGTTAATTTGAGGGATGTTAGCATGATTATCTCTTTGTTCATATGGTTTGATTTATGGTGTTCATTATGAGGAGTTTAGGAGATGTGATTGGGCTTATTCTTGGTTATGGAATTGTTATGAGTTTGATCTACCTTGATTAGAGAGGCTTACATCCATGTTGGTTACATGTTATATATGTTCATTTGATCTTATGAGATTGAATGGTCAGGTATTGTTGAGGCTTTTCATTTGGGTTATAGAGGAGATCATACTTGACACAACTTAGTACTTTGAGGTGTTTTGTAGAAGGACATTATGATTTACAGGTTTTATCTCTTTGTCTTATGCCTACTTCCTGGAGGATCATGTTGATATGGTTGGACTTTGGGAGAGTTATGGTGACATGTTGTGAGAGAGTATGTAGTGATTTATCATGCATGTGTGGATCATTGTGATTGTTATTGATACTACATTGGCTTGTTGATTAGCCACACCTTGGTTTGAGTGTTGATTGATAGACTTGGTATGCCTTGGATCTATTTTCAAATTTTACATTACCCATGCAGTGGGAGTTCTTGGATGTATGTTTTCTTCATTGACAGGTTTTATTCATGGAGCTTGTTCTTGTAGTATAAGGGTTGGATATGTTGTTGGCATGAGTTTATTGATGTTATTGATACCTATGAGGTATGGATGGTTGGATGTATTAGCATATGTTGTGGATGCTATTTCCATTCATGTGGGTTTTTTTACCTTTGACAGTAGCTTGGAGACTTATGTTATCACTTGGATTTGATGCTTGTGTTCTTTGGATTGGTGCATCTTCACCTTGGCATGTTCCTTTTCTTCCATAAGTGGCACATTGGAGGATGACAAGAGTTCTTGCTTGAGATGGTGGTCACTTTGATTTTGTTGCATGTATCTTCATGGAGCACGAGAGCATTCTAGAGATTCATGTGATTTCATGTTTGCCTATGATGATATATTTCATGTATTGACCCTTATGCAATGTATACAACAAGTGGGAGAATGTTGGGATATGGTGTTGTACACCATTGCATAATTTGATTTATTTTATAATGTTGTAATTAAATAATTATTTAGTTGTGATACACCTAGGTGGTGTGGTTAGTGACACTAGGTAATTATTTGGGGACCACTTTATGTTGTATTGTAACATTGGGATATTATTTGTATTATTTGATTTATTGGGAAAACTTAGTACCAATAGTCAAATATGGGGTCAAGTGGTTTTATGTTACCAATGGTTTTGGGGCACATGGTTTTCTCAATGTAATGTGTGAGCTTATATTATAAAAGCAAGCACAATATTATTATTTGAGGTTGGTTGGATTATTCATTATAGATGAATGGAGGTTTTGTGACTGTCATTGTATTGAGCTCTCTCCTGTAAGTGCATATTGTGAAGCATGGCAGGTGATGTGTGGATTCATGCTTGTACACATGAAGGTTGCATTGGAGGTGCTTGATGGTTCAAGGGTATTCATGGAGGCTCAGAGATTGTATTATAATGTTCTCATTGTTGAATAATACATGTGAGCATGGATGCTTTTGGAGGCTGGGTTTTTCCCTGCAAAGGGTTTTCCCGGGGTATATCTTGTGTTCTCTTGTGTTTGTGATTCGATCTTTTGCATTATGGTTTGTTTTTGCATCTTGTTCTCCTATTGGGTTATGTGGAATTGGTTTAATTAGACTTGCAATTTCCATTCAATTGTGACTCATTTTGACATCAGGATGACGATATTTGAATAGTGTTTTGAGACAGGATACAGTATGAGGCTTACCACCTCACCTTGCTTCTTTGAGTTGGAGTTACTTCATCATTCACCATTGGAGTTGTTTCTTCCTAAGGGGAGAAATGTCATTTACCACAAATGGACCATTTTCAGCATTCATACACAGGCATTCTCTATTGGCATAGGGGCTACTTCATTGTGGGGGGCTACATAGTCTCTTTCTCTCTCCTATGGGGGGAGCTATCTGCATCATCACAGTCAAGGCGACATGGTTTCAGGTTTGGTGCAAAGTTACCATCTTCAAGGGGGCTTCCTAGTCCTCTTCTTTTATCTTTTCTCTCTTTTTGGAGGGGAGTTTTTCCCACATGGTTTTCTTTGTTTCTCCGATTTTATGAGAGATTGCATTGTACATGGGTACTTGATCAGGCCTAGTTGTCGAGACCCATCTTCATTTAGCCCACCTAAGCTATTCTTAAGGGTGTGTTGGTGTACATTAAGCTTTCTTACGAGTGTATATTTAGGCTCGTCTATGTTTATCCTTGAGCTATACATGGCATGCCTAGATTAGCTTTGTCTAAGTTAGTGGTTGTTTTCCCTATTCTTGGAGCACCACTATTCTTAGTGAGCTTTTCTTATTATTGGTTTGACTATTTTTAGTTGATTATGCCCTATATGTACTACATCTTGTAAGATAATGTATCAATCTCATTATTTTCATTGTAAGTGTCCATTATTTTTCAATACTTATTTTTTTGCAGATTGAGTGTGTTTCCATTCATCTCGGGTGGCTCCATTCGGTACTCACATTCACTCAATGATCTTGGTCAATCTCACATGATTTGATACTGTATACACCTAAAAATCTCTCGTGTCAAATTAAATAAATATTTTAATATTTATTTTAATTCTTATTTCATCTATCAATTAAATAAATATTCTAATTTATTTAATTGGTTCATTATCCCAAAAATTAAATAAAAATCAAATTATTTAATTAAATCATCAAAATTCCTCTAATGTCTCATCTAATTAAAAAAATCCCAAATTATTTAATTAATCATCTATCCTAAGTCTTAAATTCATAAATCCACATCACTTTCCACCTCACTTTACACCTCACCATGTTGCACAAATAATTAAATATTTTTAATATTTAATTAGCCAATTACCCTCACCCACATGTCCTATTTATCCTCTAGTCATCCCTATTTCTTCTTCACATGTGTCCAATTTTTTCTCAATCATCTCTAGGGTCTGAGACACTTGTCTTTCAAATCCTAGTTTATCTCTCACATTCCCACAAGTCAAGAGACCTTCCACAATCTCCTTAAAGTCTTCCACTTTTAACTCACAGGTCATTTGTGAGCACAATGACATGTGGCTCATGGATCCACTTATTCCCCTACCTTGTAAACGTAGTAGGAACATTTCCCATGATTATCTTCCTCAACTCCATCTCAACTATACACATCACAGATAATTCCTCCAGTTGTGGATCTATTGACACTTGGACTTGGCCTCTCTTAAGCCTATAAAAGTAAGGTCCTCACACCCATTTTGCATCCACTCAAGCTTTAGCAATCTTACTTTGCAGAAATCCTACCTGCATGCCTTTGGCAAAGTATGCTCATTGCATTTACATAATCCCATTATCATCACAATCATCCAACCATGTCTCCATATCTCCATTATCCATCATCATAGAATTGCATTTGTAGTTTAACCTTCATTGCATTATCCATCTATAGCCATTCTCCTATTGTCATCTTCAACAACAAGGAAGTACACACTTCTGAGAGCTCAACTCATTCATAAGATCAATATGAGATAGGCAACAATGGAAGCTACGAAGTGAATCGATCTATGAAGGTAATATCTTTGTTTATTGTATTTGTCTTATTTCCATTGAAGTTATTGGATATTTAGTTGTTTAAAACTATTGTTCATATTTTCCTCTAACATATACTATTTGTGTATCCTTCCTTTGATGGAAATTATTTAACCTAATTTTGAAAGAAATAAAAATGATTAGATGGTTTTATAGTTACTATAAGAAGAAGGTGCAAGTGTAAATGCCTTGGGTTCCTTATATGATGAAAACAAACCATTTCACTTGTCCTCTTCAAGGATTGCATAGAATGGGAATTGGAAAAAGAGGAACATCCTACTAATTAATGTCTTAGTCATTAATGTATTCCTTTAATCAATTGTGATCTATATGGTTTGCACATTTAATTGATATGACTAGAATCAATATGCATTTCAATATTAAATTACAATCATCCTAATAATGGGCATGTTTCCTAGAGGACAATGCACATGGTACATGGAAATAATGAATGTGGCAAGGTCTTTGCAGTAGAGGATGGATTTAGATCTCCTCTTAATGATGGAATCATAACTTTGAGTCAAAGGAGCCAGATGAATTACTTCGCATGAGTATAGAGGTTAAAGGTGATGGGTTGGTAGGGGAGAGGGCTCGATAGTGGGTTAGGCTCCTATACATGGTATAGGAGTTGGCCAAACTGAGCCCACTACTTGGCTGTCAGGGATCTATTAAATATTTAAATTTTTTTCTAAAAATAAAACATATGGGGACCAATCAATGTACACATCACATTTGTTTACTTATTAGTATTTTTTATTCATATTAGGTGGCAGAGACAAATGATTTACAAGGATTTTAAACATAAATGCAACTGACATGATTTGCACTTGTACACAAGTGGATCCAACACAACCCAAAATATCACATTAAAGACTTTATATTAAAAACTAAACATCCATATCTTCCAAGTACATGACCAGTGATCAACCTAACTTTAGTTCCAAGTTGCATTATAATAAAAAGGTTTAAACATTTAGTCAATATAAAGTGTCCCATCCAACATGGACTTTCGTCCCAAAAAAGGTGCATATATATATATATATATATATATATATATATATATATATATATATATATATATATATAAGTTGGAGTCCCAAGTAAAACGGAGTAATGCCCAAGTGCACTTGAAAGACTGATAAATGCCCATCTACTAGTTTGTTTTCTTTAATACCTACAAACAAGGCCACAAATGAAGGTGTAAGGCTCACCAAACAAGCCGTCAAAACAAGAGGACAGTAATTTATTAAAATGTAGCACAAACAACCCAAACAAGCATTCAACCAAATCAATCAACTCTCCATTAATTTCACACCATCGAAGGTTTAAGGCTCACCAATCAAGCAGTCAAAAAAAATTAAAGGAAATCAACTAATTCAGAGCAAATAAGCATTCGACCAAATCAATCACCTCCCATATTTAATACCAAATTCAAATTTATAGACATCCATCAAATCATTCAAATGAAGTGCAATAAAAACTATTTGAACCAATCAAATGAGAGTGCACAGATCACAAACAACAAATTCCAAGTTTTCCTACATAAACCCCATATTTCCTAGTTCAAGTTTCCAACATCCCATACACACGACTCCTGGAGGCTTGGAATTGCAGAGTTCTATCAACATTCAGGTAAGTTCAATACTCCAACATCATTACAATGTCTATTTTGATTTCAAATGTTTGTTGTTTAAGTTTAAACTGTATTGTTGTTTTGAATTTATGATGTTTAGCTTCAATTCTTTAAACTATATTGTTGTTTTCATTTTAATTGTTTTAGCTTATATTGTTTAGACCATATTGTTGTTTTGTATTGCTCTTTTTATTTATTGTGTTTTATCTTAAATTGTTTAAACTATATTGTTGTTTAGATTAAAGTGTCAAAAAATAGAAACAATATATTTTAAACACTTTAACCTAAACAACAATACATTTTACACCAAAACAACATAGATTTTAAACCAAACAACAATACAGTTTAAATATAAATATCTTTTAATGCAAGAGTGAAAAAAAGGTGGCGAGTTACTCAAAAAAATGTTGTTTTGGATTATTTGTTTAAAATGCATTCGAAACAACCATTGAAAGGTTAATATTGTGTTTTAAACCGTATTGATTGCAGCATGAATATAACCAAACCAAAACATAGAAATGCTATGACCTCCCAGTTCTAAATTATTAACGATTGACAACTTATTTTGGTCAGTCCTAGATAAACTGGGCTCTTAACAAGTTGTGTATGTCAAGCAAACTGTGTATTATACATAAAAATTATTACTTACTCTAACTCCAATAAATGTGTACAGCCTAAATGCCAAACTAGACCTTAAATGAATTGAAACTGTCTTGAATGGTATTATGTCTAGGAGACAAAAGGGACCCATCTATAGTTAAACAAGACTTGAGAAACTAGATAGTAGAATAATTGGGAAAGTGAAACATTATGAATTAGAGAAATCTGTAAACCAAAAACTTACCATAAATGAGGCCTGATCTAAATGTAGAAAGTTGAATAGTTCTTATTGATATGTGTTTCCTTTGCCTTCATGTGAAATTGTATCTGAATGAATGAAGTGGATGATTGTTCTTGATTGCTCAATTGTATGTTTAGATTGCTTATGCATGTGTTCATTGTAAGCCAACTTAAGTGGGATAAACACATTACTTTCCAGAGTTGTAAACAAACTCCCAAAACATATAGGACCATGTGCATAAGTCAATGAATTACCCTAATAGAAATGTGATCAGATCAACCAGTCTAGGGTGTGTGATCCTTTAGGAGATGTGTACCTTCTGAACACTACTAAATTCCAAATCCAAGATAGATACTAAATGCCAAATGCATTGACAGAAATCACCTATGAGATTATACAATATTGAATATTGAACTAGGTTAACAAGATTATACAATTGATATGGAATTACCTAACTGTAAAATGTTAAACTGTTGTCCTCAGAAACTGTCAAATGTCAAACCATAAAAAAACAAACATACAACATAGGAAATCATAAGAACCAAACTGTAAATTCATACATACAACATACAATAGTTCTCTGTCAAACTGTAAAATCAAACATAGATCATCATAAATCAAAATATGAAACTATTAAATCAAACATAGAACATCATACATCAGAATGTGAAACAATCAAATCAGTCATATAACATCACACATCTTATGTTCAGAGCATCACTGGGAACTCTCCAATTGAACTTACAAATTGAAGTTACAAACTACAATTACAGATATGAAGAAAATGGAATGCCAATTGTTGTAATGTTTGTGATTAATATTAGTAAAGTTAATTGTTGGGCTATGTTGTTATCTTGTTGTAGAGAGTTTACATTGTTAACCTCACTGCATGCATGCCCGAGTAATCATATTTGTTGTACCAGTCACGTACAAGCCCAAGTAGTTCTTGATAGTTAGGCTGCACCACCCTGCAGGCCTCTCTACTAATCAACACAGACAAGTGAGATGTCCAGTTCAATGCTTTAGGCTCTTTGTTTCTTTAACTTTGTACTAAAAATATTCAAAAGATTCCAAATTTCAAAACTGATGTCTAAAGGTGTTTGTTACCATGTGCAGATGAAGAACAAATCTCAAATGTGGATGTGTCGTGGCCCCAAGAGACTAAAGACAACCATGCCTCTAGAAAAAAGAGGAGTTACATTCCCACCAGATGAAGACACTCAATTTGCTAACAAGAGCAGTCCTCAACCAGCTGAGCCAATTATTCAAGTCAATGCAGCTATTAGAAGCAAGAAGGTTTCAGTTCAACGAGAGTGGAGGAAAAAGGATATGGATCCAACATTGAAGGATGTGGAGGATAATGGATTGTCGACAAGGAGTGCAACCAAAAAGTTGGGAATCCCTACGCCAACGCTCAACAACTGGTTAGGCAGTTTAACAACTACATCAAAAAAGGTCCTTCCATAGTATTGATAGCAACTAAAGAGGGTTTGATAGTGGAATGGTGTAAAGAAATGGTAGCAATGGGCCATGGGCTAGAGATTATTAATCTCAAAGAAGAAGTCGTGCAAATTTGCCAAACACAACCAAACCCTTTTAAGGATGGGCTGCCTGGGAAGTCCTGGTGGAATGCGTTTAAAAGGTGTCATCCTGAATTGACATTAAGGACAGTGGAAGGATTGGATAGAGACATAGCTCTAAACCTTAGGCTTGTTGTAGTTGTTGCATTCTATGACATGTTATCCAAAGCGTATCAAGCCAACCCATACTGACCACATAGAATTTAGAATTGTGACGAAATTGGAATTCAGGCTAGGAGAAATGGAGCCATGCAAGTTTTAGCCAAAAGTGGTAGCAGAAGTATCTCATATATAATTCCAAAGAGCAGGGAATGGATAACAACTTTATGATGTGTTAATTCTGTCGAACAGAGCATACCGGGCTTCTATCTTTTCAAAGGTAAAAAATAGCTAAAAAACTAGATTGCTAGCTGCGAACTAGGTGCATGCATGGCTACCTAGCCCCATGCTTGGATGATGAAAGAGTTATTTATGAACTGGCTGCATCATTTTACACGATCAGTTCTAGGTGGAGTATCGCTGACAAATAGGCACTTGCTCATATTTGATGGCCATGGCAGCCATGTAGTTGTGACAACCATCCAAAACGCCAGGTCTTTGGGTATCGATTTGCTCACACTACCAACGCACACCTCACACAAATTACAACCATTGGATGTGAGTGTTTTTTTAGCATTCAAGTCATACTTCAAATCAAAAAGAGCAGCATGGCTTGCCAAATTTCCTAACATAGAAATAAAAAGAGTAGAATTAGAAGAATTGGGCATCAAGTCATTTCAGAAAGCACTCACAGATTCAAACATCATTGCTAGTTTTAAAGAATAGGCATATGGCCCCTCAATCCAGATGCTCTAATGGAGTACATGCACCCCAGCAAAACTTTTTAGTTCAGCATGCACGATGATGCTTCTGCAGTGCAGAACATCCTTAGTCTTTCTGGGGTTGATGTGTCAGATGTGGAAGTTTCCAACACATTCTTGTCAAGCCTTGCCGATGGTCATTTAAATCCTACAACAACAACAATAGTGGGAGAGGAAACAACTTTTCATGATTCAGCTAAACTTACAGTGGGGGGTCAACTACTTGATGACATGGTTGAAAGTCAACAAGAGACTAGCATGGATAGACTTAGTCATCCGTCTCCCCCAATCTAGCCATCATGGTTGGTGGAGGGAGCCATGAATTTAGGATATGACTTGAATCCCCAACAAGAAGGTAGCACGTTTTCTTTCCCCTCTCCACCACCCACATTGAATGTACCTGAAATGGTACATTACTATGCCGAGTGTGGAGAAGGTGATACCCCAGATATTGTAGATTTGAGCCAGGATACAAAGACATTTTGCATTGAGGTTGAACATAGCATTTGTGGAGATTCCAAACATTCCTTGGGTTCCCAAGTAGATCCATGCATCAACAAATTTTTGAAACTACCAATTCATATTGTGAAGGAAAAAGTCGGGACAATAGAGGATAGTGGAATTCGGTTGAGCCGGCAATCCCAATTATTAACAACAAACGATTACATGAACCTGTTAATGCAACAAGAGCAAAGGAAGAAAGAAATCCAAGAGATAAAACTGTGAAAGAGGCAGTAGATTGAGGATAGAAAGGTAGCACATGTTGCAAAGGAATTGAAGGATCAAGCCAAACTAGATAGAGAGATTGCATGACAAGCAAAGGAGGAACAAAAGGTTTTACAAAGGCAGGAAAAAGAGATGAAAAAGGAGCAAGAAAGGATTCAAAAGGAGTAGGATAAAAAGGAAAAAGCACTTGAAATGACAAGGAATGGTCTAGAGAGAGAAAGGTGTTTAAGCAACCCCTTAAACCATTTTCTAGAAAATCATGCTTTTTTTAGGGAGATGGTGAACATTCATATCCCTAACTATCCTACAACTGTAACCCCATCCCATTTTACCAACACTCAACTTCCAAGTCTAACCCCATCCCATTTGACCAGCAATCAATTTCTAAGTCTAACCCCATCCCATGTGACCAGCACTCAATTTCCAAGTCTAACCCCATCCCATGTGACCAACACTCAATTTCCAAGTCTAACCCCATCCATTGTGACCAGCACTCAATTTCCAAGTGTAACCCCATCCATTTTGAGTAGTACTCAATTTCTAGCCCTAAGCCCATCCCATTTGAGTGGCACTCTAAGTCCACCAGCAAGGGAGAAGAACATGATTGGGAGTAATTTGTCAGGAATCTAGGCAACAACAACCTCTACCACTTTGAGTCCACTAGTTTTTCTACCATGACTTGAATGAGATTGGTAGCAACCAATCATTATACACAAACAAATTTGAAATTGTAGCCTAGGGAGGCTTTTTTTGCATTTTTTAATACCATGATTTGTATTTTGAATCAAATTAATGAAAGGGGAATTTAGATCTGTGTTTGGCATGTCAATGATTTGCATTTAGTAAACATACAATGGTCAACATAAAACTTGTTTGAGTACAATAATATGTTGAGAACATGAATGTGGTGCAACCTAACTATCAAGTTCAACATGGGCTTCACATTCTTTGATGTTATAGAAGGCATGTCTTCATTTCAGTCATATGCATTTTTACTCAAACATGTGTGCAATGAGGTGGACTCCCTAAATATTTCATTTTACAACACGAAAAATCAATTTTCCACGTGCACAACACGTGTCTTTGGCAGGGTCAATTTTTTGGTTTTTTTGTACCGCCAACCGACGACCGAACATACCCTAGTGGCGGGAAGTGGCATCATGAGTTGTGCTCATGATGTCATGTGGCATCTGAGAAACTCACCACCTTTTCATCACACACTCTCGCATTTACGAAGGAAAGCAAACGCATTTACACCCATGCAGATGCATTTACTCCACTTCCCTTCACATTTCGCTAGTTATTGTTCCTTGGCTTTTCCCAGCTATGGAAGGTTCAATGCTCCCATCCTTCACACTCAACAAACCCTTTGACACCATTACCAACTCTACTCTGTGTTTGGTAGTTGCAGATGGCACTAAAACTAGGTCACTCATGCTTTCAAGATGGCTCTACTTTGAGGAGTCTTGATAATGCTAAAGCATTTTTAGTGTTAAGCTATGTTGTAGTTATCATCAAATCGGTTTGATTTGTAGACTGCAACATAGCTCAACCCAAAATGTCTTTTGGTAAGCAAGTCTCCTCAATGCACTTCTCTGGGAGAATAGTTCTCTAGTAGAATGGTTTGTTCATGTATAATAGTTCTCTACTAAAAGGTAGTCCTAGTTGATAGGATTTTCATGCATTTAGATCATGACTATAGGAGTTCTATAGAAGAAATCAGTTTCTCTCATGTAACTGCCTTTGTGAACATATCAGCAAGATTCTCACTTGTGTGAATTTTCTCCAGCTTCAACTGTCCATCCTCCAAAACTGACCAGATGAAGTGGTATCTGAGTTGTATGTGCTTAGTTTTTGAATGTAGAGTTGAATTCTTAGCAAGATGAATGGCACTTTGGCTATCAGTGTACAAATGGCTATCTTCTTGTTGTTGTCCCAATTCCTCCAAAAAATGTTGTAACCAAATCATCTCCTTGCTATCTTTCGTAGCAACAACATACTCAGCTTCAATGGTTGAAAGTGCAACAACCTTTGCAGCCTTGAAATCCAACTGACTGCAGTACCTCCTACAATAAAAACATATCCTGTAGTGCTCCTATCAATATCACCTACCAGATCAGAGTCAACATATCCTTTTAGAGTAGAATTTGTTCCTCCAAAACATAGTTTCTTTGAATTAATACCTCTCAAATATCAGAGAATCCATTTTACCGCATTCCAATATTCCATTCCCAGATTGCTCATATACCTGCTCACAACTCCCACTGCATGTGCAATATCTAGCCTTGTGCATACCATTGCATACATCAAGTTGCCAACTGCTAATGCATATGGTATGTTAGACATTTTATCTTCCTCCTCTTGTGTCTTTGGACACATCTCCTTAGTCAACTTAAAATGACTAGGCAAAGGTGTACTAACTACTTTTGCATTCTGCATGCTAAACCATTTCAACACCTTCTCTACATACTCAATTTGAGACAAAAATAATTTTTTGTTTGTCCTGTCCCATGTGATCCTCATACCAAGGATTTGTTTTGTTGCACCCAAATCCTTCATAGCAAATAAATTTGTTAATTTCTGCTTAAGATCATTAATATGCTGCATGTTAGACCCAGCAACAAGCATGTCATCAACATAAAGCAACAGGATAATATAGCTGCCATTACCAAATTTCTTAAAATAAACACAATAATCAGAATTAAATCTTTTGTATCCTTGTTCAGCCATAAAACTATCAAATTTCAAATACCATTACCAAGGTGCTTGGTTCAGGCCATATAAACTCTTCTTTAACCTGCACACAAAATCCTCCTTGCCCTTGACCTCATATCCCTGTGGTTGCTACATGTATATTTCCTCTTCCAAATCCCCATGGAGAAATGTTGTTTTCACATCTAGTTGTTCAAGATGCAAGTCTTCCGTAGCCACACAACTTAGAATAGTTCTAATAGAAGTCATCTTTACAACCGGAGAAAATATTTTATCAAAATCTATACCTTTTTTCTGTGCAAAAACCTTTTACCACAAGTCTGGCCTTATATCTTTTCTTGCCTCCATCTTCTTCCTTTAACCTGTAAACCCATTTATTTGGCAATGCTCTTTTACCTACAGACAATTGGACTAAGTCCCAAGTCTGATTCTGCAGCAAGGAATCCATTTCCTCTTTTATGCCTAGCTCCCACTACTTTTTGGTATCTACATGCATTGCTTCTTCATAACCTTCAGGTTCACCAGAATAAGTTAATAATATAGAATATATGATGGAGAAAATCTTTCTAGAGGTCTAGTTATCCTTGTAGAACATCTAACACTTGCAGGAGTCTATGGGATAACTTGTTGTTGCCGAGCATCAGGTACCACTGGCATTTTATTTTCCTGGAATCTCATCCAGCACCACATATTCCTTTTTTGCCTGTTCATGTTTCTTTTCTTGTAGTTGATTCTTATACATGACCTTCTCATTGAATATAACATCTCTGCTCCTAATGATTTTATGGTTTTCATAATCTCATAACCGATAACCAAATTCATCTACTCCATATCCAATGAAGGTACATTTTTTAGACTTAGCCTCAAGCTTGGTTCTATTTTCAATATTAGCATGGACAAAAGCTTCACAACCAAAGGTTTTTAGAAATGAATAGTTTACCTTTTTACATGTCCATGCCTCCTCTAGAATGCCACCATCTAAAGGATTTGAAGGTCCCCTGTTTATTAAAGAAACAGTGGTATGTACAACATCTGCCCAAAGGTGTAAGGGTAGTCCAGCATGCAATCTCATGCTCCTTGCATGCTCCATAATGGTCCTATTCATCCTCTTAGACACCATTTTCTTATGGGGTTCTAGGAACTATTTTCTGCCTACGGATTCCATTATATAAACAATAATTTTCAAATTCTCTACTACAATACTCGTTTCCATTATCAAATCTAAGACACTTCAACTTTTTTGCTATCTCATTCTCAACTAAAGCTTTCCACCTTTTACAAGTTTCAAATACTTCTAATTTTTGTTTTAGGAAATACACCCATGTTTTCCTAGTTGCATCATCAATAAAAGTAACATAATAGCAAGAGCCACCAAGAGAAGATTGAGCTGGTCCCCATACATCTGAATGCACAAGCTCTAATTTCTCACTCTTTTTCTCTTTCCCAACTTTGAGAAATCAGACTCTTTTATGTTTTCCATAAACACAATTTTCGCATAACTCCAAGTCAATCTGCTTCAGACCTGATAGCAAATTTCTAGAGTGAAGGATCTTTATCCCTTTCTCACTCATGTGCCCAAGTCTATGGTGCCACAATTCTGTTTCTGTCCTTGTAGCAAGTGTTTTAACTGTCTTAGTAACAACTATTTATGTAGCAGCTAAGGTAGAATAAGTATTACTAGTACACAAATATAATGTGCCTACCTTTTCACCTTTAGCTACTACTAATGCACCTTTCGTGACCTTCCAGACTTAGTCTGAAAAGGTAACTATGTAGCTTTCACTACCCAATTGTCCTGCAGAAATTAAATTCCTTCTCAAATTTGGAACATGCCTTACCTCCTATAGCAACCATTCATTTACATTCTGCAACTTGATTTTTATCTTTCCTTTTCCAACAATCTGACAGGGTTCATCATCACCCAAATATACTTGTCCAAAATCACCTTGAACATAATCTACAAAATATTTCCTATGGGGTGTGGCATGAAATGAAGCCCCTAAATCTATTACCTATGAATCATTAGCATTATCTAAACACAAAATTAAAGCATCATATAATTTATTACTTGTACCATTAGCTTCCTTACTATCATCATGTTGTCTATCTCCTTGTTTTCCCTTTTGAGACCAACAATCCTTCTTCAAGTGTCTTGGCTTTCCATAGTGCGAGCAATCCATTCTTCCTTTGGATTTAGATCTTCCTTTCTTCAACTTCCCTTGTGACTTCCCATGATTTGTTGGGCTTTTTCCTCTCTCCTTTGTTCTTCCCCTATTCTCTACAGTCAAAGCATTGCCCAATGTTGAACACTCACCTGTGCTTTTCTATCGTATTTCCTCACTAAGGATAACACCAACAACATCAACAAATTTCAAAGTATTTGAACCAAAGACGGAGTTACTTACAACCATTACCAAGCTATTCCATCTTTTTGGCAAAGAACATAAAACCAAGAGAACCATCACCTCTTCATCAAACTTCACTTTTATAGAAGTTAACTGATTGGTAATCATATTAAACTCGTTTAAATGATCTGTCACAGATCCACCTGCAATCATTTTTAGATTAAACAAATGCTTCATTAGAAATACCTTATTTGAGGCTTAGAGTTTCATACAATTTAGCCAAAACTTTCATCAGTTCATCTGTTGTCTTCACTTTTGTTATATTGAACGCCACATATGATGTCAGGCACAAACGAATGCTTCCCAGTGCCTTTATGTCTAGAAGTTCCCAATCCTCATCAGTCATTACTATCAGTTTCTTGGATTTTCCTTCCAACAACCTCCATAAATCCTTCTGATAGAGATAATCATCCATCTGCATCTTCCATAACTGGTAGTTCTGACCATTGAATTTATCTACCTTCAATTTACCCTTGTCTGTCATTGCTCCCACTTAACCGTGAGACCTTCCTGCAAATGATAATCGAATAGAAGCCGCTCTGATACCAATTGTTAGGGTTCAGGCAGATCGAAACAATAAATATTACCAATTATATGTAGATTAAATAACCCAAATATAACAATGAAGAATAACACAAAAGAGATCAACACAAAATTTAACATGGTTCACCCAAAATGGGCTACATCCACAGAAACTCAGCCATACAATGATTTTATTATCCAGTGCAAAATAGATTACAATCTCATGAATTCCATTCCGCAACATACATCCTAGCTGCTTATAACAAGCTTTTTGGAAGCTTCTAGAATTAGGGTTTTACAATGTCATTTTTCATTTGTCAGTTAACAAAAATTAACTACCAACCCCAAACGTGCAAAAAATGGAAAAAAAATTAACTACCAAACCCCGGCAATGATACGTTATGAGTGTATAGTATTTGTATGATCAGTCGCCACATACCAACAATCTCCCACTTAGAGACTAATCAGTCTCCACACCAAACAACTAGTTCCTCATTTTGTCAAACCTTTTGAAGTACTTGAAGAAATCAATCCTAAGTCGAATCCATGATGTGTTCCATGTATCCTTGCTCAAGAAATACATGCCTGATCTTAAGCATATTCTTAATTGAAACACCCTGCAGGTGGAAGAACCCAGGACACTAATAATAGAGCCATGCATAATCGTAAAGAGACACTAGTTCCAGTTCCGCAATAAGATGGTGGATCAATCTAAGGTCTAGTTGGATCAATACTCACATGAAAACACTACGTGGGATGACACCGTGGTAATTCAGCAGCTTTACCCACATTTATTTTGAAAACTTTAGTTAAAACTATGAAATCGGCAAACCTCAAATTTTTGCGTAACAACAATTATACTTGGAAGACACTTTTGATCTTCCATCTATTTTACAAACTACTTAATCTATGTTGCACATGATGAATTTTAATGAATGTTTAATTATTGTACTAACAAATACTAGATTTTGTTTATGATATTGAAATTGTCTATGCATTTTATCAACCCATCCAAGTCTCGTTTGCATCAGGACGATGCAAAGGCTTAGGGGAGAAGGATGTCACGGTTGTCAATAATGGGAACTTACACCTCTGAGGTGTTTTGTTAGTTTTATCATTTCTTCTCATATACTAATGTACTAACTTTTATGATTCTTGCTATGAACTCATGAACTCTTATTTGACTACTAATCCACATTGGGTGAATGACCAATGGTAAAAAGAAAAGACTAGTATTTGTCAAAAAGAAAAATTAAACTTAATTGAATTAAAACCTCTATTCAGTAGGACATAGCATTTTTTTTGTGTATACTAAACTTGCGTATTATGTTTCATTAATGATCATTTCACAAATTTCATAATTTTATATTATTATTATTATTTGATCTAAATAAGATATATATATATATATATTCGTCAAAAAGAAAAATTAAACTTAATTGAATTAAAACCTCTATTCAGGAGGACATAGCACTTTTTTGTGTATACTAAACTTGTGTATTATGGTTCATTAATGATCATTTGGCAAATTTCATAATTTTATATTATTATTTGATCTAAATAATATATATATATCTTAAAAATTCCTTATCAAACATTAGTTGTTTAATTTTCAAATGTTCAGACTACAAATAATATTTACATTATAATTGCATGACTAGCTCTATATCAAATGCTAAATTTGTTTTCATGTAACACCAATTCTCATTAAATTTCCAGGCTTCCCTTAGTTTATTTTAAAATCTTGTGCCATCAGTTTAAATGGCATCACTGATTTTATTTCATCAATGAATGCTTTATGGTTATTGTATATTAATTTACTTAGGGGAATGTGATTTATTTAAAACATCAAGGTAAAATGGTTAAAATATTGATAGACCCATGGCATAAATACATTTTTATACTGTGTAAAACTTGGACCCGTGTCCAAGAAGGTGAAACGTGTTGCAAATGTGGACATTTAACAAGTTTGTAGGATACAACAAAGAACCATAAATGTTTTATCTCCTCCGTGGAAAGGAAAAAAGGAGAAAAAAAGAGATTACAAGGAGCTAGGAAGAAGGGAAATAAAGAGAAGAGGAAATCTTTAGAAGAAATCTCGGTAGTTACAAGTCTCCATCCCCAGGTATGCCTCTAAAATCTCTTATGTAATTTTCTGGATATGTAGTATCAATTATTTGGACCCATGGGAGATTTATTTCATAGGAAGTCTGCTCAACATGGATACTGTAGTAGTTGAGATTACATATTCGATACTAAACATACAATTTCTCTATTGACTTCTATCTTTTTTTACTTGGAGGAGGAGGATTATTCTTGCCACATTACTTGATTTCCCTGTTAATTTCATGGGTATCACATATTGTAATTTCTCTCATTACTCCCTAGCTTGACCTCTTGATTAAGTATCTCTTATTGCTCCATTTGCACAAATTTCTTTTACCTACAACCCAACACAGCAACATACATTAAGATTGAGGGTTTATTTTATTCCATTGCTGTAGAGATAAACCAAAAAAAAAAGAGAAAAGTTTTCAGAAATTAGAAATGAACAATATATATATATAGATTCCATATTTTTGGACTGCCTTGGCTGGGGCGAACCTGGCCATAGAGGTGCACCTCTATGATGGGCAGCGTCCCAACATAGAGGACCCCTCCAATATTTCCTTTGCCTTTATATATATACACTTGCATATGATTTCCCTTCTCTATAAATTCAAACAAAAATATGTTGGTATAAAAACAACATGATAGCTCCTAGAAATTTTAAAAAAAAAACTAGGGAGGAATGAAACCAAACCAGCTACATATAGCTACCCTCTGGCATGCTGGAAAAAGAAGAGGATATAATAACAGAAACTTGTAGATACCTTCTAGTATGCAAACAAATAACAAATTGTGAATCTATGTACCCTTTTATTCTCCTAGCAATGCAAACTATGACAAAGAAATGGAAGAGATTTCAAGATAAAATCCATTTTACATAAATGAGGGGATGGAAATATGGAAACAAATAATTTCTTTTTTTGTCAGATCTCTTATTTAGTAAGTTATGGTTTTAATTTTTTTGATAAAAGTAACCAGGAAGGGCCCGAACCCATATACAGAGGCCAAAAAAGGCAAAAAAGGACAAGTTTTACAAGAGGTAAAACCAGAGAACAATGACAAGACAACAAAAAAGGACAGGCCAATAGGGCCAGCCAAACCAAAAAAGACTAGTAACCGACCAGCCTATTGACTGGCCATAGACTTAAGGCTACTTATAGCTTGTCATTCCCTGCTTAAGAACTCTAGCTTCTCTAAGAAAGTGTTATCTTCCTCCTCGCGACCCTACTGGGTTGGATCTCTTGCTTGTCCTTCTCTTCGATCTCAGTTTCATGGCTCTGAAGACTCACTTGTTTACCTTTGCTATTGTTGTCCTTGGCCTTGTAGTTGCAAGTTTGCCATGCCTTCCCCTATTTCTGAGCCCGATGCTTATCCTTACTAGCAGTCCTCTGAATCATAGCTTTCCTTTTTTCAAGTTCCTCTTTCAGCACATAGAGTGTTGTGGCAGAGATCTTGACCGTCTCTCTGCTGTAATTGACCAGCTTAGAAACTTTCTTATCCAAATTGGCCTGAGTCTCTTTAATCTACCCAATTTCTTCCTCCATCTTCTCCCATTTCTTGAATTTGGTGGCCATCCTTTCCACTTGTTCCCACAGGTCATCATGACTTTCCTTAGGCCACTTCGCAGTTTCCAGCTGGGTAATGACCTCAAGCTGCTGAATCTTCTTCTTGGCATGATGAAGCTAAGCAAATTGTCACTTGAGCACTTGATTTTGAAGGTCCAGAGCCTGATACAGAGTAGCCACCCTATCCATAAGCTTGGTGCAAGCGTTACATTCACTATTTAAATCCTCCTGGGTGCAAGTGTTATGGTTTTAATTGTTACAAAGAAAATAAAACATAGTTTAAATGCTAGCATTTTATTTACATGGAAATATATAGGTTGTTAATTGATAGTTTTCTTTTTTTATATAAATATACATGAATATATATATAGCTTAATTTTGTTAGTTTATTTACATGAGATTATCCAGCTTTAATTGCTAGCCCTTATATATGCAAATATTTATAGTTCTAATTATTAGTTCCTATAGAATCTATGCTTTCATAGTGAAACCGGATGTAGAACAAGGGGCATAATTTAGTTAATCAAACGAAACTTAGTTATAGAAGAGATTAATATCAGACAAGTATAACTATTGTGTGGTGAGTTGAGTATAAGTGATCAAGTATTAGTTTGGAATGTAAAGCGTTATACTGGGAAAGAATATCAATATATGATAAGATAGATGAAACTACTATGTTAATTTGATTATTGTGCATTGAAATGTATAAATATGTGTAGGTACAATTAGGTGACAATAAGATTTAGTGTGGCATGTAGTTTTAATTAACGTTAGATTTTGTAACTTAGTAATTGAGTTATTTTTATTAATCATTGTATTTCAAAACATTGTTAATAGGATTTTGCCCCATTACCTTACCTTGAGCAAACATCTGAATTGATATTTAGTAGATTAACTTAATTAGAATATCAATGTCTTGATGACTCAATAAAACACAACTCTTCATACGAATAGACGTTTGTTGATGATGGGTACTCGCTGTATGCTCTCACCTCACCTTTGCGGATCTTGGTGATAAGAAAATGAGACTTATCCTCAACATGGGTCTCATTCAAAGATAACTTATAAGATGTCAGTTAAAGTAAACCAAACCAAACAAGAAATCTGAACTGTCATATGCTCTCACCTCGCTTTCACGGATCTTGGTGATCAGAAAGCAATAGGGAAACTTTGAATGGACTTGGTCGCCAGAATACGCATCTTGACTTGTGCATGCAAACTTAATTCCTTGAGTGAACACATTTTAGGAAATCCTCAACACTAAAGTTTAAACGACAAACACCCCTTCTAGGTGTTTGTGATAGTGGACCAATTACTGTCCCTATTTCACCTGAGTGGGTGGTAGTCGGCGAAGAACTACCTAGGGAGGGGGATAACCCTAGAAAGGGTTTCATACCCACTCACAGTTGCATCAAACATAGTGCAAGATAGAACTACATATTCGCAAATCCTATCATCAGTCGCATCCTGTGTGTACCTTGATCTCATGGATAAAGGGTATGTAGGTAGTCCATAAGGCGAAGGATGCCCCTAGTACATAGGTACCTAGGATATAGGGTGTTCTTTTATAATCAACTTTGTAATCCTAAAATCTAAATATAAGAAGATTAAACTAGATAAACTAAAGAAGTCTCCAGTGCTCAGAAGAATCCTCTAGAGGATTGATCTTGTATCTGGCTGGTTACCAAAATTTGAGGGAGCTACAATGTCTATAAATACCTTAATCGAATGAACGTACGGAGATTCCTTGGTGCAATATATGGGCCTATTGTGTAATTTCCTATAAGTGATTCAGGATCCAGATTGATCCCGATGAGTCTAAGTCTCTAGCCAGAGCAAAATAAATGATTCATGTGCTTATTAGCCCGTATAACTATTCTCTCTACCAATCTCGTATTGGATTGAGTGTTGGTTTGTATGACCAAGTATTAGGCTTGTATGACCATCATTTATCCTACCATGTAATAGGTAGAGGTTTGGTCTGTAGACCCTATTATGTATGAACTAGTATGCCTAAAGGACAGAAGAGCCCATATTGGCTTATGCTCAATATGTCTTGTTTGGATACCTTAGCCTGAATTGGCTACTTGATATTTCCTAAGTACTCAGACTAAACTAAATGTTCAGAAAACAAATTCTAAGCCCTAGGTACATGTTTAGAAAATGGTATGAGAATTCTTTCTAAAAACCAAAACTAGAGCTCACTTAAGAAAGATGAACAAAAAAAATTCCCTAAGGCCCCTAAACGGGGTCCTTACAAAAAGGGATCCAATAACTAGTTTTAGGAAGCTAGAGTAGAATTGTATTTAACATGTACAATCTTGGTGTGACCATTGTTTCCTTTGTTAACTGCATTATAGTTGGTATTAAGTAGGTGCCCATGAGATTATGAGGCTTGGACACAATACAAGATTATGAGATGTAGAAAAAAAAGAGAGCTTCACGACCCTGGCAAGACTAACATAGTGAATGACATTTTCTCTAATTGACATGTGAAAAACTTGATATGAAGAGGATTTGGAATGCCACTAATAAGCACCCCACCTCTTTTTGCATATGCTTCCTAACCTGCAGTACTTACCTGTATCACATTAATTAAATTATCCCCTTCCTTGTAATATTGAAGCGATATATCATGTCACATCATAGTTATTTTAAAACTCCAATATGCATGCACACGATAAGTTGTTGCTTTAGAGATGAATCCCCCATAGGCTTGGACATGCATCAATGAAGTGAAATCTTTTACTTTATAAGAAGCCTATGTTCTATTTAAAGTTAATAGTTATAATTAGATATTTTAAAGTTGAGATTTAAGTTAATAGTGATAATATGAGATTAGAGTATGCTTAATATGAGATTATATTGATCTATCATACTTGATTAGAAGGAATTTATAATGATCAATATTACTTCATTAGCAAGAAATTTGTAATGAATATATTAATAAGTAGGATATGGAAATGCAAGGTGGTAAACCTCATTATAGGGGCCACAAGTGCCAAGGTCTTAGAAACAACTTACACCTTTAAATTTAAAAGCCACTGAATAAGTAATCTCATATGTGGCATACATGAATATGTGCCCTACCAAAACCTTAATCCAACCTGCTAGTATGCCCTAATATCAATAGTATTACTTACTCTAATTTAGATTTTTACTGACTATTTAATTGTCAAACTATATCTTAAACGCATTGCTAATTGTCCTAAAGAACATTTTGACTAGGAGATCCAACGAGACTAATCTCTAGTTAACATGAGACTTGAGATACTGCTCAGTAGAATAACTAAAATGAAACAATGTGAATATGAGAAATCTATAAACTAACAACTCACCATAATCGAGGCTTGATCTTAAAGTAGAGAACTTGGTAACTGATTGGAAAGTGTTTCCCTTTTAATATGCAAAATGGTAAGTGAATGAAATAGATGATCATTGAGATTACTTAATTTATAAGTTTGTATTGGCTTATGTTAATGTGTTCAGTTGTAAGCTAGTTTAGGTGGGCTTAATGTATTGTTTGCTTATTGTTAAACTAACACCCAAAAATATAGGACCATGTGTATGGTTAATGGATCACTTTATGTGGAAATATAACAAGATTAGCCAATCTAAGGTGTGTGAACCCTTAGGACAGTATGTGTTAGATTAGTTGTCATGTACCCTTTGAATACCCTTTGAAATAGATGATCATTGAGATTACTTAATTTATAAGTTTGTATTGTCTTATGTTAATGTGTTCAGTTGTAAGCTAGTTTAGGTGGGCTTAATGTATTGTTTGCTTATTGGTAAACTAACACCCAAAAATATAGGACCATGTGTATGGTTAATGGATCACTTTATGTGGAAATATAACAAGATTAGCCAATCTAAGGTGTGTGAACCCTTAGGACAGTATGTGTTAGATTAGTTGTCATGTACCCTTTGAATACCAAAATGTTAGAACAAAGATATATATATGGGAGACAACTTATGTGGCATCAAAACTAGAGTTGAGAGATAGGCAAGTTACAAGGGCATAAGTAGAGGACAATCACTCTCTTAAAACATAGTTCATCCTACTCTACACTAGGTGTACACTAAGTTTAAAATACTATGACCTACTTATCATCTAAGATTAGCAATAACTTTTAGGAATAATAGTAGTTAGGAAGCATGCTCTACCAACCAAAGTAATCAACCATATTATAGGGTTAGCCGGCTTTCACAAATAGATGCTAGAAGCTACCACTTTTATAAGGACTAGAAATATTTTTGCCAATAGCATGTAGGCAATATGCACCATGATCTACTCAACTCAGGTGTCCAGTAGAGGCACTAGTGTATCAAAAGGAATGTGTGCACTATTAGAGTTATGTCTTATTTGATGTATAGTTCTTAATGTTTTAGTTGTTAAACATGTCACATCTCGACTTTTGATTCATTTATAATTCAGTATAATTGATATTAGTTTGATTGTTTTACTATTGGGTGATTTCACGTGCATGAAGGTAATTTGTCGTTAATGTTAAAATTGCATAAATTTGAAGGTTGATATAATGATGAATTATTATGGTAATGAATATGGATTTATATCTTACTCATGCTTCGGCTATGATTACATGGACTAACCTATTGACGAGGATCTGTGTGAGATTGAGTGCAGGAACATGTCACATACGGGACCATGGTTGAGGTAGGAGCATCCTAGCCACCCAGCAATAGTTGGCATGACGGAAAAACCCGATGCATGCACACACTCACTTACTTTCATACATATTGCATCATTCTTATTGCATTAATGAATGGCTTCATTATGCATTTGCAACATCGATGCATAGTCTTTATTATGCATTTTACATTGGATATTGGTTGTGGTTGACGTTTGACAATTAGTTAATTATGTAATTTCATTTGCTAAGTACATTCTTATAAATTGCATGGGTTCATCATGTATTCATGTTTTCTTTTCATCTTTTGCATTTAGTAAAACTATATAGGCTGATTTCTTATAGTTTTATCATTAATTATATATAGGTATTGTTTAGGGTAAAATTGGGATTTGTTTATGTTTTGGTTGTTTGATGTTTGAATCCTCCTTTCACCCTATACATTCAAGGATCTAGGGTTGAGTGGCAATGCACTATCATACCCTAGGTCACTGTGAGATGTAGGGAAGCTTGGATTAGGGTGTTTAATTATCAATTTTCCTTCTCTTATGCCCAGTTGACCATTAAAACCCTAATTATGCCAATATGACTGTAAACGGAAAAATAACAGAAAAATCTCTTGTAGAGGGAAGCAAAATATCAAATCATAGAGCACCTGTTTTCGGGGTTCCGAGGCGGAAAAGTTGGGGACATTAGAGAGGGCGCCCAAGTCCAAGGTACCAATTTCTTTGCGGGATCCTAACCTCCTTCCTACACTGATCAGCATTGTAACTTCTATTTCCATAAATTCAACTACGGAGGACACAGGAGTGAGCACCCAAGTCCCAAAAAGGCTTTCGTGTCCTTCTCTTCAGATCCTGAATCTTTGATGTCTATTGATCCCTCCTGCAACTCTACTTTTTCCAGATGCGACACCTGTAACCTGCAATCACAAAACTTTGGGAGGTGGTTGTGGTGTTTAGAGGCTTGCCTCAGTCAAGCCCTAGAGGACACTTAAGTCTTCGAACACCGTTGTTAGATAAAGAGTGCGTGCCCTTGTGAGGCAGAGGCAAAAACCAAAGGAAATGATGATGAAAACACAATATAATGTCACCTTGTAGTGAATATATCATGGGAGGAAGATGCTCTTCATTCTATGATGAAATGGATGCTCAAATCTGTAAACACAAACACATAGACAACACAATTTTGCTCTTGCAACACAAGTTGATAGCTAGTTGAAATCTAATTGCAATCTAGTTTTTAAATGAATGCCTAAACATGCTTTTATATGCAACTACAAACACTCCCGCCAAGATCTACATAATTCAAACTTACCGTGTTGACATAGGACCCAAATAAGGGTCATAAACTGACACCCAAAAATTAGGGCTGCCCCAAAATAGGGCAAGACTAGGGCGTGGGCGCCCAAGTCCTCCCCCCCTATTTTGGGCAAGGTCAAGCTCAAGGGATCCTCCTAGGTCCCATTTGTCATGTTACCTAGGGCTCATTCCATCAGGATGCCAAATTATGAAGTAAGATGTCCTAAATGCATGCAAAAGACCCAGGAGCTAAACCTTATGAGGGAAAAGCCCCCAAGGGGACATTTTCTGATGTTACATTTAGCCCCCACTTTAATGTATGTATAAATGCAAGGCCAATACATGCATTAAAGTAAGGTCACAAACACAACAAAGACACCAAGCACGGAGAAGACACACCAATCACATAGAAGACAATAACGGGCATGCAAAACACGGAGAAGACAGTTACAGTCACGCAGAACACGGAGGATACAGTCAATGCATAGAAGACACATTAATGCATGGAAGACAGAAATGATATCTTTTCTTTTCTTTTTCTCATATATATGAAATGCAGATGCAAGTATTGGAAAGTAATCAAACCTCCCATAATACATGATGCACTCATCGTGCAGGTCTTTGTATATGGGGCAACACATACGCAAGACACGCAAAACCTCCCAAAATGCAGGAAGCACAACCCTAAGGCACTGGTCTTTATACTACATATGGGGCAACAAACACGCCACACAAAACAAGCACGTCAAAACACACACACTTGAAGACATGGAGAAAACATGGCAGACAAGTGATGGTGTGTTCCCTATTTCTAGGCTCATCACCATGTGCTTTGCCACAACAATCCCTGAAAACACGCTTAAGGGTTGAGTTAGTCACAGAACTGCTCCCCGCCTCCATAGAGGACTTTTGAAAATGACAGGATGATGCAATCTGCTCCGAGAAATACACCATCCCCACCTCTGCAGAGGGCTTAAGATAAAAAAGGATATACGCGATATCCCGCCTCTACAAAGGGCTTACATGATTGATTGATTGATTGATTGATTGCAAACAAACTCAGGATGCATGATGCACTCGTCAGGCAAGTCTTTGCATCTGAGGGTAAACACATTGCTAACATCTATAACAGACAACTTACCTTATATATGCCCCCACCTTAAGGTGGTTGATATTAGTTATCGATATCAAGCACGTTAAGGTAGAAATAAAACACACAAGGGAACACTGACTTTTGCAAAGCCCATGCCCCTCGGATGTGACATGTACTTTATGATCACCAAATGTTCCCACAAACACATCCCTGCACGAAACACGTTAGAGTCTACAAGATCATGATAAACAACAACATCAATGCATATGACTAACCACACAAAGAGCCAAGGTTATATTGTGAATTCGGATTTCGAGGATAACCATAGGGCTATATCATGAAGCTCTCTGAATCGAGTACCACCAAAGCTAGATTCAAAGACAAACAAAGGTGCACAGAGCAGCAGTATTGTTAAGGTTTGTAAATGAGATAAAAACATCATCAAATTCATTACGCGGAAAGCACGAGTGCTTCCACTAGCCAAGTGTCAGATAAGATATACAACCCCATCGTCATATTAGGAACTAAGTCCATTTTTTGATTGCTCTCGAAAGGGACACTAGGTCCGCATCAGTATAAATGTTTGTCGTCATCTGTCCGCTAGATAGAAACACTAGAGGAAGGGAAATAATAAATAAGAGAGTAGAAACAAGTGTCTTAGGGATAGTCACGTAGGAGGGTGCCCCCAAGTCACCAACTGCAACGTTATGTCCATAAGACACAACACACAACAATCAAATCAGAGAGAGGCAATTTAGAAGAATGATGATACAAATAGAAGAAGGTCACAATAGAGGCAGTCTCTTGGTATCCTGGACCTTACGGGAGAATCCGAGGTCATCCCAGGAGGCCTAAACAACACATAACACATCACGGGGGATGCACATCACGAGAGAGATAAAGGGTTAGAGATACTTACCTGTAGGGTCTTCGTATTAGATCTTGGAGCCGGCGAACCTCTTAGAGAGGTACTCGATCATGTTTAACTCAAAATTTGAGTGGTTCTTATGAAAGTCTTATTTGTTATCATATGAGGCTTGTTTCTTAAATTCTTGTTGAAATGAGACATTTTGTTGCTTATGAGGGGGAGAACCACTATTATTTCTAACTGTAGACAGTCTTCTTACTCTTTTGCGATTTTAAGCGAGTTTTCATTGTTGAATCTTTCTAGCACGGTAACGGGAATCATCATGTACCATCTTACTCGTTTGTATCAGTTGTTGTTCTTTCTTTTCAAAGGTATTTTGATTATCCCGATCCATATAAGGATAATGGAGGAGGAACCTCAGCATAAATTCCATTTCTTCGTGGACAAGGTGGATTATCCATTTGTTTCTTATCCACTTCAATCATTCCTACGATGCTATCATAGTCCAAGTAATCATCCTCGTCTACTTCCACTAAACCCTATTCCACCATATTGTTTTCAGTATGCTTAGGGAGAGGATTAGTGGAGATTTGTAAATTCTGATTCGGCGGAGCAACCGACTTGTTTCCATTATCATTCACAACCGATACCTGGATAACATTTGAATCAGTAAGGTCTTGTATTTCACGTTTAAGACGCATACATCGTTCAGTGTCATGTCCTTGCGTCCGATGATAATGACAAAAGGCATTAGCATCGAAGTAAGGTCCTTGTTTACTAGGATCAACAGGCTTAATCAGAGGAAGCTTCAAAATGTTATTACTCACAGCTTGATTCATGATAGAATGATAAGACTCAGATATCGGAGTAAACTTTCTTGGTTGATATGATGCTTTCTTTGGATTATTTATAGCAGACACATTCGTATTTGGTCCATTGATCTTGATTGAACCCCTATTATTGTTCCTCTTAAAGTTGTTTTGCGACGATCCACCCATGGATTAACCAACTTGAGCCAATGAGTTTTGGTTTTCATACTAACTAGATGAAAGTTGATAATCACGAAGGGCAGTGCATAAATGTTGAAAAGAGTTATACTTCATCAAGAGGATTTTGTCACGAATATTAGGTTGTAAATTTGTAATAAATATCTTCTGAACATCCTCATCTTTCATCTGATATTGAATCTATGCATAAAGCCCTTGATACCGACTAATGAACTCAATCAACTTCTCTTTTGAACCTTGTTTGCATTGAACCAAGTCAATAAGAGTGACTTGGGGTCTGATATTTGCTTGAAAATGTGGTAAAAATTGATCAATCAATTGCGAAAAGGAGTGTATTGAATTCGGAGGCAAAGAGCACAACCATTATAAAGCAGTATCTTTAAGAGATCGCGGGAAAAGTTTTGCCAACAAATCTTCTTCAAAATAAAAATCACTACACATAGCTGTAAATGCTGCCACATGGATCACCTTTTCCACCATATTTTTCAAAGCTTGGAGTCTCAAACCTCTCAGGCATAGGAGTTCTCAAGATTGCATAGGAAAGGATTATGGGCATGATATGTTGGTAGACTAGGCTGCGAAGAATTTGTCAAGTTTGTTACCTTTTGTTGTAAAGCAATCATGCCCTGTAAAAGTTGGTTTAGGATGGCATCATTAGGAGATGTAGTTTGTTGTGAGGAATTGGAACCGAAGTGAGGAGGTGAATGAGCTTGAGATACAATAGGTGGAGGCTGAGAATATGTTAATAGTGGTTGGACATAATGATAGGTGGAAGATGGTTGTGAGTAGGTAATAGGTGGTTGGAAATGAGTGGAATAGATAGGTGGTCGAGAACAATTATGCATAGAAGAGGTCCCCTTATAAACTAATTTCTGATAATCAAATCCCACAGCATTGTAATTAGTGCCATTAGATATTCCAATACCAGTGGTAGCATTACTACAAGCATTTGCATCAGTTGTTAAGATTGTTGGTGTAAAAGTCAATATTCCCGTAGTCGGTATAGATATGGACATGAGTATGAGATGGTGATGAAGTGTTATTTATCACTTGTGCACATTCAGTTACCGGCATGATATTGGTTTGTACAATATGTGTTAGACCGCCAATTGCATTAACACCATCTTGTCCCTCTTTTATCAATTCTCTTATATTATGAATTGTAGGGACAACTTCTTCAGCTATTATCTCATTTTCCATAAATGATTGAAATTCAGCTAGCTCTTTATCCAATTTTTCTATTTTCTCGTCAGATACATATCTTGTCGCCTCAATAGTATCATCAACATCATGAAAAATCTGTTCTTCCATTGTAGTTGTAATGGGTGTAATATCTTGTGATATTTGAGTCTCTCCTTTTGTAAAGAAGGTGTTCAGGGTACCAACTTCTTCAAGGGCACTAGATCCCGTGTGTCTTATGCTTCTTCTTAGAGGAATATTTCTCTTAGGGTAGTGAGTTATTAGACTCATGCAACAATATGCTCAACTTTTAGGCTTAGGATATGTTGTTAATGCTTGATTTTTGTACTTTTTCCAATGCAAATGAATAAAACAAAGGATGTTGTAAGGATTTTGATGAAGGGGAGCAAATTATATGTCTGATATCAGTCCAAAATAACAATAAGATCCTTCCCAACACACTCTTGATGCAAATTCCAGATAATGCCAAGTCAAACTATAGTGAAAATATGTCGAAATAGGCACTTTTTCACCAAAATTCAAATGCAAGAGAACATAACAAAGGGTGTTGTGAGGAAAATGATAATGCCAAATCAAACTATAGTGAAAATATGTCGAAATAGGCACTTTTTCACCAAAATTCAAATGCAAGAGAACATAACAAAGGGTGTTGTGAGGAAAATGATGATGGACAATAAATAATATCAATAATAACAGCCACTTGGTGCCAAAATACCCAACACAACATGCTTTTAGTGCCACTTAAGGTAAAACCCTAGTGAAAATATAGCAAAAATATGTTATTTTTCATGATTTTTCAATTACAAGACCTAGCAAAAGGGGTGTTGTAATGAATTTTAGGATGTGTAGCAAGTAATACTAATGATATCAATCAACTCAATCCATAAAATTTGTCACAACATGCTTGGAGTGCAAATTAGGTCAAACCCTAGGGCAAAAATAGTCAAAATTGTAGATTTTCACCGAATTTTCAATACAAGAGCTCGTTAAAAGGGTATTGTGAAGATTTTTAGGTGGGGAAGCAAATGATTATCCTAATAACAGCCAATTGATGCAAACATACCCTTCACAACACGCCTATGGTGCAAATTTATAGAGTCGATAAGGCCAAATTTAGTGAAAATCGTTATTTTTGAAACCCTAGGTTTGACATGTTGACACAAATGTTATGTGAATGTTTTGAAGTCTGATTTATGATGAAAATGCAATGTACTCAAATATTAAAATGATTTCCAATCTTTAATGTGTAAAATGTCAATGCAAATCTAATGAAAATGCATGAAAATTGCTAGTTTTTTGTTGAAATTTTCTATGCAAAAATGCAAATATTTTAAATCTAAATGCAAATTTACACTTAAATGCAAGACTACAGCCAAATTTTAATTTGAATGAGCCTCTAAAATCAATAGAAAAATCTGAAAGAAGATTTTGCCTACTAACCCTAGATTTTGGAATTACTAGGTTTAATAAAAATTGTCAAAATTTCTACAAAAGCTTGGCAAATTAATGATGAAAATACAATGCAAATTTCTGAATTTTTTGTGTTTTTCTATAGTTTATATCAGATCTGATGCAAAAATCATGAATTAGGGAAATTTAGAAAGAACTAATGCAATTTAGTAAGCCAAACAATGCCATTTTTTTATTTTTTTATTTTTTTATTTTTTTATTTTTTTAAATTTTTCTCAATGCGATAAAATAAATGACTATATGAATGAATGAAATCAATCCAAATCTGAAGACAAACACTCAACAAGTTGCAATTTAAGTCCAAAAACACGGGTTCCCAAAATGTTTAGGGTAAAATTGGGATTTGTTTATGTTTTGGTTGTTTGATGTTTGAATACTCCTTTCACCTTATACATTCAAGGATCTAGGGTCGAGTGGCAATCCACTATCATACCCTAGGTTGTTGTGAGATGTAGGGAATCTTGCATTAGGGTGTTTAATTATCAATTTTCCTTCTTTTATGCTCAATTGACCATTAAAACCCTAATTATGCCAATACGACTATAAACAGAAAAATAACAGAAAAAGATCTTGCAGAGGGAAGCAAAATATCAAATCACAGAGCACCTGTTTTCGGGGTTCCGAGACAGAAAAGTTGAGGACACTAGAGTAGGCATCCAAGTCCAAGGTACTAGTTTCTTTGTGGGATCCTAACCTCCTTCCGACACTTATCAGCATTGTAACTTTTGTTTCTGGAAATTCAACTGCAGAGGACATAGGAGCGAGTGCCTAAGTCCCGAAAAGGCTCCAGTCTCCTGCTTCTCTTCAGATCCTGAATCCTTGATGTCTGTTATCCCTCCTGCAACTCTACTTTTTCTAGATGCGACACCTATAACCTACAATCACAAAACTTTGGGAGGGGGTTGAGGTGTTTAGAGGCTTGCCTCAGTCAAGCCCTGGAGGACACTTAAGTCTCTGAACACCCTTGTCAGAAAGAAAGTGTGTGCCCTTGTGAGGCAGAGGCAAAAACCAAAGGAAATGATGATGAAAACACAATATAATGTCACCTTGTAGTGAAGATATCATGGGAGGAAGATGCTCTTCATTCCATGATGAAATGGATGCTCAAATTTGCAAACACAAACACATAGACAACACAATTCTGCTCTTACAACACAATGAAAGTCTTGAATCACAAGTTGATAGCTAGTTGAAATCTAATTGCAATCTAGTTTTTAAATGAATACCTAAACATGCTTTTATATGCAACTACAAATACTCCCGCCAAGATTTACGTAATTCAAACTTACCGTGTCGGCATAGGACCCAAATAACAGTCATAAACCGACACCCAAAAATTGGGGCTACCCCAAAATAGGGCAGGACTAGGGCACAGATGCCCAAGTCCTCCCCCTATTTTGGGCAGGGTCAAGTTCAAGGGGTCTTCCTAGGTCCCATTTGTCGTGTTACCTAGGGCTCATTCCATCGAGATGTCAAATTATAAATTAAGATGTCATAAATACATGCAAAAGACCCGAGAGCTAAACCTTATGAGGGAAAAGCCCCCAAGGGGACATTTTTCAATGTTATAGGTATATATATATATATATATATATATATATATATATATATATATATATATATATATATATATATTTTAAATATATATATACCCATGATACAATATTTTAGATAGACTTAATATAATTATATATATATATATAAACATATAAACATGCATGATAAATATAATGTAATTGCAGTAGTAAGGAAGTTTGGAAATACAAACTATTGTTAAAAGGCACTTGGGTGGCCATGCACCCTCCTCTTCATGCATGAAACATAAGTTTACTACAGTTCTAAAGAAAAAGGGAAAGCTTAACTAAAAATGGAACGTCAATTTTAGAGAAGCATTCATTAAAAAGCAAGGAGCAGAAAAAGAAAAAGAGGACAGAGAACAGGAATCATCGACGACAAGAGGCAGGAGATCAACCTACTAAGGAAAGCGTGGGTACCCAGGTACACTTTTCTGAGCTATTATGGAAATTGCAAGTTTTGTTGTGTATTATTGTATCGACCTATGTTTTAATTCTTATCAACCTGTATATTATCCCATCGGCCTGAGCATAATTTCTATCAGCATATGATAATTATTTCTGCCTATTTTATGTTCCCATCGGCCTCGTTGCTAATTGTATCGGCTTGTGTTTATTCAATTCTTTTGATTGGTTGTTTTCGCCTTGTTTCGGTCTGAACTCTTTTCCATCGGCCTATGTTCTTCTATCAGCCTGAATATTATTCTCTTAGCTTGCGTTTTAATCTTAAACAGTGTGAGGCCTACACTTTTTCATTTCCGTACATATGACTATTTAGCTTACTGTTGTTGGTATTTTTATATTTATGGGACTGTTGTTTCCAGATTTTCAAACTATTAAAATCTTATTATGTTAAAGGAAAACTAATTGGGTGATGTTAGATAGAAAATTGTCATGTGATTTCATTATGTTTATAAGAACTGTGGTATGCTTTAGAAATGCATGTATTAAATTTGCTTCGGCTATGATATTTATCTGTGGAATTAATTTTGAAATTGAGTGTGCAGATATTTCTAACAAAACCACAAATACAAGAGATCATTCCACACCCTATGTTGTATCCCTTGTGAGCTGATCTAGTTCCACGAGGAACTAAGATCAACCTTGTGTTTGGTAAATTGTTGTAATGTTGTATTGTTGTAATGTTGCATGAGGTTAAGGGAAATAGTTCTATCTTCTGAATTAATTATATTGTGATGTGTGTGGTAAGAGATGTGTTTTGAATCTTGTTTTAACTTTATTTCTTTTTGACCCTCTTCTTGTGTTTTTACTTGACTCTGGGAGTCCTAACTAGGTTTAAAACAACCCTAGGTTATACCCCATGAGTCTAGGGACCTTTTTGACTAAGATAACCTTGGGTTAACCTCCATATGGTCACTTCAACTTCAGGTGAAGTTAAGTGACGAATTTGGAAGCATGGGGACAATGGGATGAGTGGAATCCACACTCAGGCCCACTTCCAAGTCATGGAGCAACTCCATGATCCCCTAATAATGGAGTGCTTGTCTCTTTGTGCCTCTCTTTTGGTGGGCTTCCCCTTAATGAGGGTAGTGTGTCACCCACTCTCTCTTATTTTAGTTTACTTATTGTATTTTATTTCTACATGTGGGCTATAATGGGGGACCTCTTGAGTGGGGTTAATTGTTTTAAGTCCATTAGGGATAATGGATAATGAGTGGGTTTATTTTATTAATTCCACTTGGGATAGTGGGGATATTTTTTTAATTCCACTTGGGATAGTGGGGTTATTTAAATATTACAATCTTAAAAAAATAAATTTTTAATTCATCCACTATGAATTTAAAATTCACAAATAATGTGAGCCCTTGATCTCAACTCTTGATCCTCACCCTCCATCATCTTTTCAAAAATCTATAAATGAGACCCTTCTCTAAGCAATTAGGGAACACAGAATTTTTGCAGGGGAACTTGATTCTTGCAGGGGAACTTCATTCTTGCAGGGGGACTTCATTCTTACATTATTATCATGCCTAATTTCCTCTAGGAAACCTTCTTCTGACATCCTCATAATGCCCAATTCCTTCTCTATTCTTCTCTTCATAGCCTCATAATGCCGAAATTATTCTAGCCATCCTATATCCTCCATTCATTATCTCTTGCTTGTGATTATAGAGAGATTATTTTTTGGGTTGGATTAATGTGGAAAGAAGGAGAACTTGGAGGAGGCTAAGAGTGGAGCTCTTCATCAAATTTCATCCATAATTGAGCTTGAGAAGGTTGGTGAACAAGACTTCTCACTTGTATGATCTGTTACTTGTTATGTATGTTTGTTTTTGCTTGATGAGTGAGATTGCAAATGTTTTCTATGTGTTTTCTGTTATTTGGGGTTTGTGTTGGGTATTGAAAGAGATCCTTCCAGTTGGAAGGCAATGCTCATCTTGTATAGGGAAGGGAAGGTGTGAACCTCCTTGGGTGTCATCTTGTTTCTTGATATATGAAATGTCTTGAGGGCATGTTAGTACTTTTGAGCCTAGAGGGCTTTAAAGCTTTGAGAGCCTATTTGGGATATCCATGGAAGTTTGATTATTTGGAAGGTTTGAGGCCTTGAGAAAGAGTAATTTGTTGGCTTGAGGCGAGGGGGTCATCAGAGTAGTAAGGGAAAATTTTTGATAGTTCGTATCATGACCACATGGCGCATGTGGACATGACACGTGTGTAATGCGTGTTATAACCGCATGGAAAAAGTGGGCATGACAAACAGCCTCTATATCTTCTTAGCGGCCTTGTTTTATCTTGTCGGTCTACTTCCAATGTATTCTTGTAGCCATAGACTGTTTTCCTGTAGCTTTGCAAACAGTTTTATGAGTTACCACTTTATAACGATTATGGCAGAGGTTAATGCTCTCAAATGATTAACTCAGGACTAGATTAGTCTCCCTTAACAACTCCCTACCATTTGGAAGTATTTTAAACACACATAGCTACAAATTAGATTCATGTAGCCGCAAACTAGATTCCTATAGCAGTTAGTTGGGCTCCTGTAGTAGTTTGTGATCACCTGTAGGACTGTTACAAGCAACCTCATCTTGCCACCAGGGCACTTGCAACCTTCTCTAAAGATGTTCAACTGGATAAGCACAGTTCCGAACTTATCCGTTATGTTTTGAAATCTTGTGTATATGTGAATAATTTAACATGTCCTATATGTTTATGCCTTCAAAAATCGTAACTTAAGTTTATTTTGTTTGTAATGTTTGTCAAAACTTAGAAAATGAATCCCTCACTTAATGGTGTTTTTGTTTATTTTTAACTCAACAAATATGAATCTGAAACCGATAGAAAATACGATTCTTCTCATTTTTTGCCACAAATTACAAACATGATGGTTTTATAAATTTGATCTTCCATGCGGGTATGAATTCATAGATCTAGCCTTCATTTTTTAAATAATTGTGCATGCAATGTGTGTATGTATATAACCAGATATATATATATAATAGAAGATGCTAGTATTGTTCATGACGGAACATATATATATGTTCCATCATGAACAATACTAGCATCTTCTATTATATAACTGAATTCTCTTTATCCATGTTGCCAACAGTAAGAAATGGTTAGGAAAACATGAGTAATAATAGTAATGGTAATTGAAATGAATCATGTATGGAGCTCATTGTTAGAAGTATAATATGCATACATCATTATAGATCTCATACTTGCTAGAAAGTGTATTCACGTTGATTTTGCAAAAAAAAGTAATTAGTAACTATTATTAGGCAAATGCATGTGTTACCTGAATTGTTTTGTAAAGAAATTCGTTATCCTTTTCTATGAGTGTGGGTTTACCTTCCGAGATAGGGTGCCGAATGTGGGCTATCAGAGAAGGTTGATCCTCTTTTTAGGATCTCCTGGTATATGCATAAGTGCTTTGGCCAAAGCTATGTTTTCATTGAAATAGATGAATAATTACCTAGTTTTATTGATATGTTTCTCTGCCACACCTGATTGTAGAATAATGCACATTCTAGTTAGAAATGAATATAGACATCAAATTGCACCAGGTTTTCCCTCTTGCCTATTATTTCCAGGTTGCTAGGCACTTCGAGCAGGGTCGGGTATCCTTCGTGTTAAGAAGGATTCCGGGGAAGCGTAAAGTTTCATGGTTGGGCAAAAAAGCACCCAGGCCATGTTCCCATCTTCGGCTTGCAAATGACCATGTGGGTTAGTGGTGGATGACAAAAGTGATTTTATTCATTTATCATTAATTGTATAATTCTTGTATTTGTACATTATTATTGTAGAGAATTGACTATTTGGCATGAGAGCCAAAGTTGTATCATTGTGTATCATATTTTCTTGTGCTAACTCCTAGTTTAGGCACGTATACTTATTAAGATGTAATTTGACATTTTTGTGTATATTGAAGATATATCTTTCCATTCCTATATTAATGTAAATTGTGATGTTTATTTAATTTTGTGTTATAGTTTTGGGTTACGTACTTTACATTTAGTATCAGAGCTCTAGGTTTAACACTAGGGCCTTTGTCTACTACGCTAAGATCCAAATCTTGATGTAGATTGACCCTAATCAACCATAATGGATACAAGAAAAACAAACCACAGTGGATCGAGCAATGAGAAGGATGAGAGGTTGGACCAAATCCTCAACCTCCTAACCCAGCAAGGAACAAGAATGGACAACTTAGAGCAAAAGATCAAAGGAAATTGAGGAGGTCAAACCCAAAATGAGCATCAAAGGAATGAGGATAATGCAAACAATCGGGGTAGAATTGCAGAGGAATTGGGTAAGGACCTCAAGAAGGTTTCTCCACCCAAATTTGATGGCAGAACCATCGGAGACGGAGTAGAAGCTTGGATCATCAAGATGGATAAGTATTTGGAACTCCGTAATCTATCCAATGAGACCAAGGCTATGCAGGGTGTATACCAACTCATTGGTGAAGTAGCTACTTGATGGGACAACCAAAAAGATGAAAAGAGGTTATTGCGAGGGGAGATAACGTGGGAACTCTTTCTCCAACTTTTCAAGAAGAGGTGGTTACCTCAACTCTTCTCTGACAAGAAGACTGAATTTTAGAATTTGAACCAAGGCAGTATGTTGGTGACTCAATATTGGGAAAGGTTCTCCCATTTTCTAAAGTATGTATCACAGTATCAGTTGGATGAGCGATTCAAGATCCGAAAGTTCATCATGGGATTGAGACCTCAGATTGGAGCAGATGTGGACATCCATAACCCTTTGACTATGGATGAGGTTTTCGAGAAGACAATCAAATAGGAACAAAACCTTCTGCAAGTAGCCAATTACCGCAAGAATAGAGATGTTAAATTTAGGAATAAGAAATTCCAAAACAACAATAATCAGGGAAACAACAATCGTCAGATCCGGAATATGAAAAGAGGCAACAACTCCCATGACAAAAATGGAGGGAATCAAAATGGAAGCAATAAGAGAAGCAACTTCAACAACAATAATAATAGAAGGGATAGGCCTGAAGGACCAAGAGCACCCCGCGGCAAATGTTATGTATAAGGTGGAGAACACTATGCCAATGCTTGTCCTCAACGGTCAGTAGGGTGAAGGGAAAGAAATCAGCAGGGAGCACCACAACATCAAATTCATGCAGCTATAGGCAATCGACATGCTGACTTCCAAGCAACACCAATTCAGCATACATGTAAGCTTTATGGCCATCTTGTCTCTATATCAAATGATACTAGAGCAACTAAATTTTTTGTAGACCCAAAAGTAGTTTCCAAATTATCTGTCAGACTAGGACACATGGCTAATTCATGGATGTTTCAGTATGGAAATCAAGTAGAAAAGAGGGTAGATTCTTGTCTTTCTTGCAGTGAGTTAGACCTTCCAAGTTTTCAAACTCATGCCAATATTTATTTGGCACCCATAAGGTCATATGATGTGATTTTGGGGATCAATTGGTTAACTGAACACAAGTCTATTGTGAATTGTGAGAATAAGATTGTAAGATGTTTGGATGACCTTAGAAATCATGTTGAGATTCATGGCTTTCAGAGATCCCTTGAGCTTAGACAAATTTCAGCTATGCAATTAAAGAAGGCCTCAAGGAAGGGATGTTCCATTTATGCAGTCCAAGTTAGAGATCTTGATAACATGGAACCAATACTTGATGACTACCATATCCTTAAGCAATTCCAAGATGTGTTTTCGGTTGAGTTAACAAAGTTGCCACCTAAGAGGGAGTTTGATTTTTCAATTGCTTTGCTACTAGGAACTAAGCCTCAATCAAAAGCACCCTATAGGATGACCACTGCAGAGTTGTATGAATTGAAAGCACAATTGTAGGAGTTGTTGAACCAAGGGTTCATTAGACCTAGTGTGTCTCCGTGGGGCGCACCGGTCATTTTTGTGAAGAAGAAGGATGGGACTTTGCACTTGTGTATTGACTATAGGATGCTAAATAAGGCAACTATAAAGAATAAATACCCACTTCCGAAGATTGATGAGCTCTTTGATCAGATGAAAGGAGCTATTGTGTTCTCTAAGATAGACCTTAGATCTGGCTATCACCAATTGAGGATTAAGGACAAGGACATTTCGAAGACAGCTTTTAGGACTCGTTATGGTCACTACGAATTCAAAGTGATGGCATTCGGGTTAACCAATGCTCCTGCAGATTTTATGAACCTAATGAACAGCGTATTCAGTGATTACTTAGATGATTTTGTGCTAATATTCTTGGACGACATCTTGATTTATTCCAAATCTATTGAGGAGCATGATAAGCACTTGAGGATAGTTTAACAGCGCTTAAGAGAGCATAAACTCTTTGGTAAGCTATCCAAGTGTACCTTCTATCAAGACAAGGTGGATTATCTAAGTCATGTCATTTCAGTAGAAGGTATTGCAGTAGATCCAGGGAAAATTAAGGCAATAGTGGAATGGCCTACACCACAGAATGTGACTGAAGTCTGAAGCTTCATGGGATTTGCAGGGTACTACAGAAAGTTTGTAGAAGGGTTCTCTAGAATCGCAGCACCGATCACTTCACTCCAAAAGAAAGGGAAAAGATTTGAGTGGGCAGAGAAATGTGAGCAAGCTTTCCAGGTTTTGAAGGAAAATCTCACTACAGCTCCAATTTTGACTATACCTAATCCTAATGGGCATTTCACGGTGATAATTGATGCATCAGGAGAAGGTGTAGGAGTGCTAATGCAGAATGGAGAAGTGGTTGCTTATGAGTCTAGGAAGTTGAAACAGTATGAGCCGAACTATGCACCGCATGACTTAGAGTTAGCAGCCATAGCTCATGCACTTCAGATGTGGAGGCATTACCTCTTGGGAAAGCCTTTTGAATTGAAGACAAATCACCTAAGACTCGAGTATATTTTTACTCAACTCAATCTTAATGCTTGTCAAAGGATATGGCTAGAGTTTCTCAGTGAATATGATTTTGGGATTGAGTACATTAAAGGAAAAGAAAACAGAGTGACGGATGCTCTTAACAGAAGAAGGTATCTAGCAACCATGATTACGACAAGGTCAAATTTGAGGCAACAAGTAGTTCAGAACCTACAAGGAGATAAGCACTATTCCAGAGTGAAGCAAGCTTTAGAGCAAGATTCCTTGGACCATCGATTCGATGGGTATTTGTTTGAGGCAGATGGAATTTTGTGATATCATGGTAGAATGTATATTCCAGACTCAGGGGATTTGAGGAAGTTAATTCTAGAAGAGATCCACGACGCACAGTATTTGAGGCAACCTGGAGTGACCAAGATGGTAGAAGAGAAAGATGTGATTGAATTTGTGGCTCGATGCTTGGAATGCCAGCAAGTCAAGGCTGAGCATATGCATCCAGTAGGGCTTATGTATCCGCATAGTGTACCAGAGTATAAATGGCAAGCGATTAGTATGGACTTCATTTAGGGGTTGCCAATGTCCAAGAATCGACATGATGTCATCTTGGTAGTTGTGGATAAGTTGACCAAGGTAGCGCATTTCATTCCTAGAAATCTCAAGGATAGTTATTTGGTCTTAGCCAAGAAATTTGTCCAAAAAATCTTTTGTTTGCATGGAGTACTCAAGACAACCATATCGGATCGAGACACTTGCACATGACTTCTAGATTTTGGACAACATTGAATGCAACTTTGGGATTAAATTTCAGTTCGGCGTATCACCCTCAGACCAATGATTAGAGAGAAAGAGTAAATCAGGTAGTTGAAGACCTCCTTAGGATGTATTGTACATGGATCAACAATATAAGTGGTAGGAGTATCTTCCATTGGTGGAGTTTGCTTATAATAATTCCTACCATGCAACTTTGGGGATGGCACCTTTTGAAGCTCTATGTGGGCGTAAGTGTCGCACACCTATCAGTTGGGATAAGGTAGAAGACATGATTGTGATTGGACCCGTATGCTTAGAGAGATGGATGATCAAATGAAATTGATCAAGGAGAAATTGAAACAAGTAGCAGATCGATAGAAGAGCTATGCAAACAAGAATAGGACGTTCAGACAATTTTCAGTAGGGGAGAAGCTCTTCTTGAGGGTCAAACCTCAAAAGAGTTTTGTTTCGCTTGGCAAATCGTCCAAACTTGCTCCTAGATTTGTAGGACTGTTTGATGTGTTGGAAGTGATTAACCCCGTTGCTTACAGATTTGCTCTACCGCTTGCTCTTTCCCGAATCCATAATGTATTTCATGTGTCTTTGCTTAAACCATATCATCCTGACACCTCGCTTTATAGGTACAGGATCTAGGAGTGGTGCTGGTGAAGCCCACTCAAATTCTTGATAGACGCAACACTAAGTTGCATAACAGAGATATTGTTCAATATAAGGTCCAATGGGACCAATATTATGTGGATAGTGCCACATGGGAGGATGTAGAGGAGATAGACTATTCTTTTCCTCATTTGAGGAATTAGTTGAGATACTTTTATTTGATTAGTGTGATACTTAATTGCTATAGTGTGATGCTTCGTTTTCTTAGTGAGATACTTTTATTATTGCAGTGTGTGTGTAATAAGACATCGAGACGATGTCTCTTCCTAGTGGGGAGGGATGTCGCATCTCAACTTTTGATTCATTTATAATTCAATATAATTGACATTAATTTGATTGTTTTACTATTGGATGATTTCACGTGCATGAAGGTAATTTGTCGTTAATGTTAGAATTGCATAAATTTAAAAGTTGATATAATGATGGATTATTATGTTAATGAATATGGATTTATATCTTACTCGTGCTTTGGCTATGATTATATGAACTAACCTATTGACGAGGATCTAAATGCGACTGAGTGTAGGAACACGTCAAAGATGGGACCATGGTTGAGGTAGAAGTGTCCTAGCCGCTCGGCAAGAGTTGGCATGATGGAAAAACCCGATGCATGCACACACTCACTTAGTTTCATACATATTGCATCATTCTTATTGCATTAATGAATGGCTTCATTATGCATTCGCAACATCGATACGTAGTCTTGATTGTGCATTTTACATTGGATATTGGTTGTGGTTGACATTTGATGATTAATTAATTATGTAATTTTGTTTGCTAAGTACGTTCTTATCAATTACATAGGTTCGCCATGTATTCATGTTTTTTTTCGTCTTTTGCATTTAATAAAACTATATGGGTTGATTTCTGATAGTTTTATCATATATATATATATATGCATGATAAATATAGTGTAACTGTAGTAGTAAGGAAGTTTGGAAATACAAACTAATGTTAGAAGGCACTTGGGTGGCCACACACCCTCCTCTCCATGCATGAAACACAAGTTTACTGCAATTCGAAAGAAAAAGGGAAAGCTTAACTAAAAATGGAACGCCAATTTTAGAGAAGCATTCATTAAAAGCAGGGAGCGGAAAAAGAAAAAGAGAACAGAGAACAAGAATCATTGATGACAAGAGACAGGAGATCAACCTACTAAGGAGAGCGTGGATACCCAGGTACACTTTTCTGAGCTATTACGAAAATTGCAAGTTTTGTTGTGTATTATTGTATCGGCTTGTGTTTTAATTCTTATCGGCCTGTATATTATCCCATCGGCCTAAGCATAATTTCTATCAGCCTATGATAATTATTTCTGCCTATTTTATGTTCCTATCGGCTTCATTGCTAATTGTATCGGCCCGTGTTTATTCAATTCTTTTGATTGGTTATTTTCCCTTTGTTTCAGTCTGAAATCTTTTCCATCGGCCGATGTTCTTCTATAAGCCTAAATACTATTCTCTTAGCTTGCGTTTTAATCTTACGCGGCTGTTATATCTTATTAGCGGCCTTGTTTTATCTTGTCGGCTTGCTTCCTCTGTATTCCTATAGCCGCATATTGTTTTCCTGTAGTGTTGCTAACAATTTTTTGCGTTACCACTTTATAACAATTCTGATAGAGGTTTTTCTCCCAAATGATTGACTCGGGACTAGATTAGTCTCCCTGTCGTTTGGATGTCTTTTAAACACACCCAACCGCAAACTAGATTCTTGTAGCCGCAAACTGGATTCTTGTGACAATTAGTCGGGCTCCTGTAGCAGTTTGTGATCACCTGTAGGACTGTTACAAGCAACCTCACCTTGCCACCAGGGCACTTGCAGCGTTCTCTAAAAATGTTTGACTGGATAACCACAATTCCAGACTTATCCATTATGTTTTCAAATCTTGTGTATATGTGAATAATTTAACATGTCCTATCTGTTTATGCCTTCAAAAATCATGACTTAAGTTTATTCTATTTGTAATGTTTGTCAAAACTTAGAGAATGAATCACTCACTTAATGGTGTTTTTGTTTATTTTTAACTCAACAAATATGAATCTAAAACCGATAGAAAATATGATTCTTCTCATTTCCTTGTCACAAATTATAAACATGACGGTTTTATAAATCTGATCGTGCATGCAGGTATGATTTCATAGATATTGTGCGTGCAATATATATATATATATAAGTTCCGTCATGAACAATATTGGCATCTTCTATTATATAATTGAATTCCCTTTATCTTTGTTGCCAACAGTAAGAAATGGTTAGGAAAACATGAGTAAAGATAGTATTGGTAATTGAAATAAATCATGCATGGAGCTCATTGTTAGAAATATGATATGCATACATCATTATAGATCTCATACTTGCTAGAAAGTGTATTCACGTTGATTTTGCAAAAAAAGTATTTAGTAACTGTTATTAGGCAAATGCATGTGTTACCTGAATTGTTTTGTAAAGAAATTCATTATCTTTTTTTATAAGTGTGGGTTTACCTTCCAGGATAGGGTGCCGAATGTGGGCTATCAAAAAAGGTTGATCCTCTTTTCGGGATCTCTCGATATATACATAAATGCTTCGGCCAAAGCTATGTTTTCATTGAAATAGATGAATAATTGCCTAGTTTTAGTGAAATGTTTCTTTGCCACATCCTGATTGTAGAATAATGCACATTCTAGTTAGCAATGCATGTAGACATCCAATTGCACCAGGTTTTCCCTCCTGCCTATTGTTTCCAAGTTGCTAGGCACTTCGAACAGGGTTGGGTATTCTTCGTGTTAAGAAGGCTTCCGGGAAACCGTAAAGCTTTGTGGTTGGGAATAAAAGGGCTTAGGCCATGTTCCCGTCTTCTACTTGCGGATGACCGTGTGAGTTAGTGGTGGCCGACGACGGTGATTTTAATCATTTATCATTAATTGTATAATTCTTGTATTTGTACATTATTATTGTAGAGAATTGACTAATTGGCATGAGAGCCAAAGTTGTATCATTGTGTATCATATTTTCTTGTGCTAACTCCTGGTTTAGACACGTGTAATTATTAAGATGAAATTTGACATTTTTACGTATATTGAAGATATATATTTTTCATTCCCATATTAATGTAAATTGTGATGTTTATTTTAATTCTGTGTTATAGTTTTGGGTTGCGTACTTTACATAATATGGGATGCTTGTCTTGTCATTATAGTTGGTTGTGAAACAAAATAAGGATGGACCCACAATGTGGCATGGGATGCACTAGTTCTTTTTCGTGTTGTCACCTTATTATAAAGGCCTTATGTGTTAGTGAACCGAATAATGGGAAGATTCATGCCGTAGAGTCACATTCATTTCCTATTGTCAACTGGTCACTATGGGTATATGTGATGTAGGTATGAGTTGGTCACTATGTGGTTTTGTATTTATAAATTGTTGTTTGACATTATACTAACATTTGCTTGGGATACACTTGTTGTCATACTATTGTATATAGATTGTATTGTAAGTATAAGCTCAATTGATGGTTGTCATTCAAAAGAGAGATTGGAGATCCCATGTCAATTGTGAGGATGAAGTCTTTCTATTATTATGTGTGTGAACTACGGAGCCTTTCATTCCTTTAATGGGATACATAGGCAGGGCCAACGAATTGGTTCCCCAAGGAATATGTCTAGATCTAGGGATATGTCATGGTATAGAGAGCTTAATCTATTTAGTGCAAGAATGTATGTTTGTAGTATAAAATTGTTGCCATTGCCATGGTTTGATAAGGTTACAAAGCTAGCACTTCTAAATTGGAATAAATTATTAAGTTACAGAAATACTTGGTGCCATAATTTAATGTGGACAAATGTCAGTGGGAAAGTTAAGAACTAGAATATATTAATTAGTTTGGTCATTTTATTATGTTCCATTGGGTAGATATATGACCAAGATATGCCATGTGCTACACTTTAATAATAAAACTATAATTTATATGAAGAAAAAAATTAGTAGTAACCAAGGGTGGTTATTATAGTCATAATGCAATCTGTTCATCTATTTTAAAACTATAATTTGTATGAAGAAAAAAAATAGTATAATGTGATCTGTTCGTCTATTTTGAATACTGTCATGGTTTCGTTTTTTTCTAGTGCTTAGAAAAATACTTCAGTCTGATTTTTCCAGCAACTACAGTTTTGACTTTTACATCCAGCAGTTACATAGTCCTGTTTTGCTGAAGCTTCCGATTTAGTTTGGGTTTAGTTTCTCTATCTAGCAATTTTAGATTTCTAAAATTAATTTCAGAATTCTAAAATTAATTTCAGAATTCTAACAATCTCAAATTTCAGATGAGTTTCTCTATCTAACAATTTCAGATTCCTAAATTTAGTTTTAGGTTTCTATTGATTTCAGTTTTTGAAAATCTGTTCATAGCATTATCCATTTACTTTCAGCAGTTTTATCTTCAATTTCAGCAGTGTTCAATTTAGGATCATGATAATAAGTCCCAGAGGACATTTACCTCAGTGGTAAAGCAGCCCTAAGCAGATCCTAGCATATCAATGTTTCCAACATGGTATCCAGATCAAAGTTTCCTAGGAAGCATCAAGGGGACCTCAAGTAGCTGTGATTTTTATGATGCTAATGTGTCTAGGAGGAGGAGGTGAATCTGAGGCAATGTTTATGTTTTTGTAAGAGATAATGACATACACTCTGGATCAAATAACCCGAACAGGAGATATAATGGTAAAGCCAGCCTAGGCCGATTGGTTGATCCCTGATTTGAATCCCAGCCTTTATGTGTCTTCTAGCAGGGTATCAGTGTCAGTTTTGGCTTGGGGATGCGGTAAGAGAAGCTTGGTGTGGGGGCTAGGATGTCTCAAATAGAATGTGGTTTGTGCAGGTGTCCTGAAGTAACAATCAACAAACCCAGAGAAGACATGTAACCCAAAAGCAAGTTTCCTTGATGGTACAGAAATTCTTAAACATCATCAATTTCAACAATTTAAAGTTAATTTTGGCGACGCCACAAATATTTACCACTTTTTGTTGTGGAAGAGGTGTAAAATTGCTATTGACTATTGACTATTTGACCATTGAAGTGAATAATGTTTAAGTAGAGTGGAATTTGCGTGGCTGTTCCAGACCATTTTTCAGGCTTGGTAAGTTGCTTCATAATGCAGTTGAGTGCTGTTGGCTTCAAAACCTAGCTTGTCATGGGAAGAGCAATTGTGAGTGCTGTTGGCTTCAAAACCTAGCTTGTCATGGGAAGAGCAATTGTGCCGTAAGGGCCATTTTCCTGAAAACAATTCTTGTGCCCAGGATTCACAACTTCTATCACAAAGAAACCAATTCTTGTGACCAGGATTCACTTAGATAAGGTTTATGTGTAGGTGCTCCTCAACAAGATGCAGAGCAGCAGAGCATTGCAGGGCATTTTTGCTAGGAATGATGATTAAGCTTAGAAAAATTGTTTATGCTTCGAAATAACCCAACCAACATATACCCAGAAGATTATAATACTGTAATCAAAACTCCCAAAGCTGGACAAGAATAACTCCGTATTTCATGACCCTAAGAACACAACCATTAGGGCATAGATGCCAGAAAAGAGAACAAGTGCATAGGTTCCATTAATTTATTAACAGCATAAACAAACTTGCTCTGTTGATATTTTAATTCAAAACCCTGAACCTAAAGAGGTATTTACAAACTTTAACTAAATACAGTATATGTAGATGATGAGTCCATACTAGAAGACCAAACCAAGACCAAACCAAGCATCCAATTATCCAGTTATATCTATATAGAGAAAATGTTACAGAGCATTTGCAATAAATATGGCCTGCTTACAATGGGTGCGCGCCTCATCCAGTCTGTGGGATAGTGTTTCTTCTTTACGAGCTGCACTAGCAAAGCGAAGGTCAATTTCCATGATTTTCACCACTCTTATGAGCTCGTTAAGTTTGAGCTCTAGCATATCGTCGCCACCTCTGAGAATGTCCGCCTCCTCATTTACTTTCTCCGCCACAACTCCCCCAACTTTGGCGAGGGTGTCCACGGAACCAAACTTTTGGTCCATGACATCTCCGAATCTGGTGAGAACCGCTAAAATGGCAGCGCCCTTGGGCCTCTCAAACACTATGGGCTTGCTTCTCTTCCAACCCACCTCAATTTTTTCTTCCTTTGAATCTGATTTTTCTGCTTTCTTCTGCAAATTCAAGTCTTGATATATTTGGGGATCAGGGCTGCTGCTGCTGCACTTGACAACAAGGTGCAGGTTTCTGTTTGTTGAAATTGAGAGATGGCATCCAGTGCTACACTTGGGCTTGTTCTGCCATTGTGAAGGCACCTGTGCAAGAAGAGCAATTGACGCCATGTTAGCAGATAATGGTACTCTGTTCACCCACCACTAATTTTGTTTTTGGTTCGGTCTTAAGATGAGAGAGTTTAGTAAGTCCACTAGAGTCCCATACTTAAGTTTTTAAGTTTGGTTATGAAGAAGAGCTTTAAGAAAATTTTAGAGGAATTTATTATAAAGAAGTATAATATTTGAGGTTGAATTTTTATATCAGAAATTTAATTTAAAAATTTTAAATCTAATATACGCAGAGTGAAGTGTGAAGTCGTTTATTTACAGATGTTTTTAGATCACAAGAGTAATGCTCCTTGTATGGTCACCAAAGTGTCAACTTCCTCTGTGTTCCATCAGAGTTACTCCCTGCCACATGGACGCAAACGTGGACCTAGCCAGCGTGTCAGAAGGGATCATGACTCCTAGTCGCATGGCTCTCAACTTCATAAATGAGTTAGGGATTGTGATGGCTGCAAATGATCTTAGCCTTCTTAGTTGTCATCGACCTCTTCACATGGGCATGGTGCCCCTAGCTAGCCAAATTCTGGTAAGTTTTCTCGCCTAAATTTGGCAATTTTTCCTATTTGAGCTCAACAACCTACATATGAAGATTAAGAAGAAGAGTGTGCTCTCACTGGTTGGGAACCGATTGATGATCGTTCCATTCTTGATGATGTATAGGGTAAACTAGATGACCGTGATCCCCCCTGATGGTGTAGCTCTTGTTGCCTAACAACTTAGTTGGTTCTTGTTGTTTGGGCTTATCCTCGCTAGAGTTGTTTTGATTTCTCATCTTGTTGTTTGGGCTTAGCCCTGTTTAAACTTTGAGGGCGTGCCTTCCAACACCTACCCCTTTCTTTGTGAATAGTGTATCATCTCTTTTTAGTATATAAAAGTAATAAAGCTATTATTATTCATTAAAAAAAATATATTTTTACTATTCTTAATTTAGTGATTAATTTTTTTTTTAAATATATATTTTTATGGTGATTTAATGTTTATCATTTTCTCTTTTTAGTATATAAAAGTAATATAACCATTATTTATTTAAAAAAAATAAAAAATTAAAGATAATGCACCTGGTAAACTTTTTAACGTGACCGCCTCCGGCTCCACACGAATGTTTTTGCCCAGAGCAATGAACCGGTGAGGCCACAACATGGGGGACCTCATCCCCTAACAAGAACACTTCAAACCCGCGAGCTCATTGGCCCAATGGGCCACTACAACCAAACGACTTAACCGCCGAACCATGCCCTTATCGACATTTATTTTTAAAAAAATAAGATATTTTTATTTTTACTATTTTTATTTAATGATTAAACTTTTTTAAATATATAATATTTATGGTGATTTATTGTTTATTTTTTATTAATAAATAAATTTTAATAAAGATGTTAAAATTGGTGGAGTATATAACAAGGTACTAGTCTAAATAAAAACTAAATAAAATAAAAATAACCCTTCAAATAAAAATAAACTAAACAATCTAAATAAAATAAAATAATTCTTCAATAGTTATAAAGTAAAATAAAATAGCTCTTCAAATAAAATAAAGTAAACAATGTAAATAAAGTAAAATAATGTTTAAATAGTTCTAAAGTTAAATAAAATAACTCTTAAGTAAACAAGTGCCATGTAATGGCCACTACCTATCTTGTAGTGTTGTTATTATAGTATTTGTTTAGTTGGGTGTGGAGAGATTTATAATGTCTGCCTAAAATATTAAAATGTAATAATCTTGAATATTATTACAATTTAAAATGCATTAAAATATTGTAAGTTTGAAGAATAATTACACAATATAATAACAATAACATATTCATATTTAATCTTGAATATTATTACAATTTAAAATGCATTAAAATATTGTAAGTTTGAAGAATAATTACACAATATAATAACAATAACATATTCATATTTACATCACTACAGTATTTTATCTACATTATTTTAATTAATTGAAATGTCTTGCATAAATAAAATTGAAATCTCAAAAATAATTTAATTTGGTAAAAATAAAATAGCACTAAAATATTTACTTAGCTATAAAACTAAACTTTACAAAGCCTATTAAATAACACAAATATTTCCTTAACTATAAAACTAAACTTTATTAATACTATGATAATTTAAAATTGAAATCTCAAAAATAATTTAATTTGGTAAAAATAAAATAGCACTAAAATATTTACTTAGCTATAAAACTAAACTTTACAAAACCTATTAAATAATACAAATATTTCCTTAACTATAAAACTAAACTTTATTAATACTATGATAATTTAAAATTGAAATCTCAAAAATAATTTAATTTGGTAAAAATAAAATAGCACTAAAATATTTACTTAACTATAAAACTAAACTTTACAAAGCCTATTAAATAAAACAAATATTTCCTTAACTATAAAACTAAACTTTATTAATACTATGATAATTTAAAATACATTAAAATATTGTATGTTTGAAGAATAAAATAAAAAATGTAATAACATGGTGGAATATTTTCATGATACTATAGATTTTTAACTTTTTAGTAAATAAAATTGAAATACTAGATTTGTAACTCTTGAGTAAATAAAATTAAAATCTCAAAAATAATCTAATTTCATAAAACAAAATGTGTAGAACTCTATATTTTTAATAGTATTATTAATATTATAACTTTGTCCCTTTGACAAAAAAAATTTACGAAGCAAAAAATTAAATTCATAATGATTCTTCCCTCTTATAATTATGGTCATCCATTTAGGCATGACTTAACTAGTGGGAGACAAAATTTGTGTTCATAATTTGTTTACTTGTCACATCCTCCTATCAAACCAAAATTCTCTCCCCATTTATATATTTTTGTTGCACTCTCCGACAATCCACAAAGAAGAGGTTATTATTTTTCAGCCAATGACAATACAGATAAATCATTTTTCAATAATTTTTTTGTTAAAAATTTACCATGTTGACATAGGAAAAGTACAAATTTAAATCAAATTTGCCGAACAAGAAAAATAATCATGTCTTTTAATTGGTTTACAATCAATAGATTAATATCTATTGCGTTCAATAGCATAATATCTTTCCATATGAGTAAACTAGACACCTAAGAAACAAAAATAGTTAAAGTTGGGAGATAAATATGTTAAAAATAACCAAGTTATGACAACATGTAGTTGTTATAAGTGCAATGGTAAGTTGATGCCTTCAATGTTGTGTTTGAGTCTCTTTGGAGAAAGGAGTGAGGTTACCTATTTGTAACCTCTAGAGAGGTCAACCCAAAGAGTTTTGATCAAAACAAAAATTATAGTCACCATAATTTCAAATGGAAAGTAATTCACAAATACATCTCATTATTGCATACTTGTGATGGTGAAAGGCTTGCACATTTACCATTCATATTACTCCACTTTGCATGATTTTTTGAGTACTTGGTCTTAGTTTATGATTTTACTTTGATCCAAAATTCTACTTGACCACCAAAAATATAAATCCAACTTTGTACATTTATTAGCGCTCAAATTATTTGTTTCTCTTCCAAATTTAACTTGTAATGGTGAAAAGTGCATATCCTACAATTTTACCATTCGTTTTACTCCACTTTGTGTGGGTGTCTAAGTACTTGGTCTTAGTTCATGATTTTGAATGATTTGCCACATCCTTTAACCAAAATTTCCACTTGACCACCACAAATAAATGTATTTATTAGCCATCTGATTATTTGTTCCCCTCCCAAGTTCAAATATGTACCCACGAATTTGACTTGATTTTGTTCTATGATTTTAGATTTAACCCTAGATGTTTCAAATTCTAATTCTAATTATGGGCCCTCTTCAACTCCCTCCAACTAGTTGTTATGTATTGTTTCTCATGCCAAGTCATTCAAATTGTGTATCCAAGTCAAGTATAAAAGGACATCACCCCTAAGTGCATCTTATCATTTGACATCACTTGCTACTCTAAAATCACTCTTTCCTCTATTATGAAACCACTTTACATTAGCATATTTTGATTGCATGTGTCTCTTTGTCCATAAGTGTAAAATCCTAGTTCTTACATTTGGACATAGCATCACCCTTTTGCATCTTTTACCAAGTTTCAAGTTCCAAATTGCACCCATTTAGGGAACTACCTGATGCAATCATTGCATGTTGTATTTCTTTCTTCTATCAAAAACTATTGAATTGGATTCAAGTGTTTATCATAAAAAGAAGATCCTCACTTAGAAAACTCACTAAAGGTGTTCATAAACACCTCTAGTTTATTTATTAAAGGTCCAAACTTTAAGGCAAATCTTTGTTTATGTGTATATAAGTTTTAGAAAGTATTAGTTTTGTTGAAAATAAGGTGAAAAAGTATAGAAAGAAATGTTGTTCTTTAGTGCATTTAAAATCCTTAAATAGTAATAGATCATGAAAGGAAATGAAATCAGTAATGAAAGCAAATGCAAACCATAACACAATATTTATGTGGAGAAATCTATGTGGGAAAAACTCCAGACCCAAAGAGACTCAAGTGTGTATTAATCCTAAAAATAGTTACATCAATACAATCTGCTAATCTTTCTAAATCTTGGCCGCATAACAATCCTCCAATAACTTGCAAAACAATCTCATAATACAATCATCTCAAAGCATCAATATATAGAATATATGGATACAAGATACCATGAATGGTATTACAAAACTAGTAGCCAATACCATTCACCCAAATCTAGGCATCCACTTCATCATAGGGAATCTTACAAATCACCAAAATCGGTCAACCACCCTGAATAGTAAGTAACTCCTCTTATGCACCTTACACATCATAAACATCATAGATTATATCATAACAGTCAAATTGGGCAAGATCCCAATTGTAGGCACTCCATGGGAAGATTGTCCAAATCAATCATAAGATCCAACTATAGAATATCCTCTTACACCTCCTAATATTTACCTGATTTCTAATATCTTCCCAAATGTAAATCTTGATTTAAATGCCACTACAATTACATGTGAGATAATAAATAAATTTAAAAAATTCCTACCACTTAGGAGGGGCATCCAAGTCTACCAACAACAATAATTAAATACAATTAAAGCATGTCGAGCAATTTGCAAGATGAATGATGCCTAATCCCAACATTCTTTATTATCTACCTAGAGATATGATATTATAACGTATATAGGTGGATGGAGATGTTGACATGTTACACATCCCTTAAGTTAGTTATATTGGGTTTTGTGGATAACTTGTGTAATTAATAATATTAGGTGTTGAGTAGGCCATCATTGTGATTACCCCTCCATTATGTTATTAGAAGGAGGTCTATATAAAGGAGATGATTATCATTGTAAGGATATGTGTTGAGTATTATATTGTATCTGGGATATCTTGGGGATATAGCGTAGAGTGGTTTCTTTCTTAAGGAGTGCTATACAGTGCTACCCTACCTCAAGGGTTTATTCTATTTTTTCATATATTAGATATTAGGGCATCTTGGCCCACAAACATCTCTTTTGTGTTGTGTGATCTATTGTCTATATTATCTTATTGCAATTATTATTGTAGGCACATAAAAAATGTCATTTTAATTGTTACATGTCTCATCGCTTAACTATTCCTCCAAAATTAATTAAATAAATCTTATTTATTTAATTAATTATTCCAATTTGTCAACCAACATTAATTAAGTAGTTTTTTATTACTTAATTAATAAATTAATTATTCTTCCAACATTAATTAAATAAATCAAGACAATTTATGTAATTGATCAATCAATCTTTTTATATTCCAACCTTAATTAAAAAAATCCAATATTTATTTAATTAAGTTAATTACTCCCACTCTAAAAATTAAATAAATATGACATTTATTTATTTAATTCTTATTTTCCTCTCCAATCATTAGTTGACTCTCAATCAAAATTAGTTAACTAATTAATCAAATTAGTTAACTAATTAGTCAATTTAGTTAACTGATTAATTAAAAAAGTTAACCGATTAATCAACCTAGTTAACTAATCAATCAAATTAAGTTGATTAAAACAAACAATTAGTTAACTAAATAATCACTTGTAAAATAGAAGCCATGATTATCTATGCAATCTTGCACTTTGCATGAATGTAATCCTCTCAAGCATCCCTAGTCATTAATCTTTTAAATCAATCTCATCCGTTGATCTTTAATCCTCTCAATTTACAAATCCAACCACACCCAGGCCATTTGCAACAAGCTCTTAGAATGCAAAGATATGTTGTAGGTGTGAGCAATCAACATTCAATATCAACAGCAAAATCCTTTGACCACAACCACCATATTTTTTGGCCCCTAAATCTTTCAAATCAAAAGTACCAAATAACTAACTCTTAAGTTCCTTGATCACTCCTTTTATCATTATTAATAATAACATATCATCAACACATAGGACAAGGATTAGTAGTCAATCATTAATTAATTTAAAATAAACATAGTGAGCACAAAAATTGCTTCAACTTGCAAACCAAAATCTTGGACCCCTTGACCACAAAATGTCAATCTATTTCATAAATATTTCCTCGTTAAGATCCCCATGTAAATGTTGACAACTTGTGCATGATGTCTGAAGATGTTGTCATTGATGGCAACAAGAAAAGGAATAAGGTTGTGACAAAGGTTTTGGTCCGATGAAGAAGACTTAGTCATTTTGGCTAAGTGTTGGCAATATACAAGAGACAGAGACAGAGAGACAGTATAATGGTTGGCATTGGTCCGCAGTTGAAGATCAAATCATGCAGTTCTGGTATATTGTTTGCAATCCATAGAAGATCCTATATCCAAGATTTTAGCTCCTGATAAGTACCAAAAGTATACACACAAATAGACTAAGTCTGAAAGAACATAATACAATGTAATTCAGAGCAAAACACTCATTTGTTTTGATCCGCATTCTACCGCAAGAAGACATTTTGCTTTGCGGTTCTGGAGGTATGATCTATGATACGTGAAGAGTCTCTGATATGGATTTGAGCAGGTCTTGTGGTCCCCAGTGGAAGATGTTGTCTGACAATTGAACTAAACCAGTGAACAGTTTGTGGTCAAGGCTGACATGCTAGTTTGATGTGTGTGCGGTAAGTTCTATTGTATAGAACTTAATTCTAAGTGTTGAAATAGTCAAGGCCGACATGTGTGAAGGTATTTCAAATATTTTTTGGGTTCGGTATAGATTTTGAGAATGAATTTGGCCAACAAAGTACATAATGCATGACTACATGATACACTTTATTAGGCCGGCCTAATATGAAGATTTTGTTTGTTGTGGATATATATATGGGATTGAATTTGGTGTTTGAGAGATGAGATGTGAATGTGAATGTGCAAAATATGTGAAGTACAAAGCAAGTGACAAGAGCAGAAGAAGAGAGATCTTGTCTAATGTAAAAGCAGAGCAGTGAAATAGAGTAGTCAAAATGAAGAGTTTTGAGACAGTATTTTGAGCATTCATTGGAGCTACAACCATGCATGTGTAGATGCAATATGAACAATTCAAATTGGCAGTGAGCCACCCTTCTTCTTTCTTTCTTTCTCAGTGATCCATTCTTGCAGTGAGCACTTCTTTTGGGCAGTGAGCCCTAAGGTAGTGAGCCTTTATTGTAAGTTGGTATTGTTCCTACATAATATATTATGAGCTAACACTCACTGTGGTTTTTCCCAATTTTAGGTTTTCCACGTAAAAATCCTGGTGTTCATGTGTGATGGTTTGTGGTTGTTTCTTCTATGTTTAATTTGCTTTGTTATTGCATGCGGTAAATGGATTACTAGTTTGATAAACAAGAAGTTTAATGCAGTACTGATTCACCCCCCCCCTCTCAGTACTTTGGGTGTTCAACAATTGGTATTAGAGCCTGGTTCCTCAGAAGAAGTCTAATAGCTTGAGGAAGATCTTGGAGACTGAACACGTGGCAAGTAAAAAATGTCCTACTCCTGAAGAATTTGATGCAACTGAAACTGAAGAAGAATGCACACTTGTCAATGAAGAAGAACTCAACCTTGCACTAGCAAATCTTGAAAAGGCTGAAATAGAAAATAGGGACCTGAAAGATAATGTCAAGGAAGTAGATGAGTGCATTAAATAATTGAGGGAACAAGTCAAGAAGTTCAAAGAAAAATATAAGGAGGTTAGTGAACAATTGATATCTGCAAATGACACCTTGAGTAATCTAAAAGTGGAAGTTGTAAAAAGAGAAAAAGTAGAAGATGACCTAAATCAGTTGGTGAAAAATAAAACTAAAGACTGTACAAAGCTTGAAAAGAAGTTGTGGATCTGAAAACTGATCTGAAACATGTCTGGAGTCAGGAAGAAAAATTTAGAGTAAGTGTTGCCCAACTTGATAGAATACTTGCTAGTCAAAAGAGTCTTGATGATAAAGAAGGCTTGGGATTTGAGAAAGGTGAAAGTTCCAAAACTAGTCAAGAAAAGAATGTTGGAATCAGGAAGGACAAAGGCAAATAGATTTATAATCAAAGGAACAAACCTAGAAGACCACTGATTAGGCAACCAAATGCTCAAAGGTACCCTTGTTTCAATGGTTATTATAATGCATGCAATAAATTTGGTCATAAGGCTACTTAGTGTAGGAGCATAGTAAATCAAATTGTTCCATCATTCTCTAGTCAGTGTTTCACTTGCAACAAAGTAGGTCACAAAGCTAATGAATGCAGAAGTCAGATAAGGAATAGTTTCAACAATGGAAGGAATGTTCAAACTTTCAAAGGTAAATGCTTTAATTGCAAGAGGTTTGGTCATAGAGCTAGTGAATGCAGAATTCAGATAAGGAACAACTATAATAATGGAAGGAATATTCAATCTTTCAATGGGAATTGTTTTACATGCAATAAATTTGGGCACAAGGCTGACCAATGCGGATCAAGGATGAATGAAAGGAACAATAGACAGAGAAAGGTCATATGTTTCAATTGCAACAAGCCTGGACATATTGCAAGATTCTGTAGAAGAAAGATCATAAAAAGGAAGAATTAGGCAGAAAAGAAAGAACCAGTACAAAAGGTAGATCTAGTAGAGATCAAGAAGGAGATGAATCAAATTTGGATCAAGAAGGGAGTGCAGGAAGTCAAGGATGAGTCCGCACCAGATTCTAGTGTTGGTACTTCCTTCGAGAAGTAAATTGAGAGCTCTGGCTTAGGGGGGAGCTTAATGCAAAATCCTACTCCCCTAGCCAGAAATGTGGTGCTGATATCTAGCACAAGGATATGAGTTATAAGACTGAATGATAGGTCTTATAAAGAAGATTCCAGTAGAAAAGAAGCTAATGCAGTAAATTGTAGAGCAATCTTGATCGACTGGGGACAACAGAGAAAGGGTTTGATAGCTTTTTGAAGGAATCATTTATTGTAATTAAATCTTAATGAAATAAAGAATATAAGGGGTCCATTTGAAAGGAAAATCACTTTGCACTGAAACTACCAAGTGACCAAAGTGATCTGTGAAGCGAGCCAAAGCAAATATAAGCATCCAGCAAAGAAACCCTAACGAAGGCAAAATGTATTTATCGTTATCTCTCTTGGAAATTCTTTGTGTTGAATTTGTAAAGATGAATACTCCTCAAGTAGTTGAGATAATAGAGAGGCCTCACCCTAAGTTTAAGAAACATCCCTTTAAATTGTTAATGACTGATTCAGACGGTGCATTTTCCAAGATTCCACATGGTGTTATGCATACGAAGGATGCATGCATGCATACATGCAAACCTAGAGGAATATGATCACATGAAATTAGGAAAATTGTACTTGGATGAGATTACTACTGTTAATATTGTGTTGAAAGAAGAATATAATGTCCTGCATGAGAAGAACCTGGATACATGGTTAGATTTTCTAATATTCTCATATGATGCTTGGGCTAGATATGTTCTAAGAAGAATTCATGATGAATTCTTTTGGCTTGATGAGCCCTATATGATAACAAAGGATGTCATCAAAGCGATTACTAGCATGTGTTCCACTAGAAAGGTTTCGGAATTGAAGTCCATGAAGAACAATGTAGTAATGCAGTTAACTAGTGTGTAATTTGATAAAAGAGCATTAACTGTAAATGACATAGTGGATCCAGCTGTGAGATTTGCATCAAAAGTCATTGGTTACAAGATCAATTTCTCCAACAGGGAGAACTCTATTTTTGTAACTGCCATATATATAGCTTATGATATGGTTAAGAATAACACTAACTATGATCTATGTGAGTTTCTCTAGCAACAACTGATGGAGAACCTGAAAAGAACTAAGGACACAAAGTATCCCTTCAAATATGGAACTTTGATCATTTGTCTATTCTTCTACTTCCAAAAGGAGTTACCAGGTATAGGTAATATTGGTTGGCTTGATCATGCACCAGTAGCTACACAAATTGGAAATCACCTGAGCAATCTAGGAAATGTTGATAAGCAAAATGTAGCTTTATGGGGATACTTCAAGAGCTTCCAAAAGAAAATGCAGGCCAGAGCTAGAATTCTTGAACAGGTAGTGAAGAAGTATGAAAAATATATTGTGTTCATGGTAGATAAGGACAAATGCCTCATGGAGGCTGTTGAACCAAGAATTGTTTGGGTCCCACCTATGGGATATGAGGTAACAAAAGAAGTCTTGGTTGGTTTGGCAAAATTAATGTTAAGCAGACCCAAAGATCCCAAGGAAGAAAGGTTTGGCACATTTGAGGAACTATCTCTCAAAGTGCATTTGGAGCATAAACAACCTGAAATAAAGAAGAATGCAAGGAAAATGGAAGAAGAATTTGTCAAGAGCCATGGGTTTACATATGAGGAAATAAGTAAAGCAAGAGCAAAGGATGAGGCATCAAGGGGCGCAAGTGCTCCGGAAGGGCAAACATCAAAAGCCTAGAGAAGAAGGAAGAGGAGAAAAGTGAAAAAGGAAAGCTTGCATCTGGCCCTACAAGAAGGACAAGAGCATCCACCTCTACAATTGCTTCAAAAAGTTCTAGACCCTCTGTTGCAGAAACAAAGGTTGCAAGTGTTGAGACAGAGACACCTGAGAAAAGGGGTGAGAAAGAAAAGACTAAGACTGAAAAACAAGTACTGGTAAAAAAAATTGTAGAAAAGAAGAAAACAAAGAAAACAAAGGCAACACAAAGAGTGTATGTAAGCCTTGGAGAAGAAGAAGAGGAGGACGAAATAGAAATAGATGAGGAGGTCAAAGAAAAAAGGACAAAAATAGATGAAGCTACTACTAAGAAGCCCTCCAAAAAAGCTAAGGGTAAGAAGAAGAATAAAGAGGAGAAGACTGAGAACAAAAAAGAAGAAGCAATGTTATCCTTGGAGGCCATAGTCAATGCATTTGCTCAACATGGCACCCTAAAACCTATTGTTGACATGTATGATGAGAGATTAGATGCAGACAAGGTAACTATTGAAACTGCAGTTGTAAGATACTTAGATATGTTCTGCAAAACATTGCTTGAAGTAATAGATGAGTTACTAGACAATTTAGCCAGCATAATGTCAGCAAGAAAAGAAGGGGCTATGGCTAAAGATGTTGAAATCAAAGAATATGTCTTGTTAAAACTCTACCCAGACATCAATCGTGAGGAAAGAACTAAAGTCACTAAGAAGCTTAGTGAGGAATTTAGAACTATGGAGAGAGTAAATGCTCTGATGTCTGGTGAGACTGAGAAACTAGTAAAGGAGACTGAAGAAATAACACTAAGGGTGTTACATGAGCTAAAAAACTCAACTAGTGTTGATGAAGAAGAACAAAACACTGGTGCAGAAAATACAGTCCCAGAGATAGATGTGGAACAAAGCATAGTTACCTCTCTGGTAAACTTTGAACAAGTTGAAGAAAAGAAAGAGGCAGAGGAAGAAAAGAAATCTGAGGAAGAAGAGGCAACACTAGAAGAAAATGCCTCTGAAGAACAAAATATGTAGAGAGAAGAGACAGATGAACAAATGATGGATGTTCCTACTCTGGAGCTAGAAAGAAATGAACAAGAACCCAGCCAAGGACTGCCTTCGGAGAGACAAGAAGTTGAAGTGTCTCATGGTCAAGAGAAGAGAGACACTGCTGACCCCTTAAGGGAGTTCTTGGAGAAGCAGAAAGAAGCTCAAATTTTGATTGCTCCTAAGCTTCTACAAGGTCCTATTAACCTTGCTTCTATGTCCCCTCTACAGAAGTTGAGAATTGGGATTATTCTTCAAACTAATGCACAAGAGGAAGTACTAAAATCTCATATAGACAATAGCGAGTTGTTAGAAGATGCATCAGCAATTTTTGAAAATCTAATGCCTGGAATAAGAAGAGACACATCCTCGGGTCCTGCTGCACAAGTAAAAAAGTTAATGGAATCTATCAACATTCATTTTGAGTCTCTTGAAAAAGCTGCTGAGAAAAAGGTAAGAGCTGAAATAGATAGTAAGAGATTGGTTGAGCTAAAAGATAAAGCCTCTCAAGATAAAAGTTTGTTAGACAAAAGTATACAATATGCTTAGTTAGCTCTTAAAGAAGCTAGTGAATTGTATCAATTTTATCTTACATGGACGGTTAAGACTAAGGATATAAAAGATAAAATAGATAAATGGGAAGCTCAGATAATGAAGATATCCAGAACTTATGACTCGGTAAAAGATGATATTGGCAATCAAAGGGCACAAGTTGAAACTATTCATTCTAATATACATAAATTGCAGACCCAAAGGGATATCATAAAGCATAGAATGAGTCAGCTCCGGGAAGTAGCAAGTTTCAAAATTGCATCCCTAACCAAGTTATTAGCAGTGGCAAACAAGACAAGGCAAATCACCGAAGCCTCTAATACAGTAAAGAAAGCATAAGACTTGGTGTCTCAGATTAATGGGCATATACTAATTTTGAGCGATGCCAAGACCAATTGGGATGAATAAATGGTGCAACTAAAAATAATATATAAAGATGTTCTCTCGGAACAACAACAGTAAGCATTTTTTGATATCACCTATATATATGCGATAAGGTAGAAAAATAGTTTTGAAAATTTGGCAACTTGTATATATCTTTGTATCATACACCTTTGCCATTTATGTCAAAGGGGGAGAAGAAATGAAGCATGTGAAAAACTTTTGAAAATTAATAAAGCATGAAGATAGGGGGAGCAATGTATAAAGAGAAAGGGGGAGTTGTAATAGTTTTTCACATCAAGTGTCGCCATCAATGCCAAAGGGGGAGATTGTTGGCAACTTGTGCATGATGTCTGAAGATGTTGTCATTGATGGCAACAAGAAAAGGAATAAGGTTGTGCAAAGGTTTTGGTCCGGTGAAGAAGACTTAGTCATTTTGGCTAAGTGTTGGCAGTATACAAGAGATAGAGACAGAGAGACAGTATAATGGTTGGCATTGGTCCGTAGTTGAAGATCAAATCATGCGGTTCTGGTATGTTGTCTGCAATCCATAGAAGATCCTATATCCAATATTTTAGCTCCTGATAAGTACCAGAAGTATACACACAAATAGACTAAGTCTGAAAGAATAGAATATAGTGTGATTCAGAGTAAAACACTCATTTGTTTTGGTCTGCATTCTACCGCAAGAAGACATTTTGCTTTGTGGTTCTAGAGGTATGATCTATGATACATGAAGAGTCTCTGATATGGATTTGAGAAGGTCTCGTGGTCCGCAGTGAAAGATGTTATCTGACAGTTGAACTAAGAACAGTTTGTGGTCAAGGCCGATGTGACAGTTTGATGTGTGTGCGGTAAGTTCTATTGTATAGAACTTAATTCTAAGTGGTGAAATAGTCAAGGCCAACATGTGAAGGTATTTCAAATATCATTTGGGTCCAGTATAGATTTTGAGAAGGAATTTGGCCGACAGAGTACATAATGCATGACTACACGGTACACTTTATTAGGCCGATCCAATATGAAGATTTTGCTTGTTATGGATATATATATTATTGAATTTGGTGTTTGAGAGATGAGATGTGAATGTGAATGTGCAAAATATATGAAGTACCGAGCATGTGACAAGAGCAGAAGAAGAGAGATCTTGTCTAATGTAAAAGCAGAGCAGTGAAATAGAGTAGTCAAAATGAAGAGTTTTGAGACAGTATTTTGAGCATTCATTGGAGTGGCAACCATGCATGTGTAGATGCAATCTGATCAGTTCAAATTGGCAGTGATCCACCCTTCTTTCTTTCTTTCTCTTGGCAGTGAGTCATTCTTGCAGTGAGCACTTCTTTTGGGCAATGAGCCTTTATTATAATTTGATATATTGTTCCTACATAATATATTGTGAGCTAACACTCACTATGGTTTTTCCCAGTTTTGGGTTTTCCACGTAAAAATCATGGTGTTCATGTGTGATGGTTTGTGGTTGTTTCTTCTATGTTTAATTTCTTTTGTTATTACATGCGGTAAATGGATTACTAGTTTGATAAACAAGAAGTTTAATACAATTCTGATTCACCCTCCCCTCTCAGTACTTTGGGTGTTCAAGAGTAAAAATGTTATTTTCACATCGATTTGCTCTACATCTAAATAAAAATAATAATAATAGATAAAATGAATCTAATAGAGGTTGTCTTAGACACTTGAGAGAAACTATCTCATCAAAATCCATTCCCTCAACCTAGGAGTAACCCTTGGCCACTAAATGGACCTTGGATTGCTCCAACTTACCATCTACTCTAAATTTATTTTTAAATAACATTTACATCCAATGTATTTTCTCCCTTTGGGCAACTCAACTAGATCCCATGTGTCACATTTGTCCAAAGCTTTTATTTCATCTTTCATGGCTTCTAACCAAGACTTGTGCTCATTTTAAGACAAAGCTTCCTTCATAGATCTAGATTCATTATTAGTACATGGTAAAGAAAATACACAATTGTAATCAGAAGGGCTATACCTTTCGACTAGATTACATTGTCTAGTGGACCTTTTGAGAGGTGTAACAAGAGTCTCATGTTGTTCCTCATCAGAACTTGAATCTAAACCTATCCTCCCTCATCTTGTTCATTATGTTGTTATTATGTATGTGCATCTTCCTATAGATCACTTAATATCAAAATACAGTAGTTTGTTAGTCTTTTCATGAGGTTTTTCAACATATGAAAATACCCTAATCTCCCTAAAAAGTAAAATCCTTAGAATATATCATTTTTAATGCTATAGGACTTCAAAGCTTGTAACCTTTAATGTTCTCGTGCCACAACCCATGAAAACACACTTGTTATCCTAAAATCAAGCTTAGATTTTAGCAAGTTCTTGCACTTGTCTCTAGCTACTTCAATTCTTCATACTATTTAGCCACTTACAAAAAATGAGAATGAAGAAGATAGTCTGATTACTAGTTGGGAGCCTATCATTGATAGCTCTAGTCAAGTTGATGTATGGGGCAAGTCGGATAACTGTAACTCCCCAACACCCCTAGTGGTATAGCTCTCACTACTTAGGTGTCTTTATATTATTGTTTGGGATTAGCCCCACTTAAGCTTTGAGAATGTGACTTCAACCACCTTTTTTTGGTTTGAAAAATGTAGTATTTTAGTAATATAACCATTATTCATTTTAAAAAGAATTCCTCCATAATGATTTTCCAAGTTAGTGTAGCCCGCTATTCTCCAAATGGCTTTCCTCGAATGTGCATGGAAGGAACCTGATGCAGAGGCATCCACACTATAACCTTCGCATATAGCATGAATGTCTGCAGACCAACCTCATCATCATCATCTTCGCCATCATCATCATATTTCCCAAAACCAACAGCATCATCATATTTCGGACACTCGCAATGGTCCTCCTGCCGACTACTATTCACCTCCGCTTTCCTCCTAACATCATCATCATGATGTTCAACGGGCGCACACATCCTCCGGTTGCACTGTTCATCGGGCTCGAAACACTATCGGCCTCATCATGACCTTCAACACTCTCTTCGTCAGCAGGATATCCAAATATCCAGTTGCTCAAATATCCTGATGACGATCAGTTCAGCACCTTCCCTTCGATGCTCCGCTAGCCGACGACACAAGCAACAGCATCATGATCTGCTTCATCCAGTCCTCTTCGAAACCTCCTGATGATGATGTTAACACAACCTTCTGCCACGGACTTCCGCCGATACCTAAGCACTTAACAACGGCAGGATAAACTCGCACAGGGGGATATCTCAATATCCTGATGACGATGACGTCATATCCTGATGACGATGACGTCACCCAATATCCTGATGACTTCTTCAACACTTAGCCAAAAAAACCCGAACTTTCTCTTCCGCATCTACTCGCGATATGCGGATGTCTGGCACTTCCGATATGATGATCCTGATGCCGATACATGCACTTAGTCTATGTCTGACCTAAAACATCCTGATGCACTCGCAACATGGAAACTCCTCCTCGGCTCCTCCAGACGATGATCACCCCAACGCACTTGCACTTCATGCGCTCAACTGCATCATTTTCATCTTCACTTATCCGGATGACGATGCCTAACCCGACTGCAGGATATTCACCAAGATATCCTGATGATGCCGTCTTTACGAACTTCTTCACTTAGCAAAATTTCACTTCGCCGATCCTCCAGGGATGACCCGATCCAACCTCAGGGTGATCTTCGACACTCTGTCTTATCAGTTTGACCTAGCACATGAGGATGCTAGGCTTCTCAACATCTCTTGACGGCGATCCTGCACACCTGCATGCAAACAGAAACAACCTACTACCTAACCTACTATACATTACCATTCCACCGATCAGACAGATCAACCGGTGGAATGGATCAGGAAATCCATGCAGCCACGCAAACCAGCAGATCGATTATACAAAGGAGATCAAACAGAAAACGAAACAGGATCTTTATTGATTTCAAGGATGCGATACAATATGATGTTTCTCACACAGAACACTCCACCTCCTCTGCTTGATGCAACACTACACTGCCGATCGATGATATCTGTCTGTATATGTAATATCAACCGATCTCATGCTTATAAAGATTTTCCTACGAGTACTACTGACCCGACTCCAAGCGGCTGGGAACTCTCCAAGCGGCTGGGAAATCCCACCGAACATACATCATGACAGCTGTTATAACTAACTAGCTAAAAATAGCAAAAGCCTGGTCAGCATGATCTTATCCTGATCAGCATGACCTTATTACATGCAATTGGTCTTAGCAGACCTTCTTGGAAACACAAACAAGACCTAAACTACTAACTGCCTTATCAAGACCAGCTGTCAGGTAGGTGCTCCTGCACCATACTCCCCAACAGAAAAGAACTCATGTCCCATGAGTTTAGTATGTGGAAGTCCTCCACCTTTACACTTTGCTTTGTCAATAGTCTGACCTGCTCCAGCTTTATCTGCTGCTGTCTCTTGGCTGCTCCAAGCCATCTGAACTGTGACTTGCTTTCTGGCAAGTAAATCCTCATGCCTGTTGATGTAGGCCTTTCTCGCACATACCTTGTGTTTGTCAGGTTGCCTGATCAGAACCTCTGTCTGAACTACCTCTTGAACTGCTGAAATGTTCAACTCTATCTTCCTGTCAACCTTGATAGGACAAGCAATAGTCCCAACTATGACAATATCCTTGTCATTCTTCTGAACTGGTTGCTGTTGGCACCCCTGTTTCTGAACCTACTGCTGACCTCTGTCAGTCACAACTGAAACTTTCTTCAGCTTGTTGTCTTTAACAACTCCTTTCCCTGCAGTGTCCTTATCTGCCTTCATGCCTGCTCCTCTAGGCTTCTGTACAAACTCCTTCTTTCCCATCAAAATGATTTGGGCTGCCTTCTGTACTGCAGCTTTTGCCTACAATGGCATCAACTTAATAATCTTCCCATCTTTCTTGATGGTGTAGGTATTAGCATACCCATCATACAGTACCCTTCTGTCAAATTGCCATGGTCTACCCAACAGTAGGTGACAACATTCCATAGGCAAAATATCACACAAGATTCTATCCTGATATGGTCCAATCTGGAAATCCACATATGCCTGTTCAGAGACAAAAAGTGATTGACTATCACTCACCCAAGATGCCTTGTAAGGGTGTGGATGTGGAATCCTTTCCAGCTTTAGTTTATCCACCATTTCCTGAGATACCATGTTGTCTGTTGAACCAGTATCAATGACAACCTTACATACCTTACCTTTGCTCTTGCATGTGGTTTTGAAAAGAGCTCTTCTTTGCATCATATCCTTTGATGCCTGCAAACTAGTTCTCCTTAACATCAGTGATTCTCCACTCTCTGGATATCCATAATTCTCAGGACCTTTGCTTGAACTCTGTGCACTTTCTTCTACTTTCTCTTCGTGTACCAATTGTACTCTCTTGTCACTTGTTCTATCATTTCTGGATGATGAACCTTTGTTTTCTGGACATTTGAAAGATGGATGACCAAACTCTCCACAGGTGTAACACTTTCCTGAAAATGTAGTAGAACCTCTACCACCTCCAAATCTTCCTCTATTACCTTTCCATCCACCTCTGAAATCAGACTGTCCCTGTCCTTTACCAGTGTCTTCTTGACCCTCATTGATTTGCTTTTGTGCAGGGGCTGTTCCTCTTCCCCTATTGTTTCCTCTTCCTCTCATGGACTTATCATGTCCTCTATTCATCTTTTCTTCAATCCTGATTGCCATTTGATAACAATCCTCCACATTCTTAGGGTTAGCTAAAACTAACTCATCCTGTATTTTAAACCTCAAACCAGCCAAGTACCTAGCCACCTTTTCTACCTCATTCTCATGATGACCAGATCTCATACTTAACAGATAAAATTCCTCAGTATATGCTTTCACATCCCTGTCTTTCTGCTTTAAAAATTGCAGCTTCTTAAACATCTGGATTTCATAATCCCTTGGCAAGAATTTACCTTTTATCCTTGCTACCATCTTATCCCATGAAGTGATCTTTGACTTCCCTTGTTTCCTTCTCTCAGATTGTACATAATCCCACCATACCAAAGCATGACCTCCTAACTTGGTCTTTGCAATCTTTACCTTCTGATCCTCAGCAACATCTTCACATTCAAAGTGATTATCCAGTGCAGCAATCCAATCTAACAACTCATCTTCATTCAAGCTTCCAGTATATTTGGAAACATCAACCTTTACCTTAGGTTTTTCACTCTGCACTGCCTTTAACAGTTTTGCCAATCTCTGGTCTTCAGCATCCAGATCTTCAGCTACCTCTTCATACTCTTCAACAGTATCTTCTTCTTCTTCAGACTCACTGTCTTCCACTTCCCTCTTTTTGTTCTTTTCCAGGGCTGTCAGCCTGGCTTGAAGTGCTTCAGCAAGCTCCTTCATCTTCCTCATCTCTCTAACATGTTTCTCCTTCATTTCCTGCAATTCCCTTGCAGTACCACTACCTTTCGGAGGCATTTTGTCAACCTCTCAATCCACACACAATACAATCAACTCTACCTCTGCCCTTTCGGTGACAGAATCAACACACAACAGCCCAGACCTTTTGCTGAGCTCTGATACCACTATGATGCAGAGGCATCCACACTATAACCTTCGCATATAGCATGAATGTCTGCAGACCAACCTCATCATCATCATCTTCGCCATCATCATCATATTTCCCAAAACCAACAGCATCATCATATTTCGGACACTCGCAATGGTCCTCCTGCCGACTACTATTCACCTCCGCTTTCCTCCTAACATCATCATCATGATGTTCAACGGGCGCACACATCCTCCGGTTGCACTGTTCATCGGGCTCGAAACACTATCGGCCTCATCATGACCTTCAACACTCTCTTCGTCAGCAGGATATCCAAATATCCGGTTGCTCAAATATCCTGATGACGATCAGTTCAGCACCTTCCCTTCGATGCTCCGCTAGCCGACGACACAAGCAACAGCATCATGATCTGCTTCATCCAGTCCTCTTCGAAACCTCCTGATGATGATGTTAACACAACCTTCTGCCACGGACTTCCGCCGATACCTAAGCACTTAACAACGGCAGGATAAACTCGCACAGGGGGATATCTCAATATCCTGATGACGATGACGTCATATCCTGATGACGATGACGTCACCCAATATCCTGATGACTTCTTCAACACCTAGCCAAAAAAACCCGAACTTTCTCTTCCGCATCTACTCGCGATATGCGGATGTCTGGCACTTCCGATATGATGATCCTGATGCCGATACATGCACTTAGTCTATGTCCGACCTAAAACATCCTGATGCACTCGCAACATGGAAACTCCTCCTCGGCTCCTCCAGACGATGATCACCCCGACGCACTTGCACTTCATGCGCTCAACTGCATCATGTTCATCTTCACTTATCCGGATGACGATGCCTAACCCGACTGCAGGATATTCACCAAGATATCCTAATGATGCCGTCTTTACGAACTTCTTCACTTAGCAAAATTTCACTTTGCCGATCCTCCAGGGATGACCCGATCCAACCTCAGGGTGATCTTCGACACTCTGTCTTATCAGTTTGACCTAGCACATGAGGATGCTAGGCTTCTCAACATCTCTTGACGGCGATCCTGCACACCTGCATGCAAACAGAAACAACCTACTACCTAACCTACTATACATTACCATTCCACCGATCAGACAGATCAACCGGTGGAATGGATCAGGAAATCCATGCAGCCACGCAAACCAGCAGATCGATTATACAAAGGAGATCAAACAGAAAACGAAACAGGATCTTTATTGATTTCAAGGATGCGATACAATATGATGTTTCTCACACAGAACACTCCATCTCCTCTGCTTGATGCAACACTACACTGCCGATCGATGATATCTGTCTGTATATGTAATATCAACCGATCTCATGCTTATAAAGATTTTCCTACGAGTACTACTGACCCGACTCCAAGCGGCTGGGAACTCTCCAAGCGGCTGGGAAATCCCACCGAACATACATCATGACAGCTGTTATAACTAACTAGCTAAAAATAGCAAAAGCCTGGTCAGCATGATCTTATCCTGATCAGCATGACCTTATTACATGCAATTGGTCTTAGCAGACCTTCTTGGAAACACAAACAAGACCTAAACTACTAACTGCCTTATCAAGACCAGCTGTCAGGTAGGTGCTCCTGCACCAGAACCAAACAATTCCACAACTTTGACTTCTCTTGATATCAATTTCTATAAAAATGTTCAAAGAGGATTATTTCATTTACTCATTGGTTTCTTTATATTTTGAAGGTTTATTTCTATCTCCAATCAGAAGCACATTAATTTTAGCTCCTACATTTTCTTTCATTCTCTTAATATGTCTGCCACACCGTCCTCATCTTTGTCCTCTCATAAACCTTCCCAATTCACTGATGAAATACTAAATACAAAGGTAGACAAGCCACACTTTGATCTTCAACTGTCAGTCCACAAAATTGATACTCTTTTTGTTCATTACAACAATCAACTGGTACAAACCTTGCCCTTTTTATCTTCATCTAATTTTCCATGTTCTACTAGATTAAAGAGAGCCAAATTGATGTATTTTATTTGTAGGGAAAAAAAAGTCCCATACAAAATAAATTGGCTTTTGTACTATGTTACCAGAAACGAGAAACTAAAACTGCAACGGCAACGACAACGTGACGAGAAACGAAAAATTTAGAGGTTGCCTAAAAGAAACGGATTTTAGGTACATATATTTTTCAAAATTTTAGATTTATTATAAAGTAAAACACTCAAGAATAAAACTAGGAAAAAACAAAAACTACATCTTTATAAATATATATTTTTATAAAATTTGTTTTATAAAAAAAACTTCACACTTTTATCTTTTTAAAAAACATAAAACTACTTTTTAATAAATTTATTTTTGAAAAAAACCAAAACTAAATCTATAAAATATGTTTTATAAACTACTTTCCCTAATAAATAAACAATATCATAATAAAAACAATATTATAAAAATCTACAATCTTTTAATAAAAATTTCTTTATTCTATAATAAACAAACAATATTATAAAAAATCTTTTATCTTTTAATAAATATCACTTTCTTTCCAGAAAGTCAAGAAAAAATAAAATGAAGGTTCACAGCAACGGAGAAATGGCGTTTCTCTACAGCAACGGCGTTTTGGCCGTTCGAAACGGAAACGCCCCTTTACCGTCGCGTTTCTGGTAACTAAGTTTCTATACTAACCGATCTCCCCTCTACATCAAATGCATCGGATTTAGCATAACAAGTGTCAAAAAATGTCGAACTAATTGCTACCCAGGTATTCTACATAGTAAATCAACATAAACCTCTAGTTTCAACATTTTTTTTTTCTATTTTCAATTGTTTGGAGTTAAAAAATTGTCAATTAAATCGTAAAGGGAAAATTGCATACATTGTTTGACATGGAGATCATTTGTGTGCATTTGTTCCTATTTTTTGGTTGTTATTTGGTTTAAAGTTGTGTTATTCATTTGGAAGATGATGGAATACTCTGGAGACAAACACCAGACAAGCAAACCAGTGTTGAGTGGTATTGGAAACATTCACTGGGATGCAGTGGGATTTTTAATACTAGTTGTAATTTTAAAAATTATGGATTGTTGGAAAAATCATAATCTTGAGAAGCAGTTACCGCATTAATTGCAAACCATCAGTGATCCGTTTGGGATCCATTTTCCCCTAACGCCTCTGTAACCAATTGCCACACTTAATGTTGTTTTGCAAAGAGTTATTGTTGGTAGGTGTTTTTGAATTAGGGGATTGGAAAGACAAGATGAGACAAAACAAAAGTGTAAACAAAGAATGTAGAAGAAGCAACAACAGTAAAGAAAAAGGGAGGTTGCAGCAACAATAGAGAACATAGCAAAGAGAGTAGACAACTCTAAAATAGCAGATAGCTCTGGAATGTGCAGAGCTCTAAAAGCAGCTCACAGCACCCAACTACGGAGTTGTAGCAGTAGCTACAGAACCCCAAAGCAAAACTACAAAAGGCCATAGAAGTGAACTACGGAGGCACAGAACAGTATCCAGTCATCTCTAGAAGCTTTGGAAAGGTGTACAAATCATTGTAGAAAGGGAATACAGAGTAGTAGCTTTGCAGTTTTGTTTGTAAACATTCTTTGAATATAAATACAAATAGAAACTAGTCTTCTTATTTTATTGTGTGCATTTCTCTCTCTCCCACTCTCTCTTCTTCTCAACCAGTGGTATCAGAGCAATACTGCCTCCAACATCTAGTATCAAAGCCTTAAATTCCTTGGGCATTCATTGGTAGAGCCCTAGTTTTCTGGGTATTAAGAAACAAAGCCCTATCTTTTCTAGGTTTTAGCAGTCTTCCCCCAATTTAGTGAAATGGCAGGAGTAGACAACAAGAGTTGGTAGTAGCCATCGACATTTGATGGGAAAAACTATGATGTTGAGTAAAGAAGATGAAAACCATAAGGGTTGCAAATGATTTGTGGGAACTTGTGGTCATTAGTTTCACATATGTGACTGACCAAGGAGCTTATGTAACATTGAAAAATGCCCAAAAGAACCAATTGAAGGAAACTAGGAAGAAAGATGCAAAAGCCCTTAGTTTGATTGAGGTAGCTTTGAAAAAAGCTATTTTCCCCTGAATAGCAACATCTAACTATTCAAAGGAGGCATGGGAGATTCTCGAAAATAGCTACAAAGGGACTGACAAGGTGAGGTTAGTTAAACTCCAACTGTTGCGAAGAGATTTTGAAACCCTTCAAATGAAGGATGGAGAGTCTATTTCAGACTTCCATACAAGAGTTTCCACCTTGATAAATCAGTTAAGGATTAATGGAGAAACAATGGAAGAGCAAAGGATTATTGAGAAAATCCTTAGGAGTCTCCTCAAGATTTGATCCCATTGTCATTGCCATAGAAGAGGACAAGGACCTACCCAAAATGATAGTGGATGAGTTAATGGGTTTTCTATAAACCCATGAGTAGTGGTTGAATAGACCTACTCCTTCCCTAGAGCAAGCCTTCAAGTCTCAGAGCAGTGTGAGTGGTAGGGGAAGAGGAAGAAATGGAAGAGGTAAAGGTCAAAGAGGCAGAGGAAGAGGCTACTCTAGAAAAGAGAGCTCAAACAGTCAAGAGGAGGAAAGCACCTCATGCTAGCTTTCCAAGACAAGAAGAAGGGCAACCCAAATCAAAGGTACGAAAAAAGCAATGTGCAATGTTATTATTGTCACAAGCTTGGTCATTATGCTAGTGAGTGTAGGAAGAAACAACATGACCAAGGGAGTCAAAATGTTCATGTAGCAAATGAGAACAAGACTAAAAATGAAAAATAGTCAAATTTGTTTACTTTATGCAATCTTGTTGAGCAGAGCAATGCTTAGGTTTGGTATTTGGATAGTGCCTGTAGCAACCACATGAGTGGTAACAAAAAATTATTTGCCTCCATAGACAACAACATAAAAACTAAAATCAAGATGGGGAACAATGAAAAAGTTCCCACCATGGTAAGAGGCATAGTCATCATCCAAACCAAGCATGGTGAGAGAAGGAAGATTCGAGATGTCTATTATGCCCCAGGCAAAACATAACCTATTGAGTATTGGACATATGGTCCAAAATGGTTGTAGAATCTTGATGGAGAATGGGGAATGCATCATCTTTGACATGGATGGAAGCAAGAAAGTGATTGTAGTGGTTCAAATGACAAAGAACTAGATGTTCCCCTTCAAAATGCAAATCCCACTTCCAACATAGTCAGTAGGCCTGTAGCAGTCATCCTTTAAGAAAGTCTTCAAAGACCCATCCAAACTATGGCATCACAAGTATAGGAATTTAAGTTATTCTAGTTTAAGTCTTTTATCTAGAAAAGGCATGGTTAAGGGGCTACCAACAATTGTAGAGCCTAATAGAAAATGTGAAGCATGCATCCTAAGTAAACAACATAGGCAACCCTTTAAATTAGGGTATTCTAGGAGAGTAAGAGCACCATTAGAGCTGGTGCACTCAAATTTTAGTGGCCCCATGAAAACCAACACCCTGGCTGGCAATGTTTATTTTATGACATTCATAGATGACTACAATAGAAAAACCTGGGTGTATTTCTTGAAAAGCAAATCAGAAGCCTTTGAGAAATTCAAATGGTTTAAGGCCTTGGATGAGAAGCAAAGTGACCAGTATATCAAAGTCCTCGAATGACCACAAGTCCCTCCATCAATGCCACCAACCTCAACTCAATACCATGTTGTCTTCATCTTTTTAGAACATTATGAATCAATATATGATCCAACTCTGAGAGGCATAAGTTTGAAACAAATCTTACAAACCATGAACTAAACTTGTGTAGGTTGGAAAACCCAATGTGTCTTTCAATCTACAAGTTTGTATAGAAAATGAAATCATAACGCAACAAATCAAATGTAATAATTTCTACACAACCCTAAAATAAAATAAAATTGGGAATACACTTTTGTTGGGGTGCACATATCTCTGTTACATGAAGAGAAAGGTTGTGAAATCCACCCATGCCTTTGGGATAACCTTGAATGATCACAAGTCTTTCCATTACTACTAGAAACCTCAAATCAATACCACATTGTCTACATCTTTTTAACACATTATGAATCAATATATGAGTCAACTAAAAGAGGCATAAATTAGAAACACATCTTACAAACATTGAACTAAACATGTGAAGGTTGAAAAACACAATGTGTATTTCAACCTACAAATTTATATAGAAAATGAAATTGTAACACAACTAATCAAATGAAATGATTTCTACAAAACCTTGAAATAATATAAAATTAGGAAGCCACATTGGTTAGGGTGCACATATCTTTGTTAAATGGAGAAAGGTTGTGAAATCTAGCCATGCCTTTGAGATAACCTCGAATTGCCACAAGTCATTCCATCAACACCACCAACCACAACTAAATACCATGTTGTCTACATCTTTTCAAAACATTATGAATTGATATATGAGTCAACCAACAGAGACATAAGTTTTCAACACATCTTACAAACAATGAACTAAACTTGTGTAAGTTGAAACACATCTTACAAACCATGAACTAAACTTGTGTAGGATGAAAAACATTACAACTTTGTTTATAAAATGAAATTGTAATGCAACAAATCAAATGTAATAATTTATACACAACCCTAAGAAAACATAACATTAGGTAACCACTTTGGTTGGGGTGCACATAGCTCTATTACATCAAGAGAAATGTTAGAAAATCTAACCATGCATTTGAGATAATCTCAAATTACAACTCTTTTCATCAACACCTCCAACATCAACTCAATACCACGTTGTCAACATCTTTTGAACATATTAGAAATCGACATCTAACTCAAGTAAGAAAGGCATAAATTTGAAAGACATCTTAGAAATAATGAACTAAACTTGTACATCTTGGAAAACACAATGTGTATTGCAACCACCAAAATTATATACACAATTCTATCTAATAATTTGTATATAACCCTACCAACCATAAAATTAGGTTGTCCCTTTAATTAGGGCTACACTTGAGTGCACAGAGCTCCAATCATAAAATTAGATAACATGTTTAATAGTGAATTCTATGGAAGAGAGTAATGATGTGCAGAGGTTTCATTTTATTCTGATTCAAAAACAAAATGTGATCTCTACACCTCCACAATTTTCTAAACAAGTGATTAAATTCATGGGTAATGTAGACCCAATTGGTTTTACCTACAAGGCTAACTAGAAGAAGATATTTTGAAGACTTAGAAGGCCCCATGATATCTATTGAGGAAATCCCTCAAATGATTTCAAGGAACCCATGGCTAAACCCTAGCATTTGTAGAATTTAATGAAAATGCTCTACTATATACTTACAACATGATAAGGCATAAGGTAAAGGAAGTAGCTATTATCCATACAAATTTAGATATGAAATAGTAGAGTTAATTTTATTTTTGACATCACATTTCATGTTCTCATAGAGTTGATTAACTTACCTAGAGCAATTATCCTGAGCTATAACTCATTTTTTTGCTTTTATTTGCCTATAACTTATCCCTTGTCAACTCCACTACTTCACTTCAACTATCAAATAATGAAAATGACCAAAAAATGATATTGAAATTTCCACTCTACTTTAGAATTTTAGCAAAATATACCATATTTCACATTTGCATATAGTATATTAACTTACCCAAGATAGTTATCCTTAGTTGCAACTCATTTTTGGCCTTTGGTCACCTATAACCCATCCCTCATCAATCCACTACTTTGCTTCAACTACAGAATAGAAAAATGATTAAAAAGTGATATTTCAAAAGTTCCAACGAAGTGAGGATCCCATCATGTCATTGGCAAGAAAGGGACCATGATTGGTAGGACGTCTTGATAGAAAATGGAAAGTAGAAACCATTAAACATAGCGGCACTAGTAGGTCCCATCACCAAGGCCATTTTATAAGGAGATTATGGTCATGATGTGTCTAGTATGCTATTTTGTATGCTATGATGTATTAGGCATGCCATTTTGTATGGAGAATAGTCACTTCCATAATTGACCTATAGCTTTATGCAACTAGGAATACCTTTAATTTTGGAGAAAACACTCCAATTCTCTTAATAATCATTTATAAAATATAGTGAATATATTTATGTGTAGGGGGGAAAGTGTATACCTTGCTTGTGGATCTTCTTTTTTAATACTTATTTTGCTTCGACATAAATATATTATTTTGATATATAATTTGTCTTATTTTGTGTATAAGTTTTGACACAATTTTGAAGCCTCTGTCTATTAGTCTATCTTGATTCTTAATGATATGGACCAACACTCATTGTTACCATCTCTACATCTTAGATTGGATTGGAGGTGTGCATGGATCTGACCATTAAATAAAACCACACTTGCAACCCATTCTAATTCAACTACCTATTCCCACCTTCCTAAGCCAACCCTAATCATTATACATCAACTTGCACATCAAACATCTTGGATTGATTACTTGAGATCATGTATTTAAGGACAATCCCTAAGACATTAGTAATGAATGGGAAGTGTAGACACCTAAACTCTGCCACACTAATTCATTCACCATTTCTCCCACCATGTCAACACTACGACCATGCCAATTATTCCATGCTAACAACTCCCTTTTAGCCCCACTAATAATACCACATCACTAATTTTCTAGATAATTTTTATTCTTTAGTTAATTAATCTATTCAATCTATTTATTTTAATTTAAGTAAATAATTTTTATTATTTAATTAATTAATTAATTTCTTCATTTATTCAAAATAAATAAAAAATTCAATTATCCACATGGACATCCACAATCATTAAATTAAATCCATAATTGTTAAATAGAAATCAAATCACTTGCATCTCTGTTAGGATTAAGGTGCCATCAACCTTGTAAATCCTATGTAATTAATTACTCCTAATATTGTTTGTAAATCACCCATAAGGGATGAAAGGTTTCACCAGTAGGGGTTTTTGTTTTAGTTACATGTTTATATCCAGTCCTCGACACCAATTCATCCGCGACCGGGGGGGTCACAAGAGGGTTTCCCCCCTACAAGGGGTCTAGCAAGATCATCCCCCTAGTGAGGGGTCCGGGAGTCGCGCGCCCCAGCAGGGGTTTGGGGGCAGCGCCCCTGAAACCACATTTTATTTATATTTTATCATTGTAAATATGGATCGTTCATCATTAGGTCACATATCCGATGGTTAATATTATGACGGTTTTCTTGCCCTAGAAGGCAACCCCCTGTTATAAGGATATTTGTACAATGTTTTTATCAAAGTTGAGAGTAACAGGTGCCACTAGATTGAAGATTGAAGAAATAGAGGAATTGTATGTATTGTAATCTCATATTTGAAGATAATACAACTTGGAGCCTCTTTTCTTAGTGGAGTTCTTTACCTGAAAGGGTTTTCTCCACGTTACATACTATGTTATGTGTTCAGTTCTTAATGCATGTTATTTATGTGTAGTGGGTTTTATTTCTATTGCAATCTCCATTTATTCTACATTGTTTAGAGGATATAAATAAGGTTTGAATCAGATTCCCATTGTGTGGTTTGCACCTTCATTTCTAACAATCTCATCCATCCATCCAACAATAAATCTCAACCATTCATAAATCAACCATCATTAAATAAAAAGTAACCATTATTAAGTAGAAAGTAACCATCATTAAATAAAAGTCAACTATTATTTAATAAAGGCATCCAAAATCATATCAACTATTCATTAGATTGCATCAACATTCTAATACATTATTGTATTCTTTCTTATTATCTTCAATCTTTTGTTCCATAATGTTGCCTCAATGATAGGTCTTTGAACAAAGGAGACTATTCCTTATTTATAAATGGTGTATATCAACACCACACCTTTCATAAATAGGTATTAGAGACCAAGGAAAATAGGTTCCAGATTCAATATTAAACAAATTTTAGATCTACATGCATTCATTGAGATCCTCACATGTTAAGGTCAATTTAGTAGTTGAGTGAACTAGAGTAACAAACAAAGAATTTAATAATTTAAAAATGTTTAATTGACATCACACATGATCCTAATAAATTGATGAATCAATTGGCACCATTTGTCATTTCTAATCTAAATTGAGTTTCTATCTAAGTATTTATTTATTTAATGAATGGACGTTTATTATAGCACATTTAATGATCCCATCTCTTATATCTAGGGAGAGTTATTTATTCATGTTTAGTTGCATTTATTTATCCTAGATATTTATGTAGGTATAAGTTATTCCCTTACATGAAATGGTTAACCTGACATTTGAACACTTTTAGGGTTTTACCTGGGGTTTTGACCATCTTTATATCTCTAATTTTTAGATCTTATTGTTTTGATTGCTTTCTTTTTTATTGTAAATTTGATTAGGATTTAGACCCACCCTCATTTGTACTTCACTAATTTATCTTGATTAGGGTTTATGCTTTCATTTTTGCTACCTCTTCAATCCTTACCCACCTACTCTCTCTTATGCACTTCCATTGCTAGATCCTAATCATGGATGTCTTTTCACCCTTCCTAACCAAGATCATTTCCCATGTCACTAATTTTTTGGTGATACTTTTTTGTGGCCTATGATAGTGACTTAGCTACCACTTCATCCCCATATTCATTTGATACATATAGGGATCTCGACTCATGTGATATTGTACCTAGTGAGAATATTCTTTCTCCGTCTCATGATAACCTTTCTTTTACATCTATGGATTCTCCTCCATGTGCCTCTCCTGTTTCATCTTTCTTTGGGGAGCCTAGTGATATCGGCACACATGTTCCACCTTCACATGAAGCTGCTAGTCCTTCTCTATATTTTCTCCCTTAATCTATTGATGATGTATTTGGTGAGGAGCACAATGCTAGTTCTTTATCTTCTCATGACATGGATGATGACTCTTTCATTCATGGTGATTTGGTTTATGATGTACATTGTTTTAATAGATTTATGATAAAGACATTTATTAATGAAAATGAATATCCAACTTTATATGTTAAATCATTTTATCCTCGTATACACCATGATGATACTTTGATGCATGCATTTGATAATACATTGATTGATATAGATAAACAATTGTTTGATTCATGACATACTTATTATGTATCATTCCATGCTTTATCACATGCTTTTATAGATTGTTTAACTTGTGTTTCACATGGCTCTCATTCATATATTTCTCATGGCCCTTGTTTGGGGGATCCTATAGGTTTAATTCTATGCATCATGATGATATACCTTTAATTTCCATGATACTTTTTCTTATGATCATTTTAGGTTTTCCTACATGACATCTTTGAGTACTTGTGGAGTACATTCTTCTACATCTCACTTTACACATGGTTTAGCTATGTATAAACAATAATAACGATATGAGGATCTCTTACAATATTCACTTCAATTATGTGAGGAGAATGGTCCACCATCTGATAATAAATCTTCCTCCACTTGTACACATGATATGCATACACATATGGATATGAGACATGTTGAGCATGATCTTTTGCATTATTGGATCTCCATCATGATTATATTGGACCATCTAGATAGTCATAATGATGATTATTAAAAACATATACTCATGAAATATTGCATAATCCTTTGACATATGAAATTTTGACTTTTCCTTCACCAAGTAGATTTGGGAACCTTGTTTTACAAAGTATAGTGATATAGGTGATCTATTGATTCATTAATGGTCTTTCTAAACTATGTGCTTCACTTATTTTCATAAGGACAAGTTGCTTGTTAGATTGTTTCCAACAAGCTTGAGTGGTCATGCATTTAAATATTTTAATTCATTGCCATATGCTTCTTTAACTTCTTTTTGTATTTGGTTAATTCTTTTGTTGAACACTTTCACTATAATATTGAGCCTAAGATAACTATTGTTGAACTCATACATTCCATGCAAGAAGAACATGAGCCAATTAAGTATTATATCTTGAGATTTCAAGATTTGATTACTAATTATGATATCTAATGTTTATTTATTGATGACTTACTTACACCCCTCAAAAGGCAAGTGTGTTCCAAGACTCATCATTTAGTTTTAGATTTATGTGCCAGTGTGTGCAAATGTGAGCATGCGTTATTGGAAAATTCTTGTTTATATCATCATGTTTGAGTCCTCATTCTCACGAGGTCCCACCAATGTCAAATTTTGAAAATGGGAGCATTGAAGATGCATCAATTATTACTTATGATGAGTGATGTATGCACGGTAGGAGGGTCCAGGAAGGACTGTTCGAATGTGTAAACCACAATAAAGATTTAACCACAATTACCACAAATCACATGAATACACATATTGAATAGACAACTTGTTTGATTATTACTAGACTACAAACATAAAGTTTGTCACAATGGGCCCTCTTACATGCCAGGCTGCAATCATTTAATTATACCAAGATTATCCAAGGTTACCAAAAATGAATAATTGCCACTAGGGCATCCTACATGTAAAATACCATACTAAATTATGGAAACACCACTTCTAGACTTATTACAAACAATCATAATGATTTCCAGCAAAATAAACCCTTAGAGTTAAACACAAACTTTCCATAAGTGTTTTGACGTGACCTAAAAGAAGTATTTTCAATGTACCACCTTCCTACATGCCACCTCTAACACCTTTAGATTGTATCCCATGTTATATTACCAACTACTACACTCTCACTTGGAGTTCACTCCCTCAATGTTGAACTTACCTCTATGCCTCTACTCTCTCTTGGTCTTCTTCAGTTACCTTATACTAATTCAAGACTATTTATACCATCCTCAAGCTCCTGACATGATCTACATTAGCCTCAAGTTGGTGCAAAGCCTAAAACCAAATGAAACATTTTGCTGACTAGATATAACAACTTACAAACTACAACAATTCAATAGTGGAGACTATCCACATGGTTCACCACAGATCTTCATAAATGCTACTAAACACCCCACAAATATTCTCCTTCGGCACAAACCTAAATTAACCTCATGCAAGATAGAAATAGTTCAAACAACTCACATTGTCAAACCATAGTCATGCTATGAGATAAATAACAAACCCCCTCTCATCCAACAAACCTCAAACTTTAACTAAAAATATAGGAACCACATACAAAAATTATACCACAATGGCATAACCTAATTCTATATGCGGTAAAATGCACCACCATTTACTACTTTAGACTGCTACCCACAAACATACATTCACACACAACTATCAAATTATACCACAATTCCTCTTTCCTTAGACATGACACCATATTCTTAGGGTTTCCAAGGATGCGCCTACATTAAACTCCTAGGGTAAATAAAAAATTTAATCCCTCATTTTCCAGGGTAGTTCGCCACTCATGCTTGGATATTCCATTTTGCTACCTCTTCAACCTATTCTTTCCACCTTCTTAGGTATGCCTCAAGAAGTTTCTCCCACATTGCTTGCCATTTTGTTCCACCAACTATCTTTCGTATTATCTATTCTTAGTCAGTATTCAGTCACATGCCACTTGTCCTTGCCAACAACTAGTCCCTCACATTTGTCAGTTTCCTTCCTGGTTGTCATATACCCCTCTATTATGCTTTCCCTAGCTGCATTCTCCTCATTATAGCTCCTCATCCTCTTATTCATCTATCTTGTCCTCTAGAATACTTCTTTTACATTTGTGGTGTTGCCACCCATTCCAATAATGCCACATATTTTTGTAATCATTGCATATTGTCCCTCCCCACCACACACACTAATGCTTCTACAAAATTGTCCTTCGCTGACCCTCAACGACATTAATTTGTGCTTTTGTCCATCCTTTCAGATCATGTATGTGTCAGCTCTCCCATTATACACTACCTCCCTACCAAACTACTATGGTTTTCCCAACAAAATATGGGACACATCTATTATGTAGGAAAAAGGGGGAAACGGGATCGAGGGGTGATTTAGCTAGATCCTCCTTTCACTACACACATACCAAGTTGAATCTCAACTTTTGCAAGAGGATTCACCTACAGGTTGGTTGTCACTTGTAATGATAGGCAAATTTGGAAATTGATGATTAATGTGTTAATTTAAGCCCAATTATGCTCAAAACACTAATTATGCAAAATCATAAACAAACAGACAAATTCCGACAAATGCTCGCACACAAAGATACTAAATGAAGATCAAATACATACCAAATTTTGAATTTTGAGATCCTGAACTGTTGGGGGCAAAGGGACTCACACCCAAGCCTAAGGTAGGATTTTTGTCGGGGGTTTTCAGACCTTTTCTGCTACTGATTATCTATGTTCTAGAGATTTCAGGCTCTGCAAACCCAGAGGGCAAAGGGACTAGCGCCCAAGCCCTGATAGAGCTCTTTTTTGCTTCTTTCTGTTAGATCCAGGATCCTTTTGCTCTGCAACACTCCTCTACAACTCCACTCTTTGCGATCTGATACCTGTCACCTGTAATCATAAGAAGAGGGGTTGGGGGTTGTGGTGTTTAGGAGCTTGCCTCGGTCAAGCCCCAGAATGGCATTCAAGCCTTCCAACACCGTTGTTATATAGAGAGTGTGTATCCTTGTAGGATATAAGCAAAAACAAATTGATAAATGATTGATTCAAACATGAATAGGTATCACCTCAGAGGTGTAGCTTGCATGTAGATGAAGATCTTTCACAACATGAGAAGATGAAGCCAAATCTGCAATAACAAACATAACAACAACACAAATCTGCTCTGCCACAATGAATGCCTTGAATGCTCTAAAATCATGAGTTTGCCAAAATATCATAATCACCTTATAGCTTACAAATGAAACCCTAAACATGCTCATATATGCATTCTCGCTACAAATTTCATAATTCAAACTTAAGATGTCAGCAAGGGACACCTTTAACAGTCACTTTACCAACAATCAAATTTGGGACCCCACCAAAATAGGGCAAGACAACGGCGCGAGCGCCCTTGTCCCAGAACCTATTTTAGGTCAGGGTTTAGGCTTTGCAATGTCCCTCAAGCCCCACTTGACACGGGTTTCAGGCCATTTTGTCTCGGGATTCAATTCTAACATGCATGATGAAAAACAAGGGACCCGAGAGCTAAACTTAGGAGGTAAAGTCCTAGGGGGACATTTTACAACGTAACATTTAGCCCCCACTTTAATGTATGTATGATCTTACAACCCATACATGCATTAAAGTAAGGTCAAAACACAACAAACACGCTAGGCACTTGAAGCTAATGCATACACAAAGATTGAGGAACTATTTCTAGCCCCCAATCTCAAGTAGACATTAGAGAAAACACATCACAAACACCACAAACACGGAGAAGACAGTAACAAGCATGCAAGACATAGAGAAGACAGTATTGAAGACACACAAAATAGGATGAATATAATGATATTTCTTTTTCATTTTCATATATAGATGAATGCAAATACATGGAAAGTAAAAATGCAACACACAACCCAAAATGTAGGAGGGACATTTTGCCACACCCTTGAAACTACATATGGGGGAGAAGACACACCAAACAAATCCCAAAGTGTGGGAGGTGTATTTCGCCACACCCTTGAGACTACACTTTGAGAGAAAGCATGCCATACAAAACCCAAAGCATAGGAGGGGCATTTCGCCACACCCTTGGGACTATGCTTGGGAGAAAACACACCATACAAAGCTTGAGTGTAGGAGGGGCATTTCACCACACCCTTGAAACTACACATGGGGGAAAACACACAGAAGACACACAGAAAACATGAGTGCTGTATAGCATGCCAAAGACATACTATAATTCTAAAACATGACAAACAAGGCAATGGAAGGAGCTTATTGCTAAGTTCCCACCATCTCAAACATGCTACAAGCACACCTGACGGTTGGGCTTATGCCACAACAACCACCAAAAACATGCTTAAGGGAGGACATTCTCAGATCTAACCCTACCTACTTGGAGGACTTTTGAAATAAAAAAGATGTGCACTAGCTCAAGAGATACACCATCCCCGCATCCACATAAGGCTTTTGAATAAAAGGATATGCACGATATCCTGCCTCCACAGAGGGCTTTTTGAATAAAAGGATATGCACAATATCCTGCTTCCACAGAGGGCTTTTTGATTGCAATATAGAATAAAGTTGTGCACTCGCACTGAAGATACAACATCCCGCCTCTACAGAGGGCTTACAAACATGCTTCGTTAGTACCAAAATCATCAGACATCTTACCTTATATATGCCCCCACTTTAAGGTGGTTGATGTCATGTACCGATATCAAGCACATTAAGGTAGAGAGAAAACACACAAGGGAATAGGAGCTTTTGCAAAGCCCATGCCCCCAAAGGTGACATGTGCTCACGATCACAGAATGTTCCCACAAATACATCTTAATCTAAGCAAAACATGAAAGCTATGCATGAAAACGAAGAAGCCATGGCTACACGTATGGGTTCAAGTCTGAGTATAGCTGTTGGCCTTATACTGCAAGCATCTTAGAGCCGAGTGTAACAACAAGGCGAGACACCCAAAACAATCAAAGTGCACAGAGTAGATGTATTGTTATGATTTGTTAGCAAAGATAAGACAACATCAAAATATCACACGGAGTGATTCTACTAGCCAAGTGTCAGATATATATAAATCAACCCCGTCTTCATATATGGACTAGGTCCATTTTTCTTCGCTTGCTGAAGGGACATACAGTTTGTATCAATATATGTTTGTTTTCATCATCCACCGACTAGGTAGAATCACTAAAAGAAGGTAAACAATAAAATAAGAGAGGAGAACAAGTATCTTAGGAACAATCACGTAGGAGGATGCTCCCAGGTCATCAACCGCAATGCTATGCACTTAAGACAACACACAACAATAAATAGAGGAGAGGCAAGATAGAAGAATGATGAAACAAATAGAAGAATGGTCACAACAGAGGCGGTCTCCTGGTATCCTCGACCTTACAAGAGTATCAAGGGTCATCCAAGGAGGCCTAAACAACACATAACACATCATGGGGGAACACAACACAATGCTAACAACATATATATCTAAGAGGAGGCCACCCTTGAGAGCAACTAGAACATATGCTACAATGAGTGTGGCTAAATGAGGGAAACATACTTACCCGTTTCAGTGGGATATGTCTAGGTGGACAATCCAGTTTTGTCATCAGAGGGTATATCATATTTAGTCCTGAAATTATTGATATTGTAGTAGCAGTAATACACTTATTCACTACCCTCTGGAAGAAGTGATTTGTTTTGAATGATCTCGATATCCATCCGTAAGGGATTTAATGTGAGAGACCTTTCCTCATCCACTAGTGCTACATCTTTTGAAGAGAGAGCATAGGAATGAAGGGAAGGTAAGGTGTTGTGAGGATAATTGTTCGTGACTATATCTTTAGTGATGTTTAAATAATATGCAACTAAAGGAGAGGTGTCCAAGGTTTTCGCATCCTTAGTGATATATAAGGGACTTGAACATTCAACCAAAGGAGGGAGATCAAGGATCTTCACTTCCTTAGTGATGTCCAAAGTACTTGAATATTCAACTAAAGGAGGAATATCGATAGGATGATCCATAGAGGCTTCACGTACTATGGCAGGGGGATAATTTTTAATATTGTTAGATGAATGCTCATTATCTATCCATGGAATGTTCTTTGTTGGAGGGGGTTCTTCATTCACTAATGCTTCATCTTGACCAGAGAGAGCATTGGAATAAAGAGATGGTGGTGGTTCTTCATTCACTAATGCTTTGTCTTGGCCAAAGAGAGCATTGGAATAAAGAGATGGTGGTGTGATGTTAAGGGATGTGTCAATTAATTCATCCTATTGCACCAAAGTGTCTTCATAAGTGGGAACAACTTTGGGAGAAAGATCATAAGGTAAAACTAAGTTACCATCACATGTATTAGCAATAGGAAGCGTAGTGGAATGTCTAATAGAGATAAAGCCATCTAGGGATTCATCTAACATATTGAAGTCATCACTACTAAATGATGTAACATATTTATTATTATCTATGAATTTAGTGAGATCATCTAATATCGGAGGATATGTTCCCATGAGATTTGTGAAACTATCAAAATTAGATATATAACAAAGGATTTCATATGTGGAACACATATAAATATCAACATCATAGATATATGCAATTTGTTTTAAGACTTGAGGATATTCATGAGTAAATTTGGAAAAATTATCAATGTCTATGATGTATGCAAATAAATCTTCCAAAGATGACTAACAAGAAGTATCCATGATGCTTGTTTTTATGACGAGAGACCTTAGATGCGAGACTATTTTACCCTTTAAGCACTTGTTTGAGGGAAACGGGTACTAAAAGACACATAGGGTCCACAACAAATCAAGTGAGTAGAATTAAATAATGCAACACACCAAGGCAATGTGAGTGGTTTGTAAGTTTATTTAAAGAAAGTGTGTACAACCCTTAGTGTTGAAATACACAATGTGTAATTAAAAACATGCGAATTTTGAAGCAAAAGTGCAAAATAATGTCAAATTTTTAGATGATCAACGTATGCATATTTTAAAATGAATGCAAGATCATATTTTAAAATATTTTCAACACCTATGCAAGGAAATAGATGCAAAACTATGCTTGTTCAAGACCTAAAATGCTTGATTTTTTCACTTTTTTCAATGCAAATACCTAAAAGGTGCAATGTTGTGAGATGAAATTGAAGAGGGGCAGAAAATTAAATCCTTATTATTAGTCCAATAATGCAGCAATATCTTTCAAAACACACCTATCATGCAAATCTAGGTGAAGGATGAGTCAAAATCTAGTGAAAATGCAAGGATTTTAAACCCTAATTATGAAATTAAGGCATGAAACTATGCAAAGTGATGTATGAATGAAGTCTACTCAAACTTATGATGTCAAATAGCTCATCTCAGATCTGAAAATGATGTTAAAATCCTACAATGCTCAGTGCAAGTGCAATTTTAAGGAGAAATGAGTGAATATGCTAGTTTTTGTTGAAATTGACAGTGTAAATGCAAAATTTAAGATGTAAATGCAAAGACACACAATAATGGAACACTAAAATTAGAAATCAAACCTAAAAGAGTGTTTAAAAGAGTAGTAAAATCTGAAACAAGATTTTAACCACAAACCCTAGCTATTGCCAAGACTAGGTTATATGAAAAATGCACAATTTCAAACAAATTCTAGCAAATAAAACATGAAAATGCAATGCAAATGATTATAGAATGATGTAATACTATAATTTATATCAGATATGATGTAAAAATCAGAGATTAGATGAATTTCAATGAAATTGATGCAAACTATGCCCTAATACAAGCCTAGAATGCAAATTTTTCAAAATTTTCAATTTTTTTGTAGATTTTCAAATGCAATATGATGACTATGAAATGAATGAATGCCAATTTGATGTAAAACACCCATAAAGGTGCAAAATGTAACAAAAACATGGGTTCACCAAAATGTTAATGTTATGTAGGAAAAAGGGGGAAATGGGATCGAGGGGTGATTTAGCTAGATCCTCCTTTCACTACACACATTCAAGGATAGTTAACCAAGTTAAATCTCAACTTTTGCAAGAGGATTCACCTACAGGTTGGTTGTCACTTGTAATGATAGGGAAATTTAGAAATTGATAATTAATGTATTAATTTAAGCCCAATTATGCTCAAAACCCTAATTATACAAAATTGTAAACAAACAGATGAATTCTGACAAATGCTCGCACACAGAGATACTAAAGGAAGATTAGATACATACCAAATTTTGAAGTTTGGGATCCTAAACTATCGGGGGAAAAGGGACTCACACCCAAGCCCAAGGTAGGATTTTTGTTAGGGGTTTATGAACCTTTTCTGCTACTGATTATCCCTATTCCAGAGATTTTAGGCTCTACAAACTTGGAGGGCAAAGGGACTAGCACCCAAGCTCTGATAGTGCTCTTTTCTACTTCTTTCTATCAGATCTGGGATCCTTATGCTATGCAACACTCCTCTACAACTCCACTCTTCACGATCTGATACCTGTCACCTGTAATCACAAGAAGAGGGGTTGGTGGTTGTGGTGTTTAGGAGCTTTCCTCAATCAAACACTGGAATGGCATTCAAGCCTTCCAACATCATTGTTAGATAGAGAGTGTGTATCTTTGCAGGATAAAGGCAAAAACAAATTGATAAATGATTGATTCAAACACGAATAGATATCACCTCAGAGGTGTAGCTCGCATGTAGATGAAGATCTTTCAAAACATGAGAAGATGAAGCCAAATTTGCAATAACAAACACAACAACAATACAAATCTGCTCTGCCACAAAGAGTGTCTTGAATGCTCTAAAATCATAAGTTTTCCAAAATATCATAATCATTGTTGTACCCAATCAAAATTTTTGCTTCATTAAGGCATTTTGAGAAAGTCTAGAAAAGTTTAAAGTCAAAAAAGTCAAAATTTCTAAAAATAGACATCAATTTAGGTTTTATGGGTTTCTTGAGATACGGATGCTGGTAAAATTTTCTAAAAATAGAAAGTTTCTAAAAATAGAATCTTTGATTCAAGTGTCATGTTTTGTTCTGATCGGTTGATTCTACTTCATGATCAAGGTGGTCCAGACGGAATCTGTAAAAGGTCAAGTTTTCTCTACTGGCTCAATTCTTCTTTTTCAGAAGGTGAAGCACGAGCTCCAAAGCCATTAATGGAAGAAGTTCATCTACCAGAGATCATTTTTAAGTCTTCCAGATTGTTCAGCTAACGTAGAACTAACAAACAGTCATCGATTTGATGAAGAATGGGAAACGGAGCAGGATGGATCCAGAATGAGGAGAAAAGTTAAAAATCCTGAAATTTGACTAAGGTACTAAAATCCAAGTGCCCTTGGAGGCTAGGGGCGCCCAAATTTTCATGCCTTAGATTTTTTTTGCGTTTTTCAAGAAAATTCTAGAAATGCCTCTATCGGTCAATTCCATGGTCGACAAAAGTAGTCATTTTGGTCAATAGGCCCTAAAAAATTGGAATCCACATCAGATGTACCTAGGCTATCCAATCCATCCCTCATCCAGTGGCAGTTGATTGGCGAAACCTCAAAATCAGCGACAGGAAGCAAATTACAAACAGAGGTTGGAAATCATAAATTTGGCTAAGGCACAAAAAACCAGGTGCCCCTGGAGGCTAGGGGCACCCAACTTTTCATGCCTTAGAATTTTTTACGTGTTTTTTGAGAAACGTCAAAAAACCTCTGTCAGCCCATTTCCAGGTGATCAAACTCAGTCGAAACCTTGAAAAAGCTAGGATTTCATCTCAAGTATGTTCAGATAGCTCAATGCACCTCTCGTCCTACTTTTGCAATCATCTGGATGACAGAAAACAATGATCAAACATGACCTGTTGGCACAGAAATCGAGGAATGCAATGAAAATTTGAAAATATCAAAAATTTTCTAAGGCACAAAAAACCAGGTGCCCTTGGAGGCCATGGGCACCCATCTTTTCATGCCTTAGTCATTTTTCTATGTTTTCAAAAAAAATGATAAAAACTCCGTCAGCCCAGTCAGATTTCACAAGAAATCAGTTTGGTGCTTTTTCTGAGGTGGACAAAGGGTACAATCAATTTAGTTTTCATTAGTTTTCCCTGTTTACCAGATCATCAAACTCAATTTTACTTTGGTAGAGAGAAATCGACAGCCAAATGGGGGTCTTCAGTCACCAGAACGCGCACGCAAATCAAAAATTTGAAAAAGTTGAAATTTTCCAAAAAAATGGGTAAGGCACAAAAAGCTAGGTACCCCTGGAGGCTGGGGGCGCCCAAGTTTTCATGCCTTAGAAAATTTTCATGTTTGACAGTGTTTTCTCGCAGCCGCTTCCAAAACTTCATCTGGCGATAGGTTTCAAAGGTCAATTTTGCAGTTGATCGTCATCAAATCATTAGTCCGAGGCTGGGGATGGAATCACGGTTGATAAATCTTCAAGGTGCCATGATTCATCAGCTTTTTTAGTCAACAGTGATAGTTTGCCATCTTGTTGAAGTCAGGGACAGACCATACTGGAGTCAAAATGAGTGCAAAAGTGTCGAAATGAAAGAAAAATTGGCTAACACTTTTGCAACCTCGCGTGTTTGATGACATCATCAAAGAAGATATTTTTTATCATCTCACACATGAAGCCATAGGCAGCTATAAAATAGGGATTCTTCCTATTCGAGCATATCCACTTGGATCTGTGCTTTAAAAGATGCTTTCTTCATGGATAAGATTCAAGCTTTATTCTTTCACAAAGAAAGCTATTTTTTTGCCCTAAAGTTCTATAAAGACAAGCTTTTGGCTTCTTTATTCATTATCTTTTGTAGGTTGCATCCAAAGGAAGAAGATTTATTTTTCTTCTCACGAAGATTTGAGAGCCCAAACAAGGTGCTTTTTCAGCGTTCTTCATAGTTTCAAGATGAGGAAGCACAGAGGCCCGCTTTTTCAGGGTCCTTTTTTCTAGGGGATCATTTTTTAGAAATAGGACCGAAGCTTTTTCAATTTTCATCAAGATGGGTCCATCCAAAATTTCATCATCTTGAAGATTGGAAAATTTTATTTTTCTACTTTTTCAGGAAATCCTCTGCTTTTTCAAAATCTGACAATCTGGGTTGCTTCAAAATGAGATTGTCTACAAAACCCATGTACCAGCTTTTTCGCTCACATTTTGGTTTTTAGAAGAAATCAACAAGTAATTTTTAGCCTTTTGTCTAAGATTTTTCTGACATAGGCATGTTTACAGTCATTTTTCAAATCTTTCAGTATGCAGTACTCTCCAACAGATATCAAGCCTAAAATGGCGTTGGTTCATGATTACCTGAGAACTTTTGAGACAGACTTGCATAAAGTACTTCCAGTGATCAATTTGCATTGTTTGGAAGATGCAGGAAATAGTACTATTAGGAATGTGGGTCACTCTGGGTTGCTTGCAATAGCCTCATTCCCCATTTCAGTGCGAAGTATCAAATTCGTAATTGCTTGTATGAAGAATTACAATTCAGTCACAAGAGAAATCCAATCAACAGATGGAAATATGCTCTGCAGCCTCAGGCCAAACGACATTGAGAAGTGTTTTTCAATACCATTGTGGAGGGAGAACTTGGTTGTTTCAATTGAAAAATGCAAGAGGGTGTGGTACAATGATAAAGAAAAATATTAAAAAAGGTTGCTCAAAAGTGGTTGAAAGAAAAGCAGAATGTTTTGCTAAAGAACATTGGACGTGGATGTCTTCAAGGTTTTCAGAGCCAATCTTGGTAAAAGTACCCAACACGCATATGTGAATCTCTTGAAGTTGCAACAGATAATCTAAAAGAGAGAGTGTTGAATGATGGAGAAGATGAAGCAGCCCTCAAGGTTGAAAATAGGTAGCTGCAGCAATATATTTATATCAATGGATGACATCACCATAAAGCAAGAATGTAGATGAAGATGTGACTCAAAAAAAATTATCTTTAACTCAAATGTTTTTTGTTTTTAAAGCATTTCCTTTCATCCTAAGCTCATCCATTCTTCATTTAGAAAGAAATCACTTTGTAATAGTTGGAGTTTTCTTTTCTTTAAAGCGTTTGTTAGTTGTAATCTTTGTCTTAGAATAGAAATAAAGCTTGCAAGTTGGCAAGTTAGTTAGGTTAAATCAAGGAGATTTTAGGGTTCCCTACTCCTTTGATTTAGTATAAATAAGGGCAGCCTTGCCCATTGTAAGTAACGATAAGGGTAATTGTGCTAGCAAAATTTGTTGTGCCTATTCTAGCCTGCAGAAATTGTTATTTCAGTTGCTTGTTCACTCTGTGTTATTTGTTATCCAGTGTTTGATCGCTTATTGTATGCCTACCTTTTGCTACAATACTGTTGTCTTGGAGTTGTATCAACTTTATGATATTGAAATAGAAATCTTGTGCCTGCTTTTTTTCTGATTTTCTATCTCAGATCATCCAGTTTTGTTGTCAGATGTGTGGCTTGTGTAAATTTTATTTCAATTTTCATCGTTAAAGTACAATGGGTCTTGTGATGTGAACCTAGGAGAAATTTATTTAAGTTTTTGTGTTACAATAATTCATTCCTCGTCCAGTTTTGATTTCTATGCTCTGTGTTTACTCAGATAATCAAAAGTGTCATTTAGTTTAAGCCTAGTTGTAGTTAGAAATTTATTAAAAGAGAAAACCTCTTCTGCAGCGAAATAGAGTTTTATAACCTTGTGCTCGTAGTTGAGAATCAAAAAGAAGATAGGCAAATTTAGTTTTATTTATATTTCAAGTGAACATCAGCAAAAAGGGAACTCCTCCTCATAATAGGACAGCAATTTATCTGTGCATAGTTGTCTGTTTCCAACTGGCATTCCAGAGGTGCGAATTGAAACGCCAACAGTTTTTTGGTGCCCACCATGCGACACGAGGCATAAAACTTCAAGCAAGCTTAGGCTTATGACACGGGAATGACTCTCTAGCATCCTACTACTCTAGTTCAACAACCAAATCTTACACCACCTGCTATTCAACCAAATCTTGTACAAGTGGAAGGAGAGAAAACATACATCATTAGTAGCCTGAGGAGTTTCATATTTGTGCAAAAGGAAAGTCCTGATTAGTGGAGAAACACGGCTACTATTCTTGGCAAAGAAGAACACAAAGCAGATCTTGCGGCTGAAAGACCAGTATTACCACCTCCCATGTGGTAGTAGATAATCCTGGCTCACAGGGTTTATACAAGAAAGGGGAGAGACAATACTACAAAACCATTCTTCCAAGATCTTGTTTCTACAGAAGTTGGAGAAGCATCCAACATAGTTCCTAAAGTCCAGACAATTCCTGAAGTCAAGCAAGAAGAACCTCAAGAGGAACTAGTAATCCAGCCTAGAGCAATGGGTGATGCTAATAATAATGCTCACAATAATCAGAATTGGAGGCATCCACCCCCATTACCTTTGGGTAACAACATTGGACCTTTTGCACTAGCAGAATATCATGAGCTTCCTGAAGTATCAAGAAAATATTTTCCAAAGTTTCATGGTGATGGCAAGCAGCATCCTGATGAGCACATTTCTGCCTTCACCACCACCTGTGGGATTCTTAGCATTGCACATGAAGATGCTGCAGTGCATTTGTTTGTGGAAACATTGCAAAGTTCAGCAGCTAAATGGTTTAATCACCTCGCTGCCAGCTCTATCACAAGTTGGGAGTTGATGAGGGAGAAATTTCTCAAACCTGCAGAAGATAGTCATGTCTTGTTTGTACAACTCTCAAACATCAAGAAGACAAAAATGAGAAGATACGAGAGTTTGTGGCTAGATTCAACTGTTTGGTTGGAAAAGTTGCAAACACCTTGAATCCTTTGTCAGAAATTCTGCTAAGTTGTTTCATGAATGCACAATCTTCAGAAATTTCTTTCTACCTCAAGCAAAGACACGCTACAGAACTGCAAGAAGTTCAGAAGTTGCTATTGAATTAGAAGATCATATAATCACTTCAGGAAAGATCTAAAGAGATTCAATCAAGCCACTGGTGCCCTTGAATGTTGTACTGCTTCGGCAAGTTCCATCTCTTTCAAGTATATTCTTTCATTAACTATGTCAGTGATCAACCTGCTTCACCTGTGCGTCAAGTATCACCTATGCATCAAGAGACAAATGTGTCTTCTGCAATACAAATCTTCTGCTTGTTCCACGTAACAAACCAACATGATGGAGAAAATTGCCCTGAGATGAGAAGATTCATGCAAATATTAAAAGTATCAAATGAAAATCAAGGATTTTTGGATAATCTTGAACATCTCTTTGACGAATTCGATGGCAGCTCTATGAAGGGATTTTACCAGTGTAAATCAAATATTAAAAGGGATCATTTTCCTAACTTTGTTTCAAGTGACATCATGTGTTTGCATATGGAACATGAATGTTCATCGGAAGCTGAAAATTTGCGTAATTTCTTTGAATATGAAGAAGGATCATTGATGGAAGAACTTGAAGAAATGCATGACTTGCATACTTTCTCTGAAGAAGAAGTGCAACAATCTTCTCAAGAACAAAATTATGAGGAAGAGACCAAATATATTGCAGAAAGCAATGATGAATCTGATTTGTTCTTCTCATCTTTTGAAGGATGGTTTGAAGAACTTGAGTCAAATACATTCAAAGGAGAAGAGAGCAAAGAAGCATTACAATTAAAGAAAGAACAAGATTTTCTTCATTTTGAAGATGATTCATCATTGGAAGAATTTCTCAAAACTGGAGATCATATAGAAGATTCATCATTGGATCTTGACAATTTTCTACATCACTTGGAGAGTGATTCTTCAGTAGAGGATACTATAAATTTTCTTTATAGTTTATCCTGTCTTCATCTTGGTCTCAAGAAGCTTTCATACACACAAGTGAAGAAGACGACGATGAATTCATCTATGAACCTATACAAGAAGGAGACTTCACCAATACTATATAGCCAATACAAAATGCAGCATATAAAGAGGCTTGTGGAGATGAAAATTTCATAGAATATCCGGTCTTGGTCACTAAAGAGGATCATATTGAAAAGTCAAAAATTCTTGACAAGTGTTTTGTGAGATACGCCATATGCGAAATTGATCAGGGAGATGAAGAAACACAAAGCTTAGAAGAATCCATCTTTGATTCCGATTACCTATCAGAAGAAAGGTACATGATTGAAAATGAGACACTACCAGATATACGTATTGAAGAAGATTACTTTATGGAGGTCAACGAGATTCAAAATAATGAATGGCAAAGTGAGTTGTCAAGTGAAGGTGTTATTGATAATGATCAAGAGCTCGAGCATTCAGACCTTTATGATTTATTAGATTCTGAGGATTGGATGGATGAAAACATGACCAATGAAGAAGAAGTTCCTGAAACACTAGAAAAATGGGTGACGACAGTTGTGGATTTGGTGAGCCAAGAATCAGTAATGAGAATTGTGTATGAGAAGCTTCAACCTTTTTCAAAGGATGATACGTTGACAGAGTTCAAGGTTGCATATGTTGAAGACATAAATGAAGAACATCAAGTTCTATATGTGGTGGTTACCATTCCCACAAGTATACTTTGGCCACAATATATTGCTTCATATCTTTAAAAGGAGGTTCTGTACCTTCACCTGTTGCAGAGGTTGCTTTCTTTAGAAGAAGTTGATCAACCTGATCTTTGGCATATCAACCAGTTCCTCATGAACTTCTCATGGCCTGAACGTGAATACCCTCCTGAACCATGGCTTTTTGAGGAGATGTTGCAGAGAAGGAAAAGTTTTGTGCTGCCAAGGCAATCTTCACAGCTAAGGAGAGATGGTTCTTACTTTTTTGAATCAATTGATGGTTTTGTCTGACAGTCTTTGTTCTTTTCATCCTCGCTTAGGAAAAAGAGCGTTTATGAACACTTTCTATTCTCGTGATGTGTTTCCCCTTTCCGTGATGTAACCGTTATGTTGTAATGTTTTTCCCCTTTTCGTAATGTGACAGTTGTGTGCTTTGTGTGTCTGGGAAGTTCCAACTCTTATGTGATTTTAGGAAGTCCGGTTTTAGGTGATGTAGGGAAAAGTCTTGTTTTAGGTGATTAGGAAAATGACTTGACTCTATTGCCCAATTGATAAGACACTGGTCCAAGCTTAAAAAATCTAGAGATTCTTGATTCTCCTATGCCGTAAGTATCCGACATGGTCTCTAGACAGAGCCAATTGTTGTACCCAATCAAATTTTTTGCTTCATTAAGGCATTTTGAGAAAGTCTATAAAAGTTTAAAGTCAAAAAGTCAAAAAAGTTAAAATTTCTAAAAATAGACGTCAATTTAGGTTTTTTGAGTTTCTTGAGATACGGATGCTGCTATAATTTTCTAAAAATAGAAAGTTTCTAAAAATAGAATCTTCGATTTAGGTGTCGTGTTTTGTTCTAATTGGTCGATTCTACTTCATGATCAAGGTGGTCGAGACATAATCTGCAAAAGGTCAAGTTTTCTCTACTTGGTCAATTCTACTTTTTTAGAAGGTGAAGCACGAGCTCCAGAGCCATCAGTGGAAGAAGTTCATCTACCGAAGATCATATTCAAGTCTTCTGGGTTGTTCAGCTAATGCAGAACTAACAACCAGTCATCGATTTGATGAAGAACAGGAAACAGAGCAGGATGGATTCGGAATGAGGAGAATAGTTAAAAATCCTTAAATTTGACTAAGGCACTAATCTAGGTGCCCTTGGAGGCTAGGGGTACCCAACTTTTCATGCCTTGGATTTTTTTTCACATTTTTCAAGAAAATGCTAGAAATGCCTCTGTCGATCAGTTCTGGGGTTGACAAAGCAGTCATTTTGGTCAACAAACCCTAAAAAGATGGAATCCATATCAGGTGTACCTAGGCTATCCAGTCCATCCCTCATCCAGTGGCAGTTGATTGGCGAAACCTCGAAATCAATGACAGGAAGCAACTGTTGACATGCAAAACTAAGCAAATTGCAAACAGATGTTGGAAATCATAAATTTGGCTAAGGCACAAAAACCAAGTGCCCCTGGAGGCCAGGGGCATCCAACTTTTCATGCCTTATAATTTTTTACGTGTTTTTTGAGAAATGTCAAAAAACCTTTGTCAACCTGTTTCTAGGTGGTCAAACTCAGTCAAACTTAGTTGAAAGCTTGAAAAAGCTGGGATTTCATCTCAGGTATGTTTAGACAACTCAATGCACCTCCCATCCTACTTCTAAGTCATCCGGACGACATAAAATGACCTGTTGGCATGAAAATTAAGGAATGCAATGAAAAATTGAAAATATCAAGAAATTTCTAAGGCACAAAAAGCTAGGTGCCCCTGGAGGCCAGGGACGTCCATCTTTTCATGCCTTAGTCATTTTTTCATGTTTTCATGAAAAATGACAAAAACTCCTCCGTCAACTTGGTCAGATTTACAGGAAATTAGTTTGGCACATTTTTTGAGGTAGATAGAGGGTACAATCAGTTTAATTTTCATTAGGCTTGCCTGTTTTCTAGATCATCAGACTCAGTTTTACTCTAGCAGGCAGAAATCGACAGCCAAACGGGCGTCTTCAATCACCGGAACGCGCACGTAAATCAAAAATTTGAAAAAGTTAAAATTTTCCAAAAAAATGGCTAAGGTACAAAAAACTAGGTGCCCCTGGAGGCTGGGGGCGCCCAAGTTTTCATGCCTTAGAAAATTTTCATGTTTGACAGTGTTTTCTCGCAGCCGCTTCCAAAACTTCGTTCGGTGACAGGTTTCAGAGGTCAGATTTGCAGTTGATCGTCATCAAATCATCAGTCTGAGGCTGGGGATGGAATCACGATTGATAAATCTTCAAGGTGCCATGATTCGTTAGTTTTTTCAGTCAACGGTGATAGTTTTCCATCTTGTTGAAGTCAGGGACAGACCATACTGAAGTCAAAACGAATGCAAAAGTGTCAAAACGAAGGAAAAATTGGCCAACACTTTTGCAACCTCACGTGTTTGATGACACAATCAAAGAAGATATTTTTTATCATCTCACACATGAAGCCATAGGAAGCTATAAAATAGGGATTCTTCCTATTCGAGCATATCTACTTGGATTTGTGCTTTAAAAGATGCTTTCTTCATGGATAAGATTCAAGCTTTATTCTTTCACAAAGAAAGCTATTTTTTTGCCCTAAAGTTCTATAAAGACAAGCTTTTGGCTTTTTATTCATTATCTTTTGCAGGTTGCATCCAAAGGAAGAAGATTTATTTTTCTTCTCACGAAGATTTGAGAGCCCAAATGAGGTGCTTTTTCAGCATTTTTCATAGTTTCGAGATGAGGAAGCACAGAGGCCCACTTTTTTAGGGTCCTTTTTTTAGGAGATCATTTTTCAGAAATAGGACCGAAGCTTTTTCAATTTTCATTGAGACGGGTCCATCCAGAATTTCATCCTCTTGAAGATTGAGAAATTTTATTTTTCTGAGAATCTACTTTTTTTCTATTTTTGGGAAATCCTCTACTTTTTCAAAATCTGACAATCTGGGTTGCTTCAAAATGGGATTGTCTACAAAACCCATATGCCAGCTTTTTCGATCATATTTTTCTTTTTAGAAGAAATCAACAAGTAATTTTTAACCTTTTGTCCAATATTTTTCTGACATAGGCATGTTAACAGTCATTTTTCAAATCTTTCAGTATGCAGTACTCTCCAACAAAGATCAAGCCTAAAACGGTGTTGGTTCACGATTACCTGAGAACTTTAAAGACAGACTTGTATAAAGTACTTCCAGTGATCAATTTGCATCCTTTGGAAGATGTAGGAAACAATACTATTAGGAATTTGGGTCACTTCGGGTTGCTTGTAGCAACCTCATTCCCCATTTCAGTGCGAAGTATCAAATTCATAATTGCTTGTATGATGCATTACAATTCAGTCACAAGAGAAATCCAATCAGCAGATGGAAATGTGCTCTACAGCCTCAGGCCAAATGACATTGAGAAGTGTTTTTTAATACCAATATGGAGGGAGAACTTGGTTGTTTCAATTGAAGAATGTAAGAGGGTGTGGCACAATGATAAAGAAAAATATCAGAAAAGGTTGCTCAAAAGTGGTTGAAAGAAAAGTAGAATGTTTTGCCAAAGAACATTAGATGTGGATGTCTTCAAGGTTTTCAAAGCCAATCTTGGTAGAAGTACCCAACACACAGATGTGAATCTCTTGAAGTTGCAATAGATAATCTGAAAGAGAGAGTGTTGAATGATGGAGAAGATGAAGCATCCCTCAAGGCTGAAAATGGGCAGCTGCGGCAATATATTTATATCAATGGATGACATCACCATAAAGGAAGAATGTAGATGAGGATGTGACTTAAAAAAAAATAGCTTTAACTCAAATGTTTTTTGTTTTTAAAGCATTTGCTTTCATCCTAAGCTCATCCATTCTTTATTTAGAAAGAAATCACTTTGTAATAGTTGGAGTTTTCTTTACTTTAAAGGATTTGTTAGTTGCAATCTTTATCTTAGAATAGAAATAAAGCTTGCAAGTTGGCAAGTTAGTTAGGTTAGATCAAGGAGATTTTAAGGTTCCCTACTCCTTTGATTTAGTATAAATAAGGGCAGCCTTGCCTATTGTAAGTAATGGTAATGGTAATTGTGATAGCAAAATTTGTTGTGCCTATTCTACCTTGCAGAAATTGTTATTTCAGCTACTTGTTCACTCTATGTTATCTATTCTCCAGTGTTTGAATGCTTATTATATGCCTGCATTTTGCTACAATACTGTTGTCCTGGAGTTGTATCAACTTTATGATATTGAAATAGAAGTCTCATGCCTGCCTTTTGCTCTAATTTTCTATCTCAGATCATCCAGTTTTGTCATCAGATGTGTGGCTTGTGTAAGTTTTATTCCAGTTTTCATCATTAAAGTACAATGGGTCTTGTGATGTGAACTTGGGAGAAATTTATTTAAGTTTTTGTGTTACAACAATTCATTCCTCGTCCACTTTTGATTTCTGTGCTCTATGTTTACTCAGATAATCAAAAGCATCATTTAGTTTAAGCCTAGCTGTAGTTAGAAGTTTATTAAAATAGAAAACCTCTTTTGCAGTGAAATAGAGTTTTATAACCTTGTGCTTGCAGCTAAGAATCAAAAAGAAGATAAGCAAATTTGGTTTTATTTATCTTTCAAGTGAACATCAACAAAAAGGGAACTCCCCCTCATAATATGAGAGTAGTTTATCTGTGCATAGCTATCCGTTTCCAACTCGCATTCCAGAGGTACGAATTGAAACACCAACAATCATCTTCTAGTTTACAAATGAAACCCTAAACATGCTTATATATGCATTCCTACTACAAATTTCGTAATTCAAACTTAAGATGTTGGCAAGGGACACCTTTAACTGTCATTTTACCGACATTTAAATTTGGGACCCCACCAAAATAGGGTAGGACAAGGGTGTGAGTGCCCTTGTCCCAGGACCTATTTTGGGTCAGGGTTTAGGCTTTACAATGTACCTCAAGCCCCACTTGACATGTGTTTCAGGCCATTTTGTCTCAAGGTTCAATTCTAACATGCATGATGAAAAACAAGGGACCGGGAGCTAAACTTAGGAGGTAAAAGTCCTAGGGGGACATTTTATGAGGTAACAACATCCATTGGTGAAGTATCACAAAACACCTCATCATGGTGTGCCCCTATGTTGAACCTTACCCAACACTATTCCTCCATCAAAATCTAGTCTCCTTTCTGTAACCAACCTATTCGGTATGGGCATAGATGTTTCATCCTTCTCAGGCCCAACTTGTCGACCATCTCCATAGACACCAAGTTATTCATGATGCTACTATCCACCACCACTCATAACATTTACCGCCTACCTTACATGGGGTCCTAAATAGACTCTTCCTCTATTCTAGCTCATCCATTTTGTCACACCTCAAAGTCCTTCATGAGACTAACGAATCTCTACACTCAGGGTCCCTCTCAAAAGTGGATGACCTCTCCTCACCAAATATAGCTCTTGTGCTATCCTTTGCCCTCCTTCCTCTGCACTCGAATGCCCTATGCACTTCTTTGCCACACCTAAAATAGGTTCCCCTAAAGGATTTCTACCTTTTCCTCTCATATCCCCCTCTACCTTGTTGAGTATATCCTCCATGCTCCTCTCAAGGATCTCTATGATATCTTCTACCCTTTCATCTTTGTGGGAGCTTCTATCATCCTCTCTACCTTTTTAGTAGCTGCTACATCACCTTCTTTATTGTCAGAATTTCCTCTATCATCTTCTTTCTCTCTGTGATGGGGACCTTGACCTTCTATTTCATTGTAGTACTCATCACCTCTCCCTTGACCCCTCGGGCTTGCTCCCCTACCATCACATCTTTTTTTGTTGTTTTGATTCTTCTCTTCTCTTTCTCTTTAGCAGTTTCATTTTTCCTCTTGCATTTAGTTTAACCTCTTCTCTATGGTTAGGGCCAAATAGTAGGCCTCCTCAACTATCTAGATATTCCACGTATCCAACTCCCCTTGGATGGATTCCCTCAATCCATTTATGTATTTGGCCACTTTCTTAGTCCCTTCCTCATGATGTCCTGACCTAATTGTTAGCCTATAGTATTCTTTAGTGCACTCCTTTATAATCATGTTTCCCTACTACAAATTGTGTAGCTCCTTCAATAATTCCAACTAGTAATTTGCCAGAATGAATTTAGATTTAAATTTTTCCACCATTTCGTCCCAATTTGTAATACAAGGCTTCCCTTTTCTATTTTGATCTATCTAAACTTCTTTCCACCATATCACCGCATGACCTTTCAACTTGGTCAAGGTTTGAAATGTCCTCATACTTAAAATGCTCCTCCTAATCAGTGATCTAGTCAATCAACTCCTCTAGATCCAAGTTCCTAAAATAGTTTAGGATATCCACTACTAATGTCAGTTATGGCCTTCAACATCCTTTCTTTCTTGTCCTCTTCACTTCCACTTATTTCCATAGGATTCACCTCCTACTCTTCGTCACTTTCCTTGGCCCTAGGGTTAGGGTTCCTCTGGTGGTCCTACTCCAGTACATCCATTTAGTTATGTATGGCCTTCAACATCTCATACAACTCCTCCATTCTACCTACAACATTTATCATACTCTACCTTCTCCTCGATGGCATCTTAGGTTAGTGATTTCTCCACACTCACCCCATTGTAAACTACCTCACATTCGACACTCTGTCTACAAACCCATGGACTGCCACAATCTAAACATTATTTGATTCTTGCACAACTAAATTTAGCATGCCACGACTGCTATCACCACCATAGCCTATGTTTTATCAAACTCACATGCTCAAAGAATGACTCAGTATGCTCACATCCCACCAGAAATACTCCCTTGATCCAACCTCACTTTGATACCAAATGATGTAGGAATGACAAGAGGGTCTAGGAAGGACTATCCGATTGTGCAACCCACAACAAATATTTAACCATAATTACCCTAACTCACAAGAATACCCACATTGAATATACAACATATTTGATTATTACTGGAATACAACTACAAATTTTATTGCAATGGGCCCTCTTACATTCTAGGCCATAGTTGTTTCATTATATTAAGATTATCTAAGGTTACAAAAAATAAATAATTGCTACTAGGGAATCCTACAAGTAAAGTATTGTACTGAACTATGGAAACACCACTTCCACACTTATTATAAACAAACATAATGATTTCTGATGAAATAAACCCTTAGAGTTAAACATAGACTCGCTGCAAGGGATATGACATGACTTAACAAAAGTATCCTCAACACCACCTTCCTACATGCCACCTTTGACACCTTTATATTGAATCCCACACTATATCGCCAACTACTACACTATCACTTAATGCTCACTCCCTCATTTCCGAACTTACCTTCTACACCTCTACTCTCTCCTAGTCTTCTTTACTTAACTTCTACCAATTCAAGCCTCCTTATTTATACCATCCTCAAGCTCTTCACATTATCTGCATTAGCCTCAAGTTGGTGTAAGGACCAAAACCAAATGAAACATGTCATTGACTAGATATAACAACTTACAAATTACAATTGTTCAATGGTGGAGAATCTCCACATGGTTCACCATAGATCTTCACAATGACTACTAAACACCTCACACATATTCTCCTTTGGCACAAGCCCAAATCAACCGCCTACAAAATAGAAACAATTCAGACAACTCACATTGTCAAACCACGATCACGCTACGAGCTAAATAACAAAACCCCTCTCATCCAACAAGCCTCAAACTTTAACTAAGATCTAAGAACCACATAAAAAATCATACCACAACCGTAGAACCTAATTCCATCATGCAATGAAATGCACCACCATGTATTATTGCAAATTGCTAACCAAAAACATACATTCACACAACTACCGCATTAGACCATGATTCCTCTTTCCTTAGACATGACATTATATTCTCGGGGTTCCCAAGGATGCATCTACATCAATGAGGATCACCACAAACACATGAAACCAAAGAAATTAAGAAAGTTCACTAAATTTAAGGATCCTCCACATGTTATATTAGAATAACTTTTAGCACAAAAACTTATCACTTTACCTCTTGTTAAAATAATGGATATGTCTAAGATTTCACCACACAGGGTTAAATATTTTTTTTCCTATCATCGCATACATGGGAATTCTATAGATATATGTATTACATTGAAACATCAAATTCAAGATCTTATAGACAAAAGGATGATACAAGTTGAGACTACTCACATACATCTACTTCATCTGATGAGGATAATAATAAGGAATTGAATGATAAGGATTCTTCTTGTGATAATGATGATAAGAATATTCATTTAAATGAGAATAGTACATGATATGTTGGGGTTACACATTAGGAAAAAGAGATAACATATTATATCACATCTAAGGTAGTTCTTACAAATCATAAATCACATTTGGCATCTCTACATCACATGTTTGTTCATACACTCACTTCATGATAAAATAGATAGTCTTGTGGGCAACATGGATTATATCAATACATCTTTTAAGTATATTAAGACAAAATTACATGAAGGACACGAATCCTTTAGTTGAATTTCTTACCTATCTCTCTTATTGCATGCTATATGTTGTGCTTTTGCTTTCCTTTCTTTCTTTTATGTTTATATTGTGTTGGTTCCATGTTCCTAGTTTGCTTTTGGATGATGTAAAGACACCTTTTGTGGTGTATTTTGACACTTGAGTGGCTTGGAACATGTGTTGTGTTCTTTGCGTCACTTCTTTATTGTGTTAGATATATACATTTTCTTTTATCTTTTATCACTAGTTTACTTCATGTTTATGATTTTTGCTTATGCCATGTATATTGCGATCATTTTCCTCATGTATTCTATTATCTTATTTTTCCTTTTGTCTTTCTAGCCTTTTGATTATTCCATTTTTGTTGTGAGTCTCCTTTTCTCATGTCTTTCATTCTTATTTTACCTTCTATGTTATGTCTAATGTCTTATTCAATGCTCCTTACATGTTGTGTTTCCCACTTAGGGGTGGTCCTCTTTATGATAGTTGTTTTGCTCTACAATGATGATGGTACATTCATGATTATTTGACAAATCATATTATTCTATGCCTACCTTATGATTACATGCTCACATGTTTATGCTACTCATACTATATCTTACATTGATATTATCTTATGATGATTACATGTTCATTTGTGCTTACTATGCTAGCATCTTATTATCATAAGCTTACACTTGTTCATGATTATCATGCTTACATTTTATGATCACATGTTTATTGCACTTTATTAATGCTTATCAAGATGCCATCTTACATTTACATGCTTATTTGCTCTTATCTAGTACCATGGCTCATACACTTGTTACTTGCCTTCATTGAGGCAACATTGGGGGCACCTTGCTTTCTCTTTCACACACACCTTCATAATGAAATTTTACCATATTGCTACGTGTTTCTCACACAATGACATCATTATATTCCTACATGCTTATTTTGGTTTTAATGATCACATCTTTTCTCCTTTCCTCAAATTCCTTGCATCCCTTGTATGCAACTAATTGGAGGGGCATTTAATGTCACCAGTGTTCCTTTGTTGAGTATGTTTGTTGTAATTAACTCATGATCACTTCCATTTCTAGATGGAGTCCTATTGGTTTTTCTATTTCCAAACAAAATCCTAGTTTTGTACTAGGTGAAATTCCGTACCCTTTTTACTTTTACTTTTAATTGTTGACATTTTAAGCAAGTTGTAGTTTGTGTGCCGATTTTACATGCTTGATAGATGTTACTAATTGGTTTTTATCTACTTTTTGTGAGAAGAATTTACCAAATTGATATCCACATTTGTATCCTTTTATAAATGTTTGAATAATTCTTTCATGTTGACTGCTTATTGCATTTTGACATGCATCTTCATAGTAGTTCACATGCAAGACAAAATGGGGGCAAAATGTAATGGTGAAAAATACATACTTACACTTTTTTGTTTCATTGTGAGCCCATTTTGACAATGTTACTCTTAGTGTTATGATTAGTGTAAAATAATGTATTCTAGCATAAAAAGTAAGCAACTATATGAGCCCTACCTAATTCCATTTATACACACACTTAGGACTGGTCCAAATCTTCATTCCTTCTATTCCTTTACTTGGATCAAATTTGTAGATTATGGAATTGACCTAGGCTGGTTACATAATGTGCATAAATGGACCCTAAACCTTCAAACTTTAAATTTAAATTTTAGCCCACCCTTGTTGAAACTCCCTTCGACTAGCCATTATGTGCTGACTTGGGCACAAAATCTATTAACTTGTATGTTAGGGTGTTGTATTTATGAACAAATCCTAATTCATTTCAAACTATCTAGGACTTATCTGATTATTCATTTAAGAGCATTATAGAGCTTCAACATTACATCATCAACTTACACTAACATTCTAAGGCATTGTTGCATGCTTGCTTATTATCTTTGATCTTTTGTTTTGTACCATTGACTTGGTGGCATGGGTTTTCCCAAAGGAGAATATTCCTTATCTAGAAAGCTCCTAAACAATGTCTATCGACACTACCCCTTTTAGAAACAAGTATTAGAGATCAAGGTGAATAGGTTCTAGATTGTAAATTTAGCATAATTCTTATCCACATGCATTAGTTCTAATCCATATACATGAAGGCCAATTAAATTTAGTTGTAAAAATAAACAATGGCAGTAAGGAGTGGAGTGTAATGGTGTGAGTGTGTTATAAAAACTCTTACTTTTTACCCTAAATTTGACAGTCAAAATATTAATATTCAAATATCTTAAATACACCTAACTAAAAAAAATTTATTTCGAGTTATTTTATTTTATTTAGAGCTATTTAAGAATTCTTTTATTTTATTTACATTGTTTATATTTTTATTTACTTAAGAGTTATTTTTTATAATAAAACCTGGTTTAGGATCAAGAACCATGAAAATTGGGGAAACCCCAAAAACTAAGCAACAATCTGAACATAGTCATGCAGGTCAATGAGGTATCAAACTAAGCATAATAAAAACTACTATCTATATTATATTTGTCTATCTTCCCATAAAAGATTTGAAGCCACAAACAATAGCCACCCCAAAACTTATAGTCTATATAAACATCTTAATAAGAAAAGTCTGAGTAACAAGGAAGGGCCAAGGCAAATTACATAGGCCTCACTTTGCCCTTATTCACACACTTACAATTATCATAAGAAACATTCTAACCTAGGTCTTTTTTCTCCATACCTTCCTCTATGTCGTCATCCTCATCACAACACTCCAAGAACAAAGGTATAGCATCCTTCGACAAAGAAACCTGTAACTTCTTCACTATCTCCTCCACTGCCAACTAAAGATAAATATGTCACTACTTAATTGCATGCAAATGTTCTAGGAAGCAATCAGAGTGAACCTCCACTTGATGCACGACATCACAAATATCATCATGGAGGAGGTAAGAACTAGTGGTCATCAAGAGCATCGATGCACAGGAGAGGTATTTAGCAACGTCAAAGGTGTTCCATCTTCCCCTCTTATATCCCAGGTCCAAAAGAAGCTTAGCCATCGTCAAGTGAATGCACACATTAGGAGACTTGTCCATTCCTTTTGCCAGCTCCCATATTCTTACCATCCACTGCCTAAGAGCAGGTCCTTGATTTTCTTGGCTACGAAAGCCATATAATCCACCATAGCCTCCTCACCTAACACACAATGCTTCCTTTGTTTGGGTGTTTAGCCTCCACTTTCTCCTTCCTATGATCGCCACCTATCATCCTTCCACCCAAATGTCAAGCACTTGCCGCAAATGCCATGAATACTACTACACCACAACTTCCGAGACTTTAAATGAATGAATATGCTCTCTTGTCATTAATATCAAATACAATGAGAATGAGTACTAACCACCTCTCCAAATAATTACTTCTCACACACTGCCACTTCATTACATCTATACTCTTAAGAGTTATTTTATTTTACTTTAGAATTATTTTATTTACTACATACACATAAATTTTAATTTACTTCAAAACAATTTTATTTTACTTTATTTTTTTTATAAAATATATGTTTACTATGTTTTGTTATTATTTTATTTCTACTTAAATCTAAAACATTACTTTAATGTCTGTATCTTTAAATAAATTTGATTATTTTAAAAGTATTATGTATTAGCATAGATATCTTAAATACATCTATCTAAAAGACATCAAGAGATGGTGACGCCTATATTGAAATTGTTAGAGAATGAGAATAGATAGGCACTTGACTTTTAAATAGATGTATTTAAGATATCTATGCTAGTGTAAATAGTTCGTCTAATATCATATTAAATCCTTATAAATTCATAAACATTTATTTCAACACATTTATCAACCCCAATTCATATTTCTAAAATAAATTATTTATTAATACTTATTTAAAATTTTCTATTTAATTTATCCTACATTAAGTTTTTTGAGAATATAATCTAGACCTAATTAAAGAAAAGAAAATACAATTCTAATAAAAAAGAAAAGGAAAAGGAAAAGAATAAGAATAAAGAAAAAGAAAGAACAAAATTAAAATTAAAAGAAAATGAAATTAAAGATTTTAATAACATCTACTAGACCAAGCACTCTAAGAGACCAAAAAAATGACTCCTCAAAAAATGAAATTAAGATTTTAATAACTCCACAATGCCAAACAGCTTATGGGACAAGAACAACACATGGTCCCTCCTAGAAAAAGAAAAGGAAAGGAGTGAATAAAGAAAATGAAAGAAAAGGAAACGAGTGAGAATAAAGTAGAAAAAGAAAAGGAAAGGAGTGAATAAAGAAAAAGAAAGAAAAGGAAAGGAGTGAGAATAAAGAAAAAGAAAGAACAAAGAAAAAATCATGAGCGAACTTTACTATTAAATTAAAGAAAGGGCATGAAGAAGGGCAATGAGGGCAGTTGTGAGATGAAGGGCAGAGGCGGAGGTATGCTTGTTAAATAATTCATGCTTTACAAAGTTGATTATTCGATGCCATTCTTCCTGCACTATGTTAACACCTTCACATATAAATCGCCAAGTGTGCTTTCTTTTCATTCTGACTCTGTTTGTTTGCCATCACAAATTCAACAAAATAGTATCAGGCTTGTAGTTTCTGTTGTTTAGTACTCGCTATAGCAATAAATTGGTGGCTGGGCAGTCAATCAATTCAAACCAGAAGCTGCATTGTCCTCGCTTTTTATCTGTAAACCATGTGCAGATTTTGTGATAACCAACTTGAGTAACATAAGTACAGTTATCCTATGCATGCCCAATAAACCAAAAAACTTACCAATCGATGGAACGGATAATGCAGGAGCTCCTGGGATGGATGCGTCCGGGTTGACAATCTCAATTGAACGGTGTGAGAGGACCATGAAATTGGGCAGTCTTTTTTGGTCAAGGTCTGGTTTATCCCTAAGCTGGTCATGATGCCAAGCTTAAGGGGAGTACATTTGATGTAAGTGGATTGGTTTACTGACGGGCTTTGGTTATGAAGTCGAAATCTAGGGTACAAAATTTAAACCTTTTAAAGATAAGTTGACAAATCTTCTTGTGGAAGTCCACAAATGGGTCTCATGGGCCAAATTGGCGTGTGGCTTGTCTGTGACTTAAAAAACAGCCTATGTGCTTTGGGTGTAGAGGGATTAGGACATATTCTCAAACTTGCTCATGAACAAGGTAAATGGAAACAAATTTCCCTAGTGAGCTTCCACACGGGTGGTCTAATATGCCAAATTGCGATTCGTTTGGCCATGAGCTAAAAAACAACCTATATATGTGATGAACATAAGATTTTCAGTCTTTATATTTATTTAGCAAGCTTCTGGAATTAACTGTGTGCCAAAAACATACATACCGTCAAAAAAATACGCACAGTTAATTCCAGAAGCTTGCTAAATAAACCTATATATGATGTTGTTGCTCTATCCGCCTAAATACTAGGACGGACTGAGATAGATTAGCAGGGGTTTATGGCATGGTGCCTCATAGCAGCATTATAATTTCTGACAGTGGCATTATGTTAGGTACCATCACATCCTTGTCCATCTGAGAACCCATATCATCTGTGCAAGAAGCCTCCACATACGTCCGAGCTATCGCACTTCTTCAAGAGTTGCACCACGTGTCCGGGAAACTACTTCGACTGTCTAGGCAGTAATCTGCTGTGTCTGTGTAGGGAGATTTAGAGAAGCCTTTTTTTGTTGGGGATAGCACATTGTCCATTCATTTGAGAGGGATACTAACTTGTCAAATAAAGGAATTGATTTGAATTTGCCTGCCATTCTCCTGACTAATTAAAGATTTGAAGTGTTACAGGAAGGGTTGCAAGCTTGTTTGGTGGGAGTGTCGTCACAGCCGGTACAGGGTTTGAGTTAACATTTTGGAACTAACAGGGTTTGCGAAGTCTTTGACAAGGTGTTTTAGATAGTGAGATATTCAAAAGAGTGCCACTTCACTGTTGTTTGTGAAGTGCAGAATTCCAACCATCCAGAGGGGATGAACAAGGAAAAGAGTTCCTGAAAGGCAAAGAATTTAAACTCATAGACTTGGTGTTTGAGGGGTTTGACTCAAAGGTAGGGACATCTAGTAGTAAGTGGAAATTAGGAATTGGGGATTAGGAGGTTGATAAAACTCATGATCCTGGTGGTAGTTTAGGACAATGTCGGGATAGAATACCAAATATTTAGCAGGTCAAATTGCTGGGGGCATAACTTCAAGATTGTAGCTTGAAATGGCCCTGCTCAAAAAGTTTCTGAAAGCTTAGGATGTGTACAACGTGCTGAAAGGACATGGAAAATTATTGGACAAAGTTTGACCCTCGAAAACCGTATCGAAAGGACTGAAATTTGCAAATTACAAAAATCTAGATAATTATGAAAATTTTGGAAAACTGAAATTTTGTTGTCACGAAAGATTCTCTCAACCTCTTTGGGGATTGCTTGTCACATGGCTTTTTAGATTCCAAGTTGAATTTGTTTCATTTTCTCATGAGACTGTTAATTTCCTGTAAAAAACAGCTATAAAGGAATAGCCATCCGAATGTAAAAATCAGAGAGAAGTTTTGTGGCAAGACATCTCTTCTCAGAGATTGCATCCCTCATAAAATGCAGAAATGATTCTCACACGGCCTTTCAGATTCCAAGTTGATTTGTTTTATTTTCTATTTTTACTGTTCATTTCCTGTTAAAAATTGCCATGAAGGAATAGCCATCTGAATGTAAAAGTCAGAGAGAATTTTTGTAGTAAAACATCTCTTCTTAAAGATTGCTACCCTTATATAATATGCTAAGTATATTAAAAAGCAGAGGGTGGCAGCTTCATAATGACTTCTTAGAGATCGTTACCTGATTTTTATAATAATATGGGAAAAATGATTTGCATCTCTTCTTCCAGATAGCAGTACACACACCTCATTTGAATGTAGTAGCAAATTCTTTTATTTAAAATTTGTTTGCCTTGTGTTATTTTTATTCAATTATTTTTATGCTATAGTTACTGCAATTAATTACTTCTGCCCATAAGACATCTAACTAACAAGAATTTAGTGCGCTGCCCACTGGATTCTCAATCTAAATCTGGAGCGGCTCACTCCTCACCTCTCAGCATCAATGAGCAGTCTGGATTTAAGGAAGCAATTAGAGAATTAATGGGAAGGTTGAGAAAGTATATGCCAACACTGCAAAGAGCAACTTTGAGGAAAAAGGCAAAGATGTTGTTACCTCTGCCCCACCACTTATAGATAGACCATTGAAAAGAGTTATTAAAGTTCCAATTGAGATTAGTAGAACCTTGGAGATGGCCAAGGCCTCAGATATGAAGAAGAATGAGAAAAGGCAAGGGAAAAGATGTTGCTGAAAGATATTGCATCAGTATCTTCCTAGTGGAGCATTATTGATCCACTGGGGAAAGGAAATCAAGGCATATCTGCACATGGAGAAGTTGATCGATGTGCAAGTACACCATATTGTGTTGATGCCCATCTTCAACAAAATCAGTGAGTTATCCTAGTGAATATTTTTAATCATTTTGATGCAAGCATAAGGAAGTATAACTTCATAGTGTATGGTCACCTACTCTTTATCTCCTATGAATTGATGAACATTTGATGAAATCTTGATCTTTCAAATGGTAAGGGAAACACCAATTCCAAAAACCCTAGAAGGAGTTTTGCTGAGTTCCATACACAATATTTTCTAGAGATGTTTTATAATGCAACATTCCAAACTAGTATAGGTTTAAAGATCACAAATATGAAGAATGTGAAGGTCCAAGTTCTCCCAATCTTGGTATGTTGCTAACTAATGGGTGAGTAATGTGATTTTGACATGGCTCTACAACTCATATCTTATTTAGAGCGATCGAAGAAGGGAGAAGTCTTTAGCTGGTGTGAGTTCTTGTCCACCAAGTTGTCACTCCATGAAATATCTCTTTTCTATGATCGAGTGCATGTGACGAGCATTGCACTTAGTGGCATTGAATAGGCTTTCTACTTGGCCAATTAAAGCATTTAGACCAGGTTTTGGTGTATCATTGGGACTAGTTGGGGATTAAAGTCATTTCTCCCCAAAATTTCAATTAGAAAACACTAAAGGTGAGCAAAATTGGAAGGTGCTAGAGATTTTTTAGAAGACATGACTGCCATTTTGAGGGAGGTCAAGCACATATTGAGTTCTTAAGAAGAAAGAAGTCAAGAAATGTACTTATAAGTGTAAAGAAGAAAAAGTGAATAAATCACTTTTTTGTATTACATTACATAGGTGTTGGAATGGAAAACATGAATTAATTGGAAATTGGAAAATAATTTACAAAAATGAATTGTAGAGTAAAAGAGGGGATACAGAGAAGAACTTGGAGCCGGAGAGAGGAGACCATTGTCTAGGATGCTAGCGCGTCGCGCGGACGTCCATGCTAAGTGCTGTCGTTCATACGGTCTAGAAATGTGAAAATCCAGCACCACAACTCACCTAGTCTGCAAAACCAGAAAAGAGGAGACAATAGGAAACTGCCAACTACTAACATAAATATAAATAACAAGAATAAATTCATTAATCAAATGAAACAATAAAATGGACAAGGGAAGGGAAGAAACCAACAAACCTCCGTGCGTCCGATTATTTCTCCACAACCTGCACAACACAAAATGAGAAAAATATTTGGGGTTGTTTGGGGGTTTGCCTTAGTCAAACCCCTGTTTTGGTATTTCTACCTCCACAACAACCAATGATAAAAAGATAGAAAGTAGTGTGTGCTCCTATCCTATGTGCATCTAGGAATTAAGAGTAGTGATAACAAAATAAAACTAAGAGCATTATCCCTGGTCTATGGGGAAACACCCTAGTGAACGACAGACAAGTAAGGTGGTGGCCTACACCAAGATTTGCCAAATAGAAATGTAGAAGCAAATAACAAAGAAGATTTTGCAATATTATTCAAAATGAAGACAAGAACAATATTACTAACATGATGTAGAAGGTAAAATAACATTTGTAGTTGTCCAAGAAGATTTCAGCAGCATGCAACTTCAATAGACTCAACAATGGAGGTATGTGCAGCCAAGCCTATCCAAAAGAAGAGTTGAATGGTAGTCTTAGAGAGAGATTGAAAAATTAGTTTTGCATAAGGGTTTGAGGGAAGATGAAGGGTTAGATTCGAACGTTGGAAGCTTTTTTTTGATGACCAAGCGTTACAACAGGCAATAATAGGTGGCTAAGTGGGAGATCTTTTAAATTTTAGGACTTTTGGGACGCTAGCACGTTGCACAGATGTCCGCGCGTAGTGCTAGTGTCCTACAGAAATCACACAAAATTCAACACGTGTTCCCAACACAATGAGAAGAATTATAATTTAATAGAAAAATTTGGCAATCTGGTGGAGGAAGAGGCTAAGGCTAGGTTACAATGATCCCTAAAACATGCTAAGGGAATGGACACTAAAGCAAGCCCATGATGACACTAAGTGATAAGCTACGCTAAAGTACAAAAATGAAATACTGAAAGTAAATAGCATCACAAAAGGATACCCAAAAGGATATTATAGAGGATGCAGAGCTCTTCAAGTAGAGGAACCAAGTCCCCAGGCTGAGAACCTACAAAACAAATATGTTAGAAGACAAAAACCTGCAAGACAATAGTGTTAGAAGGCATAAACCTGCAAAACCACTATGTCAGAGTATCACAAACATATACATATAAACGTAAACAACACACACAACAAACAAAGACAAATTTTGAGTCAGCAAAGTGAAAGAGACCTTAATGTGAAAGGTTGTCTCAATACCATGCGTCGTCCCCAAAATGCAACAAAAATAAAGAAAGCAACAGATAGAGGAATTCTTAAGAGAAGAGAAGAATATAATGAGTTGATCAGTTGCTTCAAGAATAGAAGACATACAAACAGACAGAGAAGCAATCAATATGAATGAAGAAGAGTACATGACTCAGGCATTAGCTTACTTTGTCGCTAGGGGTCATGTAAATCACAATGCTCTCATGGATCACGGGCTAGCAAGCTGTATTATGCTAGGTGATCATGGGTGTCAAAAGGTAAGTCATATGAAGCACACAGGCTAGCAAGTTGTATTATGCTAGGTGGCTGCTAGATTACCTATATCACAAGCTAGCAAGTTGTATTATGCTAGGTGGCTGCTAGACTACCTAGATCACAAGCTAGCAAGTTGTATTATGCTAGGTGATCATGACTGTAAAAAGGCAGGTCATATGAAGCACACAAGCTAGCAAATTGTATTATGCTAGGTGGCTCATATGCTACCAATGCCTTAGGGAGCATAAAAATAAATGCCTCAGGAAGCGTAAAAATGAACGCCTCGGGGAGCGTAAAAATAAACGCCTTAGGGAGCGTATTAAACACCAACACCGCAGGGGGTGAACACTTCGGGGAGCGTGAAATAAACAACACCACAGGGGGTGAATTAATATGCAACACCTCAGGGGCTGAAAATAATGCAAGGTGCATGTATGGATGCACATGTGAGCAAAATATATGCCCCCCCTTAATAATTGCATAAAGCAATGTATGCAATTAATTTTAAGGTAAGTGAGAGGGGGTAAAGAAAGAAGAGTGTCCAGAGGAAGGACACCCATAGGGTGTCTGCTTCTGGAACAAGTTGCCACAGCCCCCAGGATAGGAGTGAGGACAACAAAGATAAAAGAGGTTGCACTATTACCTAAGAAAAGAGAAGGTGGTTGCACCTGAGATTGTACAGCCATGAATGGCAACCAACAAAGAGAGAAAGCTACGTGCCACATAACAGGTTGCAACACAACAAAGTGATAATAGAATCAACCAAAGTCAACGGTGAAGTGATTAGAATGACTCAGTGAAATCCACATCACGAGGATGAAGTAACGAGTTCTCCAAGGGTAGAGCTACAACATGAGTGAATTTAGAAGTTATAGGAGGAACACCAACAATGTACTTGTTGGGTCCCAAAATAGCTACAACTTGAAACTCTAAAACATTCCTAAATCACCTGAGCCAAGGATGTCATCAAGGTGATTTGAAAGAGGTTTATCAACAAGTTAAGGGCGATTTTGGCCAACTAACAGGAATGGGTAGGCTCCTCTACACTTTGAGCTCAACTTAGACTCTGGAGGGATATTCCTAGGGGTATATCTGAACAGGTATTAACTTCAAACCAAATGAACAACTAAAAATAAAAAGACAACCAAACCCAAGTCATTTCTAGGCCCCAAAGACTGTCATTGGACCTAGAACAACTGGTTGTCACTAAAACCGCTATATAGCTGAGGAAAGGCACTTCTAGTGATAATGGAAAGTGCGGGTATGGTTGTTTGATGTGCTATGATTAATACTTTGATGACCCATTAACACTATTTCCTGTTTCCAACGTAGAATCACAACAATGGATGCAATACTAACTACTTATTTCACACTTGATAAATTTGTTTTAGTTTTTAAAGAGGTGTGGGTGATCAAACATTTCAGACCGGTGCCTATTATGATGGGCTACAAAGTCCACAGTTCGGTAGAGAGAAAGACAACACAAATGAAACATGCACGTTCTGGATACCCAAATGCAAGAAAAACAATGATTAATGAAGAATATACTTAGTAATCCTTTGTAAAAATACAATCATTCATCTACAATCATAGAAGAGATCATCACATAGCATGCAATGTTTTAAGAATCTGTCATATTCATCTTATCAATGGTTATAGTCATACCACGAAGTGTGGCAAGAGGAAACCCTAGCTGAAACTTCGGATTTCCTTGAAAAATTACATAAGAAGGAGAAGTTCATACGTTGATCGCTAAAATCAATATGAAAACCTTTCATAACCTGTATCTTATCTGCTAGAGAATTGGAACTTTTTTGTTCTTTGAAACCCTAGAGAGCTCTACACTTTGTCGCCTGAAGAAATGCCAAAAGACCAACCCTTGAAATGATCCTCCATTTATAGCCCTCACACATAGATTTGAGAATGAACTGGGCGGGAAACCCCTCAACAACCCCAACAACTATAATAAAAGCATTAATTTCAATTGCTCACTCTGCATTAATGGCGTTCCCGAAAGTTGTTGACGTGTTCCCAAGCGGTGGGAGGAGTATGGAAGGCCAGTTAGTCGGCCTCTGACAAATCGGACTTCGGAGGTCGGTCCTTCGCCCTGCATCGTGCACCTTGGAAGAGAAGAAAAGGACCGCCCGACCCGAAAGACTTAGAGAAATGAAGATCGCCGGTGGTCAGGCCTCGGGCCTTCCGCCCTCCACAAGAAATAAAGAAGACAAACCCCTCGGTCGTTGAAATTCGCAACACTTAGAATTTTTTTTTGTTTCGTTAGACTTTGGACACGTGTCAACCCATTGCAACAACGCGCCTCTCATCGGGTCCCACCATACCGACGCCGCGATCATGCACAAGACTAAGAAGAACTTTGGCTCCGTCGGACTTCGGCCTTTGGGTCTTCACTGTTCCACCTGCTCGGAAGAAGAGAGAATACCACCACCTCGACCTCCGAAGTCCGCTATACTTAATTTTTTTTTCAAAACCTCAAGCGGACTTCGGTGATCGGGCCCTTCTGTAAACACATGCTTTGAGGAAGATGGAAGGCCGCAAGCCCGAACTCCGACCTCTGAAAAACTTAGACAAATTTTGGAGCCGATAGATAAGGCATGACGGAAGACAGGAGTCCGAGACTCGGAAATTCCGAAATTCCGACAAAGGCAAAAAATACAAGGAAACACTTAGAAACTTTGGGATTTAGTTATTTTTTTGGGTTTCTTCCTTGTATTTGAAAAAGAACAGGGTTGGACCATTGATGGATTTGGCAAGATCAATTTATTTGGGCAACTTGGCAATATTTTACAAATACTTGGCTTGAAAAATAAGAGTCCCAACAATGGCTCTGGTTGGGGATGTGTGCCAAGCAGTGGCACAATGGGAATCTAGATCTCTGGGTAGACCAAAAAACACCAAAAAATGACACACAGGAACCAAAATAAAACACCACCAAGACCAACAGTGGTCAAGACTACCTGAGATTCAAAATACTAAAATGGAACTTGACTTCATCATTCAAAATTTTAAGGAAATCATTACTTATGAAAAGTAATACTTTAAATGCCGACTGTGAATGGGCAGCTCCATGAGTTCTCCTTCCAGAGTCATCAAATGTTAGACATTGAGCTCTAATGTCTCTGCAACTATATAAGGACCAAGCCATAATGGATCGAATTTGCCATGTTTCCCTTTATCTTCAGATTTTGCATCCCAGATAAGTACCAAGTCACCAACCTAGAAATCTCTTGACACAATACTCTTATCAAATAAGAGCTTCATCCTCTGCTAATGATTCAACATTTTGTCATGTGCAACTCTTCTTTGTTCTTCCAACTCAGCTAGCTGCAAGATTCTCTGGGACATTGCATCATACTGCTCTCTTTCTACATCTTGTAGCAACTGATGGACTGGCAATTCTACGCTGATGGACATTTTTACCTCGGCTCCATACACTAGCTCAAATGGGCTTCTACCAATAGATCTTTTGAAAGTTATTCTATCAACCCACAGAGCATACTTCAACAGTTCAACTTATCATCCCATCTCTTTTTGTTTTGATCCAACGTTCTTTTCATGATCTTCATCAGGCTTTTATTACTTGATTTAGCCTATCCATTGCTTTGGGGGTGATAGAGAGACGAATGCACAAGGTTTATACTGAACTTAGAACACATGTTTAGCATTTCTTGAGACTTGAAACACATTGCATTGTCTGCCAAAATCCTGGCTGTTACTCCAAATCTGGTGATTATATTGCTTATTATGAAATCAACAACCACCTTGGACATTGCATTGCGAGTGGGAATTACTTCTACCCACTTAGTGAAGTAATCAATGGCCACAAGGATCTAATTAAATCAATTGCTGGATTTCTCTTGTATTTCTCCAATGAAATCAATGCCCCACTGTTGAAAAGGCGCATCAACTGCCAGGGGTAAATGGGTGTCATATCCCTTGTAATTATGCTATACATGACAATTCCAGTATATTGCAATGTATTTTTACAAATCACATATACTCATAAATATTGTAATTATATATATATATATATATATATATATATATGATAGTAATATATATATGTATGTATAATTAAGATTAACAAACATATATATATATATATATATTGCTATTTATTATAATATACAAATTGGTATAAAAAATAATAAATAACTATAAAAATATACATATATATATATATTATTATTATCAATATAATAAGCATTTAGTATGTATACGTATATATATATATATATTAATATAATATACAAAATAATAAGTCTAAATGAGGATCGGGTTCCCTAAACAAACCCCCCGATCCCATTTAGAAAGAACATATAACAGCGATGAATCGCTGTGTCCCTTGAAGAAACAAGACCCCTCATGGGCTTCATAAAGGGGTCCGCTCCCCTCTCCCAGGCATCGCAGGAGAGTCATTAAGGAAAGAAACAAAAAGAAAGAGGAGGATCGGGGAAAAAGGACATCAGCGAACATCAAGGCAGATTATCATTAGCAATAAACAAAGACAGCAGAGGGTTAAGTTCCAAGGGCAGCGATCAGGAAATAAAGGACGAGACTCTAATAGTCAAACAACAGTAAACAGTAAACAAGATAGAAGGGCAGCGATCAGTAGGCTGCAGCACCAGGTCTAAGACAAGCATCGATTAACAAGGGAACTCAACAGCAAGCACTTGAGGTAAGTATCTCCAGTTACTTATTTCAATTCATGATTTACAAGAAAATAAATAATAAAATCTGTATTAGGAAACCAGTTTAGGATATGTTTATAAGTAGGAATGTATTCTTGCTCAATAATAGTTGGTAAAACATAAATGATAAGGCAGGAATCATATATGTATTTATGAATTTGATGTTTACATATGTGGTCTCCACAAATGACATTATGACATGATTTTATATCAGAATTCAATTATAAGTTCATAGTTATGAATATGAAATAGATTTGTAAAGGCATGATTACCCAAGGGGTAGATAATAGTCCTTAAACATTAATCATCTTCACCATAGAGATGGGGTGGAAAACAAGGATTGTAGTTGACTAATTCATGGGATAAATCATAGGCCTTGATTGACGAATCAAGGAAGATAATAAGCCCTCAATCTAGTATTGAAGGGATAGACCTTGGTAAGAGAACCAAGGAATGAAGCTCTCAATCTAGTATTGAAGGGATAGGCCTTGGTAAGAGAACCAAGGAATAAGAGGCCTTGGTTAGAGAACCAAGGAAATAATAGTCCTTGGCTGGAGAACCAAGGACGAATAGTCCTTGGTTGACGAACCAAGGAATAATAGGCCTTCGATTAGAGAATCGAAGGATTAGGCCTTCAATTAGAGAATTGAAGGAATAATGATGGACCCATGAGAGTTGGGGTGACATTACATCCTTAAGTATCTTCTCCCATAAGGTTGAAAGAATGATTAATAGGCTTAAGGTTATCTCACCCAAGGTAATTCATGAAGTATAAACAAGAAAAGCATATAGTTGTGAAAGAAATAATATATAGTTAAATATTAAAAGAAAAAGATAGAATACTAATGTGCTCTTTACAAGTTGAATTTGTTTGCAAGATTGTAGAAATTTTGGCTTGCTAGAAGGGGACATTACAATGGGGTATCGCTTCAACAAATTTCATTCTACCAAAAAATTGCTGGCAAGCATCACATTTTCTTATTTCCTGCGCTACATCCTTGAACAAGGTCAGCCACCATTACCCAGCTTGAAGGATCTTATGAGCAGTGATCTTGGTTTTGAAGTGTCCCCGATAAACACCATGGTGACATTAACTCATTACTGCATCAACTTGCTTCTGATCCAAACACTTGAGTAGCACACCATCATGGCTTCTCCATATTAGCTCATTCTGGAATATGATATACCTCTGAGATTTCAGCTTGAGGGTCCTTTTCTGATTTTCATCCATGCATGGTGGACAATTCATGCTTTTAAGATAAACTATAACATCCTTATACCAAGTGTTGTCAACCAATGTGTAATGAGGAGCATCATCTACCTCTGTTTCATTCACTTCTGCTGCCTCAAGATTGGAATTGGCCATTAGCTTAGCCAAGCCTTGGCCTCTAACCAATTTTGTAACCTGTATGTCCATGTCATATTCTTGGATCTTGTTGATCCACTTGCATCTTCTACTTGAAGCTTCTTGTTGCATGAATATGTCCTTTACTGCTGTGTGTGGCACATATGCTATAATTTTCGCACTTGTGAGGTATGATCTGAAATTTTTTACAGCCTTTACTAATGCATAAGCATGCTTTTCCATTATGGAATACTTAAACTCAGCTTGTAATGATTTACTGAAAAAAGACATAGGCTGCTCATATCCATCTTCATTCTTTGGGAGTAAGACAACAACAATAGTATAAAAAGAACAGCTGAAGGGGCTCAGAGTAATTTGGACTTATCAGTACAGGTGCCTCCTTGATGGCTTCTTTGATATCCTTGAATGCTTTTGATGGCTCTGCATTCCATACAACTGATTGTCTTTTCTTGAGCATTTTAGAAATAGCCTTAGTCTTCTCGGCAAAGTTAGGAACAAACCTCCTGAGAAAGTTTATTTGCCTGAAGAAAGACTGTATTCTTTTGACTGATTTGGGTTGAAGAATGAGGTCAATAGCCTTGACTCATTCTGGATCTATTCTTACCCCATTCTTTGACACAATATGCTGGAGCCACTTGCCCTCTTCTACACCAAATATGCATTTCTTCGGATTAAGTGAGATCCCGTACTCTAGACATCTTTTGAAGATGTCCTCAAGGTGCTTGCAATGCTCACCTCTTTCCTTCGAGAATGCTGTCAGGTCGTCTTGAGAGACCACCATGATCTCATCAATAAGACCGGCAAAATCCACATCCATGGCCTGTTGAAATGTTGACTCAACATTCTTCAAACCAAATGGCATCCTCACATAGACATAAGTACCCCAAGGAGTCGTGAATGCTGTCTTGTATTGCTCTAACTCCTTAACCATCACTTGGTTGTACCTAGAGAATCCATCCATCATGGACATCAATTCTGTCACTTTCTGCATGAAATTGTCCATGCTTGGGAGTGGATAGTTATCCTTAAGAGATTTGATATTTAAATTTCGGAAATCCACACACAACTTGATTTCTCCGTTCTTTCTTACTGGGACAAGGTTGGATACCGATTCAGAATGTCTGATGGGTTTAATAATACCTCCCTCTTTCATCTTTAACAATTCTTTTTGCATCTTGGGCGCCGTGGTAGGGTTTATAAGCCTTTGCTTTTGTCTGAATGGTTTTGCATCAAATTGGAGGGGAATAGCATGCTAAAACAAGTCCTCCCTATAGGCTTTGAGCTCATCATAGGACCATGCAAAGCACTTCTTGAATTTTCTGAGTAGAGTGATCAACATCTGCTTTTCATGAGGCTTCAACTTCTTGCCTATGTAAACCATTTTAGCTGTCTCCTCAGTTCCAAGGTTAACACCTTAAACATTTTCTTCTTCAACCGGTTCACCTTTACTTTTCCAATGGTCTACATTGTCAAACATTTTCTCTAGCCCTATCAGTCCCTTTGGAATTGTATTTGTTTTTAGTTGCACAACCTCACTACCAAACAGAGTTTCCTTGCCATCAACAACTTCTACCATTGGCTGCCAGTCAATCAATTGACTGTCAAATGCATCCACACAGTTTAGAAAACTATGAATCTGATTGCTATCATTGAAAACCTGCCAACTGTATATGTTTTCAGGGATTGTTGGCCTTGTGAGTACTTCCACAACATAATGGGGAAAAGGATTGGAATCGGGCCGCGGATCAAACTTTGAACCTACTATCGCCAAGGCATCCACCTTCTCAGTTTTACTCCACGCCCTAGACTGAAATAGTGGCATATGAAGTGTCCATCTAGATACTTCCACCCATAGAAGCTGCCCATTTCCTTGACAACAACATACCCCATTTGGCAGGGTAGTCTACAACAATAATATCCATTAGGAAGGACTTATCTGGGTAAGCAACAAGTTTGACCTCAACAACCAGAGCTATGACATTAACCTCCCTGGAATCCATGACAAAGCATTTGCCAAAGGACCTGGACATTTTTAGCCCCAATTCATTCATGATCTCCAGGGGCATAACATTGCTGGAAGCACCAGAATCAAGCATACAATTGTGTAACAGCCAGCCATTTATGATCAGGGTTGTGTAAAAAGGGTCTACTCCCATCCTGCTATTAACAACAGTTGATCCTAGATATACCTCTATGGTTTCATCATTGCCTTTCTCCTCATCGTCACTACTAGGAACAACAACAGGTTGTTTTTGTCAATCCACAACAGTTACAGATGATGCTGCCCTATCTCTATGTTGAGGGATTCTAAGGAGTTCCCCTATAGGCACTGAAATTTTGATCTGGCTAAAGACTTGAGCCATGTCAATAGGGTTATAATTGGGCATAGGAGCATCACATGAGATAGTAACATCATTTGCGCAAGCAATGTAAGGTATTACTTGATTGGATGAAATATCCTTACCTTTTTCCTTCGTCTTCTCCTTTTTTGGTTCTTTTTGTGCCTGAGGCTGATCATGCTTGTTACTGCCTTTTGGATAATGAACCCGCAGAATGGATGTAGTGGCTGGCTGCAAGAGCTGTGTTGGATTCTTCTGCACATATTTCTTCTTTGTTACTGGTGGCTGTGTTGGAATCGTCTTCTTTTCAGGCACACTCTTCTTGTGAGCACCATTGTCTTTCTTCTCCACAATTACCTTTTGCTTTTCTTTTCCACCGACTAATGCACCATGTCTTGACTCTGCAACAAGAGAATTTTGCATAGGCACTTGCCTATTCCTCAACTGATAACGCCCTTGAACCTGCATAATGGCTGCATCAATCAGAGCTTTCAAATCTTTCTCAGAAGGTCGGGACTGCTTGTACTTCTTTTGAATAAGATCCCTCAAGTGCCCAAAATCCTGAGTTGGCAACTGATATCTCTTTGGACCTTCATCATAATCATATTGGAAAATATGATCATCTTCTTCATAGCTGTCATAACCAACATCATGATCCATCTGCTCATAATCCTCTGTGTCAAATTAATTTATTTCCTCTTCATAGTACTCAGCAACACCTTCTTCATTTGGGAATTCTTCATCTCTTGTAAGATACCCAACTAGTCCTACGAAAATTTTTCCTTACTTAAACAATTTTACTTGCTATCAATTCATCAACTACTTCAACAACATAAAGATATACATCAAAGATAACTACTTGAAAGAATCAACCTTAGAGTTGGGTACTTGTCTTATTGTTTGATTCAATCATCTGGCAAATGCCTTATTACATAGATAATGCTTCAATAGCATGAAGTTACAACTTATTCAATAGAATTACAAAAGAAAGGCCTTGAAGCCTTGATGTTTACAATGGCGTCTACACTCGATCAACTCAATCAAACTCAATGATGTCAACTGAATGTCAACATCTCACAATATCACAAGGGAGCATCACCTTGCTTGTTGAGGGAGCATCACCCCAACACTTGAAACTCGCAGGCCTCAAGATTACAAGCTCAAGAGCTTTGCAGAGAGAATTTTGTCAAATCAACAGATGCCAAATGAATGAGAGAGCTCCTCCTTTTATAGGCCTTCCAAAGGCAATGAAGGCACGTTTTTCAATGCACAAAGAGGAACCAAGGCACGTTTCCCAAGAAGCATATCCAAAGGAATATTCTATCTGATGACTCATTCTGAGTTGGCAAGCTTATCTAGAGACCTTGACACGGATCCAGATGCTATCCTTCTGACCAATGGGCATTCAGGTAGTTGTAACAACCTTAACCACTTCTTGAAACACTTAGGCGCAGTTTAAGGGTTCTTCTGACTAGGGCGCTAGTTGTGGAGGATCTCACCAGGGAGTGCGCCTAAGTCATAAGTTCTCATCCTTGGATGATACTATCTTAGGGAGTGAACTCCTCTTGATCCATACTTAAACATTTGAAGATAAGGTAGGCACATATTTGAAAGATTTACAGAGGTTTTGGCGCCTAGGTTCTAACTTGTCATCTTTTCAAGGAGATTTGAAGGCAATTTAACTTCAAATGAACATAACATTGCCCCCTGATGGAGCGCCTTGCATCTAAACTGGTCTTGGGGACTTGCATCCATCTTAGGCGCACCTTTGAGGTCATTTTGACTGGTATCTGTGCCTAGCATCTTCATGAAGATGTTCTACACTGTTCAAACTCTCAAACTCTTGCAAACAAACCTTTTGAAGCTCCTTTTAATCTAGCGCCCTTATACAGAGCATTAACATATGCTAGGCACCAATCTGATGCTCCATCACAAGGAAGGTAGTGAATGCCAAGAAATGCGCCTAGCAGGATGATGTCCTTTGAAGTCTTCAAACATACCAAAATACTTGCCTGGCATCAAGATAACCTTAGGCGCTTCAAGAAGGAAGTTGGAACATGAATAGGCGCCAACTTGTCTAGGCGCAAACCAAAGCTTGTGGAGGATATTCAAGGCGCCCAAGATTCCTTGAAGACTTCACAAAGTTCCAATGCTTATAACTTCTTCTGGTTCACTCTGGAGCTAGGTGCTATAACTTGATCGAGGCGCACTTACTGGTAGAAAAGGTTCTAGATGGGCGCCTTTAGATAGGAGAGGTCTTTCCTTGCTAGAATCTTCAACTCAAGCATCATTTGATTCAAAAATTCCTTCTTTCTAGCGCCTATTCATTTGGAGGACTTGGAGTCCATCTCATCAAGGAGGCGCATTTCCTATGCCATGGAATCTTGCTTTGGCGCCTTGGTGAGTTTAGGCGTTCATTTCATATCATTTGATCACCCTTTGGCGCCTGAGGTGAGAACTTATCCTTGTCTGCCTTAGTCAACATCTCATCTCTTTGACAACTCACAACTGGAAGCACCTTCTAGGTTGGGCGCATTTTAGGGTTTGCAAACTCAAGCTGTGGCGCCTTGATCCCTAGGCGCATTTTGAGGGTAAGATAGGCAAGTAAGGGCGCCAAACTAGCCCTTAAGACTTCTCTCCTTCTATCAAGTCTTCACTAAAGATGAAACTCACTAGATTCACCTGGAGGAGGAATGCATCAGAGTCTAGGCGCACCTTTTGGGAAGTCTGATGTAGAATGAGCGCCTAGGCTATACTTAGCCATTTTCCCTGATACTTGCAGATGTATTATGATGTTGGAAGTTGATATCTCCTTCTCCAGTGGTAGCGCCACCCTTCTGGAAGCATTACAACCCTTGTTCCAATCTAAGCGCTTATTAAACTTGTCAAAGGGACAGTTGCGCCTAAGCATGAAGACCTTATTATACCTTCTTCATGTTCATCTCTGATCTAGGTGCTTGGTTGGAGGAACCCATTCAGGTGGAGCGCCTTCTGCTGGAACCTCAACTTCAATGCCAGAAGTGACTCTTAGGCACCAGGATGGGTGTGTTCTGCCAAAATGGGCACCTTGTCAATGACTTAGTGGATTATGACTCAAAACTCCTTGATTGTACCTGCAAGATAACACTCAGCGTTAGTCAAAACCCAATTCATTCCCTTATCATTTAGAATTAGCCTCCGGGAATGAGGAATAGGCTAATCCATTATACACTTGATGATCAAGCCGGAAACGGGGACATGACAGTCTCCCCTTCCCGGGATTGCTTGTCCTCAAGCAATTGAAGGTTAGGATGCTCTAGAATCTTTTCTCCTTCCCAAGTGGCATCCTCCATTGGCAACCCTTTCCACTTCACCAGATATTCTCTTATGCTTCGGTTGCGAAGTTTCTTCTCCCTTATATCCACCACATTTTCAGGTTCAAGTGCAAGCATTCCTTCTTCATCAAGTGGTGGTAGCTCATCAGTTGACACCACATGTTGTCCTAATGCCTTTTTGAGACACGACACATGAAACACATTGTGGATGCGGCTTCCTGCTGGCAAGTCTAGTTCATATGCCACTTCCCCTACTCTTCTCAACACTTTGTAGGGCCTGTAGAACCTTGGTTTCAATTTCCCTGCACCTGACTTCTTCAAAGTACTCTGTCTATATGGGTGAAGGCGCAAAAACACCATGTCACCTACTTCAAAGCTCCGTTCAACCCGGTGTTTGTCCGCATACAACTTCTGTTGGTTTTGAGCTCTTTGCAGGTTGTCCTTAAGGACTCTCAAAATGTCTTGAGTATCCTTCATCAATTCACTTGCTCCAGGAGCTCTACTGTCATCCAATGCCAGATCAACAAATGAAACTGCTTCAAATCCATACAGAGCTCGAAAGGGAGTCATGCCAATTGACATATGAAAAGTAGTGTTGTAGCAGTATTCACCCAGATGTAGCCACTTAATCCAAGCACGCTGATGATCAGACACATAGTTTCTCAAGTATCCCTCAAGCCATTTGTTTACAATTTTAGTTTGTCCGTCGGTTTGAGGATGATAGCTAGTGCTTGGTGTCAGGTCAGTTCCAGCTAGTCAAAATAGCTCCCTCCAGAACACACTGATGAACCGACTATCTCGATCACTTACTATGGTCTTAGGAAGGCCATGTAGTCGGAAGACCTCACGAAAGAATAACTCAGCTACTTGCAATGCTGATGACTCAACTGGAATCGCAACGAAGTGAGCAAACTTGGTTAATCTGTCCACAACTACATAGATACAATCTCTTCCATTCACCTTCGGAAGACCTGTGATGAAGTCCATAGAGATACTTTCCCACTTATGTTCTGGAATTGGCAGTGGTTGGAGTAATCCTGCTGGAAATGTATGTTCCGTCTTATTCTGTTGACAAGTCAGACACTCCCTGACATACTGAAGAACTTCTTCCTTCAGACCTTTCCAAGTGAATCTTTCCCTGATCTGTCTATATGTCTTGAAGTAGCCAGGGTGTCCTGCAATTGGAGTATCATGGTAAGTCTGCAAAATCTGTCGCTTCAACTCAGATTCAGGAGTCAGATAGATTCTGTCTTTGTAGTAGATGATTTCATCAATCACCTTGTACCTATCATCCTGAATGATTCCATCCATGATCTCACAAGCAAATTTAGATTTGGAATACTCAACTAGAAGTTGAGACTTCCAATCAACTGAAACTTTGCTCAGGGCACAAACAGCAGGTTTTCTAGACAAGGCATCGGCTACCACATTCTTCTTGCCTTTCACATATTCGATGTCGAAATCATATGCTTGTATCTTCACAACCCACTTCTGTTGTCTTTCATTCAAATCTTTTTGCCCTAAGAAGTATTTCAAACTGTTGTGATCAGTCCTGACCACAAACTTAGATCCAACTAGATACTGGCGGAACTTAGCCAAGGCATGCATAATTGCCAGCATCTGTTTATCATACGTCGAGTACAATCTCTCTGTATCTTTCAACTTCCTACTCTCGAATGCGATGGGATGTCGATCTTGCATCAAAACAGCTCCAATGCCTTCTCCTGAAGCATCACTTTCTAGAACAAAGGACTTAGTAAAATCTGGCAAAGCCAGCACCGGTGTTGTACTCATTACTTCCTTCAGTCTATCAAATGCAGCTTGAGCTTCTATTGACCAGATGAAAGCACCTTTCTTTGTCAGATTTGTCAAGGGTGCAGCAAGCTGTGAGAATCCCCTAACAAATCTTTTGTAATAGCTGCAAAGGCCAAGGAAACCTCTTAGTTCAGATATGTTCCTGGGAAGTGGCCAATTGCGAATAGCTTCAATCTTCTCTTCTTGAACTTTCACGCCATTTGCTCCTATCACATGACCCAGGTACAGAATTTCCTTTAAGCCAAAATCACACTTAGACATCTTTGCATACAAAGATTGATTCTCCATAACATTCAATACTTCATCTAAGTGTTGGAGATGTTCTTCCCATGTCTTGCTGTAGATCAAGATGTCGTCGAAGAAAACCAACAGGTACTTCCTCAACTGCTTGTTGAACACATGATTCATACAGGACTGGAAAGTGGCGGGAGCATTTGTCAGCCCAAACGGCATCACCATAAATTCATAATGTCCATAATGGCATCTGAATGCTGTTTTTGGGATGTCTTCTTCTCTGACACGAATTTGATGGTAGTCAGATCGAAGATCTATCTTTGAGAAATAGACTGCTCCGTGCAACTCATCAAGTAGTTCATCAATCCTAGGTATTGGATACCTATTTTTGATGGTCTTCTTGTTCAATGCGCGATAGTCAACACACATCCGCATTGTTCCATCCTTCTTCTTCACTAGCACAACAGATGATGCAAATGGACTTGATGATGGGCTTATGTGCCCCATATCGATCAATTCTTTGATCATCTTCTCAATTTCAATCTTGAAATGCCTTGGATGCCGATAGGGTGCAATGTTAACAGGTTTCGCCCCATCCTCCAATTTAATTACATGTTCAAAACCTCTATCAGGAGGTATTCCTGGAGGTATGTCCCTAAACACCTTACCATGCTTATCCAACATTGCCTGAATATCTGCAGGATAAATTTCTTTAGCAGAGAGGATTTGGTTGTCCATGATGCAAACTTGTGCTGCCCATTCGATGTCATTATGCCTGAATAATGCTTCCATTCATTTTGCTGAGACAACTTTGGGATTTCCATCAGACACTAACTTCAGCTTGATCTTCTTTCCTTCATGCATGAATTCTAACTCCATCTTTTGAAAGTCCTGGACAATTCTTCCAAGTGAATGCAACCATTGCACTCCAAGTACTACATCAATATGCCCAAGTCCAACCACATAGAAATCATCCTGTAAAGAATAATCTCCCATTTGAATTTGCAGTTGGGACACTTTTCTGGTACAACTCATTAGGAATCCATCAGCAACAGCTATTTGAAATCCTTCGAAGTCTTCAACTGTTAGACCCCGCCTCGCTACCAAACCTTCATCTATGAAGTTGTGAGTAGCACCACTGTCAATGAGACAAGTGACTCTCTGACCCTTCACAACTCCTCTAATGCGGAAGGCATGATACTTAGGTACTCCTGAGATAGTTGCTAATGTTATTTTGTCAGATGTTTCTTCCGAAACAACATTAAGAGTTGGTTGTAGCTCCTCTTCATCCTGAGTGGATTCTCCTTCACTCAATGACTCTTCTTCACTTCCATCATCGGATACAACTTCAATCAAATGAGCTTTACCTTTACCAAGGCATCTGTGTCCTGGTTCCCAAGGTTGTTTGCAAGAAAAGCAGAGTTTCTTCCTCCTTAGTTCATCTCTTTCTACCGCAGATGGACCTTGAGTCATCTTTTGAGGAAAAGAGGGTCTCCTTTGTGTAGAGCTAACACCTTTATAGAACTTTTTCTTAGGCTGATAAACAGGAGTAGTATCAAGATCTAGAGCAAAGTCAATTGCTTCTTCCAGGTTTGCCGGCCTTTGTACCTTTACCAATGGCTTGATCTGATTGTTCAATCCCTCAATGAACAACATAGTGATTCTTCGGTCAGTCATATCAGGTACCATTACTGCGATCTTCTGGAAGTCATTAACATACTGCACAACCCTTCCTTCTTTCTTGAGTTGAGCTAGTTCGCGATAGTACACTTCAGTGTCTTTTCTATCAAACCTCTGAATCAGCTTGGTTACAAACTCATTATAGAAAGTTATCCTATCATGATGTTGAGAGACTAGGCCATGATGCCACCATTCATAAGCCAAACCTTCAAGATGCATTGTCGCAAATTGAATTGCCTTCTTCTCTGTCAAAGGCTTAAGTGAAAGGTATGTATCCAGCTTGTTTACCCAAGCCCTAGCACTGAGCTTACCACTTCCATCAAAGGTAGGAATGGGAACTCGATTCAAGGCTTCTTTATACTCCTTTGTATCATCATCCCGTCTAGGACGTAAGCCTCTAGTTCTACCTCGCTTGTCTCTATCTTCCCTCTTCTGTCGGCAATATTTGTTGAAAGTCATCATTTCCCGAACACGTTCTGGTAATCTGGCATAGAGATCTGCAAAGAGAGCTATCTCATCTTCGAAGTTATTCTGATCTTCATCAAACTCTTCATCAACTTCATTGTCCTGTTCAGGTGGTGGTGGAAGGAAAGTTGGTCTTAAAGGTCTATCAACTGTAGGAGTTCGTGTGCGAACTCTTCTACCTACTGCACTAGCAGCATCATCATCAACTTGTCTTTCCTGTCTCTTAGGTCTAGTTGCATCTCTACGACCACGTCCAGCTGCTTCACCCTGATTCATATTTTGAAGGGTTTGGAGGACTTGTTGCAGAATTTGAGCTGTTTGTTGATGTCCAACAGCCATGTTCCTGAACATCTCTCTAGCTTCACGTTCACCATCAGCAGGTGGACTTCTACTTCTTCTTTCCTCAGCCATGTTACCCTGTCTAGCCACAATTGCTTCTGAAAGAGTATCCTGTTGTGGGTAAGGTTGAGTCCACTGGAACTACCTTCGTTGTTCACGCGCAATGTATCTCCTCGTTCTATCACTTTGTTGATTACCTTCTTGCATGAAAACCTAGGGCTGGCAGGATCCAGGCTTTGATACCACTGTAAGATACCCAACTAGTCCTACGAAAATTTTTCCTTAAACAATTTTACTTGCTATCAATTCATCAACTACTTCAACAACATAAAGATATACATCAAAGATAACTACTTGAAAGAATCAACCTTAGAGTTGGGTACTTGTCTTATTGTTTGATTCAATCATCTGGCAAATGTCTTATTACATAGATAATGCTTCAATAGCATGAAGTTACAACTTATTCAATAGAATTACAAAAGAAAGGCCTTGAAGCCTTGATGTTTACAATGGCGTCTACACTCGATCAACTCAATCAAACTCAATGATGTCAACTGAATGTCAACATCTCACAATATCACAAGGGAGCATCACCTTGCTTGTTGAGGGAGCATCACCCCAACACTTGAAACTCGCAGGCCTCAAGATTACAAGCTCAAGAGCTTTGCAGAGAGAATTTTGTCAAATCAACAGATGCCAAATGAATGAGAGAGCTCCTCCTTTTATAGGCCTTCCAAAGGCAATGAAGGCACGTTTTTCAATGCACAAAGAGGAACCAAGACACGTTTCCCAAGAAGCATATCCAAGGGAATATTCTATCTGATGACTCATTCTGAGTTGGCAAGCTTATCCAAAGACCTTGACACGGATCCAGATGCTATCCTTCTAACCAATGGGCATTCAGGTAGTTGTAACAACCTTAACCACTTATTGAAACACTTAGGCACAGTTTAAGGGTTCTTTTGACTAGGGCGCTAGCTGTGGAGGATCTCACCAGGGAGTGCACCTAAGTCATAAGTTCTCATCCTTGGATGATACTATCTTAGGGAGTGAACTCCTCTTGATCCATACTTAAACATTTGAAGATAAGGTAGGCGCATATTTGAAAGATTTACAGAGGTTTTGGCGCCTAGGTTCTCACTTGTCATCTTTTCAAGGAGATTTGAAGGCAATTTAACTTCAAATGAACATAACATTGCCCCCTGATGGAGCGCTTTGCATCTAAACTGGTCTTGGGGACTTGCATCCATCTTAGGCGCACCTTTGAGGTCATTTTGACTGGTATTTGTGCCTAGCATCTTCATGAAGATGTTCTACACTGTTCAAACTCTCAAACTCTTGCAAACAAACCTTTTGAAGCTCCTTTTAATCTAGCGCCCTTATACAGAGCATTAACATATGCTAGGCGCCAATCTGATGCTCCATCACAAGGAAGGTAGTGAATGCCAAGAAATGCGCCTAGCAGGATGAAGTCCTTTGAAGTCTTCAAACATACCAAAATACTTGCCCGGCATCAAGATAACCTTAGGCGCTTCAAGAAGGAAGTTGGAACATGAATAGGCGCCAACTTGTCTAGGCGCAAACCAAAGCTTGTGGAGGATATTCAAGGCGCCCAAGATTCCTTGAAGACTTCACAAAGTTCCAATGCTTATAACTTCTTCTGGTTCACTTTGGAGCTAGGCGCTATAACTTGATCTAGGCGTACTTACTGGTAGAAAAGGTTCTAGATGGGCGCCTTTAGATAGGAGAGGTCTTTCTTTGCTAGAATCTTCAACTCAAGCATCATTTGATTCAAAAATACCTTCTTCTTTCTAGCGCCTATTCATTTGGAGGACTTGGAGTCCATCTCATCAAGGAGGCGCATTTCCTATGCCATGGAATCTTGCTTTGGCGCCTTGGTGAGTTTAGGCGTTTATTTCATATCATTTGATCACCCTTTGGCGCCTGAGGTGAGAACTTATCCTTGTCTGCCTTAGTCAACATCTCATCTCTTTGACAACTCACAACTGGAAGCACCTTCTAGGTTGGGCGCATTTTAGGGTTTGCAAACTCAAGCTGTGGCGCCTTGATCCCTAGGCACATTTTGAGGGTGAGATGGGCAAGTAAGGGCGCCAAACTAGCCCTTAAGACTTCTCTCCTTCTATCAAGTCTTCACTAAAGATGAAACTCACTAGATTCACCTGGAGGAGGAATGCATCAGAGTCTAGGCGCACCTTTTGGGAAGTTTGATGTAGAATGAGCGCCTAGGCTATACTTAGCCATTTTCCCTGATACTTGCAGATGTATTATGATGTTGGAAGTTGATATCTCCTTCTCTAGTGGTAGCGCCACCCTTCTGGAAGCATTGAAACCCTTGTTCCACTCTAAGCGCTTATTAAACTTATCAAAGGGACATTTGCGCCTAAGCATGAAGACCTCATTATACCTTCTTCATGTTCATCTCTGATCTAGGTGCTTGGTTGGAGGAACCCATTCAGGTGGAGCGCCTTCTGCTGGAACCTCAACTTCAATGCCAGAAGTGACTCTTAGGCGCCAGGATGGGTGTGTTTTGCCAAAATGGGCGCCTTGTCAATGACTTAGTGGATTATGACTCAAAACTCCTTGATTGTACCTGCAAGATAACACTCAGCGTTAGTCAAAACCCAATTCATTCCCTTATCATTTAGAATTAGCCTCCGGGAATGAGGAATAGGCTAATCCATTATACACTTGATGATCAAGCCGGAAACGGGGACATGACATCTCTGCTCATTGAATGAGCCATTGCACAATTTGCTAGATCATGGGTAAGGTAGCAAGCCTGGCACCATAAAGACTCATGTCTTGAAAATTGGCTTGATCCTTTCTCAACGGATCTTGAGTGTCCCTTTCAGGCTGTATGAAACTTACATGCCTGGGGGCAGCTTGTTTGTCATTCTGCTGTGGTCTCTTAGACTAGTCTATGTTGTAAGGTCTGTTATGCAACCTCTGACCTTCATTGAAGTGTGTTGCAACACCCTGAGGTGGCAACCCTTTATCATTTCGTGCTATCTTATAGGACATGTCCTTCATGACTCCCAGAAGTTTGTCCAGTTTGTCTTCTGTCGTGAGGGGTTTGCTCGAAGCTGCCCTATCTGGCTGAGAGATCTTTACATCAGACCTCTTAACATGTTTGCTGGAGGCTCTCATGTTACTTTCAATGTTAATTGCTATAGTATAGGCTTCTCTCAGTGTTTGAGGACTTTTATCTCTCAAGCAATAACCAATTTTAGAATCGAATGCACCACAATACAGAATCAAACACATGGATTCATTAGGCCTCATATGAGGAGGTACCTTTTTCATTGTCATGATGAATCTGCTGTTGAACTTTTGACGTCAACAACAGTTTCATTGATTCCTTTCTTGATTGTAGTGAGCTCATGGATGGCACACTTGGGGTCGATCCTATCTCCATACTGCAGTTTGAACACTCATGAATTCTTCCCATGAGTCAATACTATTATCTGGAAGTGCCTTGTACCACTCTTTAGCACTTTCCTCCAATGAGTGTACAAATAGCTTCATCATCACATCATCTTCAATCTCATACTCATCTGTGACGTTGATGAAGTGTCTCAAGTGTTCCTCACCAGTTGGAATTTTCCCCTTCATCTCATTTGGAATTGTGTTTGGAAAATCAGGAATACCGAAGAAATCCAATTGCTTGTATCTTTCTGCACCCAAAGGTTGTCTAGGAGGAGGAAATCCTTGAGCTTGTCTTCGTTGTACATGCCTAGGATTCTGAATGTTGCCATGCCGTTGATTAGCTTGATTCTGCAAGGGCTGAAAGTTAACATTCTGAGTAGGGGCATTATATACACCCTACTTGTCATGTCCCGATATTAAGGCGTCATTTAAATTAAAGATTTAAACATTATGATAGAAAACAACAAATCACCTTTCGTGAAATACGATACTTAGTCAATTTGAATGATAGAAATAATTGTGTCTATTTAAGCAAACATATATTATTAGTAATATATTTATCAACAAGAGTATATTATATTTATAAAAGACAAATATAAATATAATAATATAAATATAAATATTATTATATATATATATTAAATATTAATAATATAAATATTATTATCAATATAAATATTATATTATTATATAATAATATAATGATCAATATAAATATAAATGTTAATATAAATACAAATACTAATATAAATATTAGTATCTTAACTATCATAATATAATACTCATTAATATGAATATTAAAAGTAGTATGTAAGAATAACTTTATAAAGTCATATCTTAAAAGTTAGCGATTGATAATATTTATAAGCAGCGCTTATATTAATAAAGGCTGCAAGTTAATTAAAGAACGAAGGCAGCAATCATGGTTTAAGTAAAAGATTAAAGGACAACAATTAAGAATAGTCATGTCTTTTTAAAAGGACGCCATCTTTAGGAAAGGATACATCATAAAGATATAGAGATATAAAGGATAGAAGGAAGAAAGGGGAGAGGCACACACAAGATATACATGGAAAAGTCTAAAAGGAATATTACTTGAAAATAAAGGAGTAAGAAGGAATTATATATATATTTCTGAAGTTTAGAATATATATAGATTCTGAAATAAAAATAGATATTATTGATTATATGTGGTTGAGCATAACAGCAAAAAGGAGAAGAAATATATTGAGATTTGAATCTAAATGTGGAGTTAAATCAAGCCAAGGTACGCTCTAAACCTTTGTTTGCTTGGAAATTGATAATTTAGGAAAAAATTAGTGTTGTTGCAAAAGGGGACATTACAAGTGGTATAAGAGCAGCCATCCTGCCATCCTATGTATACTTTGTGATTTATGTGTATTCAAAGGTTTACCTTGTAGCTTATGTGTATACGTGTATTCGTTTGACTTATGTATTTAAGTGTATACTTTATGACTTACATGTATGTTTGTGGCTTGAGCTACTTGCTTGACTACTTGAGCTACTTGGTTACTTGCTTGAGCTACTTGCTTGACTACTTGAGCTACTTGGTTACTTGCTCGTCTACTTGAGCTACTTGCCTACTTGCTCGTCTATTTGAGCTACTTGCCTACTTGCTTGAGCTACTTGCTTGACTACTTGAGCTACTTGGTTACTTGCTTGTCTACTTGAGCTACTTGCCTACTTGCTTGACTACTTGAGCTACTTGGTTACTTGCTTGAGCTACTTGCCTACTTGCTTGAGCTACTTGCCTACTTGAGCTACTTACCTACTTGCTTGAGCTACTTGCCTACTTGAGCTACTTGCCTACTTGCTTGAGCTACTTGCTTGCATGCTTGAGCTACTTGCCTACTTGCTGAGCTGGTTGCTTGCATGCTTGAGCTACTTGGTTGTCTACTTCAATTTTATGTAACTAAATGGCAATGCAACCTACAAATTGGTGTAATCACTTCCATATGCTAAGGCGATCTATTATAAATGGCAAGAGCCACATTAGATCGAAGGCTCCTTATATGAATGGCAAGCGCCACATAAGGAGAAGAAGACTTCATATGAATGGCAAGCGCCACATGAGGCCAAGGTGATCTATTATGAATGGCAAGAGCCACATTAGATCGAAGGCTCCTTATATGAATGGCACATGCCACATAAGGAGAAGAAGACCTCATATGAATGGCAAGCGCCACATGAGGCCAAGGCGATCTATTATGAATGGCAAGAGCCACATTAGATCGAAGGCTCCTTATATGAATGGCAAGCGCCATATAAGGAGAAGAAGACCTCATATGAATGGCAAACGCCACATGAGGCCAAGGCGATCTATTATGAATGGCAAGAGCCACATTAAATTGAAGGCTCCTTATATGAATGGCAAGCGTCACATAAGGAGAAGACCTCATATGAAGGGCAAGCGCCACATGAGGCTAAGGCGATCTATTATGAATGGCAAGAGTGACATTAGATCGAAGGCTCCTTATATGAATGGCAAGTGCCACATAAGGAGAAGAAGACCTCATATGAATGGCAAGCGCCACATGAGGCTAAGGCGATCTATTATGAATGGCAAGAGCCACATTAGATTGAAGGCTCTTTATATGAATGGCAAGCGCCACATAAGGAGGACACCTCATATGAATGGCATGTGCCACATGAGGACTAGGGAGGGATGGTATAGCCACCCTGAGACCTAGGAAGAATGCCCTCCATCACACTCTACTTGCAAGTATTTCTATGGATTCTATCAAAGGATCGACTTGAGGTATGGAAAACTATTTGTTGAAATTAAATGTTATTTATGTTATATTGTTAATTATGTTATGATGTACTGATTTCATTGTTAATTTATGGATCTTTAATATTGCTAATATTCCTTTCTAGTAGTTATTCTTGTGTGCAGGTTAATAGATCAAGAATATCCCAAAAAGGGAGGACATTATCTCATCATCAACCCCTAGGATCATGCTATACGTTATCTTATCATCAACTTGCTTAAGCAATCAAAGTCTTATTTACAACATCATTAGATTCATCTTTTGGGATTTTCATCAATATTATTTCATTCCAAATTTCCAATCTCGGATTATCAATACTCCCAAAGTTTTCTTTAACATTGAAAAATTCTTCCTTCCTGCATTCATTTGATTAACTACATTTCCTCAATCATCATATAATCAATTACTCCTCAAAGAACATAACTCTTCTCGATTTTGAGGTCAATAACATATAAGACCGAATCTCGTAATCAAAGATCAAGATGCATCTTGGAATCTCAATACTCTCAAATTTTCTTAATCTATGATACTTGCATCCCATCGTTATTATTCAAAACATCAAACAAATGCTCTTTCATGGAATTACAATCAATTTCTTTTCACTAAAGCAATATTCATTCTAGATCAAATCCACGATTTCGTCTCAACGCATCAGGAAGTAGACATTAAAAGGTGCAAGGTAATGAAAGAAATCGTTGTGATTGCTTGAGGGCAAGCAATCTCGAGAGGGGAGGCCTGTCATGTCCCAATATTAAGGCATCATTTAAATTAAAGATTTAAACATTATGATAGAAAATGACAAATCACCTTTCGTGAAATACGATACTTAGTCAATTTGAATGATAGAAATAATTGTGTATATTTAAGCAAACATATATTATTAGTAATATATTTATCAACAAGAGTATATTATATTTATAAAAGACAAATATAAATATAATATACAATATATAAATAAAAATAATAATATAAATATAAATATTATTATATATATATATCAAATATTAATAATATAAATATTATTATCAATACAAATATTATATTATTATATAATAATATAATGATCAATATAAATATAAATGTTAATATAAATACAAATACTAATATAAATATTAGTAGTATAACTATCATAATATAATACTCATTAATATGAATATTAAAAGTAGTATGTAAGAATAACTTTATAAAGTCATATCTTAAAAGACAGCGCTTGATAATATTTATAAGCAGCGCTTATATTAATAAAGGCTGCAAGTTAATTAAAGAGCGAAGGCAGCAATCATAGTTTACGTAAAAGATTAAAGGGCAACAATTAAGAATAGTCATGTCTTTTTAAAAGGACACCATCTTTAGGAAAGGATACATCATAGAGATATAGAGATATAAAGGATAGAAGGAAGAAAGGGGAGGGGCACACACAAGATATACATGGAAAAGTCTAAAAGGAATATTTCTTGAAAATAAAGGAGTAAGAAGGAATTATATATATATTTCTGAAGTTTAGAATATATATAGATTCTGAAATAAAAATAGATATTATTGATTATATGTGGTTGAGCATAACAGCAGAACGGAGAAGAAATATATTGAGATTTGAATCTAAATATGGAGTTAAATCAAGCCAAGGTACACTCTAAAGCTTTGTTTGCTTGGAAATTGATATTAGGAAAAAATTAGTGTTGTTGCAAAAGGGGATATTACACTACTGCCCGACTTGTTGATGTTGCTGAGGTTGTCACTGTCTCTGTTGCTATGGCTGATTATGGCCTTGCTACTGTGCATTTTGATTTACTTGAGCCCGCTGAGAAAGTTGAGCTTGTTGTTGTTCAAGTAAGGCCTGCACCTCTCTTTGTCTATTTCTTATATGATCAAGCAGGTCTAATTCCTCACAGAGAGTTCTTTCTCTTTCCTTAGCATCAGGCTATTCTTGTTGATCTTCCTCATTAGGGATATTGTCATGCTGACCTCTAAGTGATCTTGTGGGTATGATGTTGGTTATATTGGTGAGCCTCTTCATTTTCATTAGGCATGCCAAATGTTCTCATGTCGGCATTATGAGACCTGTCTGTTCTTCCCCTGCTAATAATATTCTGATTTCTTCGGACTTGATACTCATATTTGTTCATTTTCCTATTCGTCCTAAGTACATTATTGGTAGAGTCCTCAAAAGTATACTGACGCTAACTTCTGTAGTCATCAAATGCGCCATCTCTACAAGAAGTACCTACTTGGTCCCGACTCTCGAGTATTCAATGGAGGCACCACATTGGGATATCTTATCCTTCCCCTATCCCGTTGGCTTCTTGAGCGGTCGGAAGAGCTTTCTTGTGCTGAAAAATCTTTTGATCTCCTACGATCCATTTCAATTCCTTTCTTGTTTTAAAACTGATTTTCTAGGTTTGACTAATCAAAGTTGCCACCTCCCCGCTGGGAAGAATTGCTTCGATTTTTCGCTATGTTAACGGACTGTGACAACTCAACCAGAAGTAAACTATCCTCGGCAACGACGCCAATCTGTTGGGTCCCAAAATAGCTACAACTCGAAACTCTAAAACATTCTTAAATCACCTAGTCCAGGGATGTCGTCAAGGTGATTTGAAAGAGGTTTATCAACAAGTTAAGGGCGATTTTGGCCAACTAACAGGAATGGGTAGGCTCCTCTACACTTTGAGCTCAACTTAGACTCTGGAGGGATATTCCTAGGGGTATACTTGAACAGGTATTAACTTTAAACTAGATGAACTACTAAAAATAAAAAGACAACCAAACCCAAGTCGTTTTCTAGGCCCCAATGATTGCACTGGACCTAGAACAATTGGTTGTCACTAAAACCCCTATATAGTTGATGAAAGGCACTTCCAGTGATAATGGAAAGTGCGGGTATGGTTGTTTGATGTGCTAGGATTAATACTTTGATGACCCATTAACACTATTTCTTGTTTCTAACGCATAATCACAAAAATGCATGCAATACTAACTAAGTATTTCACACTTGATAAGTTTGTTTTAGTTTTTAAAGAGGTGTGGGTGATCAAACATTTCAGACCGGTGCCTATTATGATGGGCTACAGAGTCCACAATTCAGCAAAGAGAAAGACAACACAGAAATGAAACACACATGTTTTGGATACCTAGATGCAAGAAAAACACCGATTAATGAAGAATATACTTAGTAATCCTTTGTCAAAATACAATCGTTCATCTACAACCATAGAAGAGATCATCACATAGCATGCAATGTTTTAAGAATCTATTATATTTATCTGATCAATGGTTCTAATCATACCACGAAGTGTGGCAAGAGGAAACCTTAGTTGAAACTTAGGATTTCCTTGAAAAATTGCATAAGGAGAAGTTCATACGTTGATCACCGAAATCAATATGAAAACCTTTCATAATCTATATCTTGTTTGCTAGAGAATTGGAACTTTTTTGTTCTTTGAAACCCTAGAGAGCTTTGCACTTTGTCGCCTGAAGAAATGCCAAAAGACCAACCCTTGAAAAGAGTTTTGATCCTCCATTTATAGCCTTCACACACGGATTTGAGAATGAACTAGGCAGGAAAACCCTCAACAACCCCAACAACTGCAATAAAATCATTAATTTCAACTACCCACCCCGCATTAATGGTGTTCCCGGAAGTTGTTGACGTGTTCCCAAGTGGTGGGAGGAGTATAGAAGGCCAGTCAGTCGGCCTTTGACAAATCGAACTTTAGAGGTTGGGCCTTCACCTTGCACTGTGCACCTTGGAAGAGAAGAAAAGGACCACCCGGCCCGAAATACTTAGAGAAATGAAGATCGCCGGGGGTCAGGCCTCAAGCCTTTCGCCCTCCACAAGAAATAAAGAAGACACATCCCCTAATCGCCAAAATCTGCACTAGAAAAATTTTGGTTCCATCGGATTTCGGACATGTGTCAACCCATCACAACAGCGTGCCCCTCATCGGGTCCCACCAAATCGACGCTGTGATCATGCGCAAGACTTAGAAGAACTTTGGCTTTGTTGGACTTCGGCCTCTGGGTCTTCACCGTTCCCCCTGCTCGGAAGAAGAGAGAATACCACCACCTCGACCTCCGAAGCACGCTATACTTAGAAATTTTTTCAAAACCTCAAGTGGACTTCGGCAATTGGGCCCTTCTATAAACACATGCTCTGAGGAAGACGGAAGGCCGCAAGCCCAAACTCCGACCTCCGAAAAACTTAGACAAAATTTGGAGTCGATAGACAAGGCACGACGGAAGACAGGATGCTGAAACTCCGAAATTTCTAAACTCCGACAAAGGCAGAAAATACAAGGAAACACTTAGAAACTTTGGGATTCAATTATTCTTTTTGGGTTTCTTCCTTGTATTTGGAAAAGATTAGGGTTGGACCATTGATGGATTTGGCAAGATCAGTTTATTTGGGCAACTTGGCAATATTTTACAAATACTTGGCTTGAAAAATAGGAGTCCCAATAGGACTAAACCAACTTCTCATCACAAGGAGAGAGAAGTGTGTTATCAAATTTGAGGTGATAGGAAAATAAAGTGGTTTTCCTATTAAGATAGAGGTGATCTCAATGTCATAATAGAGGTGGTACAAAGTAATGACAAAGGTAAACTCGATATCATAACCGAGGACTCTCAATATCATAACAAAGGTAAGCTCAATGCCGTAATAGAGGAATCTCGAAAGGATGACAAAGGTAAGCTTGATGTCATAACTAATGACTCGCAATATTATAACAAAGGTAAACTCGATATCATAATATGATAGTCTCAAAATGATGACAAAGGTAATCTCAGTGCCATGTGTAAATGCCAAAGAAGCATGAAAGCCTAGGTGAGCTAGACAGAGGTAAATCTCGTTGTCCTAGCAAAGTGCACCTAGCCAAGAGAAGAAGAAAGAAAATTCTATGAAGATAACAATGTGCCTCCAATAAATGTAGAAGATAGAGAAGGAACATCAACAAGAGATTGAAACATCGACTCATTAGAAGATGTCTGTTCAATTTTTGTATGAAGAGAAATATAAGAGTCGGTATGAATAAAAATAGGCTTCATAGCCACAAGAGGCTAAGCTATAGGGGAAGTATAGGTGTGATAAGCATCATATCCAATATCATATTCATCATGAGCAAGAAAAGTGTCATGACTTTGTGCAGATTCAAGTACCAAATCAATGTCATCTTTATGTAAAGAAGGAAAAGGTGCATCATAAGATGAGACATGAATGACAACTGTATCCATAAGGCCTTGTATTATGTCTTTTAATGCTTGACATTGATTGGTAGAATGACCAAGCACTCTATGATACCTACAAGAAGGAAGCATGGAGTGACTATGCTTAGAAAATTTCTTGCATGTAGGAGGGGGAAGAGTGATTAACTGATTCTCCAAAAGAGTGGATAGAATACTCTCAGGAGATACAATGGAAGAATGTTCAATATGTATCAAAGGAGGACTTTCAGCCAAAGTGACATTCTTGAAGTGATGAATGCTACGAGCATGCTCACCTTTATCTTCAAGAGGGGCTCCATCCTCCAAGGAAAAAGGAGGGGGTGAATGAGAAAAGAGTCCATCTTGATAAGATAAAGGGTCAATAAAAGCATGGGCCTCATCGTCATTGAAAGAAGTGTCATCAAAGCACATAAAGAAATATTATCAATTGGAGCTTGAGACTGATGTGGTGAAGAAGTATCATCAACCGCAAGGATAGGATCCTCACAGGTGATGAAGGAAGAGAGAGAGATCTCTACATCCTTTGGGAGGTCCAAAGAGTTTGAACACGTAACCAAAGGATGGAGAGAAGACAAGGGGGTCTCCACATCCTTAGTGATGTCCAAGGCTCTTGAACATGCAACCAAAGGGGAAGAGAAGATAAAGAGGTCTCCACATCCTTAGCGATGTCCAAGGCTCTTGAACGTGCAACCAAAGGAGGACGAGAAGATAAAGAGGTCTCCACATCCTTAGTGATGTCCAAGGCTCTTAAACATGCAACCAAAGGAGGGAGAGAAGGTAAAGAGGCCTCCACATCCTTGGTGATGTCCAAGGGGCTTGAACATGCAACCAAAGGAGAGAGAGAAATAAGAAGAGACATGGAACCATCATGGACTATGGAAGATGTGGTAGAAGTAGAAGTAAGCTCAACATCTATCTGTAGGGGATTCGATGTGAGGTGAGACTCTTCATCTACTAATGCCTCATTTCTAGAAGAGAGCATCGAAATGAAGAGAAGGTAAAGTAATGTTAAGAAATGTATCAATGTGTAATGTCCCCTTCTGAGGCCTAGGCAGTTTGGCAACAGTTAGCCTATTCACCGAGTTCTCGTAGGCTGATTGGTGTGGTAGGGGGACTCTTGGTTTTTTGGTGAGTATCAATTGCCGTTTGGTGTGGCATGTCCAGTTGCAGTTTCCGGTGCCGTGATGGCATTTTTCTGTAGCTTGGTTGAATTTCATGATTATACACTTAAATTCTAAGAGTTAATATTTTATTATTAACTGAAGTGTTATAATTACAAGGTAATGTTATGACCTCTTAAGCGGCTCTTAGCAAGTGAGTAGGGAAAAATAAATAATTAAATAATATTAATTAATTTCTCAAAAAAAGGGGCTTTGGAGAATATTTAATATTATTTTTAAAAGTCCTTACTATTCTACTATGGAGATTATTTAATATTATTTCTAATGTTTTTTCCCTCCAAGAAAAATATAAAAGGAGGTTTAACTCTCATTTGCACATTACGGAAGAATTATTTTTTGCAAGGTTATGCTGTCAGAACCTGTGTGTTCTTCATCAATCATTTGAGGATGGAAACCCTCATCTGATTTCTAGCTTCGAATTTGAGAGATAATTTCTTGGCTAGCCGGTGTGATTTTACTTGGGAATCACCATTGCATTTCACAGTTTTTTACACTTTCAGGTATTTGCATTTGAAAAGGGTTTATTGAAGATTTATGGAGATATATTCTGGCCTGGAGGATTTATTTGGCAAATTTTTGTGATTTGCGTTGCAAATACAAATTTATAGTTTATAGAGATCTTTGAAAGGGATATTTTATTCATACAAGTTGAAGTTGATTGTACTTGTTGTGGAGTTGTGTGAGGGTTCATACCCTATTTTCCCCAATGCTGCGTATGAAGGAAGAGGGATATTAGAGACTGATTATTTCTAATGCAGCCCCTCATAAACTGCCATAGCTTGTATTACATGAGACGACTTGAAATATTGAGGAAGTTTGCGCCAGCTTGGGTGACGTGGTCCATATAGGGCGCAACATTCCCTTTAAGTGTTATGCGTGAGTAATACCAAGTGCGTGGAGGTTTAGAGGTGGTGACACAGCCTTGAGAAATGGCGTGGGAAGTTTTGGTGGGCTGCACCAATTAAGCAGGTAATTTTTCTTATTAAATTCAGATTCAAAGAAAGCGTGGAAGGTATGAAGCGCTCAGCTGGAGTGTTTACATTGCTGAGGTGTTGTGTGTGGGTCCTAGCCACACAATACATTGTGAAGTTCTCATTCAGCTACAAGGAATATGTGAGCCTCATACATTGAGGCGCTACTTTGGGAAGGTTGGTTTAATTGTTAAAGGTTGGGTATAAGGATTTGAAGGGGAATCGTGGAGGTCTTGAGAGAAAGTGCTGCCATGATAAGAGTTTAAAATACTCTATATCTGCTAGCTGCTCTATCCTTAGACAATATTTGGTGTTTAGGATTGTGTTGCTGTTATTTGGGAGGTCTAAGGAAGCTGTTGTGACCACTACAGATATAAGAGATCAGAAAAAATCTGCTATTCACAAGTACCATTCAGGTTCATAAGACACAGATAATTCCTACAGCTGTATCTACTTTCACTGGAGCATTCTTCAAAGCTCAGTTTCATATGCAAACAGTAATAGCTTCAAATTATAAGGTCAGAAGTCAGCATTTCTTCAATATTTGTATTTCTGTTTGGTAATAGCAACTATCTCTGTAAGTCTGATTTTTCATACAGCAGTTTGTATTGTTCGTCTTCCATATTTCAAGCTCAAATGAAAATCTGCAAACTGTTTGACATAATGCTCATCAGTTATCTATGAATTTGAAATGCAATGTTGAATGTTTTCATGTCCTAAACTCATAAACAAACTGTACCAAACACCAAACTCAGAAATATACCAGCTTGAAAGCATTTTTCCAAGTGTTCGACGAAATGCCTGCACAGTAAATTCAGAATTTGTGAGTTGTTTATTTGGGAAAAAATTGGGGGTGGTCATTACACAATGATTTCATCCTCTTGTGCCAAAATATCCTCACAAGTAGGAGGAATTTTAGGAGAGGGATCTAAAGAATAGAGTGAGATAGGAAGAGCTAAGTCAACATCAGATGCTTGAAATGGAACATCATTCTCACAAACGTTTTGGGCAAAGCTGGAAAGTGATGTAAGAAAAGAAGAGAACATGTTGATTTAGAAAAATAGAAGGATAAAGTTAAGAAAGGTATTGATGACCCACCGAAGGCTGGGTGTAATGTCCCCTTTTAGACTCTGGGTTAGTCCATCATAGAGTTCCCGTGGACTAGCAGTTGGGTTAAGGAACTGGGGTTAATTGGCCTTGGAGGTATTTGTCGGTGCGAGAGATGTGGTTCAGGTTTCGTGGATCCAGTTGTCACCTTCTGGGTTGGCTCAGATTGCTCTTGGGCGTTACTATTTTTAGTAAGTTCGGGGTCAGTGTCGGTTTGACATTTTTAGAGTGGCATCAGATTCGTCTTGTCGAGGGCTTTCCGGCGAGCTATAGATCACTTCATTCCGACATCGTCTTCATATTTATTTTAAAGTCCGAATATTAATAATGTTATATTTAACTTGGACTTTATTACATGTTAAGGGGAAAAAGTGATTTTATGGAAATGAAGACATAATGTTAAGTTGTGACCTTGGGTGCCCTTCCCTAGGGAAATAAAGATGTTTTAAAAGATAATTTCCCTCCTAAATGCCCAACGCCCATCTTGGAGGGAGAATAAAAGAGGATTTGGGAGCTCATTTGCTCATGCTTGCTTTATGATATTTTTCTTTTTGGAGCTCTGCTAGGGTTTGAGGGTTTGAGCATTTCGAACTAGGCTTTTGGAGACGAAAACCTCCATTAGTGACGACATTCTACAGGTGTGCAATACCACCTAAAGGTGCCATTGATGGTGAATGCATCTAGTGTTCACAGTTGTGCTGAAATGAAGTCTGACGAATAAGTTTATTGGAGTTTATTGAACATAGCTTTGCAGTGTATTGATGGATTGTGTTTGCAGATTGGAAAAGAGGGTGTATTGATTGATTAGAGCAGATTTCATTGGGGTTTTGGGACTGTTGCAACTTTCCTTTGCTGGTCGTACACTCTAGAGCAGGCTGTACATCTTGGAGTAGCCTATTTTGAGAGATTTCCGGCTTTCATTCACTCCTAGCTTGGTTGTTCATCCTTAGAGGACATTTTAGTCTATATTCGGAGTAGATTCAAGGTGATTTCAGTATTATATGTTGCAGGTTTCTCACACAGCCATGGCCGTACCTTCCCAGGAGTGACGTGGGGGTCTTGGGGTATCATTTCTTCTTGTGGGTATCTCATATTTTGCATTGTTTGAGGCATTTAGAGCCCATTTGTATTACTAATATCATTTGTATGCTCAATCTTATATTCTCTAGAGTTTGGAGTGATTCTCGCTATACCTAGTTGCTGGTGCACTCTCAGCACATGTACCAAGTTGCATATGTGAACATGAGTATGTCATAGAAATTCATTATTGGCCATTTTACTATATGGGTAGTCAATAGTTTTTTCATATTCATTGTATATTTTATGGGTTTTGGTTATATGCTATATATTTATGCTTCGACAACACATCTGCAGGAAAACTGAAAACCCCTTCTGCATTCTTCTGTCTAGTTTGAAATATCACATAAAAATAATAAAAATTCACACAAAAAGATTTTAAAAATTACAAACAGATACAACACATTACAGTGGTATCAGAGCTAAAGATCTTGCCATCTTGTGAGGTCAGATGCGACATGCAGAAGTGAAAATGAGACATGTGACGTATAGATAGATATCCTTTTAGAAATACCAAGGCAAGGCAGGGAACACAATTTCCACAGTTGGATCTATTGCCACAGACAAATCCATTTGATACAGACATAGAGATTGTAGCTGCTGAGGAGCAACCAGTGGTGATTTATAGTGAGGAAGATCTCGAAGTTCCAAGGACAGACCCTTTTTCTGATGTACTCCCAGAACAGCCTAAGGAAATGGGAGACAAGGAGATGGGAGAACCTAGTACCCGAGATATTATGAATGATTTGGCTAGAGGGCAACAGCAGATCGTTGCCAGCATGGATAGGTCCTAGTTGGCACTCACACGGCTTCTTGGCCGATTATTCCCTGAGCTGGAGGAGGACGAGGAAAATGTAGACTGGAATACACACCAGAATGACAGGAATGGAGACAGGAATGACAGGTACAGAGACATGAATGAGGAGGATAGACGTAGAGATCGAGGTAATGGAGACCGAGGCAATGGAGAACGGAATAGTGACAAAAACAATGGGGATAGATACAGACACATGGATCATGATGGAGAGGCTTCGGTGAATAACCAAGGTGCGACACAGCTCACAGCTGCTGATAGACCGGGCATTCCTATTTTCATACCGCGAGATGAGATTCCTGAGCGGGATGCTACACAGGTGGAGTTTCAGGAGGAGATTTTTAGAGATTGGCAGGCTTCTAGTGTAGAGTTTCGGGTTGAGATAACCTTCAGAGATTACTCTGATCTCAGGATGAGGCATAGATCGAGAGGAGGTAACATGCAGCAAAATAATGAGCTACAGAAGAAAGTCATTAAGATGACTTTACCATACTTTGATGGTTCAGGAAAGACTACATCCAGAGCTTGGGTCCAAAAGTTGGACAGTTATCTCCAAATCAGCCCCATTCCAGAGTCTGATGCCATCACATATGCAACCTTACACCTGGAAGGCAGTGCACACAAGTGGTGGAGTAATGGGAAGGTAACTCTGGGACATGACTAGATTACATCGTATGTAGAGTTCACAGGCAGACTCATAGACAGGTTCGACAAGGACCCTGAGTTGTAGGTCAAAGAGCTAACACAGTTGAGACAGAGTGGATCAGTGGACTCGTACATTTCAGAATTTCAGGATCTTTCAGTCATGGTTTCAGACTTATCAGAGAGGAGGTTGATCATGCTCTTTGTTGATGGGTTGTCTAATCCTCTACGTGGATGGGTGAAGGGTTTAGACCCTATGTCATTATAGGAGGCCATGAAGAAGGCTCGGGATATGGAGTCTTTAGCATGGAGAAGCAAATTTCAGAACAAAAACTTTCAGCATAGGAGAGATAAGGAGAGAGACAGGAGACACTGGCACAAGGACTCAGGACATCAGCCACACAAGAGTTCTCCCTGACTAGATGAGGACCAGTTGAATGACTTTAGGAGGAAGAAACTCTGCTTTCACTGCAAAGAGCCTTGGGATCCTAAGCATAGGTGTGCTGCCCAAGGAAAGGCAAAACAGATTGAATACTTTTCAGTAGATGAGTCCGTGGAGTCTGAGTCACATTCAGAGCAGCATACAGAAGATAATGATTCAGGGTCAGATGTTGCATTTGAAGTACCAGATAAGGATGAGGAGACCTCCCTACCTACAACCCATATTTCTAGCATTCAGAGAGGGGTCATTCAAGATTCGAGGAGTATTGGGTGGACAGAGATGCATTACTTTGCTTGATACAGGTGCCACTCATAACTTTATTGATGAGGGCTTGGTTGCTAAGAGGGGGTTGGAGACAGAGGAATTTTCAGGGTTCAGAGTGAAGGTAGCAGATGGTTTCGTACTCACTTGCACTAGGAGGATTCCTAATTTGACCATCCAGCTAAATAACTACACTTTCCAGTCTGAGTTTTATGTTGTTAGCATGGGTGATATGGATGTTGTGCTGGGTATGAAGTGGTTACATGAGATAGGTGAGTTCACTCTCAACTTGAGGACAATGGAAATGAAGTTTGAGGTGAACGGAGTTAGACATGTGCTCAGGGGCATTTCGAATGGTGGATTGAGAGTTGTTTCTCTCAAGCGGATGGAGAGATTTATTTGCTATGATTAGGTGCAGTGGGTAGCAGAGGTGATGGTGATGCCGACAGTTTCAAAGCAGCAAAAACGTGAGTATCCACCTGACATACATGCTCTTCTAACTAAACACACCAAAGTGTTTAGTGATATACCACCAGGTAGACCCCTTGATAGGAGTATTGAGCATGTGATCGAGTTGGAAGAGGGTGCAAAGCCAGTGATTACTACCCTATATCGACACTCGAAAAGATATAAGGATGAGATGGAGAAAGCTATAAAAGAGCTTCTCGAGATGGGTCATATCAGACCGAGTAAGAGTCCATTTGCATCATCAGTGGTTCTTGTGAATAAGGCTGGGACTCTTAGGATGTGCATTGATTACAGGGAGCTCAATAAGAAAATAATTAAAAACAAGTACCCTATCTCCAGGATAGATGAGCTGATTGATGAGTTGCACGGGGCTTGTTACTTCTCCAAGATTGATTTGAGATCTGGCTACCATCAGATTCAGGTCCGAGATGAGGATGTGGAGAAGACAGCATTCAGGTGTCATTATGGGCACTTTGAGTTCCTAGTCATGCCATTTGGCTTGACTAATGCACTAGCTACTTTCCAGTCCTGCATGAATAGAGTTTTTCGAGAGTAGTTGAGGAGGTTTGTTCTGATATTCTTTGATGATATTTTGATTTACAGCAAGGCATGGGAAGAGCATCTGAAACACATTGACATTGTGTTAAGCATTCTCGAGAGAGTCTTTATATGCTAAGATGTCAAAGTGTGAGTTTGGGATGACTGAGTTGTTATACTTGGGTCACATCATTAGTGCTGGCAGTGTGAAAGTAGACCCGGAGAAGATTTGGGCAATAGTGGACTGGCCACCACCAAAGAATCTCACTTAGCTGAAGGGATTCCTTAGTTTATGTAGATATTACTGCAGGTTCGTGAAGGGGTTTTCTTAGTTGGCTGCACCCCTCACAGATTTAACTCGTAAAGATGCTTTTAGTTGGACTGGGAGTACACAGGAGTGTTTTGATAGATTCAAGCAGATTATGAGTACATGCCCTGTGTTGGCAATACCAGATTTCAGCAAGCCTTTCGAGTTACAGTGTGATGCCTTAGGAGAGGGCATTGGTGCGGTAATTATGCAGGATAAGCACCCCATAGCATTTGAGAGTCGGAAGTTGAGGGGTGTGGAATGCAGCTACAACATTTATGACAAGGAGATGTTAGCCATCATGCATGCATTGGCTAAGTTCAGACAGTACCTTGTGGGCAGCAAATTTGTAGTCAAGACAGATCACAACAGTCTGAAACATTTCTTTGGACAGAAGGATCTAAATGAGAGGCAACAGAAGTGGGTCAGCAAGCTACAGGCCTACGACTTTGACATTGTTTATGTCAAGGGAAAGAAAAATGTTGTTGTTGATGCTTTATCTAGGAGGCCCCATTTATGTGCACTTGGTGCCATTGCAGATGATTGGAAGGAGATGATATCTGCTGAATATGCAAAGGATACATGGGCTACTAGAATAATTGATGGCACCATCAAAGATGATAGGTACACAGTGGTAAATGATTTAATCATTTACAAGGCCAGGATCTTCTTGGTGCCAGGTTCACAGTTGAAGCAGAAAGGTTTGAGGGCATTCCATGACTTGCTGATGGCAGGACACCCGGGGTACTTAAAAACTTACAGGCAGGTTAGAGAGAGGTTCACCTGGAAGGGCCTCAAGACAAAGGTGATGCAGTATGTGAGAGAGTGCCTGATATGCAAGCAGAACAAATAGGAGCACTCATTTCCTGGAGGATTATTGCAGCCCCTGCCCATTCCTGAGAGGAAATGGGATAGCATTTCGATGAACTTTATCACAGGGTTACTAAAAGTCCAATGCAAGGATTGCATTTTTGTGGTAGTGGACATATTAACAAAGTATGCACACTTCTTTGCCATCCCTACCACTTTCACTACAGCACAAGTTGCGGATTTGTTCTTTTGTGAGGTATTCCGACTACATGGGTTGCCAAGAAACATTGTTAGTGATAGGGACAGCAGGTTCCTCAGCAATTTTTGGCTAGAGCTCTTCAGGTTGACAGGGACAGAGCTCACCCCAGCACGAGTTACCACCCACAGATAGATGGACAAACAGAAATTGTTAATAAATGGGTGGAAGGATACCTTCGCAATTATGTTTCAAGGCAGCAGAAGGCATGGGTTAAGTGGCTTCATATGGGGGAGTACTGTTACAATTCCACATACCACATGTCTATTCAGATGTCACCATTTATGGCCTTGTATGGGTATGAGGCACCGAGTTTTGTTGATTTGTTGTTTGGTGATAGCAAAGTGCCAAAGGCCAAAGACCTTCTCCAGGAGAGTCAGGACATCATGAGGTCTTTGAAAGAAAATATACAGAAAGCTCAGAATCAACAGAAGTAGCATGCAGATCAGCAGAGGACTGAGCGATCTTTTGAGGTTGGTGACATGGTATACCTCATGCTGCAACCCTATAGGCAGTCCATTCTCAAGAAGAGTGGAGCAGAGAAGTTGAAGCCACGGTATTATGGACCTTTCAGGATCTCCAAGAGAATTGGAGAAGTGGCTTATGAATTGGAACTTCCAGCAAGTAGCAGGGTACATAATGTATTTCATGTATCTCTTCTCAAGAAGGCACTAGGGCATAATGTGACACCATCAGCCGAATTGCCTCTTGATGAAGAGGGGAAGTTGATATTGGTACCCAAAGCCATAATCGATACCAAGGAGCGTAATTTGAGGAGGATCATCAGAGAGTACTTGGTAAAGTGGAAGAACCTGCCAGTTGAGGATGCTACTTGGGAGAGTGAGTAGATATTGGAACATCTTGATCTGAGATTGCTTGAGGCAAGCAATCTTAGGGAGGGCGGACTGTAATGTCCCCTTCTAGACTCTGGGTTAGTCCATCATAGAGTTCCCGTGGACTAGCAGTTGGGTTAGGGAACTGGGGTTAATTGGCCTTGGAGGTATTTGTCGGTGCGAGAGATGTGGTTCAGGTTCCGTGGATCTAGTTGTTACCTTCTGGGTTGGCTTAGATTGCTCTTGGGCGTTATTATTTTTAGTAAGTTCGGGGTCAGTGTCGGTTTGGCATTTTTAGAGTGGCATCAGATTCGTCTTGTCGAGGGCTTTCCGACGAGCTATAGATCACTTCATTCCGACATCGTCTTCATATTTATTTTAAAGTCCGAATATTAATAATGTTATATTTAACTTGGACTTTATTATATGTTAAGGGGAAAAAGTGATTTTATGGAAATGAAGACATAATTTTAAGTTGTGACCTTGGGCGCCCTTCCCTAGGGAAATAAAGATGTTTTAAAAGATAATTTCCCTCCTAAATGCCCAACGCCCATCTTGGAGGGAGAATAAAAGAGGATTTGGGAGCTCATTTGCTCATGCTTGCTTTATGATATTTTTCTCTTTGGAGCTCTGCTAGGGTTTGAGGGTTTGAGCATTTCGAACTAGGCTTTTGGAGACGAAAACCTCCATTAGTGACGACATTCTACAGGTGTGCAATACCACCCAAAGGTGCCATTGATGGTGAATGCATCTAGTGTTCACAGTTGTGCTGAAATGAAGTCCGATGGATAAGTTTATTAGAGTTTATTGAGCATTTCTTTGCAGTTTATTGATGGATTGTGTTTGGAGATTGGAAAAGAGGGTTTATTGACTGATTAGAGCAGATTTCATTGGGGTTTTGGGATTGCTGCAACTTTCCTTTGCTGTACACTAGAGCAGGCCGTACATCTTGGAGTAGCCCATTTTGAGAGATTTCCGGCATTCATTCACTCCTAGCTTGGTCGTTCAGCCTTGGAGGACATTTCAGTCTGTATTCGGAGCAGATTCAAGGTGATTTCAATATTATATGTTGCAAGTTTCTCACACAGCCATGGCCGTACCTTCCCAAGATTGATGTGGGGGTCTTGGGGTATCATTTCTTCTTGTGGGTATCTCATATTCTGCATTGTTTGAGGCGTTTAGAGCCCATTTGTATTGCTGATATCATTTGTATGCTCAATCTTATATTCTCTGGAGTTTGGAGTGATTCTGGCTATACCCAGTTGTTGGTGCACTTTCAACACATGTACCAAGTTGCATATATGAACATGGGTATGTCATAGAAATTCATTATTGACCATTTTACTATCTGGGTAGTCAATAGTTTCTTCATATTCATTGTATATTTTCTGGGTTTTGGTTATAAGCTATATATTGTATGCTTCGGCAACACATCTGCAAGAAAACTGAAAACCCCTTCTGTATTCTTCTGTCTAGTCTGAAAGATCACATAAAAATAATAAAAATTCACACATAAAAAGATTTTAAAAATTACAAACAGGTACGGCATATTACACTGGGGTTTGGGGCAGCACCTTGAAATTTTTTTTAAAGAAAGAAAATTTTTGAATTTAATTTTGAAAGAAAAATTGAAAGAAAAAGAAGGTGCTCTAAGTTGAATGGGTAGGTTTAAGAAAATGCAAAGAAGAAAAGTGAATAAATCACTTTTTCGTATTACATTACATAGATTTTGGAATGGAAAACATGAATTAACTTGAAATTGGTAAATAATTTACAAAAATGAATTGTAGAGCAAAAAAAGGGGATAGAGGAACCTAGAGCCGAAGAGTGGAGACTATTGTCTAGGACACCAGCGTGTCGCATAGATGTTCGTGCTAAGCGCTGTCGTTCGTACAGTTCAGAAACGTGAAAATCTAGCACCACAATTCACCTAGTTTGCAAAACCAGAAAAGGGGAGATAACAGGAAACTGCCAGGTACTAACAGAAGTATAAATAACAAGAATAAACTCATAAAATCAAATGAAACAATAAAATGGACAAGAGAAGGGAAGAAACTAGCAAACCTCCGTGTGTTCGATTAATTCTCCACACCTTGCACAACACAAAATGGAAAAAATATTTGGGGTCGTTTGGAGGTTTGCCTCAGTCAAACCGCTGTTTTGGTATTTCTACCTCCATAGCAGCCAATGATAAAAAGATAGTAGTGTGTGCTCCGATCCTATGTGCATCTAGGAATTAAGAGCATTGATAACAAAATAAAACTAAGAGCATTATCCTTGGTCTGCGGGGAAACACCCTAGTGTACGAAAGACAAGGTGGTGGTCTATACCAAGATTTGCCAAATGGAAATGAGAAGCAAATAACAAAGAAGATTTTGTAATATTATTCAAAATGAAGACAAGAACAATATTACCAACATGATGTAGAAGGTAAAATAACATTTGTAGTTGTCCAAGAAGATCTCAACAGCATGCAGCTTCAACAGACTCAACAATGGAGGTATGTGCAGCCAAGTCTATCCAAAATAAGAGTTGAATGGTAGTCTTAGAGAGAGATTGAAAAATTAATTTTGCATAAGGGTTTGAGGGAATCTAAAGGGTTAGATTTGAACGTTGGAAGCATTTTTCTGATGATTGAGCATTACAGCAGGCAACACTAGGTGGCTGAGCAAGAAATCAACATTTTTAAATTTTAGGACTTTTGGGACTCTAGCGCGTTGTGCGAACGTCTGCGCGTAGTGCTAGTTTGCTACAGAAATCGCACAAAATTCAACACGTGTTCCCAATACAATGAGAAGAATTAGAATTTGATACAAAAATTTGGCAACTTGGTGAAGAAAGAGGCTAAGGCTAGGTTAAAGTGATCCCTAAAACATGCTAATGGAATGGACACTAAAGCAAGCCCAATATATAGCATGAAATTGCAAGGGTATGCAATTTTCTACGCTACAATTATAATGTCCCCAATTGGTGCCTAGCCAAGTCATGAACAATTAGCCTATTTTCGAGTTTTCCCGTACCCTGTAGGCTAATTGGTGTGTAAGGGAGAACTCCAAAGTTCTTGGAGAGCACTGGATCAACCTTGCAGAGCGTTCATGATTTTGAGTTCAGTTGGTTAGATGGAGCCTTTTGATGCTTTCAGAATCGATTTCTGACCTTTTGGGAGCTCTCTAGAGTCAAACTTCTTGGAGGAGCAGGCTATTTTTAGAAAGTCACCCGGTTGCCTCCGACCATTGTTCCAAGTCTTCAGTATCCTGTTGGTATGATCAGAATTGCAAAATTATATCATTTTGGTGCTTTTCGCAACTCGATTATATTATTGAGTTATTAATTTAATTATTCACTTAAGTTGTCTAATGTTGAGAATATTAAAAAAGACAATTTGGTGTAATAGCTCATTTTAAAGGTTTTGAAAAGTTATTTCAAGTGGATGCCTTGGAAAAGGGGACTTTATTCATGGAAAATATCATTATTCCTCAAAAAGGTGAAAGTGCTCCATAAAGTTAATTATTTATTTTAAAAAAAAATGAGTTTTTGGAGCAAAAACAGAAGTAATATTTTATTGCTCATAAAAGTTATAAAAGGAGGTTGAGGGCTCGTTGGGGTTGTTGATGAATTTGATATTAGCTGCTGTAAAATGAGAGAACTTGTGTTCTTCTCCATCTCTTGAGGACGAAAACCCTTTTGTAGATTTCTAGTTTCAGTGGTGAAAGATCCTCCTTGGCTGGACGGGTGTGGTTTCATATAGAAATCACCATTGGTGTTGAATGCTGAAGATATTTGAGCAATTTCATACAGAGATTGCCTTTGTGCTGAATGCTAAGGAATTTGAGCAATTTCATACAAAGGTTGCTCTTGTGCTGAAAGTGGAGTTTAATATTTTGTTGTTGAAAGTAAATACTTTGATGTCTTAGAAGCATATTGTTTTTGGTGTGAGTTGTTGCTCTTTTGGATTGTGTTTTCAGATTTGAAGAATGCTGATGTTTTGGTTTGAAGTTGTGAAGAGTTTTTAATGCTAGCCATACCCCCCTTTTGCTAGTCGCCATATCTTGTTGCTGGAGGCTGGACGTGAGTGTTTGGGGATAAATCATCTCTCTTTTCTTGTAGCAATTACCTTGTTTGGAGACGCCTAACATTGAGAGATCATATTATAGGAGTTTGGGAGTGGAAATCTTCAACTGTGAGAAGTTCGGGGTTGTTTAGTGGGGTTTTTGTGCATTTTCAGTTTGTTGTTCATGCATGTCAGACTTGCATATCTGCTGTTACAGTGATTTCAGAGGGTTTTATAGTGATTGTTTGGGCTTCATCCTTCATCTACAACATTAGAGCTTTGTGAGTATAACTTCTTGTGATGTTTTGCAAAGTTTTTGTGCTATATCTTCATGATTCTATGCTATATCAGTGTTAATCTATTTGCAATCAGTTTTGAAGAGTATTATTGCAGCCTTTGATGTTTGTAATATTTCCTTAGTTCCAATAATTCAATGTTTGTAAACTCTGGATGGTAGTATTGCCGGTTGCATTCATGCTTGGCATTTCATATTGTACTATTGGACGATTTACCGCCAATACATTATAGCATTCATGAATAGCCCGTTTGGCATGAACAAGCTGGCATATCAACAATATTGGTCTAAGTCAAGCTTAGAAATTCTGCTAGTGGCTTACACGCAATCCCACTGAATAAGTGGTTGATTAGGCTAGCTTCGCCGCCTTACGTGCTTTCATTTTTGAATTGCGTCAAGCACACTCCACTGAAGAAGTGTAGATGTGGTTGGCTCTGCTGCCTAGTGTGCTTAGTTGATTAAAGTATTTCATGTTGCCGCATTTCAGTAAGTTGGGTGTGGTTCTGAACACCTTATGCTCTCACCTTGCCCACTCTGGGAATTGGGTGATCAGAAAGTGTTGAGGACATTGCTTGTTATCATTTATCAGTTGCGAATATCGAAAAAATTTCTAGGGTGGTCATTACACCAATAAGAATAAAGGGCCAGAGGGTAAGGGTCCAACAACATAAGAGCTACATGAGGAAGAAAAATTGAAGATGAGAAGCATGAGCATTCTAGATGTACAACTAGAGGCAATGTCTATTTCCAACTCTGATGATGAATATGGAGGGGTTGGCACTTCTAAAGTAAATTAGAGGGTGATGGAGATGAGGACAATGGTGAAGGTGTAGATACAACTGATGATGAGGAGGACAAGGATGATGAGGACTCATTATGGAACACCAATGAGTGGAGCTGGAAAGTGCATACCATGTACCCTTGAGGTGTCATACTCCTCAATACCCTTCATGTTTTTTTGTCCAATAGCTTTACACTCTAGTTCTTTGATTGGTGCTATGGATCCTTTGTTTCCTTTTCCTCTTGTAGACTAAGATCTCCAACTTGTTGAGCTCATGGTTATACCTAGCAATGAGCCTTGATACATCAAAGAGCTGTTTACCAAATACTGAGAGAATGGCATCGTGGTTTCTTCCAAGCCTTCTTTATAGAACACTTACAAAACTAGAAACAACACTTCTTTACATAACACTTACAGAAACAAAAACAATGCGGAGGCTGTAGGCCGAATGGATACGGCTTCTAAATATTATACGTCAAATAAACATAAATACAATAGATATATGCAATGAAATTTCTGATATCTTAGATCGCAATTACGCGTAGAGATAGAGCATACTCAATCTTTGCAATTCTTAGACTCTCCTAAGACTTGGACTCTAAAACTCGATGCCCACAATGCTTCCGCATCCCCTTATTTATAGCAAAGAGATTATCGAAGGGGAAGGTAAACAAGAATCCAACCGACTATATCGGGTGAGCCGGTAAACTGAAAAGGAGGTTTATCAAACCAAATGGCCGACATTGATTGTCCTTTACAAATTACTTTGTCGGAGGATCTTTAATTTTGTCTGACATCTCCAATATGCCAACTGGCACTGTCCCAACTTCCATTAGAGCTTGAACTGATAGGAGATGGTACAAGAGGTGGTGACTCTCCATAATTGAATATTTGCTTCCATCCTAAAGGTTTCTGTCTTGCATGAATCTGGAATCGATGATGAATGTTCTAGTCATTCTGATCGTTGTCAAAATGTAATTGAGGAGAGAAATAAGATTCCTAGCGTAACCTCATTCGAATAATAATCCTAGTAACCATGTCTTGGTTGATAGGCTCATCAGGATTAACATGATCTGGTCTTGCGTATTTGAAGAAGTCTTCAATTTGTTGGGTTCTTGGAGCAGAACAGGTAATAGACCAAGTGAAGAAAGGTCTTCTGATGAGGTTAAGTAACAAATAGTATGTGATCAAGATTAATTCAAAGGATAGTGAATTGGCCATATCCTTCTCTATAAATGTCTGGAGTTGAGATGCATCCAATATGTTCTAAAGTTTTAGCAACAGATATAGCATTTTCTAAATATTTAGGATTTATCCCTTTCATGAGGATGGTTCTTTGTGCTATTCTGTTTAAAGATCTAAAATAGACATCATAATGCTTTTCCATAATAAATTCTGGGTTACTGGATGATGATGCAGGATTTTGCATAAATACTCCAGGAAGAGAAGGTCCACTGAGATGGTCAGCAACAATATTATGTTTACCAGATATATGTTGTGCTTCATAATTGAACTGGTTTAAGTATTCTTGCCATCTGAGATATTTTCCTTGGCCATCTTTTCTTCCATGATCCTTTTCTTTAAAAGTGAGAAACCTTGTACAGTCTGTTCGGATGATAAAATGTTTCAGGCACATCAACTTTAAGGCAAATTTCTTTAGATTCTTGATTACATTATAGATCTCTTTGTCAGAAGAAATCCATTTTCGAACATCTTCAATGAAAACTCCACTAGCGTATTCACCAAGAAGTTCTTCTCCATCTTTGATGAAACAGAGATGTCCTCCCCAAGCATAATCTGAAGCATCTGTATATAGAATAAATTCATCAGTTGTAGTAATATTTAAAACAGGAAGAGATTATACCTTTTGCTGGATGAGCTTAACAACATCTGTATGCTTCTGGCTCCATTGGGGCTTTCTTTTTGTGAGCAATTGCTGTAGAGGTTCTCTATTAAAACCTACATCTGGGTAGAAATTATTTACATAGTTCAAGATGCCTAAGAATCCTTGCAACTCCTTTGTATTAAGAGGAGGCTGAAATTCAAGGATCTTACTCTTGATATGAGGTTGGACCTCAAGTTGTTCATTATTAACAATCATACCTAAAAACTTACAAGAGTTTGTACACCAATTTTAAAGAGGGACATAACAATCCTAGAATTTAATGCTAATCTATAAAATGTTTCAAGATAAAAGTCTTTACTGAAAACAAGGATATCATCAATATAGACACATAAAAAGTTTTCACAGCCATAGAAGATCTTATCCATCCTTTCTTGGAAATATGCAGGAGCATTCATCAATCCAAATGGCATGACAATTCATTCATAATGACCAACTGGACAGCTAAAAGCAATTTTATACTGTTCTTCCTCCTTGACTCGTATCTGATAAACCCCTAATTTGCAATCAAATTGGGAAAATATTTTAGAGTTAGCAACTTTCTTTAAAAGATATGACTTATCAGGAATTGGATAAGGGAAAGGAAGAGTAATGGCATTTAAAGGTTTATAATTTATAACCATTCTCTTCTTTTGTCTTCTTTTCTCAACTTCTTTACATACCATAAAAGCATAACAATTATAATCAGATTGAGAGTGTTTGATGTACTTCCCTTTCTTAAGTTCATCAATCACTTGAGCCATATCTAGATAGTCATGTGCTGGTATAGGGATTCTTTTCCCGCTTTTGATTTTTCCCCCATGTTGTAACCTGATTTCCATTTCCGGCATTTTCTTCTCCTAGAACTTTTGAGGGTCTTCTGAACAAACTGCCTGAATTAGTGCTGCTTTGAGTTCTGGTAGTGGCTCAATTGTCTGGATCCTGTTAATAGCTGAATATTTTTCAGAGGCATAAATCATTCTAGGTGTATTGATCTTTTCACCATTGAATGTGAACATTATACTTTTTCTGGTACACCCATAATGAGTATATCTATCAATAAAGTTGCCTCCTAATAGAACATCTACAGGCATTTGCTTCATAGCAAATAACTCACATTTAAATCTTTTCCCTTCCACCTCTAAAGGATGTTGGTGACTATATTTATCACAAAGGAACTGATTTCCTTGAACATCACAAGCAGTGTAGGCTATCTTTTGTGTTAATTGCTCCCAATTATTTAAGATAGGTTCTTTACAGAAAGATAGAGATGCACCAATATCAACTTGAGCATCATATTGCTTACCATTAATGGTAACTATGATGTATTGTGAGAACTTGCCTGTAAGTAAATGTACTAGGTAATTTTGTTCCAACTAAGGTTTTGGTTCAGGTAAAACTGATAGGACTAGTTTCACCTTACTAGGATCTTCAATGACTCTGGGTTCTTCAATCTCTATTTCAGATTCATAATTAGTTTGGATTTGTTCTTGAAATGGAGAATGATCAAGATATGGATAATAAGAAGTAGAAGGAATATCATCATATGCTGTGACTTGAGGTGTTTTACTACTCTGTGGAGGACAAGATTGCATATGAGAATAAAATGGTTCTTCTCTAGCTTGGATAGAGAAGTCAGCTAAAGCTTTTGAAATGGGGTCAGCCTTGGGAATACTTCTACTGTATTTTCTGTCTTTTCTTTCTGCAGTAATAATAGGAAAATCAGTAGAGAAAAATTATACCTGCTTACGCATATATGTACCAAAAGAATTTATTCCACTGTATGAAGGTGGATATTGCCATGTGTTCTGACCTGGATATCTTGGCTATTGTTGAGAGAATGGAGATTGCTGATTATACCGCCTTTGTTTTTGATATGGGTATCTGCCCTTGCCTCTTCTTGTTCGGTTCATCATGACAGTAGGTATGCCATAATCTTCAAAAGATTCTTCCAGTTGTTCTACTTCTAGGAGAGTGTCAGCAAGATCATCTAGAGCTTCATCTTCGTCATCAACTTCTTCAATGACAGGTTCAAAAATGTTATCTTGAAGATATAAATCTTCATCTTCATCAATGACATCCCACCATGCTGCTGCATTTGGATCAGCATAGACTGCTTTGACAACTTTATTTTTGCAATGGCAGTCAGGAGCTTTATGGCCTAGTTTATTGCAAATATAGCATATAATTTGATTGCTCTGAGGTCTAGGCTGGTTGTGGTGATGCATATTCTTATGCTTAGGAGCATAAGAATGGCTTTTAGGAAAAGTGTGTTTCTAGAAGTTAAGTTTGCACTTCTTGTATTTTTTGTTGGCTTTGCGCTGTGTGCGAGTAAATGGATTGCAACCATAGGTTTGAATGAAGGAAGGAGCAATACGTTGGGCTTCATGCTTTGTAAATTTTTGCTGATATTTGCAATCATCAATGAATCTGATAATCTGATCCTTAGTATATTGAATAAGGTCAGTGATGGGGCAGGCTTCTAAAGAAAGCTCACGAATTTCCATATAGCGAATTACTTTGTCGCCTAAATTGTATGGGAGGCCTTCAAGATATTTGGATTTGGCAAACTCAATTTTCTTGCGGTCTTTGAGTTCATAAATAAGCTTGCAAAATGCATTTGAATAGGCTTTGAAATCTTGAAGGTCACAACATTTCATTGATAATATATCTTTCATCCATCTTTCTTTACGGTAGACAAATTCTGGACAAAATTCATCAATAAGCAGATCAAGTAGACAATTCATAGCAGGCAATTGGATATGTTGTTGTTGGCCAGTAGCAGTGTCTGTTTGAATAATAAAATTTTGAAAAACTTTTGCATTCTTTTCAGCATCTGAAAGAGTTCCCCACCAATCACAAACTATTCCCCATAAATAATTAATAACCAATTCAAAAATATTCTCTTGAGAGGTTCCTAATAAGGTTCCAATGATGATAAAGGTATTAATCCATTTATTGATAAGCTGAAATGGATCTTCAACTTCATCAATATCTAGATACCAAGGTTGTATAAGACAGGTAGTCTGCATCGTCATTATGGTATCAGGAATTTTCTTGTCTCTTTTTTCTTTGAGTAGAACAGGATTTGGGATTACAAGAGTAGTAGGTGTTGGTTTTCTCTCTTGGTCTATTAACCAATCTAGGGATTGAGACAAATCATGTAAAGAAGCATCTAGATTATCAAGTTTTTGGGATAAAACATTATACTGATTTCGTAATGGCTGTACATGGTTAATCACAGTATTGATGTCATCTCCATTTTTATGCAAATTGTTTAATGTTTGGTCAGATTGGGTATGTAGCTTGGCAAGAGAGACCTTGACATCTTTGAGGTGATTATGGTTTTCTAAGACAATATTGCCTATTTTATTTACGTTTGCATGAATAACAGTGTAATGTCCCTTACCTAAATTGCCCTAGAAATTCGAATGCCACAAGTTAGGTTTAGGGTTTATGATTTACCACATAGAATATCTTTTAAATTACATAATTCTTGGACTTGAATTCTATAGTAATAACATAGGAAAGCATATACAAAATATAGATATACATATATACATCTTTAATCATTAGGGTTAGACAAGATTACATTGCATTCAACTTCATAAATAACATCACTATAGAGAAATCATATATTCATTATTATGTAGCTAATTTAGTTTGTTTGCAAAATTCAATCATAGAAGAGAGAGTACAAGGAGGCATGGCAGGGTGCCTTAAGACAATTGTTCTCCCTCCATGCAGTCCCCTCACCATTCTTCTTTTACTAGTGATCTTAAATTTGTCAAAAAACCCTCAACATGGAGATTAAGAGGAGAGTTTTGCCCTTGGGTGCCCTTAGCCGTTCTCTCCCTTTCACAGGGTAGTAGGGTGCCCTAGTAGTTGTTCTCTCCCTACTTGCCACTGTAAAGGGGTGCCCTTAGCCGTTCTCTCCCATAGTGCATACTTCCTCTTTGTCCTTGTTGACAGGTTATTGAAATATTATATGTATTTTTATATATGATAGTGATATGCAATAAGTAAAGATAAATGACAGTCAATATATTTTCACAATGATTTGACCTGACGTTCCTTATTTTATTTGTGCATTCATATTCAATAATGATTCTTATTGAACTTCTAGTTCAGTTCAAGAATTGCAATGTATCCTTTTGCTGTCCACAATAGTTTATATGACTAAATAAATATATATATCTCCGCGGATGGAATTTGTATGTTTGCTGTTCTAATCGATACTAAAAAATGCCCCCTCTTCATTCCCTCTTCTCCTTATATAGTTTCTCAATGGAGGTGATTCACATAAAGACACATCCTTTCACAATGGAATAATACCTCCTTTCAGATCGCACTACTTCATAAAATTAAATCTTAAATAACAAGTGCTTCTTGATCGCTACCTTTCCTTGAAGGATCGCACCACATCACATATACTAATCGCATCTTCTTTTTGATGATTGCTGGTGTCTTAATGTCATACACACCTTATGTTTTGACTCATATCTTATGCCATGTAAATCGCTCCATTATGATTTTGTCTTATTTATTAAACCATTCATCTTCCTAAAACTTCCTTCAAAACATATCATATATTGCTGTTCTATCACCAGGAAATTGTACCATGTATTTTGTTATTAATTACTCCCAATTTGCTACATCCTTCATATGTTAGTTAACTACCTTCTCTTTGCTGTATCGTCTCACTTTATAATAATTCATAACCTCCTGACAAATCGTATTCCTCATTACTAATTTGCTTCTCCTTGTATATTATCATGTCATATCTGCATTTAGATAAGACTATATATATATATATATATTCGTTGCCAAGGGTTGAGTTGGCCATATAATGCATCAATTATTGTTTATAATTTAATTTTATGATTTGTCCTGTTTCGGTGGCATGACAATCTGCCCTGCCCAAGATTGCTTGTCCTCAAGCAATCACAAGCCAAGAAACTCTTGAAATTACCAAGATTCTAAATCAACCTTGTAGATTTGTATTCTTGTGAGGTCATTAACTTTTATTGTGATGCTGTGATAGGAATTGGAGATTTTAAACCATGTGACGATTATTTTGGTTATGTTTGACTGTCTTTGGAGAGTAGTTGTTAGTATACTTGCCTCAATTTGACTACCAATAAGGTCAATACTATCCTCTAACGTATGAGGACAATTTATTGTCCAGTAGTCTTCTTTCTATTTCCCAATAACTCTCAACAACAAAACCAAGAGATGGAAATTGACAAGACTTATTACTTAAGACAAGTTTTCTCTCATTTCCTCACCCCAAGGATCCTAAACAATGATACAAACTCTTCATTACCCCTTGTTGAAATCTAAAATCATGATGGATTGTGGGAATGTTTTGAATATCAAGATCCCACTCCTTTGTGTAAAATTTCTTTTGCTTTCGTGTAAAGGATCTATAGTTTTGAATGACAACTTCCCTTAGATAAAGTATGTTTCATTTTGTGTAAACATTCAAACAAAGTTTATGATAAGTTTGTTTCTAATGAGGAGCTTATAGGATTTTGTATTACTTAACCTAGTCAAGCATCTGTTATACCCATAGGTAATTAATATTTAAGTACAAATTTATGGGATTGATCAAGTCAATAAAATGAAAGGTTTACCCTAATATTTGATTCTCGTTCCATCTTCTAACTTAGTTGGAGGTTATCACTACCCTTTGACATATCTCCATGTTTGGTACTAAATTTATTTTCATATCTTGGGAAAGTACCTGATTTATTTAAACGATATCAATTAATCCCAAGGTTTGATAGGTGAGAAGGATCTTGGGATTTGTGGGTTATGGACCCATATAATTTAAAATAGACTTATGTACCAAATTGTGTATCAAATTTATCTAAGTTACTCTAATCAAGAAAAAGAACTTAGTATAAGAAGACCTTTGTATGAAATGATCTACTCTAGATATTACTTATAGAAGTGAATTTGGTCTCCAGACAAAGTTCACTAGATCAATTTTATAGGTTACAAGGTAGATTATATGTGGTATGGACTGGATTGTATCGCCATTGTTTCAATGAGTGTGGGATAGATCACTTGATTGTACACTTGATCTTGTTCCAAAGGAATAGAACAATTTATTCTTAATGATGTTCCTCCTCCAGGAAGCTTGATGAATATATCTTACGATAAACTTCCCACATTTCTCCTAAGATCTCTCAAGAGTCCAAATTTGTAGGTTCCTAAAGAATTGAGTTGTCTTCATTTCATTCTCATAAAAATGTTGTTTTGGTTTTTAAGAGTTTGACCATTCTAGGTCAAGATGATACCTCAGTGTACCTAAATCTCGAAGTTTGAAGGATGAGATAATCTTAATTTATCTTTGTATCTTTAGGTATACTTAAGTTTTTGTGACACATAGTGGTGGCAATGAGTGGATTTTCATTTGAGAGTTGGAAGTCAAATTATATCATTAGATTCAACTATGTTGAGTGGTTATGATTGATTGTTCCTTCTTTGGGAAACTTTCGATATTTTGATTGCTTGATGAATAGATGAGTGACGATTGCTTATGTCAATGAATTGATTTATCCTTTATATCTATTTCTTGAAGGAGTCACTAGTCTTTTTGGCTGCCTTTTTCGAGAATAATACTTTACCTTTGAGTTGATTGTTAGATCTATTATTGATGGTTTCTTCACAAGGAAATGATTCCCCTTTTATATTTTATTGTTAAGGAAGTCCTACATTTGAAGGGTCACACTTTTCGTATTTGGGGTTTGATCCTTTCTCGCATCATCATTATTCTTGAGAACCTAATTTAATTTACTTCGTAAAATCTCTTAGGGTTCTATTCTCAATTGAATTCTTCAATGATGTTTTGGATGTCTTTCTCAAATGAACTGTTCTCTCCTTTTACATCTCAATTTTGAGGGAGTCACACTTTTTCACTTTACTAGTTACAACTCTTCATTATTACATAAGTTAATATGTTAGTGCTTCTCAACCCAAGAAGTGTTTGACAAATAAAGCTTTGATAGATTTGGTATTTTCATAATTTTTAAGCATACACACGGAGTAAACTTGTTGAAGGAACATTAGACATGAAGCAGACACATAGATATACAAAGTATACGCATAAGTACATGTGAAGCATGAAGCATACACATAAATACATGTGATATATGAAGTATGAAGCATACACGTCATATACAAAGTATACACATAAGTGCATGTGAAGCATGAATCATACACATAAATACACGTGATATATGAAGTATAAAGCATACACATCATATACAAAGTATACACATAAGTGCATGTGAAGCATGAATCATACACATAAATACACGTGATACATGAAATATACGTAAGACACGAAGTATACGCATAAATACACGTAATACATGAAGCATGAAGCATACATGTAATACAAGAAGCATGAAACATACACGTAATACACAAAGTATACACATAAATACACGTAATACATGAAGCATGAAGCATACACGTAATACACGAAGCATACACATAAATACACGTAATACATGAAGCATGAAGCATACACGTAAATACATGAAATACACGAAGTATGCACATGAATACACGTAAGTCACGAAGCATACACATGAATATACGTAAGTCGTGAAGTATACACGTGAATACACGTAAGTCACGAAGTATACAAATACACGTAAGTCACGAAGTATACACTTGAATACATGTAAGTCACGAAGTATACACTTGAATACACTTAAGTCATGAAGTATAGATTTGAATACACTTAAGTCATGAAGTATTCAAGTGAATACACGTAAGTCATGAAGTATACACTTGAATACATGTAAGTCATGAAGTATAACTTGAATACACGTAGCATCAACTATCATTCACAGGTTGGTAGGAAGGATGCTCTGATACCATTTGTAAATGTCCCTTACCTAAATTGCCCTAGAAATTCAAATGCCACAAGTTAGGTTTAGGGTTTATGATTTACCACATAGAATATCTTTTAAATTACATAATTCTTGGACTTGAATTCTGCAGTCATAACATAGGAAAACATATACAAAATATATACATATATACATCTTTAATCATTAGGGTTAGACAAGATTACATTGCATTGCAATTCATAAATAATATCACTATAGAGAAATCATATATTCATTATTATGCAGCTAATTCAGTTTGTTTGTGAAATTCAGTCATAGAAGAGGGGGTACAGGGAGGCATGGCAGGGTGCCTTAAGACAACCGTTCTCCCTCCATGCAGTCCCCTCAACATTCTTCTTTTACTAGTGATCTTAAATTTGTTAGTAAACCCTCAACATGGAGATTAGTAGAGTTTTGCCGTTGGGTGCCCTTAGCCGTTCTCTCCCTTTCATAAGGCAGTAGGGTGCCCTAGTAGCTATTCTCTCCTCACTTGCCATTATAAAATGGTGCCCTTAGCCGTTCTCTCCCATAGTGCATACTTCCTCCTTGTCCTTGTTGATAGGTTATTGGAATATTATGTCTTTTTATATGTGACAGTGATATGCAATAAGTAAAGATAAATGATAGTCAATATATTTTCACAATAATCTGACCTGATGTTCCTTATTTTATTTTTGTATTCATATTCAATAATGATTCTTATTGAACTTCTAGTTCAGTTCAAGAATTGCAATGTATCCTTTTGCTGTCCACAATAGTTTATATGACTGAATAAATATATATATCTTTGCGGATGGAATTTGTATGCTTGCTGTTATAATCAATAATAAAAAATGTCCCCTCTTCATTCCCTCCTCTCCTTCCTTCTATAGTTTCTGTTAAACTAGTGTTAGTTTATTCCTAATGGTCATCTCTTATCTCGTTCTTATCCCTTCTGCTTTTTTCCCTTATGGCTTTTTTTAGCCTTTGTACATTCTATATATACAGTGTTGCTGTATCGTGTATTTTATTCTCTTCTGATTAATATATTCGAAGTTTCTGTAATATGGTATCAGAGCAGGTCCCTTTCTCGGGGCCTATCCGAAGATCGTATATTCTGAAATCATATTCGTTTCTTCTGCTCTCAGTCTTTTATCTGAAGGTGTAAATTATATGCTCGTGATTTTTTGGATGATTCGTTGGTTGAAGGTCGCGAACCTTGTTTGGGCGCCATTTTTAAGACCAACATTTCTGGAATATATCTTCCATAACTCTAGTTTGAGGTCGCGTTTTTAATATGTAGGGTCGTGATTTTCTATGGGCGTCGTTTTTACCCTAGGCAGAGTTCTATTTTTCTGCTAAATCGTGGCCTCCATTTGGATCGTTTTTCTGCTCCTGTGTTGATTTGAGACCCGTTGACACGAGACCTTTGTGTGTTTCTTCCAAAATCTCGTGATTTGACGGTCGCGTTTTCTGGGCCGCAATTCTTTTCGGCGGTTTCACTGGAGGGTTACGGTGGTTTCGCTAGATCTTTCTCCTGATCGCGGATTTTGGATGCAAGTGACAGTTTCATCTGTTTTTTGGTCGCCATAAAAGGGTTTGTGGTATGCTCTTGATCATCGAGAGTTTTTTTGGTAAGCGTTTTCTGTGCCTGTAGTGCTTTAAACGCTCAACAAATCCTTTTGTTCTTGATCAAGTTTTTTTGAAATCCAGTGTTTTTTTGTTTCTTTGGGATTTCCTATTTGAAATCCTAGTCGGCATACTATGTTTCCTTTTGCCATTATTCTCTATGTTTGATAGAAAAATTTAAAGACCTTCAACAGTGAATCTGCAATCCTGCACAAATGGCGTCTCTTGAGCAGAACGATTCTGTGGTCTCTGCCTTCATGGCCAAGCGACCTGCAGATCATGTCAATTCGTCTGCTTGGTACATTGACTCCGATGCCTCTCGACACTTCACACATCGTTGAGACTGGTTTACGGAGTACATGCCTTTCAAGGATTCTATCATCTTTGGTGGAGGTGAAGAATACACTATTGTTGGAAAAGGCAACGTCCAAATCCAGTCTGCCAGGAGAAATTTAATATTTCTTGATGTATATTTCGTACCTGGAATGGAGCTGAACCTCCTCTCTGTCAGTCAGATAATGCGACATTCACCTCATTTGGATGTCGTTTTCAGCATGCATACTTGCAGTATAATGGACCCTAAGACACATACTGTTGTTGCCAAGGGTCTTGAGGATCATGGTCTTTATAGGCTCATGGACTCTGGTGATTCTCACAAGCATACCATGGCAGCCCGGAATACCTCTATCAGCAAACTCTGGCATCAACGTTATGGGCATCTCAATATGTACTATCTCTCTCAGCTCGCTCGAGAGGGTCTGGTTGGTGGTCTTCCAGAAATTCAGACTCTAATTCTTGGTGTTTGTGATGCATGTCAGGTTGGCAAGCAGCATCGTACTCCATTTCCAAATGGTGATAAATGGAGAGCATCCAAAGTTTTGCAGTTAGTTCATGTTGATGTCTTTGGACCCATGAATACCCCTTCAGTTACTGGATGTTGATATTTCCTGCTTCTGTTTGATGATTTCAGCAGAAAAATGTGGGTGTATTTCCTAAAAAGGAAATCAGATGTCTTTAGTACATTTCAGCAGTTCAAGGCTTTGGTGGAAAAAGAGTCCGGCTGTCCAATAATCACTCTTTGATCTGATAATGGAGGGGAGTTTTGTTCTTCTTCCTTCATTCATTTCTGTGCTGCACATGGTATTAAACGCCAGCTGACTACACCATACACACCTCAACAGAATGGTGTGGTCGAGCGTCGCAATCGCACTATTACAGAAATGGCATGGTCTATGTTGGAACATAAAAGTGTTCCTAAGAAATTCTGGGCTGAAGTAGTCTACACTGCCGTTTATCTTTTGAATCGATCTCCCACCTTTGCCATTCGAAAGAAGACTCCTGAGGAAGCCTGGGCTGGTCGTAAGCCGTGTGTTAACCATCTCAAAATTTTTGGTTCCACTGCTCATGTTTTGATCCCAGATGCCAAGCGCACTAAGCTGGATTCCAAAAGTCAGAAACTCATGTTCACTAGGTATAGTGAAAATCATAAGGCTTACAGACTAATTGATATAGATACTGACCGTCTTATATTCAGTCGTGATGTAGTCATTGATGAGACTACTGGGTCCTTTCTTCTCTCTCCTTCATCTATTCCTCTTGAGGATCAGCCTTTGACGGATTCAGATTCAGGTGTTTGCATTCCTCTAGCTTCATCTGATGGGAGGGCTTCTGCTGTTCTGCCCGCCTCTCAGCCTGGATCTCCACTTGCCTCAACTCAGGATATTCTGGATCCTCCTGATCTTGTTTCGCCTCCTTCAGATGATTCTGCTGCCCCTCTTCCAGATGCGGGCCCCTCTGCTCTCCGGCCGAAATGGTTGGCCAAACCATTGGTGACCTTCATGATAATGAACTCCTCAAAGGAAGATCTACTCGGAAGAAGAGCAAGCAGTGAAATTTGGTCAATTTTGCTCTTATGGCCAATCTTCACAACATTTCAGAGCCTTAATCTTATTCTGAGGCTCAAGGTGTACCTGAGTGGGAATAGGCTATGGATGCTGAGCATTAGAGTCTTCTGAAGAACAATACTTGGGTTTTGTCTGATCTCCCTCCTGGGAAGAAACCTGTTGGTTGCAAATGGGTATACAAAGTCAAGTACAAGGCCGATGGGACTCTTGATAAATATAAGGCTAGGTTGGTTGCCAAAGGTTACTCTCAAAAAGAAGGTGTTGACTATGAGGAGACTTTTGCTCCTACAGCAAAAATGAGCACCATTCGGCTTGTCCTTGCTATGGCAGCTCAATTTGGGTGGAAAGTCCATCAAATGGATGTCAAGAGTGCCTTTCTCAATGGAGAGTTGCAGGAAGAAGTCTATATGACGCAACCTCCCGGTTTCAAGGTTGCTGGGAAAGAACATCAAGTTTGCAAACTAGTGAAAGCTCTCTATGGCCTCAAATAGGCTCCACGCGCATGGCATCTCAAGATTGATTAGTATCTTGTTGATCGGGGCTTTCAGCGGAGTCCATCTGACTCCAATCTGTATGTCAATCAGTATGTTGATGATAGACTCCTTATTGTTGTATATGTTGATGATTTGATCATTACTGGCAGCTCAAAATCATTGATTCATCAGATCAAGCATGATCTTAGCCACACTTTTGACATGACAGACTTGGGTCTCTTGCATTATTGTCTCAGTATTGAGGTATGGCAGCAATTTGACAGTATCTTTCTCTCCCAATCAAAGTATGCTCGGAGTCTGTTGGACAAATTCAGGATGACAGATTGCAAATCAGCTTCTACACCAATGGAGAAAGGCCTGAAACTCTCTACTCATTCAGATTGTCCTGTAGAGAATGAATCATTATTTAGGCAATTAGTTGGCAGTCTCATCTATCTCACTGCCACTTGACCTGATCTTAGTTTTGCAGTCAGCTCCATTTCTCGATTCATGACAGCTCCTAAAACTGAACACTGGATTGCAGCCAAGCGTGTGTTACAGTATGTGCATGGCACTTCTGACTTTGGCATTTTGTATGACAGGTGCAAAGATCCTCAGCTGATCGGTTTTACAGATTCAGATTGGGCAGGCTCTGTAGATGATAGAAAATCTACCTCTAGATATGTTTTCAGTTTGGGCACAGGTGCAGTCACTTGGACCAGCAAGAAGCAGCAGGCAGTGGCTCTCTCCTCCACAGAAGCTGAATATAGGGGAGCGGTTAAAGCTGCCTGTGAGGCAGTTTGGCTTCGAAGGATGCTTTTAGATATCCACATGTCTCCAGCCGGTCCTTCACCTCTGTATTGTGACAATCAAGGGGTGCTGAAACTTGCCAAAAATCCTGTCTTTCATGAGCGGACAAAGCATGTTGATCTTCATTGTCACTTTATTCGCCAACTTGTTGAAGATGGCTCTGTTGTGTTGCAGTATGTTCCTACAGAGAACCAAACTGCCGATATTCTCACCAAGTCTCTAAGCTCGGATAAGTTTATCAAATTTAGGAGGCATCTTGGTGTTGTTGACCGATTGACCATTATGGGAGGGTGTTAAACTAGTGTTAGTTTATTCCTAATGGTCATCTCTTATCTCGTTCTTATCCCTTCTGCTTTTTTCCCTTATGGCTATTTTTAGCCTTTGTACATTCTATACATACAGCCTTGTTGTATCTTGTATTTTATTCTCTTCTGATTAATATATTCGAAGTTTCTGTAATAGTTTCTCAATGGAGGTGATTCACATAAAGATGCACCCTTTCATAATGGAATAATACCTCCTTTCAGATCACACTACTTCATAAAATTAAATCTTAAATAACAAGTGCTTCTTGATCGATGGCTTTCCTTGAAGGATCGCACATCACATATACTAATCGCTTCTTCTTTTTGATGATTGTTGGTGTTTGAATGTCATATGTACCTTATGTTTTGACTCATATCTTATGCCATGTAAATCGCTCCATTATGGTTTTGTCTTATTTATCAAACCATTCATCTTCCTAAAACTTCCTTCAAAACATATCATATATTGTTGTTCTATCACTAGGAAATCGTACCATGTATTTTGTTATTAATTACCCCCATACATACAATTTGCTGTATCCTTCATATGTTAGTTAACTACCTTCTCTTTGCTGCATTGTCTCACTTTATTAATAATTCATATCCTCCTGACAAATCGTATTCCCCATTACTAATTCGCTTCTCCTTGTATATTATCATGTCATATCTACATTTAGATAAGACATTTTATCTTTTATATATATATTCGCTGCCAAGGGTTGAGTCGGCCATACAATGCATCAATTATTGTTTATAATTTAATTTTATGATTTGTCCTATTTTGGGGGCATGACAAACAGATATAGATTCTTTCAGAGAGAATATCGTGACAAAAATCATCAACATTTTGTTGCAGATTTGCATAGAACCGAGAAATATAGTTCCTTTGTTTGAACTCATTTGATGGTTCTTTTTCTTCAACAGATTTTTGCTGGAAAGCATATTGGAACATATTTATCTGGCCATCTTCAGATTTATAATTTCGTCTTAGAGGAGGCCATCTACCATTCTTATAAAAAGATATTTCTTGTTCTTTATACTATTCTAGGGTCTCAACTCATGGTAATGTCTGAGCCATATTACAGAATGGATGGCAACAACCTTTCCCTTTTCATTTTGTCTGGCTCTAATTGATAGATCTGGGCCAGTATTAATTGGAGTATCTTCAACTTCTACAAATAACTGTGCTTTCTTTTTGCTGGAGGAACTACTGAAAGAAGACCTAGGTGTCTGGAAGGAATCTTCAAAAGGGTTCTGGTATCTTTTTGTAGACAAGCTCCTAGGGAGAATGCTAATATGATTCTGTTTGACATTACGAACAAGACAAGTAGCCTCTAGCATCTTGGGTACAACATGTTGCATCCAATCTAACTTCCAGCCTGTTGGAATATCAATGGTATTAATATGCCCTTTTTGAAGTTGGACTTTGTGATATCCCCCCCGTCAGGCAGATAAGGAAATCGCTAAAATTTAAAAATTTAAGTTATGAGGCCAACTTCCTTAATATGGCCGACCTCCTGCAACTGACCTCACAAAACATATTTTAAAAAATAAATTAAGGCCGACCATTCTATATTAAAAGAACAACAAATAATGCGATGGAGAAGATTAAAGGTGCGATTTGTTATGGAGGCGTTTTATTAATAAAAAGACATCTGTTCGCTAAGGACATCCTTGCAAAGATATCAAAAGATATAAAAGGAATTTCACCAAAGGAGGAATCAACATCAATCGATGAAGAATAATTATTGAATAGATAAAAGTAGACCACCTACAGAAGTACGTCTACACTCAGCAAACAAGGGCAGGATCAATAGTAAACACATTTGCTTCTTAGAATACAAGTCTTATGTTTTAATAAATAAATATTGTGGTATGCATAATTACTCATATAGGAAGGATATGTATGCATCTTATGATATTATATTATTATATAACCTCTCACATATGGAATATAGGCAATAATGTGGATTCCTCATATATCTGTTTAAATGTTGCAAACAACCATGATAGGAATAATGAGGGATTACAAGGAAGGGTTGGATGGTCCTCTTCTAAGTACATCCCCTCATGGTGGTGACTGGTAGTCCCATGAGGCCAAGGGGGTGCAAAGTGTTCCCCGCCCTTGGGCTTAGAAGGGAAGGATACTCCAGACACCCTGTCGTAGTTTCCCCTCAAACCTCTACCATGGTTGACTATTGGTTTAAGGATTCCCAATCAGAGGGAGGAGAATAAGGGTGGTAAGATGAGGGGGAACGGCTATAGACACCTCACTAGGTACATTCCCTCATGGTGGTGACTGATAGTCCCATGAGGCCAAGAGGGATGGTATATCCGCTCTCAAACCTAAGGTAGAGGATTGCTTCAGGCACCCTATCATATCCCCTTATCCTACCCCTTTTTGGTTGGACTCCATTAATGAATAAGGTATATCATATGATTAAGATAATGTTCCTAACCCTAGTAGGAAAGATCTATTTTATGGATTATGTTTTCAATGATTATCTAACATGATTGCAGGTTCTCAACCAGGATCTATCTTGTTCAACAATTTTAAATTGGTAAATGATATCGCTAACTCTATTTCATTTCTTGCTTTGCTTGGAATTGTGATTTTAGGGCAAAAACTAGGGCATTCACAAAAAGGGGACATTACAAGTGGTATTAGAGCACCGTTCTTGCCAGCCTAAGGGACAAAAGATAGTTGATGCAACTTAGCGTTAGAAAGAGAAAAGCAAAAACTTGCATCTACAATGAGCGAACAAATGGGAAACGAATTCAGGGCCTACATGGAATGTAATGAACAAACAACTCAAGCTCTCATGGAGCAAAATGAGAAAACAACACAACTACTTATCCAAGCCATCCAAAGTATGAACAACAATAATCACCAAACCAATGGAATGGATGCCAACTCAAATCCTTTGCGAAATAATAGAACCCCACTAAGGTCAACTCCAAGAATAACTAGACCCTCCTTTATACCTAGGGAGGTGCCAACTAGAGAAGAGGAAGAAATTAATGAACCAAATCGAAACCTAGAGGAACTTGCCAATTCATATTCAAGGCTTGACCCTGAAACTAGGAGAAAAATTCCATTTAGAGAATTTTGTGAGGTAGGATCAAAAATTAACTCTAGAAGGGTAGGGGGTCAACCTAACAAAAATTTACAACATAAAATAAGCAAAATGACTATTCCTAACTTTGATGGATCGGGGAAAGTCGCCGCTCGTGAATGGGTCCAAAAATTGGATACATATTTAAATCTCGATCCAATGACAGAAGAAGATGCCATCACATTCGCCGTTTTACATTTAGGAGTTGCACACAAATGGTGGCACCATGGATTGATTACCCAAGGCCACCAAAACATAACGACTTATGATGACTTCACCGGAAAACTTATTGAGAGATTTGACCAAGAACACCCTGAAAAATATTTTAAGGAACTGAACCAATTAAGACAAGAAGGAACCGTTGAGGATTATGTAACATAATTCCAAAATCTCGCCGTCATGGTTCCTGGAATAACCGAATAGAGACTCACTTACCTATTTATTGAAGGACTATCGGAATCTATTCGGGCCCTAGTAAGTGCCTTTGATGCTGCCACCCTCCAAGATGCAATCCTAAAAGCCCTACGACTTGATATCACCAAAACAAAGGAAAAAAGTTACTTTAAAAAAATGACATCAAAAGATAAACACTTCTATGGAAAGGATGGACGTAAAAAGAACATTTCTTTCTAGAGATGACCGAGATGAGCTTTGAAAGAGAAGTCTATGTTTTGATTGCAAGGGAAAATGAGAACATGGACACATTTGTAAACAAGAAGAAAACCAAGAGAAAAAGTTGTGTTTTAAGTGCAAAGATATATGGAGGCCTAGACATTTTTACACTCGAAAGGACCTTAAAATGAAAAACTTATGCTACAAGTGCAAAGAAAAATGGGAATCAGGTCATATATGTGGGAAAACAAGCCAAGCACAATAAAGAGGCACCATCTGACGAGGAAACGTGGGAGGAAAAAGAGAAAAAACTCTAATAAGAAGAGGAAGTGCGATGAACAGGAGCAAGGAACCATAACAGCCATCTCAAGAGTATCCAAACACCAACCATTTCGAATCAAAAGTACTCTAAAAGGACAAAGGGTAACCACCCTTGTAGATAGTGGAGCAGAGAAACTCAAATCCCGATTCTATGGACCATACAAAGTTTGAGGCTCATGACATCATATTTTCAGCCCCCAAAATGCCAAAAGCACAATTGGCCTTCTCAGCAGGCTTCTCAATAGTATCCGTTTGACAATGGAGACCCTAGAGATAGCTTCAAGTGGAATCTAGAAAACTCACCCAATTTTTGTTGGCCTTGAATGGCAGGAAAGTACACGATTCATATTAGATGCACCTCATTATCCATGTTCCTTTGCCCTGACCTATGTTTATGCTATCTTGTGGAGCTTTGTTTATAGCAGTGTAGCAATAATCTGGAAAAAATTGCAATTAATCACAACTAGGCCTTGCTGCCGGTTTACCCCCCAAAATGAATCTCCAGTTTTTTCAATTAATTGGTCAATCCCATTTTTTGGTAAATGAAATGTGATTTAATTGTGATCTTTTTGAGAATCTTGAATTTTTCATGATGTTGAAAAAAATCACAATTTAATTGGGATTAAATTGCAATTTTTGTCTATAAAATGTTAAAGCCTGCATTTTGATCAATCCTGCTCATTTTTACACTGGTTTTTTCAAATTTTTGACAGCAATTTTGGCAATTCTTTTTTAGTATACCCTAACCCTAACCCAAATTTTCCTGATTAATTGGAAAAATCATCTTTTTGTTTGCTGAGCTATTCTGAAGAAAGATTTTTGCCACTATGGCTTATAATTTGCTTTAGGCAATCTTGCTATTCTTTATTCTTCTTGTTAAACCTATTATGGTCTTTATGTGTGTAGAGATTCTGTAGGTACTTAATGATTGTAATATTCTGCAGTCTTTTTGACCTATTCTAGTTATCCATGGACATATTAATTTACTTTAATTTAATTTTTCATATTTCTACTACAATTTGACATATAATGCCTTGCTTTCAGGATGTAGAGCTGCCTTCTTGAAAAATCAGTCTTTCGATTTCTGTTAGATTCTGCCATGTAATAGAAGCAAGTTTATGACAATATTTAGGTGTGTAATTTGTATGCTACTTGATATCTATACTTGTAATAACATCACTTCCTTTCTTCTGTCATATTTCTCAATTGTGATGCTTGCATCTCAACTGATTTGCATTAGAACAGATACTATATAAAAAATTGATATATTTGAGTGTGCTACATTTGTCATAAATACTGAATGCTATGTATTTGTGTGCCAGTTATTCAGCCTGCATATTTGATTTTTTTCTGCAGATCACTGAATGGTTTAATAAATGTTACAGTTGTCAGTTCACTTTCATACATAAAAGTATATCATGAATAGTTTGAAGAATGAACAGCCCTCTTCAAGGCCTTCAAGATCCCATCCAGACAACAGCAAAACATATCATCATAAAGATGGGGTAACAGGCACTGAGCTCTGGACAGATGGGCTAATCTGTGCTTTTGAGTTTTTCTCTGGACATAAGAAGAAAAGTGGAGATACGTTGTATTCGAAAAATCAAATAGCACCAGGGAAAATTGTTCAAGATACACCCAAGGTCAGACAATTTTCTGATCCAAATAACTTGTCTAAAACCAATGTAAGTAGGGATTCAGAACTAGAGAAGACTACTATTGTTTCAAGTGATGGAGAAGATCCACAACCAAGTTTACTAAATGTTGAAGATACAGCTGGCAAGAAAGGCATGTTGATGCCAAGGGGAAACCAAATTGCAAGAAGGAACAGAAATGTGGATACACTTCAAGAATGTTCCTGGGTCCCGATTGGATGGTCAAGACTATCAGAACTTGTCCAGATGGTTCAAGTTGACGCACAGTGGACTTCTCAGCCAATAGAATACAAAGATGAAGAGGGTGCTCTTACTGTTGCAGATGTTGCAGCTCCATACTGGCAGAGACCAGTTGGGCCAACTTGGTGGTGCCATGTAATGGCAGGACATCCAAGCATTGATTCCTGGTTAAAGAACTCTCAGTGGCTGCATCCTGCAATTAGTACTGCTCTAAGAGATGAAAACCAATTAATTAGTGAGAGAATGAAGCACCTGTTATATGAGGTAAAAATCCCTTGTTTTTGAGTAGTTTATCAGTTCTGCATTTGGGAATGTGCTATTTGATTTATGTTCTACATTGTTAGAAATTTTGTTCTTTGGTGAGATTCAACCCATGAATGATGATATGAAGAAAGGTACAATGATGACCCTAGGACTATTGTTTGTACTTTGTAGTATCAACCCAGTTTATTGATTGTATCACATTTCAGGTTCCAGTGCGTGTTGCAGGAGGACTATTGTTTGAGTTGTTAGGACAGACAGTAGGTGACCCTCAACGTGAAGACGACGACGTTCCTATTGTACTTAGATCTTGGCAGGCTCAGAACTTTCTGGTCACAGCTTTGCATGTCAAAGGAACGGTGCCATATTTAAATGTTCTTGGAATTATTGAAGTTCAGGTAATCAACATGCCATTTGAAGTTTTTGGCAGGAAGCTAGTGAAAGATAACTATCCAAATGCACTGGTCCATCTTTTTTGTACATTTACCTTCATCTTTCCACATGATGATATTAGAAAGAACACACTTTGAATAGACACATCTCTTTTACCATTTTCACAATCTAATGTAACTTACATCTCTTTTGCAGGATATTCTTGTAGCTGGTGGTTCTGCAGCTCCCAAAACAGCACATGAACTGATAGCAAATTTAGCTTGTCGTCTTGCAAGATGGGATGATAGGTTCTTTTCATTATTTCCTTTTCAAAATTCACAATTTTAGTTTTATATTTGTTGAGAGCTAGCTGTTACTAAATTGAATAATAGTAAACAAATTAAGTTCCTAAACTGGTTAATTTTTGGGAGAGTTGATCAGTGTATAAATGAGTGTTCAAATTGCATGCAAAACAAACATACTTATATGAAATTGAGCTTTATAGCATGCATAGATGCTTGTTGGAAGATGACAGTTGTTAACCTCGTAAGAAACTTCTATGAGCTCCTTTTTGATAAGACTGTTATAAATTTATAATACACTTAATCAGGCTGCTTAATTTTTAATTCTACTATGCTTATTATGTTTTGGTTTTCAGGGAAAGATATAAATCTGTTTATCAGGTATGAGCAGTTAATCCTTGCAAGTTGCATCTGAATCTGAAGGGTTGCAACTGACATAGAGGGACTACCCCAAGAGTGGAGAAAAATGTAGCTTGAGCTACAGGGCCTCTTAGATTAGAGTTCAGTCATTAATTTTTTGAAATCAACACAGCTGATTAAAGGTAAAAGGTAAAGGTAGTTTGTAGGTCACCATTAAGTGAGACACTAATTTGGTGTATGAGGATACACCTTATGCAAGCATTTCAAAGCAGAACCGGGGATGAGTCTTGATTTGATGTGCCAATTTGTGATGACTATAGGAAACATAAGAGCTATTAGGCTTTTATTCATTTTGATTGGAGACTATATTCAGTTTCAGAAATTATGACATCTTCTTGCACCAGCGCCTGGAATAACTGTCCAATGAAGAAATGGTTTGTGATGAACATAAGATTATGCATATATGAAGCTTATATTGGACCTGCATACTGCTCTTTCTTTCGACACATCAAAACAATACCATTTCCTTTTGTGATCTACATGGGCCTGTCTATTCCTTGAAGGCAATTCAAACTCTTTTATTGCCTCATGAGAATTCTACATCTTTTGTAGAGGTGGTCATTGCCACAAAGATACATGGTTTAGACTTCAGACCCATGTAATTGTCTAGGCATGCTTTCACTTTTGACGGTGTCCCTAATTGTCATGTCCCCTTTTTTGCCCTAGGCGTTCAACATGATCCTTTAGCTTATTTTCAATTTCTCGTAGGTTAATGGGTTTGGGTTAGGGAAATTATTTTAATAATAATTAAAGTTGGTCTTATTCTCATTTTTGTTAACACTGTAAAAGGCCACTTTATTTATTATTTCCAGGCCACCTAAATGGGGCACAATAAGGCCTTTGTAACTCTTATTGTTGTTTTAATTATTTTTGGGTGGAGTTACTAAAATTCAATTTAAAATTATTAGATTTTTGGGAGAGAAAAATTAAATATTTTAATTTTAAGTTCCCAAGAGTCTATAAAAAGAGATCTAAGGCTTATGTGCAACTCCCCTCAAATTATCCAAAAGCCCTTTGTATTTGAAATTGAGCCTTGATTTCATTTCTTGCCCTAGGACAAAAACCCTACTGGCAAATGGGATTGAGGATGAAAACCCTCTGTTCTGAAGGAGAAATTCCATCCATTGATTTCCACTGAGCTTATTTGCATTGTATTTTCAGTTTGCTGTTGGCATGAAGATTTTAGTGTGTTGGGGTGGTGTGATTTATTCCAAAAATACAAAAATATATTTGTGTTGTTTTGGATTTCAGAGTTTTGTGTTGTTAATGATTTGGTTGATTTTTAGTTTGGAAGTTATCTAAATATTTGTGTTACAAATCTAATTGATTTATATTCAGCTGGGAAAGAGATTAACTTGGTGTTGACAGGCCGTACATCTTGTGCTGGACCTTACATATACCATACTTGGCCATACAATTATTATATCTGTTGGGTTGAATCTTGGTATCCAGCCACACCAATTCTTGGAAATACCTTACTACCTTGTTGGCAATAACATCATCTAGTGGGGCGTAGCTGTTAAGGCATTTTGTATATGTTTGAAGGGCTGTACAAGGTTGTACTAAGCTGTACCTGCAAAGGAAGTTGAAGCATTGTAATTTGGGATCAAAACTTTATCTTATTTGGTGAATATACTTGATGCTGGGTGAGAACTAGCAGACTGAGGTGAACCAGGGCTGTTTTGGCAGCTGTACCATTAAGGGAAAGTGCTGCAGTAGTCATGAAATGCAGCCATACAGTCTATAGGGACAACGGTAAGTGCTAACATTATTATTTGGTAATTCATATTTTGATGATAAGCATTGTTTGATAGCATTCATTGAGCTGGTTATTCGATATTAGCTGAGAGTATATGCTGATATAAATATTTCCTTAAGTTTGCTATTGTGTGAAATTAAAATATTTATAATTAGTTGTAACCACCTAGAAGGTTTACCACCAGATATCAATTGTATATTAGTTGTAATAATCTGGAAGGTCTTCTGTTGTATTCATTTTAATTCTTGCTTTGCATTGTAATCATTGATTGGATGGTGTAGCTGCCAAGTGATTGCATCTCATTATTCGCCATTTTGGTGTTTGATCCAGATCAGCTTGTAGTCTATCGTTTGACATTGATCCGATTTATAGTTATAATCAACCAATTTGGCTTGAGCATCCTTATCATGTCCACCTGTTTGGGTGTTGATTATAAATTGGTCATTGCTACAAGTAAGGTGCATTATTTTCTTTCCTGGTCCTCTTCTTGGAAAGTTGTTTGGGAGCTTGATCGAACGTAGAATCAGTAGTTGGGCAAAAAAAGAAGGGAAAAGAGCAAAGGGTCAGGCTGGCTTTAGACCAAGGCACTCTACCATTGACCACTGCATTACTCTTAGGCATTTGATTGAAAAAACTTGGAACACCCAAGGTGGGGAAGCTTATTGTTGTTTTGTGGATTTTAAAAAAGCTTTTGACACGGTTCCCAGAGACAAACTATGGAAAAGGATGGAAGAATTGGGGGTTCCTGATGAGTTTAGAGCAGCTGTTCACAAACTTTATGAGCGTGTTAGAGCAAAAATCAGAACTAGAGAAGGCATGTCTGAATGCTTTGGCAGCAACATCATGGTCAAGCAGGGGCGCCCACTTTCCCCCACTTTGTTTGGTCTTTACATTGACAAACTTGAGGAATGGATAAATAAAACCGAAGGAGGTAGCATCCAGTCGGCCAGTTTTGTGGTAAAGCTGCTTTTATATGCGGATGATCTTATTCTTATTGCAAAAACAACCCATGGTTTGAGGGGTCATTTGAAGGCTTTAGAGCTATTCTGTCAAGATGTCGGGATGCAAGTGAACATTAGCAAGACTAAAGTCATGATCTTCTCTCTAAAAAAGAAACAACAGCAAACTAATTTTATTTTCGAAGGAAGTCCGCTGGAAATCGTCGAAGAATACAAGTATCTTGGCATGGTTTTTCACAATAGGCTCAGTTGGGAAACTTGCAGGGCGAAAAGGATACAAGGGGGTTGGAAGGCTTCTTACCTTCTCCAGAACAGGTGTAGGAAAGCGAAACTTTGAGATTGGAAAACTAGGAAAACCCTTTTTGGTTTGTTGGTCACGCTGGTTGTCCTCTATGGCTGTGAGGTTTGGGGGAGCAGCATGTCAAATCATAGATGGAGATAGTTGGAAAGAATTCAAAAGCATCTTATCACCAGTAGTCTTAAAGTTAAAGCAACTGTTCCATATGAGATTCTTTTGGCAGAGGCCGGTACTTTCCCGATGGAAGCTATTGCAATATCAAGATTACTAAGTTACCTAAAAAAGGCGGAAAACATGGGGAATCACCGGTGGCCCAAAGTGGTGGTGAACGAGGTGTTAGATTGGAGGAAGAAGACGTGGATGAAGCAAAACATCAAGTGGTTGGAAAAATGGGACATTAAGTTGCATGAGTGTCCTAACACCAAAGAGGAAATAAAAAAGTTTGTGTTAGAAAAATTTAGGATTGCCATGTGGACAAATCAGATTGGGCGTAAAAAAATGCACTACATTAAAGAGTTCAATCCCACTTGGGAGCATGGGGATAAAGCATACTTAAGTGCTGATCTTAAAGGTAAGGCTAGGCTCTTAGTGGCACAATTGAGGACCGGTTCACACTATCTTAGATGTGAAACTGGTAGATGGACGGTTCCCAAGGAAAGGTGGGAAGATAGGACTTGCATTTTCTGCAGTGATAGAGTGGTTGAACCCGAGTGGCACTTCATTAGAGAGTGCGATGCGTACAAGGATATCCGTATGCAGCAGGATAACAATGTGAATGTTGTTTTAGTGAATTATTTGAGGAAGAGAGGCTTCACAACACCGCCCGGCTGTTGGTAAAGATTCATAGAAGGCGGGATGACATCGAAAGGAACCTGAAGAAATCCTAGTGCATTGGACACTTGGTCCCATAGACTGTTTTTGGTCTCGTGGACGTTATTAAAACTCATTCATTCATTCATTCTCACCTTGCCCACATCAGGATCTTGGTGATTAGAAAGGACTTGGGTTTGTGTTGATTGTAAGTTATTTTGGCTAACAGTTTAGTTAGGGACATTACAGTGGTATCAGAGCTAGTGATCTTGCTAGCCTGTATAGAAGCTAACCATTTGATGCAAAGCTATATTTCATATGCATCCCAATGATAGAGCAAATAGATATTATTAGAGGGAAATTAGAAAAAGATTCCAGTTTTTTGAGAATGTAGAAGTAAAGTTTTCATCTTTAGAATTGGGGGTAGAAGAGACTAATATGGCAGAAAGAGAGAAGAAAACTATGGGATAAGACGATTCAACAGAGGCACAGTACAACATAATTGTGGAAGGGCAAGAGCACCTTACAAACATGTTGGCTCAGTTGATTCACATCATGCAGAATAATGTGAATATACCTAGGAATCATGAGCCTAGACATCAGAATGGTGAAGGGAGCACTTCTGGGCTTAATAATCACAACACTCACAATCATACCTAGAGGATTGTTATTCGTTTTGCTATTAGACCCTTTCAACCTACTTTCCTTTGTGAGGAAGAAGTTCCTGAAGTAGAAGCTCAGAATCTGGTGGTGGATGACATCACAACTTGCTATGCTAAATATAGAGCTCTTTTATATGAGATCCAAAATGAAATGTCTCTCACCAATTTTATGAATATGAAGAAGTCAAGAAATGGCTCTAGACTTGAGCCTAGACCTCAAACAAATCAGATTGATCTGCAACATGCTTTGGGGAAGTTATCACTTTCCACTTTTGATGGATCTAGCAAGTGTACATCTAGAGCATGGATACAAAAGTTGTACACATACTTGTCACTTAGACCAATGTTGGAAGATGAGGCCATCAAGATAGCCACTCTCCACCTTGAGAGAATAACACATGAATGGTGGTATCATCGGCTGATTACTCTAGGGCACAATCTCATCAACTCCTATGATGAATTCAACAGGAATAGATCAAAAGATTTGATAGAAAAGACCCCGAAGTTCATTTTCATGAGTTGGTGCAGTTGAAACAAATATGGAACTGCGGAGAGTTATGTGGCTGATTTTCAAAAGTTGTCCATAATGGTTCTAGATGTCACAGAGAGAAAGCTGATTATGCTGTTTGTGGAAGGTTTATCTAATCCTCTTAAAGGTTTGGTCAAAGTCTTTGAACCTCCATCATTGTAGGATTCCAAAAAGTAAATTTCATTAGAAGTCTTTTTCTCCAAAGAAACCTTTCCACAAAGGTTTCAACCAGCCAAAGAATTTTTCTTCAAGGATGAGGAAGCCAAGAATGAACTAAGAAGGAAGAAGCATTGCTTCACCTGCAAAGAACCATGGGCACTTGGCCATAGATGCCTTGGAAAGGGGCAAGTTCATTACATTGAAGTAGTTTCGAATGAAGAACCTGGAGCTAAAGAACTTGAGCCTGAAATTGAAGAAGAACTTGAACTTGAGGTTCGAGAAGAAAAAGATACTTTGAGAGGTACCCTTGCCAAACTTTTTGGTATTCCCAAATACAACCCTTTTAGAGTCCATGGGGTCTTGCACGGACAAAGAGTCACTGTGCTCATTGATATTGGAGCTATTCACAACTTCATTGATGAGGGGTTCGTGGCTAGAAGAGGTCTTAAAACTAAAGACTTTGAAAAATTCAACATGATGGTTGCAGATGGCTTGACCATCCATGTAAGAACCCTGTCTAGATCTGAACTGAAAATTTGCTTGCTGCCCTGAATTTTCTGATTTGTTTTCTTGAAGTTTCACTTAGGGTTTCGATGTTTTGTTTTCACCAATGTATATGATATAATATGTAGATTGAAAGGTTGCAATATGGCATTCATATGATATCAAAACAATACTAAAATGAATTGAAACAACTCACACATACATCCAAAAGTCAAGATATATCACAATAGAACATACCCGGATGAAATCTTGGCCACTTTATTGAAAAGATGTTGGCTGATTACAACTGATGGTCTGATTTTTATATCAGACTTACATAAGCATGCATATATGATCAAATCATGAACCAAATCATCCAAAAATGGTACAACAATGATGCAATGATGTTCTCTAATGCTGGCCGCCTTAGAAAAGATCAATCCGGATGAAGAAATGAAGCCAATACCAAGATGAAGGGACTGATTGCAAACTGTAGGTGCTGATATGAAATTTGAAGCACAAACCCTCACAAAAGATGCTGGAAATTCCACCATACCCTAGCCCAATGACGCCAAATTGAAGCGCTACACTCCTATGATGGAAATATGACAAACCCACATCAAAACATGGCTGGAAATGCACCTATCTGAGGTCTAAAATGAAACCACAACAGTCTGATATGAAATTCTGATTACAAAACAATTGATTTCACCTCCAACGAAGAATCATCAACACAACATGGCCATGAATCCAAATAGTGAAATCATCCTCCATTTGCCTTCAAATTTGAATGTAAATGCCTCAAATATGCTCGATGTCGTCAAACCCTAGCTGAACATACAATCTTCATTGAAACCCTAGCTGATTTGAATCCTTTATCTACTCAAAAACCTACAATATGCTCAATAATGGATCCTAGGTGAATCCATCTCTCATAGTGGGATGGGTTTTTGTCCAAACCACTCAAATCTAAGGGTTTTCGTCCTTAGATAATGCTGAAACTCTGTTACAGCCAAGAGAAATTCTCCAAATAGTGAAAAGCCAAATGATTCAATGATATGAAAATGACTCCAAATGACCTCTTTTTATCCTTTTCACCTTGGGCGCCCAATTGCAACAAAATATAATATTTTTTCAAGTCCATAGTTGACATCAAAACAACCTCAAATATTTTTATTATTTTATTTTCTTTTTCTTCAAGAGGGCGGTGACTAGGAGAGAGAAAATATTAATAAAATATTATTATTTTATAATTTTTGCTTTTTTCCTCATGAGTGCCGATTTTGTGGGAATTAGTATAATATTTTAATAATAAAATATTATAACCTAAACTTCACTTCAATATTTCATTTTTCCACCTTTAAGTCATTTTTCCATCTTCCCACTTGGGTCATTTTTCCTCTTAGCTAATTATTTTAATTATTTTGACTTTTCAATAATTAGCATAAAAATACCACAAGCCAAAATACCACTTCGTTTCATCTAGCAAAATTAGTTGAGCCTCTATAATCCAACATTCCATTCTCCAAGCCTGAAGCAACATTCCATTTTCCAACCCTTCTAAGTCCAAACTCAACCAAGACATTCCCTTACCAAGTGAATTAGCCTACAGGAATGGTGAATAGGCCAACATACTCGCACGGTGATCACTCCGGAAATGGGGACATTACAATCTAGCGTACAAGGAAGATTTCCCAATTGAGTTTGACGTTGGGAAGCCATGAAATGAAAGATGACTTCTATGTTGTCAGCATAGGAGATATAGATATGGTGTTGGAGTGCAATGGTTGCATTCCTTGGGAGAGATCACACAGAATTTTCAGACCATGGAACTCAATTTCCAATCCAATGGGAAAGAAGTGGTGCTTCGTGGAATGAAAAATGGAGCACCAAGAGTGATTTCAGCTAAGAGGATGGAGAGAGCATTCTGTTGTGGGCATGTAGCATGGTCTGCCCAATGTTTTGTAACCACTGTAGACTCTCCAAGTGGCAAGAAGTCATATCATGTGGATGTCCAATCCCTTTTGGACAAGCACAATAAGGTTTTCAGTGACTTACTCCAGGGAGACCACTTGATAAGGGGTTTGAAAATGTTATAGAGTTGGAGGAGGGTGCTAAGCTCGTGATCACCACATCTTATGGCCATCCTAGATAGCAAGAGGAAGAGATAGAGAAGGCCATCAAGGAGCTTCTCGATATGGGTCACATTCGGCGAAGTTTGAGCTCATTTGCTTCATTGGTAGTCTTGGTCAAGAAAGATGGGACCATGAGGATGTGCATTGACTACCAGGCTCTAAACAAGAAGACAAAAAATTGATATCCTAATCCTAGGACCGATGAGTTGATTGATGAGTTGCATGGTGTAGTCTATTTTTCAAAGATAGACCTTAGATCAAGATACCACCAGATTCGAGTTCGAGAAGAGGATGTTCATAAGACAACCTTTAGGTGTCATTATCGACATGCTCCTGCTAGTTTTCAGTCATGTATGAACCAAGTGTTAAGTAAGTAGTTGAGAAAGTTTGCTCTAGTTTTCTTCGATGGCATACTCATTTACAACAAGACTTGGGAAGAACACTTGAGGCACGTGGATGAAGTTTTGGGCATTCTGGAAGCACAAGCATTATTTGCCAAAGAGTCCAAGTGTGAGTTTGGTATGACTAAAATTTTATATTTGCGGCATGTTATTAGTGCTCAAGGAGTGCAAGTTGATTAGGAGAAGGTTTAGGCCATCTTGGATTGGTCTCCTCCAAAAACATTGACACAACTGATTGGCCATCTTGGATTGATCTCCCCCAAAAACATTAACACAACTAATTGGCCATCTTGTTATCATTGTCAATGTCGTTCTTCAATTGAATTGTGTTGTGTCTACTAGTTGGTTGTTCAATTGTCGAAATCTAATGTTCAAGTCATTTTTGCTCAAGTCGTCGTAAAATGTTCACTCCGTCACTTGTTTGTTGCCATTGTCATATGTCGAATAGTCAAAATTGATTGTCGAATTGTTAAGTCCATATCGTTTCGTCCAAATTCAAAACTCAAGCTTTTGAACATTTGTTTTTGTTCATAAATTCAAGAGATCAAGTGCTTCATATAACATCTCAACACAACAATTCAAAGGCACGTCTAGCTCCAAACTAATGCAAAGGCACAACCAAAGAGAAACCCACGTGCCTGAAGATCACCATTTACCAAAAAGGAGCACAATTGAAGGAAAATCATGCCAAATATCACAAGCGCCTTCAATTCATTTCTTATGCGCCAACTATAGGGAGTTGCCTTTATGCAAGAGAAATCAGAAATAAAAGAAAGTGGCTAAGATTGGTGAAAATCTCCCACGCATTTATTTAATGAGGTAAGATATCAACGCCAAAGGAGGAGTCACAAGCCACAAAACAAGTAAAAGCTTGTTTTAGCACGTGCCGGAATAGCCTCACATGTTATATCAATGAAGCACATGATCAAAATGGTTTGCGACAACATTCAAACGCTTGTCAAAGACTCTCTCACATTCAATTTCAGCATCGAAGCAACTCACACCCCAGCCAAGACAAGAAGGTAAAGAAACAATAAAAGACTATACAAATTAAAAGTGCCTATCTACAAAGAAGCACGCCAAAATCAAAACAAGACTTATGTGATTCAAGGCATATGAAACTGTAATTTTCAGGGTCTACATCAAGCAAAATTTCAGTAAGAATGAATTCTAGTTATAAGGCACATCTAGTAAGCAACTCGTGCTCAAATAAGGATAAGTGCACCTATTTCAGATCACACACGCCAAAGGCAAAAGACTTTAGTACATTAGTGCATCTTTTAGGTGCTAAGCACGCTTTCATGGAGTGCTAAATTAGTGCAAAGGCATGCCCTCTACCATCCGAGCATGCTGTCAAAAGGAAGAAGCGTTCAAGATCTCTAAGTATTGAAGTGCATCCAAAACACCTTCCACGTGCTTAGTCACTAGGCATGCCAATACAAAAGAATTTATTTTCTTCTTGTTAAACTCTAGTTTTAAGTGCCATATTTGGCCGATCACTTCAATTGCATGATGCACCTCCTTTCATGCAAAAGGACATTCCCTTTCCTAAGTAGCACAACTATGGGTTAGTCTACTACTCGGGTTCTTATAGACTAACGAGGATGGTTAGAGAACCCATGTCGGGTGTTCATTGTGGGGTTTAGTTAGCATGATTGGCATGGAGTTTGGTTTCTACCTTGGCGGGATTTCCATTCTGACTCTTTTTGGAGTATTTTTTGGGCCTAGAGGCCAAACTTACTATTTTTAGTTAGTGCATCAAGATCAGTTGCGAGTTGGTCGGTCCGACTTGGATTGTGCTCTATCTTAATTGGTGATCACAATGGTGCTTCAAAATTCCAATTCGGAGTACGTTCGGGCATTTATTTTAATGTTGCGATAATTGGCTTGAGTTAAATTAAATATTTAACTTAAAGTATATAGTGATAAAGTGACTTTATTAATAAGACTTGAGATATATTAATGTTAATAAAGTCATATATTTCCTTGATTTGGGTGCCCAAGTCATGAGAGGGAAAAATAACATTAAAATATTTAATTCTCAAAAGGGACATTGGGGGAAAGAGAAGGAATAATAAAAAGAGAAGATTGAACGCTCATTGTTACTATTGCATATTTTGTGAAAGAAATTGTTGTTGGAGCAAACCTGGGTTTTGTGACGAAATCTAGCCATTGTGAAGACGAAAAACTTCGCATTTGGAGAGTGTTTGCAGGAGTGAAAGACTCCCAAGGGCATTGTAAGAGCATTCTCATTCAGAGGGTGCCGTCTGAGCTTCATTTATAGATTTGTGGCTTGTTACAGAGGCTTTTTCATTGTTAAATCTGGAGTTATTTGGCATGATAATTGTGGTGTTATAGCTGAGAACTCATTGCAAGGGTCTGTTCTGATTTTTGTGAAGTTTGCTGTGATTTTGAACTCCTATTCTGGCCGTACATCTCCCAGACCTGGCCGTACCATATTTTGATGACTATTTGATGAGTTCTTGAAGTATTATGTCCATTCTTCCTTGTCAAGGTGGTATGACAGAGTTGTAGATGGTTTTGGCTCTAATTTTAGCAGATTTGTGTGAGTGACCAGCGATTTGTATTGCTGTTATAGCTTCCAACCAGGCCGTACAACCCATAGACCAGGGCGTGAGCACTCTAGACTTGGGCGCTTGGAGTTTGGGTGCCAGTTGTGGCTTAAGGAAGGAGCCTAGGACTTATTTTTAGTTGCACAGTAATTCAGAAGGGAGAAAATACAAATTTGTCACCATTGATGGTGTGTACACATCTCCAGCTTGCTGTATTAAGACAATTTGTACTGCAGATTTTGATACCAGCAAATGGGTATGCTCCATATTGCATTATAATATGATTTCATAATGTGGGTGTTTGATATTTTAGTGATTTGATTAAATTCTTATTTAAATCTGAACTGGGTAGTGTTAGAATGCTTATTTCTGAATATATTGTATGAATGCAAAAGAACACATGTTATGTTCAAACCAGTGTTACAAGACCCGGACTCGCCACAAACTCGCCTAGGGGATTTTTGGCGAGTACCCGAACTCGCCACAGACTCGGCATATTGAAAAAAACATGAAATTTAGAGATTTTTAAGGATTTAAGACTTGTTTCATGCACCCTTTTATAGATAGACCTTAAAGACACAATAAAATCATCAAACAAAAGCTACTTTGATCACATACACAAGTATACATCGATCACATAAGTATAAAGTTATAAACGCAAATTTTAGCTGAAGGAAATAACACATCTAGATATATAAATATTATCAAATATATACAAAACTCATGGAATATGAAATCCATGGCATCAAAAGTTCAAAACAAATATCAAAACAAAAACTAGAAGTCTATGCCCCAGAGGGGCCTGCATCACTCGATCCAATATTACGATCAATCCTGCGTGGGCGTCTAAGATAGGTCATGGATGATAATGCAACCATGATATCTGGAAAACATGAATCTCCCTTAGTCAGCCCGGTCCGGTTCAAAGTAGGTCCGTTTGGCACGTTTCTTGAGGTAGATAGAAAGAACAGTTAGCTCAGTTTTCATCAGGCCTGCCTATCTACCAGATCATTAGACTCAATTTTGTCCCAGTAGACAGAAATCGACAGCCAAACAGGGGTAATCAGCGACCGGAATGCGCACGCAAATCAAAAAATTGAAGAAGTTGCAATTTTCAAAAAAATGGTTAAGGCTGGAGAATCCAGGCGCCCCAGGTGACTTGGGGGGCGCCCAACTTCACCAGAGTTAGAAAATTTCCGGATTTGATAGTGTTTTCTGACAATTGTTTCCCGATTTTCACCTGTTGGCAATTTTCAAGAGGTCAAACTTGGTCAAACAATGCCAGATCGTCAGTTGGAGGCTAGGGATAGAATCTCAGTTGATAAGTCTCCGAAATAATAGGATTAGTCAGCTTTTTAGGTCAACAATGACATTTTGCCATCTTGTTGAAGTCGGAGACAGGCCATACTTAAGTCAAAATGAGTGCAGAAGTGTCGAAAACGAAGAAAAAAAATTGGCTAACACTTCTTTCAACTCGCATGTTTGATGACATCATCAAAAGAAGATATTTTTCGTCATCTTACACATGAAGCCATAGGCAGCTACAAAATAGGGATTCTTCCTATTCGAAGACATCCACTTGGATTTGTGCTTTAAAAGTTGCTTTCTTCATGGATGAGATCTAAGTTTTATTCTTTCACAAATAAAGCTGTTTTTTCGCCCTAAAGATCTATAAAGACAAGTATTTGGCTTCTTTATTTTATTATCTTTGTAAGTTGCATCCAGAGGAAGGATTTTTATTTTTCATTCAATGAAGATTCGAAGACCCAAACGGAGTGCTTTTTCAGCGTTCTTCATAGTTTCGAGTTGAGGAAGCAGGGAGGCTCGCTTTTTCAGGGTCCTTGTTTCAAGGGGATCATTTTTCAGAAATCGGACCGAAGCTTTTTCAGTTTTTATCGAGATGGGTCCATCCAGTATATCATCCTCTTGAAGATTGGGAGTTTTGCTTTTTTGGGGAATCTGTTTTTTTGCTACTTTTTCGGGAAAATCCCCGCTTTTTCAAAATCTGACAATCTGGGTTGCTTCAAAACAAAATTGCCTACAAAACCCATGTGCCAACTTTTTTGCTCACACTGCTTTTTTCTAAAAATCAGCAAGTAATTTTCAGCCATTTGTCCAAGATTTTTCCGACATAGGTGTGTTCACAGTCAATTTTTAAATCTTTCAATATGCAGTACTCTCCAACACAAATCAGGCCCAAGACGGCGTTGGTTCACGATTACCTGAGAACTTGTGAAACAGACTTGCATAAAGTACTTCCAGTGATCAATTTATATTCTTTGGAGGATGTAGGAAATAATGTTATCAGGTATGTAGGACACTCCGGTTTGCTTGTAGCAACATCCTTTCCCATCATAGTGCAAAGTATCGAATTTGTAATTGCTTGCATGACGCATTACAATTTGGTCACAAGAGAAATCCAGTCAAGAGATGGATGTGTGCTCTGTAGCCTGAGGTCGAAGGACATAAAGAAGTGTTTTACAATACCAGTCTGGAGAGAAAACTTAACTGTTTCAATTGAAGAATGCAAAAGGGTTTGGAACAATGATAAAGAAAAATACTGGAAAAAGATTGGTCATAGGTGGTTAAAAGAGAAGCAGAATGTCATGCCAAAAAACGTTGGACGTGGAGAATTCAAGGAGGAACACGCAATAATGATTACTCTGCTAAGTCGGATCACGGGTCAAGCAGATGCTAACAAGTTCCAGCCTTGGATGTTTAACATCATGTCCTAGATTGTTGATGTAACCGAATTTTATGACTGATCAGCACTCATCAGTGATAGTCTCCACCAACAAATACTTGATTTTCAAAGGGCTCACGAATTCCACATGATGTCATACCTTGTGTATTTGATGGCTTTTCAGGGTCAATTCAGAGGTTTGAATGTTGTTGGAACTCTGGGTATTCAGCATGTTTATCACCATTTCCCACAGTTGGAAATCTCCCAAGCTAAACAACATGACAAGCGGGTGAATGATGCATTCCTGATGCATGCAGTGCGAGATATGGACAATGAGTTGCATATACGGTTTTCAACAGATGCTAGGATAGCAATGGCAGAATGGGCTGATTGGTTTATCCAGTTTCCCACTTTTTCCTACATCAGAGTATATGGCTTCTCAGGAGAGCCAGCCATGTTGCCGAGATATCCTACAGATAAAATAGCATTTATGGAATTCTTGAGGCAAGCCTATGAAGTTCTTACATTTTTGCGTAGTAGATGCAAGGTAGCTTTCAATTTTCCACTTGGGATGAGTATTTACAGATGCAGATCTGGAGCAGATGCCAAGGCAATCAGTAATGAATCATCGAGATATGGTCTCAAGTTTTTCGACAGGAGGTCGCAATATGATCCTCGTGGTGTTTTTGCATCACATCTCGGTCAAATTGTATGCACAAGCATGCAGTTGAAGACTTCTGGGCTAATTGTGCTGATGGGTTTGAAGTGCGAGAACGCAGTTACAATAGGTTCACTCTTCAGCAGATGTCTGATATCTTATTAGAAGATATAGAGGGTTTGACAAAGAGTGGTGAAGTTGTACTTCCCACGTATTTCAGGGACCAAGTTGAGCAACAACCATTGCCACCAATTAATTGGTTAGTAAAAGAGAGCACTTCCATTGAAGAAAGAACGAGTCAAGTTGTTAAAAAACAGTTTGATATTCTTGAAGAATAAGTGGAAGGATGATATTCCGGTAACAGAGCCGCCAGTTGTACAACCATTAAAGCCTTCCACTTCCAAACCAAAACGAAGGGTTAAAGCTATGAGTGTTCTTCCAGAAGGACCAAAAATGGCTAAGTTAAAGAGGAAAAAGGATGAGTCTCCAACTTATGTCCAGCAGGAACAACCAGCAGTTGAATCAGAAGTTCCTGTTGAACCAATGCCGCATGTTGAAGCATTACCTTCAGATCATGTCTCTCCTCCTTCACCGATCACTTCTCCTATCCACATAGATTCAGAGCCAGATTCGCCGATTCATAACTCTGATGCACATATTGATTCATCTGGAGCTGATGAGGTTAGAACCGAGTTTCAAAGAGAAGAAGGCTCATCTTGGTTTGAAAACATTCTGGGAAGGAAGAGGAGAAAACCTTCATATTAGCTGGATTTAAGAGAGTTTAAAAGCGTCTACCATGACACACCAGACAAGAAGCTGAGGAAGCAGGTTCGCATTGAAAAGAATGCGGATGGAGAAATAATCCTTGAAACTGCAACACCGCTAGAGGATAGAAGTGCTAATGATATCGAGGTTGATGACTTCAAAGTTGTCAAAGCTAACCTTGGTAGAAGTTCCCGCCATATAGATGTAAATCTCTTCGAGGTTGCAGCGGATAGTTTGAAGGAGAGGGTGTTGAAAGATGGAGAAGACAAAGCAGCTCTCAAGGCTGAAGTTAGGCAGCTACGGCAGTATATTTCAAACCTTTTCCATGGCACATCACAGGCTGATTTATTGCTTCTATCGAATCTGGAATCACCAATCGATCAACGGCAATTCAATCAGTTGGTCCTCTATGGGAGGCACATGAATAGTTGGGTGGAAGAATTTGTGACTAAAGGGAGAGTTGTACTCTCAGAGTTTTATCAATTGAAGTACAATGCTCATAATTTACACCAAGGCATCCAGGGGTTGCAGCAGACCATGGCAGAAAATAGACCAGTGTTTGAGATCATTATCTCTGACTTGAAGATAGCACATGATTCTGTTGATTTAGCCGATGATAAGAAGACAATTTCTACTTGGAACGCGCAATGCCTTTTCACAGTAAAAATTTATGACAGTATAATTTCAGAATTGACAGTGGAAAGAAAAGGTAGTCAACGTCCTCAAGTTCGTCAGATCTTTTGTTTCTCAGATCCCATGTTCGTATGAAAGAGAAGATGGTACCCTGTATGATCTTAGGGAAGTGCAAGCAGAGTTCCAGACTCTTGTCTGCAGCAATTTTAATGATGATATCAGTGCCGACAAGATGGGCCGTTTTGCTGCAATGACAGTGAAGTTCGACAAGGTTGTGGGCGAAGTTCATGAATTTTTTCAAATGGTTGCCAACGGTGAAGAAATGTTAGAGAATCAGAATATCATTATAGAGAGTATCAGTGTTCCTGGCAAAGATGCGGTCACTCGCTTTTTAGAAGATATTGTTTCCCAGAATATCAACGGATGACATCACCATAAAGCAAGAATGTACATGAGAATGTGACTCAAGAGAAAGCAGCTTTAAATCATATGCTTTTTGTTTTAAAGCATTTGCTTTCATCCTAAGCTCATCCATTCTATATTTAGAAAGAAATCACTTTGTAATAGTTGGAATTTTTTTTGCTTTAAAGCAAATTTGTTAGTTGTATCTTTGTCTTAGAATAGTAATAAAGCTTGCGAGTTGGCAAGTTAGGGTTAATCGAGGAGATTTTAGGGTTCTCTACTCCTTTGATTTTAGTATAAATAAGGGCAGCCTTGCCCATTGTAAAGGATCGACTTTTGTGATAATAAATTTGCTGTGCCTATTCTAGCCTGCAGATCTTGTTATTCCAAGTGTTTGTTCACTTTGTGTTTATTGTAAGGAACCTGTGTTGAAGATAACATATTTTGCTGTGCTTATTCTAGCCTGCATAATTGTTATTGGAAGTGCTGATTCTCTCTGCGTAACCTGTTCTCCAGTGTTTGATCGCTTGCTGTATGCCTGCCTTTTGCTACAGTATTGTTGTCTTGGAGTTGTATCAACTTTGTGATATTGAATAGAAGTCTCATGCCTATTTTGCTCTGATATTTTATCTCGAATCAAGTTTCGTCGTCAGATGTGTCGCTTTTGTAACTTTTATTTCAGCTTTCATCATTAAAGTACTATGAGTCTTGTGATGTAAATCTGGGAGAAAATTGCTTAAGTTTTTGTGTTAAAACAATCATTTCTCGTCCACTTTTAATCCCCTTCGCTCTGCATTTACTTAGGAGATTAAAAGCGTCATTAGTCTATGCTTAGTTGTAGTAGAAGTTTTAAAAAAGGAAAAAACCTCTTCTGCAGCGTTCAAAGTTTTATAACCTTGTGCTCGCAGCTGAGAATCAAAAAGAAGATAGGCGAAATTTGTTTTATTTATCTTTTCAGCGAACCTTAGCAAAAAGGGAACTTCCCCTTCCAATAGGAGAGCAGTTATCTGTGCATAGCTGTCCGTTTCCAACTCGCATTCCAGAGGTGCGAATTGAAACGCCAACAGAGAGTCAGTTAGGTCATTGGTTCCTATGAATGTCTCACCATTTCAGCAATATCCATCTCCAAGTAAACAAGACTTTTATTTCAAAGAGAGTCAATTAGGTCATTGGTTCCTATGAATGTCTCACCATTTTAGCAATATCCATTTCCAATGTAATGTCCCCTTTTCCTAGTGAGTTAGTCGATACTTGGTTCCCGTAGACTAACCAAAGTGGTTAGGAAGCTTTGAGAGTTCGTTTGGTCGGTTTTTGACATTCTGGCTGGGACTTACTATTTTAGTAAGTCGCGAAGTTGGCTATTTTGGGAAACTCTTTATTGGAGATGGAGCGTTTCGCCGAGATCTTTCCAACGGTCTATAACTCATGGAATTCTGTGACCGTTTGGGCTTTCATATTAAAGTCTGTAAGTTATACTTTATTATTATATTTGGACTTTAATTTATTAATGTCGATGACTTTGGAGAAATAAGGAAAAAATGCAAAAATAAGTCACTAAGGGATTTGGGTGCCCCTTTGAGGAATAAAAAGCAAATTTAAAAGTAACATTTCCCTCTCATATGGGTCGACCCACTTGTGGAGTTATAAAAAGGCAAAGAGTGGGAAAAGTTATTCATTCTTGATATTACATTTTATGCTTCTATTTGCTCTGCAAATAAGGGTTTGGGGGATTTCTTCCAGCTAGGGCTTGTGGTGACAGAAATCACCATTGGTATCAATCTTCTGCAGGTGTGAAAGATCACCCAAGGGGATTTTGGAGCAGCCATACTCAGTGGCTGTAATTGTGCTTCAGTTGGATATACTTTGACAGAGTTTTGGAGAGGATTCCATGATATATTTTCATAGATTTTTGGTGCAGCTGAGAGGATAAGAATGGACTGATTTTATTTGTTGTTTTGAGGGAGATTAGGACTGTCATATTTCTTCTTCTTGCTGGCCGTACTTTCCTTCTTGCTGGCCGTACTTCTCTTGTTGGCCGTACATTTTGGGCAGCCATTAGTGGAGTTTGTGGGAGCTGTTCTTCCTTGCTCTTGGATCGATTTTTGGCCTGTGGGCCTGTGCTGATGATTGTAGATTGTTTATTTACATTTGCTGATTTATTTGATGCAAAACTCCATTGCCATGTTGCTGGTCCGTCAACAGCAGAAATATGAAGGTGCTTATTTTGAAATGGGTATGTGATGGTTATTCATTTTATGCCATTCTATGAATTGGGTCTTTATTATTTAGTTCATATCTATTATATTTTTTCTGGGTTTTCAGTTGTATGCTATATTCCTTATATTCTGACATACACACTTCAAGAAAACGGAAACCCCCTTCTGCATCTTCTATCTAGTTCTGAAAGATCACAGAAAAAACCAAAATATATATCATAAAAAAAAGATAAATCAAAAGAACAACAGGTGCAGGTTATTACATCCAAGTAAACAAGACTTTTATTAATTATGTTATTAATAGTCCTCCGATGCTTATTTCACCAACTAGGCAAGTGACAAAAGTCTCTTCTACAAATATACTGCTTGTTCCATGCAACAAATGAGCATGATGGAGAAAGTTGTCTTGAAATGCTCAGATTCATCCAAATATTAATGGCTTCAAATGAAAATCAAGGATTTTCTAATGATCTTGAATGTCTCTTAGACGAATCAGATGGCGGCTTTGTAATGGGATTTACCCAATGTGAATCTGACATAAGAAGGAATGATTTTCATAATCCTATTTCAAGTGACATCATGTGTCTGCATAATCAGGAACCACCAATGGAACAAGAATATCCATCAGAAGAATGCTTTCCTACTTTGCGTAAATTCTTTGAGGTTGTAGGACTATTGATGGAAGAGGAACTTGATGTAATACAAGTATTGCATACTTTCTCTCAGGAAGATGAAGTGACACAAACCTTTGAAGACTAGAATTGTGAACCAGAAATCAAATATATTACATAGAGCAATGATGAATCCAATTTCTTTTCATCATTTGAAGGGTGGTTCAAAGGGCCTGTATTAGATTTAATCAAAGAAGACAATGAAGATATTATTCTCTCTTAGCGGTTTTCAACTTTGAAGTCATAAATTTCCACAAGCATGAATGATGAAGAATCTTAGTTGATATAAATAGAAGAGAAAACAATTTGGTCATCAATGCTTGTATTTTTGTTCTAGATATCAAAGAAGCGTCACAATTTGAGCAAGAACAAATTTTTCTTCTTATTGAAGATAGTTCAACTTTGGAGGCATTCGTTAAATTAGAAACTCATGTGGAAGATTCTTTACCAAATCTTGATAATTTTCTACATCACCTAGAGAGTGAGTCTTTAGTGGAGGATACGACGAATATTCTTTTGCAGGTCGACTCATCTTCACCCTTGTCTTCACTAGATTTCATACACATTGGCGAAGAAGCTCATGTAGAAGAAGAAAAGTTCATGGAGCATTGAGTCATGATCATTGAAGACAATGGTATAGAGAAATCATAAACTCTCAATGAGTGTATGATAAGGTATGCGATATTTTAAAGAAATCAGGCATATGAAGAAGAAATACAAACCATAGAAGAATCTATTCCTATTCCTACTTGTGTCAGAAGAAAGATGGATAGTCAACAAAAATTAAATGCCTCCAGAGATTTGTATTCACATTCTCTAAGACATATTCATTGAAGACAATTGCTCCGTTGAAATTGACTAGACTTAGTTTATCCAAGGGTCGACAATGTGGGATGATGGTGTAATGTCCCCCATTTAGCTCACTACATCAGAGGTTTGGGATTAGCCTATAATCGACTTCCGTAGGCTAATAGATATGGGTAGGAAGTCATTTCAATGACTTACTATTTTTAGTAAGTCGAGAGCCAGTGTTTCTATTTTTAGCAAGGCAGGCAGGGATGGACAGGGCCTGAGAATTCAAGATCTCGATACGACTAGAAACTTCATTTGGTGCGAAATAAATTAAATTTAAGATTCAATTCATATTTATGGGATCGACATAATATAAAGTTATATTATAAAGTCACTTCATAAACATAAAGTCATAACTTAAAAAGTGGCCCTTCTAGGGATGAGCGCCCATGGTACTCAAAGACAATATTTTAAAAATGCAAAATAAAGTAATTTCCCTTTCATTTCTTGGGCGTTGAGTCTTGGGGGAAATAAAAGGGCAAAAAAGAACTTCATTTGAACATGCTTGCCTTATGATATTTTTGCTATGACATTGAGTTTTACTTTGCTGAGGGTTTGAGCTTGGCTCTTGGTATTCAAACATCAATTTGCAGAGACAGAAACCTTTGCAGATTGCCTTTCCTCGTGTGTGTATGAGAGAGTGCATCAAGAAGGGGTTAGAGGAGGCTTCATTTAGGAGCTTCACTTGTGCATCTAAGAAAGTATTTTTGAAGACTATTTGAAGAGGTAACGAAGATATTTGAAGGATTTTAATATGCAGACCTGAGAATCAGAAATCATAAGCAGTTTTGAGCATTTAGAGGAGGTTTTTATTGCTGTTTCAGTCACCAGATGCAGGCCGTACTCCTGCTGGTACAGGCTGTACCCTGTGTAGAGTTATTTGGCAGCTTTGAAGTGATACTTGGTTGGGGTTTGGGCTGGGATCTGATCGCCCAATCTGAGAGAACATTTCTAAGCAGTATTGAGGAGGGAATGAACTGATTTCAAGTAACTTTCTGCTGATTTACTCCTTCAGCCTGGTCGTACAGTCATACCAGGTTCATGGGTGTCCTTGCATGCATTTACTTCCTTGTTGGACCTCCAATACTGTCAAAAGGAGGCACCTAGGGTCTGATTTAGCATAACATTCATCAAAATCTGCAAACTCCTTGTATTGGATGAATATTGAAGCAAACTCCATGGCCATGTAATGCTGCTACAAGTTTCGGCAATTAATCAAGTTGAAGATTTCCAAGTGGGTATTGCATTTTAACTAGTTTTAGTACATTTTATGATTTGGGTTGTCTTTCGTTTATGCAAATTAGTTGTATTTTTTCTGGATTTGTTTATCTACTTCATATGTTGCACATGCAATGCAAAAAACACACATACAAAACAACCCATAAACCCTAAACATCAGAAAACCAAAAAAAATACAAAAAAGATCAGTCAGAATAAACATATACATAGGGGTGTATGTTACAGATGTATGGCAAAGTGAGCTAGCAGAAGAAGATATCTTTCAATAGGTATATTTTGACAATGATCAGATGCTTGAAGATTCAAACCTTAATGGTCTATCAGATTCAGATTCCAAAGATTGGATGGATGAAGACATAATCAAAAAGAACAATGCAAAAGTATGCCAATCACAATGTACACAATTGTTGTCAGTTGTAGATCCAGAAAGTCAAGAAGAGGTGATGGAAATTCTCTTTGAACAACTTCAGCCTTTTCCAAAGGACAATACTTGGACTAAGTTTAGGGTGGCATATGTTGAAGACATGGACGAAGAAAATCAAGTTTGATATGTGGTGGTATTGGTTATTATTCCTGCATAAATACTATGGCCATAGGGCCTTGCTAGATATCTTCAAAAGGAGGCTCAGTACCTTCATCTACTTGAGAGGTTTCTCCTGATGGAAGATGATCAACCAGAACCAATGCATATCAATTAGTTCCTCATGAACTTCTCACTGCATGATTGTGTCTATATGCCTAAACCATAGCTCCTTGAGGAGTTGTTGTAAAGGTTGAAATGATATATGCTACCACAATAGAGTTCCCAACTTAGGAGAAGAGGTTCTTGCTTTTTTGAGCCTATCAATGGTTTTGTGTAACTCATTCTTTTTCCTTGTGTTCTTGCTCCAAAAAAAAGACTGTTTATGTTTTCCATATTGTTTGTATTGTGTTTCCCAATTTGTGATGTTTTAGGTTTTATCTTGTTTAGGTGATTTAGGAATGTTCATGTTTAGGTGATTTAGGTGTGTTTTGACTTTGTAGCCCAATTGATAAAGCACCAGTTTGCTTGCAAAATTAGAGATTATGAAGTCCTACCCCGCAAGGATACGCCATGGTCTCCAGACAGAGCCAATTGTTGCACCCAATCTAAAATTGGATTGTGTTACAAGAAACTCCTTTTGTGTTGTCAAATTGTCATCGCTGAGTTGTCAGATCGTCATGTGTTGTTCTTGTTATCATCGTCAATGTCATTCTTCAACCGAATTGTGTCGCATCTGATTGTCGGTTGTTCAATTGTTGAAATCTAATGTTCAAGTCATTTTTGCTCAAGTCGTCATAAATGTTCACTCCATCACTTGTCTATCGTCATTGTCATGTGTTGAATAGTCAAAATTCAATGTCGAATTGTTAAGTACATATCGTTTCGTCAAAATTCAAAACTCATGTTTTTGAACATTTGTTTTTGTCCGTAAGTTTAATTTTGATATATTAGTTTATAATTAATAATTTAATATTAATTATTTATTAAATATCAAAATTAAAAAGCGTTGTGTTTTAATGTTATTGTCAAAAGTTAAAATAAAATAAAATTTAAAAATGCCTTTATAATGTGTGTGCCTCATAAAAGACACACCATTATAAAGAATAAACATAAAATAAACATCATATAAAAAATAAAAATAAGAAAACTGGTTCATACAGTTCCCCACATTGTAGGATTTAGTGAGTGGCCTCTTACACTTCACAGGTACCCTAATGTTAGGATTATTTTGTTGGAATTGAACAAACAATTTCTAGTAGTTCATTCTATTTTCAGATCCAGGCACAAAGGGGCACTACAATGGCTATTATTATTGGTCATTATTCTTGTAAAACAAGTGATGATGCCAAGGATGTTGATAGGGAGATTGCTATTTATAACGTAAAGCTATTTGAAGCTGGGTCATCTTTTGACCCAAGGGGATTCATGGAAGAATGGTTGGGAAAAAGATTAGCTCATGTGCCTCAATTAGAAATTTTTTTGTGAAAAATGTCCTAATGAATCTCAAGTTAAAGAAAAAGATTATTGCCACTTTTCTCCGATTCAAATAAAAGTAAATTGGCTATTTAGGTGCCCTAAGGAGCTTACAGAGGATGAAGAAAAGGTGAGATCACCTACTTCGGATGGAAAAGTGTAAAATCTCTAACTTGGATTTTAACTTAAAACCCACAAAAATTCTGATTTTTAGTATGCTGGCATTTCATCAAACACTTTGCATGCATTCTATTATGAAATAATTCTGATTGCAAACACTTTGAATATTCAAGACTAAATTTCTGAATCATAAACCCATTACAAAATCATGACAATACTTGCATATTTCACATAGGCATTTTGTCAAACAATTGGCATACTGCTGAATACATGTGCCTTTTTTAATCAGAATGTGTCTTTCAACAAATTATCACAAATGAATGATTGCAATAATTTTCAGAATGATGTTATGAAGAGAGCCACTATATTTCAAAGAATAAATCGTGCATATGCCAGCTGCTGATGTATGATAATGCCAACTGATAATTTCAAGCAATAGGGTCTAATATTATTAAAAAAAAAAAAAAAATTCTGAATACAATAATACCTCACTTGTTGCTGAAGATCTTATTTAAAATAGTAAATATGTATCAAGTACCATTTTAACTTGTGTTGGGTCCCAAAATAACTACAACCAAAAACCCTAAAACATTTCACAATTACCTAGGGCAAGGGTGTCATCAAGGTGATTGAAAGAGGTTTGTCAATAGGTTAACAACGATTTTGGCCAACTTACAGGAGTGGGTAGGCTCCTCTACACTCCGAGCTCAGCTAGGCTCTAGAGGGATATTTTAAGGGGTATACCTTAACAGATATTGAGTTCAGACCAGATGAACAACTAAAATCCAATGAACAACCAAACTCAACTCGTTATCTTGATCCCAAAACTATCACTAAACCAAGAACAATTGGCTGTTACAAAACCCCTATATAGTTGATACAAATTGTGCAAGTATACATGCACAAGAGCGATGGTCCTTCCCCTAAACCAGTGGTAAATGTTTGTTTTAAAAGATATGAGATTGGTTTGATGGAGCCAAGATGGGTGCCAATCCAAATGGGCTACAAAGTCTTAAGTGACAAAAAAGAAAACAATGGAAAGGAAACAAAGAAAAATGAGCTAAGCATATGTTGTATCAGATTGCAAGTTTTGTGCTTCAAACATACTTAATTATCCAATACGAACTGCATGCATTCAAATGGAGATAACAAATAAAATTTTACGAAGATTGTAATATATTTAAAATGTTGTCACATTTTCAAATGTCCAATACAAACTTATCAACAAATGTGATAAGAGGAAAACCCTAAATACATACAAATGAACATGGAGATATTATTTGCACAACCCCTGCAGCACACTATCTTTCATCTGTGTCACCACTCCATTACTTCTCTGCAAGTGGACGTGGCATGATTTGGACCCCTAGAGACATTACTAAACTTGCACAGCCTCTAGCCACCACCAAAGAACCAACCCTTCAAAATGATTTTCAATCTTTTATTTATATCACTTGCAACCCGGATTTGATGGAAAAATGGGAGGGAAAACCCCAACAACTCCACCAACTGCATTAAAAACATCAAATTCAATTACCCACTTTGCATTAATTGCGATCTAGAGAGTTGGCGACGTGTTTTCCCGTGTTTCTAGGCATTTTTGGGCCTTTGGCAGGGGTCGGGACAATGGGAGAACTTGGAACTTTGGAACTTTTGGAAAAAGTCTCAATATTCCGGCGGGTCCTGAAGTTCCATCGGAACCAAAAGTGGCAAAGTCAATGAATGTTTGACCCGAAACTACATAAAATAATTAGCGCTTTCCTCAAAAAAATATTTGAAAATTCAATTTTTTGCACCTTCAAATTCGACTAGAAAATTCAGGGGGTTTGGAAAGATTTTGAACTTTCTGGTGGGTCATGGGGTCGCGAAGGAATGAGGAACTTTTGGAAAACGTTCAACAGTTCTAGTGGGTTTCGAAGTCCCGCAGGTGCCTGGTGCAGAAGTTCCTACGGGTCTCGAAAACCTACAGGAACAAAAGGGTCTGGTAAAGAAAGAGGTTCAAGATAGTATATACATAAAATAAACATTTAAGTATAAGTTTGTGTTGTCCTACATTGCTGTCCAGCCAAATAGCCCAAAAATCCATGAAATCTCTTAAGTGTTTTCCCCCTTTGGAATGCAAGGAAAACCCCCCTAGTTCAACTAAGTTCAAAATCCTAAGTTTTCCTTGTGTTTTTAGTCTTTTTGGAGTTTTGGAGTTCGGGCTTACCCTCTTTGTCATGTCCTTGTTGACTTCGAACTCCGCTTTGTTTCTTTGTAATTTGACTAAGTAACTCAGACACTAGAGGTCGGAGTTTTCGTCTTCCTTCTGGTTTTACTGAAGGCATTAGGAGGAAATCTTGAGGTTCGGGCTCCGCTTCTTTCCTTTCAGAAACCCGTCTAAGTGTTTTAGATTTCAGTCGACGGGGATTCCTTCTTCCTCCTTCCTTTTGGAAGGTAGAAGACGAAAGGCTTGAAGCTCGACTTCCACCGAACCCTTTTTAATCGGCTAAGTCACTCGGGAAGCAGAGGTCAAGGGTTTCACCTTTTTCCTTTTCTTGCAAAAGACTGAAGGTGGAAAGCTCGAGGCCTGAAGTCTGCGAAACTCATATATTTTTCTAAGTGTTGTGGATCTCGGGAAGCGGGGCTCTCTTGTTCTTCCTTTTCTTTTGGAAGGCGTAAGGCTGAAGGCCCGAGGCCCGATCTCTGACAGATTCTCAAAATCGTCTAAGGCAAAGAAAAGGACAAAGCAAGCCTTAGTCGGCGAATTTCAGAGTTTGGGAACTAAAAAGTTCGCCAACTAAGTGAAAAGGAAAGGCTGAAAAGTGACTAAGGAAAAGAAAGACAGAGAGGCCTTTGTCGGCAAAAAGTAAAGTTAGCGAACTGACAAGTTCGCTGATCGGTAGGTTTGTCGATCGGTGAATTCGCCAATAAAAAAACCAAAAGCAGAAAAGAAGCCAAGACAAAGTTTGAAAAATGAAGAAATCGCCGACTAAAGAAAAAAGAGAGCCGACTAAGAATGGTTCTCAAAGTGATATTTCACCTCGACCAAAGAAGAAAGGAAGAAAACAACCAAGTTCGCGAAAGAGGAATTTTGCCGACTAAGGGGCAGAAAGCGAAAAATGAAGAGAAAGTGAGAAGGCAGAGGCAAGCCATAGTTCGTGAAGAAGAGATTTTGCCAATAAGGCAAAATAAAAGCCAGGATTTAAAGTAAAGTGAAAATCAGTGAAAATAAAGCTTGTAATATAATGTAAAGCTTTAAAATATTTTAAATTAAAATATTTTAAAGTGTTGTAGAAGCTTTGCACTGGAACTTTTTGCAGGAATATATATTTTGAAATATCTACCTTCTCCAGCCGCCATTATTGTAGGATCAGATCAGCACCAGCTAGAGATAGTTGTTGTGCATTTAATTATGCAGGTGGATGAATTAGATGCTAGCATTCAAGGTAGCAGATATTTCCCAACTACTTCTGTAATATGCCACCCCAATTTTTTTTCAAGTTCGTACAATACAATGATATCACAAGTTAGCACAATAATGCAACCATAAAGAACACCTCCACACTTTCTGATCACCAAGTTCCCAAATTGGGCGAGGTGAGAGCGTATAGTGCTTTGGTTTACAAATCAAAACTTATGCAAATAAACTAAAACAATCATCCGCTTCATAGCAGGCATCCGTTTTTCAGCAGGCATCCACTTATTCAGTGGGTGAATTAACAAGAAAGATAAACATTACAAATACCTCCACACTGGCAGTAAACCATCCAGGGGTTATTGATTGTTTGCAATATTAAATGAATGTTTACAAATAAGCAAATACTATGCAACACTACTCAGAATAGTGGAATTGGATCATCAATCCACAACTATGAATGTTTGGCATCAAGAAACTTCAACCTACATCATACAGAACATTAAGATTCAACTAGTAACTTCTGTCCCAAACTGAAAGAATGCATGATGCACTGTTGATGGAGAACTACTTAGAAAATCAGTCTAAAACTCTGTTGTACGGCTGCCATGACATTCATAAACCCCCACAAATCAAGCATCCAACTGATCACAAAACATTTTCAAGCTAACTGATCCAAACACATTTGGAAGACAACATAGGAAGCATTTTTCAGACCCCAGACTTCCATTCAATCCAGCATACATAAAAACAAACCTCACACTCAGCATGTATGGCGCACTTTCCTAGTACGGCAGTTCACAAACAAGGCATAAACCACTTCAAAAACCATGCTATATCCTCAGAAATAGGCGCATATACATTGTAATTTGACTCCAAAAATTTCTTATCCAATTTCTATGATATTTCATTCAACACAAAATCACCCAAATGCAAAAGTATGGCCCTGATGTACAGCTGCCACAAAACAGTTTTAAATCTGCATCAAACTTAATTTATATTGCATTGAAATTGGCGCCCACATATGCTAATTAATATCCTTCAACCAGTCTGCAAAAAGAACACTCAATGATCAAGCAAGAATATGAATCGCCCAACACTGGTGCGACATGCAGGGTACGGCCAGCCAGAGGATTCTTCAATCTTCACTAACCTCCGAAAATCTCATCAGTAACTCAATAAAAACAAGCCAAATTATTATCACAATCACAAAGGATCAATCATCAAATCAAAATACCACAAACTCCATGATAGCACAATGTGATTTCTGTGTGAAACCGCCATTACCAGCTAGGGTGATTCTCTCACTACCGAAACTGATCATCTTCAAGAGGCTTTTCGTTCTCAAGAAGGCAGATGAAAGAACTCGCAAGTTCAATTCGGCAGAGTAACAATACCAAACCAAAAGCATCCCTCCAAATGAGCTCTCATCTCCTTTTTATAACTTTTTGAGAGGAATATAATTTTATTTTCCTTTTAACTCTTCATATTTCTTCTCTAAAAAGACCTTTTTTGAAATAATAATAATATATCATGTGTGAGGCCCCCTTTTTAAGTGTCTATCATTTAAAACACTTAATTACCTTTCCAATGAGCTATAACACTTAGGTACGTTTAATTTATTTTCACCCTTAGGAGACTAAAGTGAAAATAATAATTAAATAGCTCATTAAACAACTCAACTTTGTGGAAAATCCCAAATTTAAGCAAACTGCAAAATAAATCATACCATTGCCTTCTATGATGTTTGGGATGAAGAATGATGTCATCTGGGTGACTTACAATAAATAGACAGCTTCTCCAAGAATCTTGGAGAGCTATCCAGAAGCCCGAACAAACTTCCGAAAGTTGCATAGCCATCTTGAGATATCACTGAGCTCAAATCCAAGGCAAAACATCACAAATAACTGAACCTGTGCTTTTCACAACAAATAGAGCTCCCTAACCAACCCAGATAGCCTAAAGAAGCTCAAGGGAATAGGCTATTGGTCTCAGACTTGGCTCAACGCCAAATGGGGACATTGCAAGTCCTCCCCATTCAAGATTGCTTGTCCTCAAGCAATACATACCATCCAACAAGAATACCTGCATAATTAGCAACAATATACCTGGATCCCAAATCAATCTCAAGAATGTCCCACACCACTTCTGTTGCGCCACTCTGATGTAGCTGGAAACTGTATAGTTGACACTCTGTATAATCCTCTGAAACATTCTTCCAAACACACAGCCTTTTGGATCCCAAACATCTGTAAGATCATTAAATCTGAGAGTGAAGGAGTTAGCATCTTTCAACATGTCATCATCACAATTTATCCATGATGAAATCAATGTCAAGAACCAAAATCTAAGATGTTCTTCCAAAGAAGATCATCAATCAGCTTGAACACAAGCTGAAGGTAACACCGAACAACCATGAATCACCTGGTTTTCACCAACCAAAAGAACAATATTAGCTGAAATACTTGTCCTTTTCAGCTGAATCCTTCTTTCAACCTCCCACAAAGGGCCAAAGACAACAAAAGAACATTCTCATGGCCACAAAAATCTGAAATTAACTCCTGAAAAGCTGATTTTAGTAACTTAAGAATGGGACAGCAGCAACGCATCTGAAATCCTTTGAAAATAACAAGAGATTTGGACCATTTAAAACTTGAATATTCCAAAGTCATGGCTAAAATTTCTTTCCAATCCATTAGTAAGAGTGCAAATGTAATCACCAAATAGCTGGTAGAGAAAGAAATAACACTATAATGCTTGAAATTTTGATCCCTATCCCTACAAGGATCATGGGAATTGGTGTCTTCTTCGAAAATCTCATGTACTCTATTCATGAAAGCATCAACCACTAAAGGACATGGAGTAACAATTGTCTCAAAAACCAGTCCCAAAGAAGAACTAGCTTGAGTTAGAACACCATTCTTTCCAAGAATGGATTGTCCAACAAGTAGATGTCACAATTAGGGCCTTCTTTCTTTAGGATTTCATAAGGAACAAGCTTGAAATCCCCTCTATTAGCTGCTGTAATAAAATTTCCAGCAACTACACAACCCTATTTTGACAACTTCTTAATGTCAAAAAAGTTGGGCTCACCACGAATCATCATGTCCTAAGCTGAAATTTCATTGTCAATAACATATGATGGCCATGACATGCAACTTATCAACTCTACTGAATCGTCATTTGCACACTTCCAATCTGGTGGTCTCCTAGAGGGATTACCAATCATAAGGTTTGGTGCAATCACAAAATGAGAACTCAAATCAGCACCAAGATGAAAAACACACTCTAACTCAATTTTTGGATCAACTCCTGGGTCCCATATCTTGATGTTTTCATCAAGTGTGTTGCCTCTATCAGGGGTTGGCTCATCTTCCGATATAAAAAGAAGATTATCATCTGTTGCTTCTGCATTTATGACAAGGAGAGGATTATCAAAATCATGTATATCATCCCTTTCCTCTTGCTCAGCTCCATCTAAAACTGCATCTGCAACTCCTGAACTTCTTAGCATGATTTCCAATTCATATTCCTCTGGAAGAGTATCATCCTCTTCGATCACTAACTGCATTTCTTCAACTATTGCACCCTTTTCAAGCTCCCTCAAGTTTGTAACAGCAACAAGTTCATCAACTTCTTGAAATACAATTGGGTACCCTGTAACTTGTCTTTTGAGGCATTAAGCTCAAAGATGAGCTCATCTATTTTTCTCTCCTTTTCTCTTGCAATATCAATGGCATGATCTCGGTTACTAAGATTCACATGTAAATATTTAGATTTCATGACCTCCATTGTTTCCTTGATGATCTGCAATTTTGCAAGAGTTATTCCATTCTCAATTCCCTTCAGTCGCTCCTCAATTTGGGCTTCCCCAATGAGGCCTTCAACCAACTCATGTGAGCTGTCCAAACTTACCAGGACATGTATCACCTCCTCATCTGAGATAAAGAGTTGATCCTTCAACTCACACAACTCTCTTGGTCTTTGTTCACTCAAATACCTTGGTTTTTCAAGTAGCAAGGGTTCTAAAGTTTCCTCTTCATCACTTTGATCAAATGATATGGTAGCATCAAACTCAAGCACTGAGTTATCACCAAAGGCTGATTTGAAGTCTTCATCGGCATACTCTTCTTCTGAGATCTTTGAGGAGTCAGACTGTTCTTCACTTTGCATGGGCAATTCCCACTTATAATCAAAACTACAATCACAAGCATGGTGAAGATGCTCCTCCATAGGTGCTATTCTGAAAATTACAGCAGCATCAACTTTTTCAACCTCTGTAAATTCACCTTTTCCCATGCCCTCATCACGACACTCTTCTACATGGCTCTTAGGTTCGCGTGCTAAATCACCTTCTAGCAATCGATCAATCATTCTCAACTCATTTTTTAATGAAGTGACATCTTCAGGCTCCTCATCAAATAAAGGATTTGCAAAGTCCAACACAACTAATTCATCAACATTTTTGTCTTCTTTAAAGTTGGGCTCAGCTTCACAATTTCTGTAGTCTTCCCCCAATCAGCTAACTCATGATTTGAGTCCTTGTCTTCATTATACAGAGACTCAATTTCATTTATTTCAGATATCAAGTCTTCATCTTCTCCTTGATCAGCTATCATGTAAACTTTCAATTTCTCCTAAACTTTCAATTTCTCCTCACATTGGTAAGCAATCATTTCAACTAGCACATTAGCAGCTTATAAAGAATCTTGATCTTCCCTTCTCAAGTTGTTCAACAAGACTTATATAAGAGGCTGGGGAAAATCATCTCTGTCATTAATCACCAATGTCATGATACTTTGCATGGCTAGTATAATACTCATGTCATGATCCTTTTTAATTTCAGCAAGGAAAATGCCAAACATTTGAAATATTAGATCTTCACACCCATAGTCTAGCATCATCACACAAGCTTGCATCTTGGCCCTAGTTTGTAAGATTTTCACCTTCTTATCAAAGGAAGGGCTTTTGATGTCACTTAAACCTTGGAAGCTTTCCACGAGCAATTGTAATATCTCCTTCATCTTTCCATCATCATAAGGAAACTCAGGAGCTGATATTCTCATGACTTCACTGATATATGTGATAACCACCAACCTTACATCCTTGTTTGGATGCCTCAACAACTCCGGCTTACACAACAAAGTCTTTGAAGGAATCAATGCCACCCACATTACCTCAGAAGGTGACTGAGGAACTTTACATAAACATTTCTCAGCTTCTTCCAAAGTGCTGAGAAGACTCTCATCTGGCTATTGCAAAGTTTTCAACTTCAATCCTGCATCAAAAAGTCTTTCACATAGATCATCCTCCATGAGAGATGCCATGACCTCACATTCACTGATCAAAATCTCTCAACTGCCCAATCATTGAGCACACATGCAAGTGTTGATCACCCACATGCAAGGCTGAAAACTTGACTCGCACTTGAAGATCTGCAAGGAATGAGTAGCAACCCAAATAGGCTAGCAAGATCACCAGCTTTGATACCACTGTAATATGCTACCCCAAAATTTTTTCAAGTTTGTACAATGATATCACAAGTTAGCACAATAATGAAACTATAAAAAACACCTCCACACTTTTTGATCACCAAGTTCCCAAATTGGGCAAGGTGAGAGCATATAGTGCTTTGGTTTACAAATCAAAACTTATGCAAATAAACTAAAACAATCATCCACTTCATAGTAGGCATCCGCTTTTCAGTAGGCATCCACTTATTGTCATGTCCCAACATTAAGACATTATTTGTCATCATCAAATTGGACGATAATTATGTATATAATAATACTTAATAAACATATATAATATTATTAAGTAATATTATAATATATTTATTGTACTTATATATAATAAATATAAAGACAATTATAATATTATATATGATATATATTATATAAATATAAATATTAATATTAATATTAATATAAATATAAATAAATGTTATTATAATATAATTATCATATAATATATATAAGACAAATGTCTTATAATATATAAATATAAATAAGAAATATTATTATAATCATTTATAATATAATGAATATAAATATAAATATTAATATTATTATTATATAATAATTATAATTATCAATGTAAATATTAAATCAAATATTAGTATAAAGTATAATCATTATAAATATATATAAAATTAATATTAACTAATATCCTTGGAAGATATCAATAAAGATAGACCAAGTTTATTAAAAGACAAAGTTTATTAAAACAAAGATAAATGCAACAATTATGTTAGAGGAAGCAAGTTAGATTATTAGTAAATAAAAGAGGTGCATATTAATTAAAGGTTATTTTCTATAAGACACATCCCTTCATTAAAGGAGGGTATAAAGATGGGAAGAAGATAACATAAAGGGCAGAAAAATAAAGGAATGAGAAATATATATATCTAGAGAGGGTAAGGAAAATAGAAAAGAATACACAAGGAATATAATTCTGATTTATAAATATAACAGCAAGAAGGATATAATATACAATTTTTGGAAACTGTAAATATATTCATGGCATATTTAAATCTGCAATATATAAGGAATAATATATTTTGAGTTGTAATATACCATTTCAGAGATACTTATGTACACTAGCAGCCTTATAAGAACATTAGATATATCTGAGATATAATATATATGGTGTGAGTTAAAGAAAAGAAATATATTATAAGGGAATAATTCTCTTTATGAAGTGTTGCCTCTCTTGGCAATAGTTGCAGCCATACACCATTGAAGATATAAAAAGGAAGTGTGAAGTAAAAAAGATCACATAGTAATATAAATCACCAGACAATAGATTGGTCTTCCATTAAATACAATATTAGATCAACACAAGGTATTATATCAACAAGCATTACTAAGAGCAATCGATCATACAAGAAGTAAAATTGTGTGCAGGATTAATAAATTTTGTTCTTCCTAAAAGGGGACATTACAAGTGGTATCAGAGCAGTGTATCCTACCATCCTGTGAAACAATCTTATGCAAGCATACACTAAGGAAAATTTTGAACCAAAAGAAAAGACAAACAAATATAGTGAAGAAGAAAGTTTATAATTGCCTGAGTATGAGAAAACCAAGTCAAGACACGATAGGTAGGGAGAATGTCCTCTATCGTGCTCTTGTCTAATTATGTTAAGAGGATGATAGGTAGGGAGAATGTCCTCCATCGTGCTCTCATCAAATTATGTTAAAGGGATGATAGGTAGGAAGAATGCCCTCCATCATCAAGACATGATAGGTAGGAAGTATGCCCTCCATCATGCTCTTGTCAAAATGTGATAGGTAGGAAGTGTGCCCTCCATCACACTCTTGATCCTTAATGTTAAAGAGATGATAGGTAGGAAGAATGCCCTCCATCATGCTCTCATCATATTATGTTAAAGGGATGATAGGTAGGAAGTATGCCCTCCATCATGCTCTTGTCAAGATGTGATAGGTAGGAAGTGTGCCCTCCATCACACTCTTGATCCTTAATGTTAAAGAAATGATAGGTAGGAAGAATGCCCTCCATCATGCTCTCATCAAATTATGTTAAAGGGATGATAGGTAGGAAGAATGCCCTCCATCATCAAGACATGATAGGTAGGAAGTGTGCCCTCCATCATGTTCTTGTCAAGATGTGATAGGTAGGAGGTGTGCCCTCCATCACACTCTTGATCCGTAATGTTACAAAGGTGATAGGTAGGAAGTGTGCCCTCCATCACACTCTAAATTGCAAGTATTTCTATGGATTCTATCAAAGGATCAACTTGAGGTATGGATAACTATATGTTGAAATTGAATGTTATTTATGTTATATCATTAATTATATTATGATGTATTGATTTCATTACTGATTTATTGATCTTTAATATTGCTAATGTCCCTTTCAAGAGTTATTCTTGTGTGCAGGTGAAGAAATCAGTATAACCTACAAGTGGACATTGGAGAAGTATAGAACATAAAAGTTAATTTTATTAATCACAAAGACCCATAAACCAAATTCATCTTAGATCAATTCTTCCAACCTCCTTGAGTTCTTCTCTTGAAACCGATACTAAGTTATATTATGGGCCCATAACCCACAAATTCCCAGGATCATTTTTCATAATCATCTATAACACTTATATTTCATCAAGCACATCTCTATTCAAATAAAAGCTTACCAAATCTTCTTTGATCATAAAATTTCTCTCCATGACATCATATAAGCAATTACTCCTCAAAAATACGACTCTTCTCAATTTTGAGGTCAATAACATATGATAAGTATAATACCAAATCTCATAATCAAAGATCAAGATATCTTCATCATTGATTGGAATCTTGGAATCTCAATGCTCCCAAAATCTTCTTTAGCATTGAAAATATTTTCATTGCCTAATGTCTTCGTCTATGATACTTGCATCACTTTATTATTAAAAACATCAAACAAATGCTTACCTAAACATTTGTCTTCATTAAATATTTCAAGTATTCTTTGGTCACAAATTCTCTTTCATGAATCACAATCATTTTCTCTTCACCAAAGCATGTTCATTCTGAATAAAAACTATGACTTTGTCTCAACACATCGGAAGGTAGCGCAAAGTAATGAAAGAACTCACTGTGATTGCTTGAGGACAAGCAATTTCAAGTGGGGAGGGCTGTCATGTCCCAACATTAAGACATTATTTGTCATCATCAAATTGGACGATAATTATGTATATAATAATACTTAATAAACATATATAATATTATTAAGTAATATTATAATATATTTATTGTACTTATATATAATAAATATAAAGACAATTATAATATTATATATGATATATATTATATATATATTATATAAATATAAATATGTATATTAATATTAATATAAATATAAATAAATGTTATTATAATATAATTATCATATAATATATATAAGACAAATGTCTTATAATATATAAATATAAATAAGAAATATTATTATAATCATTTATAATATAATGAATATAAATATAAATATTAATATTATTATTATATAATAATTATAATTATCAATGTAAATATTAAATCAAATATTAGTATAAAATATGATCATTATAAATATATATAAAATTAATATTAACTAATATCCTTGGAAGATATCAATAAAGATAGACCAAGTTTATTAAAAGACAAAGTTTATTAAAACAAAGATAAATGCAACAATTATGTTAGAGGAAGCAAGTTAGATTATTAGTAAATAAAAGAGGTGCATATTAATTAAAGGTTATTTTCTATAAGACACATCCCTTCATTAAAGGAGGGTATAAAGATGGGAAGAAGATAACATAAAGGGCAGAAAAATAAAGGAATGAGAAATATATATATCTAGAGAGGGTAAGGAAAATAGAAAAGAATACACAAGGAATATAATTCTGATTTATAAATATAACAGCAAGAAGGATATAATATACAATTTTTGGAAACTGTAAATATATTCATGGCATATTTAAATTTGCAATATATAAGGAATAATATATTTTGAGTTGTAATAGACCATTTCAGAGATACTTATGTACACTAGCAGCCTTATAAGAACATCAGATATATCTGAGATATAATATATATGGTTTGAGTTAAAGAAAAGAAATATATTAAAAGGGAATAATTCTCTTTATGAAGTGTTGCCTCTCTTGGCAATAGTTGCAGCCATACACCATTGAAGATATAAAAAGGAAGTGTGAAGTAAAAAAGATCACATAGTAATATAAATCACCAGACAACAGATTGGTCTTCCATTAAATACAAGTATTAGATCAGCACAAGGTATTATATCAACAAGCATTACTAAGAGCAATCGATCATACAAGAAGTAAAATTGTGTGCAGGATTAATAAATTTTGTTCTTCCTAAAAGGGGACATTTACACTTATCCAGTGGGTGAATTAACAAGAAAGATAAACATTACAAATTCCTCCACACTGGCGGTAAACCATCTAGGGGTTATTGAGTGTTTGCAATATTAAATGAATGTTTACAAATAAGCAAATACTATGCAACACTACTCAAAATAGTGGAATTGGATCATCAATCCACAACTATGAACGTTTGGCATCAAGAAACTTCAACCTACATCATACAGAACATTAAGATTCAACTAGTAACTTCTGTCCCAAACTGAAAGAAATCATGATGCACTGCTGATGTAGAACTAATCAAAAAATCAGTCTAAAACTCTGCTGTACAGCTGCCATGACATTCATAAACCCCCACGAATCAAGCATCCAATTGATCACAAAACATTTTCAAGCGAACTGATCCAAACACACTTGGAAGACAAATAGGAAGCATTTTTCAGACCCCAGGCTTCCATTCAATCCAGCATACATAAAAACAAACCTCACACTCAGCATGTATGACGCACCTGCCTGGTACGACAGTTCACAAACAAGGCAGAAACCACTTCAAAAACCATGCTATATCCTCAGAAATAGGCGCATATACATTGTAATCTGATTCCAAACATTTCTTATCCAATTTCTATGGTATTTCATTCAACACAAAATCACCTAAATGCAAAAGTATGGCTGCCACAAAACAGTTTTAAATCTACATCAAACTTAATTTATATTGCATTGAAATTGGCACCCACATATGCTAATTAATATCCTTCAACCAGTCTGCAAAAAGAATACTCAATGATCAAGCAAAAATATGAATCGCCCAACACTGGTACGACATGCAGGGTATGGCCAGCCAGAGGATTCTTCAATCTTCACTAATCTCCAAAAATCTCATCAATAACTCAATAAAAACAAGCCAAATTATTATCACAATCACAAAAGGATCAATCATCAAATCAAAATACCACAAACTCCATGATAGCACAATGTGATTTCTGTGTGAAATCGCCATTACCAGCTAGGGTGGATCTCTCACCACCGAAACTAATCATCTTCAAGAGGGTTTTCGTCCTCAAGAAGGAAGATGGAAGAACTCGCAGGTTCAATTCGGCAGAGTAACAATACCAAACCAAAAGCATCCCTCCAAATGAGCTCTCATCTCCTTTTTATAACTTTTTGAGAGGAATATAATTTTATTTTCCTTTTAACTCTTCATATTTCTTCTCTCAGAAAGACTTTTTTTGAAATAATAATAATATATCATGTGTGAGGCCCCCTTTTTAAGTGTCTATCATTTAAAACACTTAATTACCTTTCCAATGAGCTATAACACTTAGGTACTTTTAATTTATTTTCACCCGTAGGAGACATAAGTGAAAATAATAGTTAAATAGCTCATTAAACAACTCAACTTTGTGGAAAATCCCAAACTTAAGCAAACTGCAAAATAAATCATACCATTGCCTTCTATGATGTTTGGGATGAAGAATGATGTCATCTGGGTGACTTACTATAAATAGACGACTTCTCCAAGAATCTTGGAGAGCTATCCAGAAGCCCGAACAAACTTCCGAAAGTTGCATAGCCATCTTGAGACATCACTGAGCTCAAATCCAAGGAAAAACATCACAAATAATTGAACCTGTTTTGTTCACAACAAACAGAGCTCCCTAACCAACCCAGATAGCCTACAGAAGCTCAAGGGAATAGGCTATTGGTCTCAGACTTAGCTCAACGCCAAATGGGGACATTACAACTTCATCCTCAGGATATTTTCTGCATTTATGTTTTGTAGAACAGATGTACACAGTCATTCCTTTGTAGAAATATCTTCTGATAGGCCCGTGGGGCGAATTTATTGCAGTGGGTGACTTAGGTCGAATGTAAAATGCTATTTATACATGAAAATCAGATGTATTGTTGTTGGTTGCTGGTTTAAAAAACTATGTCTTGTATCAGTTGTAACCTTGCCTCCTTGATAATAAACAAAAGTTTTTCACCTTTTCATACAATTTTTTTGCACTGTGCAGTACTTTTGCTTGAATCTTCATTTGTGAATGCTTCTTTCCTTTTGGATTTCAATCAATTTCCTTTACCTCTGCAGGTGGTTTATGAATTGTGTGTGCTTATCTGTTGTTTAGATATTGTTCTATGCATAAATGGTTGATCTAAGAGTCAAACACTCAAACCTGGGGTATCACCTTTTCACTTTCAGTTTCTCCTTCTTCCCCTTTTCCCAACAGTGTAAGACTAGCTTTAGTTTTATAGTTTACTCTAAATTTCATATTCAAAAAGAGGAACCAACCTTCTTTGGAGGTTTGATTTCCTTTGTAGGGTCCCACGCCTGGAAATTACTCCCATGTTTCATTGGATTGTTACAGCAAAAGCACTTAAACACAGGCTGCAAATCCAAGTGACAACAGTTTTTGGCACTTCTGGTGGGACCCTCTGTTTTGAGTGTGAGTTGAATTGAGAAGGTTTGGTGCTGTTCTTAGTTCATTTGCAGCTGTGAAAGCATTCAACAAGCACAATGGTGACTTTGCTGAGCAAATCTACTGGTGCAACCAGCCTAAGTGCCAAAAGAGCTTCAACAACCAGGATTTGGTGATACTCCTGGTCTAAATTGCTTTCAGAAGCATTTCAATCACCTGGCGACTCCCTAGTATGAGCCTATTTCTCAGAAGGGCAAATCTATTTTCTCTTTTTCCCATATTGTTTGAATGATTTTCGTTTGTTTTCATGCTATATTATGTCAAACTACTATGGAATCTCTGAATATTAGCACCCACATGATGCTTATTCCCCTCCATCTTGTCAAGATACATGCCGTTGGCCTCCATATCAGCGATTTCAAGCCCAAGATACCTCTGGTTTTACGTTGTATTACCCTGTTTCAGAAGAATATCAACATCCTTATATGCTTGCCTCCCACCCGCCCCTGCTCAGTCTTCTTGGCAGTCTAATGATGCTTAATTTCAACCCCAAGAAAACCTCTTCGTCCCTATTCAATATGATTACCCTCCTAAACTGCCTCAAGTGGACTATGATTTTGACGAAATGAGTTCCATGGACATATTAATGGACCTACAAAGGAGGTTGGAGGAAATTAAAGGAGTGATAGAGCATAACCAACAACAAGAGGAGCTTGCTTATCAGACCCATTTTCAGCAACAACAGTAGGTGGCACAAGAAAGGGCTTTTTAGGAAAACCTTGCTATGCAAATTGCAGCTCAAGAAGAATAGATGAGTTAAGTGACTCAATTTGTGCCCTCTTTTCCCAATTTCAAACCCCCTCATCTACCACTACAAATCAGCTTACAATAGAGTAGCCTCAACGTCATACTTTCCCAAGTTTCAGAAGCTCTCTCCCTCCACAAGACCCTGTTCCTGTGAAAACCCAGTTTATCACTCCCCATGAACAAATTATCCAAGAACCCTCTCACTTCCAGGAAATTCAAGGAAATACTATTTCGGTTTTCAAAGGTGGACCTGTTGTCTACTGGGCTAGTTGGTGGGATGAGCCAAAGGTGGAGGTGGAAGAGAAGGAAACTAATGAAGAACTGTCTGCTGTTCCTATTGTGACGTTTTCACACATCGCCCCATTGCAAATGGGGACCCCCTCTTTTTTTGGCCCGGTTCCATTTTTGCTTTGATCTTTCAGTTTCTTGCTTGAATCCATGAAGCTAGGAAAGAATTTCCAAGCACTTAGCTCACAAGGAATATTAAGAGTGCTTGAAGTGGTGAAGAAAAGAGTGATTTTCTTGAGGATGAATGAAACTCTAATTATCTTTCCTTGATCAAATTTGGCCAATCCATGGCAGAAGTCTATCATTCCATATGAAATGTCTAAATCCTTCGCTCTCAGCATAAGACTACGTGATGAATAAGGAATCCTGTTCCAACACTCCCATCCAAGAGCTCCTGTTCCAACACTCCCATCTAGAAGTCCCTGTCCGAGTCCCAGTCCAGAGGTCTCTGTCTAGAAGTTCCTATCCAAGACTCTCTGTCCCAAGTTCCAATCCAGGAATCCTGTCCCAAAGTTCCAATCCAAGAATCCTGTTCCAAGTTCCATCCTAATTCCTGTTCCAAAGTTCTAAATCCAAGGTCCTGAATGCGACAAAGCTTGTCATTCCATGTCCAAGTTCATCATTCCATTGAAGAATCGAAATTCCTGACAAGGAGAATTCCTGAACACCCTGAAAAATGTGACTTTTGCCTTGGAGGAATTCTTGACAGGGAAAATTCTTGAACACCCTGAAAAATGCGACTTTTGCCTTGGAGGAATTCCTGACAGGGAAAATTCCAGATTCCCTGGCCTCTTGGAATTTGCCACCTGGATGATCATTCCCTGACCCTCAGGAAAATGCTCTCAGGAACTGGATTCCAGGACATATTGGAATATGCGACCTAGACAGAGGATTCCTGGGCCATCAGGAATATGCGACCTGGAGGTGGATTCCAGTTTAGTCTGGAATTTGCGCCAGAGGGAGGAATTCCTGAACCCTTTGGAATTTGCGCTCTGGATAATCCTTCCCTGACCCACTGGAATCTGCGCTAGAAGTCAAAATTCCAGTACACCCTGAAAAATGCAACCTTCTGTCTAGAAGGAATTCCTAACAGTCAAAAATCCAAGACAGACTAGAAAATGCGTCACAAGTCAAGATTCCAGTTGGGGATGAAATATGCGCCAGAAGTCAAAAATCCCTAACAGAGTGGAATTTGCGCTCTGGATCAGGAATTCCTGAGCACAGTGAAAAATGCGCTCAACAGCAAGGATTCCCTGACAGGAAGAATTTTGTGCCACAGGTCAAGATTCCTGGACAAGGTGGAAAGTGTGCCCTTGGTCTGGAAAAGATTCCTCCAGGACAGAGTTTCCAGTGGGAAGTGGAAAATGGCGCCTGGGATAAAATCAACACTTAGGAAAAATGGAGTCCACAGAGTGGCCTTCAGCTCAGGAAAGACTTGCTCAAATCTTCAAAGGTGAAACAGTCTGTAACTTAGTGAAAGCCTAGCTCAAGGATTCATCCAAAGCTCCTAGTTAGGGTTCATGGATTTCATCCTCAACAGGCCAAAATTTGCGAAAATCCTTAACACGGAAAATGCACACCATAGCATAAAATTCCAAGACAAATAAAAAATTCCTTGCCAAAACCTGAAAAACTTGTGAAAGTGATTGAAATTCCATCAAGACCTTGAAGTCCTGACTCCTAGGGCGCAAAATCCAGGACCATCTGGAATATGCGCTCAGGAATAAGAATCCTTGACACAGTGTGAATTGCGCTCAAGAAGTGAACACTCCACCTAGCCTCTGGAATTTGCGACAAGGATAATGATTCCCTGACCATCAAAAATCCCTGACAACCTTGAAAATGCGCCACCGCCCGAGGAAGAAAAGGACAAAATTCCAAGTCGGCCAGGCTTTGGCTGTTAGAGGAAAAAGACAAAATCAAAACCCAGGTCGGCCATTCCCAGTCGGCCAGGTGGACAGGTGGCTTGAGCGCCTATATAAGGGGGGGCACCCCAACCATTTCAAACCAAGTCCAAAGCAAATCCAAGCAGAAAAAAACAGGTTTCAACATTCAAGAGGCAGATTTCACCATTAGGAGGACGAATTTCATCAAGGAGCAAGCAAATTTTAGCATTTCCAAAGCGAAATCCTTCATAGGAGCAGCAATTTCTGAGGGAAGAGGAATATTTCTTCATTTATTTTCCTTCTCCAAGGACGAACTAGGGCTGGGCAAACTGTAGAACAACAAATCCATTGGAAAGATCAGAAATTCATTAAATCAGAACAGAAATCCTAACTGAGAAGCAGGAAATCCCAGTGAGTCAGGAAATCAGGAATTCTACGATGAAGAATCCATGACCTCTTGGATTTTGCAACCTGGAATTCCTGGCTGAGGAATTCCTGTCCAAGGAATCCTGCTCCACCTTCCATATGCACCCTGCCCTGGAAACTCTTCTTGTGCATGGCCAGTAACCCTGGAATGAAGGAAAAGTTAGTCCAAGTGTGAAGAATACTAGAAAATGAGGAAAATCCTTTATTTATTCAGGAGTTCATAAGTCAAATTTATCAAATCTTGCAAAATCATTCATGTTTCATTTCAAATTACCTTGCATTAAGGATTTCATTCGCCTTTGCGATTCAAGAGTTCTCTTTCTTTTGTAGATGTTGAAAACAAGGATCGGTTCCATGAGGAAGGTGCTCGTTGATCCAAGACATTCAAGACGCAGAGAGCTTTAGAGGCCGGAGAAGGAGATTATCCTACGTCAAAGAGACTTCACAAATCTAGAACAAAACATCACTCCATTCCAGTGCCCGCCTTTCTCCCCCTAACACTCAACATGATTGGCACAAGGGAACATCAGGGATTCTAGTTTTGTGACAAGGAGACTTCGCAGGAATGCTAAAGGAAGATGAATATCCTTTCAAGACTTCAACGACACAGAGAATGCTAGCATCAAGGACAACATGATACACTTCAAGTTCCACATCAGGGACTTCAGTTCCGGACAAGAGGATCAATCCTTGGAAATCTAGGAACAAGAATCCGTGCTAGTGCATGAATCCAATGGGAAAGGGAGAACAAGGACAAAATTCCAATTCCAAAGTATCACAACACAGAGACAGAATTCCAAGGAACAGGAAGAAGTTCCAAAGGACTAGACTGTCCTGTCTAGGAGTCCTAGTCAGCATGGGCACCTAGGACAGGTGGTAGTCATCTATTCATACATGCTGACGACCCCACCTACCACCTTTAGGGTTTTTGCCCTGGGCACAGATTTTGGGGAAATCAGATTTCCTCCCCCCTCCATGTACTTTTGTTGCCTATATAAAGGTTGGGGCACCTCATTTCAAAGGGCCTTTTCCTCTCATTTTTCATGCTCTGAGAGCAGGTAGTTAGTTTTCATTCCTGTATCACCCCATTCTTGGAGCAAGAAACTTCGAAGGATCAGCAAGATTGTTGTAAATCATTCTCCAAATCAATATATGAACATTGTAGATTGGTGCTTATAGCATTCTTGGATTATGACATGGTTTTCCTGATTTCTTTGAAGCAAATCTTAAGCTCCAAGTTCTAAAGTCATTTCATTTCTTCTTATCTTTTAGCTTTATTAGTTAGAATGGTGGAGATTGTTACTGTTGATGCATGATTGAAACTGATTCTTCACACCATTTGTGATCTGTGGCTTGCAAATCACAGTGTATGGTTGGTCTGAACTTATTTTGAAGTCTAACTTCGATTGTTTCTGCACGTTTCAGTCCCATGTCCCTTGCAGGAGCAATCTGAAAATCCTTACTTCCCCTCAGAAGATAGCACCATCTCTGCCTAAGTTGTTGCCTCATAACGAAGCAGAAGTGTGGTTCCAGTTTCTATCCTCAGCAGTAGTCCTCTCCATCGATTAGATTCCTGAACCCTTATCTTTCTTTTGCATTTTGTTTTTAGATCTTCGCTAGGATTAGTTTTCCAGAGCTTCATTGCCAAATTATACGCCTCTTCAAGAGTGGAACTTGGGAATTCCAAGTTGCCCATTTGTGAGGAGGTTCCATTCATTCACCAACCCTAGGAGTAAGGAGTGAATTTTGTCTATGAAGAAGGAGCAATTTCACATAAGTCCCTTTGTGATTACCAGCAAAATCACATCATTTCATCGAGTATATCCCCATGCCCGTCAAGACCTGACTCAAAAGGAACCTTGGAGCAGTCTCGTTCGATCACAAAGTTCAGCGTTTGAGAAGCTTTGTTCAAGAGAGGATAGAATGCTCCGTGCCTCTATCCTAATGTTGCTGTGGTCGTAAAACCCCCATCAACAGTTCCTATGCTCATAGGGGTGGAATTGTTTGAACCTCTTACACCTGTGAATAATGTTAATTCAAATAAGGGGTTGCGTCCTTTGGATTTTAGTTCTTTTGAGGCTTTTTTTCTTAGGCATCTGATCAGGTAAACAAGGATGAAATGCAAAGATTGCATGGGGAGAGCCTTCAGCTACCGAGACAACTTGAGCAGAATCCAGTGGAGTTCCAGTAAATTGAGGACATTGAGGAGGAGATTGCTGCAGTGGCTCTAGAAGTTGATGATGCCACCTAGTTTCATGAACTGCCCAGTTACATTGAAGATAAAGATGGCATGCAAATGCCAATATTAGTTGTAGTTCTGGAGTCGCATAAGGATGGTGAAGACTGTGGTGAGTTACTGGCATGTGCAGAAAAGTGTGGCAATGAGGTTCTGGCTAATGAAGAGCAAATAGGCAGCCCTATATTGAAAAGTGCAGAGGCTGATGATACAGACCTGATTGAGGAGCTCCCATATTTTATTGAAAATGACGATGTGAAGATTGAGCATGGGCAAGAACAAATTGAAGATTTGCTCTTGATTATCCAGCAGGGATATCAACTCCTTGGTGAATGGGATCTCACCGTTGAGCATGTGCAGGGCTCATTTTCTGAGCCTAATTTAGAAAATCATGACCATCTCATTCATAAGGTGGAAGCAACCATCTTTCCAAACCATGTGCAGCAACTAGAGCGTTCATACCAGCAAAAGGTTGCAGAATCAGAGCATGAACATGAATGCAATAGTGATGGCTTGCATATCATTTCAAGGGGATGCCGTATTAGGCATCTGGCCCAGCTAGAGACTTATGAGGAGTCCCTACCTGTCATGCTTACTTCAAAGCATGAGGTTGAGCATAAAAAAGGGCTAGATCACAGCCCATTTATCTACTTTCAGGTAGGTACATTTCTGATCAGTGCAAGTGGATAGGTGAGCTTTTCTTTGTCCTTGGGGAAGTATTTGACTACCTTGTTGTATGCCCATCCCTTCCCCACCTCTTTTTAACTACCCACAGGCATGAAAAACATTGTAAATTGTTAAGTTCAAAAACCTGTTAATGGCTTTGTTTGAAGTCACTTCCTTGTTAGTTTAGGTTTTAGAGTAGGTTTTGTTTCTACTTTAGTTTCCCTTTTCCCCAAGTCTATTGCACAGGCTACGCTCTCATTAGGAGAATGCAGGCCTTGTTTTCCTTTTGTATGGTGTTGTTTTTGTCAAAGCAAGGTTTCAGTTGTTCTCAGCATGTTGCAATTCCTTTTGACTCTATGCCCAATGGATGCTTAAGGCCACTGGTTCTTTTGTTTAGCAGGCAAACATCCCTAAGAGGTCGCCAAAATGTTGTCCTACTTTGCTCTCTAGCCAAATAGCCCAAAAATCCATGAAATCAAGGAATGCAAGGAAAAATCCCCCAAAACGACTAAGTTCAAAATCCTAAGTTTTCCTTGTGTTTTTAGTCTTTTCGGAGTTTTGGAGTTCGGGCTTACCCTCTTCCTCATGTCCTTGTTGACTCCAAACTCCACTTTGTTTCTTTGTAATTTGCCTAAGTACCTTGGGTGCCGGAGATTGGAGTTTTTGTCTTTCTCCTTGTTTTACAGAAGGCATTAGAAGGAAATCTTGAGGTCCGGGCTCCGCATCTTTCCTTTTGGAAATCCGTCTAAGTGTTTTGGATTTTGGTCGGCGGGGATTCCTTCTTCCTCCTTCCTTTTGGAAGGTAGAAGACGGAAGGCTCAAAGCGGGACTTTTGCCGAACCCTTTTTAATTGGCTAAGTCACTTGGGAAGCGGAGGTCGGGGGTTTCACCTTTTTCCTTTTCTTGTAGAAGGTCGAAGGTGGAAGGCCCGAGGCCTGAAGTTTGCCGAACTCATATTTTTCTAAGTGTTGCGGATCTCGGGAAGCGGGGTTCTCTTCTTCCTTTTCTTTTGGAAGGCGTAAGGTTGAAGGCCCGAGGCCTTATCTCTGACAATTTCTCAAAATCGTCTAAGGCAAAGAAAAGGACAAAGCAAGCCTTAATCGGTGAATTTCAGTGTTTGCGAACTAAAAAGTTCGTCAATTGGCAAGTTTGCCGATCGGCGAAATCGCCCACTAAGTGAAAAGGAAAGGCCAAAAAGTGACTAGGGAAAAGAAAGACAAAGAGAGGCCTTCGTTGGCAAAAAGTAAAGTTAGCGAACCGGCAAGATCATCGACCGGCCAGCTAAGGAAGAGAAGGGAAAACATGTATTTAAGCAAGTGTTGTGGATCATTTTCGGCATCATGAAATCAGTTTGTTTCTTAATTTTCCCATTGTGGATCTGCAACTTTGTTTGCAACTATTCCAAGGACAAAAACCCTTGCGGATATTCGATGAGTTGGATGAAAACCTAGCTCATCTTGTGGAGAGTTCGTGACGGAGCTCTAATTGCACTTCATTGGAGATATTTGTGGAGAAGAAGAGCAGATTGAGAAAATCAGATTTGAAGATCATTGTGGAGGACTTCTCTTGGCGTGGATTGAGGTGATATTGCTTAGGGTTTGCCCTAGATTTAGAGCGGCCACTAAATAGAGAGCGACCTCACTTAGAGGCCATTTTGGAGGTAGCGATTGCTGATTAGGGTTAGAGAAGAGCATAATTCTGGAGCCGCAGCCTTGCAGGCCTGATTCGCCTTATTTCCATTGGCGTGTGCATCATCATTGGCCTAGGGTTTCATCACTTCTTGGAGGGCCATCATTGGAGGTCATTAGTAGTCATTTGAAGATCATTTTTACTATGTTTTCTGTATGTATTACCTATAAAGTTTGAGCAGATATATGCTGGGCTTATATGTCACATTCGCCCATACCAGATGTAATTGAAGATTTATTATATTCTGATTTTCATAGCAGTAGTCATTTATATTGAGAAAACAAAACTAGCAAAACAGTTTCTGGCATGCCTGGTGGGACTGTGAACATCTAAATCAAGAATTAAGCTGAGAATGTGGTGTTATTCTCAGTATTCTGCACTTTGGCAAACATTTTCCATGCACTTGGCAACTCTACTGGCTCCTGGTTTTTTATTAGTTCAAACTTTTATGCCTGTGCAAACAAGAGCTTCTTCAAGAGGTGGTTATCAATTTGTTGAATTATATCTAGGTCTCCTGCAGGAAGGAATAGTAGTCATGTTCTCCCTCATCCAAGAGCTCAATCTACACCTCCTGTTAGGTTTCAGTATACAAGAAGAGGCTTACACATACCTAGATTAAATTTGAATATTCTTAGGATGGCAAGAAATTTACCTTTTGTAACCTTTAATGGAGGCAATCCTTTAGCTTTGGCTGCATACAATGATATACCTGCTGCATCTCTAAAGAGTATTTCATCCTTTACGGGTGATGGTTCTACAACCCCTACTGAGCACATCGAAGATATATCCAACGTGTGTTCAGTTCATCACTTTCAACATGAAGATGTTGCTGTTCGGCTCATGGTCTCATCTTTCAAAGGGAGAGCTCTTCAATGGTTTAGGAGCTTAACCCTTGCTTCAATACATGATTGGGATGAGTTAGGAGAAGCTCTCTACAAGCAGTTTGGAGAGAGGGCAGATAATGTTTCACTCTTGGAACAACTAACAACGATCAAGAGAGCTCCGAGTGAGATGTTGGCGGATTTCAACTTTAGATTTCAGAGGACGTGGGAGAGAATTCCAACTCTCCTCATGCCATCTCCACAAGGTGCATTTTTGTATTTCTTAAAAGCTTTAAATTCTGATATTGCTCTAATGATGCAATCTATGGGTGCTCAAACCCTACTTGATGCTTATGAGACAACTTTGAAAGCTGAAAATTGTTTAATACAGGTTGGGAAAATTGCTCTCAGACCTCCTGTACCCATTTTCCCAGAACTACCTTCACAGTTCCAGCAGCCCATTATTGCTCCCATTCCAGAGCCTAAAGCTTCTACATCTTCACTTTCCCAAGAGGAGAATGACCTCAAAACCCTCACGGCCATTCTGACCAACAAAGTTAATAGCATAGCTATTTAAACTGCCTCGAAACCCTATCAAAATTATAACCAAGGGTAGTCTTCTAATCAGAGTTGGAATCAGGGTTACAATCCCAATAGAAACCAAAACTGGAATCAAGGTTACCAGCCTAATAGGTATCAAAACCCTAACCTTGCTCAATCTATGCAAACAGTTCGAACTATCCATTAGATTTTGGTTGTAAATCCAGTTAGGGCCCTAGTCCCTACTCAAAACAATTTGGCCCAAAAGGCAGTGGTGCTACCCTTGCAACCAACCTCACAATCAGTCCACTTATGTATTTGGAGCACAAGAAAGAGCCTTAATGGTGCAAAACTTTCACACCCAGCAGGCATCATTGACAGAGGCAACAAATAGCAACCCTGAGGTATCAAATGAGGTTGCCTCTGATTCCAATTTGATGCTATGGACGTCTGAGGATTTTTGTGCTGTTAATCAGCCTATGGATAGTGTGATCGTGCCTGTAAGTAGTATTGCAGATAACACTAGATCCAAAAAAGAGGCAGTTGGAGGAGAGCCCTATGCCTACTGTGTTACAAAAGGAACCTATGCCAAAAGCAAAGGGGGCTAGTGTTACAAATTCAATTTAGAGCAGTAGGCATGCTGCCATAAAAGAAATTCCATCAGGCCCAAAAATGCCTGAACAAGTTGCAGATCAATCAATGAAGGGAACATGGATTCCTTCAATGCATAAGACAACAAATGTTCCCCTCAACATTGTGGAACAAATGAAAAAGACTAACATAAATGTCTCAATGTGGGAAGTGATGTCAATCCCCTCTCAAAGGGATTTGTTACAAGAAGCTTTAAGGCATTTCCCAATAGCTGAATCAACAAAGCAGAAAGAAAAGAGCTCGGTTAGTCTTATACAACCAAATGAAGAACAAGGGTGTTCAACAAAGAAGCCATCCCCTTTCTACTCATCCCTAATCATTGGGAAATTTCTAGTGCACAATTGTATGATTGACTCAGGGGCTAGTGTTTCAGTTATGCCCAAGAAGATAGCAGATGCATTAGGCATCAAATATACCCCTATTTCATTAGTAGTATTACAGTTGGATGGCACTTTTGTAAACACTGTAGGAGTGATCAAGGGACTGGACTTGACTCTACATGTCTGTCCTAACTTGACTTTCAGTCAAGACATTTCAGTCATTGATCTTCCTTCTTTCTTTACCATTTGCTTGTCAAGTGACTTCATAGCCAAGGTAGGTGGCTACCTTTCTTCTGACTGGTCTCATATGCTGTTGAGAACCAGATATGGTACAAGGTTCACCATTAAGGCTGAACCAATTTCAAACTATCATGTGGAAAACTATGACCACAACCTAGTGAACCCTCATGTTTTGATTCAGGGTGAGGAAGTCCATGATTTAGAGTCTCTTGAGATAGCATCTTCACCTCTTCCAACACCTGATCTTTTTCTTGATGAGTGGGCAAGGGATCATTGTGATTTTGATCCTTATGACACCACTGAGGCAACTGGCTTGGCCACCTACATGATCCATGAGGGGAATTCTTCAGTCCCTTCTATACTTAAACTAGATGATGACTCTGATGGCCCATGGAAAATGTTCTTTGATGGTGCAAAGAGCAGAAATGGAGTTGGTGCAGGGGTCTTACTAGTTTCTCTAGCTGGTAAGAAACTGCATTTTGCTCATAGACTACATTTTTCTTGCACCAATAATGTAGCAGAATTAGAGGCATTAGTCATGTCTTGCCACTTGCTGAAAAGAATAAAATCAAACATCTTGAGATCTTTGGAGATATTGAGCTGGTGGTTAACCAGGTCAAGGAAAGATGTGCAATGAAAAATCAACTCCTAAGAGCCTATAGACACAGAGTGTGGGACCTGTTTGAGGGTTTTGATGCTCTCAACCTACAGGTAATCCCAAAAAAATTGAATGCTGAGGCAGACCAGTTGGCAACAGTTGGTGCTCAGTTCTCTCCACCTACAGACCTCTTTCAGGGTCCTGATCAACATGTTAAGATAGTAATCAGGCCCTTTGTTCCTGACAATGGAATACATTGGCAAATATTTGACAGCAACGAACAGATTGCAAGCTTCATCTAGAATGAAGCTGAGTTCTCATCAATGGTGCAGCCCAGGTTGTAAGAGGGATATGGTGACCAAATCATTCAATTGAAAGCCAACAAGCTGCCCAAGGGTTTAGTCACTCTTGAGGCCATTTTCAGTCCTAATGATGAGTTCAAGGGCAAGAGGAAGAACATGACGTTCAAATAAGAGGACTACCAGAAGGTTACTGTTGCCCAAGACAAAGAGTTATTGCTGGGAAAGGTATGTGGTGATGCTGAACAACAAGATTTTATATGCCTTTCTAAAAAATATAGTGATGTTTTGGCGTGGATTATGAAGACCTAAAGGGTTTTAACCCAGAATTTGCCTAGCACTCCATTGATCTGGATCCAAATGCCAAGCCCATCCACCAAAAGCAGTGACCCATAAACCCTAAAATTGAGCCGCTTATGAGAAAAGAGCTTGCAAAGCTCATCCAAGCCAAAATTATCTTCCCCATCAAGTACTCCACTTGGGTAGTTAATCTAGTACCTGTGAGGTAGAAAAATGGTGAATTAAGGCTGTGCGTGGACTTTCGGGACCTAAATCGTGCTTCCTTGAAGGATCACTACCCTTTGCCCTCTATGGATCAAATTTTGCAAACTGTTGCAGGGGCAGAGAGGTTTTCACTGCTTGATGGCTTTTCTAGCTATAACTAGATCTTTGTCAAAGAGGAGGATAGATTTAAAACAACATTTACAACCAAATGGGGAACCATGGCATATGCAAAAATGCCATTTGGTCTTTCTAATGCTGGTGCCACATTTCAGAGGGCAGTGGACATTGCCTTCGAAGGTTTTATGAACAAGTTCATTCTGATTTATTTGGATGACATTACAGTCTTCTCCAAGAGAGGAGAAAATCATATGGAGCATCTGGAGGAAGTTTTTCAAAGATGCAGAGAGTTTGGGGTGTCTTTGAACCCCAAGAAATGTATTTTTGTTGTTGCTCAGAGTAACCTTCTGGGCCATTTAGTGTCTAAGGATGGGATCTCCATAGATCCTAAAAGAACATCAGCTCTTCTTTCTCTTCCTTTGCCTGCTCACAAGAAAGCTCTGCAGTCATTTCTGGGGCAGATAGACTTTGTTAGGAAGTTCATTCCTAACTGCGCTAGCTTGGTAAAACCTCTAACCCTAATGCCCAAGAAAGATGTTGTTTTCAGATGGACTAAGGGAAAGATGGTTTTGAGAAGATAAAGGAAGAGATTGCTCAGTCTCCTACTCTCATGAACCCAAATTACGAGGACTTCATCCTTTATGCCCATGGAGGAGAGAGCAGCATTGCAGTTGTCCTAATGTAGGAAAATGAACAAGGAATGGAACAGCCCTTGGCCTTTTTTAGTCAAACTTTGAAGGACTATGAGGTCAGGTACAGTCCCATGGATAAACAGGTATTTGCCATTGTAAGAGCATTGAAAAAGTTTATATATATATTGGCAAATAACCATATCAAGGTCCTAGCTTTTCATCCTAGTGTGAGAGACTACATAATAGGCATTGAGATTAGTGAAAAGAGAGCTAGCTGGGTCTCTAAGATCCTGGAGTATGATGTAATCATCAAAGCCACTACGCTGATTAGGGGCACAGGATTGTGTGAGCAGCTAGCTCAGACTTTTGTAGATGAAGAGAGTTCATCCTACCATTTGAATGATGAAGAACCTATAGCTGAACCCTCAGCTATGAGTTCTTGGATAGTAGATATGGCCATGTTCCTATCCACTGGTGAGTATCCCTTTGGATTGGAAAGAACTAAAAGAAGACATTTTAGACTGTAGTCCATTCCTTATGCTTTGGTGGACAATGTTCTGGACTTCGGACTTTCCTTCTTCCCTCTTCCTTTCCTTTTGGAAGATGTAAGACGAAAGACCCGAAGCCCGACCCCCGACAAGTGTTAAATTTTCAAGGCATTTTGCCTTTTCGCGGAACCTTTTGGGTGGGCCCACAGCAGGCTAGTGCAATAGCGGAAAGCTGACATGTGGCTTTGACGTCATCAAGGAAAGCGAAGGGTAGAAGGCCTGAAGGCCGACTTCTGCCGAAGCCTTATGGAGATAATGCTAAATGTTTTAGACTTCGGGGATCGAACCTTCTTCCTTCTCACTGAAGGCGGAAGACAGAAGGCCCGAGCTCTGAACTCCACCGACACTTTGAAAAAATGGCTAAGTCCTTAAACTTTTGCGGCTCAGACTTTCCTCCTTTCTCTTTCTCTGGGAAGGCAGAAGACGGATGGCTTGAGGCCCGATCTCTGTTGAACAAAATTCTTCTAAGTACAAAGCGGAGCTCGGGGAGTGGACTTTCTCCTTTCCTTCTTCCCTCTTGGAAGGCTGAATGCCAAAGGCCTGAGGCCTGGTCTCCGATCATTTTCTTGGTCTTCAGAAACAAAGGAAATGAAGCAGAATCAAGGGTCCACCATGATCACACATGATAAAATCTTGCTTCCAAGGCAGGAATCTAGTCTAGATGAAAACCAATGTCCAGCTCCAGTTGGAAAATTGCAGTTGAGCATTTATGGTTGCAGAAGGCGGTTCAAGCGTCGATTTCCATGAAAGATATTTGTTCAACCACTTCTTGGAGATATTTTCTACATTTATGTCAAGACGATCAGATTTTCTTCTGAAATTCCTTTTGTAAAATATCTTTGACAGGCACATGGGTGCATTCATTACAGTAGGTAATGGCGCTTCATTGTAAATGCTATATAAGGCATGAAATGTAAGGTATTCAAGTTGGTCGTTGGTTGAAAAATCACATCTCTTTTCAATTGTAACCATGCCTCTTTGACAATAAGCAATAAGACTTTACCTTTTCATGAATTCTGGTTGCTCTGTGTAATCTTTGTTCTTGATTTCCATCTGTAAATGTTTCTTTCCTCTTGGTTTTCATCTAATTTACTTTACCTCTGCAGTGTTAGGATTGGCTATGAAGGTAGCTATCCCAGGATCAAGATGTCTAAGAGCTAATCACAAGAATCAAAGAAGATCAACATGATAGAATGATATTCTATACACAAGATAATGACTTGATACAAGATGATTGATATGATACAATGAGAGGCCTTGGTTATAAAGACCAAGGTTGAGAGCTAGGATGTTGTAGTCATGTGACAAGTGTCATATTCCTATTACATATGACAACTAGAGGATAGGATGCCAACTAGATCACGTGTAGGATAAGACAACTATCAACACCTAGTAACAACTAGACATAACTAGAAACAATTAGAGACATCTAGTAGACTCGCTAAGTCAACTTATCATGTGAACATATGAGTTATCCACACAACAAAGGTTAAACCAGATAGGTAATAACCATGTTCACACCAACATGCAGTTTACTCATGATTTGTGTATGTTGGTCTGTGGTTTATTGTTATTATGTGCATACATGGTTGTTTTGAGGGCCTACCTATATTCAAACCTGGTGTATCACCCCCTTTTCATTTTCAGTTTATCCTTCTTCCCCTTTTCCTCAACGGTGCATAGATTAGGTTTAGTCTTAGGAATAGCTGAATCTCTCATTTAGCGAAGGAACTAGCCTCTCTCTGGAGATTTGATTTCCTTGCAGGGTCCCACACCTGAAAATCATCTCAATGTTTCACTAGATTGTTAAAGACCGTTAAACCTCTCCAACATAGGGTGCAGATCCAAGTGACAACATTTATGTTGGATGGTCATATTATGTGTTTGAATTCAGAGTTGATGTTATCTCCATAAGGGCATATAATTGGCATGTTTATTTGTGCATTTGACATACATTTGTTCGCTGCCAAAACCATTTATAAATTCAGAAACATAAAATCAGATTTCAGATCTAGGGTTTGGAAAGGAAAATATTCAGAATCTTAGGTGCAGAAAAGTCAAATCAGACCTAGTGTTTTGAGCAGAAAATTAAAGTGCAGAAATTAGGGCAGAATTCAGAGATTAAAAATCAGTAATTCATGGAAGATATCCGTTGGGGTATTACATAACTTGAGGGCCTGCAGTAGGAATCCCTCTCAAAACCACCTTGTTTCCATCAACCTTAAACTTTAGTTCCATAGTTTGCAGGTTCAAATACATTTCACCCAATGATTTCAGCCATTGAATACCAAGGATAACATTTGTGTCACTAATGCTTATCACAAAGTCATCTTTGACTTCGTAATTACCAAACGAAATACTCAACTGAGAAATCCTCCTTGTGCATGAAAGAGTGAACTCGTCAGCAACAATAACTTTGAAACCTTCAAATTCTTCGCGTTTCAAACATATTTTTGCCACAACTCCTTCATCAATGAAGTTGTGTGATGCTCTTGTATCTATGAGCACGACAATTCGCTGCCCACAAAGTGCACCTCGAACTTTGAAAGGATCATTTCTTTGATTTCCAGAGAGTTGAGCAAAATAAATTTCATTGTCCTTAGCAACTTCAGTCTCTTCAGGAAACACATCTTCACTTCCTTCAGTGTCATCTTGCTGTCCTGAATTTTCATATTTTGATTTAGCAGTCACATAAGCTTCTAACTGATGAGATTTACCTTTTCATAACACTTATGGCCCGGGGCCCAAGGCTCTTTACACGTGAAACACAATTTCTTCTTTCTTAGCTCATTACGGAGCTCATCATCCATCTTTTGAGGCAATGATTTGGGTTGATTAACTTCTTTCTGGAAATGTTTTTTTATTTTTCCTATGAGAGAATGTCTTGGTCTGAGATTTACTTCTTGAGCTGAAAACTCCATGTTTCTAGCTTTCTTAACGGCCTCTTGGAATGACCGGGGCTCCAAAGCTTTGATCCATCCTCACAATGGCTCTGTTAATCCTTCAATGAAGAGGTAAGTCGGCCTTATCTCAAAAACATCAAGTACCATAACTGCTAATCTTTGAAAATCTGCAACATAAGCATCAACTGAATCTTTCTGCCTTACTGGGGCCAGCTCTTTGAAATGACTTTCAAGATCCTTCTTGTCAAAACAGGCAATGAGCCTTTGAGTGAAATCAGCATAGGAGGTGATGAGGCTATGACCCTAAGTGATCATATCGTGAGTCCACCAATCATGGGCATCATCATCAAGATGTAAAGTGGCGAACATGATTGACTCACCATCATTGGGTTCAAACAAAGGTAATTATCAAGCTTTTGGATCCATGACTTAGCAGTGCATTTTGCAAACCCATCAAATGAAGGAATTGAAACTTTTCCAAGCTTCCGTTGGAGGTCCTGATTTTGGTTCCTTGGTTGATTTTAGTATTTGAGTTGACAGAAATCATGAAGAGACATAGCATTTTTGAGCTCTACTCCTAGAGACAACCATTCTTGATGATAGTCATTAAAACTTTCACCCTTAATCCGCTCTCAACCACCATGAATCTGGTGTTGCCCCAAAAAATTGGGCATCATGGGCCTAATTGTAGAAGCCCGAGAGGTTCTAGTATTGACATGTGGATTGCTCCCACCATTGGAGTTACTTGCATCACCATGATTTTCATTATTGCCTCTATTCTGAGGTTTACCACCACCAATATTTTGATTTAACAATAGTAGTGACAACAGTCCAGTCATCTGTTGTTGCCCTCTTACCATCTCTTGTTGTCCTTTTGCCGAATCATTCAAGATATCTTTGGTACTTGGGTTTTGAGGAATCCTTTCACCCATGACGTTCTCTTCATAATCTGAACTAAGGTGCTCTTGTCTTCTTCTGTAGGTAATGGAATCTCTGTCTTCAGGATTCATAAAGCATGCAAGCTGAAATTTTTTTATATTTTACTGACAATCTGCAGAAGGTGTTAGCATCCAACAGGCTGGCAAGATGACCAGCTCTAATACCACTATAATATAACAACCCAATTTTTTTTTTGAAAAGAACACTACTGAAATGTAAATGCAACAAACGGATTCTTCCACACCTTTCTAATCACCCAGTTCCCAATAAGGGCAAGGTGAGAGCATACAAGTGCTTCAGATATAACAACTAAAAATACTGAGCAACAATTTCAACTTCCACTTATTCAATGGGCATCCACTTATTCAGTGGGCATCCACTTATGCAGTGGGTGAACTATAGGAAGCCACTACATTGAAACCACTTATTTAGTGGGGTAAGAAAGGTTTTTCAAGAAAGCAACACTGCCACTGGTGGTCATACCATCCAAGGTTTACAACAGTGATATTGCTACAATATTGAATATAATCACAATGAAAGCAAGCTGCAATAACAACAAATAATTCTGATTTTCTAATGAGATCACTGTTGCAACTAAAATCAGTATAAATAAGGTACGAAAAGATTACCTTCAATTAACATTGAACCTTGCTCATTGAAGCACTGCTGATATAAACTGAAAGATGAATCCCAAATACCACTGTTCGCAAACTACACTTCATTGAAACACTAACTGAGCAGATCTGAAACATAGAACAACAGAGTAATGTTCTGAAAATGTAGAGAAAATCACATCTACTAAGCAAGATTCCCTCCAAATCTGATTTGCATCATTCTAAACTTCCATTGAACACCACTACTGAAATATCCCACCTAGGGTATTGCCCAAAAATTCTGATTTTTGTTTTCTGATTTCTGCCCTAATTTTCTGCACTTTTGAATTCTGCTGAAACCCTAGAATTCTACTCTGATTTTCTGATTTCAAATAAACAAGGACAACAAACATATATGCCACAAAATGCTTAAAAAATAAAGCAATTATGAAACCTTATAATTACTTCTTCAATCATGAACACATCCAACCATACATGACATCAAAATACAAACATATGAATGGAACAAATCTGATTTCTGATTAATTCAGTCTGCTGTTACAAATCAGAATATATGAAAATGGAAATTACATCAATGGCAAGGGCGAATGTGACAATTATGCCCAGCATAAATCTGCTCCAACTTTATAGGTAATACATACCAAAAAACATAGCAAAAATGATCTTCAAATGATTACTAATGACCTCCAATGATGGCGCTCCAAGAAGAGACGAAACCCTAGGCCAATGATGATGCACACGGCAATGGAAAGAGGGCGAATCAGGCCTGCAATGCTGCTGCTCCAGAATTGTGCTCTTCTCTAACCTTAATCAGCAAACACAACCTCCAAAATTGCCTCAAAGAGAGGTCGCTCTCCTCTATGAAGTGGTCGCTCCAAATCTAGGGCAAACCCTAGCCAATATCGCCTCAATCCACGCCAAGAGAAGTCCTCCACAATGATCTTCAAATCTGATTTTCTCAATCTGCTCTTCTTCTCCACTGATATCTCCAATGAAGTGCAATTAGCACTCTGTCACGAACTCTACACAAGATGAGCTAGGTTTTCATCCAACTCACCGAATAACCGCAAGGGTTTTCATCCTTGGAATAGTTGCAAAGAAGAAACAAGTTGATTTCATGATGTTGAAAATGATCCACAACACCTGCTTAAATACATGTTTTCCCTTCTCTTGCTTAGTTGGCCGACCTCCTTTTATTGCATTGGATCTCCAAAATAGGCCGACCAAGGGAAAAGAATATTTTGATTTTAATATTTCCCCACTAGAGGCCGACTTAGCAAATACTTCTTGGCACCTAAATGTTATACTTTTTTCCTAGGCCGACCTAGGATAACATTATTATTATTTTATCCCCTTTTCCTTCTCAAAGAGGCCAACCGCCCTAGATCAATCTTGGCACTCAAAATAAAATATTTGACGTTTAATTTCTTTTTTGTTCTTTCCCTCCAATTTGGGCCGACTAAGGCAAGTGTGCCTTTTTATTTTATTAATTCAAACTCCCATGGTGGCTGACTCCAAATTTAGGCTCTCAAATCTAAAGACTTATCTTTCCCTTCCTATGAGGCCGCTTTCAAGTGAGTGCTCCACAAAATATTAGTATTAAATTATTTTTTCATGTTTTGGCCGACCCAATTTCAAATTGAAGATTTGAAATCATCTTCCACACTGAACCATCCCTAGATGGTTCGCTCCTCTAGGAGACAAATTATATTATTCAAAATGAATGTATCATAATCATTAGAAAAATATGATAATTCAAATTCCATGCTTAATTCGCCCACCAAAAATCCCGAAGTGTGAGAATTGGCCTCATAAGTTTTCTTCTGTGAACACTTTGAAAAAGGGGACATTACAGTCCTACCTTCATAAGATTGCTTGTCTTCAAGCAATGACAAACCTGCATCCTGCAAAATATCGTCAAATGACAAGTATCTCCATCCAATCAAATGTCCTGTGACCACCTCACTCCTCAACCTGTGGCTGCAACTCTCAAGAAGAATATGAAGAATGCCCTACGAAGTGAGCTCCGGTGGCAAAAGCCATACACACTCAAACTCAACTTGGTCCCATCCTCCAAGCTCTGGAAATATGCTCTCAACCACAAGTGCCAAAACCTCCAAATCTTCGAAGGTTCCATCCAAGAATGCAAAATCCATCAAGGACCAAACACTAGACCAACATGAAGCCGTGAATAAAGCCATGCCTGCCAACAAGTGATGAAAAATGTGCACTTTGAAACACCATCACATGTCTCCAAGCTTCCGCTGCTCCACTCTGATATAGCCATCATCAATGCTCCGTGAGTTGTGAAGCAACTCATCTAGATCCAAATGAAGTGATGTGTCAAGCATGTCAGCACCTGGATCCCAAATCATTATATCATCACATCTGGCAAATATGAAGAGATGGAAGCATCTCAAAGTGCTAGCAACACAAACCACTCTCCAACTCCTGTAGATCTCCCATGGATGTGAAGAATACCCAACATAGGTGCAAGAAAGTGTATAACAGCTCCTTCCAAGTCGCTGATATAGAACAGAACAACAACCTCATGATTGAAAATCAGACCTATGTGGATGCAAATAACACCGCCAAGGTCATAGGATGATAGAGTATCAACCCTATGTCACTCTCCAATGATGAGGAGTTGATGCAACTCTCCTCCAAACTCTCGAATAGCCATTGTCCTCCAAGAGTTATGTAAGAAATCCATGTTCCATGAAGTAGAACAGCCATCTCCTAGCAAAGTATGGAATAGATCCTCATGAACTAGGGCAGGAACGCCAAGATCTTCATACTTTCTTCCAATCCCTATGACATAGTCCAGCTGGAACACAAGCATTAGTAACTCAAAACCAAACATCATAGCAATACCTCCATACCTTGTGTCATAGTTCAGCTGCGCCTCCAAAGTATGCCCAGCAAATGCAAGTGTCTCCATGGCATGCATCACAAATCTCTGAATTAGAGAAGCTACATGCTCTACCAAAGAGTCATCAACATGATAAGACTCATCACAAGCAAACTCTTCAAATGCCCCATGAATAATCAAAGACCAAACCAAATCTGCATCACCCATATCTCCATCTACATATGTAGTCACAACCCTAGTGGCTGATCCACAAGGTGTATAGTCCATAATGCCATCCACGTCTATGATGTGAGCCTTCAATTGGCTCTTCAAAAGAGGTGACACCAAATCCTCATGAAGCAAGCTGTGTGAACAAACAAAGAATTCTAAATCATACCTCAAATCTGATTGCTCCACTTGTTTGGCCACCATACAATGCTTATCCCTCCTATGCCACATGCTTCGAACCTTCTTTTTCTTTTCCATGTCATGGTAAACTAATTCGTTCCTCTTTTGTCTTGGACACACAAATAAGACCTCATGTTTGACTCCCAAATGAGTGCCAACAATAGAAGAAGACTTCTTACTATCATCCTCATGAGTAAGAGCTGCCAACTCAAGATTATGCAAAAGCCAAAGACTGCTGTTCCAAATCAGAAAATCAGAACTGCTTTCATACCTTTCCATAGTGTCTTCATCCATTTCAAACATCTTCCTCCTCCTCTTTGCATGCTGTCCATCAAGTGCTGATCCAACATGAGTCTCTCCATGAAAAACACATGCCTCAAGGCTGATCCTCTTGGCTGCCATGTCCTGATGAGGTGAAGACAAGGGACTGCTGTTACACATCAGAAAATCAGTCCTTACCTCATGCTCTAGTGTGATGTCTTCCTCAATCTCAATCATTTCTTCTTCCATGAGTGGATGGTTATCAACAAGTGCTGGTCCACAAGATATCTCCAAGTGGGAATCAAGTGTACCATGTGTCACAAATTTTGTCCCATGGCTACAAGCTAAATCATCATGTATAAATGTCTCTTCTATCTTCATGTCTTCATCATAGGATCCTTCAAGTTCAAGACCTTCCTCCATGTCTCCATTCTTTGCCATCTTTATGTTGCATTGTTTTTCATCGAATGTGGCAGCCAAAGGAGTCTGAAATTTTGCTGTGTGTTATGAAGAGTGTGCCATGTTCAACTCCCAACAAAGCTTCTCCACATGATATTCCGATTCTCGAAGGTCCTCTTGAGTGCTCTTCAAAGAATCCACCGTACCCTTAAGCTCAAAGGTGAGCTTATCCACTTCATCTTCCTTCTCAATGATCAACATAAATTTCATCAAGTGTGAGGAGATGATCTCTATCCGCAAGCAAGTGTAGGTAGTTTGTCTTCACTACCACCATGGCCTCCTTGGGTTCGTGCAAGTCATCAAGAGATAGACCTCCTTCAAAACCTTCATTATTCCCTAGAGCCTTCCAACACAAACTTGCCATCATCTTATGAACATGGTCAAAATGAGTTAGGGCTTCCACAATCTTACCTTCATTTACCTTCAATTGTCCTTCCAAGTGATGTGACTTATGAGACTTATTATCTTCATACAACTTTTCTGATTTGTCTTCATAATGATGAACAACATCACCTTCATAAAACTGATTAATCACCGCTGATTTGACAAACTCTGTGACAGCATACCCTTCTACCTTGTGGTCATTATGAAGACACATCTTCTCCTTATTGGTTGATGCAAGAAGTGAATCCTCATCCTGCTGAAAAGATGTGAGTACAACTTCATCTTCTTTAGGTGTTGCATTCTTATCACTAGCTCTCAACATCATTGGTTCATCCTTGTATGTGAGTCCCATAATTTCAGACCAACTCCAAGGCGAAATGTCCATGACAAACCATACATTGTCAAATTGTAGAATCTTCTTACTAGGCAATCCCTTAGTTTTTATGATCAGTTCTTCAATAAAGTGTATCCCATACAACTTCAATAGGTATTCATCAAATGCGATCATGTGCATGAGACAAGGAACATCAAACATACTATGGAATATCATACCTTGTAGGTAGCTTGGACCCACGAACACCCTTTTATGCACATCATCATTGATTGATCCAACAGTTGTATCACCCATCTCATAACTGAAATTTGCATTTTCATGTGAAAACCATCCCATAGGTGTGGCGGCCATAGAAGATTGTTTTTCTGATTTGACATCTTCTTCATCTAATTTCTGTTTTGAAGCTAGAGCTGCATCATAACAAGCAAGCTCCTTGTAGTCTCCTTGATGGGTTAAGACTTCCTTCAAATCTGAAATAATTTTCTTTTCCACACATCCTTCCACATAATCTTTCTCAACCCTAAATTGAACCTTTCCATCATGCCATGTGAAAGGGTTTTGATCCAAAATACCCAAGTCATTTGGCTCATCACATTCCTTGCCACTTTGATGTAGAGATAGTGGGGTAATGCTATGCTCAAGTAATGGATCATTAGTAGAACTCATCCCTTCATGTAGCTGATCCATGGTGGTATCTTCTTCAATCTTCATGTTTTCTAATCAATTAATAATTCACTTTACCTTTCCAATGAGCTATAACACTTAAAGTCACCTTTAAATATTTCCAACCTTAGGAGACTTTAAGTGAAATTAACAATTAAATAGCTCAATTAACCACCCAACTTACGAAAAATCCCAAACTGAAGCAAATTGCAAAATAAACTATACCAACACGATCCTGAAGGTTTGGCATGAAGAATGACGCCAACTGGGTGACTTACTATAAATAGACGATTTCTCCAAGAAGTTTGGAGAGTAGACCGGGAACCCAAAAATACTTCTGAAAGCATCACTGCGATCTTGAACAACAACTAAGCTCAATGCCATCGAAAAGAATCAAGAAGAACTGAGCCTATGCTCTTCAAGAAACAAGGAGTCCCCTTACCATACCAAATAGCCTATGGGAACTCAGGAAATAGGCTATCGGTCCCACAACTGTCTAGGCTTGAGAAGGGGACATAACAAGAACAAAGTGTAAAGAAGTGTGTTTATGTTTTCATCCAAATACTTGATGTATTGATATATTTTAAGAGAAATGAAGAATTTTATATTTTCCATTTTGAATGTGTTTATCTTTTCACTTCTATATTGTGTCTATGCACTCCGATCAATTGAGTGGTTTATAGTTTATTCATTTGACCATCAATTATGCTCCTGCCACCCAAATATGAATAAGATACACGAGGGAAATTACTTTGTTTGGAACTCTTCTCTACAATAGCTGTTGTAGTTCTTATTGTCATGAATTCCATTTTGAAGGTTGATTCATCTTATTAGATAACATGAAATTCCTTTTGTTTTACCTCCTCACCAACATTCTACGTGTTATCTCTTCTCTTATTACTGATTTTGATCTGTTTGAAGAACCTGACGAATGTTATCTTATCAGGTTGTTTCGTAAATATATTTTTGGGCAAGCTGATGAGGTTGAGTTGAAGTTTGTTAACAGGTACACCAATTTTCAAACTCATTTCCCTCTCATTAGCCTGTAGTTTTTAACGACTTGATTTTGAATGTATTATGGGTAATGCTTATTAATGTAGTTTCCTTTGTTCTAATTTTCTGAGGTTACCTCATAAGTTTTCTGGATATTAATAAAAAATTCTAAACTTGTTTTTGAGTTGGAAACATTATATTTTTGTCTGATGAAATAATTATATACTTGTACAGGAGAAATAATGAAGATCTGGCACTGTTGGGTATCATAGTGAATCAAGAGGTCAGGAGGCTGTCATCACAGGTATACACAGGCGAAGAAAGATTTATTTAGGGCTAGCACTTGCATACATCTGTCACATAAATTGGGTTCCAAACATTTATATATCTTGCTTTCTATTGTTTTGCTATATTTGTAGAATTTTCCCATCTTAAACGTTAAAATGGCTTGGGTGATTGCATATAGAGAATTCTTCCCCTGTTTTGTCAGGAATAATAATTCTATGGTGTTTGCTAAAATCACTAAAATGCTATTTATTTCAAGAAGATAAGCTCTTCCCTAGCAGAATTATCTTAGTTTGATATTTGGTGATAGTAGCTAATTATTTGGAGGAAAATAACCTTTCTTGATCCATGCGGAACAATAAGAATTCAACAGGGGTTACAGTTGCCAGTCCAGGTTCATACAGTATGATCCTTGATGTCGTTCACCAGTGTCCAACTCAGCCTTCATCTCAGGCATTTCAAGCTACAGATTGTGACGTAAATTTTCATATGCAAGCATAATCCTTTGATAAATGCCATATTAAAAACAATAGGAATAATAAAGTCTAGACATTCGCTGAAACATCATCAACACATGACAATAGTATTGATCCTTCATGTCTCTCAAAAGTGTCCAACTCAGCACTTCACCTAAGGCATTTCAAGCTATGGCTTGTGATGTAAATTTTCAAATGCATGCATAATCATTTGATAAATGCCACATTCAAAACACTAACAGCAATAAAGTCTAGACATTTACTGAAACATCATCGACACATGATAAAAGTTTTGACTCATTGTGAGATTAATGAGAAAACTCTGTAATTGAATAAACTATAAAGTCTACACAAAAGAGAGACAACATAGATATATGATGGTGTCAAAATATACCCAAAGAAATATAATAACTGGAACCACAAACAGAAAAATGAATGTTACAATGTATTACAGTATGAATGAATAGGTGGTAGGCACAGCCTCTTAATTATATACCTATTCACTGGCATTCACTTGCTGTCTCCCTGGTGACAGTTCTTGAGAGCTCGAGCAATTCGCTTAGTCTGATAAACTTTGCCTCAATGAGGGACTTTGTGAAGATGTTGGCTATTAGGACATTAGTGTGCACAAATCTGAAATTTAGCATCCCTTCTTGAATGCATTGCCTGATGTAATACTAATGAACCTCTAGATACACTTTGTCCTCACATGTGCAACAAGATTATGAGCAATCTAAGTAGCACTCTCATTGTCACCTTAAAAATCTGATTTGGGGCCTAGGTGTAAAGTCCAGTGGACAACTCAATTAAAGAGATTCAGTTAGGTTATAGATGCAGAAGATTTATGTATGATAGAGATTTGCAAGCATATGCAAAGAGCATTGGACAATAGAAATAGAGAATAGACAAGTAGAACTACAACAACACGGTTATATTGTGCTTAGTTCTATACAATGATCCATGAGAGTGGATGTACGGTTTTCCTTATTGTTCAATCCACTGTCTAGCCTTACAAAGAATGGCTATGTACATATTTATACAAGAGAGAGGAATAGGACACGCCAGTTGGAAAGTGATGGTTCATATTCCCATTTGCAACTATCAGAACTACTCATAACCCTATGCACAAATGAAATATGAACAAATATGGTGATGAGCAAACACAATGTTAAGATGATATTGGGTATTTGATAATATTGATTGATAAATTACCTTGCACGAGAATTTACATTTTTTTCTAAAAGCAGCCTGCAGCTGATCTGATATGTATGGTAGAAAAAAACTTAGGAGTGCTATGATAAAAGTCAGTTCAAACATTTTGTATTCTCTAAATCTTTTTAAGCTGCACTAAGAAATAAAACTTTTCTCTTAAAATTTGAACAAATCTTTTGCCATTACTTGGGCGAAATATATTTTTTTAACACAAATGCAATATTTCTTTGTGCATCAATAAGTTAAGTTTGCTGTGATTTGTTTCATTACTTAACCGTGTGTAGCTTAATACAATCACAATTTGAAATTGAGAATGTTCCTGATTTGGAACATCTGGACAGGTGATTAGAGTGAAATGGTCTCTACATGCTAGAGAGGAAATTGTCTTTGAGCTTTCAGAACATTTGAGTGGTAGAGTTACCCAGGAAATCTTAAGCAAAGTGAGGAAAAGCACAAGGGAGATGATTGCGGAGCAAGAAGCTGTTCGAGACCGCCTCTTCACAGTTCAAGATGTCATGCAGAACAATGTGCGATCAGTGTTACAGGTACAATTGCAGGGCTAAGCACGTCTGTGTAGGCTATGCCAAATGCTTATTTTGATGGGATTCTTATTATCACAACTGAATCTGTAAATGCAGGATAAAAGTGTACGCATTACACATAATTTGACAGTTTTTGGAGGAGGGGGCCTTGTTCTTACTATCATCACAGGACTTTTTGGAATCAACGTTGATGGGATCCCTGGTGGACAAAATACACCATATGCATTTGGTTTATTTTCTGGATTACTTCTCTTCCTAGGCGTGGCTTTGGTTGGGCTTGGAATGCTCTATTTTGGGTTAAAGAAACCAATCACAGAAGAACAAGTTGCAATGCGTAGAATGGAGCTTCAAGATCTTGTAAAAACATTCCAACATGCTGCAGAGACACATGAAAAGTTTCAAAATGCTAGTTATAGACATCCATTAGAGTCACAAAGAGATGAAAATATCCTTGAAAATTGTGATTATATTCTTATTAGATAGCTTCTTGTAGACAGTTGTGCTATGCAATATGGCTTGGCTTATATGGTTCAAACAAATAAGCTATCTAAACTGCTTGTATTTGTGAAATTCTATTGAATATAATAGGAATTTCAAAATTAGCAGTTTGAGGTAAGCATTGTTCACTTTATTGGATCCTCTACTGAAAGGGGTGCAAGTCAGATGGGATTATTCATCTGTTAGTGTTGAAAAACTGTAAATAAGTTTTTAACCTGCCATACTTATCGACAACAACATGCACCCATAGAAATTCTATTTCCCTTGTTCGTAAAGATAATCAAAGATCTTAGGTTAATTATTTCCATGCATACCAACGAGGTGTTCTTTGAACTTTACACCTTCATTTATAATGCCATATTTTGCTAGGTAGCATTTCATACCTTTGATCAGAAGGAGACCATGTAATATGGAGTAGTTGTGAAATACACTACCTTGCGGTGCTACTGATATATTGGATCATAATCAAAACATATATGACTAGAATATAGTATAAAAACTACATCGTGTTCAAAATGATTTCTTAAGCTTTCATTCAAAGAATCTTGTATGAGTGTTCATCATTTTGTTTCTCAATAGATCCTAAAATAATCTCTGAATTCCTGTCAAGTTTAAGTCATATATGTTCTTTATACTTTCAAATTTATGTTAAATGGGGTATTACTCAGTTGATTCTTTTGCTCAAGATAAAAAATACTAAAAAAATTAATGTAAAACAAACTGAAAAACTGTAGCTTTCTATTATTAGCAATCCCCAAATACATCATTAACTTTGCAGTCGATCAATATTAACTTGAGAACTTCAATGCATTGTTTATTTTCTCTTTTTTTATTTGGTAAATAGCTCCTTGAGAGATGCCTTTAGCTTGGATGGCTCAAATGAGGATTGTATCTTATGGTCAAAGTCATTTGAGACTTAGATCCTATGACTGAGATATATCTTCTGTGATGTAGGAGCATCTTAGGGTTGGCACAATCTTGCAACACCAAAATAAATTTTCTTAGTTCCCTGTGTGCAAGCTGTACATGCTTGTGTATTTTGTTCTGTTGGGCAGTTTTGGTCGATGGGTGCAGCTCTTGCTTGAAGGCACAACTTTATTTCCATGCACAAAGCTCAATTGGTGCAACAATTGTGGGTGGATCAAATGAACAACTAGTAAACGTGCATGTAGAGGACATGCTCAGAAATGACAAGGAAGGACAAAATGAATCAAAACAATTATATTAACTTGTAGAAATGAAGGATTACAATATGGGCCACTTTAAATGTGAAACATGTCACTCTTTGTGCTACAATCTAACTAATGCCAACTTTGTTACGCACACTCAAAGCTCTACCCAAAACCCAACAGATTCAGAAACCCCAACTGAACCCTTAAACCAGTCATGCAATTTGATATGAATAAGTGCCCAAATACAAAACGAAATTTGAATTGTCTAAATCCCAAGACTGATACACACCATACCACCATTAATGTGCACCCAAGGGGAAATCTAATCGAAGGGAGAAAGACTATGTAAACATTAAATTCAGGCCATTCCTCATTAACTTTAAATTTTAACACCTTCCTAACATTTTAGATTTGATAGATCAGTCATAACTTCCTTGTAGAAAATCTAATAGCTTTTCTTGTTATTGGTCATCTTGACAATTTGACTATGTACTTTGAAATTTCACATCCATTTCACTTTTTTAGATGGTACACTGTTGAGTGACATGGGTTGCCCAAGGTGCATCAGAGTTGCATAAGGCATGTGCATGAAGGGGGCTTATGCAACAAGCAAGGGTCAAGCACCAAAGTGTGCATGTAAGTTTGCAAGGTTGCAGAAAAGCTAAAAGTGGGGTGTGCGCAGTTGCATGGGAAGGAAAAGTGCGCCAAAGGACTTGTGCAATGGCCAGCATGGATTGTGCAAGGGCATAAAGTTGCTCCTTCAAGCAAGAGCTATGCTAGTCCACCAAAATTGCCCAAAGAACAACAAAAGAAAAGAAAATACAAGTTAAGCTTGTGCATAGAAAACTAAGACTATTTTTGGGTGATGCAAGATTACTCCAAGACTATTTTTGGGTGATGCAAGATTACTCCAACCCTAGGATTCTTTTGCATCAAACAACCCAATTGAAAAGATTGTGAGCATGGTGCTTACAATTTTAGTACTGTTTAGACGATTGATTCAGCCACCCAAGTTAGCCTACTTTAGCTTTAGAAATCCATAAGTTTTCTTTAGGTCCCTTACCCTTCCAATGAATAAAATATTCCTTGTACTCACTTCATTGAATCTTATTGCCAATGTGTGTATCAAAGATCTATGCAATTCCTTCTCGTTGCTTTTCTAGAATCTCCTTTCTCCAATTTGAGGCTTCCTCTAGTTACACAAAATTTGATTCCTCTAGTCTACAACCTGTTTACACGTCTGCTTTCTTCCACTCTCAATAGATCTATGACAACCTTTAACAAGTGTTACGTTGGAAAATGTCTCCCTAGGGCATTTTTCCTCCTATGTTTAGCTTCTAGGTTCTTTAGAACGCATTTAAATCATCTTGCATGTTAATGACTTTCGGTGAAGAAACCCTTGAGTTTTATGGCAAATGGGACCTAGGAGATGCACTTATGATGAATCCTGCCTGAAATAGGGGGGGAGGACTTGGGCGCCCGTGCCCTAGTCCTGCCCTATTTTGGGTTAGGGCCTAATTCCATGTGTCGGTTATATGACCGTTATTAGGTCCTATGTTGACACCTAAAGTTTGAATTATGAATTTCTTGGCGGGAAGTTGTTTAGTTGCATATATAAGCATGTTTAGTGATTCATTTGTAAACTAGAAGATGATTATGAACATTTGGCATACTTATGATTTGAAAGCTTTCAAAGTATTCATTGTTGTAGAGCAATATTGTTTTGTTACTGTGTTTGTTATGCAGATTTTGCTTCATTTTCTCATGATGTGAAGGATCTTCATGTTCATGTGAACTACACCATCGAGGTGACATTCATTTGTGTTTTCAATTATTTATCAATTGGTTTTTGCCTCTATCCCACAGGGATACACACTCTTATCTGACAATGGTGTTCGGAAGACTTGAATGTCTCTCTGGAGCTTGACGGAGGCGAGCCTCTAAACACCACAACCCCCAACCCACTTTTTTGTGATTGCAGGTTACATGTTCTGGAAGCGGAAGAAGTGGAGTTGCAGGGAGGCATTATAGATTGTCAGAAGTGCAGAGCAAAGAAGAAAATTAGGGCTTGGACTAGGGTGCCCGCTCATTAGTCCTTCGGATTCCGATGCAGTGAAATCTCTGTGACAGCAGAATTGTGTTGCAGACATTCTTTAGAGATCCTGACAGAAACAGGTACATTGGACTAATTCGCCCACTCATTAGTCCCCGACTTTTTCGTACACCAAACTTTGAAATCTGGTATGTATTTGATTGTAATTTGATATCTCTGTGTGCGATCATTTTCCATGATTTGTCCGTTTGTTTAAACAATTTTATGAAATTAGGGTTTAGCATAATCGGGTTTAATTGAACAACAAATTCACACAATTCCAATCTTCCCCTCTGTTCCAAGTGACAAGAGATTTGTAGTAGATTCCTCTACTCGATTGAATGTCCTTGAATGTTGGTGTGAAAGGAGGATTCCACATAAACCCTTGAAATTACCAAACCCCTCTTTTTCACACTAAACAACAAGGTGCCATACACCAACTAAAATGGTGTCTTCCTTTTCAACATATTCACTAAGTTGAACATAAACTCCACACAAAGTCCCACTATGTGGGCATTTTTCCTAGAAGACATTTGAGCAAGTTGCCAAGACTCCAAGTGACAACTCATGTTTGTCTGTGGATGATATCCAAAACTATAATTGAGTTGTGTGCCTAATTTTTTGCACATGATGCACCAAAAATTGCTAAGGAATGTTGTATCCTAATTTGATGTAATTTTGTGCAATAACCCTTCCAACCACACTCTCTTGGAAAACAAACATGTTATCCTAAATGCATCATTCAACTTCTCACAAGGAATGGGATGTTGTCATGTCTCATTCTAGGGTTTACACCAAATTCTTTGAATTTCAAATTTCAGACGAAACCCTAGGACTATATATTGATTTTTATTTCTGCACCTCTCTATTTGACTTTGCCCAACATGAAACATAGTCTAACATGTGCAAAATTGATGGCAAAAGGTAACATATGCAACTTCTTTTACTAAGAATTACATCATGATTGACATACCAAAGTCATAATAAAGTATGATAGATTCAATTCAGATCTTCTTGTTACAAAAAATCAGTTGTTCGAGTCTTCAATTACATCAATGACATGGCTCTATGACAACCAAATACATACGTAGACCACTGCTACACCAAACATAGATGATACATACTAGTTATGATGTCAAAGCAATAATGAAGAATGTCAAATGGTCTTCAATGGATCCAAGGGATGATGACAACAAACCCTAAGGCAATTCGCCCTCCATGTATACTGATCATTGCCACTTAATAGCTGATTATGATGTCCTCAAGCGGCTGTCCCTTTTGCAAAATCGCTGCTATCAAATGATGTTTGCCTTCCTTGTGTAGTGATGGTCAATGTCACAAGTTAGACGGTCCACTAGAAGCTGGTCGTTGTTCCTTAAAGGCTATCAGATATGTGATTCCAGCTGATTGTCCTCTCTAGATGATGCCAAAACTCTCCAACGAAGTAATCCAAGGGCCACACCACCTCTAACATGAATTTGCTGCCAACAACAAGAAAATGTGCAAGATCAACTCCAAATATGAATGTTAAGGGCAGCAGCTAGGGTATGATAATTGTTGCTCTGAAAATCTGCAAGGAATGTGCCAACAATCACGACCTCCCAACCAAAGGCGCTCCAAGTCTCCACTAAGATCTATGATCTTCCTTAGCTCAAGTTGGCACTCAATAATGATGCCAAAACTTCAATGAATCGCTGATATGAAGTCTTCAAACAATGAAATCCAAATCTGCCAAACAAATATAACTTGAATGCTCTTCAAACTCTTCAATGACGCACAAATGTGAACTCCATATGAATCCACCTCCAAGATGTAGTTGGGTTTTCACCCAATACACCTTAATTCACAAGGGTTTTCGTCCTTGGAATAGATTACAATAAAATTGCAGACCAAAGTAAAAATTACCAAACCAAAAGATGATGCAAATGATGTCAAAACCTCTTATTTATACACGAATCTTCTTTTTCTTCATGAGCTGGCCGACCAGCTATTGTTTTCCTAATTTAAATTCATCTTGGCCAACCAAAAATGGAAATTGGCGCTGAAATTCACATTTGAATTGTTATTTCTTATTAAAAGATGGCCGACTTTCACATTTTCCTTCCTTGGCCGACCTAGGCCGACCTTAATATGAATTTCAGCGCTCAATTTAAAACAAATACTCCTAGGCTGACTTCTATCATCAAAATGGTTGACCTTCAACTCAAGTTGGGCCAACTTGTACATGAATAAAGTTGTTTTATTGCCTTGATTCCCAATGCCGACCTGCTTCTCCTCATCTTGGCTGACTACCTTCGAAATGACATGATACCATAAATTCAAATTAAAGATTTGAATTTGATACTTCTTTAAGCCGGCTACCTCTAAGGCCTTATAATATATTATTGTTTTAGTATTGATCTTCTCAAGCCGAGTCTCTTCAAGGCTCCATCCAAGAATATGACAAAGACATGAGAACAAGTTCAAATTCCTCAGGATGATTCACTGCAAAAGAAGAAGTGATCACTCCAAAAATGGGGACATCACAGTCCTTCCTTCTCGAGATTGCTTGTCCTCAAGCAATGACAAACTTGCATCCTGCCAAATACTGTCAAATGACAAGTATCTCCATCTAATCGAATATTTCATGTTTTCACAAAACCTCAGCTTGTGGTTGCAACTTCCTAGAAGAATACGAAGAATGTAATGCGAAGTGAGCTCCAAAGACAAAAGCCATACACTCAAACTCAACTTGGCTCCTTCTCCAAATAATGCAATGCTCTCAACCACCAACACCAAAATCTCCTTGTCTCCAAAAGCTCTATCCTCGATGAGTGCTAAGTCCAACAAAGACCAAGCACGATGCCAATCCCAAGCCCTGAAGGAAACCATGCCTGTCAACAAGTGATGAAGAATGTGAACCCTGAAACGCAACCACCTGTCACCCAGCTCCTGCTGCTCCACACCATCAAAAACATCATCAATGCTCCGTGAATTGTGAAGCAACTCATCTAGATCCCAAGTGTCAACCCTGTCACCACCTTGATCCTAAATTACCCTATCATCACATCCTGCAAACATGAAGAATTGGAAGCATCCCAAAGTGCTGACAACACAAAACCAATCTCCAACTCCTATAGATCTCCCATGGATGTGAAGAATACCCAACATAGGTGCAAGAAAGTGTATAACCACTTCTCCTAGGTTGCTTATGTAGAATAGAACAACATCATGACCGAAAATAAGACCCATGCAATTAACACCGCTAGGGTCATAGGGTAATTGAATATCAACCCTATGCCATTCTCAAATGGTGATGAGATGATGCAACTCCTCTCCAAACTCTTGAACAACTACTCTGCGTCCAATAACATAGTCTAGTTGCAATGCAAACATTAGTGCCTCAAAATCGCAAACCATAACAATGTCTGCATACCTAGGCTCATGAACTAGCTGCAGCTCCAAAGTGTGCCAATCAAAAGCAAGAGGCTCCATGATACACATCACCAACCTCTGAAATAGAGCAACTACATACTCCACCAAAGAGTCATTAACAAAATGAGACTCATCATAATAAAACTCCTCAAGTGCTCCATGGATAATCGAAGACCAAACCAAACCTGCATCATCCATATCTCCATCTACATATGTAGTCATAGCACTAGTGGCTAATTCACAAAGTGTATGCTCCATAATGCCATCCAAGTCTATGATGTGACCATTCAAATGTCTCTCCAAAAGAAGTGACACTAAGTGCCCATAAAGCAAACCCTGTGAACACGCAAATAATTATGAATCATACCTCAAACATGATTGCTCCACTTGCTTGGCCATCATACAAGGCTCATTCCTCATATGCCACATGCTTTGAATCTTCTTTGCCTCTGCCATGACATGCTAAACTAACTTGGTCCTCTTGTGTCTCGGACACACAAATAAGACCTCATGTTTGTTCCCCAATTGAATACCAACAAAAGAAGAAATATTCTTACTATCATCCTCATGAGTAGGATTATGCAAATCCCAAAGACCCCTATTCCAAATCAAAAAATCAGAACAACTATCATACCGTCCCATAGCATCTTTTTTCAAATCTACATACCCCTCTTGCTTGCTCTCCTCAAGGGACTTCTCTTTTGCGAGCTCCACCACTATGCATTATTCCCTTTGAAGGAATAGAGATCTAAGTTGTGACTCCCTTTGCCTCTTTGCTTGATCTAGCTAGTTGCAACATTCCTTGACCTCTTGCAACTGTTGTTTTGCTTGGGCAGCCAACATCTTAGCCTACTTTGCTCTTTGTAGCCAATCGTCACACAAGTCTCGAGTTTTCTTGACATCCTCCAAGGTATGATGAACAAATTCTGACTTCTTGTGGCTTGGAACTTTAATACCTTCCTTATGCTCCACACCCAAATCACAAGTACCAATCTTGGAAGATTCTTCTAACTCATTCTCTTCATGTGAAGTGGTTGTTATGAAGGAAGGAATATGACTGCTATCATGAATCATAAAATCAAACCTGCTATCAATTCTTATCAAGCCATCCTCCAGCTTCCCAATTTCGTCCTCTTCCTTATCTTCATGTTCTCTTCCAAATGTATCCCAAAAGGTGACTCCAACTGAAAATCACTTGCCTCTAGATGAAAATCAAATGTGTCATATGCCATAACATCTATCCCATGGCCACAAATTGAGTCATCATGTATATTTGTCTCTTTTCTTTTCATGTCTTCATCATAGGACCCTTCAAGTCCTTCCTCTATGTCTCCATTCTTTGTCATCTTCCGACAAAGCTTATTCTCATGCTCTTTTGATTCTTGAAGAACCCTTTGAGTGCCCTTCAACGAATCCGCTATATCATCAAGCTCAAGGGTGAGCTTGTCCACCTCACCTTCTTTTCTTCTCAAAACATACGAGTATATCTCACCAAGTGTGAGGAGATGATCTCTATCAACAAGTAAGTGTAGGTAGTTTGACTTCACTACTACCAAAGCCTCCTTGAGTTTGTGCAAGTCATCAAGAGATATACCTTCTTTAGAACCTTCATGCTCCATGAGTGCCTTCCAACACGAATCTCCCATTATCTTATGGATATCATCAAAGTGAGTTAGGGCTGCTATAATCTAACTATCACTTACTTTCAATTGCCCTTTCAAGTGTTGTGACTTGAGACTCAAAATCTTCATGCAACATTTTTTATTTGTCTTCATGACCATGCATCTCCAAATCGGCTTCCATCATGACAACCTCTTTACTATCCTCCTGTGTGAAAGCTAGGTCTTCAACATGTGTGCTCAAAGGATCACCATCAAAGTAATGAGTATAGTCTTCTACATCCAGAGCCTCGTCAATAGCTGATTTAGAAAGTGTATGAACAACTACATCCTGTAATGCCAAATCAATCCTATCCAGCCCTCTTTGTTCATGGTATGCTGAGATTTCTGAGTTGCCATCATATATGAGAGCAACATCACCTTCATAAAATGGACCATTCACTACTAATTTTGCACATTTTGTGATAGCAAACCCTTCTACCTTGTGAACATTATAAAGGCACATGTGCTCCTTATTGATTGATGCAATAAGTGAATCCTTATCTTGCTGAAAAGATGTGAGCACAACTTCATCTTCATTAGGTGTTGCCTCCTTATCACTAGCTCTTAACATCATTGGTTCATCCTCGTACGTGAGTCCCATAGTTTCAAACAACCTACATGGTATAATGTCCATGAAAAACCATACTTTATCAAACTGTAGGATCTTCTTACTAGGCCATCCCTTAGTCTTTATGATCAACTCTTCAAATAAATGTTTCTTATACACCCTCAATAGGTAGTCATCAAATGTGATCATGCATATGAAATAGGGATCATCAAACTTACTATGGAATGACATATCTTGTATGTAGCTTTGTCCCACAAACATCCTTTTATACATACCCTCATTGACTGTCCCAAAAGTCGTAACATCGATCTCATAACTGAAATCTGCCTTTTCATGTGTAGAACACCTCATAGGTGTGGCTGCCATAGGAGACTATTTTTCTGATTTTATGTCTACTTCTTCTAACTTATGTCTTGAAGCTAGGGCTGCATCATAACTAGCAATCTCCTTGAATTCTTCTTGATGGGTTAGGTCTTCCTTAAACCTGAAATCATGTTCCTTTCCAAGTAGCCTTCTACGTCATCTTTCTCAACCCTAGATTGAACCTTTCCATCATGCCATGTACTAGGGGTTTGGTCCAACATACCCAAATCAATTTGCTCATCACCTTCCTTGTCACTATGTTGTAGAGATAATGAGGTAATGCTATGTTCCATGTCTTCATGTAGCTGATTACAAGGAAGCACTTCTTTTATAACAGGGATAATTTCAACATGCTCTGCTTCAACGGTTGTTCTAAAACCCTGTTCCTCTGTAGTCTGATCATTGATGGCTGATTCACCATTGTCCCAATCATTACCCTTGTCAAACTCATCATAGAGACTTTTGAATATTTCATTTGTAGATGTAGATGAGTAGTTGTAGTGCCTAGATTGTCTTGATAGGGAGTCTTCATACTGCTGCAAGCTGCGAGCTAAACTGCTTTGTGACTGCATAATATTTCACCTTATTTGGGAAAAATTACTCATGATGCCTCCAACACTTGGACTCTCACGATGCTTCTTAGTTTTTCGTCCTTGTTTTTGCTTCATTCTGTCCAACCAACAATCCATATGGCAACTGAAGGAGAGATCATTTATAAACTTCTATGGAAGTGCTAGGTAATCATCATAAGAAACCAATATATCATCAACAACTTCAGAACCCATGATTCACAACTCCTGACTAGGTCAATCCTTTCACTTATAACATATCGAATAAGATCAAATCAAATCTCAACCCAATGTAGGTGGATCTAACTTTGAAACTTATACCAAAGAATGCTATTGGATAAGACTTGACTTTTGTCTATTCCAAATACCCTCCAGGATGGCAGGGTCCAAGCTCTGATACCACTATCATGTCCTGTTCTAGGGTTTGCACCAAATTTTCTCAATTTCAAATTTCAAATGAAACCCTAGGATTGTATACTAATTTTTACTTTTGTACCTCTCTATTTGGCTTTGCCCAACATGAAACATAGTCTAACATGTGCAAAATTGATGGCAAAAGATAACATACATATGCAACTTCTTCTACTAAGAATTACATCGTGATTGACATACCAAAGTGATAATAAAGTATGATAGATTCAATTCAGATCTTGCTTTTATAGAAAATCAATTGTTCAAGTCTTCAATTACATCAATGTCATGGCTCTATGAGAACCAGATACATAAATAAACCTCTGCTACACAGAATAGAGATGATACATACCAATTTACGATGCCAAAACAATAATGAAGAATGTCAAATGGTCTTCAATGGATCCAAGGGATGATGACAACGAACCCTAAGGCAGTTTGCCCTCCTTGTATACTGATTGCTGCGACTTAATAACTTATTATGATGTCCTCAAGTGGCTGTCCCGTTTGCAAAATTGTTGCTATCAAATGATGTTCACCTTCCTTGTGTAATGAAGGTCAATGCCACAAGTAGATAGTCCACTAGAAGCTGGTCGTTGTTCCTTAAAGGCTATCAGATATGTGATTCCAACTTATTGTCCTCTCCAGATGATGCCAAAGCTCTCCAATGAAGTAATCCAAGGGCCACGTCACCTCTAACATTAATTCACTGCAAACAACAAGAAGAAAATGTGCAAGATCGACTCCAAATATGAATGTTAAGGGCAACAACTAGGGTATGATAACTGTTGCTCTGAAAATCTGCAAGGAAGGTGTTGCCAATAGTCACGACCTCTCAACCAAATGCGCTCCAAGTCTCCACTAAGATCTGTGATCTTCCTTAGCTCAAGTTGGTACTCAACAACGATGTCAAAACTTCAATGAATCACTGATATGAAATCTTCAAACAATGAAATAAAAATTTGCCAAACAAATATAACTTGAATGCTCTTCAAACTCTTCAAAGACACACAAATTTGAACTTCGTATGAATGCGCTTCCAAGATGTAGTTGGCTTTTCGTCCAATAAACCTTAATTCACACGGGCTTTCATCCTTGGAATAGATTGCTATAAAATTGCAGACCAAAGCAAAAGTTACCAAACCAAAAGATGATGCAAATAATGTCAAAATCTCTTATTTATACATGAATTTTCTTTTTCTTCATAAGCTAGCTGACTGGCTATTGTTTTCCTAATTTAAATTCATCTTGGCCAACCAAAAATGGAAATTGGCGCTCAAATTCACATTTGAATTGTTATTTCTTATTAAAAAGATGGCCGACTTTCACATTTTCCTTCCTTGGCCAACCTAGGCTGACTTTAATCAGAATTTCCACGCTCAATTTAAAACAAATACTCCTAGACCAACTTCTATCATCAAAATGGCTAACCTTCAACTCAAGTTGGGTCAACTTGTATAGGAATAAAGTTGTTTTATTGCCTTGATTCCCAAGGCCAACCTTCTTCTCCTCATCTTGGCTGCCTACCTTCGAAATGACATGATACCATAAATTCAAATTAAAGATTTGAATTTGATACTTTTTTAAGTCGACTACCTCTAAGGCCTTATAATATATTATTGTTTCAATATTGCTCTTCTCAAGCTGAATCTCTTTAAGGCTCCATCCAAGGATATGACAAAGACATGAGAACAAGTTCAAATTGCTCAAGATGATTCAGTCCAAAAGAAGAAGTGACCACTCTGAAAATGGGGACATGACAATCCTCCCTTCCCGATATTTCTTGTCCTCAAGAAATGACAATTGCATCCTACCAAATACCGTAGAGTGACAAGTATCTCCATCTAATTGAATATTCTGTGTTTTCACAAAACCTCAGCCTGTGGTTACAACTTCCTAGAAGAATACAAAGAATGTAATGTGAAGTGAGCTCCAGAGACAAAAGCCATACACCCAAACTCAACTTGGCTCCATCCTCCAAAGAATACAATTATGTCAATCACAAACACCAAAATCTCCAAGTCTCTAAAAGCTCTTTCCTCAATGAGTACTAAGTCCAACAAAGACCAAGCACGATGCCAAACTCAAGCCCTGAAGGAAACCATGCCTGTCAACAAGTGATGAAGAATGTGAACCCTAAAACACAACCACCTATCACCCAGCTCCCGCTACTCCACACTGTCAAAAACATCATCCACGCTTCGTGAGTTGTGAAGCAACTCATCTAGATCCCAAGTATCAAGCCTGTCACCACCTGGATCCCAAATTACCTTGTCATCACATCCTGCAAACATGAAGAATTGGAGGCATCCCAAAGTGCTGACAATACAAAACCAATCTCCAACTCCTATAGATCTCCCATGGATGTGAAGAATACCCAACATAGGTGCAAGAAAGTGTATAACTGCTTCTCCTAGGCTGTTGATATAGAATAGAACAACAACATCATGACCAAAAATTAGACCCTTGCAATTAATACCGCCACGGTCATAGGGTAATTGAATATCAACCCTTTGTTGTTCTCCAATGGTGAGGAGATGATGCAACTCCTCTCCAAACTCCTGAATAACTGCTCTGTGTCCAACGCCATAGTCCACCTGCAATGCAAACATTAGTGCCTCAAAATCACAAACCATAGCAATTTCTCCATACCTAGGCTCATGAACCAGTTGTAGCTCCAAAGTGTGCCAATAAAAGCAAGAGGATCCATGATACACATCACCAACATCTAAAATAGAGCAACTCCATACTCCACCAAAGAGTCATTAACAAAATGAGACTCATCACAATCAAAATCCTTAGTGCTCCATAAATGATCAAAGACCAAACCAAACCTGCATCATCCATATCTCCATCTACATATGTAGTCATAACACTAGTGGCTGATCCACAAAGTGTGTGCTCCATAATGCCATCCAAGTCTATGATATGACCATTCAAATGGCTCTCCAAAAGAAGTGACACCAAGTACCCTGAAACAAACCCTGTGAACACACAAAGAATTCTGAATCATACCTCAAACCTGATTGCTCCACTTACTTGGCCATCATAGAAGGCTCATTCCTCATATGCCACATGCTCTAAATCTTCTTTGCCTCTACCATGACATGTTGAACTAACTTGGTCCTCTCGTGTCTTAGACACACAAATAAGACCTCATGTTTGTCCCCCAATTGAATACCAACAATAGAAGAAATCTTCTTACTGTCATCCTCATGAGTAGGATTATGGAAATTCCAAAGACCCCTGTTCCAAATCAGAAAATCAGAACAACTGTCATACCTTCCCATAGTGTCTACATTCAAATCTGCATACCCTTCTTGCTTTCTCTCATTAAGGGACTTCTCCTTTGCGATCTCCACCACTGCACATTATTCACTTGGAAGGAATAGAGATCTAAGGTGTGACTCCCTTTGCCTCTTTGCTTGATCTAGCTAGTTGCAATGTTCCTTGACTTCTTGCAAGTGTTTTTTTTGTTTGGACAACAAACATCTTAGCCTCCTTTGCTCTTTGTAGCCAACCATCACACAAGTCTTGAGTTCTCTTGACATCCTCCAAGGTATGATGAACAAATTCTGACTTTTTGTGGCCTAGAACTTCAATACCTTCCTTATGCTCCACACCCAAATTACAAGTGCCAATCTTGAAAGATTCTTCTAACTCGTTCTCTTCATGTGAAGTGGTTGTTATGAAGGAAGAAATAGGACTGATGTCATGAATCATAAAATCAAACCTGCTATCAATTCTTATCAAGCCATCCTCCAGTTTCCCAATTTCGTCCTCTTCCTTATCTTCATGTTCTCTTCCAAATGTAGTCCCAAAAGGTGACTCGAACTGAAAATCACTTGACTCCAGATGAAAACCAAATGTGTCATATGCCATAACATTTGTCACATGGCCGCAAACTAAGTCATCATGTATATTTGTCTCTTTTTTTTCATGTCTTCATCATAGGACCCTTCAAGTCCTTCCTCTATGTCTCCATTATTTGTCACCTTTTGACAAAGCTTATCCTCATGCTCTTTTGATTCTTGAAGAACCCTTTGAGTGCCCTTCAGCGAATCCACTATATCCTCAAGCTGAAGGGTTAGCTTGTCCACATCATCTTCTTTTCTTCTCAAAGCATATGAGTATATCTCACCAAGTGTGAGGAGATGATCTCTGTCAACAAGTAAGTGTAGGTAGTTTGACTTCACTACTACCAAAGCCTCCTTGAGTTTGTGTAAGTCATCAAGAGATTACCTTCTTTAGAACCTTCATGCTCCATGAGTGCCTTCCAACATAAAGCTCCCATTATCTTATGGATATCGTCAAAGTGAGTTAGGGCTGCTACAATCTGACTATCATTTACCTTCAATTGCCCTTTCAAGTGTTGTGACTTATGAGACTCAAAATCTTCATGCAACATTTTTTATTTGCCTTCATGACCATGCATCTCCAAATCGGCTTCCATCATGACAACCTCTTTACTACCCTCCTGTGTGAAAGCTAGGTCTTCAACATGTGTGCTCAAAGGATCACCATCAAAGTAATGAGTATAGTCTTCTACATCTGGAGCCTCCTCAATAGCTGATTTAGAAAGTGTATGAACAACTACATCCTGTAATGCCAAATTAGTCTTATCTAACCCTCTTTGTTCACCGTATGCTGAGATTTATGATTTGCCATCATATATGAGAGCAAAATCATCTTCATAAAACAAACCATTCGCTACTTATTTTGCATATTTTGTGACAACAAACCCTTCTACCTTGTGAACATTATAAGGCACATGTCCTCCTTATTGATTGATGCAAGAAGTGAATCCTTATCCTACTGAAAACATGTGAGTACAGATTCATCTTCATTCGGTGTTGCCTCCTTATCACTAGCTCTTAACATCATTGGTTCATCCTCATATGTGAGTCCCATAGTTTTAAACCAACTACATGGTATAATGTCCATGACAACCATACATTATCAAACTATAGGATCTTCTTACTAGGCCATCCCTTAGTCTTTATGATCAACTCTTCAAATAAATGTTTCTCATACACCCTCAATAGGTAGTCATCAAATTTGATCATGTGTATGAAATAGGGATCATCAAAATTACTATGGAATGACATATCTTGTATGTAGCTTTGTCCCACAAACATCCTTTCACACAAACTCTCATTGACTGTCCCAAAAGTTGTAACATCCATCTCATAACTAAAATATGCCTTTTCATGTGTAGAACACCTCATAGGTGTGGCGACTATAGGAGACTATTTTTCTAATTTTATGTCTTCTTCTAACTTATGTCTTGAAGCTAGGGCTACATCATAACTAGAAATCTCCTTGAATTCTTCTTGATGGGTTAGGTCTTCCTTCAAACTTGAAATTATGTTCCTCTCTAAGTAGCCTTCTACATCATCTTTCTCCACCCTAGATTGAACCTTTCCATCATGCCATGTACAAGGGGTTTGGTCCAACATACCCAAATCAATTTGCTCATCACTTTCCTTATCACTTTGTTGTAGAGATAATGAGGTAATGCTATGTTCCATGTCTTCATGTAGCTGATTACAAGGAAGCACTTCTTTTACAACAGGGACAATTTCAACATGCTCTTCTTCAACGGTTGTTCTAGAACCCTGTTTCTCTGAAGTCTAATCAATGACAGCTAATTCACCATTCTTCCAATCATTAGCCTTATCAAACTCATCATAGAGACTTTTGGATATTTCATTTGTAGATGTAGATGAGTAGCTGTAGTTCCTAGATTGTTTTGATAGGGAGTCTTCATACTATTGCAAGCTACGAGCTAAACTCCTTTGTGACTACATAAGATTTCACTTTATTTGGGAAAAATCACTCATGATGCCTCCAACACTTCAACTCTCATGATGCTTCTTAGGTTTTCGTGCTTGTTTTTGCTTCTTTCTATCCAACCAACAATCCAGATAGCAATTGAAGTAAAGATCATTTCTAAGCTTCTATGGAAGTGCAAGGTAATCATCATAGTAAACCAATATATCATCAACAACATCGGAACCCATGATTCACAACTCCAGACTAGGTCAATCCTTTCACTCATAACATATTAGATAAGATTGAATCAAATCTCATCCCAATGTAGGTGGATCTAACTTCAAAACTTATACTAAAGAATGCTATTGGATAAGACTTGACTTTTTTCTATTCCAAATACCCTTCAGGCTGGCAAGATCCAAGCTCTGATACCACTGTCATGTCTCGTTCTAGGGTTTGCACCAAATTTTCTTAATTTCAAATTTCAAATGAAACCCTAGGACTGTATATTGATTTTTATTTCTGCACCTCTCTATTTGACTTCGCCCAACATAAAACATAGTCTAACATGTGCAAAATTGATGGCAAAAGATAACATACATATGCAACTTCTACTAAGAATTACATCATGATTGACATACCAAAGTGATAATAAAGTATAATAGATTCAATTCAGATCTTGCTGTTATAGAAAATTAGTTGTTCAAGTCTTCAATTACATCAATGTCATGGCTCTATGACAGCTAGATACATGCATAGACTGTTGCTACACCAAATAGAGATGATACATACCAGTTTATGATGCCAAAAAAATAATGAATAATGTCAAATGGTCTTCAATGGATCTAAGGGATGATGACAACAAACCCTAAGGTAGTTCTCCCTCCTTATATATTGATCATTGCCACTTAATAGCTAATTAAGATGTCCTCAAATGGTTGTCCCTTTTGCAAAATCGTTGCTATTAAATGATGTTCTTCCTTGTGTAATGAAGGTCAATGCCACAAGTTAGACAGTCCACTAGAAGCTGGTTGTTGTTCCTTAAAGGTTGTTAGATATGTGATTCCAACTGATTGCCCTCTCCAGATGATGCCAAAAGTCTCCAACGAAGTAATCCAAGGGCTGCACCACGTCTAACATGAATTCACTGCCAACAACAACATAAAAATGTGCAAGATCGACTCCAAATATGAATGTTAAGGGTAATGGCTAGGGTATGATAACTATTGCTCTAAAAATTGGTAAGGAAGGTGTTGCCAATAGTCACGACCTCTCAACCAAAGGTGCTCCAAGTCTCCACTAAGATCTATGGTCTTCCTTAGCTCAAGTTGGCAGGCAACAACGATGCCAAACTTCAATGAATTACTGACATGAAATCTTCAAACAATGAAATCCAAATCTGCCAAACAAATATAACTTGAATGCTCTTCAAACTCTTCAATAACACACAAATTTGAACTCCATATGAATCTACCTCCAAGATGTAGTTGGGTTTTTGTCCAATACACCTTAATTCACAAGGGCTTTCATCCTTGGAATAGATTTCTATAAAATTGCAGACCAAAGCAAAAGTTACCAAACCAAACGCTGATGCAAATGATGTCAAAACCTCTTATTTATACATGAATCTTCTTTTTCTTCATAAGCTAGTCGATCGGCTATTGTTTTCCTAATTTAAATTCATCTTGGCCAACCAAAAATGGAAATTGGCATTGAAATTGGCATTTGAATTGTTATTTCTTATTAAAAGATGGCCAAATTTCACATTTTCCTTCCTTGGCCGACTTAGGCTGACCTTAATCGAAATTTCTGCGCTCAATTTAAAACAAATACTCCTAGACCAATTTCTATCATCAAAATGGCCGACCTTCAACTCAAGTTGGGTCAACTTGTACAGGGATAAAGTTTTTTTATTGCCTTGATTCCCAAAGTTGACCTGCTTCTTCTCATCTTGGCTGACTACCTTCGAAATGACATGATACCATAAATTCAAATTAAGGATTTGAATTTGATACTTCTTTAAGTCAGCTACCTCTAAGGCCTTATAATATATTATTGTTTCAGTATTTCTCTTCTCAATATGAATTCAAGGCTCCATCCAAGGATATGAAAAAAGACATGAGAACATGTTCAAATTCCTCAAGATGATTCGGTCCAAAAGAAGAAGCGACCACTCTGATAATGGGGACATGACAGTCCTCCCTTCCTGATATTTCTTCTCCTCAAGCAATGACAAGTATCTCCATCCAATTGAATATTTTGTGTTTTCACAAAACTTCAGCCCGTGGTTACAACTTCCTAGAAGAATACGAAGAATGTAATGCGAAGTGAGCTCCAAAGACGAAAGCCATACACACTCAAACTCAACTCAGTTCCATCCTCCAAAGAACACAATTTTGTCAATCACAAACACTGAAATATCCAAGTCTCCAGAAGTTCTATCCTCAATGAGTACTAATTCCAACAAAGACCAAGAACCATGCCAAACCCAAGCCCTAAAGGAAACCATGCCTGTCAACAAGTGATGAAGAATGTGAACCCTGAAACACAACCACTTGTCACCCATCTCCCACTGCTCCACACTATCAAAAACATCATCCATGCTTCGTGAGTTTTGAAGCAACTCATCTAGATCCCAAGTGTCAAGCCTATCACCACCTAGATCTCAAATTACCCTGCCATCACATCCTACAAAAATGAAGAATTGGAAGCATCCCAAAGTGCTGACAACACAAAACCAATCTCCTACTCCTATAGATCCCCCATGGATGTGAAGAATACCTATTTTGTAGAAAAAGAGGGGGGAGGTGATGAAAAGGTTAAATCCTTCTTTCACTACAAACATTCAAGGACATCCAACCAAGTTGAATCATAACTCTTGCAAGAGGATTTACCTACAGGTTGGTGTGTCACTTGGAACGATGCAGAAATTCAGAGATTGTCAATTAATGTATTAATTTAATACTTAAATACCCTTAAAACCCTAATTATGCAAAACAATAAATAAAATGATGAATTACGACAAATGTTCACATACTAAGATAGTAGGTAGAGATTAATTACTAACCATTTTTTGAAGTTCAGGATTTCGAATGTTCGTGGACAATGCCCTAGGTGCCCAAGTCCAAGGTACAATTTTCTTCAGGAAATATGGGGCTCCTTCAGGTAGTGATAATCACTTTTCCATCTATTTCTGTCATGGGAGATGTAGAGGACACTACACTAAGCACCCTAGTCCAAGGCAGGCTGATCTTTGGGATGTCAAAGCTTCTTTAGATGTAGATAGTCACTGTCATGAAGATTCCTGTGTCTGCAACCTTGAAGGACATTGCCCTAGGCACCCATGTCCTGAAAGTGCTCTGAACTGCTTCTTTCCACCGAATCTAGGATCCTTATCTTTTGTAACCTTCCTCTGCAACTCCACTCTGTGAAATCTGATACGTATAACCTGCAATCACAAGGAGTGTGGTTGGGGGTTGTGGTGTTTAGAGGCTTGCCTCAGTCAAGCCCCGAAAGGACATTAAATTCTTCTGAACACCATTGTCAAATAAAGAGTGCGTATCCCTACGTGATAGATGTAAAAATAAATTGATAAATGATTCAAACACAAAATAGATATCACCTCAAAGTTGTAGATCTCACATAGATGAAGATTCTTCAACACATGAGAAGATGAAGCCAAATCTGCAATCACAAACACAATAACAATGCTCTGCTCTACAACAATGAATATCTTGAATGCTGTACAATCATAAGTTTGCCAAAAGTTCACAATCATCTCCTTGTTAGCTTCTAGTTTGCAAATGAAACACTAAACATGCTTATATATGCAACTAAACACATTCCTGCTAAGAATTCATAATTCAAACTTAAGATGTCAGCATGGGACCTAATTAATGGTCACATAACCAACATTCAAATTTAGGACTTGCCTGAAATAGGGCAGGACAAGGGTGCGAGCACCCGTGTCCATAGGTTCTATTTCAAGGTAGGACTAAGTGCAACAATATCTCTCAAGCCCCATGTGACATGGATTTTAGGCCATTTTCTTTTGGGAGTCAAAATAAACATGCAAGATGCAAAACAAGGGACTCGAGAGCTAAACCTAGGAAGGAAAAAGTCCATGGAGACATTTTTTGACATAACATTTAGCCCCCAGTTTAATGTATGTATAAATGCAAGGCCCATACATGCATTAAATTATGGTCAAAACACAACAAACATGCCAGGAATGTAGAGCTAATGCAGACACAAAGATTAAGGAACTATCTCTAGCCCCCAGTCTTAGGTAAATATTAGAGAAAACATATTACAGACACGTCAATCACAGTGAAGACAATAACAGGCACACAAAACATAGAGAAGACAGTAATAGTCATGAAAAACATGGAGAAGACAGTATTGAAGACACGTAAAACACTAGGAATACAATGAATGTAGTGATTATTTCTTTTTCATTTTCATATATATAAATACAGATGCAAGTACATGGAAAGTAAACACACAACCCAAAATGTAGGAGGGACTTATCGCCACACGTCTTTAGACTACATATGGGGAAACAAACAAGAAATATAAATATCAGAGTGTAGGAGGGACTCATCACCACACATCTTTAGACTACGCTTGGGAACAAACATGCCATACAAAACTTGAGTGTAGGAGGGACTACACAAGGGGGAAAACACACAGAAGACACGAGCATTGTATAGTATGCCAAAGACATACTCTACTTCTAAAACATGACAAACAAACGATGGAAGGAGCCTATTGCTAGGTTAACCACCATCTCAGGCACATTATAGGCACACCTTGTTGATAACTGAGAGGGGGGGTGAATCAGTTATCTTAATTACTTCTACTTTCTGATCTTCCTTAACAATTAATGCAACATTAAATCATATAAGCAAACATAACCATGAAATGGAAATAACATCAATACACATGACACAATGATTTTGACGTGGAAAACCCTGTTAAGGGAAAAAACCATGGGGTGATTAACCTAAGATTGTATTCTCTATTAGAAGAATAAGATAGTACAAAATGGCACTTGCTAATTAGGGCTTAGTACCCGAGCACACTTCTCACAAGAGGCTCATTGCCTACAATAGTTTATACAAGGAAAGTAGATACTTGAACTGATGAGAAGCATCCACATATGCTGAGGTTCAGTTCCGGTTAGGTTCAATACAGTCATCTGCTACACTTCATTCTTTCTCTTCTTTGGTGCTACTGTCCTGTCACATACCGGACCTACCTTACTGCTCTTCTGCTTTTCTTCATACACCACAACACTCACACCACACCTCATATTGAAAACAATCTCGTATATATATCTACACCGAGGATTTAATCCACTTTCTAGTCGGTATCCAGAATACTAATTATTTTCCCAAACTCTTGGTTTGTCGTCTGAATCCTTGCTTATCAAGTGATGCGTATCAAAGAGATGCTCATAGAAGTCATCAATCATGTCGGCCAATTATGAATGATACCTTAGTAAGCTTGATCACCATCAATATCTCATCCAGATCAAGGTTTGATGCTCTGCCGGTCAGTTCTTCCTCTGTTTACTCTGCCAAATAGGAACCCAATACTTAGGTGCTTATATCTCTTCATTCTTTCATCATCGAAGGCTCAATCCCTGGAATCTATCAGTTAAGGTACTCCTCTTGACTTCCCCAAGTCCACACTTTACATAGATACTTCCTCTGAGAGATCCAGACCTAATTGTCAGACCTTGCTGCATACTCTGTTCTTGGTCACCAGACCAAGTTACTCTACAATCTGACTTCCGGTATAGACACACCATGTCCTACGGATGGGTGGGATGAACTTTGTTGCCATCAATGACAACACTCATGAAGCTACAATGTGTCTCTTTCCAACACACCTGACAGTTGGGCTTATGCCACAACAACTGCCAAAGACACGCTTAAGGGAGGATAATCTCACATCCAATCTAGCCTACTCAGAGGACTTTTAGAATAAAAAGGATGTGCATTAGCTCAAGAGATACACCATCCCCACCTCTACAGAGGTATTTCAAAATACAACCCCACCCATGTCACGGAGATGCTTACAGTGAAAAGGAAGCATGTGCTCAAAAAGTATACAACCCCACCCACGTCATGGAGATGCCTTATAGTGCAAAGGAGGTATATGCAATAGATCAATGTATACAAACAAACTTTATCAATATCAAAATCATCAAAAAACTTACCTTGTATATGCCCCCACCTTAAGGTGGTTAATATCATGTACCAATATCAAACACTTTAAGGTAGAGAGAAAACACACAAGGGAACAAGAGCTCTCGCAAAGCCCATGCCCCCAAAGGTGACATGTACTTTACAATTGTTGAATGTTCCCGCAAACACATAGTTTCCTATAAGAAGAGAGGTTAGAAATCTTTCTCTAAGATAATAACCACATCACATGATCCAAAATTGATGCATGAAAACAATCACATCAAGAGCCGAGGTTACACTATGGATTCAGAAACTAAGTATAACCATGGGGCTATATCGTAGATATCTCAAAACCAAATGTAACCAAGGCAAGATCCAAGATAAACAAAGTACATGGAGAAGCAATATTGTTATGGTTTGTTAGTGCAATAAGACAACACCAAAATATCACACGGAGTGATTCTACTAGCTAAGCGTCATATAATATATATATCAACCCCTTCGTCATGTATGGACTAGGTCCATTTTTGCTTACTCGCTAAAGGGACACATGGTCCTTATCAGTATTATTTATTTTTTGTCATCTACCAGCTAGATAGAACCACTAGAGGAAAGTAAACAATAAATCAAGAGAGGAGAACAAGTTCCTTAGGGTTGTCACGTAGGAAGGTTCCCTGAGGTCACCAACTGCGACGCTATGCCCCTAAGACACAACACACAACAATGAAAATAGAGGAGGGGAGCAATATAGAAGAATGATGATACAAATAGAAGAAGGGTCACAACAGGTCTCCTGGTATCCTTGACCTTACAAGAGTATCAAGGGTCATCCAAGGAGGCCTAAACAACACATAACATATCATGGGGGAAACACAACACAGAGGTAAAGGGTTATAAATACTTACTTGATTCAACCCAATGTTAAGAACATACATATCTAGGAGGAGGCCACCCTTGAGAGAAACTATAATAGTTGCTACAAAGAGTGTGGCTTAGGGAGGAAGAAATACACTTATTCACTATTCTCTTAGGAGGTGGAAGAAGTGATTTGTTTTGAGTGATCTCAACATCCATCCATAAGGGATTTAATGTGAGACCTTTCCTCATCCACTAGTGCTACATCTTTTAAGGAGAGAGCATAGGAATGACGAGAAGGTAAAGTGTTGTGAGGATAATTATTAATGTTATCTAAATGACTTGAGTTTTCATAATCTATCCTTGGAATGTTCTTTGTTAGAGGGGGTTCTTCATTCACTAATGCTTCATCTTGGCTAGAGAGAGCATTCAAAAGGAGAGATGGTGGTGTGATGTTAAGGGATATGTCAATGAATTCATCTTCTTGTGCCAAAGTGTCCTCATAAGTGGGAACAACTTCAGGAGAGAGATCATAAGGTAAAACTAAGTTATCATCACATGTGATAGTAATAGGATAACTTACGGAATCATCATCATCATCATACACTTTAGCTATAAATTCCAAGGTATTAACAGAAGAGGAATTTTCACACTCATCTTTCTCATGAGGGTTCATAGAGATGAATTTGGTTAAATTTTCTAATATCGAAGGATATGCATCCATGATCATTTTAAAGCTATTAAAGTCATGTAGATAACAAAGTAGTTTAAGCTCATGTGTAGAAAATTTAGAAATATCAATATCATATACACATGCTACATGCTTTAGAAAATGAGGATTCTCATTAGTGAAATTAGAGAAAATTTCAAAATCTAAGATATATTCATGCAAAGATTTCCATGAAGATGCCATCTTGAAATTGTTGCAAGTATGTGCCTAATCGGTGTTGTCATTGATGTCAACATATTCTTGTTGTCATTGGTGTCAACTGTATCTTGTTCTTTTACTTGTTTATAAGACTTGTATGTTGAGGATATTGAGAAAATTAGCTTCTCCAGAAGAAACAAGTAAGCCACAGAGAAGTGCAGTATAGACAGTGAGTTGTATGTTGAAGAACAGTCCGATAAACTACTCTGAATTTGTCCCTGCTTGAAGATCACAGTCTGCGGATTGAAAGTAAGTTAGAGGTATGTCTGAGGATGCTACATTCTAGGGTTGAGCCATCCACATGAAGATCTGAGTGAGTTGTGTTCACCAAAGTGAAACTTGCTTTTTCTGTAAGTTTAGATTAGACAAGAGGAAAGTATTCTACTCCGCATTCCTTCGCAATAAAGTATTTGGCTTTGTGGTTCTAAAGGGAAGTCTAGGATGATGATAGGTGACTACAATTGCAATGGTTCGTGGTTTGGTGGTCCACAAGCTATCTTTCTTTTATGACAGTCGAAGACAGTAAAGGTTATGTGTTTCGGTGAGAAGATTCCTATGAATAAAGTGGTTAAGGTTCGTGTGGTTGCTCCTGATGATTATAACATGCTTGTGGATGTCTCCTAATCATGTTCCTATTTGGACTTTGGTCCGCATTAAGAAATTAATTTGGTGTGTGAAGATTGTTCCCAGATAATATAGCGTGTAACCAGTTTTGGCCGACTTGGTGTTGATCCCAGTGATTGCGGAGATCTCTAGAAGATTGAGGAAGCATGTTGTGGAGTGGAAGATCGTGTTTGAGTCCTAGCTAAGGCATGGTGTGATCTACGTTGTATTCCCTTTGCATGATGTTGCAATAGGTTAGGGCCTATTTTGTAAGTGTTTGTAATACCAACCTTGGAGATTGTTCCAATGGTTGATGCCAACCTTGATGATCATTCCAAGGTTGATGTAGTGTATAAATACTTGTAGCTAAGTCGTGGAAAAGTTGTCCTTGAGCGAAAATGAGAATATATTAAGAAAGGTCCAAAGACAGAGAAAAGGAAAGAAGAGGAAGAGAAGAGCAGAGGAAGAGCAGGGCAGAGGAAGAGCAGAGCTGAGGAATCGTTCATTCACAATACAGAAAGGTGTTGATCGTGGAAGTGAATCTGGCAGTAAGCCACTAGTAGGGTTTAACAACCCTTATTGTAATCATGTTAAGTTTAGGTTTGAGCCAGTGAGCCTGCTAGACCTAGTTGTTCTTAGTGGTAGTAAGCCAGTATGTTTAGGCCCATGGGGTGACCAAGCCTGAGCATCACTATTTCAAGATTGCAATATATATTGAGAGTTAATCCTCTCCGTGGTTTTTCCCCACCTTGGGGTTTTCCACATAAATCTGGTGTCTCTTGTGTTTAATGTTGTTTATGTGGTTAAGTTTCTGACTTCATGTTCTCATTGTTAAATCCTAATAATTGTGGATAAGTGGTGAATGTTTAAATTACAGAAAGTGTTTAAGTTTTGTGATAATTGATTCACCCCTCCTCTCAGTTATCTGGTGCATATCAATAGAAATGTCTTGTAATATCAATGTCAAATGAAATCTAGTGACAATTCACTGCTAATCATTTGTTTGAGGGATAAAGCGTTCTAAAGGACACACAAGATCCTCAATAAAAAAAGGTGGAAAAAGTGAAGTAATGCAATCACAACAAGGCAAAATTTGCAAATTCGTTCAAAGAAAGTGTATACAACCCTTTATGTTGAAATACACAATGTGCAATTAAGATAATGAAAGATTTCAAACAGGGTTATCAAATGATGTCAATTTTATGTTTTCAAATATATGTAAGGTCAGATTTAAAAGATTTTTTATATGAATGCAAGAAAGTAAGTGCAAAACTATGTGTAAATATGACCTAAAATGCTTATTTTTTAACTTTTTCAATGCAAATGCCTAAAAGAAGAGGTGTTGTAAGGAAATTGATGAGGGTTAGAGAATTATATCCTTGATATCAATCCAATAATGCAGCAATACCCTTCACAACACACCTATAATGCAATTCTATATGCAACTTTTTCAAACCCTAGTTGTGAAATTAAGGCATGAATATGTGCAAAATGATATGAAAATGAATTATAATCAGATTTATGATGAAAAATAACCTAGCTCAGATCTCAAAATGATTTTAAAGTCCTATAATGCTCAATGCAAGTGCAATTTTAAGGATGATGAATGAAAATGCTAGTTTTTGTTGAAATTTTCTAAGTGTAAATGCAAATTTTTGAAATATGAATGCAAAAACACACAAAAATGCAACACTATAAAAAAAAAATCAGATTTAAATGAGTGCCTAAGATGAGTAGTAAAATCTGAAACAAGATTTTAACCACAAACCCTAGTTTTTGAAATTACTAGGTTATAAGAAAAATTCAAGATTTCAAGCAAACCCTAGCAATTTTAATATAAAAAATGCAATGCAAAGGATTATAATATGATAAATTTCTGTAATTTATATCAGATCTAATGTAAAAATCAGAAATTAAATGAAATTAAATTAAATTAATGCCAATTATGCCAAAATGCAAGCCAAAAATGCTATTTTTTTCCAAATTTTTCAATTTTTTTGTAAATTTTCAAATGCATTAAGAAAATGATGAATGAAATTAATGCAAATCTAAAGTACAACACTCAGGAAAGTGCAAAATTCAAATAAACATGGGTTGACCAAAATGTTTTGTAGAAAAAGAGGGGGGAAGTGATAAAAGGGTTAAATCCTCCTTTCACTACAAACATTCAAGGACATCCAACTGAGTTGAATCACAACTCTTGCAACAAGATTCAGCTACAGGTTGGTGTGTTGGAACGATGTGGAAATTTAGAGATTGTCAACTAATGTATTAATTTAATGCTCAAATTTTAAAATCCTAATTATGCGAAACAATAAATAAAATAATGACTTATGACAAATGCTCACAGACTAAGATAGTAGACAAAGATTAATTACTGACCATTTTTCAAAGTTCAGGATTCAGAATGTTTGGGGACAATACCCTAGGCACCGAAGTCCAAGGTATAGTTTTCTTCAAGGAATACGGGGCTCCTTCAGGCACTGATAATCATTGTTCCGTCTGTTTCTATCACGAGAGATATAGATGACACTGCCCTAAGCACCTTAGTCCAGGGCAGGTTGATCTTCAGGATGTCAGAGCTTCTTCAAATGTAGATAGTCACTGTCACGGAGATTCCTATGTCTGCAACCTCAGAGGACATTGCCCTAGGCATCCATGTCCCGAAAGCGCTCCGAACTGCTTCTTTCCACTAGATCTAGAATTCTTATCTTTTGCAACCTTCCTCTGCAACTCCACTCTGTGAAATCTGATACCTGTAACCTACAATCACAAGGAGTGTGGTTGGGGGTTGTGGTGTTTAGAGGCTTGCCTCAATCAAGCCCTAGAAGGACATTCAAGTCTTTCAAACACCATTGTCAGATAAAGAGTGTGTATCCCTATGGGATAGAGGAAAAAACAAATTGATAAATGATTCAAACTCAAAATAGATATCACCTTGGAGGTGTAGATCTCACATAGATGAAGATTCTTCAACACATTAGAAGATGAAGCCATATCTGCAATCACAAACACAATAACAATGCTTTGATCTGCAACAATGAATATCTTGAATGCTCTACAATCATAAGTTTGCCAAAAGTTCACAATCATCTCCTTGTTAGCTTCTAGTTTGCAAATGAAACACTAAACATGCTTATATATGCAACTAAACACATTCCCGCTAAGAATTTCATAATTCAAACTTAAGATGTCGGCACGGGACCTAATTAATGGTCACATAACCGACATTCAAATTTGGGACCTAACTGAAATAGGGTAGGACAAGGGCATGAGTGCCCATGTCCATGGGTCCTATTTCATGGTAGGACTAAGTTCAACAATGTCTCTCAAGCTCCATGTCACATGGGTTTCAGGCCATTTTCTTCTGGGAGTCAAAATGAACATGGAAGATGCAAAACAAGGGACCCAAAAGCTAAACCTATGAGGGAAAAACTCCAGGGAGATATTTTCCGTCATAACAATACCCAACATTGGTTCAAGAAAGTGTAACCACTTCTCCTAGGTTGATGTAGAACAGAACAACAACATCATGATAAAAAATCAGACCCATGCAATTAACACCACCAGGGTCATAGGGTAATTGAATATCAACCCTATGTCCTTGTCCAATGGTGAGGAGATAATGCAACTCCTCTCCAAACTCCTAAAAAGTCACTCTGCATCCAACACCATAGTCCATCTGCAATGCAAACATTAGTGCCTCAAAATCACAAACCATAGCAATGTCTCCATACCTAGGCTCATGAACTAGCTGCAACTCCAAAGTGTGCCAATCAAAAGAAAGAGGCTCCATAATATGCATCGCCAACCTCTGAAATAGAGCAACTACATACTCCACCAAAGAGTCATTAACAAAATGAGACTCATCTTAATCAAAATACTCAAGTGCTCCATGAATGATCAAAGACCAAACCAAAATTGCATCATCCATATCTCCATCTACATATGTAGTCATAGCACTTGTAGCTGATCCAAAATGTGTATGCTCCATAATGCCATCCAAATCTATGATGTGACCATTCAAATGGATCTCAAAAAGAAGTGACACGAAGTACCCATGAAGCAAACCTTGTGAACACACAGAATTATGAATCATACCTCAAACCTGATTGCTCCACTTGCTTGGTCATCATAGAAGTCTCATTCCTCATATGCCACATACTCTAAATCTTCTTTACCTCTACCATGACATGCTGAACTAACATGGTCCTCAATTTGAACATGCTCTTCTTCAACGGTTATTCTAGAACCCTATTCCTTTGTAGTTTGATCAATGACAACTGATTCACCATTCTCCCAATCATTACCCTTGTCAAACTCATCATAGAGACTTCTAGATATTTCATTTGTAGATGTAGATGAGTAGCTATAGTGCCTAAATTTTCTTGATAGGGAGTCTTCATACCGCTGCAAGATACGAGCTAAACTCCTTTGTGACTGCATAAGATTTCACCTTATTTGGGATAATTACTCATAATGCCTCCAACACTTGGACTCTCATGATGCTTCTTAGGTTTTCATGCTTGTTTTTCCTTCTTTCTGTCCAACCAACGATCTAGATAGCAACTGAAGGAGAGATCATTTCTAAACTTCTGTGGAAGTGCAAGGTAATCATCATAGCCAATCAATATATCATCAACAACTTCAGAACCCATGATTCACAACTCCCAACTAGGTCAATCCTTTCACTCATAACATATCAAATAAGCTCGAATCAAATATCAGCCCAATGTAGGTGGATCTAACTTTGAAACTTATACTCAAGAATACTATTGGATAAGGCTTGACTTTTGTTTATTCCAAATACCCTCCAGGCTAGTAGGATCCAAGCTCTGATACCATTGTCATGTCTTGTTCTAGGGTTTGCACCAAAATTTCTAAATTTCAAATTTCAAATGAAACCCTAGGACTATATACTAATTTTTATTTTTGCACCTCTGTATTTGAATTCACCCAACATAAAACATAGTCTAACATGTGCAAAATTGATGTTAAAAGATAACATACATATGCAACTTCTTCTACTAAGAATTACATCATGATTGACATACCAAAGTGATAATAAAGTATGATAGATTCAATTCAGATCTTGCTGTTACAGAAAATTAGTTGTTTGAGTCTTCAATTACATCAATGTCATGGCTCTATGATAGCCAAATACATACATATACCGCTGCTACACCAAACAGAGATGATACATACCAGTTTATGATGTCAAAACAATAATGAAGAATGTCAAATGGTCTTCAATAGATCCAAGGGATGATGATAGTAAACCCTAAGGAAGTTTGCCCTCCTTGTATACTGATCGCTGCCACTTAATACCTAATTATGATGTCCTCAAGCGGCTATCCTTTTTGCAAAATCGCTACTATCAAATGATGTTTGCCTTCATTGTGCAATGAAGGTTAATGCCACAAGTTAGATGGTCCACTAGAAGTTGGTCATTGTTCCTTAAAGGTTGTCAGATATGTGATTCCAACTAATTGTCCTCTCTAGATGATGCCAAAACTCTCCAACAAAGTAATCCAAGGGCCGTAACACCTCTAACATGATTTTGCTACCAACAAAAACATGAAAATGTGCAAGATCGACTCCAAATATGAATGTTAAGGGCAACAACTAGGATATTATAACTGTTGCTCTAAAAATCTGCAAGGAAGGTGTTGCCAACAGTCACGACCTCTCAGCCAGAGTTGCCCCAAGTCTCCACTAAGATCTATGATCTTCCTTAGCTCAAGTTGACAATCAACAATGATGCCAAAACTTCAATGAATCACTGATATGAAGTCTTCCAACAATGAAATCCAAATCTACCAAAGAAATATAATTTGAATGCTCTTCAAACTCTTCAATGACACACAAATGTGAACTCTGTATGAATCCACCTCCAAGATGTAGTTGGGTTTTCATCCAATACACCTTAATTCACAAGGGTTTTCATCCTTGGAATAGATTGTAATAAAATTATAGACCAAAGCAAAAGTTACCAAACCAAAAGATGATGCAAATGATGTCAAAACCTTTTATTTATACATGAATCTTCTTTTTCTTCATAAGCTAGTTGACCACCTATTTTTTTCCTAATTTAAATTCATCTTGGCCAACCAAAAATGGAAATTGGTGCTCAAATTCATATTTGAATTGTTATTTCTTATTAAAAGATGGCCAACTTTCACATTTTCCTTCCTTGGCCAACCTAGGCCAACCTTAATCTAAAATTTGGCGCTCAATTTAAAACAATACTCCTAGGCCAACTTCTATCATCAAAATGGCTGACCTTCCTCTCAAGTTGGGTCAACTTGTACTAAAATAAAGTTGTTTTTATTGCCTTGATTCCCAAGGCCGACCTGCTTCTCCTCATCTTGGCCGACTACCTTCAAAATGACATGATACCATAAATTCAAATTAAAGATTTGAATTTGATACTTCTTTAAGTCAGCTACCTCTAAGGCCTTATAATATATTATTATTTTAGTATTGGTCTTCTCAAACCGAATCTCTTCAAGGCTCCATCCAAGAATATGACAAAGACATGAGAACAAGTTCAAATTCCTCAGGATGATTCGCTCCAAAATAAGAAGTGACCACTCTGAAAATGGAGACATGATAGATTTTCTACTTTAAAAAATATATATCAACTATGAAGATATAATCATTACCTTTTCTATGTGCAGAATAATTGAAGGATAAAATCAATGGATAGTTCCTCACAAAGTCTATCTAGAATGCACAATGGTTTGTACAATCTAGTATTTTGTGCCATTCCCTTCACCATGACATGTTTTGTTGTGATTTACAATTCTCTTCACATCTTTGTACAAAATCAACCAATAGTATATCTCTTCCAAACATGACATGTGTCTTGTCTATGCCAAAGTGGATTCCTAGTATGTCACAATTTAACTTTCCAATTAGGTTCTCCCTCATTGAACTCCATAAGATGCACAATTATTATCTCCAAAAGAGGAATCCTTCTTATGTGAAGTGGCCTTTGAATGGGCCTCTAACTCCATCCCATGGTTCCATGCATGTGCACCATGCATATGCAAGATGTACATCTATGGCGTACAAATCCTTTACCATCTCTATGCCCACTAATTCAATTGTCATTATGGACAACAATGTCTACTTCCTCAAGGCATCTCCAACTTTGTTGGCCTTCCTAGTGTGATGCTTTAGGACAATATAAAAAACCTTATAGGTATTCTACCCACCTTATGTGCCTATGAATTAACTTTGCTTGATAGTTGATAAACTTCAACATACAACACAAACTAATTGGACAACAAATATGCCTCCACTTGCACAAATATTGCTCTATATCATAGAATACTTGATCATAGATAAAGTACATGTACCTAGATAATGTTTACTCTTCTATTTGATAAAACTAATACTTGAAATGATGAACATAAATAACAATGTGTTGGTGTTTTTAGCACACAACAATGCAGGTATGATCATTGGTATCCCAACTCTCTTGAAAAGTATCCTACCCTAGGTAAGACTACTCCAAGGTTTCTATAGCTAGGTCTTAGCTTGCTTGGAATCTCTCAGTGGAATGTTCTAGCTATTTCTACAAGGGGTCTTACATACAGTTGACAGATTTGGGTAGTTTAGATAGCAAATCATGCAAACCCTTTTATGACTTCAGTAGATAAAACAATGTGAAATGCTACTGAAATACCTAAACTAACAGTTGTTTTCAAAGAAACTGCAAAAGGAGATAGGGTTTTAGAGAAATCCTAAGTGACATTAACAATGTGAAGATTACTGCAGGTAGACAAATGTCCTGAAATTTAACCAGTTTTCTAAGTTACCAAACTAAATGGATGTTACAACACTGCAGAAAATGATGCTATCTGCAATGGAGACTTAAAGATTTTCAGATCACATTCATTCATTAAATACCCAAGAAATGGCGCAATTTAACTTATGAAATGCAATTGAACTTAGCACAAAATGATTAGCCCAAGCTAACTTTACATAGTCAGTTACAATCAGCAAGCAACTAAAAGTATGGACTTAGAACATTCATCAAATACCCTTAACAAATCATTAACACTGCAAAAGCACAACTAACTAAGGGAGATCAAGAAGCGAACCATGAAACCAAATAAGTAACACAATGGACAAATTCTCAGGAAAACTACAGAAACTTTCTTTGTATTAACTTCAAATGGCAGAGCATTAACAATTCGACATCAAGAGTCTTCTATCACAAATGAGGAAAATGGCAGCCCTTTATATAGGAGAGGCGCCATACTAAGTCTTTGAATGAACGGTGGAGATTAACTCAACACTGACGGACCAGATTTAACATCATTAAATGCATTCACAACAACTCATTACAATCCTAGATTACATTTTGTCTCTTATGAAAAGGATGAACAATGACCTCCAAATACATTGAACTTGGACAATTTGACTACCGATTTGAATATATATATATATATAGAAAAGATCATTTCCAAGGCATAATAAGGACAAAATAGCGTCACATGACCTTCCAAATATAGCAATATACATAAGTGATGGGATTACATTTCAAAATATTCAAAAATATGCTAAGGCTCTTCATCCAAATCCATTTTGTCTTCTTCTTCTACCCTTTTGTTGCGGTAACTGACCCAAGCTGACAATGTTGGGTTGCTATGTGATTCACACGATATCTGAACATTTCCAGCTCCTGACTGTATTGGATATAGATCTTTTCAATGTCCTTCCTCCATTTATGGAATGTAATGAAGTCAGTCCAGAGATCACTAAATTTGTCCAACCTAACCATAGCATCCAACTCAGTTACCAATGCATGCCTATGAAACACACAAGTCTGAAATTTACCAGTCATTACACTTATTACATGATCAAATGTTGAAACAATGTTACTTTCTATTCTAATACATGCAATAAATGCTCAAATGCTACAAAATCCTAATCGAGATATGTAAAACATCATAATTCCATAAATACAACTCTTATTTCACCCTAACAGACCTTTTATCCTTTAAAATTTCCATTAGAATAGTCATTTTACCAATTTTTCTCTGATCCGAGGGTCAACCGACATGTGGAAGGCAAAGCACAGATTAGGGGGTCAACAAACCTTGCGGGGAAATTGGGGTTGTCCGACCCAAAGGTCTATTAGCATTCAAGTCATTTGGCTATTGCAGTTCTTTGCAGGGATTCCATGGACATTTGACTTGTGGGAGTTTTAGGTGAGACCAACTTGGATAAGTCATGGAGGTTGGTCAGTCAAGTTTTTGGCGCAAGTCGGTGTAGTTGAAACTCAGTGTTGAATGACTTCATCACCTTTTGCGCAGGGTTTGATGCCATCTGACCTAGTGAAGGTTTTGAAGATGATTGACTAAGTCAGTGAAGGGGCTTTTTAGCGCAAGGTCAGAGGAAGTAAATTTTAGCGCTTAATTGCTTCATCATGTTATGCGTGGGTTTTGAGTCTCACAGACTTGGCAGGCCTTTTGGATGTGTTTGACCTAGTCAGACAAAGTGAATTTTAGTGCCAAGTCAGATAAGCTAATTTTGGGTGCAAAGTGATCATTGAAGTTTAGCAGGGCTTTAAGGGTCATCCAACCAAGTCAGTTGGGGTAGAAATTGGCGTCAGGTTGGAAGATGATGTTTTCAGTGCAAAGTATATTCAGGATCTTGGTGGAGGATTTTAAGGGCACTGACTAACTTGGATTGGTTGCATCATTTAAAGGTCAATCGAATGGATTTTGACGCAAACTCAAAGAGTCATCTTTCAACTGAGCAAATTGTTTCAATAAATTCCCCGTTTAATCGAAAGTTTGGTGTGGTGAAATAGGATCTTTAGTTATGATTTGATGAACTTCATTTTGGCCTTCGACACAGAGATTTTGAAAAATGCATTTGACAGTTATCTCCCTTACTCATTTTTTAAACTAGGGTTTCATAATAATGACACAAATTAGAAAGAAAACCCTAGTTTCTCTTCCTTGAACTTAATCATTCATAGAAAAATGTGCTTGCAGAGTAATTTGAAGGCATTGAATTTTGTAGAATCTGCATTTGATTGTAAACCCTAGCTAGTAAGCACAAACCCCAAGTAGATGAAAGGAGCACTCACCTGGTTTGTAGTGATGAAATGCTCAAGTGGTGATACTTCCGTTTGGATTTGAGGGTAATTTGCAGCAAGTTGAGTCCAAATCTGTCTGCAGAGCTCTTCTGATAGATCACAAGATGCAAAAATGAGCCCGAAATAGGTCAAAAAACATTTTATTCACCCTTATTGATTACTATAAATGTGAGGGGTACAGATTGACATCACGATGTGCGGCAAGTTTTTTTTAGGGTTTTGCGTGAAAATTTGACATGACTGACCTTGCAGGATTTTTGAGGGTTACCGACTTAGTCGGTTACATTGGAATTTAGCGCAAGGTTAGAGACAGGCTTTCTAGCACTTTGCAGCAGTTTTGGGGTCCTCAGACTTGTAGAGGTTTTTCCATGGTTTGACTTAGTCAGCAGATGTGCTTTGTAGCACAAAGTTGGATGAGAAGGATTTCAATGCTTAGTCAGTGGATGGCGAAAACAACGCTAAGTCGGTTGGTTATGACTTTAGTGCAAAAGGCATTTGGGAAGGTTTTTGGCATGGAGGTCAGTTAGGTGCGAAAACATTGCTAAGTCAGATGACTAGGATTTCAATGCAAAAGTCAGATGGAGGCATTTTTAGCGCAAAAGACACTCAAACTAGATTTTAGTGAAGCCAACCACTTGGACTCAATAGATTTTACATGATCTAATGACATTAACTCTATAACATGGCAAGAAATGCAATTTGACCATTTTAGACAACCTAGGAGGTGAAAACCTAACTGATACTCTAAACCAAAGTTTTAAATAAGGGGGGCCCCTATTTCACGAAATGGGGCATGTGTGCGAGCACAACACAATGCATACTAGATGGAGTAGTAAAAATATATCTTTATTCACATGTAGCTCTTAGAGAAGTAGACTAGAGACAATCAACTAAGGATCAGACTACTTTCACTGACTACATAAAGTTTATTTAAAGAACTTGATTGTGGTCAAACAAAACACAACCATCTACCAAGTGATTTCTATAACTACACGAAAGGCAAAAAACAATTAAGATATAGTTGAATAAAACTATATTAACAAAACATAATAAAAGGCATTGCATGTTAACTACATCATTGCCTCTCCCCCAACTTTGCCCTAAAGAAAAGTTAGTCATCTTCCAAATGACAAAGAAAACAAGTAATCAAGTAAGATCAGGTAAGGTTTTCCAAACTTGTGATGACACTGTAGAGGAAGGAGGCCTTTTGTGTTGATGCTTCTCGCTGGTAGTTAGGATAGTGTGATCATAACCTGATCGGTCCACAACTAGTGAACATTCCATGATGAAATATAGATGAAGATATGAAATGCTTGTTCTAGTTAGAAGTAGAAAGGAAAACTAATAGAAAAAACTTAGATTATTAGCAAAATTAAAATACACATGGATCATTAGTAGAACTAGCTTATCCACTAGTGTATGGAGAATGCATTCACTAGTGGCCATACACTAATGAATTATGGCTAAGGGCCAAACAAACAAGGAACCCAATCTAATTATGACTACACATTGGACTTTAAAAATGCTTCACCTAGTGGATTATTAAACTCAAACAATATTGTAGGCACTTAAAAATGATCCCTACATTGAAATCCTATGTAGTTCTCCCTGTTAGACTTAGGGCACACAACTGAGGGGGGGTGAATTAGTTGTGCAAAAATTTCTCCAATTAAACACTTAAATCTTCTTAGTGATTAGTAGTATATTGATCATGAACAATAATGCATTCAAATCAAGAGCATAAACACATCGACACATAAGACACCAAGATTTTGATGTGGAAAACCTGGTTAAGGGAAAAACCATGGGGTGATTAACCCAAGATTGTATTATCTGTTAGAAGAATAGAAAGAACACAATGGCACATGCCAATTAAGGCTCACTGCCTGAGCACACTGCTCACAAGAGGCTCACTGCCTACAAGAGACATGCTGTCTACAAAGAAATAAGTATTACATACATGAACTGGAGTATAGCATCTTCACCATGCTTGAATCGGTTCCATTTAAGCCCAATACTTCTGCTCTGCCTTTCGCTCTCCTCCTCGCTACCACTCTCTCATCATAATAAGGACAACTTCAAACTGACTTCACAATCCCTTATTTATACAAGGCATCAACTTAGGAATGATCATCTAAGTCGGAAAACATTCATAAGATCATCCGCAAGATGCATAACTCATCCAGTCGGCCTGTCTCTGGAAGAACACCATCATCCGAAAGTTATACTTCAATTGCAAGCTCCAACTTCAATGCAGACCACCAACACAAACTGGACACGATCCAAAGACCTCCACAAGCTTGCCTGAATCACCAAGAACATCCACACTTTTCCTTCTTACTGAAATCCTTCTCACCTTCATCTGGAACCTCAAGAACATAGTCTGTCATTACTGTCACAAAGGAATAGATGCTTGTGGACATTCAAACCATTAATCAATCGAGTTGATACACCACAAATACTTCCTTAGCACTCCCTTAAATCTGCAGAATAGGAAACTTCATTTCCAGATCTCACCGGACCTTTCTTATTGTACTCTGTCACCTCTGAACACCTACCGGAACTAGTTTTACTTGAGCGGCCACAACTTCTTCATATCTTCATGCGGACCTCTGAAATTTCTACTGGATCACCTATAGACACATATCTACAAACCCTTTAATCTGCATCCTCTGATCCTCATCCTATCTTGGACATTTTCCTTACTGTCATCACTGTTCTTCACTATTCCTGATTGAGACTAATTTTCCCACTATCCTTAGCTCACAGCTCATCCAAACCTTATCATTAATGCAACAGGAATATGTTGACATCAATGACAACACCAATTAGGCCCATACTTGCAACAATCTCCCCCTTTGTCATTGATGGCAACATAAGATGTGAAAAACTATTTTAACCATCAAGTCAAGAACTTCTTACTGTCACAGCTCCCCCTATTAGCAACAACCATTCACATGTCTTCTCTCCCTTTACTGCTCCCCCTTTGATTAGCAACCACTTGTTTTTCACATGTCTTCTCTCCCCCTTTGACATCAATGGAAAATGGCACATACTTGCAATTCCAACACTTTAGAATCATACCTGCTGCTCCCAATCTAACTTCATTCTTGTTCACTTGCTCTCTCAAAAAGTGAAACTTGATGGATATGTGTTTAGTCTTTGAATGCAACACTGGATTCTTAGATAAATTTATAGCACTTGAATTATCACAAAAGATTGTGATAGGTTCCTCATACTCCACTTTGATATCTCTTAGCATCTGCTTCATCCACAAAACTTGAGTGCAACTACCTACTGCTGCAATATATTCTACTTTAGTTGTAGACATAGATATTGCCTCTTGTTTCTTGCTTAGCCAAGAAACCAATCTCTTCCCCAAAAAGAATGCTCCACCACTGGTGCTCTTTTGGTCATCCACATCTCCTGCCCAATCATCATCTGTATATGCATGAAGAGAGAAATCATGATCTCTAGGATACCACAGACCATACTCAGCTGTCCCTTTTAGATATCTAAAAATCCTCTTGATTGCCATGACATGAGATTCTCTAGGATCAGCTTGTAATCTAGCAACAAGACCAATAGCTTGCATAATATCTGGTCTAGTTTGAGTGAGATACAACAATCCTCCAATCATTGATCTATACTTTGTCTGGTCTGCCTTAGGAGAGTCATCATCTTTGCTCAACTTACATCCAGTTGCCATGGGAGTATTCATTGGCTTTGAATCTTCCATCCCAAATTTCTTCAACAATTCTTTCACATATTTGGTCTAAGAAATGAAGATTCCTTTCTTTATTTGAGTGATTTGCAGACCCAAGAAGAAATTCATTTCACCAAGCATAGACATCTCAAACTCACTTTTCATTTGATTTGCAAAAGTTTTACACATACTATCTCTTCCTCCAAAGATGATATCATCAACAAATACTTCAACAATCAAGATGTTTTCATGCTCAATTTTGAAATATAAGTTACTATTAGTAGTACCTTTGTTGAAACCAATCTTCAAAAGATGCTTATCCAATCTTTCATACCAGGCTCTTGGGGCTTGCTTCAATCCGTACAATGCCTTCTTCAACTTGCAGACCATATCACCATGATCAGACAATTGAAATCCATTCGGTTGCTCTATATACACTTCTTCTTCCAAGTCACCATTTAGAAAGGTAGACTTGACATCCATCTGATATACCTTGAAATCCTTGAAGGCAACAAAGGTAAGAAATAATCTGACTGCTTCAATTCTTGCCACCAGAGCAAAATTTTCTTCAAAATTAATTCCTTCTATTTGAGAGTAGCCCTTGCAGACCAATCTAGCTTTATTTCTGATTACTTCACCAACTTCATTTAGTTTGTTCTGGAAGACCCATTTGTTTCCAATCACATTCTTGTTTGTAGGTCTGGGAACAAGATCCCAAGTGTGATTTTTCTCTATTTGTACCAGCTCTTCCTCCATTTCTTTAGTCCAGTTTTCATCATTGCAAGCTTCATTTACTGTCTTAGGTTCAATATTTGAAATCAAACAATACTCTTCTAAATCTTGAGCAATTCTCCTTCTTGTTAGTACTCCTTTGCTTTTATCACTTATGATTTGATCTTCAGAGTGGTTTAGTCTTACATACCTGGGAACTCTAGGAATTACTTGCACTTCTGATTCTTGATAAGGCTCATTGAAACTCATTTCTTCTTCCTGGTTTACCGGATTAGCTTGAATTTGACTAATAGATGAGGCTTGGGCTCCTTGAGTCAGAATACCATTCTGATCATCTTCATCATATTCATAAAACCTTGAGGGTTTCTCAATTCCCTCATCAACCTTCACATTTTTACTTTCTATCATCTTTCTCAGTCTTTTGTTATAACACCGGTATGCTTTGCTTTGAGTAGAGTAACCCAAGAATATTCCTTCATCACTTCTAGCATCAAAATTTCCTAGATCTTCATCTCTTTTAATGTAACATTTGCTACCAAAGACTCTGAAATACCTCATAGTAGGAGTGATGCCAAACCAAAGTTCATAAGGAGTCTTACCAATATTGCTTCTGATTTGAACTCGATTGAGAGTATAGACTGCAGTGCTGACAGCTTCTCTCCAATAGATGTGAGGAACATTTTCTTCCATCATCATGGTCCTAGATGCTTCCTATATGGTCCGGTTCTTTCTTTTCACTACTCCATTCTGCTGTGGAGTCCTAGGTGCAGACAACTGTCTCTTTATTTCATGTTTCTCACAGAACTCTATGAACTCACCGGATGTGAATTCTCCACCTCTATTAGACCTCAAACATTTCAATTTCAATCCGGTTTCATTCTCTACCATAGCCTTGAATATTTTGAATTTCTCAAAAGCTTTTGATTTCTCTTTCAGAAAAGTTACCCACATCATCCGGGAATAGTCATCAATTAGTAACATGAAGTATCTATCACCTTGCAAACTCCTGATTCTTGCCGGGCCACAAAGTTCAGTATGAACTAAGACTAATAATCTAGTAGAAGATAGTTCCTTACTCTTGAATGTGATTCTACTCAGCTTACCCAACTGACATTCTTTGCACAAGCTATTAGTAGGTTTCACCAATTTTGGAAGATCTCTTACAGCCTGAGTATTGTTTATCTTGATGATATTATCCAAATTCACATGACACTTTCTCCTATGCCATAACCAACTCTAATCAACTTGAACAAATAAGCAACTTTTACCAATGCCAACCAAGTGGAAGATATTACCTTTAGTTTGGGTATCAGATGCAATCTCTGTTCCAGAGCTTTCAAAGATCTTGCATTTTCAATTCTTTAACCAGAGATCATAGCCTTTGTCCACCAACTGTCTAACACTGAGAAGATTGTGCTTCAAGCCTTCAACATATAGAACATTACTAGTTTTGTTCCTTCCATCAAAAGAAATAGTTCTTCCTATGATTCTACCAGCAGAGTTATCACCAAACTTTACCACTCCTCCTTCATACCTTTCCAAATCTATGAACTTATTTTTGTCACTTGTCATATGGTGAGAGCAACCATTGTCAATGACCCAATCATCCTTTTCTTCAACTTGGGCAGCCATTGCTCTTTCTACAACTTTATGATTGACGGATACAAAGGATATTGGTTCTTCTTCCTTGATGGCAATAAACACCCATTCACTTCCGGATTTGTTTCTTGTCTTTGATTCATCATCTGTTACTCCTTCATTATCATCTTCTTCATGAACATAGTAACAATTCTTTTGGAACCTTGATCTGTTAGGATTTGGCCTTGAAATTTTTTCCAGACATCTTGAGGCAAAATGACCAATCTTATTGCAATTAAAACACTTAAAAGGCAATTTTCCTTCATACTTACCAGATTCTCTTGGTAGTCTCTTTGCAATGAAGGCTTCAAGTTGAGCAGTTTCTACTTCTTCTTCTTCCAAGTCTTTTCTTTCTTTTTCATACCATGACAGTTTCCTTGATGAGTTCTCTCTTGGATCAAACCTTTGTTTACCTTTTATAGAGGCACTAGCTTTGAATGCAGATTCAGTCTTGGGGGATCATCTCCAAACTCGGTCATTTGAAATGCAGCCAATTGATCTCTTGTGACAGTTGTATGGGCTCTGAATTCATCAATGGCAGCAACCTTGATTTTGTAAGAAGCAGGAAGGGATCTGAGAATTTTGCCAACAATCTCATTTTCATCTAGGACCCCACCAGCATTTCTAATTCCACAAACAAGCTCATTTACTCTTGGCATAAAAGTAGCAATATTTTCATCATCTCTCATCTTCAGGTTTTCAAATTTCCCTTTCAGACTCTGTAATCTTGCACATTTAACATACTAGTCTCCTTCATGCAAAAGTTCCAGTTTTTTCCAAATCTCAAAAATAGTTGGTAGGTCAATAACATTTGAGAGCTCTAAGTTAGATAATGCACTTAGAAGAGCTTCTATAGTCTGCAGATTGTTTTTAGCATATGTGATTTCATTTGGAGCTTTCAGACCACCCTGTGGAGGTACATACTGTGTTGTAACCATGGTCCAGTATGCCATTCCCATGCATTGCAAGTGACACTTCATGCGACCTTTCCATAGAGAAAAATTGGTTCCATCAAACTTCAGACTATCCTTCTTGTAAGACGACATCCTGGATCTCCTCAAGCGGTTAAGCTCTTTTTAGAGGAACTTGGCTCTGATACCAATTGTTAGACTTAGGCCACACAACTGAGAGGGGGGGTGAATCAGTTGTGCAAAACTTTCTCCAATTAAACAATTAAATCTTCTTAGTGATTAGCAGTATATTAATCATGAACCATAATGCATTCAAATCAAGAGCAGAAACACATCAACACATAAGACACCAAGATTTTGATGTGGAAAACCCGGTTAAGGAAAAAACCATGGGGTGATTAACCCAAGATTGTATTCTCTGTTAGAAGAATAAAAAGAACAAAATGGCACATGCCAATTAGGGCTCACTGCCCGAGCACACTGCTCACAAGAGGCTCATTGCCTACAAGAGACACACTGTCTACAAAGAAATAAGTATTACATACATGAACTGGAGTATAGCATCTTCACCATGCTTGAATCAGTTCCATTTAAGCCCAATACTTCTACTCTGCCTTTCGCTCTCCTCCTCGCTACCACTCTCTCATCATAACAAGGATAACTTCAAACTGACTTCGTAATCCCTTATTTATACAAGGCATCAACTTAGGAATGATCATCTAAGTCGGTAAACATTCATAAGATCATCCGCAAGATGCATAACTCATCTGGTCGGCCTGTCTCAGGAAGAACACCATCATCCAGAAGTTGTACTTCAATTGCGAGCTCTAACTTCAATGCAAACCACCAACATGAACTAGACATGATCCAAAGACCTCCATAAGCTTGCCTGAATCACCAAGAACATCCACACTTTTCCTGCTTACTAAAATCCTTCTCACCTTCATCCAGAACCTCAAGAACACAATCTTTCATTACTGTCACAAAGGAATAGATTCTTGCGGACCTTCAAACCATGAATCAATCGAGTTGATACACCACAAATACTTCCTCAGCACTCCCTTAAATCCGCAGAACGGGAAACTTCATTTCTAGATCTCACCGGACCTTTCTTATTACACTCTGTCACCTTTGAGCACCTACCAGAACCGGTTTTACTTGAGCGGCCACAACTTCTTCATATCTTCATGTGGACCTCTGAAATTTCTACTGGATCACCTACAAACACATATCTACAAACCCTTTAATCTACATCCTCTGGTCCTCATCCTATCTTGGACATTTGCCTTACTATCATCACTGTTCTTCACTGTTCCTGATTGAGACTAATTTTCTCACTATCCTCAGCTCACAGCTCATCCAAACCTTATCATTAATGCAACAGGAATATGTTGACATCAATGACAACACTAGTTAGGCCCATACTTTCAACACTCTCAGAGGCCTAATAAATGCCTTCTCCCAATTCACAAGTTTGTTGGAAGAATTTATTGTTGTTTCCAACGTCATATTTTGAGAAAGAACCAACTATAGAAGGTTGGACATAGGCAACTAAAGATTCACTAAGTAATTCAAAAGACCCATGGAGTAATTTAGTAGGATACACAAATTATACAATAGTAGTAGAAGACTAGCATATGCTAGATTGCACAATAGAGTAGAAGTAGAAACAACCAATGGCCATACAATAGAAGCATGAACAGTCTATGTTGAAAGTAGGGCAGACAACTGAGAGGGGGTGAATCAGTTGTCACCAAAAATTTTATCCTTTGCTATAATTAAACTTCTTTACCACTTAATAATAGATGAATGATGTAACCCTGAAAGCATGAATCGACAACACATGAGCAAAAACAAAATCAACACACATAATACCAGGATTTTTATGTGGAAACCTAGTTAAGGGAAAAACCATGGTGGGGGTTAACCCACAAGAATTATCCTTTGTTAAAAGAATAGAAAATGGGGAAGGCACATGCCTTCAGGGTGCACTGCCCAGAGCTCACTGCTCCAAGAGGCTCACTGCCTACATAAATATTTATAATTTTATCACATAAAGATTGAACTGGAAAACATCTTCTTCATGCAAGGTTCAGTTCCATTGAAGCGCACTATACTTCTGCTTTGCCCTCAAACACTTCTTCGCTATCTCCTCATACTTTATTGCTCTTCCTCTTCTGCTCTTCTTCTCCTCTGCTCTACCTTTCTTCCTTTCTTAGGATCTTTCAATTTTTGCACAAGGATACATTTCCACAACTCAACCACACACATTTATCAACCTTGGAATAAGCATCAAGGTTGGGACTACAAACATTTGACTTAATGCGAATCACTATACTATCAGCCAAACATAGCTGGGATCCAAATCTTCCTCGAACACCATGCCACACTTCATAGAACCTCTCTTAGATCATCCGCAATATGCACAAAGCATCTGATTAGCCAAGAATGGAAAGAACAACAACACCCAAGGACAAATCTTCAATCATGAGCTCAATCCTCAATGCGGACCACCAGCATAGTAGGCACACAATCTAGAGACCAACACAAGCACAATGAAATCAACAGGAACAACCGCACCACCTCAGATCACTAGAAACACTTGCATCTTCATCCACAAACTCAAGAACACCAATTGTCATGACTGTCACACTAGAAAGATTTCTTGTGGACCTCCAAACAATGAATCACTTGATTTGAGAGTACACACTATCATCCCAAACATACCTCTAGATCCACAGATCATAATATTCCAATGTGGATTAATCTAGACCAATTATCTATCACTCTGTCTCCTCTGAACAACTACAAAAACCTGGTTCTACTCAGATGGCCATAACTTCATTACTCCTTCATGCGGACCTCCCAAATCTTGACTAGAGCAACTTAAAACTATCCTCTACACAACTCTTTGATCCAAAGACTCTGATATTTATCTCATTGGGAATGTAGAGAAATCTTCTTCACTATCTCTTATAGAGAGATATGTAACTCACTTGTTTCTTTCAGAGATATGTAACATACTGACTACTCCCCCTGAGTAGTATCCCCTAAGCACCAATATGAATCACAAGATATGACTGTGAATTCCACCAGACTGATGCACCTTAGTTTTTAATTTTGAACTTGAGGGGTAATAACCCCTAACATCACTCTGAGATACTCAAAAGTATCCTTAGGTAGAGGCTTAGTGAAGATATCCAAAATCTAATCCTTCGAAGAGACAAACTCCAATTTGACTTCATTCTCATTTACTCTCTCTTAAAAAGTGAAACTTGATAGATATATGCTTTGTCTTTGAATGCAACACTGGATTCTTTGAAATGTTTATTGCACTTGAATTATCATAGAAGATTGTAATAGGCTCTTCAAACATAACTCTGATATCCTTCAACATTTGCTTCATCCACAAAACTTGAGTACAATTACTTGTTGCTCCTATATACTCTGCTTCTACAGTAGACAGAGATATTGCCTCCTATTTTTTGCTTAGCTAAGAAACCAATCTCTTTCCAAAGAAAAATGTACCTCCACTAGTACTCTTTCTGTCATCCACATCTCCTGCCCAATCAGCATCTGTATATGCATGAAGAGTGAAATCATTGTTGGCAAGAGACACCATATGGCTTCATTGGTGTTGTCATTGATGGAAACAAAGACCATTCCACACATCCATAGGACATGGTGTATCTTTACCGGAAGTTAGATTGAAAAATACTTTGGTTCGGTAAGCAAGAACAGAGCATACAACAAGGTTCGACAGTTAGGTCCGGATCTCTTAGAGAAAGTATCTTTGTAAAGCGTGGACTTGGGGAAGTCAAGATGAATACATTAACTAATTGATTACAGGGATTGAGCCTTCGGTGATGAAATATTGAAGAGATATGAGCATCTAAGTATTGGGGTTCGGTTTGGTAGAGTTGACAAAGGAAGAATTGACCGGTAGAGTATCAGACCTCAATCCGGATGAGTTGTTGATGGTGATCAAGGTTATTAAGGTATCATTCATGATTGGCTAACATGTTAGATGACTTCTATAAGCATCTCCTTGATACACATCACTTGATAAGTAAGGATTCAGCCGACAGATCAAAATTTGGATAAATATTGACCATTCTGGATGCCGACTAGAAAGTGGATGAAATCCTTGGTGTAGATATATATACCAGATTGATTTCGGTATGAAGGTGTGTGTTGTGTGTTGTGGTGTGTGAAGAAAAGTAGAAGAATAGTGTGAAAGCAGTAAGACAGGTCCAGTATGTGACAGGTCAAAAGCACCAAAGAAGAGGAAGGATGAAGTGTAGTAAATCAGTGTATTGAGCCTAACCAGAACTGAACCTCAGCATATGTGGATGCTTCTCATTAGTTCAAGGATCTTGTTATTCTTCTTACAACTTGTAGAGAGTGAGTCTCTTGTAGGCAGTAAGCCTCTTGTGAGCAGTGTGCTCAGGCAGTAAGCCCTAATTGGCAAGTGCCATTTTGTATTTCTATTCTTCTAATAGAGAATACAATCTTGGGTTAATCACCTTGTGGTTTTCTCCCTTAACAGGGTTTCCACGTCAAAAATATTGTGTCATGTGTATTTCCATTTCATGGTTATGTTTGCTTATTTGAATTGATGCTGCATTACTTGTTAAAAAAGTTCAGAAAGCTAAAATAATTAAGATAACTGATTCACCCCCTCTTAGTTATCAACAATTGGTATCAGAGCCAAGTTCCTCCAAACAGAGCCTAATAGCTTGAGGAAGATCTGGGAACTCAAATGGATGTGTATGGTATGAGGCAACAACTTCAGTCTGCCCTAGATGATCTTGAGCAATCAAACTTTGAAGTCAATGAATTGAAGGAAAGACTCAAACAGGCTGATGATTTCATAAATGAACTAAAAGGGAAACTAAGTATCTCTATGAAAAAGAGAAAAGATCTACTTCAGCAATTGGCAAATCAAAGTGAAGACAATGGTACAAATGAAGATCTGAAGGAGAAAACCAAGTTATGTGAAAAGTTATTAAAAGAGGTCATTATGGTAAGACATGAAATGGAATCAAGAGTTATGAAATTCACCCAAGAAATTGAAGAGAAAAGAAAAAATGAAGATGATCTAAGACAATCTCTCAAGGAGAAGTCAGAAGACTGCCACAAAATGGATAGAATAATCAGGCATCTAGAATCTGATCTTGAAGATGATAGAGATAATGAAGAAAAACTTGAGGATCAAATTGACACTCTTAAAAAGGATCTTCAAACAACAAATGAATACAAAGAGAAATTCAAGATAAGTTCTTCTTGAAAGCCAAAAGAGGGTAGATGACAAGTGTGGCTTGGGATATGAGAAAGGTGAAAGCTCCAGATCCGGTCAGAAGAATTTTGGATTAGGAAATCTAAGGAACAGGCCTAAAAGACCTCTGGTAAGGCAACCTAATGCTCAAAGATATCCATCCTTCAATGGATACTGCCACAACTGCAATAACTTTGGTCATAAAGCTAATCAGTGTAGAAAGAGAATAAACCAGACCAATACATCCTTCTCTGGATAGTGTTTCAATTGCAAAAGGTATGGTCACAGATCTCATGAATGCAGAAATATGCAAATGAACAATTCATTCAATGGTAGATGCTTTGCATGCAATAGAATGGGACATATGGCTAATCAATGCAGATCAAAAGGATATCATTCAAATATGCAAAGAAATGTTGTTTGCCACAATTGCAATAGATCTGGTCATATTGCCAAATTCTGTAGAAGCAAGAATTAAGACAAAAGGGGTCTAGTGCATTATAATCAGAATCAAGACAAAGGAAAAGAAATAGTGAATGCGGATGAAGTTAAAAGTGAGATGAACAAGATTTGGGTGAAGAGAAGTATAGAGAATGTAGGGGATGGATCCACACTAGAATCTGGTGCTGATATTCCTTCTAGAATTTAAAAAATGAGCTTTGGATCAGTGGGAGACACAAGGAAAAATATTTTTCCCCCAGCCAGTTAATTGGTGCCGGAATTGGCACAAGGAGAGTTGTGGATTAAAGGGTTCTAAGAGAAACATCTAAATAAACTATGGTTAAGATATGGAAGATCCACAAGATGTTTAGAACAGATCATTTCAGTTCATCAAGTCATCCGAATAAGGAAAACAAGGCAAACTAGAATGACTTAAGAAGAGCATTTATTGCAACTTGGTATTAGGGTTTACGGAGCAATATAAGGGTTTTTCTTATCAAACATTTGTTCATTTTGCATTCAAGGAGCAAAAAGGAGCTCTGCAACAAATTTCCTCAAGCCCATCAAAGATCATCTGTAGAAGTCGATTCATCCAACAATCGATCTGAATTACTCCGTAAAACCTAGAAACGTAAAAGGTATTTTCCGTTCTTAAATATCTCTCTGCAAATCTTTGAAAGATGGCTACTTTGAATGTGGTGAAGATTTCTGATAGGCCATGCCCTAAATTTAAGAAGCATCCATATAAATCCCTAGAAGTTGATCCCCTAGGCACCTTTTCAAGCATTCCACATGGGGTTCTGCATGTAGAAGATGTTAGGGCATATATTCATGCGAGTATTGAAGAATTTGGGGAATCTAAGCTGGTTGATATCTATCACAAGCATTTGATAGATGACTCATTCAAACTCAAAACCCAGTATAAATCTATCAGGGACAAACATTTTGCACAATGCATTCATTTCCCCTATTTTCTGGAAGATGAATGGGTCTGGTATATCTTGAGCAGAATGCATGACAACTTCATGTGGTTGACCAGGCCATTTAAGATCACTAAGGATGCCATTAGGGTAGTAACTAGATTACACTCAACCGATGGAATGCCTACACTCAAATCTATCAAAAACCAAATTGTCAGTGAGGCTACCGGATCAAAGTTTGATAAAAGAGCAATGCCTATTAAGGATATCACAGATCTAGATATCAAGTTTGCATCAATGATAATTGGATATAAGATATATCACTCCAGCAAGGAGAATTCAGTATCCAGAATTGCTATATATACTGCTTATGAAATGTTGAGGAAGAATGCAGGCTATGATCTTTGTGAGCTCCTTCTAAACCAACTCTTGGAGAATCTGCAGAAGATAAAGAAGGATAAGAACTCTTTTAAATATGGTGGTTTGATACTCTACCTATTCTTTTATTACATGAATGAGCTTCCCAGATCCAGTGGCTGGGTGTGGCAGAATGATAGACTAGTGGCCATTCAAATCAGAGACTATATACATGGGCTTGGTGATGCCAAGGCACAAAATACAGCTCTCTGGGGCTATTCCAAGAATTTTCAGAGCATGATGCAAGCAAGAGAGGGAATCCCCCAATCTTTAGTTGAAAAATATAAAGATACAATATGCTTTATGGTAGAAACTGATCAGTGGCTAATGGAGGCAGTGGAACCAAGAACAGTGTGGATCATGCCTATGGGTTATGAAGTAGATGAGAAAATTATGGAGTTGCATGTTCAACACATGCTAAGTCAGCCCAAGGATCCCAAGGCAGAAAGGTTTGGAACCTTTGAAGAATTAAGTGTGAAGATCCACGTGGAGTTAAGACAACCAAAAATTAAAAGAAAAGTGAGGAGGGATGTAGAAGAGTTTGCCAAGAGGCATGGAATTTCAAAAGAAGCACTTGATGTAAATAGAGAGAAGACAAAAAGGACAGAGAAAGAAAGAGAAAAAGCAGAAAAAGAAGGTACTCCAGTGGAAGTCCCCTTCCAGACCAGATCCTCTAAGACCTTTGCACCCACCACTGCAAAGAGCTCAAAGGCATCAAAACTAGAAGCAAAATCATCTGGAAAAGGAGAGAAGAGAATCAAGAAAAAGGCAACAATGTCTTACACAAGCCAAAAGGATGAAGAAGAGACAGAATCAGATGAGGAGGTAAGGAAAATAAGGAAAAAGAAGAAAGTATCTGGTGAACCCTCTACCAGTGAAGACAAGGAAGAGATGGCAGAAGAGTTTGTTGAAAGGCCCACTCTGTCCATTGATGATGTAGTCAAATCAGTCACTGTGGATGGGAACTTGAAACCAATGACTAAATTTTATGATGACTACAGTGAGGCTGATCAGAAGATCCTGCAAGAAGCCACCATCGGGTACCTTAATATTTATAAAAAGCATTCATTGAGATTATATCTTTAATTCCAAAGAGCCTAGATAAAGAACTAGAAATCAGGAAGAACAATGCCAAGGCCAAGGACTTTGAGATCAGGGAACAAATAGCTATTCATCTCTATCCCTCAATCACTCAGAAACAAATGAATATGATTTTCAAAGATTGCAAGGATGAGTTCCAGAGCAAAGCTAGAATGAATCAACTTATGCTTGGAGAAACTGACAAAATAGCTAAAGAAACTGAAGAAATCCTCCTGAATGCCTACAAAAGGTTCAACATTCCTATCATAGAGGACATAAGTGATGAGCCCTTTGCCATGGACGACAAAGAAAAATCTTCTAAGATAGTGGTAGAAGAGGTAAAGGAGACAGGTGAACAAAAAGGTAACATTTTAGATTCCTCTGCTCTGGAAGAAGAGGTCCATGATCAAGCAAACATCTCTCCTCTGGTTTCCCCTACAGACTCCGGATTCAAAGAAAAAGAAAGAGTACAAGAAAAGATCAGTCAAGAAGCAAAAGAGAAAGAAGATGACAGTAGCAAGGCTACAGAAGGAGAGAAAACTCCAATAGAGAAGGCCACATATGATAGTGGTAAGGCTGCAGAAGAGAAGAAAATTCTGTCTCCGGCAAGAGACACAGCAGAAGCAGTCAAAGAGTTCTTGACCAAAGAAATGATGGAATTTGATGAACCGGAATTGCTTCAAGGTCCATTCAATTTTGATTCCCTCTCTTTGGTCCAAACCATGAAACTAGCTTCCTTCACTCAAGCTAAGGCAAAAGAAAAAATGTTGAAGTCTCACATAGAAGACTGTGAACTCATAGAAACTGCATCCGGCATACTGGAAAAAATCATGCCATCCTTCCAAAAGGATCCTATAGCATCCACATCCAGTAATCTAAAGTCTCTTGTAAATTCTGTTAATACACATTTTGATTCTTTAGAGAAAGCAGCAGAAGAGAAAGTCTGGAAAGAGTTTTTGGATAAGAGATTCTTAGAGTTACAAGGGCTTATAGCCAATGATAGGAGAAATATGGACATTGGGATGAAGAGCTTAGAAAATTCTCTTAAGGATGGAGGAGAAGTATATAAATTTTGTATATCCTGGACTAAAGTAACAAAGGATATTGAGAAGAAAGTGAAAGAACAAGAGGATAAACTGTCAAACCTCTCTTAGAATTTTGATCCTCTCACTGTATCCATAATAAGCCAGGAATGTGAATCTATTGTAATCATGAATGAGATTAAGAAGCTTGAGAAGGAGAGGAAGAACATATTAAGCAGAATGGGAGAATGGGTGAACTTAGAGGGATGATTATCCCTAAGTTAGAGGCCATGCATGAAGCCCTAATTGATGCTCAGGCCACAGCCTCGACCAGTGATCTAATAGATCTCAAGAGGGCAGAAGCCTTTGCATTCCTATTGATTGGTCACATCTCAATTTTGGACAGGATGAAGCTGAGTTGGGCAACAAAATTTGCCCAGTTGAAGACATCTTTTGCAGATATACTTCAGTATATGTAAGCATAAGCATATATATATATATACTTATGCGGCTAAGTATAGATTGTTTTTAGAAATTTTGGTATGCGGACCCTACCCTTTACCATTGATGTCAAAGGGGGAGTGAGGAGTAGTGAAAAATATGGAATCCAGCTAAGGGGGAGCTATGGTAAAATGTACAATAGAACAGAGCATCAACCAAGGGGGAGTGTAGTATAACACTTAGTCATTTTTCACTAAGTGTTGCCATCAATGCCAAAGGGGGAGATTGTTGGGAAGAGAAACTGTGTGGCTTCATTGGTGTTGTCTTTGATGGCAACAAAGACCATACCACACATTCGCAGGACATGGTGTATCTTTACCGGAAGTCAGATTGAAGAATACTTTGGTCCGGTAAGCAAGAACAGAGCATACAACAAGATTTGACAGTCAGGTCCGGATCTCTTAGAGAAAGTATCTTTGTAAAGCACGGACTTGGGGAAGTCAAGAGGAATACATTAACTAACTGATTCCAGGGATTGAGCTTTCGGTGATGAAAGACTGAAGAGATATGAGCATCTAAATATTGGGGTCAGGTTTGGGAGAGTTGACAGAGGAAGAACTGACCGACAGAGTATCAGACCTCAATCTGGATGAGTTGTTGATGGTGATCAAGGTTATTAAGGTATCATCCATGATTGGCTGACATGTTAGATGACTTCTATAAGCATCTCCTTGATACACATCACTTGATAAGTAAGGATTCAGCTGACAGATCAGAATTTGGATAAATATTGACTATTCCAGATGCTGACTAGAAAGTGGATGAAATCCTTGGTGCAGATATATATACAAGATTGATTTTGGTATGAAGGTGTGTGTTGTGTGTTGTGGTGTATGAAGAAAAGAAGAAGAATAGTGTGAAAGTAGTAAGACATGTTTGGTATGTGACAGGTCAAAAGCACCAAAGAAGAGGAAGGATGAAGTGCAGCAAATTAGTGTATTGAGCCTAGCCAGAACTAAACCTTAGCATATGTGGATGCTTCTCATCAGTTCAAGGATCTTGTTATTGTTCTTACAACTTGTAGAGAGTGAGTCTCTTGTAGGCAGTGAGCCTCTTGTGAGCAGTGTGCTCGGGCAGTAATCCCTAATTGGCAAGTGCCATTTTGTATTTCTATTCTTCTAACAAAGAATACAATCTTGGGTTAATCACCCCGTGGTTTTCTCCCTTAATAGGGTTTCCACGTCAAGAATATTGTGTCATGTGTATTTCCATTTCATGGTTATGTTTGCTTATTTGAATTGATGCTGCGTTAATTGTTAAAAAAGTTTAGAAAGCTGAAATAATTAAGATAACTGATTCACCCCCCCTCTTAGTTATCAACAATCATCACCCGTAGGATACCATAAGCCATAATCAGATGTTCCCTATAGATATCTAAAAATTCTTTTGACTACTACAACATGAGATTCTCTAGGATCATATTGAAATCTAGCAATAAGGCCAACTGCATTCATAATATCAGGTCTGGTATGAGTCAGATAAAATAGTCCTCCAATCATTGATCTGTACCTTTTCTGATCTGCCTTAGGAGAATCATCACCTTTACTCAACTTGCATCTGGTTACCATAGGAGTACTTACTAGTTTTGAATCTTCCATTTGAAACTTTTTCAATAATTCTTTCACATACTTAGACTGAGATATGAAGATACCTTTTTCTGACTGAATGATTTGCAGACCTAAGAAAAAGTTCATTTCACCAAGCATGGACATCTCAAATTCACTTTGCATTTGATCAACAAATGTTTTACACATGCTCTCATTTCCACCAAAGATGATATCATCAACAAATACCTCAACAATCAAGATGTGTTCATGATCAATTTTGAAATAAAGATTACTACCAGTAGTGCCTTTGCTAAAGCCTAACTTTAGTAGATACTTATCTAATCTTGCATACCAAGCTCTTGGGGCTTGTTTAAGTCCATACGATGCTTTCTTCAATCTGTAGACCTTATCTCCTTGATCAGATAGATGGAACCCTTCCATTTACTCAATGTAGACCTCTTCTTCCAACTCTCTATTTAGGAATGCTGACTTGACATCCATCTGGTAAACTTTGAAATCTCTAAAAGTAACAAAGGCAAGAAATAATCTGACAACTTCAATTCTTACCACTAGGGCAAAAGTTTCTTCAAAATCAATTCCCTCTACCTAAGAATATCCTTTGCACATCAATCTTTCTTTATTTCTCACAACTTCACCCTCTTCATTCAATTTATTTTGGAAGACCCATTTAGTTCCAATTACATTTTTGTTTTCAAGTCTTGGAACAAGATCCCAAGTATGATTCTTTTCAATTTACATTAATTATTCTTCCATTTCTTTTACCCAACTTTCATCGTTACATGCTTCATTCACTAATTTTGGTTCAATCTTTGAAATCAAACAATATTCCTTTTGTTCTTCAGCAATTCTTCTTCTAGTCTGAACACCTTTATTTTTATCTCCTATGATCTGATTCTCAGAATGATTCAATCTTACATACCTGGGTGTTTTGTGATTTTCTTCAACTTTTGATTCTTGAACTTGTTCCTCAACATGTGCATTAAGTTCTTGAGTCACTAGATTCTTCGGAGCAAATTGAACTTGCTCTCCTTCATTTTGTTCATCTAATTCATATCCACAAAACCTTGAAGGTCTTTTCTTGCTTTCATCAACCTTGACATTAGCACTTTCAACAATCTTTTTCAACCTTTTGTTAAAGTATCGGTATGCCTTGCTTTGATTAGAATAACCCAGAAATATTCCTCCATCATATCTTGCATCAAACTTGCCTAGATCTTCATCTCTTTTGATATAACATTTACTACCAAAAAATCTAAAATATTTTACAGAAGGAGCATTACCAAACCAAAGTTCATAAGGTGTTTTACCAGAATTACCTTTGATCTGCACCCGGTTAGGAGTGTAGATAGCAGTACTTACAACCTCTCTCTAGTAGACATGTGGAACATTTCCTTCCATCATCATTGTTCTAGCAGCCTCTTGAATAGTCTGGTTCTTCCTTTCCACAACTCTATTCTACTAAGGAGTTTTAGGAGTAGACAATTGCCTTCTTATTCCATGCTTTTCACAAAATGCATTAAACTCATCAGAGGTAAATTCTCCACCTATGTTAGATCTTAGACACTTTATCTTCACACCAATCTCATTCTCCACCCTAGCCTTGAACATTTTGAATTTGTCAAGAGCCTCTGATTTCTCTCTCAAGAAAGTGACTCACATCATCTGGGAGTGATCATCAATCAACAACATAAAGTATCTGTCTCCTGGCAAACTCCTAACCCTGGAAGGACCACACAAATCAATGTGCAAAAGTTCCAACAATCCACTTGAAGATTGTTCTTTATTCTTGAATGTAGTTCTACTCTATTTTCCCAGCTGACATTCCTTACACATACTATTAGTAGGTTTCACAAGCTTTGGAAGATCTCTCATAGCCTGAGTAGCACTTATCTTAACAATGTTGTCAAAGTTTACATGACACATTCTCCTATGCCATAGCCAACTTTGATCAATCTGAGCAATCAAATAACTTTTACCAGTACCACTTAAATGAAAGATGTTACCTCTAGTCTATGTACCAGACGCAATCTTAGTTTCAGAGCTTTCCAAAATTCTACATTTTCCATCCTTGAATTAGAGATCATATCCCTTATCAACCAACTATCCAACACTGAGAAGATTATGTTTCAGTCCTTCTAAATACAAAACATCATTAGTGTTATTCTTACCATCAAGAGAGATGGATCCTCTGCCATGGATTCTACCAGCTGAATTGTCTCCAAACTTCACAATTCCACCTTCATACTTTTCCATACTTATAAACTTACTCTTATCACCTGTCATATGATGAGAGCATCCACTGTCAATTACCCATTCATCCTTTTCTTCAACCTAAGTAGCCAAGGCTCTTTCCACATTCACACAGCTAGCAGATTCAATAGGCACTAGATCTTCTTCTTTGATGGCAATGAACACCCATTCATTTCCTGAGGTACTTCCCTTATTAGATTCATCATCAGTGACTCCTTCTTCAGTAACTTCTTGTACATAGTAGCATTTCTTCTAAACCCTAGGTCTATTAGGATTTGGCTTTGAAACCCTTTCTGAACATCTTGATGCAAAATGACCAATCTTATTGCAAGCAAAACATTTGAAAGGCAATTTTCCTTCATACTTACCGGATCCTCTTGGTAATCTTTTGACAAACAGGGCTTCAAGTTCATCAAACTCCAATTCATCTTCTTCAAGATCCTTCCTTACCTTATCATATCTGGTTAATCTTTTTGAAGAGCTTTCACTTGAATCAAATCTTTACTTTCTAGAAATACTGGCCTTAAATGCAGATTCAGATTTAGGAAGAGAATCACCAAACTCACTCATTTCAAATGCTGAGAGGTTGCCGACCAATTGATCCCTTGTAATAGTTGTTACAGTCCTAATTTCCTCAATAGCAGCAACTCTATGCTTGTATGAAGTAGGTAAGGATATGAGCACCTTGCCAATAATCTCTGATTCTTCTAGCTTTCCACTAGCACACCGGATACCACACACAAGTTCATTCACCTTCTGCATGTAGGAAGTAATGTTTTCATCTTCACACATCCTCAAATTTTCATATCTACCCTTTCGGCTTTGCAACTTAGCACATTTGACATGTTCATCACCTTCATATAGAGTCTCCAACTTCTTCCAGATTTCATGAGAAGATTTTTAATTCTAGGACATTTGATATCTCTATATTAGTTAGGGCACTTAGCAAAGCTTCTTTAGCTCTAATGTTATTTTCAGCATCTTTGAGTTCATCTAGAGTTGAAGGACCTTTCTCTGGAATCTTATACTCATCCTTAGTTATCAACCAATAGGCATCACCCATACATTGCAAATGTAACTGCATGCAAATCTTCTAAAGGGAGTAATTTGTTCCATCAAATCTCAGACTGTCCTTCTTGTAAGTCGACATCTTGGATCTCCTCAAGCAGTCAAGCTTCTTTTAGAGGAACCAGCTCTGATACCAATTGTTGAAATCAGGGTAGACAACTAAGAGGGGGGTGAATTAGTTGTCACCAAAACTTTTATCCTTTTCTGTAATTAAAATTCTTTACCACTTAATAATAGATGAATGATGTAACCATGAAAGCATGAATCAACAACACATGAGAAGAAAAAAAATAAACACACATAACACTAGGATTTTTATGTGGAAACCCGGTTAAGGGAAAAACCACGGTGGGGGTTAACCCACAAGATTTATTCTCTATTAAAAGAATATAAAATGGGGAAGGCACATGCCTTCAGGGTACACTGCCCAGAGCGTACTGCTCTAAGAGGCTCACTACCTATAGAAATACTTATAAGTTTATCACAGAAAGATTGAACTAGAAAACAACTTCTTCATGCAAGGTTTAGTTCCATTAAAGCACACTATACTTTTGCTCTGCCCTCAAACACTTCCTCTTCTACTCTTCTTCTTCTCTGCTCTGCCTTTCCTCCTTTCTTAGGATCTTGTCATTTTCACACAAGGATGCATTTCAACAACTCAACCACACACATTTATATGCTTCATCAACCTTGGAATAAGCATCAAGGTTGGCACTACAAACATCTGACTTAATACAAATCACTATACTATCAGCCAAACATAGCTGGGATCCAAATCTTCCATGAACACTGTTGACTTTTTCCCAGACTGGATGCTTATTCCCAGATATCCCTACAAGGTAGCCATCAGTGATCAACAGGATCTCTGGGCCAGGGGGTCAACAGTGTAGGAGATAGACTCTATATTTTATCTCCTCTTCTTCTTCAGGCTCTGCAAGACCTAGGGGGGTATTCCCTACTCAACATCCATGAGGATATGCATACAAGGCTGGGATGCTGACAGAAAGCAGATAGTCCTCCTGTAAGTAGACCAAAACTGAAAGATAAGGGCAAAGGGGCTAGCTTTGGGCCTATTTGCAGTTGCAGACAGAGGACTGAGGTTCCTAAACTAACTCTAATGTCCTAATGTTGGTTTTAGATTTTGCTTTGGAGTTTAAGTGTGGATGCAAAGCTGGGTATGGTTATAACACAAAACAAAGCCTGATTGGTGCCTATCCAGGGCCTGGAGTCAATAGACATACACCTGTGAATGATCAGCATAAACAACTAAAACTGGATTTCAAGGGGATCTATGTGATACCTGCCTTACAGGCATCTCCCAATACAAAGTGTTAGGTTATCTCTACTTATGGTATCCCTACTGCAGTATACCCTTCCCAATGTTCAACCTGAAAACAGTTTAATCTACCCCTTGAGTAGAAGTTAAAAGATCAGACAGTCAACATAGGAATTCTATGCTCTAGAATCTAAACATTACTAAACATCCAGATTCAGAAGAAGAATACATGCAATACTGGAGACAGAATTAACACAACACATGCCAAACAGCATTTCTCATATAAATTTAATCATGAAGTCAGTGGGTTCATGCCAAAAACAAACAACAGGAGATACATAAACTCACAGGTAAGCTGTACAGAGCAACCAGATCAGCTTGTTATGCATTACAGAGCCAAAATCATCAACTTTCAACAACCTCTCAAATGAGCAAGACCACCTGCTTATAACAGCCAGGTAGGTGCTCAGCAATTAATTACAATGTTGACCAGAATTTCGCCAGATACACAGCATCATGGAAATGGCGCTCAAACACAACCGGATTGGCGCCCAAACTTGAATGCAGCAGGTGGGGGAGGAGACAGGAAGATTTCTCGAGCCCTGCGCTCCTGCCCGCTGATTGACACCTCCAGTCAGGTACAAGATCGACCCACGCCATCGCCCATACCTCTGCAACAATCGCCATTAATGGCGCACCAACCCGCGGCCTCGGGAAAATCATCAAATCTGCAGTCGCAACCATTTCCCGCCGAGACTCATCATCATGATATTTCGAATATGCAGGATCACATTATCCCACATGCACCCCGCAGCAACTTCCTTTGCACTTTATATACTAGGTCATGAGCATATATCATGTCGGTACTTTTGCTCCTGACGACACTAGTATAAGACTTCATCATCATCATCCTCCAGCAGCATGATATCCTGTTGTTCGAAATATCACCCTGACGTCATCATGATATTTGAAATATAACCTTCATGATAATCGGCACAACCTGATCCTTCGGAGGAACATCCTCCTGCTGAGCTTATAACAAAAGTCTGGCCGATGAACATCCTGATGACGTCATCATCATATCCTGCTGACGTCATCATCATATCCGCCTACTGCGCACCTCCTCACATCCGGATGACGTCATCATCATGTTTGCAAATATCAGGAGGTCTCTTCAAGATGATCAGTGTTAGAGATATGACCCCCGCGGACCTTGATGACGTCATCATCATATTTACATCATCATGATATTCGGAAGACAACCGGATATTTGGAAATATCCTGATGATGTTCAAATATCAGGTTGCACTGTAGCTCCTCTGTAAGATCGGGGCGAAAACTGAATATGATGATGCTGCTTGAAAAGATCACCCTCAATAGGTAACACGCGAAACTAGCAGGCGGATATCTCCTCAACATCATCATGATGTTCGAACAAACATATATCCGGGTGATATGAAAATATCACCCCCTCCTTCGCAAATATCATGATGCAGATAGGCAGAAAGAAAAATATCACCCTGATATACGGATGACGTCAGCATCATCAGGATGAGAAACAAAGAAAAGGAAGTGATACAACATCATCAGGATGATATTGACTAAGATCATCCTGACGTTCCAAAATATGATGACCCTAGTGAATATCGGGTCGCAATTACAACTCTTCAACAACATCATCAGGATGATGTTAACCAAGATCACCCGATGATAAAAATATCACCCCGGCGAAATATCATGAAGGCAGAAAATATGATGACCTCCACAAGCAGCAGGATGATAACTGGAAATATGATGATGATGAACACGACCCTTAGGAAAAAACAAGTTAGGTCGAGCAATTCAAAGAATGAGCAACATCATCATCATGCTCGCGCAAGGTGATAAATGGAAGATCACCGGAGACTTTGAAACATCACCCTCGCAAGCAGATCAGGGCGCACTGTAGCTCGGCAGCATCATCATGATAAAAACCAAACATCACCCGACAGTTGAAATATGATGATGACGTTGAAAAACAAGTCGACGAGGAACATGATGATGCAGATCATCATCGAAGACAAGATGATGATGATGACCTCCTCCTCAGGAAAACATGATGCTGCAGTTGAAAAATGCTGAGGAGGTCCAACACTTAGAAAAAATGGGCAAGAAGATAAAGGCTTCAAATGAAGAAACCTCCTGATCATGACAAATCAACCCCTGGTCAAAATGAGTGTCAACAGTGGCTCCGAATGGGGACGTGCAGGTGAAAACCTGCAGCGAGAACCAGATCTCCGGGAAGACCTGACAAAAAGCCAAAAAACGCGAGCTGCACGAGGCATTTACACTACATACATATTTTACAAATGTGCACAGCAACCAAATATTCATGTAAAATAGAACTTAAGGAATTGGCCATGCACAGGCAATTCCAGAATTTCACCATCTAGGGCCTGGAGGAAATAAGAATCCTCCCCATGAGTATTGCAAACCTGATATGGGCCCATCCATAAGGGCTGAAATTTGCCATGTTTACCCTTTTCCTGATCTTTAGCATTCCAAATAAGCACCAGATCATTAACCTGAAACTTCCTTTTTGTAGTTCTCCTGTCAAACTGATATTTCACATCCTGTTGTCTTTTGAGATTGATCTGGTGGGCTCTCCTCCTGTCTTCATCCAAAGCAACCAGCTGATTCACCCTTTCTGTCATGGGATCTTCAATGTCCTCATCATACTCTTGAATGAATCTGTAAACTGGTAGGAGATTGTTTATGGGCAGTCTAGCTGATGTACCATATACCAGCTCAAAAGGTGACTTCCCAATAGCCCTTTTCACAGTCACTCTGTCAGCCCATACTGCTAAATTCAACTTTGAGTCCCAAGCTCTCTTGTTCTTGTCCAGTATCCTCTTGACAATTTTCATGATGCTCCTATTGCTTGATTCTGCTTGACCATTTCCTTGTGGGTGATATGGTGATGTATATGACAGGCTTATCCCATACTTGTTGCAAAAATCAACAAACTCACCTGATCTGAAGCACATAGCATTATCAGTGATTATTTTAGATGGTACTCCAAACCTGATGATGATGTTCTCTAGTATGAAGTCTGTCACCACCTTACTTGTAGCTCTTTTAGTTGGAATGGCCTCAATCCATTTGGTAAAGTAGTCAGTTGCCACCAAAATCCAACTGTGTCCCCCACTTGATTTGTCTGCAATTTCCCCTATAAAATCAATTCCCCATTGTTGGAATGGAGCATCCACAGGTGCAGCTCTGAGGGGTAAAGCACCATGATATTTTAGCTTTCCTGAGAATCTCTGGCAAGGGTCACATTTTCTTACTAACCTCTGTGCATCTGAAAAGAGAGTGGGCCACCAATATCCTGCCCTGAGAATTTTATGAGCTGTTGTTTGGGCAGTATAATGGCCACCACATAATCCTTTATGCATGTCAATCAAAATATTGTTAGCCATATTCTTATCCACACATCTCAGCAGCACACCATCAGGATTCTTCCAGTACAACTCACCTCGAACAATGACATACCTGATTGCATGTAGCTTCAGAGTCCTCTTTTGATTGTCACTGAAATGGGAGGGACAATTCAGATTTTGCAAATAATAGACAATATCCTTGTACCATTCAGATCCTGATGCACTTACATTCTCATCTTGGACTGCATTAACTTGGCATGCTTCCAAGTTTGACTGTGCCATCATCTTGGCTAATCCTTGTCCCCTTATCAACTTAGTAACTTGTATGTCTATGTTGAATTCCTGCAGTTTGTTTATCCATCTGCACCTTCTTCCAGTCACCTCCTGCTGAGTGAATATGTCTTTGACTGCAGCATGAGGTACATATGCAATTATATGTGACCCTACCAAGTATGGTCTGAAACTTTTAATGGCTCTAACAAGTGCATATGCCTGCTTCTCCATAATGTCATATTTCAACTCAGAGGCCTGCAGGGACATACTGAAGAAAGCAATGGGCTGTTCAAAACCATCTTCATTTTTCTGTAACAAACATGCAGCTACAGTATGAAAGGAAGCAAATGAGAACACCTGGAATGGCCTAGAAAAATCAGGAGATTTTAGAACAGGGGCCATCTTTATTGCCTCTTTGATATTCTGAAATGATTCTGTTGCTTCCCTTTCCCAGTTGACGGTTGCATCCTTCTTCATCATCTTGGAAATGTTCCTTGTGATCTCTGCAAAGTTGGGAACAAATCTTCTGACAAAGTTTACCTGTCCAAAGAAGGACTGAACTCCTTTCACAGTTTTTGGCATTTGGATCCTGTCAATGGCTGCCACTCTGTCTGGATCTATCCTGACTCCATCCTTGGAAACAATATGTCCCAGAAGCTTTCCTTCAACTACTCCAAAGGCACACTTCTTTGGGTTTAGAGAAATACCATATTCTAGTGCTCTTATAAAAATCTGCTCCAGATGCAAACAGTGCTGCTCTTCCTTCTTTGAGTAGGCAGTCAGGTCATCCTGATATACTGCCAGGATTGAATCAATCAGCCCTGCAAAAGCAACATCCATTGCTCTCTGAAATGTAGCACCTGCATTTGTTAGTCCAAATGGCATTCTAACATACACATATGTTCCCCATGGAGTGGTAAAGGCAGTCTTATACTGTTCTGATTCTTTTACCTTTACCTGATTATATCCTGAAAATCCATCCATCATGGATAGGAGTTCACAACCAGTCACCTTCTGCAACATAGCTTCCATATTAGGCAATGGATAGTTATCCTTCAAAGAGGATACATTCAAGTTCCTGAAATCCACACAAAGCCTAATATCACCATTCTTTTTCCTGACTGGGACAAGGTTAGACACCCAAGTTGAATGTCTAATGGGCACAATTATTCCAGCATCCCTGAGCCTTTTGAGTTCTTCCTGCATCTTGGGAGCTAAGGTAGGATTTATAGGCCTCTGCCTCTGTCTAAATGGCTTAGCTTCAGGCTTCAGTGGGATCTCATGCTGGAATAAGTCTTCTCTATAAGCTTTTAGGTCCTCATATGACCAAGCAAAAACATGTTTATACCTTTTTAGCAATGCAATCAGCATACTTCTTATGTGTGGTTTGAGCTGTTTGCCAATATATACCTTCTGAGGGGCCTGAGATGTCCCCAAATTTATTTCTTCTAAATCCTCCTTATTTGTGGGGGATGTCCTTGTGACCATTTTGTCTCTACTGTCAAAGGCTCTTTCCAAAGCCACTAACCCTCTAGGGATCTTGTTAGTCTTCAACTGGATGATCTCCTTCCCTATAAGAGTCTCTTTTCCATCTACAGTTTCTACAAAAGCTTGGAAATCAATCTGTTGGTTCTCATACTCATCTATGCAGTGCAAAAATTTCAGCAAATCCCTATCATCATTAAAAACTTGCCAACTGCATATGTTTTCTGGTATGGCAGGCCTAATTTTAACTTCTATATCTGTGACACCTGACAGAGTGATGTCATCTGGCCTTATTGCTACATTGGCTAAGAAATCAGCCATAACATTTTTTGACCTTTCTACCCAGCCAATTGAAAATGCATCAAATAACTCAATAGTATCCCAAACAGCATGCTTGTATTGTTTCAGTCTTTTATTCTTTGCAGCATACTTATTTCTGATTTGGGATACAATCAGCTCAGAGTCTCCAAATACTCTTAACATTTTAATTCCATGTTTGAGAGCAATATTCAGGCCTAAAAGTAAAGCCTCATATTCTGTAATATTGTTTGTGCAATCAAACCTCAGCAAGAAAGAGGACTTGAGGAGCTTACCAGTTGGAGACAGGAAAACAACTCCAGCTCCAGAGCCTTCTTTTGCACAAGCTCCATCAAAAAACATGGTCCATAACCCTTGCTGATCCAGCTCTTCAGTGCAAACATTTTTCTTTTCATCTTCTGCATCATCTGAGACAACCCTGAAGTTATCACAGTCAGTGTCCACAAAGCATACCTGTTCATTTGCTTCTTGGTCTTCCACTGTCTCTGATGATCTTTGCTCTCTAATTAGCTTGACATCCCTGCCATTCATTGGAATCATGGCATATGACAGGTCCAGCTGCATACTTCCACCTATTAGTGCTGCCCATCTTCTTGACAGCAGCATACCATACTGTGGCTTGATGTCAACCACTGTTATATTCATTTTGTATCTTTTTTCAGGAAATGCTGCCAGTTTGAAATCCACATCCTTCATGATTCCAATAACTGGTACCTCTCTGGCATCCATTGCATAGCATTTTCCACATGCCTTGTCAATTTTTAATCCTGTTTGTTGCATGATAGCCAAAGGCATGACATTTGTGGATGCTCCAGAGTCAAGCATACAATTTCTAATTATTTTACCATTTATAACCAGGGAAACATAAAATGGTTCCACCTGTGAAGGACACTTTGTCATGGTCATTCCTAAATAGACTTCAGGAGTCTCATCTTCTTCATTGCACATGACCTGTTTCTCACCCTGGGTCTGATCATTTTGCTTAGCTTGAAAAGGTATCCCTGAGATTAGGGATATTGTTCTATTCTTGATCTCTTCCACTTTCATGAGTTCCATAAGTGGAACAGAGACCTTTACCTGAGTGAGGATCTGGGCTATATCAAATGGAGCACAATTTTGTACAGCAGTTGTAGCTTGCTCCACAACCTTGCTTTTATCCTGAGCTGATTTAGTTTTCATTTTCATAGTTCCCTGATCATCATTCCTGTCTTGGGAACCTCTACTTTGATCTTCAGCCTGAGGGGTTTTGTTTTCTGGTCCTTGGAAATCATGACCTGTTCTGTATCTAAAGTTTTGCTTGTTATTTACCCACTGCCTTTTTTGTGGTTCAGTTCCTTTATGACCATGCATCCGCTGACCTGCAGAAATATCTTCTGGCTGATGTGGGCTGCCAACCTGATTTTTACCTCTGAGATTGTAGTTGCTCTTGACCTGAGCAACTGCTGCAGCTGTGAAGGCTCTGATTTCCTCATCAGAAGGTCGGTGTAAGCTACTCAGAAAATTGTGTGAGTTCTGAGCATACACATAATTATCCTCATGATCTTCATCATATGGGGACTGTTGGCAGGCCTGAACCTGATCATCTGTCTTCTCATCAGCATCATATAGAGTATATCCATTACCTATGGACATCATGTTAACATCATCATCCTGCACATGATGTGGCTCATTGCACTCATCACAAGATGTAGCATTATCATACAAAGATTGGGCAATCATGCACTGTGACTGTGAATGTGGCATCTGACAGATTATACACCACGGAGCATCATCAGCAATATTTATAGTTTTCTTCAGGGGATCAGGAGTTTCCTTGGCATGTTGAGCCCTCTGACTTGTGTTGTTACGTGGATATACAGGCTTACCATCATGCCAATTGGTGTTATAAGGCATATCATGTAATGATGGCCTCTTTTCCTGTCTTTGATGGATTTGCCTGTCAGGACCCATCCCTTTTTCACTTCTAGCTAATCTATAGCTCAGGTCCTTAACAACATTTGCCAGTTTGTCTATCTTATCTTCAGGAGCAGATGTACTACCTTGAGTGTTCTGAGGCTTATTTGGATTCTGCAGAATTTTTACATCATCCCTTCTATTTGTCTTGCCTGATGCTTTCCTATTGTTTTCAATATTTACTGCAATCCTGAAAGCATCCCTGAGAGTGGCAGGACCTTTATCTCTCAGTCCATATGCAGTCTTTGCATCAAAGGCATTGATGTACAAAATTATGCACATTGGTTCATTTGGCCTCATATGATGTGGCAATTTGTTCAACACTTTAGTAAATCTTGCATTAAAGTCTGCAACCTGTTCATTTGACCCTTTGGTGATGCTGGTGAACTCATTTACAAAGAAGCTAGGGTCAGTTTTATCACCATATTGCTCCTTGAACATCCTCTTAAAATCATCCCATGATGATATGCTCCGGTCAGGCAGATTCCTGTACCATTCTCTTGCCTCATCTATTAAGGATTGCATGAATGACTTCATGAAAACATCCTCATGCTCAACCTCAAAATTGTCCATGACATTTTGAAAGGCCTTTAGATGATCTTCTCCTGACACTGTGTTGTTTCCTGAAAACTTAGGCACTTGCAGCCTCAGATGCTTATCAATAGGGTTAGGATACCCAGGAATACCATCAAACACCAGCTGCCTGAATCTGTCCAACTGCATGGGCTGTCTATTTGGCTGATTAACATTAACATTTCTATTTGCATTTTGGTTTCCTGCATTGTTTAGTGGTATCCTAGCATCATTCACATTTTGTCTGTCATCATGATGCTGATGATGCATGTCATATCTTTGCTGATGTCTTTGCATATTTGCATTTTCTAAGGTAGGAACTGAATTATTTTGGGCAGTTCTCAAGGCTTGCACTCTCTGCTGTATATCATCTCTGATTTTCATGGCATGTAGGTATTCTAATTCTGCTCTTAGGCTTTTGATTTCTTCTGCCAATTGTTCATCCTTAGGTCTGGAGGTAGATGGTCTCATACCATTTGGGTCATCATCTTCATCATCCCTTAGGGACTCTGCCTCTTCAAACCTCTCACTTGGGTCTAGAAAAGGGCGTTCTTGGAACACCTCTGACCTCATTCTCATACCACCACCCTGTTGCCTCTCATATGCACCTTGGATATCAGCTTCTGCACTTGAAAAATAAGGAGCATGCTGTCCTGATGGCCTAGGGTTATCTTGTACATCATCACTTTTTCTGGGGGAGCTCTCATGACTAGCTGAGACAGTTCCCTTTCTTCTATACATCATTCTTTTTGTTAATGGTAACTCTTCAAATAAAGGAGTTTGTTGGGATCTTCTCCCCTGCATATAAATTTACTTTGACCGGTTGGGAGATTACTTCGGAGTCGCCACCTATTGCTAGGAACTGTTTTCTTCTGAAAACCAGGGTTCTTCCACAAGATTCCCCAGCGGAGTTTTCTTCTGTTGCTGACTCAGATGGGTCACATATATATCACTGGAGATGATTAGATAGCACTTTTACTTCTCAGTCCCCAGCGGAGTCGCCAATTTCTGTTGACTTTTTCCCAGACTGGATGCTTATTCCCAGATATCCCTACAAGGTAGCCATCAGTGATCAACAGGATCTCTGGGCCAGGGGGTCAACAGTGTAGGAGATAGACTCTATATTTTATCTCCTCTTCTTCTTCAGGCTCTGCAAGACCTAGGGGGGTATTCCCTACTCAACATCCATGAGGATATGCATACAAGGCTGGGATGCTGACAGAAAGCAGATAGTCCTCCTGTAAGTAGACCAAAACTGAAAGATAAGGGCAAAGGGGCTAGCTTTGGGCCTATTTGCAGTTGCAGACAGAGGACTGAGGTTCCTAAACTAACTCTAATGTCCTAATGTTGGTTTTAGATTTTGCTTTGGAGTTTAAGTGTGGATGCAAAGCTGGGTATGGTTATAACACAAAACAAAGCCTGATTGGTGCCTATCCAGGGCCTGGAGTCAATAGACATACACCTGTGAATGATCAGCATAAACAACTAAAACTGGATTTCAAGGGGATCTATGTGATACCTGCCTTACAGGCATCTCCCAATACAAAGTGTTAGGTTATCTCTACTTATGGTATCCCTACTGCAGTATACCCTTCCCAATGTTCAACCTGAAAATAGTTTAATCTACCCCTTGAGTAGAAGTTAAAAGATCAGACAGTCAACATAGGAATTCTATGCTCTAGAATCTAAACATTACTAAACATCCAGATTCAGAAGAAGAATACATGCAATACTGGAGACAGAATTAACACAACACATGCCAAACAGCATTTCTCATATAAATTTAATCATGAAGTCAGTGGGTTCATGCCAAAAACAAACAACAGGAGATACATAAACTCACAGGTAAGCTGTACAGAGCAACCAGATCAGCTTGTTATGCATTACAGAGCCAAAATCATCAACTTTCAACAACCTCTCAAATGAGCAAGACCACCTGCTTATAACAGCCAGGTAGGTGCTCAGCAATTAATTACAATGTTGACCAGAATTTCGCCAGATACACAGCATCATGGAAATGGCGCTCAAACACAACCGGATTGGCGCCCAAACTTGAATGCAGCAGGTGGGGGAGGAGACAGGAAGATTTCTCGAGCCCTGCGCTCCTGCCCGCTGATTGACACCTCCAGTCGGGTACAAGATCGACCCACGCCATCGCCCATACCTCTGCAACAATCGCCATTAATGGCGCACCAACCCGCGGCCTCGGGAAAATCATCAAATCTGCAGTCGCAACCATTTCCCGCCGAGACTCATCATCATGATATTTCGAATATGCAGGATCACATTATCCCACATGCACCCCGCAGCAACTTCCTTTGCACTTTATATACTAGGTCATGAGCATATATCATGTCGGTACTTTTGCTCCTGACGACACTAGTATAAGACTTCATCATCATCATCCTCCAGCAGCATGATATCCTGTTGTTCGAAATATCACCCTGACGTCATCATGATATTTGAAATATAACCTTCATGATAATCGGCACAACCTGATCCTTCGGAGGAACATCCTCCTGCTGAGCTTATAACAAAAGTCTGGCCGATGAACATCCTGATGACATCATCATCATATCCTGCTGACGTCATCATCATATCCGCCTACTGCGCACCTCCTCACATCCGGATGACGTCATCATCATGTTTGCAAATATCAGGAGGTCTCTTCAAGATGATCAGTGTTAGAGATATGACCCCCGCGGACCTTGATGACGTCATCATCATATTTACATCATCATGATATTCGGAAGACAACCAGATATTTGGAAATATCCTGATGATGTTCAAATATCAGGTTGCACTGTAGCTCCTCTGTAAGATCGGGGCGAAAACTGAATATGATGATGCTGCTTGAAAAGATCACCCTCAATAGGTAACACGCGAAACTAGCAGGCGGATATCTCCTCAACATCATCATGATGTTCGAACAAACATATATCCGGGTGATATGAAAATATCACCCCCTCCTTCGCAAATATCATGATGCAGATAGGCAGAAAGAAAAATATCACCCTGATATACGGATGACGTCAGCATCATCAGGATGAGAAACAAAGAAAAGGAAGTGATACAACATCATCAGGATGATATTGACTAAGATCATCCTGACGTTCCAAAATATGATGACCCTAGTGAATATCGGGTCGCAATTACAACTCTTCAACAACATCATCAGGATGATGTTAACCAAGATCACCCGATGATAAAAATATCACCCCGGCGAAATATCATGAAGGCAGAAAATATGATGACCTCCACAAGCAGCAGGATGATAACTGGAAATATGATGATGATGAACACGACCCTTAGGAAAAAACAAGTTAGGTCGAGCAATTCAAAGAATGAGCAACATCATCATCATGCTCGCGCAAGGTGATAAATGGAAGATCACCGGAGACTTTGAAACATCACCCTCGCAAGCAGATCAGGGCGCACTGTAGCTCGGCAGCATCATCATGATAAAAACCAAACATCACCCGACAGTTGAAATATGATGATGACGTTGAAAAACAAGTCGACGAGGAACATGATGATGCAGATCATCATCGAAGACAAGATGATGATGATGACCTCCTCCTCAGGAAAACATGATGCTGCAGTTGAAAAATGCTGAGGAGGTCCAACACTTAGAAAAAATGGGCAAGAAGATAAAGGCTTCAAATGAAGAAACCTCCTGATCATGACAAATCAACCCCTGGTCAAAATGAGTGTCAACAAACACCATGCCACACTTCATAGAACCTCTCTTAGATCATCCACAATATGCACAAAGTATCCAGTTGGCCAAGACTGGAAAGAATGACAACACCCAAGGACAAATCTTCAATCACAAGCTCAATCCTCAATGCGGACCACCAACATAGTAGGCACACAATCCAGAGACAACCACAAGCACAATGAAATCAACAGGAACAACCGCACCACCTCAGATCACCATAACCACTTACATCTTCATCTGAGAACTCAAGAACACCAACTGTCATGAGTGTCACACTAGAAAGATTGCTTGCAGACCTCCAAACCATGAACCACTTCAGTTGAGGGTACACATTGTCATCCCAAACACACCTCTAGATCTGTAGATCATAATATTCCAATACAGATCAATTTAGACAAATTCTCTGTCACTCTATCTCCTCTGAATAGCTACAAAAACCCAGTTCTACTCAGATGGCCATAACTTCATTACTCCTTCATGTGTACCTCCCAAATCTTGACTGGAGCAACTTCAGACTATCCTCTACACAACCCTTTGGTTTGTAGACTTTGATCTTCATCTCACTAGGAATGCAGAGCAATCTTCTTCACTAAACTGCACTGTCTTCACTGTCTCTTATAGAGAGATATGTAACTCACTTGTTTCTTCTAGAGAAGCTAATTTTCTGAATATCCTCAACATACAAGTCTTTTATAATGGGATACAGTTGACACTAATGACAACAAGGATATGTTGACATCAATGACAACACTGATTAGGAACATATTTGCAACAGTCTGTATGGGTGAAAAGAATGAATCTACAACACAAAAAAGGTATTGTTTGTGTGAACATGGTACTTCACCTATCGAGATCTCTATTTAGGTCCATTTTGTGCCTAATCAAGTTTACTTGGAAAAATTTTCACTTTATCTCATATTAATTGTGTTTTTAGTCTTTTGAGTGGAATATCTTATATATACCCACCTATTGCTCTTATACAAGCATCTCATTGTAATATATCTTTTGCATTCCTATTAAATAGAATATAATTTATTCTATCATTCTAGTTTTCTATTTTTTCTTTCCTTTCACTCATTTGCATTCTTGGGTGGCTCCATAGTCAAATCTTATGTTGTATCAAAGGGTTGTGAGTTGTGTGTTAGCATTTTTAGGAAATTTGAGAGAGTAGAACTAGTATTTTTAGGAGCACATGAGTATGCTCTTCTCTTGCATCCTCAGATGATCTAGAGAATTAACAAAGTGTGGAAGAAATACTAGTTTTTAGAGGCCTCTTTTCCTAAGTTGCTAGGGAAAGTTTATTTGAAGTTTCTTATAGACATTCTAAGCTCACCATTGAGTCCAAAGTAACTAAGATAGTCATATTTGCCTTTCATTTCATCCTAGTTGAACATTGGATGCCAAATCTGCAAGGGTTTGAAGCAAGAGGTATTTTGTCAAATCTAGCAGGAAGTTGGCACTTTGGAGCAGTTTGAGTCAAATCCAACTTTTCCATCATGCTCAAAAAACCAAAAAACCTAATTCCACTATCAAATAATTGAAATCTATGTTGGGAGTAGTTAATGCAATTTTTTTCCCTAGATTCAGATGGCTGCTACGTAGGTCATACCATTTGGGAAATATAAAAAATAAAAAATAAAAAATACAAGTTTTGGGTTGAGTGCTTGATCGAAACACATAGGTCAATTTTGGGCCCTTGCGGACAAGATCCACAAACTACCTATCCACGTATGGCCCTCCATGGACTACCTCAATAGACACACAATCCACCTTCTAGGCCACCACTAACCCTAGCATATCTGCCACTATCTCTCCACTCTCGTGCTTCCATGCCACCATACCTCCTCTAGTGCTTCGCATGTCTACTGCCCCTCTACAAAATGCACACCACTAAATGTTGCTCAACCAAACCGCCACCTGTCGACCACTCCTAGCCACTCATGCTTAGCTCTCTCACTACTACTGCCAATTGCACTGATCTCTAGCTGTTGAAGTGCCACCAAGCTACCACCAGCCTATCTACCCCCTCTCAATTTAGTTTTTTATCAAAATAGTGCAACTTCAAATAGCTTTTTTTCAGCCATATGAAATTATCTTTTAGTGCAATTTTTTTCATTTAGGGTAGAATTTTGTTTACTTCACAATGATATAATTACATTCAAGCGTCCTTATTTTTTCACAAAATCAATTTTCTCATCATATCTACTAACCTAGTTGTAGTTTTTTACTTCAAACCTTTGTAACTTTCACAAATGGACTCAAATTTAGTGTTGCTTTTTTTAAAAGTAAATATTTTTTGAAGCACTTCACTTTGGTGCTAGTTTGAAGTTCTCATTCTAAGATCATATTGTACTTCTAGTATTCTCATCCATTTTAGAATAAAACTCTAGAAAATAACTCCAACTTGTAAACATGCTAATCTATAAAGTGCCAAATTCTTTTTGCTAGGGGGTATCTTTGATTGAGTGAACTTGGGGGGTCTCTAGGTGTGTTTTGTGCTTGTGCATATCTTTTTACTTGTGCTCTACTTTTCCTTCACAAATGAGTCATTTTAAGTTTCTATTACTAACTCATACAACTACAATTCATAGCATCAAAATGCATGGAACACCTTAAGGCAAGAAGGCTATACTTCCTATATTGAACAAAATGTAGCTAAGTCCAAATATGATAAGAAAAAGATACAATGGATAATTGGACATACTAAAGCAATCAAATCTCTTTCCTAGTTACATTTCCCTTGATCTTATGTTTCAGATTGAAGCATGTACAAATCCACATGATGCTTGGGAAAAATTTAAAACTCTTCAGGGTAATTGATACTGATTTGATGAGCCTTGATCCAAAATTCTTTGACAACATCCAAGATTACATTACAAAGGTCAATGACCTTAGAGAATAATGTAAATCATGTGACATTGAGAAGAAGAACATCCAACTGGTATTTAGTGCCCTCAACAAACTTGGCCCTGAATATGCAACCTTTGTTTCCATCCTTCACACTCATATGCTGATTATGGGATCAACATATATAATTCATTCATTCGCATGTAGATGCATGAACAGGGGATTTACTTTCCATAGGTCTCCTAAAGCCATCTCAATCTTAGGCTTTGTTGGTTGATCAACCAAAGGGACAAAAAGAGTCAAATCAAAATGAAAAGAAATAAAAGAGGTCCAAGAAGAAGTCACAAAACAATTAAGCACAATTCTCGTCTACCTTGAAAGAAAACTCTAAATCCTCTTCATTCAAGGGGAATTCTCAAAAGAAGGAAAGGCCAACTTGTAGCTACTATAAGAAGGTTGGTCATGAGGAACATTCATGTCATGGGAAGCAAATTGATGATCTTAAGCATCTTCTAAAAAAGAACAACATTAATCTTCCCTCTGTTGCACAACAATCCTCCACTCCTAAATCAAGTAAAGAGAAAGCAACATTTGACACTTGTTGCCTCAACAATTTTTTCTTAGTAGTGGATTCTTGACTCAAGTGCATCACACCATATGAGTTATGATAGAGAACAGTTTTCTCTATTAGAGCCTTGTCTTGTGTCTCATATTCTCATCAGAGATGATTCTCCAATGGACGTCATTGGAAAGGGTTTAGTTGATTCTAGCACTTGTACATATAAGGATGTTCTCTATGTACCTGACTTGTCAACCAACCTTCTCTTCATCTACAAGATCACTAATCTCTAGAATGGAAGGTTGAATTCACTCTATATTCTGTTTCCATCAAGGATCTTGAAGATAGTTCTCTCCTCACAATTAGAAAGGCTGACCATTAGTGTCAGATCTATTCTTTCTCTCACTTTGTGCTTGATGCCCCCACTACATCATTGCTCACTCATTCAAATTCTGTGAGAAAACTATGCCATGAGTTGTTTGTCCATCTCAACTACCACTACCTTCAATAGCTTAACATGTAGGACATGGTCATAGGTATTCCTCAAATCAATTTTATGATGGTGTTTGTTTAGATTGTGACTTGGGAAAACATCATGAGGAAAAATTCAACAAAGGGAAGAAGGCTTCAAAAGTCCTTGAGCTATTTCATAGTGAATTTGAAGGTCCCTTTCCATCCTCATCTTTTAGTAAGGCTCACTATTTGCTCACTTTCATTGATGACTATTCCAAATACACATGGGAGGAGTTCCAGGCTCATGTTGACAAATAATTTGGAAAGTGCATCAAGATTCTACACACTAATAATGGTAGAGAACATGTGAACCAACACTTTGAGAAATTCTACAATTTTGAAGGGATTGATCTTCAACATATTGTTTCTTATACACCTTAGCATAATGATGTAGCATAGAGAAAAATAGACCCCTGAAAGAGATGGTTAGTTGCATAATCCACGCATGCTCTCTTACACTTGAGTATTCGGCTAAATCCATCAATTGTGTTTCTTACATTCAGAATATAGTTCCCCTTAAGGCATTGAAGGGCATCACTCCCTTTGAAGTGTGGTGTAGTAGGAAATATTTTTTTCAGCACTCCAAAGTTTTTGGCTCCCTTGCATGGGCACACATTCCTTCCAAGAAACATTGGGCCTTGGAACCTCAAAGTTGGCCCTCCATCTTTATTAGATATCTTGATGGTGTCAAAGGATATCAACTTTTGGATCTTGAGACACATGATCTCTTCATTGAGTGAACCATGCATTTCGAGAAAAGCCCTCCTAGCTTGTCCTCTCACATTCTTTCTTCCTTCACAATAGATTTAGATGATAGTACATAAAGGACTTTTCTCCAGCATCTTTGACTCACAAGGATGATCATGAGAATATACCTCCTTCGTTGAGTACACATTTAGAGGTTGAGGAGGCTTAGTTGGAGCACCACCTATCAATCAATCCTACACCAGCTATGCCCAAATCTCTTGCCACTACCATTGGTTGTGTCACCCTCCAGCTACCAAAGCATTGTCAAGCCACCACCACCCTGTCTACCACCTTTCCATTGAGCTTTTTAGTGAAATAGTGCAATTTAAAATGACTTTTTCTTGGCCATACAAAGGCATTTTTCAATTCATTTGATGAGCCTTCATCCAAAATTCTTTGACAACATCCAAGATTACATTACAAAGGTCAATGACCTTAGAGCACAATATAAAACATGTAGCATTTAGAAAAATGACATCTAAATGATATTTAGTGCCCTCAACAAACTTGGAACTTAATATGTAGCCTTTGTTTCTAGCTTTCACACTCATAGGTTGACTCTTGGATCAACATATACTATGCCTTCATTCGCATCATTCTATGAGATGTTGATGCATGAATAGGGGAAGCTACTGTCTATGGGTCTCCTAAAGCTATATTGGTCCCAGGATTTGTTGTCTAGTCAATCGAAGGGATAGAAAGAGTCAAGTCAATTTGACAAGAAACAAAAGAGGTCCAAGAAGAAGTCACAGAAAGATCAAGCACAATCCTCATCTGCCTCAAAAGAAAACTCCAAATCCTCTTCATCCAAGGGAAATTATCAAAAGAAGGAAAGGAAAACTTGTAGATACTATAATAAGGTTGGTCATGATGAACATTCATGTCATGGGAAGCAAATCGATGAGCTGAAGCATCTTTTAGAAAAGAACAACATTAATCTTCGCTCCTTTGTTGCAAAACAATCCTCCACTCCTTCCAAATCAAGTAAAGGGAAAAAAATGACACTTGTTGCATTAGAATATTCTTCTCAATAGTATATTCTTGACTCAGGTGCATCACATCATATGGGTTATGACAAACAATAGTTTTGTTTGTTAGAGCCTTGATATTCTCATCGGGAGTGATTCTCTAGTGGATGTCATTGGGAAGGGTTCAGTCAATGTTGGAACTGGTACATTTGAGGATATTCTTTGTGTACATAACATGTCAACCAACTTTCTCTCCATCTACCAGATCATTGATCTCTAGAATGGAAGGAAGGTTGAAATCACTTTAGATTTTGTTGTCATCAAAGATCTTGAAGATAATTCTCTCCTCACAATTGGAAAGGTTGACCATCAATCTCAACTCTATGACTTCTCTCACTTTGTTCTTGATGCCCCCATTACAACATTGTTCATCCATTCAAATTATGTGAGAAAAATATGGCATGAGTAGTTTGGCCATCTCAACTACTACTACCTTCAACAGCTCAACATGCAGGACATGGTAACAAGTTTTCTTTGGATCATTTTTTTGATGTTGTTTGTTTAAGTTGCAACTTGGGAAAGGATCTTGAGGAAAATTTTGAAAAAGGGGAGGCTTGGAGGGTTTCATAAGTCCTTGAGCTAGTTCATAGTGACTTAGCAGGTCCCTTCCCATCCTTGTCTTTCAGCAAGGCTCTCTATTTTCTCATTTTCATTGATAACTATTCTTGATACACATGGGTTTTCTTCCTTCAGCAAAAAGGTGAAGCCTTTGATAAATTTTAGGAGTTCAAGGCTCGTGGTAACAAATAATCTAGAAAGTGCATCAAGATTCTCTGTATTGATAATGGAAGAGGATATGCGAACCAATACTTTGAGCAATTTTGCACTCTTGAAGGGATTGATCTTCAACATACTGTTTCCTACATGCCTCAACATAATGGTATAGTAGTGAGAAAAAATAGATCCATGAAAGAGATGGTTGGTTACATGATCCATGCACACTCCCTTGCACTTGAGTATTGTGCTAAAGTCATCAATTATGTTGTTTACATTCATAATAGAGTTCCCCATAAGGCATTGGAAGGCATCACTTCCTTTGAATCTTGGTACAGTAAGAAACATGTTATGTGGCACTTCATATTTTTTGGCTCCTCTACATGGGCACACATTCCTTCTCAGAAGTGTTGAGCCTTGAAACCTTAGAGTTGGCCTTGCATCTTCATTAGATATTGATCTCAATCTGGCTGGAGATCTAAAGGACAACACTTGGTGAGCAGGTCACCTATAGTGTTGTAGGAATAACAACGATTGGTTAGAGTCTTCTGGAAATCTCATTGAGAGATGTGTGCCTGATTCTTCCTGTCTTCTTCACTGGGAAGGATGTAGTATTTATTTATTCTAAAAAGTCATGATCATGTGCCATTGCAACTGTAGAAACAAAATAAATAATTAACAATTAATTAGGGCTAGTTCAGATCATTCCTCCCCACTTGAGAGGCAATGGGCCCCATTGCATCAATTCTTGGTAACAAATGAGGAAAATGTTGTGCAATGTGCTCCCTGGTAAACCACTTTCCTTGACATAGTAACTAGCCAGCTTGAACCACATGATAGAGAGGAATTGATTGTTTTTATTGTTTTCTCAAGAATATCATTAATCTGTTCATTAGTAAATGGAACAGTAGTCTTAGGATTCAAGTATGATGTTTGAAGCTGCTCACCAACATGCGATGTGTTGAGCAATGTCAGAAAGTATGGGCTTAGCAATTCAACATTGAAAATAGGATGGAGTCCTAGAAATGGTGGAAAATTGATTTCAAAAGCATTCTCACCAACTTGTTTGAGAATGGTGTATGGCCTATATCGAAGAGGATGCAGTTTCTTATTAGGTCCCTAAAGTCACTTCTTCTGGAGGAGAAGCCAACCTTTGTCACCAACCTGAAAGTGATGAGGTCTATGATGTTGGTCATGTTGTTCCTTGTACTTCTGATTGGTGTGTTGTAGTATCTCATAAACTTGTTGCTAAAGATGGTGAATCTTGTCAACAAACTTGGATGCCCTGTCAACCTCTTGCTCGACATGTGGTGATAGCTTAGTCATCTTGTGTGGAAGGTCAACATCAATAGGAGCCAATGGTTGGTATCCCTGACATACTTCAAAGGGATTATGGCTCGCGGAGCTGTGTATGACATGATTGTATCGATGTTCTACATATGGTAGACTCTCATCCCATGTTTACAGATGTTTGGAATGATACATTCATAGAATGTGAATGATCATGTGATTTACCACCTTAGTCAGTCCATCTTTCTGTGGATGAAATGCAATAGACTTTGTTAGTTTATTTCAAGCATAGCCCAAATTGTAGACCAAAAATTACTGATGAATTTGCTATCTGTTGGCGTTTCAATTCGCACCTCTGGTATGTGATTTGGAAATGGACAGCTATGCACAGATAGACTGCTCTCCTATTGGAAGGGGGAGTTCCCTTTCTTGCTGATGTTCACTGAAAAGATAACTTGAATGAAACTTTGCCTATCTTCTTTTTGATTCTCAGCTGCAGAGCACAAGGTTATAAAACTCTAAACGCTGTAGAAGAGGTTTTTCCTTTTTAATAAAACTTCTACTACAACTAGCATAGACTAATGACACTTTCAACCTCCTGAGTAAATTTAGAGCAAAGGAAGTTGAAAGTGAATGGGGAATGATTGTTAACACAAAAACTCAAGTAGTTTTCCTCCAGATTTACACCACAAGACTAAGAGTACTTTAATGATGAAAGCTGAAAATGAAAGCCACAGAAGCTACACATCTGACGATGAAAACTTGATGAATCGATATAGAATATCAGAGCAAAGTAGGCATGAGATTTCTATTCAATATCAGAAAGTTTAATACAACTCCAAGACAACAAGATTGTAGCAAAAGGTAGGCATACAGTAAGCGATCAAACACCAGAGAACACTGAACACAAAGTGAACAAACACCTGAATTAACAATGTTTGCAGGCTAGAATAGGCACAGCAAATTTGTTATCACAAAAGTTATTCCTTACAATGAACACAGATTGAACAGACATTGGGAATAACAATGTTTGCAGGCTAGAATAGGCACATCAAATTTGCTATCACAACTACCATTACCAACAATGGGCAAGGATGCCCTTATTTATACTAAAATCAAAGTAGGGAACCCTAAAATCTCCTTGATTAACCCTAACTTGCCAACTCGCAAGCTTTATTACTATTCTAAGACAAAGATACAATAAACAAATGCTTTAAAGCAATCTGCTTTAAAGCAAAAAGATTCCAACTATCACAAGGTGCTTTCTTTCTAAATATAGAATGGATGAGCTTAGGATGAAAGCATATGCTTTAAAACAAAAAGCATATGTTTTAAAGCTGCTTTATTTTGGAATGCATCCTCATCAACATTCTAGCTTTTTGGTGATGTCATCCGTCGATATTCTGGGAAACAATATCTTCTAAAAAGTGAGTGACCGCATCTCTGCCAGGAACACTGATACTCTCTAGAACAATATTCTGATTCTCTAACATTTCTTCACCATTGGCAACCATCTGAAGAAATTCATGAACTTCACCCACAGCCTTGTCAAATTTCACTGACATTGCGGCAAGACGACTCATCTTGCCGGCATTGATATCATCATTAAAGTTGTTGCGGACGAGAGTCTGGAACTCTGCTTGCACTTCCCCAAGGTCATACAGGGTACCATCTTCTTTCTCATATGAACACGGGATCTGAGAGACAAAGGATCTGATGAACTTGAGGATGCCGATTACCTTTTCTTTCCATTCTGTCAACTTTGAAATCATACTGTCATAAGTTTTTACTGTGAAAAGATATTGTGCTTTCCAAGTAGAAACTGTCTTCTTATCTTCAGCTGAATCAACAGTATCAAGTGCAATCTTCAAGTCAGAGATAATGATCTCAAACACTGGTCTATTTTCTGCCATGATCTGCTGCGACCCCTGTATGCCTTGGCGTAAATCATGAGCGTTGTACTTCAATTGATAAAGCTCTGCAAGTACAACTTTCCCTTTGGTCACAAATTCTTCTACCCAACTGTCCATGTGCCTCCCATAGAGGACCAACTTACTGAAATGCCGCTGATCGGCTGGTGATCCAAGACTCGGTGGAAGAAGCAAATCAACCTGTGAAGTGCCATGGAAAAGGTTGGAAATATATTGCCGCAACTGTCGAACTTCAGCTTTGAGAGCTGCCTTGTCTTCTCCATCTCTCAACACCCTTTCCTTCAAGCTATCTGCTGCAACCTCAGAGAGATTGACATCTGTATGGCGAGTACTTCTGCCAAGGTTAGCTTTGACAACTGTGAAGTCATCAACCTCGACATCATTAGCACTTCTATTTTCTGGAGGTGTTGCAGTCTCAAGAATGATTTCTCCATCCGCATTCTTCTCAATGCGAATCTGCTTCTTCAGTTGCTTGTCTGTTGTGTCTTGATAGATGCTTTTTAGCTCTGTTAAGTCCAGCTGATATGAGGGCTTTCTTCTCTTCCTTCCCAGAATGTTTTCAAGCCAGGATGAGCCATCCTCTCTTGGAAACTCAGTTCTCGCCTCATCAGCTCCTGATGAATCAATGCTTGCATCAAAGTTGCAAACTGGTGAATTTGGCTCTGAATCTATGTGAATAGGAGAAGGGATCGGTGAAGAAGGTGGAGATACATGATCTGATAACACTTCAACATGCAGCGTTGTTTCAACAGGAGCTTTTGGTTCAACTGGTGGATGTTCCTGTTGGACATGAGTTGGAGACTCATCTTTCTTCCTCTTTAACTTTGCCATTTTTGTTCCCTCTGGGAGAACACTCATAGCCTTAACTCTTTGTCTTGACTTGGAAGTGGAAGGTTCTGATGGTTGCACAACTAGCGACTCTGCTACTGGAATATCATCCTTCCACTTAGTCTTCAAGAATATCAAACTATTTTTAACCACTTGACTTGTTCTCTCCTCAATGGAAGTACTCTCTTTTACTGACCAGTTAACTGGTAGCAACAGTTGTTGCTCAATTTGGTCCCTGAAATACGTGGGAAGTAGAACTTCACCACTCTCTGTCAAACCCTCTATGTCTTCTAATAGGATATCAGACATTTGCTGAAGAGTGAACCTGCTATAACTGCATCTTCGCACTTCATACTCATCAGCACAGTTGGCCCAGAAGTCTTCAACTGTAAACTTGTGTGTACAATTCTGACCAAGATGTGATGCATAAACACCACGAGGATCATATGAAGATCTCCTATCGAAAAACTTAAGACCATATCTGGATGATTCATTACTGATTGCCTTGGCATCTGCTCCAGATCTACATCTGTAAATTCTCATCCCAAGTGGAAAATTGAAGGCAGCCTTGTGTTTGCTACGCAAAAATGTATGCACTTGATAAGCTTGCCTCAAAAATTCCATAAATGCTATTTCATCTATAGGATATCGCGGCAACATGGCTGGCTCTCCTGAGAAGCCATATACTCTGATGTAGGAAAAAGTAGGAAATTGGATAAACCAATTAGCCCATTCTACCATTGCTATTCTAGCCTCTACAGAAAACCGTATATGCAACTCCTTGTCCATGTCTCGCACTGCATGCATCAAGAATGCATCATTCACCCGCCTGTAATGTCGTTCAGCTTGAGAGATCTCTAACTGTGGGAAATGATGATACACATGCTGAGTACCCAGAGTTCCAACAACATTCAAACCTCTGAATTGACCCTGAAAAGCCATCAAATACACAAGGTATGATATCATATGGAATTCATAAGCCCTTTGAAAATCAATTATTTGTTGGTGAAGACAATCACTGATTAGTGCCAACCAATCATAGAATTCGGTTCCGTCAACAATCTGGGACATGATGTAAAACATCCAAGGATAAAATTTGTTTGCATCTACTTGACCCGTGATACGACTTAGCAAAGTAATCATTATTGCATGCTCCTCCTTGAATTCTCCACGTCCAACGTTCTTTGGCATAATATTCTGCTTTTCTTTCAACCACCTCTGACCAATCTTTTTTCTGTATTTTTCCTTATCATTATTCCAAACCCTCTTGAATTCTTCAAGTGAAACAGTTAAGTTCTCTCTCCAAATAGGTATTGTAAAGCACTTTTCAATGTCGTTTGGCCTCAAGCTACAGAGCACATGTCCATCACCCGACTGAATTTCTCTTGTGACTGAGTTGTAATGCGTCACACAAGCAATCACAAACTCAATACTTTGCACGGTGATAGGAAAGGATGCCACTGCAAGCAAACCAGAGTGTCCAAGATTCCTGATGGCATTATTTCCTGCATCCTCCAAGGAGTGTAAATTAATTACTGGAAGTACTTTATGCAAGTCTATTTCATAAGTTTTCAGGTAATCATGGACCAATGTTGTTTTGTGCCTGAATTGTGTTGGAGAGTACTGCATATTGGAAGATTTGAAAATCAACTGTGAACACGCCTATGTTGGAAAAAGTATTGAACAGATGGCTGAAAATTGTTTGTTGATTTTTAGAAAAAGCAGAGTGTGAGCTAAAAAGGCTGGCACATGGGTTTTGTAGATAATTCCGTTTCTAAGCAACCCAGATTGTCAGATTTTGAAAAAGCAGAGATTTTCTCGAAAAAGCAGGAAAAAAGCAGTTTCCTGAAAAAAAGCACAACTCCTAATCTTCAAGAGAATGATAATCTGGATGGACCCATCTCGACGAAAACTGAAAAAGCTCTGGTCAGATTTTTGAAAAATGATCTCCTTGGAACAAGGACCCTGAAAAAGCAAGCCTCTCTTCTTCCTCAACCTGAATCTATGAAGAAAACTGAAAAAGCACCTAGTTTGGGTCTTCAAATCTTCGTTGAAAGAAAAATAAAATATTTCCTCTAGATGCAACCTGCAAAAGATAATGAAATAAAAAAGCCCAAAGCTTGTCTTTATAAATCTTTGGTCGAAAAAGTAGCTTTACTTGTGTGAGAAGAAAACTTCATCCTCATCCATGAAGAAAGCATCTTTTAAAACATAAATCCAAGTGGATGTCTTCGAATAGGAAGAATCCCTATTTTGTAGGAGCCTATGGCTTCATGTGCAAGATGACAAAAAATATCTTCTTTGATGATGTCATCGAATGCGCGAGTTGGAAGAAGTGTTAACAAAATTTCTTCATTTTTGACACTTCAACACTCATTTTTACTCAAATATGGCCTATCTCCGACTTTGACAAGGTGGAAAAATGTCATCATGAACTGAAAAAGCTAACTGATCCTGACATTTTGAAGATTGATCAGCTGAGATTCTATCCCTTGTCTCTGTTCGACGATCTGACATCGTTTGACCAAGTTTGACCTCCTGAAAACTGCCAACAGGTGAAGATTGGTAACAAGGCATGTCGAAAAACATTGAAAACACAAAAATATTCTAACACTACTCAAGATGGGCGCCCCAAGCCTCCTGGGGTGCCCAGTTTCCCAACAATTAGCCATTTTTCTAGTTTTTTCAACTTTTTCAATTTTTTGGTTTGCGTGCATGTTGCGGAGGCACAGGACCCCTGTTTGGCTATCAATTTCTAGCAACTGGGATGAAAATGAGTCTGATGATCTAGCGAATATGCAAGCCTGATGAAAACTGAGCTGATTGTACCTTCCGTTTGCCTCGAAAAATGTGCCAAACTGATCAACACTGAATCGAAGCGAGCTGACAGAAGGAGATTTGCATTTTTCAAGAAAAACATGAAAAATAAACTAACACTGGTGAGGATGGGCACCCCAAGTCTCCAGGGGTGCCCAGTTTGTCAACACTTAGCCATTTTTTCAAAAATTGTCAATTTTGTACCTTTTCTTGATTTCCGTGCCGATTGCTCATGTTCGATCTTTGATTTTAGTTGTTCTGACGATTGTCGAGGCAGGACAGAGGGTGATCTAAGTAGTCTAAACATATCTATGATGAAATCTTGGCTTTGACTAACTTTTGACAAGTTTGACCAAGTTTGACCAACCGGAAAGGAGCTGACGGAAGCATTTTCGACGTTTCTCGAAAAATGTGAAAAAAAAACTAACACAGGAGAGGATGGGCGCCCCAAGCCTCTAGGGGTGCCTAGTTTCACCAGACTTAGTCATTTTTGTGATTTTCCAACTTTTCCATTCACCTTGGATCCATCTTGCATCGTTTTGCGTGCATCGTCGAGTCGACGACCGTTTATTAGTTTTGCGTCATTGAAACAGCATTGGAAACTCGTCGAAGAGATTTGGCAGGTGAACTTTTCTATGTTGATGACTTTCAAGCTCATGCTTCACCTTGTGAAAAAGCAAAAATGACCCAGTAGAGAAAACTTGGTCGTTTGAAGATTCCGTCTGAACCGTGCCGATCGTGAAGGAAAATCGACCAATGAGAATCGAGCGCGACACCTGATTTGGAGATTCTATTTTTAGAAACTTTCTATTTTTAGAAAGTTTTGCCAACATCCATATCTCAAGAAACCCAGAAAACCTAACTCGACGTCTATTTTTAGAAATTTCTAAAAATAGAAATTTCTATTTTTAGAAATTTTGCTTTTTTAAATTTTTGACGAAAAATTTTCTAGACTTGTTTCAAAATGCCTTGATGAAGCAAAAGATTTGATTGGGTACAACACTATCCTAATCAAAGATCATATTATGTGGTATTCCAAAATGAAGCCAAACATATTTAAAGAAAATCTTGGTTGTTTCCTCTATTGAGATGCACTTCTTGCAAGCTACCATGTTGGCCATTTTTGAAAATCTGTCTACCACCACATACACACAATCATGACCGCGTTTGGTAGTAGGAAGGCCAGACATGAAGTCTATTGAGACTAATTGCCAAGGTCCATCAGGAATAGGAACAGGTAGATATAATCCTTGTTTACGATTTGCTAACTTTGCAATTGCACATGTAGTACAAGCTTGAATATATAGAGTAACATCATGATACAATTTTGGCCAATAAAAATACCTTTGAAGTACAACAATAGTCTTCCCTACTCCAAAGTGTCCTGCAACATGGCTATAGTGTGCTTCCCATATCATCTTTTGTCATTCCATAGTAGGAACATAGATGTGACCCATGTGACAAAGAATGCCATCCTATAAGTAAAAATTGGGGACATGTTTGCCTTTGGTTAGCATATGGTAGACATCAACAACATCAGGATCAGTTCCATATAAATTGGGCCAATCCATTGTTTGGTGTTAACAAGAATCCAACACTATTGTGAGAGTTGTAATCAGAGGTCTACTCAAGCAGTCTGCAACTTTGTTACCGCTTCCTTTCTTATGGAAAATGTTGAGATGGAACTATTGTAAGTAAGTGGACTATCTTTGATGCTGATCATTCTATAACTTGCCTTGTGTTTGCATGAATTGTAGAGGCTTATGGTATGTGTGGATGATAGTCTCCTTCCCCAAAATGTAGTGCTTCCATTGTTTACAAGCTTAAACAATAGCATACAACTCCTTGTCATACATAGGATACCTATGTACTATATCAAAAAATGTTTCTCTATGGTAGGCCATTGGATGGTCATGTTGTAGGAGCACGACCCCAAAGGCATAGTCAGAGGCATCTGTCTTAATTTTAAAAGGTTGTTGTAGATCTGCAAGGGCTAATATTGGTGTTGAACATAACCCTTTCTTTAGTTCTATTTAAAGGCTTGTTGTTTTGTCTCTATCCAAAGGAATTTTTCTTTGGCTCCTCCTCTAAGTATTTGGTTTATAGGCCATGTTAGGTGTGAGAATCCAAGTACAAACCTTTGATAAAAATTAGCCAATCTTAGAAAACTTCCGAGTTCCGTGATGTTTGTGGGGGAGGGCCAATATTTGATAACTTATATTTTCATAGGATCAACATGAACACCCTTTCCATCCATGATGTACCCCAACTATTAGATACTCTCCATACCAAAATAACACTTTTCTTTATTAGCATAGATTTTGTGTTGTTGCAGGGTTGAGAGTACTTGTTCCACATGCTACAAATGCTCATCCCATGTTTTTCTAAAGAGGAGTATATCATCCAAATAGACCACAACAAAGGTATTAATGAAGGGCCTAAGTACCTCATTCATCATTCTCATGAAAGTGGTAGGGGCATTTGTTAGCCCAAAAGGCATTACCAACCATTCAAATAATCCCTCTTTGGATTTGAAAGCAATCTCCTAAACATTTGATGGGTCAATTGGAACTTTGTGGTATCTAGATTTCAAGTCAATTTTGGTAAATAATTTAGCCCCTCTTAGTTGGTCCAACAGATCATCAATTTGAGGGATTGGATACATGTTCTTTATAGTGATCTTGTTCAGGGCTTGATAATCAATGCATAGTCACCATGTTCCATCCTTCTTCTTAGCTAGTATAATTAGATTTCCACATGGTGAGGCACTTGGGTGAATGTGCCCCCTCATAATTTTCTAAGACTGATCTTCTATATAGTGGTCCATTAGTAATGGCATTCCTTGGATTATATCAATTGAATGCTTGACTTGATAGTGTGATGGAACCCCTGTTGGTGAGGTGAATACATTTTGATATTTTGTCAATATTTGATTCATTTGTCTTTGTTGGATGGTGGTGGTTGTTTTGGTATGAGTACTATCTATAACTAACCTTTTTTCCTCAGGTCGAGTCATTAACAATACAAAAGGTCTAGTTTGAGAAATCAAATGCCTACATTGTTTTGCACTGATTAGAGATGTAGATTTTGTAGGGCTCACTTCAAGTATCTGATACTTTAATTCACCTAACTTGATAATAACACTATGAGGCTTGGACTCATAGATACCATGACGCTTGTACATGTATGGCTGTCCCAACAACACAACACGTCCAAAGGTGCTACATCAGAAATCACCTCATCTTTGAATGGTTTAATGGAGTAGGATAAACAACATTGCTTGCTTACTTGGATATCTTTCCCTTGCCTCACCCATCCCATGGAGTATGGTTGTTGATGGGACATTGTTTGTAGATTCAATCTCTTGACAGTCTCAATAGAGGTCAAATTCTTTTGACTCCCACTATCAACAATGAAATGTAAGGCCTTTCCATTTATCCATATTTATGAATGGAACAAAAATTCCTCATCTTCATGAGGCAAGATTTTAGTAGTGGCTACCATGGCATAAGGATCTGTCGCAATGATATTTTCATCACCCTTCTTCTCATAACTTCTTTTTTTACTTCATGTGTTTTTGCCATTAGTGTTAGCAACTCAACGGTCTTTGGTGTTATGCCAAGGAATTTTATGAACTTCACACCACCTACCTTTGTCTTTTTAGTACCTTGATTTGATGTTGATGATTGTGTGGAGAATCCCTTGGTGGGTTGTTTTCCTACAAACTTGTTATTGCCTTCCCCTTTTGATTTTCTTGTCGGATAATCCCTTTTTCCCCTTTTTTTTTAAAATTTCTCTTCAATCTTTGTTGCATATTTGAAGGTTGTGCCTAGTGTCTCAACATTTAAGAAAGCCATCTTAGTTTGAATATATTGGTGCAATCCACTACGATACTTCAAAACTTGATATTTTTCTGTATCTTGGATGCCAACCTTGACAGATAATGCATGGAAGATATTGGTGTAGTCTTGAACAGATTGATCCTTTTTCTATCAAAGCAACTGTAATCGCATATATATTTTTTCATATGCATCTTCAGGAAAATATTCTTCCTTGATGTATTCCATAAAATCTCCCCATGTGGGACTATCATCCAAATCAGGGAGTTCTCTAGATGCCCACTTAGACTCCCATGATTGTTTCACATGATATTCAAACTTTGAGGAGGGCAAATATTATCTTTTCAGCATCACAGAAGTGGTTCACAGAAAAATATTTTTCTACTTTTGATAACCAATCATCTACAACATCTGCATCAGTTTTTCCTTCAAAGTTTGGGATATCAAAATTCACTTGTACTTTGAAAGGAGTGTGAGCACTGAATGGAATTTTTTTTTTTTGGTTTCTGATTTCCTCTATTCTGCTGGAGCAATTGGGAAAAATTCTCTCATCATTTCCTCATGCTATTTTCTTAAAGAATCTTCCACCATCACTTTTAAGGTATTGGACGAATCTCCATGTTCTTCCATTATTGTTGGTTGTGTGCATCTCAAAAGGAAGATAGCCTAAAGGTTTTTGTGTTTCTAATCCCAATCTTTTATAGCCTAATCTTAATGATGAGTCTGTTAATGAGTGCTTTCTAGTCCCGATGTGTCAACCCTAATCTCTCTCCAATTATTGTGTGAATAATTATTAACAAAGACTACTCAATTGAAGAAATTAAGCAGTGACAAATATTCTTAGCCTCTCGTATATCTTAAGATATTAAAAACAACAATTTTCTTCTTTCTATGAGATGTTGCAACTGATGGCTTTGAGATGAGTCACAATGATTAATAGAGAGTTGTTTGAGAGACTTAAGACCTTGTATTCCCCTGTAGGTGTGGAAATAAATGGCCAATGCTAGGAATTTTCTATTTTTGTGGAGGTGAGAGATACGGTCTGCATAAATTCATAAATTTTCCCTTGTTTTATTTTTTATTTTGATTCCACCCAATATTCTTTACCGTCCAGCCATGCAATGCTTGTAGATTTCATTCATGATGTAGAAAAGGTTAGATATATAACTCACTATAGAATCTTTAAATATTTTACCAATGTTATTCTAGAGAAACTTCTACATCAGAGAGTGCCTCTTGATTTATTCAAAAATGGGATAAATTTCTTGTAGAGGAAGCATGATCTGTTCAACGATGATGTAGTTGAGCAAAAAAATTATAGAGATGGTTTCCTTGGAGACAAAGGCTCTGATACCACTGATCTAAATCTGGCTGGAGATCTAGAGGATAACACCTAGTGATTAGGTCATTTGCAGTGTTGTAGGAATAACAGTGATTGGTTGGAGTCTTATTGAAATCTCATTGAGAGATGTGTGCCTAATTCTACCTATCTTCTTCACTGGGAAGGAAGAAGTATTTATTAATTCCCAAAAGTCACGATCATTGAGCCATTGCAATTGTTGAAATGAAATAAGTAATTAACAATTAATTAGGGTTAGTTCGGATTAGATACCCTGATGCTATCAAAGGATATCAACTTTTGGATCCAAAAACACATAAGCTCTTCATTAAGCGAAGTGTACACTTTGAGGAAAGCTCTCCCAACACATCCTCTTCACATTCTTCTTTTCTCCACAATGGATTCAGGTGACAGTGACACATAAGACTTTTGTCCAACACCTTTGACTCATAAGGATGATCATGAGGATACACCTCCTTCATTGATTTCACATTCAAAGATTAAGGATTCTCCTCCTCCATCCCCTTCCTCTTCTATCCTTCACCGGGCTTGTCAAATCCTTGAGTCTAGAGGTATTCTTGTTGTGGATCCTTTGGACACTTGAAGGACTTGGTCACAATACCAAGATATTCTGCATTCCTACATTGCCATAGCTTCAAATCCATAGTCATTTCATGAAGCACCAAATATTGCTTATTGGGATTTAGCCATGGATGAAGAGTATATCTCCTTGATCAAGAACAACACATGGGAGCTTTTTTCACTTCACAAGGGAAGAAAATTGGTTCAATGTAAGTGGATTTATTAAACCAAATTCATAGTGGATGGGAATTATTGACAAGTTCAAAGCACAGTGTGTGGCCAAAGGTTTCTTATAGGTTCCTAGTGTTGACTACAGCAAAACCTTTGCCCCTATCACCAAATGAAATCCATTCACTTGATTCTTGCTATTGTTGTAACTCATGGTTGGGTTGTACATTAGATGGATATGAAGAGTGCATTTCTTCACAGGGATCTACATGAGGATATTTACTTGGAACAACCATAGGGATTCATTCATGATTCTTCATTGGTTTGTCAATTGAGGAAGTCTCTCTATCACCTCAAGTAGGCCCCATGGTTTGGTATGCCAAGATGGACTCATTCCTTCTCTTGGTTGGGTTCTCCAGATGCCATTTAGACCCAAATGTCTACATCTTGAGATAAGAGGATGCTCTTCTCTTTTTAATCCTTAGTTTTGATGATTTGAATGTTACAAGGAGTACCTCATCCATCATTGCCAAAGTTGAGACTATTTTTCATGACACATTTCCATGATTGACTTGGGTCTCTTACACTACTTTCTTGGGATTGAGATCATTCAATCCTCTTCCAAGATCACTCTTGCACAACCCAAGTATGCTCTTGTTCTTCTAGATCATTTTCATATGGCTAATTGTAAGCCTACACTGACTCCCTTTTTATTTGGAATCAATCTTGAGGTGAAGTGTTTTACACACCACTTGTTGATGCCAGTTTGTATTATCAACTTGTTGGTAGCCTTATCTACATGACTCATACTCACCTCAACATTTCCTTTGTAGTTGGCATGGTTCCACACTTCATGATTAAAAGAGGCAAATAATATTCAAAAAGGGGAATTGAAATGCTTTATTGAAATGAATTATCTTTCCATTAAAATTCCTAAATGTTACGTTTTGAAATGTCCCACTTGGAAAAGAGTTTTGGGTGTAAACTGAAAGAATGAGTCTTTTGGGAAAAAGGGTTTTGAACAAAAGGCAAAAAAGTGAGGTCATTTTTTGTAACACATGTTATTTTTGGTCTTGTCTTTTTATCTTCTCCTTCATTTTTGAGCTTCTACTTTATTCCAAGGGTTGCTTGAGATTGTGATGCGGCCTAAGGATTAAATTGGAAGTATTTTTTGGAGATTGCCAAAATATTGGTGGTGCAACTTCAAGGAATTGTCTTCATTTTATGTCATCTTGGCTAGGAGGTAACCGTAATTTTAATTATATGCATTTAGTTAGTTAAATTTCTTACTTTGGCCATGCCCACATTAGATGGATGCATATGGAATTTTATTGAGTAGGTTGTATGTGTTTGTGGATTGCTAAATCGTGTGTGAGTACTTTAACAATCCCATGTTTTAAATTTTGAAAAAAAAAACTTCATTTTATGTTGAAACCATGGCAATTTTTTTCTTAAAAAGTTATGTGAGTTGAAAAGTGTGTTTTCCATGTTATTGCTTCAAAAGGGTATCTTTGAAATTTTAAGATTTGAGATTTTGAAATTTGGAAGTGTGTTGAGCATTCAACCATGGAAAATGGGAAATTTGCAAGTTTTTAGAAATTCTTAAAAATACGATTTTTGAATTTAGAACATGTTTGTGCATTGTACTTTATGGGGTTAGTATTTTCTCATGGAAATGGGTGTTCCATGATTGGACCTCATTTTCTTTGCCATTCCCATATTGGTTATTTTAGTCCTTATGGCCTTAGGAGTGAGGATTCAGGCTTGGATGGAGTGGACTCTCGTGCCTATCCATTTGAAATGAAAACTATATGATGTGGCAAGAAAAAGGGTAAAAATAACGTAATAACTAAAATTAATGGGGTTAAACATGTAAAACATTAACAAGGATAATGTGTGAGTTCATTTTGGTATTCTTGTATGGGTACATTATGTGATCACGTATGACATTAATTTGATCCATAGAGATTGATGTAATTTTGTTGAGGATTCCCCATTATGTATGGAGGCACAATCTTCAACTCCATAAGGTTTTTGGAACCTTGTGCTAACACTCCATCATGGTATCCCATAATACCCTTTTCCTTCTCCATATGCATCAAATTTTGAGTCTAAGAAGTGTTTATGGTTCCATTTGTGTATGCATTGATCGGTGTTATATTTCCTAGTCATATGTTTGTTGGTATCCATGTATGAGATTTATTGGTGATGTGTTTTCTTATGGATTAAGTTGGTCATGTGCTATACTCATTGTGTTTGGTGTGAGTATGACTACCTAATCCATTTCATCGTAGTATAGAGGGGTTAGGGTTCCACATAGCTGGGTGGTGTTGATCACCACTAGGGGCTAGTGGATCTTTGGAAATGATTGGAGAGAAAGAAAGGATTTCTTAATCTTATGTAGTGGTAGAATTTTAATATGTTAACATTTGATCAAAATGTATTATTTGAGATATTTGAGTCCTTGTATCTTAAATTCTATTTACATGGTGAAGTACTCTTGTGATGAGTTGCAGTCCACCCCACATATGTGGTGTGAGTCTTATATTATCTTTTGATATTGATCAACCATGGATTCTAGATTGTATGGTGTTTTGAAATGAATTCTTGAATGTTTGGCTAGTTCTAGAAGTATGATGTGAAAGCATAGTTTAATTTTGAAGTTGAAATGAAACATGTATAAATGATATTTGTACTATTTGGATGTGATGTTTAAGGTAAGATCAATGATATTGTGTTCTAAATTTTATCTTATGTTTAGAAGTTGGATTATCCTTACATGCTTTGTCTTATTTGATTCTATGAAGTGAATGTTAGTGAATATTAGTATGATTTTGATTAACTTGGCATTATGGAATCTTGGATTGTTAAGCATGGTAAATGAAAGCTCAATCATGTTCAAATTATTGGCTTGAACTATTTCTAAACAACATTTAAAATATGTAAGATACACCATGTTTTGTGTAGGTTGCTTTAGGTTTGCCTAGGCTTGGTCCTTCAATCATTTAGGGGTTTTATGCTCCATTTATTGTCTTATGAGAATGAAAGTTAGTGTTGAGTATGTGAAATTATTTTAGTCTTGTAGGGGACCCTTCATAGTGCCTCAAAACTAATTTCTCAACTTCATGTTCATTCTAGCACTTGTCCACTACACTATGAATCACTTGTTTCACCA